>CM057338.1:337224169-338660792 GCA_030015575.1 Agapanthus africanus | reverse complement strand
GTTCGGTATCACACGGGCTGTGAGTATGCGACATCGCAATAATTAGCATTGAGTGCAAGTGGGAGATTGTTGGAGATAGTGCCCTCAGAGTCAATTATTAGGTCACAGGTACGTGATTGTAATGATTGAGGGAGGACCTATCCCAGTAGGACAGTCTTGCTCGAGATGATAGTATGCTATCTGGTTTACCTTTATCATCGTGTACTGCTTTAAGTGACCTGACAAGTCGCTATTACACGTTGATAGAGCCCCGAGGATTCTTGCTTGACCACCAGCAGTATGAGGGCGATCATATAAGTGGGAGCTGGGGTCTATAAGCTTATCCTTAAAAGGTCCCTAGTCGTGGGAGTTTCGAGACTGGGCATCGATACTCCATTAGTAGACTAGTGTATACAGTCGAGACCCCGACGAGGGGCGGTGGCCGGTCTCACAAGCCACTGGTGTCAGTTAGATCACCTAAGATGTATACAGGTGCTCATTGGGTTATGAGTACACCGGACAGGACTCGCCGGGAACATGCTAGTTGGTCATATACCAGACGTCAGATGGCAGTTCCCTGGTGACATGTGTGCAGGTTAGTTCATCGACCTGGGGATCGTCATTTGTCTCGTGTGAGTTCCCACTGTACTTTGATTACTACCCTACCACGGCTCAAAGGAGTCGTGCAAACAGGTTTTAGTTGGGTACAGTCCCGAGCCACATGGAGGCAGTGAGCGTATCTTCAGGGGTTCGTCTCTCCCGGTATTGGGGGTGAGGTCGTGCTGTGTCTAGGAGAGCCATTACACAAAGTCCTTGGCCAAGGCAAGGAGATTTACTGGTAGGTATTCCAGTAGTATCTCAGGGTGTTCTGGGCTACACTCCGACACGACTTGTACCGCTTTTGGGGGTCTGACTTTTACCAACCCCCTAGGCCCACCATGCGATGCTCATAGACGAACGGACCGGACTGTACGGATATTGTCACTGACAGGCTCAGTTGGGTGTGTCGGGGTGAGCTTCCTCATCGACGTCCCATTTGGTCAGTACCTGGTAGCCCGTCACGTATTGGCTTATACCTCTGACGTGCTAGTGGTTAAATCCACAACCAAGGTATTGACGAGTCTTTAGAGTCCCCCACATTCAGTTACTCAGCTTTCGGGCGAAAGGTTGTAGAGGCCGTATGGAGATATGGCAAGGTCCGATCAGATACGTGCGATATTGCACGGATCAGGATCGGACAGTTTGTACTATAGGCCGTATGGTTATATGGCAGGGTTCGATCAGATACGTGCGGTATTGCACGGATCAGGATCGAACAGATATTACTATCCGGTTTTGGTATAAGCCGGATTCTAGTATAGTACAGTGTAGATTTTGTCTCATTGCATTTGTATTTCGGTCGGAATACAAATGCGGGTGTGTATGCACTGTATCGGGGTTTTCCTGTAATTTATTACGGGACCAGTTTTCTGGAGTTGCCAGTTTGCTTTCCGTTTCGGCCGATTTCCATTGTTCCGTTCATTGGCCGAAGATTGGTGGAGGAGGGCTTATTTGCATTGTTGCAAATAGGCATTTGTGGAAGGGGGTCTTTGCATTTTGTTGTATCATGATAGCACCCTCCTTTGACTTGCTTGACTTCATACTTCATGATGGCTTGACTTTGTTAGCATCATGGTTGTTCATGATGGTTGTGGTTGTGTGTGGTTTTTGCTTGTGATCATATCACTCCCTCACTCCATGCTCTTCTCCTCACCTCTTTGGCCGGCCACTTAGGATTGGGGCTGTCCAAAATTGTGTGGGTGTATTTTTGGTTCATATCATGCTCCAAAATACCCACTAGCTCCTCCACATTGTTCTTATTTTCACCCCTCCACCAAATGGCATCTCCACTACCCCAAAAGGAGACACAAGTTCTACTACATATTCTACAACGAACCTTGGGCACGTCGAGTAGCCGGCTTCGTGCCCGAGTTGCCTCGGCATTGAGGTGGGAGCCCGTAAACGAAGAAGGCGATGTGGTGCACTTCCGGCGACGAGGAGGAGACGGGACTTTTCCGCATGAGATCGGGACCATGACGAGAAGACCGGAGGACTTGGATCGTCGGTATATCTCTATTCCCTTTCTTGTAGATAGCTTAGACTAGTTAATGGTAACGATACGGAGTTTAGTGCGCGGTGGTGCCGGTTTGCAAAGTCCGCAAATTTTAAGTTATTCACCGCTTCCGCATTCCGGCGTCGGATTGACGGCCGGGGCGCCGCCGTGCACTTACAACATGTCAAGTTCTACCCATCATTATCCAGGTTAATTTGAATCCACCCGTACATACCCTTGACGTAGGCCAAAATAGTAGTACGACTGTCCCAAACCAACGCATCTATCTATGCAACAGATAAATACCCGGCAGCTACCAATCACTATGCCTTGGCGTGAGGTCAAAATACATAGCTTGAATACTACCGAATATTTAACTGAAATGACGGAGGGCTACGAATGGTTTCTGGCGAAAACCATTAACGTAATGAACTTGATATCGTTGAAGGAACGGATAGCTTTTTGAAAATATAGTGACGAAAACCATTGCTAAAGAGGTCACTCCCGGTGAAGGGATCTCGGCTCTTTCCCCGTAGAATGAGGTGCAGGATATTCCAACTGAATACCACGGTGCAAAGCAAAAGTAATCGGCTATAGTGAAGTTAATGCCCTGACGCAAACTTTTTGTCCAAGGGGTCACTCCCGGTGAAGGGATCTCGGCCTTTGCCTCGTCGACTGAGGAGCAGGATATTCCAACTGAATACCACGATGCAAAACAAAAGTGAACGTCCTTGCAACAACAGCTTTTTGAAAAGTGTTCCAACAACATCAGATTAGGTTTGTTTTAACTTGCATTGATCCGAATCAACGCAGTCCCATCAATTGATCACACCAAAAAGAACGAAAATATACTGATGTACGCATATGCCATCCGCATTCGCCACTGGGTCCCGTCATTACCCGTTAGGTTAGCTAACTAACGACAGAGCGGGGACTGGACTAGCGCGGATGCAAAACATATACAACATCTACTAATATATATACCAATATATTATATTCGCTCAAGGCGTGATAAAATGCAACATCACAGAAAATGTACAGCATCACAGAACAATACAGATATCTGGGATCCCCGGGTTTCACAGAGCTGCTGAAACCCGACGTTCCCCTGGTCGTGTGGATAGCCTGTGCAATGAAATCCTAGACCCCTACGGGCGCGGCAAGTCACCCGCCAAAACCTGAAGCGAGGCAGCCCCCTTCAGCACCGTGAATGGACCACCCAGCACTTCACGGAATCCGGTAACTTGGGCACCCCTCCTGGGTCAACCTGTACCCCCTACGAGTGCCGCGAATAGCCCGCTAATTCTGGAGTGAAGCCCCTTCCGTCTCAATGCCATGAGATGCGGGCTTGTTGCCCTCTAGAACCCGGCTATCCGTGCATCCCTCCGCGGGGCAATCCTAGTACAGAAAGTAAAATATACATACAACGGGTACATCGACCGCAACCTGGCCGTGCCCCAAAATAATAATACAAACAGGCAGTGACGGCAGTCCACATGTCGGACGCTCGTCCCGCAATATCAAATGTATATAATACAACCACAACTGTACTAGCATTGCATCCAGGCTATCCCCCACGACCGATCCGCAACATCACAGCAAAAACAGAACATCAACGTGAAAGTCACGTTCGCAAATCCGTCTAACCGGGCTATAGCAGTTAGACTGGATTTACCGATCAAGTGACATTCACGGTCGCAGATATAATGTAAATACTGTGAAATAATGTGTTTAAAATATCCGATCGATCAAACTTTAACAAGTGGGCCCCCAAGTACTACTGTAGCACATCAAGAAATTCTGGGCCCAAAATTAATATTCCAAAACCCATATTTTAAGCCCACAAAGACACTGTAGAAATTTGGTGCAGGGATCTCCACAGTGCGCGGCGGAAACGCGGCCCAAAGGGGGTTTTGGCCGCGGTTCCGCGCCTCCACTGTCGATTCACCCTGTCGAATTTCTACAGTATCCTAGTGGTCTCCAGTACTTCAATTTTATACAACCTGAAAAATTTTTGGAGACCAAAAAATTTCAACAGAAAACTGTCGCTTTGAAAAATGTAGATTTTGGAATTTTGGTCGATCGGAAATGCAAAACACATTAAACCAAACTAGACTAAGTTAATGGCGAGGATCTGATACCACTGTAAGTGCACGGCGGCGGCCCGGCCGTCAATCCGACGGCCAAATGCGGAAGCGGTGATAAACTTAAATTTTCTTGAACTGGCAAACCGCCGCGCACTAATACCCGGATCGAACCATTAATTAGTCCTAGCTATCTACAAGAAAGGGAAGAGAGATATACCGACAGATCCGAGTCCTCCGGTCTTCTCGTCGTCGTCCCAATCTCCTGCGGAATGTCCCGTCTCCTCCTCGTCGCCGGAAGTGCACCACATCGCCTACTTCTTTTACGGGCTCCCACCTCAATGCCGAGGCAACTCGGGCACGAAGCTGGCTAGTCGACGTGCCCAAGGTTTGCTGTAGAACGTAGTGTATAGGCTATGTCTCATATGGGGTTATGGAATTGCCATATTGGTGGAGGGGTGATACAAACTCATGGAGGTGGAACTTGTGGGATTTTTCCTAAAGCAAAAGAGCAAAAATCCCACATGAACAAATTTGGACAGCCCCTTTAGGGAAGTGGCCGGCCATGCATGTGAGGGAGAGTGAGAAATGAGGAGGTTGTATCAAAAATGGGAGAGGCCAAACTCATGTCATGCAAGAGAGAGAGGAATGGCTATCATAAACAACCATGATCACAAAACTATGCCAACACTCCACACTACCATCATCTCATGCATGATGGCTCCAAAAAGGTCAAGCCATCATGAGCATAGAAAGTCAAGGGATGGTGCACATCATGAAAACCATCATGATACAAATAATATGCAAAGGACCCCCTTCCAAATACTTATTTGCAACAATGAAAATAAGCCCTCCTCCACCAATCTTCGGCCAATGAACGATACAAAGGAAATCGGCCGAAACGGAAAGCAAACTGGCAACTCCAGAAAACTGGTCCCATAATAAATTACAGGAAAACCCCGATACTGTGCATACACACCCGCATTTGTATTCCGACCGAAATACAAATGCTACGAGACAAAGTCTACACTGTACTATACTAGGATCCGGCTTAAACCAAAACCGGCCAGTAAAAACCGTTCGATCCTGATCCGTGCAATACCGCACGTATCTGATCGAACTCTGCCATATAACCATACGGCCTCTAGTACAAACCGTCCGATCCTGATCCGTGCAATACCGCACGTATCTGATCGGACCCTGCCATATCTCCATACGGCCTCTACAACCTTTCGCCCGAAAGCTGAGTAACTGAATGTGGGGGACTCTAAAGACTCGTCAATACCTTGGTTGTGGATTTAACCACTAGCACGTCAGAGGTATAAGCCAATACGTAACGGGCTACCAGGTATCGACTAAAAGGGACGTCTGTGAGCGAACTCAGCCTGACAACCCTACTGAGCCTGTCAGTGACAATATCCGTACAGTCCGGTCCGTTCGTCTATGAGTATCGCATGGCGGGCCTAGGGGGTTGGTAAAAGTCAGACCCCCAAAAGCGGTACAAGTCGTGTCGGAGTGTAGCCCAGAACACCCTGAGATACTACTGGAATACCTACCAGTAAATCTCCTTGCCTCGGCCGAGGGCTTCGTGTAATGGCTCTCCTAGACACAGCACGACCTCACCCCCAATACCGGGAGAGACGAACCCCTGAAGATACGCTCACTGCCTCCATGTGGCTCGGGACTGTACCCAACTAAAACCTGTTTGCACGACTCCTTTGAGCCGTGGTAGGGTAGTAATCAAAGTACAGTGGGAACTCACACGAGACAAATGACGATCCCCAGGTCGATGAACTAACCTGTGCACATGTCACCAGGGAACTGCCATCTGACGTCCGGTATATGACCAACTAGCATGTTCCCGGCGAGTCCTGTCCGGTGTACTCATAACCCAATGAGCACCTGTATACATCTTAGGTGATCCAACTGACACCAGTGGCTTGTGAGACCGGCCACCGCCCCTCGTCGGGGTCTCGACTGTATACACTAGTCTACTCTGGAGTATCGATGCCCTGTCTCGAAACTCTCACGACTAGGGACCATTTAAGGATGCACTTATAGACTACCAGCTCCCACGTATATGATCGCCCTCATACTGTTGGCAGTCAAGCAAGAATCCTAGGGGCTCTATCAACGTGTAATAGCAACTTGTCAGGTCACCTAAAACAGTACACGATGATAAAGGTAAACCAGATAGCATACTATCATCTCGAGTAAGACTGTCCTACCGGGATAGGTCCTCCATCAATCATTGCAATCACGTACCTGTGACCTAATAATTGACTCTGAGGGCACTATCTCCAACAATGGATACTTTATATAGTATATATGATATATTATATAGACGTTACTTATGTTTTGCACCCGCACTAGCCCTGCCCTGCTCTGTCGTTAGTTACCTAACCTAACGGTGCACGAGGGGACATCTAGGCGAATGCGGATGGCATAAGTGTACGTCGTATTTATCTGTGATGTTTAGGTGAATTAAATGATGGGACTTCATTAATGTGATTAATGAAAGAAAAGAAACCTAGGATGTTGTAGAATCAAATTTTAAAAAAAACAGGTAGCTACAGTTCTTGCTTTGCATAGCGGTATATATGATATACCCTGCACCTTATTCGATAAGGAAAGAACCGAGATCCCTTCACCGGGAGTGACTCCTTTAGCAATAACTGGCAGATGCTACACACTCGGTTTGTTTTTGATTGCTTCTATAGTTTCTGCTTTGCACAGTGATATATATGATATGTCCAGCACCTCATTCGACGAGAAAAGGGCCGACGATCCCTTCACAGGGAGTGACCCCTTTAGCAAAACTAGAAAAGCCTCAAAATCATTCCATTTCAAAACTTCATTTGATTCTACAACGATATCAAGTTCATTACGCAATAGGTTTTCAGAAAAACCTGTCGTAACCCTCCGTCATTTCAGATAAGTACTAGTTAGTATTCGTGCTACGTTTGTTGACTATGTTAAGGCGTAGTGTGCGGTAGCTAATTAGTGCTTATCTGCATAAGCATATGATGCGATTGGATTAGGGTAGTCGTGCGACTTTGTTGACTATGTTAAGGGTCGTGCGGGTGGGTTTAATTCAATCGAGAAATGACGGGTTGAACTTGACTAGCACTTATGATTTGTTGACTATGTTAAGGTCATATAGCTGCTAGGGGCAAATTACAGTTGGGAATTTCAAGTGTTGAAATTTGCAATGAGATTGCATACCTTTTATGAGATAGTTGGATCCCGATACCCACTGCGAGTAAGAGTTACTCTTGGGAGAGTTTTACACATTGCAATTAGCTGATCAAGTAGGTGTCTAGAAAGGTGTCAACGGGGTTACGCCTCTGGGAAAACGAGGTTTACATTAATTAGGTTCGTGTGAAAGCACGGGGGACCTCCCTCAAAGTACCGACACTGGCCTGGCTGAAAGATTGGCGAACTTGTAGTGTGTAATTAATCCCGGCTAGTTTTTCCTTTTAGGGTTTGAAGGAAGATTTGATAAAAACCAGTGGGAGCCATCCTGATTAGATAAGATAATAACCAATCTGATCTTGCAAGAGCATACGCTAAAGTGTTTTCTTCTCTCTCTCTCCAGGTAGCGACCATTTCATGCCCTAACAAAGATAATAATATGGATGTATTGACCGAACCCGCATGTTATACTGTGCTGGGGAACGTTGGTTCCGTTCTTTCTTATAAGAGTTATAGGACTGAACAGGATATAGGGGAATACCAGAATTCCCATGCCACCCGAATGAAGAAAGTACATGATGATGCATTTTCTTCGGGTGTGTTCGTTACAGAGAACTGTTTCTCCATTTGCTCTACGTCCTGGGTATTAGATACCGGGTCAGGATCCCATATATGTAATCAGTTACATGGGCTCAGAAAAGGAAGAGAACTTGGAGAAGGTGATAAAGACATTAGAGTTGGAAATGGTGCAATTGTTGCAGCTAAGACTGTCGGGGAATATCACCTTGCATTACCAACAGGTAATATATTGGTTCTGAACGAATGCTATTACATGCCGAACCTGATATGCAACATTATATCAGTTTCTTTATTAAGTAAAGAGGGATATAATTTTGTATTACAGGATAATGTTATGAACATTTTCCGTAACCAAAAGTTGGTTGGATCAGGCACGTTGTGCAATGGCATTTATGTTCTAAATCAATCCACAGTTCTAAGTATAACAAATACACACAAGAGGAAGAGTTCTGAACTGAACGAATCCTTCTTGTGGCATTGTAGACTGGGTCATATCAATGCGACATGACTGGCTAAGTTGCATAAGGATGGATATTTGAAACTATTCGAATTTTCATCTTATGACACTTGCCAGTCATGTCTCAAAGGCAAGATGACCAAAACTCCGTTTACGGGACACGGAGAAAGAGTTACCGAACTCTTGGGACTGATACATAGTGATGTATGCGGTCCTATGTCTACACATGCCAGGGATGGTTCTTCGTACTTCATTACATTCACTGACGATCTCTCTAGATTCGGATATGTGTTCCTGATGAAACACAAATCAGAAGCTTTTGAGAAATTTAGAGAATATAAACAAGAAGTCGAGAACCAAACCGGAAAAAGTATTAAAATCCTTCGATCTGATCGAGGAGGTGAATACTTGAGCAATGAATTCCTGGACTTCCTAAAAGAGAATGGGATTCTCTCTTAGCTGACTCCTCCATATACACCACAGCACAACGGTGTATCAGAACGGAGGAACCGCACCCTATTAGATATGGTGCGCTCAATGATGAGCACAGCTGAGTTATCTATTTCCTTCTGGGGATATGCGCTGAAGACAGCTGCATACCTATTGAATCAAGTTCCATCTAAATCTGTACCTACCACACCATATGAGATATGGAGTGGGAAGAGACCATATTTTAAACGAGTTAAGATATGGGGTTGTCCGGCCTATGTCAAAAGGCAAAATCCAGACAAACTCGAGGCACGGTCAGTTCTTTGTAAGTTTGTGGGATATCCTAAGAATTCACAAGGATATTTTTTCTACCATGCTGAAGAACAAAAGGTGTTTGTTTCTCAATATGCCACCTTTTTAGAAAAGGAATTCCTTGAAAAAGAAATTAGTGGCAAAGTGGTAGAGCTGGAAGAAGTTCCAGATACACAAACCGTAACTGAAGATTTAGTGGAACCAGAAGATTCAGTAGTTCCCAATGAACCTCAGCTTCTTCACCGATCTAGTAGGGTTCCTCGCCAACCTGAGAGATACTATGGTTTTCTCATGGATGGTGGGAGAGAGGATTGCATCATGGAGGATGATGACCCAACTAGCTTCGAGCAGGCCATCACGAGTAGGGACTCAGTGAAATGGCTGGATGCTATGCGGTCCGAGATGGAATCTATGTACACCAACAAAGTATGGACTTTGGATGTTGCTCCTGAAGGGGTAAAACCCATCGGGAGCAAGTGGATCTTCAAGAAAAAACTTGGTGTAGATGGGAAAGTGGAGACTTTCAAAGCTAGACTTGTAGCAAAGGGTTTTCGTCAAAGACCAGGTGTGGACTATGACGAAACCTTTTCTCCAGTGGCTATGCTTAAATCCATCCGAATCATGCTTGCCATCGCTGCATATCATGATTACGAAATCTGGCAAATGGATGTTAAGACCGCCTTTCTAAATGGTGATTTAGAAGAGAGCGTGTACATGACTCAGCCAGAGGGCTTCGTAGACAGTGAGAGCAGCGGGAAGGTGTGCAAGCTGCTTAAATCCATTTATGGATTAAAGCAAGTATCGCGGAGTTGGAACATCTGCTTTGACGTCGTTATCAAAGAGTTTGATTTCGTCAAAAACCCAGATGAACCTTGTATTTACAAGAAGGTGGCAGAGAGTAAGGTGGTCTTCCTCGTATTGTACGTGGACGACATACTCTTGATAGGAAATGATATTCCTATGCTGCAATCGGTCAAGCTCTTCTTATCACAAAGATTCTCAATGAAAGATCTTGGTGATGCCTCCTGCATATTGGGAATAAGGATCGATAGAGATAGATCCAAACGGATATTGGGATTGTCCCAATCTAGGTACATTGACACCATACTAAAGAGGTTTAGTATGGAAGAATCCAAGCGTGTGAACTTGCCCACGATCTCTGGAGTCGCTCTCTCCAAAGAGATGTCTCCCAAGACTGATTTGGAGAGAGCTCGCATGCAAGGGATACCCTATGCTTCGGCTGTAGGCTCTATCATGTACGCGATGCTATGTACCAGACCCGATGTAGCATACTCACTAAGTGTAGTGAGCAGGTATCAAGCTGATCCTGGAGAGAGTCACTGGACAGCTGTGAAGAGCATTCTCAAGTACTTGTGAAGGACTAAAGAGATGCTCTTGGTGTATGGTAACGGAGAACTCCAAGTGGAGTCCTTTACCGATTCGAGCTTCCAGAGTGATAAGGACGACTCTAAGTCACAGTCGGGATTTGTCTTTACCCTTTACGGAGGGGCGGTTAGCTGGAAGAGTTCCAAGCAGGAAACCGTGGCAGACTCGACGATGGAGGCTGAATACATCGCTGCCAACGATGCTGCCAAAGAGGCTGTCTGGATCAAGAAGTTCATTATTGAACTTGGAGTGGTTCCATCCATTGAGCATCCAATACCTTTGTATTGCGATAACAATGGAGCAGTGGCTTTGGCCAAGGAACCTAGGTCCCATCAGCGATCCAGGCATATTCTGAGGCGGTATCACCTGATCCGGGAGATAGTTGATCGCCGGGAGATCGAGGTCAGGAGGGTTGACACGAGGAACAACACGGCGGATCCACTCACGAAGGCCATTCCCCAGATACAGTTTGAGAGACTCTTCGGGATGCTCGGTATGCGATACTACAGCAGCTGGTCCTAGTGCAAGTGGGAGATTGTTAGTTGTATGTATGCCCTAGAGGCCAGTATTGTACAGATCATGTATATTATATTGGATGCTTGGACATATATAGAGATGACTTTCTTGCTCGATATGATAGTATGCTATCTGGTTGCTCTTTATCTTAACATGTACACTAGTCTCTTTAAACTGTTTTTAGTTACATGTTGGTAAAGCCCTTAGGATGTGTACTTGACTGCCTGGACTATGATGCAGATCATACTAGTGGGGACATGGTAGTCCATAAGTACATCCTTCAAAGTCCCTAGTCGTGGGTGTATCGAGACGGGGCATCGATATACCAGTGTAGACTAGCGTATACGCTTCTCGACCCATGAGATGGGCGATGGATGATCCCATATCCATTGGTGTTTGACATCAAAGATGGTGTACGGGTGCTCAGTGGAGACTGGGTACACTGGACGGACTCGCAGAGAACTCCCAGATGGTATTATACCTCACGTCAGATGGCAGTTCTCAGGTGACACTTGTACAGGTTAGTCTGTAGACCTGAGATCGTCATAGAGTCTTGTGTGATTCCCACTGTACTTTGATCTCCACCTTACCACGTCCATGAGGGCGTGCAAAACGGTGGTCTTTGGGTACAGTCCCGAGTCACATGGAGGCAATGAGCGATAGGAGGGGTTTCGTCTCTCCCGGTATTGGGGGTTGATGTTGCGCTGTGCTCGATTGGCCGTAACAGGGAAGTCCCTGGCCAGGGCTGATCAGAGATTTGCTGGTAAGTGTTACCAGTAGTTTCTCGACCCGTTATGAGCCTCACATCGGCACGACTTATCGGTTATTGGGGTCTGACGTTTACCACCCCTAGACTTGATATGCGACATATCAGACGAACAGACCGGACTGTACGGTAAGTGTTACTGGTTGGATTCACAGGAGTGTGAGCGGGCTGGCTCGTCGATCTTCTGATCGCTCAATACCCGGATGGCCGTTACGTTTAGCAGACCGCTTGCGGCTTGTAGGTGCTTGATATGATCATCATCTGCTGCCGGCGTATTGACGAGTCTTTAGAGTCCTACACAGAGGTTTCCTGGCTCAAGCGAAACGAAATAGGAGCGCATATGAGATATGTGCAGGACCGAGAATAATGCGTGTATGTGATACCGTATTACATTCTCGCGATGAATGTATCGATTGGTTATATGCGATATAACCTAGATATCGAATCAAGGATTGATTCGATAAGCCGATACATTGGATACTAGTCGGTTATATGCGATATGACCGGATCGTTAAATCAAGTGTTGATTTAATGATTTAATGTATAATTATATATTTGATATATTACTTTGCATTAACTAGTATTGGTTCACTTTAAAAGGATTTTCTCACTTGATGTTCACAAGTTGTATATATGATATACTTTTGTGCACATGATTGTATCATGTTTGATGATACATGTATTTTGGCTTTGTGTTAAGACTTATACCATGGTTATGATAATGGTTAGGGTTTTTGATTTATTCACTTATTTATTTATCCATTCTTTTTTGAGAAATAAATAAAAGAAAACAAAATGGTTTCATTCTAACATGAAGCTTGTTGAAGCTTCATGAAGGTTTGACTAATGTGACCATTTTGTCTTCATGCTTAACCCTAACCATTCCAAATAACTATGGTCTAATCTCTACACATAACCATAGTTAGAAGATGATAAGTATTCATTTTATTTTTCTATTTTAAGAATACTTATCATATTCTATCTTGAGCTTCATCTTCTTCTTCAAGAAAAAGCTTGCCACCATCAATGGCATCTTGAGCAAAAGTGTGAGAAATCCAATTCTAAAGTGAACCCACTTCCTATTTCTTCACCCTCTACCTCTTGCCAAGTAGTATAGGGTGTTTTCTTCACAAGTTTCACAACTTGGTGAAGTTGGAGCTTGATCTTGTGCAACCTCGACGTAGATCATCTTCGGCATCGTAGCCGACGACTAGTCCGTTCATTTCTCCGATGAAGCCGATGTTAGAGTCCGAGATCCGACTTGGACAGCGAGAGGACGACTACGTGGAGCTAAGGAAGTGGATAACCGGATCTAAAAAGGTTGTAGCTTCTTAACTTTAGTTAAGTTGTTAACTAATTTATTGTTTCGCCTAAAATTCTAGTTAACGATCCGTATTAGAGTTTCTCGGCACTTGTAAAATTTAAAATTGGTATGGTTGATACCTTGTGAGAGCTCTTGAGAGTGCCTAGGAACCCTACAACCCTAACGTCCATGGAAAACATTTACAACCGGTCCTTTATACTACGGTATCACCGCTACCTCGGGGGATAGGGTGCCGTAAGGAACGGTGTGTTATGTATGCATGGAATCCTATAAAAACTTATGATGGGCAAGAAAGGGGTGAGAGATTTTCATCTCTCAGGCCTTCCCCAAATCTAACCCTAACAAGCGAGGAGACTACTCGCTCATTAGGGAATTGAAAAACATTTCTAATTAATTTAACTAGGGCAGATAAGAAAATTTAAACTAGGACAATGAAAAGAAAACTTACTAATTTTATTGATGGCTCTCTCCAAATATTTACACAGGATTTAATTTCTGAAATAGATGAATAAAAAGAGGCATAACTTAAAACAGGTTTTTAGGGTTCTATTTATACATTCATAGAAACCCTAGGTTACAATTACGTCATATCTGTTTTTACAAATTTACCCCCTAAGAAAAAGTCCTAGTCAACGCACCACCAGCGCACCGACATTTTTCCACCGGCACGGGTCCTTGATGGCCGCGGTTCCGCGGCCAAAGCCCAGGTTTGGCCGCGGTTCCGCGGCCGTATTTGGGCTTTGTTGGCTCATTTTCTTTGGGCTGATTCCTGTTGCATTTTTCTTGGTTTTTCTTCAGTTGTTTTCTCAAATTGGCTTCTGGTTCTCTTCCAGATCTCCACAGTGAATAAAGTCGTGGACTTTTACCGCTTGCTTCGTGTATAAGTTTTGAACCTTGCTCTGCCTTTGTGCTTTGTGAAATTGTCCATTGATCTTCGTTTAGTCTTCAAACTGTAGGCAAGATAAAGATTCTCTGTTTGTTGGTCGAAATCTCACTTTTGCATCGTCTTTTCATTGTTTTCACTGTTTTTGTTCCGAGAACCTGTAACCTGCAACTATGTAGCAGACATGGATCAAAAGCACCTGTTTATTTGTAAAATGAATAAGAATGAGGAATATAATAATGCAATATTATGATATGAACACTTGGCCCCAACAACCTCAAACCCATTGAGATCCACACACTTCAGGAGCCGTCCTCCAACTCAAATCTCGGCCGTTCATCATCGCCAACAGAAGATCAACGGAAGGTAACATCTTGACGCGATTTGACATTACCCCTTTCCAAATAAGTTACAAATTGCCGATTAAGAAAAATATGACAGGAGAGAAGACTATCGTAATCATAGATAAGCAGTTGGTATCCTCCAAATTCTCATAAATTATGGGAAAGTTTAAAAAAAAAGAAAAATATGCTATATTTTGAAGGGCCTAAATGCGATTGTATTTTGACAGCGGTCATAAATTGATAACTCCAAGGGCTTAAATATGGCTTTTGTAAGGACATTTTTGTTAAGGATCGATCTGGTTGAAGAGGATCGATTCAAATCATGAGAGAGGATGAGCTGCAATTGAGGTTAGAAATGGATTTAAGTTCTATTTGGAAAGCCCATTTTATTTGAAACATGGAAAAAGCAAATACTAAGTAAGAAAACACTAGGCGTTTTGATGATGTTCAATATTGGCGGTCTCCAAGATCAGGACATGTGGCGGATGACGTGTCCCAGAACTCAGAAGAAAGGGCCACAGGGACCGACCAGGCCACCCCTGTACCCGACCTGCAAGCACAAGCTGGCTCACCTCAGAGCCCCCTGAAATTTGGCCTCCTTGGCCCCTCAGCTCGCCCCGAGCTGCCACAGGACCAAGACTCTCCAGCCCTCTTGCTCATCTTCGAGCTCCCCAGCCGAGGCCATCTTCCTCGGTCCCTCCGACCGACCAACTCCACCACTCACAGGCGTAACCGCCGCTCCGCAAATCTCACCACGCGCAGATTATCCGCCAGCAACATCCCACGTTCCACGCCATCACGATCCCGATTAATGGGCGATCCGCTCTTTACGCGGGCGTGACGTCGGGAGCGTAACTGCTGACGAGATTCTCGCGCCTACTGCTGCGTGCTGCCGCCACTATATAAACCCCCATCACAGAGGGGTCAAGTAAGCCATTTTTACTCCACTTAGCCGTTACGCTGCTCGGGTCAAGTACTAACTTGATCGTCGGAGGGTCCTCGGTGGTACCAAACCATCCCGGGACTTCTTTTCAGGTGCTCAGCGCTAAACTCCTCAAATCACCAAACTCCTCAACACCCATTGAGACCCACACGTAACGGGAGATCATTTCCAAATTCACCGGGAGATCGACGGAAGACAACATCTAAAGGAGACCCGAAAAGGACCTCCGTCAGTTGGCGCCGTCTGTAGAAAACGCAAACTCCACAAAAATAAAGTTGGTCTTCCGATCTCCATCCACATGGCAAGCAATCACCTTGAAGATCCAGGTACTAGCCGCCACCTCCCCCTCAACGGAGGTGCGGGTGAACCTCAACCGAATGTCATCGACTCCTCCGCCGGCCACCGCCTCGCGGACTCCGGCGGTCGCAGGCCCCTCGATCCTTCCCATTCAACCTCGAAGTCCCACGTCGGAGAGCCTCGCCTCAGGCCTTGTTGCCCTCCTGTCCTTACCGAGGCGGTGGCGGTCAGCTCGCCTGCTTCCAGGCACGACCAGCATCCCCTCCCTAGACGGGGTCGCGCCCATAAAGCCCTCCAAAGCAGCTCGGAGACCACCCTACCCCGGGGCCCAGGAGACCTCGCCGGAAGGAACCAAGGCTCGTCAAGAACTATAGTCATGACGACAGGGGGCCGGTCGAGCTCCTGCGAGACTCGGCGCCCCACGCCGGCAATAAACGCCAACTGCCGCCCGAGCAAAAAGGCCAGGGGCCACGAGCCTATCACCTTTGGCGACGGAGACCTCCACGGCATATCCATGCCCCACAACGACCCTCTGGTGATCACGGCCCGAATCCACCGATACGAGGTCCACCGGATACTTGTCGACTCGGGCAGCTCGGCAGACATCCTCTTCCACGACTGCTTTCTGTGCATGAGGCTCACCCCAGCAGACTTGAAACCGACCTCCCACGTCTTTTCAGGGTTCACCAACCACTCCATCCCGACGTAAGGGGTGGTTACCCTGCAGTTCGACGTCGGGGAGCCCGGCCGCACACGTACGTTGCCTGTGGACTTCATCATAGCAAAGGTCCCATCAGCCTACAACGTCCTCCTTGGCCGCCCGACGCTGAACTCCCTCCAGGCCCAGATATCGACCTACCACCTGGCGATGAAGTTCTCTCTCGATCAGGGCGGGATAGATCGGGTCTATGGGAACCAGCGGGCCGCGAAAGTATGCCTTACCGAAACATCTTCGTCCGAGCAGCTGGCCAACGACGCTGAGGTAAATAACGACATCGAGGGTTCTCTGGACACCCGAGACGAGCGAAAAGAAGTCCGGGGGACACCGGTCGAACCACTGACCGAGATGCCCCTGACAGAAGGGGACGAGGAAAAAACCGTTCAGGCCGGATCACTCCTGACAGAGACTCAGCGAGATGACCTGGTCAGATTCCTCAGAAGTAACTCCGACGTCTTCGCCTGTGCGCCTGCAGACATGCCTGGGATTGACCCCAAAATCATCTCCCACAAGCTCAGGGTTGATCTTGCGGCCCGACCCGTCAGACAGAAGAAGCGAAGCTTCACCCCGGTCAAACAGAAGGCTATCGAAGAGGAGGTTAATCGACTTCTCGCCGCCAACTTCATTATGAATGTACCCTACTCGGAGTGGCTGGCAAACGTAGTTCTGGTCAAGAAGTCAAGCGGGAAGTGGCGCATGTGCGTCGACTTCACCAACCTCAATAAGGCCTGCCCCAAGGACAACTATCCACTCCCTCGGATAGATCAGCTCGTCGACAGCTCGGCCGGTTATGAGCTGTTGAGCTTCATGGATGCTTTCTCTGGCTATAACCAGATCCGTATGAATCCGGAAGATGAAGATCTCACCGCGTTCACAACGGACCAGGGGGTATATTGCTACAAAGTGATGCTCTTCGGCCTCAAGAACGCCGGGGCCATGTACCAACGGTTGGTCAATCGCATGTTCAAGCCATAGATCGGCAGGAATATGGAGGTCTACGTTGAGGATATGCTAGTCAAATCCGTCTCGTCGGCCGACCATGCCAGGGATCTGGGCGAGGCCTTCGAAATGCTTCGCAAGTTCAAGATGAAGCTAAACCCCGCCAAATGCGCATTCGGAGTCACCGGGGGAAAGTTCCTCGGTTTCATGGTCACTCACCGTGGAATCAAAGCTAACCCAGAGAGAATCGACGCTATCCTCAACATGGCCGCACCCAAGACCGACGTCGAGATCATGCAGCTCACGGGACGAGTCGCCGCTATTAGCCGTTTCATGTCCAGGTCAGAGGAGAAATGCCTCCCGTTCTTTAAGGCTCTGAGGAAGATCCCGAGGTTTGAGTGGTCGGAGGAATGACAAGCCGCCTTCGACCAATTGAAGAAGCACCTCGCAACGCCACCGCTGCTCACCCGACCAGTTGAAGGAGATGAGCTGTCGCTGTATCTGGCGGTATCCGACCAAGCAGCAGGCTCAGTGCTCGTCCGGGAGGTTGGTGGAGCACAGAAGTCGGTGTACTATGTGAGCCACGTATTTAAGGACGCAGAAACGAGATATCCATCCATAGAGAAGATTGTCTTGGCCCTCGTGGTGGCCTCGAGGAAGCTGCGGCACTACTTCCAAGCACACACCATCATCGTCCTCACCGAGCGCCCGTTGGGGGCTATCCTTGCATCACCAGAGTCATCGGGCCGCTTAGAAAAGTGGAGGTGGGAACTATCTCAGTTTGATATAAAATATCGCCCGAGGCAGGCCATCAAAGCGTAGGCCCTGGCCGATTCAATCGTCGAATGCACCATCCCCATCAAGAAACCGGAGTCCGCGCCGCCCCTCGGAACTCAATATCCCATCGCGGAAAGGCCTGACTCAATTCCTGAGTGGGTCATCTACGTCGATGGGTCTTCAACCGAGAAAGGCTGTGGTGCCGGGCTCATTATCCGGGGCCCGAACGAAGCGGAAATGGAGTACTCTCTGAAGCTCGGCTTCAAAGCCTCGAACAACGCGGCAGAGTACGAGGTCCTCCTGGCCGGACTGTGCATGGCCGCCGAGCTGGGACTGAAGATAATTCGAATCCGCAGCGACTCGGCCGTTGTCGTCGGTCAAGTGACCGGCCGCTTTGAAGTTCGGGAGCCTCTGATGATGAGGTACCTTGACGAGGTGAGGAAACTCCGGAGGAACTTTGACGAAGTCCAAGTAGAACAAATACCCAGGCAGCTGCTCAAGCCGACGCCCTGAGCAAGATGGCCTCGTCATACTCGGCCAACAATAAGCGGTCTATCCTCTTCGAAACCTTGCCTCAGCCCAGCGTGGAAGACGGAGCGACAACATTCCACGTATATGCGGCGCAGGAAGGCGACCAAGACTGGAGGAAGCCCCTCATGGAATTCCTGAAGGACGGTACGCTCCCAGGAGATCGGGGAGCCGCCCGCCGTCTTCGGGCCAAAGCCCGCCACTTCATCTGGAGCAATGGGAACCTCTACAAGAAATCCTTCACTTAGCCCCTGCTCTGGTGCATTGACCCCCACGAAGCCGACCACGTCCTTCGGGAAATCCATGAGGGGGTTGGCGGTGCGCACCAAGGGGCCCGAACCTTGATCCAAAAGGCGTTGCTCCAGGGGTACTACTGGCCCACTATTCATGAGGACACCCAGAAGCTAGTCAGGAGATGCAAGAGTTGCCAACTCCACGGCAGCATCCCTCGCCTCCCCGCTACTGAGCTGACCGTCCTAACATCCCCATGGCCGTTCGCCCAGTGGGGATTGGACATGATCGGCCAGTTACCTACCGGTGTAGGCGGGCACAAATACGTCATCGTCGCAGTAGACTACTTCACCAAGTGGATCGAGGCCGCCCCCATCAGGAAACCGGACGCCGCTACGACCATCAAGTTCCTGCAAAACAACCTGATACTCCGGTTCGGCATCCCGAGATGTATCATCACCGACCATGGGACAAACTTTGAGAACGAGAAAGTGAACGACTTCTGCAAAGAATACCATATCCTCATGAAGTTCGCCGAGGTCGCGCATCCCCAATGAAACGGGCAGGCCAAAGTCGCTAACCGAGACGTCCTCCGAGGTCTCCGGACCAGCCTAGAAGGGCAACAAGGCAGTTGGGTCGAAGAGCTGCCCCGGGTCTTATGGGCCCTACACACGTCAAAGAAGACCCCCACCGGGGAAACCTCCTTCAGCCTCTGCTACGGGACCGAAGGAATGGTCCCAGCGGAGATCGGGCTACCCAGTCATTGGGTCGAGCACTTCGATGATAACGCGAACACCTCGGCGCTACGGACCAACCTGGACATCTTATTGGAGAAGAGAGATCGGGCTCAGATCAGGGATGCCACTTACCAACAACAAATGGCCCGATACTACAACGCTTGGGTCAAGCACCGCTCCTTCCAGAACGGGGATTTGGTCCTATGGCAAAACGAGTTCATTGATCAAGGCAGGCTTCACAAGTTCTCCCCGAAGTGGGATGGTCCCTTCCTCGTCTCTGAGGTGCTCCTCGGCGGAGCCTACCGCCTACAAGACGCGGACGGACGCAAGTTCCCGCGGCCTTACAATGTCGAGATGCTCAAGCTATACCAATGAGGCTGAGGCCAACAAGTGTGTACCCCTCATTTAGCGAAGATGATGTAAATGTTTTCTAAAAATCCTGCCCATTCGAATAAAGAAACGTCGGAATACCTCGAATAGAGTTCTGTCTTTGCAAGCCAAAGCCCTCACCAAGAGGCGACCGCGCAGCTTCACTGTCCGGTTATCCTTAGTGGGCCTCCTACAGCTCCTCCAACGCTAAGGATCAAAGTCCTCCGTAGAGGCAGCCGAGCGGCTACCCTGCTCGACTATCCCTGGCCGGTAGCTTCCCTACTCGCAACGCCAGGGATCAAAGCCCTCGCCAAGAGGCAACCAAGCAGCTACCCTGCTCGGTTATCCTTGGCGGGTAGCCTCCCTACCGCAACGCCAGGGATCAGAAAGTCCTCCCAGAGGCAGTTGTAATACCCAGCCCTTTTTGTACGTCTATATCCGTATTTCCTTTTCATCTATAGAATTTTATTCACAACTATTTATTATTTTCAAACCTTCTAATCTATTTTAGTTCCCCACTCTCTTATTCTATTTTCCTAGCCGGCCTCTTCATTGTGTTTTATTATTTCTATTCCGGCCCAACCCACTCTTTCCTCAGCCCATTTCTTTTAGTGAGCCCTTTTCCTATTTATTAAATTTAAGTTTCCCCATCATTCTTAAAAACCCGAAATTCCCACACAATAACCCTCAGCACCATTCCTTCAACCCAGCCTTTTTCGATTTTCTCATTAGTTTATTTAGTTAATTTAAACCAAAAATCTATTTCCTTAGCCCAAAATTTATTTTTCCTTTTATTTTATAAATCCCAGCCCAGCCCAACTTTTCCCGGCCCTCTCCCTATTTTTCTCTTCCAATAAATTTTCCATTCAATTTCTTTTCCCCCAGCCCAGCCCTTTTTAAATATTCAAAATCTTTTTCCCTTATTTCCCCTAGCCCACGGCCCGGCCCGGCCTCCCTCTCCAAGCCCCGCCTTACCCGACCCGGCCCACGTCCTATTCCTCTTCTCCTACAACGGCTCTTTTCTCTTTCCCGCCCCTGTCGCTCGCGATCCGTAACCCACGCCGCTTCCTCCGCCCACGCCCACGGCGAAGCGCACGTCTCCCCGCGACCCGCTCCCCAACGCTTCGCACCTCTCTTCCATCACACCCTCTTCCTCATTCTCCCTCTCTCCTTTCTTTCCACCCCTGTTCTCTCTTTCTCAAGCCACACCCACGCCTCCTACGTCGCCGTCACCCCACACTGCCGACCACCTCGTCGAACCCTCATCACCGCCCTCATCTCCTCACCACCTCCCCTCACTCTTCCCTGCCACCATCATCCAATACCCCTAAACCCACAGCCAAGCTCGAACCCCTGTACCCGAGCTCGACCTCCCCTGCGCCGACGGCCGGTAAGCATCTCGTCTCGTCGTCGACTCCCCGCATCATCGTCGCCATCAAAAACTCTCTCTGTGCCTCTCCTTCTCACTCTCTCCCTCTCCCTATACTCTCTCTCTGTGCCTCTCCTTCTCTCTCTCTCTCTCTCTATACTCTCTCTCTTTGCTTTTCCCTCTCTGCCTACTCTCTCTTTCTCACTCTGCTCCCTTCTCTCTCCCTCACTCCCTCTGCCTACTCTCTATCATTCTCTGCATCTCTCTCTCTCTCCCATTTCCCCTCTCTTTTTCTCTCTAAATTTCCCACTCTCTTTCTACACTTCCCACTCTCTCTCTCTCTTCCTATATCACCTTCCCTCTCCTGAACCTACATCCCGAACGCCTCACTGGAACCCCGCCAGCAATCACCCTCGTTCCCACGAGCCGATTCGTGATCACCGCAAAACATTCAAGCTTTGGCATTTCATCGAGCACTTTTCATACGCCATCGATCCTTGCGGTCTCGGTCGTCGCCGCTGCTGCCGTACAACCCAGAGACGTCCCCAGGCAAGTCCCCACTTGCTACATGCTACTTATTATTAATTACAAATTGTAATCTTGTATATTTCATGCTTTACTTTTTCGTTAGATTATTCGTCACAACTTTCTGATGCTTGATCTCATAGGAAATCATTACTTAATTTGACGAGACTAACTGGTATAAGTTGGCCCGTATGGCCGTGAATCTAATGAGTGAAATTCGTTGGAAAATAGGACTGTTAACGACTAAAACGACTACCCCCATGTTCACTCGTAAAACCAGAATTTTATTGTACCTACAGACTGTTAAATTCGCCATAAATTATATACACATTGGATTGATGCGTTCTAGGGCTCAAATTGAAGCCAACTCGACGAACTTTAACCCTAGACTAATTTCCAGTCATACCTGTGCTTAAACAGTGACGATAATTGGATCGGAGTGCGACTCTGGACTGCAGTCCAGAGCGACTCCAGTTGTTGCTTGCTGTTCCGTATTGGGTACTGCAGTTTTTCCTAAACTCATAGATTGCGGAACTCCTCTGTTTGTTATAGGGGAATCTGTTATCTAGACAACAAGAGTGGTTCCATCCTATTTCGTTATCATTTGTTATATAATCTACAATTTAAAAGATCGGGACGCATAACGGTCCCAACAGAACCAGAACTGACATATTGGTATCGATTAGTGTATAACTTCTGACGTACGGACGCGATCGAAGATCCGTTTGTTGCGTTGAAAACCTTACTGAAAACCCTAGATTTCATCTAACTGTAGCATCGCTAAAATATGATCCCAACTGGGATTAAAATGCGTTGCGAAACGGACTTCTGATTCTGAAACCGGATTTTCAGCCGTGAGCGCTTAAAATGAAATGGTTGTAACTAAGGATCCTGGAACCCGATTGGCTTGAAACTAAATTAGATGGATAGATAACTGAACATACCAATTACTACCTGTTTATCGTTTCGCTAAATTATATACGTACGTTTCATGATAAATCGTGCAAGTGATAGAATGCTATTTTATGACACCTTAATCATGATTCATATACTGTTTACGTATCATATCATACCCATATCATTGTAGTGATAACCTAGTGATATCGTGCATTTACCCAGTATTAGATTCTAGTGACGATTGTGGCAAGTACGTCAGTGTTCGTGTATCCATGAATAAGTGAAAGTGATACGTACTTATACACAATCAGTGACCCTATTATTCTATTGCATTGTCGACGTCTGTGGGATGCGTGTACGTGTGACTATAAGTGGTATGGGACACTTATGGAAGCGCTTGCACGGGTATCACAGATAAGGCATCCGACACTGCCATTTATCTTAGGTATTAGTCGGGACGTGCTTGATGGAGGTCCTGCCTCCAGTTCTCGTGCAGACTTGTCACGGATCGATTAGTATTTAGGGTATTGGTTAGCGTTTGGTGTAGACCACGGGGTGTGGGGTAGTTTAAAGTGTGAGTTCAACAGGATCTCGGGAGTCCCATGCCGGCTTATATATTTAGGGAGATATATGGAGATTTACAGGGTATGTGATATTCACCGTGATATACATGTTACATGTTGGGCCCGTGGTCCCTTACCCTTGGGTTCTACCCTTGGGTGGAGGACACTCGCGAGTGGTTGACTCTCACACTTGGACTGACGATAGGCTTAGTGACCTGTACAGTGAGACTTAGAGACTGATAGGGATACAGGCATTTATATATCTTATATACTGTGTTGATATACGTGACATATCGTTCTACTGCTTTACTGTTCCGCTGCATTGATTCCTGCACATTCATATTCATGCTGTCATTGATTTACTGTTTCACATATCTATTTAGAGTTGTCACATGATTTTATATATATTATATTGCTATTGTGTCGCTCTGACGATCTGAGTATGCATGCTCAGTGTGAGGAGAAGATTTAGCTTGGACCAGAACTAGACGTGCAATACAGACTTCTTGACTTGCTATTCAGAGTTATATCTTTTGTTTCCCTTCAGGTCAGTTCATTTTACTGTTTTACTCCAGTTACTGCATTTCTAATTACCTGCGCATTATTTACTGTTTACCATGATAAACTAGAAGCCGAAGTGTGACTACGGTGGGACATTTCCTTGACCGTAGGAGCATGGCTGGCCTTGTCTACCCCTCGTATTCCGTATTTTGGGAAGCGGGGCGTGACATGGTTTAGTTGGTATCAGAGCCAGGTTTTGCTTCGATTGTGTAACAACCCCAAAATCTTTATACATTTGTATTATCCCTCTTCAATAATATACCGTATTTATTTGTACTTGGTATTTTCCGTTTTCTATTAAATCTTATTATTTTATTCCTCAATCTATTATGTATTTTTTTTTCTAGGTACAATTTCTTTTTCTTATATTTAAGTTTTTAACTTCTCATTCTTAGTTTTTCCTTTCATAAATATTTAACCCAAATCCATTATTTTTATTCTCTACAGCCCATCTAAAAAGCCCATTTTCTCTTTAAGCAACATCATATATTTAATTCTAATTAAATATGTGCATGAACAAGCTTATAACCCATTCCATAAGTCACTGCATTGTTATTCCATAAGTCACATGTTCAAATCCCCATTCTTGCAATTATTTTTTTTTATCATTTTTTATTTTTCTCATAACCTACAAATGAGACCTTTCATTTCCAAAATGAATGGTGACCTTTCATTTCTAGTAACAATTCTCATGTTGAATGCATATATTATTATACATAATTCACCATTACACCATCTTTATTGTCCTTCTCTATCTTTTCCTTCCTCACATTTTTCTATCTCTCACTTCTTCCTCTTCACCTAGAGTCCAAGAAGAAGAACATGAAGAAGTCTTCAAGAAGGTCTCGCTACTAACGCGAGGCTATCGGCGGATAGACAAGCCCGGTGACAATACCGGCTTGTGCATGTAAGTCCCTTCTCTCCTTCCTTCCCTCCATCTCTTTCTTCTTCTCTTTATATTTCTCTTGTTTTATATTACCATGAAAAACTTCCATTGACATATCATTGTTCCTAAATAATTAATTAAATGGATACATATATAAATAATGAACACACAAACATACACACATATATAGTTTGTAAAGTCTTTTTCATTACTCTCAATTCACATATTAAGATTTCATAGTGACCAATTAGGATTGCATGTTTGTTGTTTTATTTTAAATCACTTTATTTAAATTTTTAAAAAAAGAAAAATGAAGTTACGAATAAATACCATGGTTTTCTCATTTCTCACATATGACATATCAATACCTTTAGTTTTAAAATAATTTTTAGAAATTAATTTTTAATTCTGAAAATTTCAGGAAATTTACATATGATAAAATATATTATTTTGTACACGCTGTAAATTTTTTAGATCAAACCGCATAACGGTTTAGGAATTACATTGTTTTTATTTAGTGATCGTAAAACAGAAAACTGCAGTTATCGGTTAATTTCTAAGACACATAACTTGGTATACCGGTATCCAAATTGAGCAAACTCAGGTGTTTTTGATATCTACATCTAATGATCTAGATTTTCTTAGTTTTATAGTTTTACTGAAAACCCATCTACGATAAAGAAAACTGCTTTACAATATTAAGTGACGGATCTGGACAGAATCTGTTCCGATTCGCACACTGTTTTTAAATTGGACATAACTCGAACACCCGATGTCCGTTTGTGACAAAATTTAGATGTGTAGATGCACCATTGATAGAACTATAATTTTCTGTATATTATATTACTTAGCAATGCATGAAACAACCTGATATAGGCTTTGCAATAGAATATATAGTTGCTGTCCAGAAATCTGAATTTCTGTTTTAAATGCTGATATTAAAATGATCATAACTAGAGCTTCAGAAATCCAAATCATGTGAATCTTGGTGTTTTCGATAAGTACATCGAAATACCTACAATTTTCTAATAATTTTCGTAACCTAAAACCCGATATAAGTTAACTCAAACTGCGTTTTAAAAATATGTGACGGTGCCGAATAGATTCTGATCCGTTTTGCGCGACGATACGAAAACATATATATCTCTCAAACCGGTAGTCGTATTTAGGTGAAACTGGAACTTACGCATGCAAAACATTTAGAGACATATCTCTGTTTATATTCCGCATTCGTTCAACTTGATTAATTAGTCGTACGTAATATTTCTTTACAGCATTGTTTATGGTAGTTACTCGAATAATATACTTGACTCATTTCATGCTCTTCGAACATGTATACATATTTATCTTGATCATTAAATTGTTGTATGTACATAAAGACGATAATTAAATACTTGAGTTGTATTTTGAAAAATATACAATAGTATTTTTACAATAAACCCCCTCAAGTTTTATAAATTACAATAAGGCCCCTAACAATTATTGAACATCAAATTACCTTCTTGTAGTCTGACTCGGGTTAGAGTATGACTATTTCTGACTTGAATATGTTTCAAGTCAATCTATATTCTTTTATATTCTAACTCAACATGAATACACGAATCCCTGAATCCAGTTAACAATCTATATATAACTTGACCGAACCGAACCATGGATATTCCTTCTACATGTTTCCCAGTATTCCATTTACATGACTCTACGGTTATACCCGTTTCCTGATATCATGGTTTCGGTCAGTCAGTTAATCAATCTTACAATCAATACAATTTTACAAGATAACAATACAAACAAGACATCGCGGGGTTTAAGGGGTAGATTGGTACGGAAAGTGTTAAAAGTGGCACGAGGTGGTCAGATTAATACACCTAACCTGAATCCTATTGCTGTTGTACCGTGGCATAACGGTTCCTTGTACTACACGTGCCCTAGTCTCTGGCAAGTGAGACTCCCCTCGTATACACTGGCATCCTTCTGTACCAAGTTACAAACAATAGCGTTAACATAATATTACAACAATACTTTACACTTTAAAAATGTTTCTTCTTATTCTGTCTTCTCTACTTCCCTCTTACCTTTGGAACTTACCGAGCGATCTGTTCGCTGACGACATTCTATTCTCTCTTCTTTGAATGTCGTCAGGTGACTTGGACCCGGCAGAAGTTGAGCCAACCCAGGAAGACTTGGAGCAATTTGCCGAAGACCCAACAGTATAATTTTATTGTACACTTTTCTTTTCAGTATTTTCCTTTTCCTGTTATGCCACTGTTTAGGCATCTTTATTTCAGTTGTATTTTCCTTTCCATGTATTGTACAAAGAATGTTAATAAATAAAAGTTGCTGTTCTTTTATACTCTTGTCTCTTGTGTATTTATTTTATATTGCTTAGTTACGCTTAGCGTATGTACTTCTGAGTACATACGTAGCGGGCCTCGTCGCGTCCACTTCGCCGTACACTGGGAAGCGGGGCGTGACAGATTGGGTTTGCAGTTTTCCGTGTATAGTTGGCAATCTAAGACATCCCTCAGTCTAGGTTGTAAACTTGTCATTCTTGATCCATATTCACATCGTGTGTTCAGCTATCCATTCGCTATGGTTTCGGGTGACTTGACAAGGTTACGTGGTTGCAATTGCACTACCGTACTCTATTCAAGTGACTTAAAGTCATACAGTTGATTCCCCACTTGTAATAAATTCATCACCTCTGATATTCTTGAATCTTCGTCCTATCCATATCATATTTTGATTCATTTAGCATGTGACTTATATCATTCTCGAAATTGTTGTTTCAGGATCATGTCTTCCAATAACTCTTCATCTATCTCCACTCCCCAGAATCAGACTGTTGAGATCCTTAGCGTACTGCAAGGTTTAAAGGAAGCCCAGGAGTGAACAAACGAATTATTAGCTGAAGGGCTGAGAAGGCAGGTGAGTCAGACCCCAGTGGGAGTCTCCTATCATAAAGGGATTTCCATTAGACGAGAAAAGGAGAAGAAGATGAAGCGTCAATTTGTTTCCCCGCGACAGAAGCAGCAGAAGACCCCATGTTGTGGGTATTGTAAGAGGCCAGGACATCTTCAGAGGGATTGCCGCCGCGCCCAAGGGAAATGTCTGATTTGCGGATCCAGTGAACATCTCATCAACGGTTGCCCAGAAAGGAAAGAACTACAAGGAGGAAACTCGTCCACACTCCCCACTCCTGCCAAGTGAGGATTATCGCGTAGTTCGAACTTCGACGATGAGGCAGACCTAACGCAGGATTCAACTCACGCGACGAGAATGCAACGTTATAGTAGTCGAAGAAGGATTTTTCATGTTATCTACTTTCAGTAATAATATTGTCATCTTTGTATGAATATTTCTTTCCGTCTGAAATCTTGTATCCGCTGAACTTTTGATTGAATGCAATGAAAATTTGAATCGTAATATATGTATCATTCTCTTGCTTTCTATTTACCTAATTCTATTCATTATCACAGTATTTTAATCCTGATCTTTCAGTTTCTGCAACCGCATATTTCCTATACTTCGTACCCTGAGCTTTTTCCTTGATGTATTCCATTGCCTAATCATGACTCTTTTTCTTTCAGGCCATGGCCCACCCTGGAACAGCGCCGCATCTAGATGAGGATGCACAGTCATGCGTTTCCTTAGACCACACACTGATGAGCTCCAACGATGAGATCAACGGTCCCCAGGTCAATTTCGGAAACAACGATTCAGAGGACGAAGGAGTAGTCGCCCCAGAGTTTGTCATGATAGGCGATTCCGACGAAGAGGAAGAAGACCCTGAAGAGAACCCGATAGAGGAAGACCCCGAGGAAGAACCGATAGAAGAAAACCCAGTGGGGGAAAATCCCATGGAAGAGAATCCAGAAGAAGAGAATCACATGGAATCGGACCTCGATGAAGAAGCTCCATCCGAGGAAGAAGGACCAGAAGAACAAGATCCTGCTGTGGAAGAACTTCCAATGGCGATGCCCGCGAGGCGATATGGAAATGGACGCCCCTACCTGAGTGCGCGAGCCTACCGCAACCTACTGAACCTCCACAACTGCGACTGACGGAATTTCTTTTGATGTTGTCTTCTGGCCAAATAAAATGTGTATAGTTTAGGGCCACTTTTCGCCTTTGGGAATGCCTTGTTTCAAATTTTCTTAAATGAAATAAATCTTCTGAATTCGTAAACCTTTTGATTATTAGTTCGCTTGATACTTGTTTATTGCCCATATCCATTTATTTTCTGCTGAGTTCCCTGACTGTCCACCCCTACTTGTTGTATAGTTTCCACCCTCGTTTCGATTAGAAAGTACCGCACCCGGATCCTTAGAATGAGCCACCATTCATCCTTCGTCTGTGCCTCGATTGAGATCCTACTGGAAGGAGAAGTTCATAGTGAAATTCTCAAGTTAGCTAACCCTTCAAATCTTGATTCGTGTGTTGTATCGACTGTTGTTTCCTCCACACTTTTCCTTTTGTATTCCTTTGTTGCTCATCCTTACTTCCTGTGCTGACCCGATCCCAATCTCCTTGATCTTCAGCCTAAAGCCGACACACTTCAACCTTCTGATTGAGCCACACTTCCTTATAATCATTACCCTATCTAGCCCTATACCTATTTATGTTTTTCCTATTACCCTAATTATATTTAGGGACACTGTTATTCAAAAAATTTAGTTTTCAGTACTTTAAATTTATCAAAGAGTACGTGTTATTGATTACTCCGTTTTATGTATTTTAAGTACATTATTATTATTCTCATTTTCAGTAGCGCAACCCTTACACCGCGCATATTTTGTTCCATGTTTCTTATTTTCACTATATAAGTTTCCTAAATTATTTTAAACCTATTTTATCGATACTTTTCCTAAAATGTTTTAACCTACCGACAAATTTTCACTGCTTTATTGTCGTTAATTTACTTTTGGGATTTGTGCCTATGATTACTATTATAAATGGTTGGACCTTACGATTATTTTTCTGCTTATTTTTTTTATAAACATAGAGGTGCACATATTTGAGTCTCGACTTTTATCGAGCACACTTTGATTATTATTCGTTATTGTTACTTATATTCTCGTATATTTGTACTTGCCCTTATAGTTTTCCTACATTATACCTTGTAAGCCTATTTTTGTATGTGGTTCTTATATATATGTATGTACCTTCAAAACTTTGTCTACCCGTTTTAAGTAAATCCACACGTATTAGTGTTCGATATGATAACTCTTCGCTTATTATTTTATAGCTTGTTGGTTCTCTTAAATTTCGAGGACGAAATTTTTGTAAGGGTGGTATGATGTAATACCCAGCCCTTTTTGTACGTCTATATCCGTATTTCCTTTTCATCTATAGAATTTTATTCACAACTATTTATTATTTTCAAACCTTCTAATCTATTTTAGTTCCCCACTCTCTTATTCTATTTTCCTAGCCGGCCTCTTCATTTTGTTTTACTTATTTCTATTCCGGCCCAACCCACTCTTTCCTCAGCCCATTTCTTTTAGTGAGCCCTTTTCCTATTTATTAAATTTAAGTTTCCCCATCATTCTTAAAAACCCGAAATTCCCACACAATAACCCTCAGCACCATTCCTTCAACCCAGCCTTTTTCGATTTTCTCATTAGTTTATTTAGTTAATTTAAACCCAAAATCTATTTCCTCAGCCCAAAATTTATTTTTCCTTTTATTTTATAAATCCCAGCCCAGCCCAACTTTTCCCGGCCCTCTCCCTATTTTTCTCTTCCAATAAATTTTCCATTCAATTTCTTTTCCCCCGGCCCAGCCCTTTTTAAATATTCAAAATCTTTTTCCTTTATTTCCCCGAGCCCACGGCCCGGCCCGGCCTCCCTCTCCAAGCCCCGCCTTACCCGACCCGGCCCACGTCCTATTCCTCTTCTCCTACAACGGCTCTTTTCTCTTTCCCGCCCCTGTCGCTCGCGATCCGTAACCCACGCCGCTTCCTCCGCCCACGCCCACGGCGAAGCGCACGTCTCCCCGCGACCCGCTCCCCAACGCTTCGCACCTCTCTTCCATCACACCCTCTTCCTCATTCTCCCTCTCTCCTTTCTTTCCACCCCTGTTCTCTCTTTCTCAAGCCACACCCACGCCTCCTACGTCGCCGTCACCCCACACCGCCGACCACCTCGTCGAACCCTCATCACCGCCCTCATCTCCTCACCACCTCCCCTCACTCTTCCCTGCCACCATCATCCAATACCCCTAAACCCACAGCCAAGCTCGAACCCCTGTACCCGAGCTCGACCTCCCCTGCGCCGACGGCCGGTAAGCATCTCGTATCGTCGTCGACTCCCCGCATCATCGTCGCCATCAAAAACTCTCTCTGTGCCTCTCCTTCTCACTCTCTCCCTCTCCCTATACTCTCTCTCTGTGCCTCTCCTTCTCTCTCTCTCTCTCTATACTCTCTCTCTTTGCTTTTCCCTCTCTGCCTACTCTCTCTTTCTCACTCTGCTCCCTTCTCTCTCCCTCACTCCCTCTGCCTACTCTCTATCATTCTCTGCATCTCTCTCTCTCTCCCATTTCCCCTCTCTTTTTCTCTCTAAATTTCCCACTCTCTTTCTACACTTCCCACTCTCTCTCTCTTCCTATATCACCTTCCCTCTCCTGAACCTACATCCCGAACGCCTCACTGGAACCCCGCCAGCAATCACCCTCGTTCCCACGAGCCGATTCGTGATCACCGCAAAACATTCAACCTTTGGCATTTCATCGAGCACTTTTCATACGCCATCGATCCTTGCGGTCTCGGTCGTCGCCGCTGCTGCCGTACAACCCAGAGACGTCCCCAGGCAAGTCCCCACTTGCTACATGCTACTTATTATTAATTACAAATTGTAATCGTGTATATTTCATGCTTTACTTTTCCGTTAGATTATTCGTCACAACTGTCCGATGCTTGATCTCATAGGAAATCATTACTTAATTTGACGAGACTAACTGGTATAAGTTGGCCCATATGGCCGTGAATCTAATGAGTGAAATTCGTTGGAAAATAGGACTGTTAACGACTAAAACGACTACCCCCATGTTCACTCGTAAAACCAGAATTTTATTGTACCTACAGACCGTTAAATTCGCCATAAATTATATACACATTGGATTGATGCGTTCTAGGGTTCAAATTGAAGCCAACTCGACGAACTTTAACCCTAGACTAATTTCCAGTCATACCTGTGCTTAAACAGTGACGATAATTGGATCGGAGTGCGACTCTGGACTGCAGTCCAGAGCGACTCCAGTTGTTGCTTGCTGTTCCGTATTGGGTACTGCAGTTTTTCCTAAACTCATAGATTGCGGAACTCCTCTGTTTGTTATAGGGGAATCTGTTATCTAGACAACAAGAGTGGTTCCATCCTATTTCGTTATCATTTGTTATATAATCTACAATTTAAAAGATCGGGACGCATAACGGTCCCAACAGAACCAGAACTGACATATTGGTATCGATTAGTGTATAACTTCTGACGTACGGACGCGATCGAAGATCCGTTTGTTGCGTTGAAAACCTTACTGAAAACCCTAGATTTCATCTAACTGTAGCATCGCTAAAATCTGATCCCAACTGGGATTAAAATGCGTTGCGAAACGGACTTCTGATTCTGAAACCGGATTTCCAGCCGCGAGCGCTTAAAATGAAATGGTTGTAACTAAGGATCCTGGAACCCGATTGGCTTGAAACTAAATTAGATAGATAGATAACTGAACATACCAATTACTACCTGTTTATTGTTTCGCTAAATTATATACGTACGTTTCATGATAAATCGTGCAAGTGATAGAATGCTATTTTATGACACCTTAATCATGATTCATATACTGTTTACGTATCATATTATACCCATATCATTGTAGTGATAACCTAGTGATATCGTGCATTTACCCAGTGTTAGATTCTAGTGATGATTGTGGCAAGTACGTCAGTGTTCGTGTATCCGTGAATAAGTGAAAGTGATACGTACTTGTATACAATCAGTGACCCTATTATTCTATTGCATTGTCGACGTCTGTGGGATGCGTGTACGTGTGACTATAAGTGGTATGAGACACTTATGGAAGCGCTTGCACGGGTGTCACAGATAAGGCATCCGACACTGCCATTTATCTTAGGTATTAGTCGGGACGTGCTTGATGGAGGTCCTGCCTCCAGTTCTCGTGCAGACTTGTCACGGATCGATTAGTATTTAGGGTATTGGTTAGCGTTTGGTGTAGACCACGGGGTGTGGGGTAGTTTAAAGTGTGAGTTCAACAGGATCTCGGGAGTCCCATGCCGGCTTATATATTTAGGGAGATATATGGAGATTTACAGGGTATGTGATATTCACCGTGATATACATGTTACATGTTGGGCCCGTGGTCCCTTGCCCTTGGGTTCTACCCTTGGGTGGAGGACACTCGCGAGTGGTTGACTCTCACACTTGGACTGACGATAGGCTTAGTGACCTGTACAGTGAGACTTAGAGACTGATAGAGATACAGGCATTTATATACCTTATATACTGTGTTGATATACGTGACATATCGTTCTACTGCTTTACTGTTCCGCTGCATTGATTCCTGCACATTCATATTCATGCTGTCATTGATTTACTGTGTCACATATCTATTTAGAGTTGTCACATGATTTTATATATATTATATCGCTATTGTGTCGCTCTGACGATCTGAGTATGCATGCTCAGTGTGAGGAGAAGATTTAGCCTGGACCAGAACTAGACGTGCAATACAGACTTCTTGACTTGCTATTCAGAGTTATATCTTTTGTTTCCCTTCAGGTCAGTTCATTTTACTGTTTTACTCCAGTTACTGCATTTCTCATTACCTGCGCATTATTTACTGTTTACCATGATAAACTAGAAGCCGAAATGTGACTACGGTGGGACATTTCCTTGACCGTAGGAGCATGGCTGGCCTTGTCTACCCCTCGTATTCCGTATTTTGGGAAGCGGGACGTGACAGCAGTCGAGCCCGACCCTCGCTCGGCTGTCCCTGGCGGGTAGCCTCCCTACCGCAACGCCAGGGATCAGAAAGTCCTCCCAGGGGCAGTCGAGCCCGACCCTCGCTCGGCTGTCCCTGGTGGGTAGCTTCCCTACCGCAACGCCAGAGATCAGAAAGTCCTCCCAGAGGCAGTCGAGCCCAAGGATCTCTCGCTCGGCTATCCCTGGCGGGTAGCTTCCCTACCACAACGCCAGTGATCAGAAAGCCCTCCCAGAGGCAGTCGAGCCCGAGGATCCCTCGCTCGGCTATCCTTCAGGACAAAAGCCCTGGCCAAGAGGCACCGGGCAGTAACCCTGCCCGGCCAAGGGTCCTTGGTAGGTTTCTTATAGCCCCTCCCGCGCCAAGGACCAAAGTCCTCCCAGAGGCAGTCGGGTCCTTGCTCGGCTATCCTCGGCTGGTAGCTTCCTACCACAATCGACGGGGATCAAAGTCCTCGTCAAGAGGCACTGGGCAGTAACCCTGCTCGGTCCCTATCCTGAAGGATCAAAGCACTCGCAAGAGGCAACCGGGCAGCTACCCTGCTCGGTCATCTTTGGCTGGTAGCTCCCTACCCATGACGCTAGGGATCGAAGCCCTCGCAAGAGGCATCTGAGCGGCTATCCTTCCCGGTCATCCCAGGCTGGTAGTTGCCTACCCACGACGCCAGAGATCAAAGCCCTTGCCAAGACAACCGCGCAGCTTCACTGCCCGATCATCCCTGCTCGGTTATCCCTGGCGGGTAGCTTCCCTACCGCAACGCCAGGGATCAGAAAGCCCTCACAGAGGCAGTCGAGCCCGAGGATCCCTCACTCGGCTATCCTTCAGGACAAAAGCCCTCGCCAAGAGGAACCGGGTAGTAACCCTGCTCGGTCCCCGTTCTGAAGGATCAAAGTCCTCGCAAGAGGCAACCGAGCAGCTACCCTGCTCGGTCATCCCAGGCTGGCAGTTACCTACCCACGACGCCAGAGATCAAAGCCCTCGCCAAGAGGCAACCGCGCAGTTTCACTGCCCCGGCCATCCTTAGTGGGCTTCTTACAGCCCCTCTAACGCTAAGGATCCAAAGTCCTCCCAGAAGCAGTCGAGCCCGACCCTCGCTCGACCATCCCCAGCTAGCGGTCGTTGCTCGCATCGCCAGAAGTCAAAAGCCCTCGCCAAGGAGCAACCGAGCAGCTTCCCATTCATGCTCAGCACAAATACGGCGGACGACCCTCTGCCCATCGCATGCAGAGGATCCGAGGCCCCAACAAGGGACATCAGGTCTATCCAAGTCTGGGCGATCCCCCATCGACTTCGGGGCCATGGAGACGCCTCCTTCTCAGCAGCGTTTGGCGCGCTTGGCAAGTGACCGAAATCAACTCAACGAACGATCGCTGGACAGATAGCCGACCTGACATGGAAGCCTAACAGTGCAAGCAGGGATATTTTACGAGCATTCTTCACAAACAGAAGATAGCGCTTGGAAAGTGACCGAAATCAACTCGACGAACAATCGCTGGACAGATAGCTGACCTGACATGGAAGCCCAACAGTGCAAGCAGAGGTATTTTACGAGCATTCTTCACAAACAGAAGATAAAATACAAACTGATGAAACCAAAGAAAAAAAAAGGTTTTATTACCAAAAGCAAAGCATTTACAAAGGGTACGTTAGGCTCCTCAGCCTTACAAACTGCCTGGAGGCTTACAAAAAAAAGGCCTAAGTCGCAAACCCCCCCTTTGCGCCTCGCTCATCGCGGCCCGCCGGAGGCTTCACCATCGGAGGTTTTGCCACCAGGGGTGCGCCTCGCCTCCCTCATCGCTGTCTGCCAGAGGCTTTGCCGCCGAGAGTGGGACCCTGTAACGTTTTGAAAATCGTTTCGGTGAAATTTCGAAAAATCGGTAAAATAAGGGGGTTTTCTGTAAAAAGTCAAAATACAAATATCTTATTATAAAAATTAAATACACATATTCTAGCTATGTAATTGCTAGTATTTGGTGTTTATTGAGCCACTGGTGAAATTTCAAATTTTCTGAAAAAAAATTTATTTTAATATTATTTTAAGCCGGTAAGAAAATACATTAAATTAGCGATAAATACAAATTTAAATGGGCTAATTTTAATCTTTAAAATCATGTTAATTAAAATCTAGTTGTAATATAATTTTTTAGTATTTTATTTCAAGTTTTAATTGATTTATTTTATGGAAAACAAAAATATAGTTATTTTGAACTAAAACTTGCAAATATGGTATTGTGGGGGGTCTTTTTGTATAGAATTCTTTTTGTAATCAGTCACACACACCCTCACCCTTCCATGGCTGAGCCCACCTTCAGCATCCCACTTCTCCCCCTCAAAAATTTCTCCATCTCATTTGTATGGGTGAAATAGAGTTTATAGGTGTAGGTTAAGATGTATTGTTTTGGAGGCTCATTGTACCTTGATTTGAGGGGGTTTGACTTGACCAATTTTGCACAACACCCACACCATTCCCCCCATCTTCCTCTGGCCGAAAATGATCAGCCCTCCCCTCTTGAAAAAAATCCTCACTTCTTCACATCAAAAATTCACAAGAATGCACTCAAAAATCCAAACTAAAACCTTCCAAACTCCTAACTAAGCCTTACCCATTTCTCCTCAACCTATACTAGTATGATTCTTGGAGCAAATTAGCATTTTGGAAGTCAAGATTTGTCAAGCTAGATCTACAAATTGAGGTATAAATCCTAACCCTTTTGTTCAATTGTTGGTTATTGCTTTAATCTAGCTTAATTAGGAAATTAATCTTGGTTCTAATTGCAAGTTTTGAAATTTCAAGAGGGGGTTGTGAATTAAAATTAGGGTTTTTGTTGTGTAATTATGGTTGCAAGTGTAATTCATCTTTTTGTGAAATGAAAAAAAAAAAAACTAATCAAATTGCTAGTTCGTAAATTGTTAGGTTGAAATTGTGATAATTAAGCTATATTGCTAACTAGGTTTTTGTAAACCATGAATTTGTTTAAGAGAAAAATGTAAGTAGGTTTTTCATGACTTCATTAACATTCTAAAAGACAGTTTAATGCTTTAGATCATGAAAATCCTAGCTAAATTGTCGTTTGTGCGTTTTTGCTATAAATTGTTAAAAAAAATTTTGAGTATATTGTAAACTAGAATTTTGGGGTTAATGAAATTTATTGGGATTAAATTATGGAAATTGTTTTTATGACTTATTTAAGATATTTAATAAGTATTATGGCCACTAGATTTGTTTAAACATCATGTTTTGTACAAAAACGGCAAATTGTGCTTGCTAGATTTTCGGAAAAATGACTTTTTAAGTGAAATTGGGGTTTTTGTGAATTTTAACCTATTTTATATTAAAATTAGTGTTCGTGAATGTGCAAATGAGTGTGTTGGGAGTTTTCTCGATGGTTTGGCGTTTGTACGCCGACGTCGAGGGTTTTTGGGACGATTTGCGAAAGCAACCATAGGTTTTGACCTATGTGGGATTCGTGCGTCGTTTTGGTCATGAGTCGGATTTTAATGCGGTATGGTGCGTTATGATATGTAGGTACCCCATGTGGACTTCGAGACGACAAGCAAGCGCGTGGCGACGTCGGCACCGGCGAACGAGGACCAGGTGAGTAGATTTATATCTACGGGGAGAAGTCGGGTGGATGGCGTATAGCACCCCCGCAGTTCGTGATGATGTATACGAATACGTATACACATAGATATTGATTATATGTTGTGGAGATTATTGATGATAAGATGGATATTGGTATTTTTGGATTGGTTTACTGTAGTTGCGAAACCCTAGAGTAGTGGTCGCACTCACACACGCACGTACACACATATTTGCATACATTCTTTCTTTCATATGTGCGTATGAGAATATATATTTATGTGTTCACATAGGTATGGGACTATGTGTTCATATACTGGATTTGAGAATAGTATTTGGAATTTGAGATGAGTCGATGAGACTGGGCTTGAGGCCAGGAGATCGGTGATGTGATTTGGTTCGTATTGATATACGACATGATGTTTTAGCGGGTCTTTTGGCGTAGTGATTCTTACACCTGCATGCATACTTAGGCGGTATCAGTATTGTACTAGACGTAGATCAGTACCCCGATCATGATATTTGATAAAGAGGATACCAGATGAATAGTATAATGAATGTGATATTGACCCGTACCCAGATTTGGGATGTCGTACGACGGATTTACGTACGAGCTATATATTGATGATTGATCCGCACTCTTGACTTGGGATTCCTGATTATAGATTTGGTATCGGATATGATATTATTGAGGCGGGATCACCGACTATACATATACAGGTATGTATATGTATCGACTCAGATGATAGGCGGTTTCCTTACCTGTAGTTCAGCTTGTTAGTTCAGCCGTATAGTTTAGTGTAATTGTTAGACTGGATTAGATTTCTTACCTATTTCAAAAACTAACGAATCGTGGGTATTTTAAAAGACAACCCAAGGAATCCTACGGATATTTCAAAAGACGTATCTTTTCATAAAAACACCGTAGCCCCTATTTTCAAAACCCCATGATTTGTGTTATTTCAAAAGGCACCATTTGTAGGATTTATATTAGGGTAATGCAGTTTAGTTATCGTTGTGTCTTGTATTCCGTTCATTATTGCTGTTCGCTCCGCATCGCATACTTATGTTATAATTTCTTATTGCATTGTTGATATCATATTGTTAGGACACCAGCACCATTACCGATGATGCGTATGTACCACGTACACTTACTTGCCGGCTCACACACATCTTCATCGGTAATTGCCATGTCACGTACACCTTAGAAAATATTATTGCTTGACATAGCCTGTTAGCTAATAGTTTAGACATTGTAGTTATTACCTGCTACTTCATGCATACTGTTATTCATTGTTATGCCGCATTCATGGATTCTCACGCATATATTCACTTTTTACGTGTTATTGAGGTTTTGGATTCGGATTTCCATGAGATTTTCTGGATTTGGAGGAAAACCGCAAAAACATAAATAAACCTTTTCTCTCTTTAAAATAAAAAGTGCGGTTTTCCCATGATGTATGAGTCGTCCACCATGAGTTTGCTGATGGATTTCGAGACCCGATTCGAGGAGTGGAGGAACCGTTTCGGGTACATGGTGGGCCCGGTGCGGTACCCCGGGGCAAGAGGAATGTGTTGTTGACGTTGAGCCCGGCAGGGGAGCACTACCGACCGGTGATATTACCCGACGCGTCGGATATCCGGAGGATACCGTCGTGGTCTTGAGATAGATGGTAGGGGCCGGTCTGGACTGACGGCGCCCTAAATATTGAGATTGAGACATTGAGATTTCGAGACTTTGAGGTTTATGTTTTGTGTCGATGCTAGACACTGTTGATGCTGATTTCATTTATGATATCTCATTTTAAAAATACAAAGGAAATCTCACTAATTTACGAAAACAGTTCTTCATTTACATGTATTCTGTTTTCATGCATTCATACCTCATTCATATGATATATTGCTACCTAAGGCACTGACACGGGCATATGAGATTACACTCGGGTTAGATATCTACCCTAGCCTTGTTATAGGTTGCATGTTATTCTTATATTTGAGGATATATTATGATCTTTGACCTAGGTTGTGTTATTTATGCGATTTCTTTTCGTAGATGTTTTTCTATTCACGAGTTGGCAACTTACCCCCATTGTGCCCCAGTTTCTTTCAGGTATGCCGTACAGGTTTCATTACGGCTTTGCGGGCATAGTTTCCTTCGGGTGATTTGCTAGTAGGTGGGTTTACTTGTATCGTACCCCCATTATATATCTTGTATATTATTATTCTGTTGTATCTAGAAGTTCCATCAACCAAACATGTATTTATTTTTGAGATAGAGACCAATGATGTTATTCTTTCGACTTTAGAGTCGCGCGTTATATTTCTGTGGATTTCTTGTGGTTTTGAGTTTCCTTTTGAGTTTTGATTCTCGCCGTTGGCGTTGTATATTATATTGCTTGTGTGGTTGTGGCCGTCGATTGACGAAGAGCTAGCTCCCGCTTGGGGATGCCTTTATTTGATTTCGTATACTATTCATGCTGTATCCCGTTTGGGGGCCTGCTTTTACAAAGGAGATTCTGCCGAAATTTTCGGGAAATATTTGATGTTTTTATAAAACGCATAATTCGGCTTATGCTATTAAAACTTCTTGATTTAAATTGGTTTTCCTACACTCTACCACTTTTCTTGGTTTGAATTTCTGGGTTTTCGGCTTACTTAGAATACGTACGCCTTGAGACGTTCGTAGTTTAAGTGCCGGTCATATTCCGTACTTTCGGGACGTGACAGACCCGAGCACGGAGCTCGCCATCGACGAACTCGGGAAGCTGCTCCTTCACGGCATCTAGAGCCTTATTCCACGCGACGGCGGAATACTCGCTAAGCTCGACGTAAAACTGCTCAGACACCTTGTAATCGGACACAGCTTTCCTAGCCCGAGCCTTGGCAGTCTCGGCCACCAAAAGCGCCGCCTCGGCATCCCCCCTGCTGGCGTCTCTCTCCTTCTCCATGGCCGCGAAACGATTGGCCAGATCTGCCAGCTTCCTCTCGGCAACTCGGTAGGATGCACTCAGGCGACGGTAGGCACCCCGATTCGCTGAATTGGCGAGCTCCGCAGCCTCTGCACGGGCTGCCAGGACATCGGCCCTTGCCCTCTCCAGACGCAGGTCACGCTGCAGGGCCTCGACCTCCGATGGAAACGCTTCTACTGGCCTTGGCGCGTGGAACGCCCCCTCGGCCTCCGTACGGATAGCGAGGGCACAGTGTTGAAGGACCTGATGGGAAGTGGATGAGAAACTCAGGGGCGCTCGAGCCAAAGAAAGGAAGGTCAAAAACAACGCGTAGAGAAGTTCGTACCTGGACCGCCCCTTAGCCTATGGCCTCCATTTGGACCCTCAGGGTGCCGTGCGGAAGCCTTCCCCCGGCCGACTCTTCCATCCCGGCGAGCAGGCTAGCAGCGACGGAAAGCCCAGATGGAGCCATGAAGACGGCATCACCCCCCTGCACGGGAATCCCCTCAGGAACCATCGACGGCGGCGCATGAGAGATTGCCCTTTTCCTCTTAAGGGGGACCCCGTCCTCGCCCCCTCTGTCTCTCATCTGGGGATCGGATGACCGTGGACGTCTCTGGTCGCCACCGGAACAATCGCCGGGAGTCGTCAACGAAGCGGATGGCCCTATCGCCGGCGGAACATTCGGTGCAGGGCATGAGCCAGCCAGGGGCACGGCCGCGCCGCCGGCCTCCCTCTGGAACGAGAAACCCAAAGAGTGGAAACGAACCATGTATTCAAAAGAAGAAGAGCGCCGAGCTGCCAAAGCTTAGAAGAAAGGAAATATGAAAGAGTAGGGACACTGGAGCAGGCTCCGCCTCTACTTATCCCCGCGAACGACCTCATCCAACGGCGCCCTTCATCTCCCGCCAAAAACGCCTCTTCGCGTCCAATGGCTCCGATCGCTCCACTTGTCGTTTCCATACTGGACCGTGCCCCGTCAGACGCCGCAGGTCTGCACACGTCGCGTTGGCCAACCGACGCTCGACACGTGGACCATCGCTTCAGTGGCAGGATGCACGAACTGGTGCACCTTCCTTAAATGCAGAGATCTCGCTCTGATTCGCTGGCAGAAAAGACAGCTGACAGCCCGGGGACGCGTCCCGATGAAATCTTAGGAGGGAGCTCACCCCGGGTGGCCCGGCAGTCCACTCCTGACCCGACCGGCTAGCTGGTCGGGACAAGAGTGGGGGGCTAATAATGATGCTCAATATTGGCGGTCTCCAAGATTAGGACACGTGGCGGATAACGTGTCCCAGAACTCAGAAGAAAGGGTCACAGGGGCCGACCAGGCCACCCCTGTACCCGACCTGCAAGCACAAGCTGGCTCACCTCAGAGCCCCCTGAAATTTGGCCTCCTCGGCCCCTCAGCTCGCCCCGAGCTGCCACAGGACCAATACTTCTCGGCCCTCTTGCTCATCTCCGAGCTTCCCAGCCGAGGCCATCTTCCTCGGTCCCTTCGACCGACCAACTCCACCACTCACAGGCGTAACCGCCGCTCCGCAAATCTCGCCACGCGCAGATTCTCCGCCAGCAACATCCCACGTTCCACGCCATCACGATCCCCATTAATGGGCGATCCGCTCTTTACACGGGCGTGACGTCGGGAGCGTAACTGCCGGCGAGATTCTCGCGCCTACTGCTGCGTGCTGCCGCCACTATATAAACCCCCATCACAGAGGGGTCAAGTAAGCCATTTTTACTCCACTTAGCCGTTACGCTACTCGGATCTAGTACTAACTTGATCGTCGGAGGGTCCTCGATAGTACCAAACCATCCCGGGGCTTCTTTGCAGGTACTCGGCGCTAAACTTCTCAAATCACCAATCTCCTCAACACTCATTGAGACCCACACGTAACGGGAGATCATTTCCAAATCCACCGGAAGATCGACGGAAAACAATATCTGAAGGAGACACGAAAAGGACCTCGGGCACGTTTTTTACAGATGGAAAAAGCACATAATGGTTTTGAGTTGGCGAGACGGTCAAATCAGGGTTTTGCTAAATTGATTAGACATTATATGCTGTTTTCCAAGAAAGCGATTACATAGAGACAATTTGATGTTAACCATAAAACCTATCACTTGTATATATAATCTTAAAAGATTTCGTTAATTAGACATGGCCTTTTTTTATACATAAATGATGGATAGCGCTTAGAAGCATTCGGCCGTTGGAGTCGTGTATATGGGATTATTCACGGCATTTCATGATTCTTTATGGGATTATCTAAAAGAAACACGTTTTATAAATCTATTTATTTGTTATCTTTCATTAATACAGGGATTCAGCTTGTATGGATAACATGCGTTGTCTGAAGTGTGCAAAACTAACAAACCGACAAGTGATGCGAATTCATAAACATGATGTAAAATCTTGGTAAAAATAGAAAATATGATTTCGTTGATTGTCACCAAGATATATACAGTGAACTTCAAGGTTAACTCCAATATATATATCATAGATCGTAATTTGCGCATGGGCCTTCAACATTTCTCAGTTTATTATTCTAAGAACATATTTTCAAAGCAATAATTAAAACATAGATAAAGATAAAGGCAAATAGCCTCCTATCAAAATCAACATATGATATGATCGGATAAGCATTAAAATAAGGCCGCACACGTAATGTACTGAAATAACAATATTTATGTGTAATGATCTCGTTAGGCGGCGAGGTTACAGTTTCTGAAACCGTGTTTTCGTTGGATTTGGATAACAATTTTTGATATTCAAACTAGAGTTTCCTAATCCACGGTTTGAAATTTTTGATAGGCTCGAAACCCCATTTCTCCATACACCCGAAAAATAGGGTTTCATAAGGTTTTGTGTGAGTTTTCATTCCGTCCGTCTTCCTCCCTTGAAAAAGTCCAGCTAAACCAAGCCTTGATTTTATAAACTATATTTCCAAATGTCCGTTAACTCTAACGGAATCCCAATTTTAGGAATGTCACTATGCACCAAACCGTGGCTAATCAGGGTTTCTCATCAAAATAAGACCTTTTAAAACATACGAAAATTTAGAGGGACCTATGTGAAAAATAACGGGAGCCCCTTGTCGCTATTGAAATAGCGAGCCCGCGCCCTTTTCACTTCACAGCTCGAGGCGGCGCCGCCCTCACCTCCGCCTCAGGTTTTTCTTTCCGATCACCCCTCTTCGTTTTATCAAATTTATTTTATTTTTCACTATATCGAATGCTCAGTGCAGCGTCTTAGTTCTCATTCTCAAAGCTTTGTCATCAAAGATCAAATTCTTTCTTCTAGGGTTTTGATTTATTAAATATGTTCCTTTTTCGTTGAGTCTGGTTGTTTTCATGCCTAAAAGTTTGATTGTCATTAGAACGGGAAATATAGCTTGCAATTGGTAATTGAGCAAAGCAAGATTTAGACTTCGCTTCCAGAAGTGGTATTTTCTCGGATCATGACACGTGGCAAGTGACGCGTCCCAAAGCCTACGAGAAAGGATAAAAAACGGTACGTTGGAAGCATACCCCGGGCCTCCGACTCGAGATTGTTCCCGACCTTCGTTGGCCTTCCAGACCACTCCGATGCTCGCCTTACAAACAACCGTCGGCTCGCCTCCGAGCCTTCCCACACGCTGAGCTCCCTCAGCCCCCAGCTCGTCTCCGAACTATCACAGAACCAAGCTCGCTCGGCCTCCCGCCCGTTCCCGAGCCTCCCGCTAAGCCTAGCTTCCTCGGTCTCATCGACCGACCTACAACACTGATTACATGCGTCTCCGCGAATCTCGCCAGACGTGAGATATCCGCCGTCCATGATCCCGCGTTCCACGCCATCGCGTTTCCCCATTAACGAGCATATCTCGCCATTAATTGGGTATCCCGCATTTCACGCGGGCGTAACGCCAGAGGCGTAACGACTGACGTGAATCTCGCGCCCGCCCGCCACTATATAAACCCCTTTTTCAGACGACTCAGGTAAGCCAATTTTACCCCAATAGACTGTTACTCTGCCAAAATACCCCGTCTAACTTGATCGTCGGAGGGTTCTCGGTGGCACAACCACCCCGAGACTTCTTTGCAGGTAGCTCGGCCTCAACCACATAAAGCCCATTGAGATCCACATGCTCCAGGAGGCAACCTCCTAACCCAATCTCAGCCGCTGCAGATCAACGGAAGATAACATCTGAAGAAGATCCAGATATCCATCAGTTGGCGCCGTCTGTGGGAACTTCTAGTTCCACTTAACGAAAGTTCACCTTCCGATCTCAACCTCATGACGAGCGATCACCGCGATGATCCAAATACCAGCCGTCGCCCTCCTCACAATGGAGACGAGGGAGAATCCCCTCCTCCCCCAAACGCCATCCACGCCCTATCTGCTCGGATAGATCGACTCGCATCCTTCGTGGATGCGCTCGTTCGTGCCTAAACGGCCGGGCAAACTTCCCAGATCGCCGCTCCCCCATCTCGGGACCGGGACCCCTACAGAGGGAGAGAAGACGTTGCCTACGTCGGCACGACCGAGCACCGCCCCGCTGTTTTCGACAGACGCAGATCCGTTGTGGCGACCAATTCAATGACCCGTTGGGCGCCACATAGCTCAACACCGAGGTCTCTCGCAAGAGTACCCCGCTCTGAAGCCCCTCGCGCACCTGTCCCCCGAGGAGATGTCGGTCAGCTCGTGCTTCCAGGCATGACCGACACCCCCTCCCTCGATGGGGTCGCGCGGACGGAACTCACCTCGGTAGCTCGAAAACGACCATGCCAGGGGACCTCAGGAACCTCATCGAACGGAACCGGAGCCGCGGTCAGGCGCAGGTAGCCAGCAGCTGTTCATATCTGATTTTTGCATTTTTATACCGCACATTCTTGATCACAATGCATATAGGTAGGTACTTTTGATCCATGTTTGCTGAATAATTGCAGGTTACAGGTTCTCAGCTCTTTACAGTGAAATTCATGAAAAGTCGCAACAAATACGGGACCACGACCAACAACAGATGAATACTGATCTCCGCTAACCATCCGTATGATGCCGCCATCAATTCAAGGGACAAAATGGCAAATCGTTGGTCACTTCAATGCACAAAGTACAAGGGCAGCACAAGATCCAAGACTTCAATGCGGAGTTCAAGGCAAATGTCCACATCATTTTGCACTGCTGAATATCTGGAAGAGAATTGAAGAGATTTTGAGAAACAAAGAATACAAAACAGAAGATAAAAGCAATATGGAGAAGCCCTGAAAAGTTGATTCCCTAAGTCTACCAAATAGCCGCGGAACCGTGGCCAAATAGGCATTTCAGCCGCGGTTCCGCAGCCGCGTCTGAGCAGTGTCGGTGGCAGTTGGTTCCGCGTTGACTGGGCCCTTTTGGGGTAGTTTTGTAATTTCGTGTTTAGCTCAGAATGTAATCTAGGGTTTCACCTTCCTATCTATAAATAGAAGAGCTCAAAACCAAAGAATGCATGCCTTTCTTTAGTATAGATTTTAGAATTTAATTCTGTTTTTTCTTTATGAAAAATTGTAGCGAGTTTATGAGCGTTGATTAATAAAAAAAATAAAAAGAGAGTTCTTTTATTCTCCATGTCTCTTTAGTATTTGCAATTCTTCATTTGTTAATTTAGCCGTATTATTTTATTGTAGTTTTTCTTTTGTTTTCTTTTTTCTATTTTCTTAATCATACACAACGATGATATTTGAGTAAGATCCTTGCCAAGGTGAGGTCTCAAAATGCTAGTTGTAATCTTTCTAAACCTAAATTCTTTCTACCTATCTTTTTGTTTTTTGTTATCTTTTTAATGGGTGGGTAATCTCTCACTTGTTAGGGCAGGAGAAGGAAAGTTTGAGAGAAAGAAATCTCACTCTTTTCTTTGCCCAACACCTTAAATCGGACTCTCTTTAATTGAACCACAACCCGCTCACTATGGCACCCTATCCTACATGATAACGGTGATTCCATAGTTAGACCGGTTGTGGTTGAATTAACCGGAGGTTAGGGCTAAGAGCTAAGAACGAATGGACAAAGACCAAAATGAAGAAACTAAGTATGGAAAACCTAGCTTATACTTGTAAGTTTCTTCCTAGTCGTGCTAATCCCCGTTGTTGCCGATTACCTTAACACCGATATTAAGAAGGGCATTGAAAGAAGTGAGAAATTCCTAACTCGAACTAAGCTAATCCTAACCCTAGCAAGTTCCTTATCATCTTTTATCTCATTAGTAGATCTTAAAACAAAACTCAAAATATTTGGATTTAACTCGTTAAAACATAAAGAAAAAGATTTCATCTCCCTGTAGATCGACCCGTACTCAACCGGCTAGCTACCAAGCGAAACCGTCTTGATTGCGGTAATTTAAAATTAAGGAATACACAAAAATCATAACAATCAGCAGCAGAGGCCATAAATCAGAGTGCCGAATCGTTGGGATACCACGACCGACTCGACGCCCTCGAAAAGAAGATCGAGGGCACTCATTGGGAAAATCATCCTTCGAGCGACGGGGATAGATATGCCGTCGACTCGCTCATGATGCCTTTCACCAAAGAGCTACTCGCCGTCCACGTCTCCTCCAGGAACAAGCCCCCGAAGGTCTCCCTCTTTGATGGGAAGTTCGACCCGAAAGACCATTTGGACGCGTTCACGGCCGGGATGAGTTTCCAGGATAATTCTGACGCCGCGCAATGCTGCGCTTTCCCCGCCACTCTCATCCGCTCTGGACGGGACTGGTTTCGAGGAATCGCGCCACGCTCAATCTCTACTTTCGATCATAGTCACAAATTCGCCGTTCGGGAATAATTCGGCGAGGTCGAAAATTCGGATTCGGAGAACTATTCGGAAAAAATCGGCAGGTATTCGGGAAAGATTCGGTAAGTGTTCGGGAAATGTTCGGGAAGGATTTCGAGCAATAAATTAATATATGAGACGCTAGGTTTTGATTTTGTGAATTATTTGCAGTTTTTTGAATTATTCGCTGTTTTTTCACATAATTCGGGAATAATTCGCGAATTATTCGCGAATAATTCGCGAATTATTCGGCCAGTTCGGCAATGGCGAATAATTCGGCGAATAATTCGTTTGATCAAAAATTCACGAATTATTCGCGAATTCGGCGAATAATTCGCGAATTATGTGACTATGCTTTCGATGAGCTGGCCATCCAGTTTCTCGCTCATTTCGTTGGGAACAGACGGCAAAAGCGGACCCTTGATCATCTCTTCACCATAAAAAGCAGGGACAAAGAATCCTTCAAAGGATACATCACCCGTTTCTACAACGCCCTCCTTGAGGTCCCCGAGCACCGGGACGAGACGATCATTACGGGCCTTAGGTCGGGTCTTAGGCACAAGGAGTGGCTACGCTCTTTTGCATTAGTGCAACCTAAGACAATGGCCGAGGTAAAGGCCTGGACCAAACGTGAGATCCAGCTTGAGTTCGAGGTGAACACCAACCTACCCCAGACAGAGCAAGCCGATCAGAAGAAAAAAGCCAGGCCACCGAGCAGCTTCCCTGCACGGTCCATACTTGGCTGATAATCTCTTACCCAACGATGCCAAGGATCAAATCCCTCATCAAAAGGCAACCAAGCAGCTTCCCTGCTCGGTCCATCCTTGGCTGGTAATCTCTTACCCAACGACGCCAAGGATCAAAGCCCATATCAAGAGGCCACCGAGCAGCTTTCCTGCTCGGTCCATCCTTGGCTGGTAATCTCTTACCCCACGACGCCAAGGATCAAAGCCCTCATCAAGAGGTCACCGAGCAGCTTCCCCGCTCGGTCCATCTCTTACCCCACGACGCCAAGGATCAAAGCCTTCATCAAGAGGCCACCGAGCAGCTTTCCTACTCGGTCCATTCTTGGCTGGTAATCTCTTACCCAACGACGCCAATGATCAAAGCCTTCATCAATAGGCCACCGAGCATCTTCCCTGCTCGGTCCATCCTTGGCCGGTAATCTTTTATCCCACGACGCCAAGAATCAAAGCCTTCATCAAGAGACCACCGAGTAACTTCCCTGCTAGGTCCATCCTTGGCTGGTAATCTCTTACCCAACGACGCCAAGGATCAAAGCCCTCATCAACAGGTCACCGAGCAGCTTCCCTGCTCGGTCCATCATTGACTGGTAATCTCTTACTCAACGCGCCAAGGATCAAAGCCTTCATCAAGAGGCCACCGAGCAGCTTCCTTGCTCGTTCCATCCTTGGCTGGTAATCTCTTACCCCACGACGCCAAGGATCAAAGCCCTCATCAAGAGGCCACCGAGCAGCTTTCCTGCTCGGTCCATCCTTGGTTGGTAATCTCTTACCCCACGACGCTAAGGATAAAAGCCCTCATCAAGAGGCCACCGAGCAGCTTCCCTGCTCGGTCCATCCTTAGCAGGCCACTCCTTGCCCTCCTGCACTAAGGATCAAAGCCCTCATTAAGAGGCCACCAAGCAGCAACCCTGCTCGGTCCATTCTTAGCAGGCCACTCCTTGCCCTCCGCACTAAGGATCAAAGCCCTCATCAAGAGGCCACCAAGCAGCAACCCTGCTCGGTCCATCCTTAGCAGGCCACTCCTTTCCCTCCCGCGCTAAGGATCAAAGCCCTCATCAAGAGGCCACCATGTAGCAACCCTGCTCGGTCCATCCTTAGCAGGCCACTCCTTGCCCTCCCGTGCTAAGTATCAAAGCCCTCATCAAGAGGCTACCGAGCAGCTTCCTTGCTCGGTCCATCCTTAGCAGGCCACTCCTTGCCTTCCCGTGCTAAGGATCAAATCCCTCATCAAGAGGCAACCGAGCAGCAACCCTGCTCGGTCCATCCTTAGCAGGCCACTCCTTGTCCTCCCGTGCTAAGGATCAAAGCCCTCATCAAGAGGCAACCGAGCAGCAGCCCTGCTCGGTCCATCCTTAGCAGGCCACTCCTTGCCCTCAATAATCAAAGCTCTCATCAAGAGGCCACCGAGCAGCTTCTCTGCTCGGTGCATCCTTGGCTGGTAATCTCTTACCCCATGACGCCAAGGATCAAAACCCTCATTAAGAGGCTACCGAGCAGCTTCCCTGCTCGGTCCATCTTTAGCAGGCCACTCCTTGCCCTCCCGCGCTAAGTATCAAAGCCCTCATCAAGAGACCACCAAGCAGCAACCCTGCACGGTCAATCCTTAGCAGGCCACTCCTTGCCCTCCCGCGTTAAGGATCAAAGCCTCATCAAGAGGCCACCAAGAAGCAACCCTGCTCGGTCCATCCTTAGCTGGCCATTCCTTGCCCTCGCGCGTTAAGGATCAAAGCCCTCATCAAGAGGCAACCGAGCAGCAACCCTGCTCGGTCCATCCTTAGCAGGCCACTCCTTGCCCTCCCGCGCTAAGGATCAAAGCCCTCATCAAGAGGCAACCGAGCAGCAACCCTACTCGGTCCATCCTTAGCAGGCCACTCCTTGCCCTCAAGGATCAAAGCCCTCATCAAGAGGCCACCGAGCAGCTTCCCTGCTCGGTCCATCCTTGGTTGGTAATCTCTTACCCCACGACGCCAAAGATCAAAGCCCTCATCAAGAGGCCACTGAGCAGCTTCCCTGCTTGGTCCATCCTTGGCCGGTAATCTTACCCACGACGCCAAGGATCAAAGCCCTCATCAAGAGGCCATCGAGCAGCTTCCTTGCTCGGTCCATCTTTGGCTGGTAATCTCTTACTCAACGACGCTAAGGATCAAAGCCCTCATCAAGAGACCACCGAGCAGCTTTCCTGCTCGGCCCATTCTTGGCCGGTAATTTCTTACCCCACGACGCCAAGGATCAAAGCCCTCATCAAGAGGCCACTGAGCAGCTTCCCTGTTCGGTCCATCCTTGGCTGGTAATCTCTTACCCAACGACGCCAAGGATCAAAACCCTCACCAAGAGGCAACCGAGCAGTTACCCTACTCGGTCCATCCGTGGCTGGTGGTTCACTACCCACCGACGCCAAGGACCAAAGCCCTCACCAAGAGGCAATTAAGCAGCTACCCTGCTCGGTTCATCCTGGCAGGCAGCTTCCTGCCCCACGACGCCAAGGATCAAAACTCTCATCAAGAGGCCATCAAGCAGCTTCTCTGTTCGGTCTATCCTTGGTTGGTAATCTCTTACCCAACGATGCCAAGGATCAAAGCCCTCATCAAGAGGCAACCGAGCAGCTACCCTGCTTGGTTCATGCATGGCTGGTAGTTCACTACCCACGGACGCCAAGGACCAAAACCCTCACCAAGAGGCAACCGAGCAGCTACCCTGCTCGGTTCATCCTGGCGGGCAGCTTCTTGCCCCACGATGCTGAGGATCGAAGCCCTCATCGCGAGACGACCGGGCATCCTCGTGCTAGATTCATCCTGGCGGGCAGCTACCCGCCCCTTGACACGAAGGATCGAAAGCCCTCCTCAAGAGGCGACCGGGCATTCTCCTGCTCGGTCCGTCCACTCCAGGCAGCTTCCTGCCCTACAAAGAGATGGATCAAGGCCCTCGTCATGAAGCCGCCAGACATCTTCATGCTCAGTCTCAATGGTGGATCTCTGAGCCTCACATTGAACCAGCTAGCAAGGCTCTGCCCGGCGCATGCACCTGAAGAAGGCAAGCTCCTAACATGGCTCAAATAAGCAAAAAATAGGAAAGCTCGAGTTGGTCGATAGCCAGCCCTAACAGACGAAACGACGCCTCCATTCGTTCCTGGGCAACCGACATCATGATTCTCGGTGCCAAACCAAGCAGAAGATTCTCCGTATAGTCAACTCTCGACCCGACGCATAAATAGGTCGGAACGAGAGTGTGGGGCTAATGAAGATGCTCAGAAGTAGTATTTCTCCAGATCACGACACGTGACAAGTGACGTGTCCCAAAGCCTACGAGAAAGGATCAAGAACGGTACGTTGGAAGCATACCCTGGGCTTCCGATCCGAGAAAGTTCCCGACCTTCGGTGGCCTTCCAGACCACTCCCATGCTCGCCTTATAAACAACCGTCGGCTCGCCTCCGAGCCTCCCCACACGCTGAGTTCCTTCATCCCCCAGTTTGCCTCCGAGCTATCACAGAACCAAGCTCGCTCGGCTTCCCGCTCGTTTCCGAGCCTCCCGCCGAGCCTAGCTGTCTCGGTCTTATTGACTGACCCACAACAATGATCACAGCCGTCTCCGCCACGGCTCCGTGAATCTCGCCAGACGCGGGATATCCACCGCCCATGATCCCACGTTCCATGCCTTCGCGTTCCCCCATTAACGAGCATATCTCGCCATTAATGGGGTATCCCGCCTTTCACGCGGGCGTAACGCCAGGGGCGTAACGGCTGGCGTGAATCTGGCGCCCGCCTACCCATGGCTGCCACTATATAAAACCCTCTCTCAGACGACTCAGATAAGCCAATTTTACCCCAATAGGCCGTTACTCTGCCAAAATACCCCGTCTAACTTGATCGTCGGAGGCTCCTCGGTGGCACAACCACCCCGGGACTTCCTTACAGGTAGCTCGGCTTCAATCACATAAAGCCCATTGAGATCCACATGCCCCAAGAGGCAATCTCCTAACCCAATCTCAGCCGCTCGTCTCCACTCGCTGCAGATCAACGGAAGGTAACATCTGAAGGAGATCCAAAGATCCATCAGTTCCTGATGATGCTCAGAAGTGGTATTTCCCCAGATCATGACACGTGGCAAGTGACGTGTCCTAAAGCCTATGAGAAAGGATCAAGAACGGTACGTTAGAAGCATACCCCGGGCTTCCGACCCGAGGATGTTCCCGACCTTCGGTGGCCTTCCAGACCACTCCCATGCTCGCCTTACAAACAACCATCGGCTCGCCTCCGAGCCTTCCCACACGCTGAGTTCCTTCAGCCCCCAGCTCGCCTTCGAGCTATCACAGAACCAAGCTCGCTCGGCCTCCTGCTCGTTCCCGAGCCTTCCGCCGAGCCTAGCTTCCTCGGTCTCATCGACCGACCCACAACATTGATTACAGGCGTCTCCGCCATGGCTCCGCGATTCTCGCCAGACAAGAGATATCCGCCGCCCATGATCCCGCGTTCCACGCCATCGCGTTCCCCTATTAACGAGCATATCTCACCATTAATGAGGTATCCCGCCTTTCACGCGGGCGTAACGCCAGGAACATAATGGTCGGCGTGAATCTCGCGCCCGCCTGCCCATGGCTGCCACTATATAAACCTCTCTCTCAGACGACTTAGGTAAGCCAATTTTACCCCAATAGGCCGTTACTCTGCCAAAATACCCCGTCTAACTTGATCGTCGGAGGGTCCTCGGTGGCACAACCATCCCGAGACTTCCTTGTAGGTAGCTCGGCCTCAACCACATAAAGCCCATTGAGATCCACACGCTCCAGGAGGCAACCTCCTAACCCAATCTCAGCCGCTCGTCTCCACTCGCTGCAGATCAACGGAAGGTAACATCTGAAGGAGATCCATTAGCTGGCGCCGTTTGTGGGAACTTTTAGTTCCACTCAATGAAAGTTCACCTTCCGATCTCAACCTCATGTCGAGTGATCTTCGCGATGATCCAAGCACCAGCCATCGCCCTCCTCACAATGGAGACCAGGGAGAATCCCTTCCTCTCCCGAACGCCATCAACGCCCTATTTGCTGATAGATCGACTCGCGTCCTTCATAGAAGCGCTCTTCCGTGTCCAAACGGCCGGGCAAACTCCCCAGGTCGCCCCTCCCCCACCTCGGGATCGGGACCCTTACAGAGGGAGAGAAGACGCTGCCCATGCCGGCACGATCGAGCACCGCATCATTGTCTCCAGCGGATGCAGATCCATTGTGGCGACCAATTCAATGACCCGCTGGGCGCCGTACAGCTCAACACCGAGGTCTCTCGCAAGAGCACCCCGCCCTGAAGCCCTTTGCGCACCTGTCCCTCCCGAGGAGGTGTCGGTCAGCTCGCCTGCTCTCAGGCATGACCGGCACCCCCTCCCTCGACGGGGTTGCGCGGACGAGACTCATCTCGGTAGCTCGAAAATGACCTTGCCAGGGGACCTTAGGAACCTCATCGAACGGAATCGGAGCCGCGGTCAGGTACAGGTCGCCCGCAGCAGAGGCCATAAATCAGAGTATGCCGAATCGTTGGGATACCACGGCCGACTCGACGCCTTCGAAAAGAAGATTGAGGGCACTCATCGCGAAAATCATCCTTCGAGTGATGGGGCTAGATATGTCGCCGACTCGCTCACGAAGCCTTTCACCAAAGAGCTACTCGCCGTCCACGTCTCCTCCCGGAACAAGCCCCCGAAGGTCTCCCTCTTCGACGGGAAATCCGACCCGAAAGACCATTTGGACGCGTTCACGGCCAAGATGAGTTTCCAGGACAATTCCGACGCCACGCAATGCCGCGTTTTCCCCTCCACTCTCATCCGCTCTGGACGAGACTGGTTCCGAGGACTCGCGCCATGCTCAATCTCTACCTTCGATGAGCTGGCCACCCAGTTCCTCAGTTATTTCATCAGGAACATACGATAAAAGCGGACCGTTGATCATCTCTTCACCATAAAGAGCGGGGATAAAGAATCCTTCAAAGGATATGTCACCCGCTTCTACAACACCCTCCTTGAAGTCCCCGAACACCGGGACGAGACGACCATTACGTCTTTTAGGTCGGGTCTTAGGCATAAGGAGTGGCTATGCTCCTCTGCATTAGCGCAACCTAAGACCATGGCCGAGATAAAGGCTTGGACCGAACGTGAGATCCATCTTGAGTCCGAGGTGAACGCCAACCTGTCCCGGACAGAGCAAGCCGATCAGAAGAAAAGAGCCAGGCCACCGAGCAGCTCCCCTGCTCGGTCCATCGTTGGTTGGTAATCTCTTACCCAACGACGCCAAGGATCAAAGCTCTCATCAAGAGGCAACCAAGCAGCTTCCCTGCTCGGTCCATCCTTGGCTGGTAATCTCTTACCCAACGACGCCAAGGATCAAAGCCCTCATCAAGAGGCCACCAAGCAGCAACCCTGCTCGGTCCATCCTTATCAGGCCACTCCTTGTCCTCCCGCGCTAAGGATCAAAGCCCTCATCAAGAGGCCACCATGCAGCAACCCTGCTCGGTCCATCCTTAGCAGGCCACTCCTTGCCCTCCCGCACTAAGTATCAAAGCCCTCATCAAGAGGCCACCGAGCAGCTTCCTTGCTCGGTCCATCCTTGGCTGGTAATCTTTTACCCTCTCACGCTAAGGATCAAAGCACTCATCAAGAGGCCACCTAGCAGCTTCCCTGCTCGGTCTATCCTGAGCAGGCCACTCCTTGCCCTCCTGCGCTAAGGATCAAAGCCCTCATCAAGAGGCCACCAAGCAGCAACCCTGCTCGGTCCATCCTTAGCAGGACACTCCTTGCCTTCCCGCGCTAAGGATCAAAGCCCTCATCAAGAGGCCACCAAGCAGCAACCCTGCTCGGTCCATCCTTAGCAGGCCACTCCTTGCCCTCACGCGTTAAGGATCAAAGCCCTCATCAAGAGGCCACCAAGAAGCAACCCTGCTCGGTCCATCCTTAGCAGGCCACTCCTTGCCCTCCCGCGCTAAGGATCAAAGCCCTCATCAAGAGGCAACCGAGCAGCAACCCTGCTCGGTCCATCCTTAGCAGGCCACTCGTTGCCCTCAAGGATCAAAGCCCTCATCAAGAGGTCACTGAGTAGCTTCCCTGCTCGGTCCATCCTTGGCTGGTAATCTCTTACCCAACGACGCCAAGGATCAAAGCCCTCATCAAGAGGCCACCGAGCAGCTTCCCTGCTCGGTCCATTCTTAGCTGGTAATCTCTTACCCAACGACGCCAAGGATCGAAGCCTTCATCAAGAGGCCATCGAGCAGCTTCCCTGCTCGGTCCATCCTTGGCTGGTAATCTCTTACCCAACGATGCCAAGGATGGCGGGCAGCTTCCTGCTCCACGACACCAAGGATCAAAGCCCTCATCTAGAGGCCACCGAGCAACTTCCCTGCTCGGTCCATCCTTGGCAGGTATTCTCTTACCCAACGACACCAAAGATCAAAGCCCTCACAAAGAGGCAACTGAGCAGCTACCCTGCTCGGTCCATGCGTGGCTGGTAGTTCACTACCCACCGACGCCAAGGACCAAAGCCCTCACCAAGAGGCAACCGAGCAGCTACCCTGCTCGGTTCATCCTGGCGGGCAGGTTCCTGCCTTACGACGCCGAGGATCGAAGCCCTCATCGCGAGGCGACCGGGCATCCTCGTGCTCGATTCATCCTGGCGGGCAACTACCTGCCCCTCGACGCCAAGGATCGAAAGCCCTCCTCAAGAGGCGACCGGGCATTCTCCTACTCGGTGCGTCCACTCCAGGCAGCTTCTTGCCCTACAAAGAGATGGATCAAGGCCCTCGTCACGAAGCCGTCAGACATCTTCATGCTCGGGCTCAATAGTGGATCCCTGAGCCTCACATTGAACCGGCTAACAAGCCTCTGCCCGACGCATGTATCCGAAGAAGGCAAGCTCCTAACATGGCTCAAATAAGCAAAAAATAGAAGAGCTCGAGTTGGTCGATAGCCAGCCCTAACAGACGAAATGACGCCTCCATTCGTACCTGGGCAATCGACATCGTGATTCTCGATGCCAAACCAAGCAGAAGATTCTTCGTATAGTCTACTCTCGACCCGACCCATAAATAGATCGGAACGAGAGTGGGGGGCTAATGATGATGCTCAGAAGTGGTATTTCCCTAGATCATGACACGTGGCAAGTGACGTGTCCAAAACCTACGAGAAAGGATCAAGAATGGTACGTTGGAAGCATACCCGGGCTTCCGACCCCGAGGATGTTCCCGACCTTCGGTGACTTTCCAGATCATTCCCATGCTCGCCTTACAAACAACCGTTGGCTCGTCTCCGAGCTTTCCCACACGCTGAGTTCTCTCAGCCCCCAGCTCGCCTCCGAGCTATCACAGAATCAAGCTCGCTCGGCCTCCCGCTCGTTCCTAAGCCTCCCACCAAGCCTACCTTCCTCGGTCTCATCGACCTACTCACAACACTGATCACAGGCGTCTCCGCCACGGCTCCGCAAATCTCGCCAGACGCGAGATATCCGCCGCCCATGATCCCGCGTTCCACGCTTTCACGTTCCCCCATTAATGAACATATCTCGCCACTAATGGGGTATCCCGCCTTTTACGCGGGCGTAACGCCAGGGGCGTAACGGCCGGTATGAATCTCGCGTCCGCCTGCTCATGGCTGCCACTATATAAACCCCTCTCTCAGATGACTCAGGTAAGCCAATTTTACCCCAATAGGCCGTTACTCTGCCAAAATACCTCGTCTAATTTTGATCGTCGGAGGGTCCTCGGTGGCACAACCATCCCGGGACTTCCTTGCAGGTAGCTCGGCCTCTACCACATAAAGCCCATTAAGATCCATACGCTGCAGGAGGCAACCTCTTAATCCAATCTCAGCCGCTCGTCTCCACTCGCTGCAGATTAACGGAAGGTAACATCTGAAGTAGATCCAGAAATCCATCACTTCCATAGGTTGGTTGCTCACCATCCTCCCCCTTCTAGACATCAATGCAGCTTTTAGCATTGCGGCCCTTCCGTCTCTTTTTTCTGTAGTTTCCGTTGCTTTTATCCCAAAATTTTGAGGTCGGCTACATGAATCCTTTTCTTCTTCTCAGGTACATTAAAAATTGAGATATTGTTCTTGATTGCCTATATCCATGTTCGTTTACGTTGAAAGGTTGACACATGGTGAAATAATAACATTACGAAATCTTTACTTCATAGTCCACCCCATAATGATGAGAAAAAGACTGGATATTGGTGACAATGGTAACGAGGAACACACACACGGTATATTTGCAAATAGCTTCAATTTTTTTTTTTTACTTTGTTGTGCTTTAGGAAGCCTAACAAAAGAGCTGGATCAGTATTTGTTAAATTGATTTGCACTTGGAAACTGTCTTGAAGCCTTGATGTTTAACAACAAAAGAGAACAATTATGCCCTTGTTTGAAACTTTCGTTGTAATCATAAAATTACTTTCTTGGCTCCTATCATTAAAGTGATGGGGATAAAGCAGTAGCTGAGAGGGAAAATAACCGCAACATCAATTCATTAGTGGTTTTGAATGTTGCTACTATCTGTTGATCTTTTTCATATAATGGCTTGGCAACATGGTATCGTGTTCAGGGTGAAAAGATAACTGGTTCAAATCCATCCTTAAACATCAAAAAGTATTTTCCATCACATGTCTATTTTTTTTTGTTTTATGTACAAAACATCGGTGTCATCTTTTGTGTGAAGAGGGGTGTTTATGATACCATATAATACAATTGCTGCCCACTACTTACAAACTTCATATTTTGGGGATTTGGTTACCAGCTGATTATTGTGACGTCCGAAATCTTAACTCCTAAATATATGAAGATATATAAATTATGTTGAACCATCTTCTCCCTTTTGTTGCTTTAAACAGTAAGCTGTCTAATGCATTGACAGTCTGTCAATTGTCATGCTCATGATGTTTTTTTGCGGACATGTCTTCACTTCATTGGTTAGGCATCACATTGGACCATATCAGTAGTATCTTATTCTTATATCAGCTGGTGAGTTCCATTCCCAGCATCTTTCATTTCATTTTAGCAGATAGTTGCGTACTAATGTTTTTAGATGATTCTTTTCAAGTAACTTTTAATTTTTATGAAGTAGTTTATTTACCATTCTTTGTCTATTTGTTCTTATTTTGTTGTTTATTCATATAACACATGCCATATATGATAATGATATAACCATTACCAAATTGCTTAAGCTGCTAGATTGTGAGTGCACTGCATGCCAAGCATACATCAATACATATACTACTCTTCCTGTCGTGGGGCTTTGGGATACGAGGAAAGGTCTCTAGCATAATGCTTGGAAAGACACAATATAACTGTCACCCTTAGGTTGCATCCAGGTCCGGATATCCGGATATATTTTGGATTCAGACAAGGTTTTTGGATCCGGTCGGATATGAAGGCGAATACAAATATATTATAAAATATTTTCACGGATACGAATACAGATACGATTTAGCAAAATAATCTGGATATGAATACAAATATCCAGAAACATGAATTTGGATATGGATACTGTTCCCGCCAAAATTTTTGGCTCAAAGCTTACATTTTTTCCCTCCCTTAATATGGTAGCGGCTCACGTGATAAACACGTGAGCGCCAAAGCCAAACATATGGTAGCGGCGCACGTGTTAAAACTTAAAAGTGTGAGTGGCGCACGTGATGAATACGTGATCACCAGAGCCTCAGCGGCTCGCGTGATAAACACGTGAGCGCTAATGCCATCTCTTGGCAGCGCCCACGTGTCATGCATGCGAGCGCCACCGCCAAGATTTGAAGCAAATCGTTTCAGATAAAATTAAATTCTAAATGAGAAAATATTTCCCTAAATCTTTCTAAAACACGAAATATGCGCTCTGTTAAACAAAGGACCTTTGGATCAAAGATCCAACGGTGACTAAAAATCACCGTTTAATCATGAGATAGAATTAAATTCTATATATGAAAAACATTCCCCCAATCCTGTTAAAAACATGAAAAATATACTCTGTTAAACAGAGGGCTCTTAGATCAAAAGATCCAACAGTGAATAAAAATCATCGATTGATTTTAAGAAAAATATGATCAATTTAAGATCTCTTAAACGAGAGATTCTTTCAAACTAAATGATTCTCTTCATACTTTATATAAAGAGAACGAGAGATTAAATCTCAGATGGAGAGACCCCATAAGCTTCTACGAGAAAGAAATCTCTCTACAGCCAAGAATTTAATTCTTTAAGAAGATCATCTTCCTTATCTCAAATCCTAGGTAAATAATGGAGCAATACGTCTCCTTTTACCTATCTTATATATAAACGGGGCTCAGCCCTTCATAAGAACTTTGTTTTTTATCTGGATCTGAGATCCATAAGTCAAGTCTTTCATAAAAAAGAGAATTATATTCTTTTTGAGATTTCTTGATCTTAAACTTGAGATGCAGATGAAAACATTGGTGTTCTGGCCACCATCATAAAAAAAGAGAGAAGAAAGAAAAGAAAAAATAGAAAGAAGAAACAAAGATGGAGTTTCTATCTCCAGAAACTTAGTATCTTAAAATATATTAAGAACTTAGATCTTACATGAACAAGATCTTCAAGTTTTTAAAGAACCTGCTTTCGTATGAAAAAGAATAAAGATTTTGTTTCTCTCTCTGCAAGTTTAATTCTTTCTAAAATCAGAGCTTAGCCTCTCCAAAAGATATGGCAGCGCTGCACGTGATAAGCACGTGGGCAAGCGTCTATACATTGGAAGCGTTGCACGTGATAAGTACGCAGGCGCTCACCCAGGCCTTCCAAAAGCGCCGCAGGTGATGGACACGTGAGCGCCTGCACGTGATATGCACGTGAGAGCCAAGGAGCAAATCAAGAAGTGAAGAAAGAGGGTGCGCTTCACATGATATCTACGTGAGCGCCAGAAGCCAAAAGACGGTGCGCCTCATATAATATCCACGTGAGCGTCAGCAGCCAAGAAGGGCCCCGGCGGCTCACGTGATAGACACTTGAGCGCCAGAGCTTATTGACCCACGTGATGAACACGTGATCACAAAGGTCACGTTGACCGAGTGATGAGCACTGCTGGGTGATTTAGAAACCCAACATTTAGTCCCAAATTTGGCTAAGTCCTTGAAGTTTTAAACTTCTTTGATTTTAAATCAAACTGAGCCCATATGCTCATGATACCTAAGTCGATCTTAGTCCCCAAATATGACTAATGGCCCTTAATCATATATTTAAGTTGATCTCAATCTAAAACAAGATTGATGATTCTTAATCATATTTTTAAGTTGATTTTAGTCCCATATACGACTAATAATCTTTATACCATATTTTCTAAGTTGACATTAGTCTCAAATACGACTAACGACCTTTAGCAAAAATCCTAAGTTGATCTTAGTCTGATACGACTAACGATCTTTAGATAAAATATATGTTCGCCAATAAGCCATTTTCCAATTGTTCTCTTCCCATATAAATGAGATTTGGTTTAAGAGTACATCCTTCCACACCTCTTATATACAGCGTTGTAATTTCTCAGTATTTTCAGAGAGATGGTGCGTCCTAACAAACAACAAGCCCTGATTTTATGAAAGCATACATATACATATATGTATATATCTTTGGAGGAAATATAAATGCTTTCAAATTGGATCGTACCCCAATATTGGGTGCGTCCTCTTTTATGTTAGTATCATGTGTTTCGCCACGTGATATACAAATAGGCGCAAGCTGAGAGATGGACCGCTATGTCCTTTAGCATCATGCGTTTCGCTACGTGATATACATATGCGCGCAAGCTGAGAGATGGACCACTATGTTCTTAAACCAGCATTCTGCCTTGCGTCCTGTCACCAAATTAAATACTGCATACTATCCACGGGCTACCTATAGTAAAGTGCACATGATGACAAGCTAAAGCTTGGTGTTTAGCCAGAATATGCTAAGTATAGAAGCCTGTACTTCATATATGATCAGACGATCAATTGAGCCCATATGCTCACTGTTACTTAAGTTGATCTTAATCCCATATACGACTAACGATCCTTAGCCATATTATCTAAGTTGATTTTAGTCTCATATAAGACTAACGATCCTTAGCTAAATCTTCTAAGTCGATCTTAGTCCCAAATACGCCTAACAAGCCTTATATCAAATTCAAATATCTTGAACCGATAGACTTCATTCATATCAGAAATGCTATCTAAGTTCACCTTAAATCAAATATGTACGGATTTAGACTAATCCGCGTCCTACAGGCGACGACATATATTATTCTCTGTATATAATCCAAGGGCAGCACAAAATAAACAAACTATAACACGACACGAAATGATATATCTGGAGTGGAGAAAGTTTTTATCGTTTGACGATAATTTAATTAACTGTAGGGGCTTGCATCTGCAGGAAAAAGCGTTCCTACAATCAGAAACCCCTCATCCGTGAGGGGGAATATGAGAAGTTCAGCTACAATGGCCGCATCCATCAGCACAAAATAAACAAACTATAACACGACATGAAATGATATATCTGGTGTGGAGAAAGTTTTTATCATTTGACAATAACTTAATTAACTGCAGGGGCTTGCATCTGCAGGAAAAAGCGCCCCCAAAATTAGAAACCCCTCATCCGTGAGGGGGAATATGAGAAGTTCAGCTACAATGGTCGCATCCATCCAATCCTCCGATATACGGTGCCATAAATCAACTTAGTATTTTTAGAGAGGTGGATGGATACGTTCCATATAGTATCTGCCTCCGTATTCAGGCTATACTCGCTACCCGCGCCCCAGTATGGTTTCTGGCGATAAACAGATTCTGGCACACCCGGTGGGACCTTTTTCTCTTTCCACTCCACACTTTGTGTATCGTGTTTTTCACAAACATTATCGCGATATCTATATTTATAGTTGCCATTGGGTGGTGTGATACTGAACCTGGCATTTCTTCTGTATGCAGAGATCAATGACTTCCAACTGCACTCATTCCAACTCAAGCTCTGCCCCATCCTGGGGAATCAAGTACGCGTCACTCACAGCCCCAATGTTTTGCATCCTGCGGTGTATATGACTGAAGACATGAATGTGCTCTTCTTTGGCTCGATACTACCTCCTCCTGCCTTTGGTGCTTCAACGCTAAAGGAGAACCTCAAAGGGAGTCTGTCTTCCACAGGCTGGCTCTTCAAGTTTTAGTTCTGCTGAAAGTGTCGGTCTTTCACCGACTGACTTCTATCGAAGGTCCCAAGCTATGCAGGGGCATGATGAAGAAACTTGCAAGAAAAGGAGGTGCCTGCCTCAAGAAATGCCCGATGCCGTCATTGGCGTCGAGTAAGACGAGCTGGGGCACTTCCCCATCAAGGTTGACTCCTCTGCTCCAACTCTAATGGTGAATATTGCCATTCGAATCGGGAATAGTTTCAAACTGCTGCAAAGGGTCAGAAAAAATTCTTTCACCGCAGTATTGAAGAAGTCTCCGCAGGCCGTGGAGATCCAAGGAGAGTAGAAGCCAGTCCGCTCTCCAAAAAGACTTTCCTCATCTATATAAAGGTGTGGAAGGAGGTGAAGAATTCCGTCTTTGTTCGTAGCTCTTCTCCTGATTTCAAACAAATGAAACGTCAGCCAAACACTGATAACTCCCCTTTCGTAAACAAAGGGAGTTATCCAAAAGGGGTTCCTACTGTGATGGTTCCTCCCAAACAATTTTTCACAAAAGAAAGGCCAGATAAAGTCCATGCACCCAAAGCAAACTCCAAAGGCCGAGATTCCAAACGCCCTAAGTCTGAGGGCAGGTAGTTCATACCGTATACATGATGAACTCCAAAGATGAAAGTCGAGCTTCAGTTAGTTATAGACCAATTACTCAGTCTCTAACGAATGACCAACAACAACAAGAAAAGCTGCAAGAGATACTTGCTCAAGCGACAGAACTCATTAATCCATCCTTTAAGGCAAACCCCGAGGACGCACCCGAAGAAAGGACATGACAGGAGTAAGATACTGACTTCTTGAAGTACGTTCTTAAGAAGAAAGATGAAGCGATAAAGATGTCCCCTAAGATGAATAAGATGGCCCTCTTGATCCAGAATATGGCTGGAATGATGGTTCAATCCCAATCACCAGCAGATGAACCGTCGGTGGTTATCATTGATGATAAAGAAGATACTTCCAATCCTATCCAAGCCCCTTCAGCGGCCAAAGAGAATATGATCTAAACCGTAAAGCTGGATGAATATATCAAGCAGAAGATCAAAGCTCACCATGCTAGCGAAGCAACAAATAAGTTGATCAAGACTGGTCGACTTTATCCGGCATGCTACGACCAGATGCAATATCCTCCGGGATACACAATCCCGATGTTCCATATATAAAGGGACCGACAATCCCCGCCAGCACATCACACAGTTTAAATCCATGTGCGCCAACATTGGAATATGCTACATCTTTATCAATTCGTTAGTAGTCTGTCAGGTACTACTTTCGAATGGTATTCGGAGCTTCCTAATGGCTCCGTAAAGACTTTTAATGAGATGGAAATACTGTTCTGCTAGAGATTCTCCAGTACAAGTGAACTCATTGCCATGACGATGTTTATCAATGAAAGGGTTACACCGAACGAGACATGAGTTAAATATACTATCCGATGGCGAAACCTTTGGTCTAAATGCGAGTCCAGTCGTCGGAATGTTTGCAGCTACCAAGTCTATCCATTCATGACCTTTTTCAAGCTTACTACCTTTCAAGAGCTTATCGATAAATTAGCTCAGCTGGATCAGATGGGTCAAGGCCCTTCTCTTCTGGTGAAGATTTATGAAATAACAAAAGCAAAGGTGAGACGGTGTTTGTCGCCAACGCTCAACAACTAAAGAGCGGCTCTAAAGCATCCGGTCGTAAAAATAACGACTGCATGGGTCCCACCCTTGAAAAAAGATTGGGATGCGAATACTCAAGTTAATTCTCCCAAAGAAAAAGAAGAAGACTAAGAAACCTGTCCAGCTTATCGAATATGTAGATAGCCGGACGAATCTGCAAAAATATATCGACGCGCTAGAGGAATATAACCAGAAAGCATGATCGCCAATTACATTCGAAGAGTTTCTTCAGCATCTCTTTGAAAATGGCAATGCTGAGGCGGAAGAAAACTCAGCAAAATAAGAAAAGAGCATGTGGAAGGCTGCCACATGGTCTCTCATTTCTTCGTATATAACGAAGATACCCCGTCAGCGTCAGAAAGCGACGCTGATGAGCATGGGGCATGTTCCGTGCAAAGTGCTCTGTATTTCCCCCAAAACGACCCGATTGACATGATGATAAAAAAAAGCAGTCCAAGAGGGTGAAGATATTTTAAGGCGTAAAATGGCCATTTATGAAAAGGCTAGGCAGCAACGCCTAAGCAGACAAGTAGCGGAAGGGACGAGTTATGTAACTTCCCGATTGAAACAAAAGAGATGGACCGCTACGTCCCTAAACCGGCACCTTGCCCTATGGTGGATCTCCATATTGATCACTGTATATAATCCACGGGCATAATGAATATGACCCCATCATGTCTCTCATGGTCCACCATGTCCCTAAACTGGCATCATGCCCTACGGTTGATTTCCATATTAATCACCGTATATGATCCAGGGGCATAAATGATGTAGATTCCGGTTATATTCCGCTAGTATACACTGCTCTATTGGCCATCCGCAATTCAGCTGCACCCGAAGCTCATTGGCTATGAAGCTTCACAGATGATGCATCCCTCCCTTATATATATTCTGCCCTACAGTATGGACCATATATAATCCACTGTCACAAATGATCCATATCTTTCCCAAGTCCTACCGGCAAGCGATGTTGGGTCACCCGCAGCGAAGCTACGTCCGAGAGTTAAAAAAAGGTACGTCCACAAACAAAATGGGCACGGATGAAAACTTGAAAGGGCTCCATGAGTAAAAACAACAGGATTACCGGTGGGCTTGTGAAAGCCCGAAAAGGCGCAAACTCGTAAAAAAAGTACTTGTAGAGTTCTCTCGACTTGCAAGGAGAAAACACCCGAGTGAGATCCTTACGATCCCCGAAAGAGAAACACATTTAGGAATCCCTATGATTCCTAAGGAGAAGATACACTTACGAGATCCTCTCGACTCGTAAGGAGAAATACCCCCTATGAGACCCTCGCGGCTCATAGAATTCAAAAGTCTTAGGTTATATGGATCTAAACTTGTTTCTTAAGCCATCATATACCCCAAACTGCCTTACAAGTAGTTCGATATCAACTCTTGTATACAATCTACGGGCACAAACAAATATGTTCCAACCAACTTCCACCAAAGGAGAACGATACTTCCCATATGGTGAATGACATTTGTAGAACCCCTTGACTAGAAAGGAGAAAACACTCTTGTAAGATACTTACGACTTGCAAGAGAAAATCCTACTTAGAAATCCATACGATTCCTAAGATGAAAATACATCTATGAGATCCTCTCGACTTATAAGGAGAAAATAACTTTATGAGACCCTCACGACTAATAAAAATTGAAAAGCCTTCAATTACGGGGATTTAAACCTATTTTCTAAGCCACTTTTGTCCAAATGGGCAATAACAAATGATGAGTTGCTCCTGCCAATATTGCAGTCGTAGCGATACTGATGCCAAAACATGTATCAAATTCCAAGTTTCCCCAGGTAGATGATGAATTGCTCCTGACATACGTGCTTCAATGTTAGCAACGCTGATACCGGCCCAAGTTCCAAACTATTGACCCCAAAGTCGTTAAACTGGGAAATGAAAAAAGAGATAAAAAAATAGCCGAAATGATTGGGCAGATCGCAATGGAATCAGCGAGTAAAAAAATACATAGCCGAAATGATTGGGCCCTGCGAATAGATAGTTGAAATGATTGGGCAATCGTGACTTTCGCGATAAGAAAAGCTGAAATGATAGAGCAATCATGGATAAAAATAAAAAATATAAAAAGAAATATATATGGAATTTTTGCCCTGCAAGTAGGTCAATACTGGCTCTTGTATACAATCCACAGACACAAATAAAAGAAAGGGAACCCTATTTTCCACCATACTTCGCCAAACGAAGAACCAAGTCTTGATGACATACATACAAGCTAGAGACTATTTGGACGTCCCTCCTACTACAGCAGAGTACATATGTGGTATCAACAAAGCTTTAAGGAGCCTAAGCAAAAGTAGAGTGATGACAAATTCCTAGTTTCAGATCTCATTCGCGATATATACAGCCTAGAGACCATATAGATGTCTATCCTACCTCAGTGAAGAATCGGTGCGACATCATCAAAGCAAAAGCGGAGCGACGACTTATTCCTAACTCTAGGTCTTGATTGCAGGACATGTGAATGCATAAAGACCATTGGATATTATCCCACCTCAGACGGATGCGGTTATGACTTTTCTGAGACTTGAAGATTGGAGTCTGACCTCAAGGTAAAGCGCCATGGTGACGCCTAACGCTGAATCATCCGACGATAATATGGATACCCTAGTTTAAGAAGATTGCTTGAGACGTATCACTGCATCTGAAAGGTTAGGTGATACAGTAAGTACGCGGCTACTCGAACCAACGACCCGAGTGAACGTGGATCGAGAAGAAATCGGCCGACGTAATGGTGCGATGGACTGAATCCAGTACCACAAACCCAATGGACTCTTATGACAAAAGTGGTTGTGTATGTTTAATGTTAGGATGTGTTTATCCGTATACTTAAGGGAAGAGTAAACTGAATGCTCCGGGACGAGTAAATAAATCAAGTCAGGTCATTTCAGTACAAATGATGAAGTGAAGAAGTCACTAACGGGTCTTCTCGACTCATAAAGGGAAAACACTCTTGTGAGATTTTTACAACTCTTAAGAAAAAACCCACTTAGGAATCCTCACGACTTCTAAGAAGAAAATACACTTACGAGATCCTCTTGACTCGTAGGGAGAAATATTTTATGAGGCCCCCACGACTCATAAAATTAAAAAGCCTTAGCTGATAGAGACCTAAACCTGTCTCCTAAGCCATCACTGCCATGCGGCTGGTCTAAAAATTTGACTACCTTATACTATCTATAGGCCGCATATGACAAAATTGCATCGAAGACATCTTCCATTCGCTAACCAAGATACCAATTGGGAGAAGCCATTTACGTGTCTTCTCAACTTGTAAGAAGAAAAACTCTTTTGTAAGATCCTTACGACTTATAAGGGAAAAAACACTTAGAGACCCTCATGACCCCTAAAGAGAATATATACCTATGAAATCATCTCGACTCGTAGGGAGAAAATACTTTTTGAGACCTTCACGGCTCATGAAGGATGAAAAACCATAGATGATAGGGATCTAAACCTGTCTCTTAAGCCATCTAATGTCCAACGGTGATAAGCTAAATATCGTTGCACCCACGTGCAATGCACGTAGGCGCAACGGTGGTGCATTTGTTCCTGGAAATTTTTTTTGGCTCAAAGGTTACATTTGTTCCCTCTTTTAATATGGTAGCGGCTCATGTGATAAACACGTGAGTGCCAAAGCCAAACATATAGCAGCGACGCACGTGTTAAAAGTGTGAGTGGCACACGTGATGAATACGTGATCGCCAGAGCCTCAGCGGCTCGTGTAATAAACACATGAGCGTTAATGCCACCCTTTGGCCGCGCCCACGTGCCATGCATGTGAGCGCCACCGCCAAGATTTGAAGCAAATCGCTTCAGATAGAATTAAATTCTATACGGGAAAATATTTTCCTAAATATTTCTTAAACAAGAAATATACGCTCTGTTAAGTAGAGGACCTTTAGATCAAAAGATTCAACGGTGAATAAAAATCATCGTTTAATCATGAGATAGAATTAAGTTCTATATATGGAAAATATTCTTCCAATCTTGTTAGAAATAAGAAAAATATACTCTGTTAAACAGAGGGCCCTTGGATCAAAAGATCCAACGGTGAATAAAAATTATCGATTGATTCTAAGACCAATCTGATCAGTTCGATCAATTTGAGATCTCTTAAATGAGAAATTCTCTTGAACTAAATGATTCTCCTCATACTCTATATAAAGAGCACGAGAGATTAAATCTTAGATGGAGAGACCCCACATAAGCTTATACGAGAGAGAAAGCTCTATACAATTGAGAATTTAATTCTCTAAGATGCTCATCTTCCTCATCTCAAACTCTAGGTAAATAATGGAGAAATACGTCTCTTTTTACCCATCTTATATATAAACAAGATTTAGCCCTTCATAAGAACTTTGTTCTTTCTTTGGATCTGAGATCCATAAGACAAGTCTCTTATAAAAAAGAGAATTATATTCTCATAGAGGGATTTTGATCTTAAACTTGAGATCCAGTGGAAAACATCGGTGTTCTGCCCACCATCATAAAAAAGAGGGAAGAAAGAAAAGAAAAAAGAGAAGAAAGAAAGACAGAGTTTCTATTTTCAGGAACTTAGTTCCCTTAAAATATATTAAGAACTTAGATCTTATATGAACAAGATCTTCAAGTTTCTAAAGAACCTGTCTTCCCATGAAAAAGATTAGAGATTTTGATTATCTTTCTGAAAGTTTAATTCTTTCTAAAATCACAGCTTAGCTTCTGCTAAAAGATATGCCAGTGCTGCACATGATAAGCATGTAGGCAAGTGCCCATACATTGGCAGTGTCGCACGTGACAAGCATGTGGGCAAGCGCTCAGGCCTTCCAAAAGCGCCGCACGTGATGGACACGTGATATGCACGTGAGCGCCAATGAGCAAATCAAGAAGCGAAGCAAAAAAGGTGCGCCTTACGTGATACCCACGTGAGCGCCAGAAGCCAAAGAAGGTGCGTCTCACATGATATCCACGTGAGCACCAACAGCCAAAGAAAGGTCTCGACAGCTTACATGATAGACACTTGAGCGTCAGGGCTCAGCTACCCACGTGATAAACACGTGAGCGCCAATGTCACGTTGATCGAGTGCTGAGCACTGTCGGGTGATATAGAAACCCAATATTAATCCCAACCTTGGCTAAGTCCTTGAAGTTTTAAACTTCTTTGATTTTAAATCAAACTGAGCCCATATGCTCATGATACCCAAGTTGATCTTGGTCCCCAAATATGACTAATGGTCCTTAATCATATGTTTAAGTTGACCTTAATCTAAAACAAGATTGATGATTCTTAATCATATTTTAAAGTTGATCTTAGTTCCATATACGACTAACGATCTTTATACCATATTTTCTATGTTGACTGTTTACCGCCGAAAACAAAAACGAACTGGGATAGGACGTCTGGCTTGAATTTGAGGGCAGATACTATTTGGGCATATCCATCCACCTCTCCGAAGATATCAAGTTGATTTATGGCACTGTATATTGAAGCTTTGGATATATGTGACCGATATAGCAGACTTTATCAGATTCCCCCTCTTTGAGGTTTTTTTTTATTGTGGAGACGCTCTTCCCTCTAGGCGCAAGCCCATGCAGTTAATTACGTTATCACGTTGCGATAACCATTTTCTCCTGCTCCGGTATTTCAATTTATGTAATGTTGTATTTTGTTTATTATGATTGCCCGTGGATTGTATACGGAGACTATTTTATGTCGTTGCCCGTAGGGCGCGGATTAGTCTAAATCCGTATATATATGAATTTGGGTTTCGAACTTAGGTTGTATGTTCCGTCAGTATTCCCCTCCGAATGGCGGCCGAGACGTTAGGGCGTCTGTGCCTGAGATTCGGGGCAGATGCTAATTGGTTTTATCCGTCTACCTCTCCGAAGATGCCAAGTTGATTTATGGCAACGTGTATCGAGGGTTTAGACGGATGCGGCCGATGTAGCAGACTTTGTCAGATTCCCCCTCGCTTGAGGGGTTTTTGATTGTGGGGACGCTCTTCCCTGCAGGCGCAAGCCCCTGCAGTTAATTACGCTACCGCATCGCGGTAGCCACTTTCTCCTTCTCCAGAATTTCACTTCGTGTCGTGGGTGTTTGTTTTGTTTGTGGTTGCCCGTGGATTGTATACGGAGACTAAATTATGTCGTCGCCCGTAGGACGTAGATTAGTCCAAATCCGTGTTTTCTTATATTTGGGTTTAGTGTTTTGGTTTGAGGATGCGTTAGCCATGTTTGAGGCTAAGATCAACTCAAACGTTTGTTAAGGATACGTTAGTCTAATTTGAGACTAAGATCAACTTAACAGGATCGTTTAGATCCGACAAAAGAGCAATTGGCTCTATTGTTCCAGTTTAGGGACATAGTGGTCCATTGCATGTATGGTCGTCGGGACCCGCCACCTCTCTGATGACGTTGAAGGATTACAACGACAAATGTCAGAGGAGTTCAGAGGTGTACCCTTGAGCCAAAGTTGATTGGGGGAATTTATAGTCCAATTTGGGACTAAAGTCTGTTTGAAGGTTTAAGGATTGCGTTAGCCATATTTGAGGCTAAGATCAACTTAAACGGTTGTTAAGGATACGCTAGTCCAGTTTGGGACTAAGATCGACTTAACGGGATCATTTAGATCCGACAAAAGAGCATTTGGGCTCTATTGTGCCAGTTTAGGGACATGGTGGTCCAATACCTTTTTAAGGACATAGTGGTCTACCGTTAGTTTAAGAACGTTTCGGTCCGATATTAGTTTAAGGACGTTTCGGTCCACGAGTTTAAGGACCCCGCAGTCCACATTGATGTGTGGTCGTTGGGACCCGTCACCTCTTTGACGTCGTTGAGGAATTACAACGATGGATGTCAAAGGAGTTCGGAGATGTACCCTCAAACCGACTGTAAATTGATTTAGTAGAGCAATTTTGCTCAGTCAATTTAATTTAAGGACTTATGGCCAAAATTGGGCTATGTCCAGTTGAGAATATCCAACGTTTTATCTGCTTTTGCATAGCATTTCTTTTTATTTTTATTTTGGCCTTGCCCAGGAAGGATGCAGAGCATCAATTTTGTTTTGGGCCCTGCCCTTTATAATGATGCAGAGCATCAATTTCATTTGGGCTCTACCCTTTATTGCTTTGCAATTTATTTTGGCCTGTTAGGTCTTTCTGATTTGGGCCCGGCCCTTCAAGTAATGCATTGCATTTGTGCAGAGCACTAAGAATCTTTTTTAGATTCAAGAACAGAAGTGCAAGGCACTTTTTAATCTCCTAATCTAAATTTAGATCAAAGAAAAACAAGTTTTTCTTTTCTTGTTTTTCTTTATCCCAGAGAACCAAGGGTTCATAACAAGTGCAATGCACTATTTATTTTTTATTTATTTTATTTATTTACTTATTTATTTGTTGTTGGAGATCCATGATCTTGTTCTTAGATCAATGATTTGTTTCTAAGAGAATTTTCTCTTCTTTTAAAGGTTTTACCTTTTTTTTTGTATTCTTCAAGAGTTCTCAAGAGTTCTCTTCTCTCTTTTTTTAGCCAGATGTTCATTCTCTTGAATTAAGGTCTGGGATCCTTTTTATAGTGCCCATTAATTAGTTAAATTTGTTACATAGATCTTTTTCTGAGTGATTTGGGGAATTTTCCCCACCGTTGGATCTTTGATCCAAAGGCCCCTGCCTTATACAAGAAAATCTTCTTGTTTTAACAAGATTTATTCTGTTTTGCGCAAGAATCCCCAGTGCGTGACACGTGTCGCGCAGTGAAGCGCTTGCGCAGCTGCGCTTGCGCAACTGCGCAGACACGTGTCGCGCAGCGCAGCGCTTGCGCACCAGCGTAGATACGTGTCGCGCGGCGCGGCGCTCGCGCAACAGTGTCTGCGCAACTGCGCAGACACGTGTCGCGCGGCGCGGCGCTCGCGCAGTTGCGCTTGCGCAACTGCGCAGACACGTGTCACGCAGCGGTGCGCTTGCGCAACTGCGCAGACACGTGTCGCGCAGCGCAGCGCTTGCGCAACTGAGCGTTGTTTTTGTTTTTTTAAAGAGCCTTGCTATGATTGGACGCACTGCCTTGGGCGTTGTGCTGGCGTGTCAACTTTTGACACGTGGCGCATTGCGCGCAACGCACGGAATTTGAAGCGTTGCTTCAAAGATTTGAATTTTAAAATTCAAACAGAGTCTTGCTCTGATTGGGGGAACAGTCAGTTCAGAACATATTTTGTTTTATTTAAGAACCGTTAATCTGGTTTGAAATTAAGATCATCTTAAATATATGTGCATTTGGGCTCAATTTATTTCAACTAAGAATAGGTTAGTTTTATATGAGACTAAGATCAACTTAGAAATATTTTAAAGGATTTTTAGTCATCTTTAAGACCGAATCACTTGGGTTTATTGATGTTTTGATCATCAGGGGGTCCATCATTTAATTATACTTTGTTCAAGTGATTAAATGATACTTTGTGGTATAAGTGCGTACGTATATAGTGCACACATGCCCGTTTATTTTATTTGAAAGGGTGCGCACATGCGTTGCACGTAGCTACACTGTTTCCTTTCAGGGATATTGCACATGTATGTATCGCATGCAGTGCGCACACGTGAGGGCCACATGATACGCATGTCCGCATTGGAGGATTTCACCAAGTGCGAACACGTGAGGGCCGCATGATGCGCACCCCCTTATAGGCAATTTTGATTAAGTGCGCACACGTGATTTTCACGTGACGTGCATATTTTTATAGGCAGTTTCTGTTAAAGGCGCACATGTGATTTCCGCGTGGCGTACATGTGATTTCCGAATGACGCGCATGTCCCCAGGGCATTATTTTCCCAAGGACAGCGTTTTTGACCATTAAGTGCGCACTAATTTGGATGCGCATTTGTTTAAATCAGAAGGCACAAGCTTTGCTAAGAAGCAATGGCTTCTGTTTTTTTACTTTTCTTCTCTTATTTACAGAGAAGTGAAAATCTTGGTTTTCATCTGTTATCTTTTTAGCCGCATCATTATTTTTTTGGCTCTTGGCATCGATCTTTCGCAAAAGTATGGATTTTATGAACGGGGGACGAATTCTAAGATCATTTAATCTTTTAATGTCGAATCAATTGATTCGAGAAAAAGCAAAGGGTTTTGTATAAAAAGCCAAAGCTGTTAAAGAAAAGAGAAGTTTTTCTCTTTATTTTTTCTGCCTTGCGCAGTTTTTTGCCGATCAAGTAGAAGTCTTTAGATTTTTTCAGATTATAGGAGGGCTTTTCCTTCCCGTATTTCTTCATAAGAGCCTCCTATTTATAGGAGAGAAAAAATTAGGGTTTGTTCAGTTTGTTTTTATCTCAATCTGATTTTAGATCAATTTAAAAATATTTAATTGATTTATATCAATTAAGGGTAATTCGCGCACCGTTGGATCTTTGATTCACAGATCTTTTAGTTAAGGTATTTAATCAACAGAATATTTTACTGTTAATTAAAGATTTGATTGCTTATTATTCAAGATTTATTTCTTTTTTAACAAGCGTCTGTTTTCAAGGAATGCGCACACATTTGCACTTGTTGTTGATTAAGTACGCATTGCGTCCGTGCGTTGCACATGCATGTGCGCACCTCTCATTTGCGCACTTGTTGCATGTGCGCTCATGTCATATGCCTTTGTCACTAGACATGCTCGCGCACTTATTTTTTCGCATGTTTTCGAAGTGACAAACAAGTGTCGAGCTATAATTTATTAGTTATGTCTTAGGATTTGCTAGAATGCGAACCGTCTTTCCAAAACCTTATAAATGTGTCTTTTTCTTCACTCTTTTTAGAGTTATACTCTTTTAAAGTTCTTGTTTTCTACCAGAAGTCTTTGCTTCCTTACTAATTTGGTAAGTGCATTTGCGCATCTCTTCCTTACACATCCCCTTTGGGTTTGTGCTTTTGATTTAACTTGCGCACCCTTTGGGTTGGACATTTAGCTTACCTTGTGCACCTTTTGGATTGCGCACTTAAGATAAAACTTAAAACATTTCTTTTATTTCAAGAATATTATTTAAGTTTAACCTTAATTAAATTTTAATTTTGAATTTGGATATTTTTAATTTATCCTTTTAAGTGAACCGATATCTTTCCAGTCTTTTCTTTCAGATGTCATGGCTAGCCGTCTCTATACAATTAAGGAGATTGTTTCGCATGCCGACATTCGCTTCTATGAGACAGCTTTTACTGATATTCAGTGTGTGAAGACGTATTTTGTCGTTTTGAGGCTCACAGTGGGCGAAAACTTCATCGATGCTCCATCTTACTCCAGCCGATATTTCAAGCCATTCATGATACCATTCCTGGGATTATGGATGTAATGCCTCTATCTGATCTTGACCAAGCCGCGGAAAAGGTGCATTCAGTTTTCCTGATGGGGTTTATCTCCAATGGGTTGAGAGATCGTGCAACCGCTCTTGCATGTAATCTTCCAATCGCGGGCGATCTTGTCCGTATATGATAGAGGAGAACAGATACGCACAGCGATGGAGGATAAGGATTCCGAGTCTTTGTCAGAGTCTATTTATGACTTCACTCACTCTTATAACTCGACCAATTTATTGTCGCTTTGAACTGTTCAGGCAATATAACAGCCTTTGCTTTTGTTTGTCTTTTACTTTTCAGTATCAGTCTGTAATCCTTTTCTGACATATCAATGAAAAGTTTCTGTTTTTTACACTTGCATTTTTTTCGAAGTTTGCTTTTATTGCAAGAGTCTTTTGTTAGCATATGTACATCGGTCCTTATGTGCACACTCATATATGTGCGCATGTATAGAGATGCGCAAGTAAATCAAATCAACTTCATCAAGCATGCATGTGTATAGGTGCACAAGTCAACTAAACCCAGTTTATCGAGTGCGCAAGTCGTTTGAACGAATTTCATTAGGTGTGTATGGGTATAGGTGCGCAAGTCAACTGAACCCAGTTCATTAAGTACGCAAGTCGTTTGAATCAATTTCATTAGGTGTGCATGTGTATAGGTGCTCACTTGAACAGGCGTGAACAAATGCCCCCATCGATCGTGCGCACATGTCCAGTATGTGGGTGCAATCGATGTCGAACAGTCGGATTCGCCTTGAGATCCGCCGAAATTGAACCGACTTTCGATCTCCTATAAAGAGCTCTCTCCTTTCCTTAATCGTTCTTTTGTGCCCACAATGCGTCTAGAGAATCTTCAAGGGCTGTTGTATATAGAATAAGGGGTTTTCTCTTAACCGGAACGGCCAATACCGATGGATTTTGCAGGTATTGTTTGATTTCGTCCAGTGTGTTTTGGCACTTCTGATTCTAGACGAACGAGGTCCTTTTCTTCATCAGATGGCTACATGGACGACATTTTCCGGAAAAATTGGTTATGAACCGCCGGATATACGCGGGCTTTCCTTGGAAAGACCGCAGTTTTTTGAGGGTTCTTGGTAAAGGCATTTTCATAACCGTCTTGATTTTTGAGAGATCGATCTCGATGCCTTTGTGACGAATGATGAATCCCAGGAATTTGCCGGAGGAGACTCCAAACACGCATTTTAGAGGGGCCATCTTCAGATTATACTTCTGAAGATGTTGGAACACTATTTTTATATGTTCCCAATGCTCCTCATGAGACTTACTTTTTAACGACAAAGTCATCGATATAGCACTCGACGATCTTGTGTATGAGGTCATCGAAGATCTTTGTCATGGCCCTCTGGTAAGTGGCTCCGGCGTTTTTCAAACCGAAGGGCATTACTTTGTTGCAGAATACGCTCAACGGAGTCCGGAAGACGGTATGTTTTTGCTCCTCAGCATCCATTTTTATTATGTTGTATCCTGAAGATCTATCCATGAAGGAGAAGACTTCGTGGGTGGATGCGTTATCGATCATCGGCTCAGTAACGGGTACTGGAAAGTCATCTTTTGGGCATGCTCTGTTGAGATCCTGAAAGTCCCCGCAGATGCGAACTGTCCCATTTTTCTTCATCACCGGAACGATATTAGCGATCCAGTCAGGATATTAAACCTTTTGGATGAAACCGGAGTCGATTAGTTTCTTGACTTTGGCGTTGATATTTATCTCAAGTTCGAGTTGCATCATTCTTGGTGCCTGTTTGATTGGATTTATGTATGGCGATATGGCCAATTTGTGTACCGCTACCTCTGGATCTAAACCCGATATTTCGGAGTAGTTCCAAACGAAGCAGTCTTTGTACTGCATGAGCACATCTTTTAATATGGTTATCTGTTTTCAGATATCAGTTCACTGACAAACGTCGGCCTCGGGTCATCTTTCGCACCTAAGTCGATTTTCCTTAGGTTGTCGGCCGTGATATGTATTCCATCTTTCAACTCTTTTGGCGCTGGTGGAAATTCTAAGATCTCCTCGTCATCATCTTTATTTGTGAAGTATCCGAAGAGGCCAATCATATCCTCGTCCTTTCTTTCTTTTGAAAGAGTTATCATATGACAGGTACGAGTCTGCTTCCATTTTCACGGCCGAGCTGGCCCTAACCTAACAGTGTTGGTCTTTTTTGGTTCGTTCTTTTATGGCGGGCTTATCTTCCAACTGTTAGATAATATAAACCTGCCTTGTTGGTATTGGTCCTCCACCCAGTCTTTGAATATGAAGTAGTCCTCAAGAGGATGGCTTATTGCTTGATAATTGGAGCAATAATCCGGATGATGGATTTCATTCATTTGATCGGGGTGCCGAGACTTTGGAACCGTCAACTTTTGGTGCTTCATGGCAAGGTCTAATATTTTCCTTGTCTTATTTCGAGAGAACGAATATTTCTGCCCCATCTTCTTTATAAATGACGGACTCCAACTGAGGTTTTCTCGATTGAACGGTGTTTTGGACTTGTTTTGTCATCCTTGAACGTTGTTTGCGTTCTTTGCCTTATTTTTACCTCCGCTTCAGGATTTTCTCCCTTCGTAAGAAAACATAACAGGCTGTGGATGAAAAGCATCACGGTCCACTTCTTCCAATGACTGTTTGCCGAGACGCCGCGTCTTGGCCGTTTCATAAATGGCCATTTCGCGGCTGTGATTGTCTCGGCTCACCTGACATGCTTCTTTTATTAACTTGTCAATTTGCTCTTCAAGTGATGGACTTAACGTTTTCAGGACGGGATCTTGCTCCGATTTGATGTCACAGTTATCTGAAAGAGCGTTTTCTTCTTCACTCAAGCTGTTTATGATGTAACAGCTGTAAATTTGTTCCCGTTTCTTGGACCGAATATATCCTAGCCCAGTTGTTTCTATCTTCCCGTTGGGCTTCTTTCGTTGAGTCCCGGAAACATTCCAAATCTTTTTGTAAGATTAGGCCAGCCGAATCGTCTGTTCGAGAGGTACGCCTTAGCATTTTAACAGTTTTTAATCCCTCTGCATAATATCTTGGCATACGGATAGGCTGGAACCTGTCAAGAGTGGGGTTGGCACCATGCCAGACTTCTTTTTCCATCTTGGTCTCCGTAGATTTGTAAAAGAGGTTTGTCTTTTCACCTCTTCGTCTTGGAGACACGTAGAAAGTTTGCAGTTCTTGTACGCTGTATGTATTGAGCGCATCAAGTTCTTTATAATGTCGAGACGGAGCCATCGTAATTTGTAGACTCTGATCCGCTTTGGTAAGAGCCTGTATCGACAGGCGGATGGAGAACACTGTATTGATCTCATCCTCGGAACCACTATTTGTTCGTCTTATTGTTTTTCTTTTGGGGTTGCCTGAGTAAACTATTTGTTCGTCTTCCTCGGTGTCGCTTTCAAAGATCGGGATGGTGGCTGCGGATTTTTGTTTATTCTCCGGTTTGTGGCACCTTTCAGTATTCTCGAAATCCGGCAGAAAGTACTTCGCATTTTCATACTTTCGTACTTCATTCACTAAGAACGGATTGAGTTCTCTCGTGACGGTGCACTCCGATCCATCCTTGAAATACTTCATACACTGATGTTGTGTAGAAAGGACAATGTTGTACCCGTGTAACCAAGGCCTGCTAAGTAGTCCGTTATAGCAAGTTTTGGCGTCAATGACATGGAATTTAATGTCAGCGACAAGCAGCCCGAAGCGTAGCATGGGTATTACGGACCCCAGCGTCCGTGATGGCTGTGAGTCGAACCCAGATGGTAATTTTATCTCGGGCAAGGTGCTGAACATTCATGTAATTTTCCTTTAGCACTCTTACGTTGAGACGATTAACGAAGAATCCATCGTCGATAAGGATTTTTCCTATCTTGATGTCGTGGCAGTATCCTGTAACGTAGAGCGGTCGATTATGTTTGCACGTACCGAGGAGTAGATTTTCTTTGCTGAATGTAATATCAGCCGTATGGACCTCTTCCAGCTCGTCTTTCATCTTCTGTTCTGCGAGGAAAGTTTGGAACCGATCGGGCTCTTATAAGACCTTGATCAGGGAATCCCGTGTCTTTTCGGAAAGGAGGAGAGCATCCACCATGCTCAGCTGTGAGGGTATTTTTCTCAAATGTGCAAGGACATTGTAGTCCACCTTGTTTTTCTTAGGCAGGTCCTTTGCGGCGAGTTCTTTGACCGCTTCTTCCTCAAAGGCGATCTTCTCGGGCATTTTCCTTTTCCCTTTGTCTTTTTTGTTCAAACCTTTATTTGCAAGTTCGAGGTTCTTCTCATGCAGCGTACGGTTACGCAGCCGAATGTTTTCGCAATTCTTCTTCCCCTCTTCTTTCCTCGAGGCGGAGTTTTCAAAGAGAGGGTTGTAGGGCGTTTCATCCTCGGAATCGCTCCCGAAGGTGAGAACTTGAGGTTTTTCCCCTTCCAAACTGGTACCAATCATATAACAGTTGCCAGTTATTTTTTTATGCGTGTTCGTCTCGTCACCCACACGTTGATAAGCGCGAGCTTCACGCTTCTCCTTCATGAAGTATTTTCGATGGGCAACATATTCTTGCCAGCACTTCTTGAAGGCATTGCACTCTTCGATGGGGTGGGCGATCCTTCGGTGATATAAGCAGTATTTTAGATGTGATTCTCCTCCGTCGAAATATAGGATCCCAGGAGTGTACATGAGGTGCGGTGTTAGTTTTATTCTCATGGACCGGGCTTTGGCGAACTGCTTTTAAGCTTTATTCCTGCTTTTATTTGTCGCAAGCATGCTTTGATTTTTTTGGAGAACTTTAACCCGTCCTCGTCGTAGCTTCTTGGTTTAGACGCTGCCGCTTGGCTTTTTCGTATGTGGCCGTTTCGCGTTCTCGGTCGTTTTTGCTCTTTTGAAATGTTTCGTTTAAAATTCTCTCAATCGGGTCTTCTTCCGGCATTTTTGGGGAATTTAGCGCCGATTCTGTCCCCATCTCCTCCACGTCGCTTTCTGACGCTGGGAGAGCTTCTTCGTTATATAACGATGAATGAGAGACCATGTGGCAGCTTGCTACACGGTCTTCCTTTCCTTCTGATGAGTCATTTTCCTCATCATTGTCACTGTCTCCGCCCTCAGGAATATGCTTGAGGAATTCTTCGAGCGTGACCGGTGTCCGCGCCTTCTGGTTATTTTCTTCTAGCACGTCTATGTATTTCTGAAGGTTTGTGCGTTTGTCGTCATACTCGGTAGGTCGTACAGGTTTCTTAGTTTTCTTCTTTTTCTTAGAAGACTTTAAAGGATTGACTTGGAGTCTTTCCCCTTGTCAACGACTTTTGGTGTGGGACGTGATTTCAGCATCCCTTCAATAATTTCGGTTTCAAGCAGGCTTTTCTACTTGATCGCCGGACATGCTTGTAGATCTTTCAGCATTCTTTTAGTTTTCACTGAAAGAACTACTTCCCATAGAGCTTCTTCCACGAGTGAGCATGATGCCCCTACACGTCCACCTTTTTCAGAGCGTACTTTTAGGGCGGATCTACCCTCCAGCTATTAGATAGTGCGAACTTCCCTTGTTGGTACTGGTGCTCGACCTAATTTTTGAAGATGTAGCAATCTTTAATTGGGTGGCTCACTATCCTATAATAGGACCAGTAGTTGGGGTTGTTGACGTCATCGGGTTATGCGGTGGGTTTTGCAATGTGATGATATTATTTTGCATTGCCAGCTCAAACAATCTTCTCGTTTTATCGCGAGGAAACGAGTATGCACGTTCCAGCCTTTCTTTTAAAGACGGGCGCGTATGAGAGTTGTTTTGGCGAGCAGCTAGTTTTGGACCGCTCGGTTGTTGCGTATTGGCAACGAAGGCCGCCTTTCCTTTTCCCTTGTTATTTCGAGGATGCTTATTTGAGGAAGAAGGGCCATGACCCATCTGATCCATTTGTGCCAACTTGTCTATCAACGCCTGGAAGGTTGTGGGTTTGAAGAAGGTCATGAACTGGGATATAGTCGATTGAGGATCAAGGGTCCCGATGAACATTCCTACGGCTGTAGGCTTTTCAATGCATTGTTCGCATTTAGACCACAGGTTCCGCCATCGGATCGCGTATTGGATCTAAGTTTCTTCCGGCTTTACCCTAGCATTGATCAGGGTCATGATCGGAGTGCGTTCATTCGCGCTGGCGAACCGTTGCGTGAATAATAACTCCATTTCAGAGAAGGTTTTCACGGAGTTATTTGGGAGCTCCGAATACCATTCGAAAGCTGTCTCCGACAAACTCCCGACGAATTGGCGAAGCAACAGTTTGTCGTCGCCTCCAGTATTGCCGCACAGAGCTCTAAATTGTGCGATGTGCTGGTGGGGATTACCCGTTCCTTTGTAAACGTGGAACTTCAGGATCGTATATCCAGGTGGATACTAAATTTGGTCATACGAAGCCGGATATGATCGCCCGGTTTTGATGAGTTGTTTGGCGGCTTTATTAGCCTGGTGAGCTCTGATTTGCTGAGCAATGTAGTCATCCAGGGTCGCTTTGGAGATTGTTTTCTCCTTTGCCGCTGAGAAGGCTGGGGGAGAATTTGATGTTTCTGCTCTGTTATCTTCGATAATTACCGGTGGATTTTCAGCCGGTGGTTCTGGTTAGATCATTCCAGCCATGTCATGGAATAAAAGAGCCATCTTGTAACATCCTAGTTCGTTATACTATGCTTGATTTGATTAATTTATATATTGAATGGCTATTCTTGATTTATTGTGTTTTGGATGCGAATAGTGTAACTGGTATCTGTGGTTGCATCCGACCCGACCCGCATACTGGAAACCCATCTTGATTCCTATTTATGATTTATCCCGGTTAGTTTTGAGAATCCGTACACTTCCCTGTTCTATATCCTGTATACCTGCATTATATCTGGCATCTGCATTTTTTTAATAATACAAATATAATTAAATAATATATTTTAAAAATATCTATCATGGCTTGCATCATACCCCTAACCCTGTCTGGCATCCGTATATTGTGTTCTCGTCCCGTTCAATGAAACGAACTCGTTTGGATAGCTACGTGCATGCTACGTGCATCCGTTCTTGGGGGTATGCATTCTCGTTACCCGGATATCCTATTTTGGTTTTGATTGATACGTATATTATCCATATTTTTGAACCGTAATTTTAGCCCCGACTCAGGCGTGTTTCGGACTATTTTTGTATTAGCCAAAATCTCAAATATAATCAATATAATATTCTTTATATGTTTTTATGTTATTCTTTAACTAATATATTTTATCCTAATAGTATAAATCCTAACTTTAAAATCTCTGACTCTCTCTCTTCTCTCTCTACATATAATAATATTATATTTTATTTTTTAACAGCTCTCTCTCTCTCGTGACTCTCTCTCTCAATCCTAAATAAACATATATTTTTTTATTAATTATCATTCTTCACCCACGTCCTTCTCCTTCCCATTTTCGTTTTTCCCACCCCGTCTTCGCTCGAACCGATGCCTGACGCCTCTGCCCTCGCCGCCGATCATCTCGTCGGCCTCGTCACCACCTTCTCTTTCTATCCTCCACTCCTCACCTCCCAACAACTCTCCTTCCCCGCTGCAGAACCCCGATGGCGAACCCAAGAACCCATCGCTCGTAGTCGTCTCACCCCGCGCTCCTCGTCCCTGTCGACCCTCGCCGCTACACCCTCGACGTCGACCTCCTCCTCTCATCTCCTCGACCACCTCTCCCCTCCTCCACTCCTCCCCGTGCATACCCATCGCGGCGACCCAAACCTATCAACCCGACCTTGCTTGCCCTCGTCTCGCCGTTGCCACGACCGCACCCTCCGCTCTCCTCGTCAACCTCCTCGCCTTCTTCTCCTCTTCTCTTCTTCCTCCTTTCCCGCTCTCCTTCCCCGACGTGAACCCGGCAACCCAAACCCCGACCACCGCAAGAAACCTCGCTGCACTCTCGCCGCCGGAGCTCCGACCCCGTCGTCGCCTCACCCCTCGCCACTACCTTCTCCTCCACTTCCCTTCCTCATCACCACCTGCAACTCTTCCCTATATAAAACCCTCAACCCGAACCCAAATCGGAGCCCCTGACCTCGCTTAAACCTTCCTCGCTGGAGCTCCGACCCCGTCGCCTCCGTGCACTCATCACCACCTCAAACCTCTCTCCTCTCATCTCCTCTGCAAACCCACGACCCCCTGCGCAAGAACCCCGATCATCCGACTTCAAGAACCCGCAACCCCTGCTGCTATCGCCGTAAAACTCGCCGGAAAACCCATGACTCATCGTCAACGTCCCTCTCGCCTCGCCTCTATCCCCAAACACCAACCCTGAGCACCAGCTCTCTTCTTCTTCTACTTCTTTTTCTCTTTTCTTGATCGTGTATTTTCCGGTCATCGCCGGAGCCGTGCCGTCGCCGATGATCCGGGCGACCCAGTAGACATCCCCAGCCAGCATGGTCACATTCTTGCTTTGCTTGGTTCAGTTTTGTACGTCCGCGTGTGCGTCGTGACTTTTACCGACATCGTACGCAGCGTACGCATTCCGTCGTGAGATCCGATCAGGCAAGTTTATTTTGCTACATATTATGATATATATTTTGCATCGATATTAATAATAATATCACATGTTTACTGTATTGTATATACTATTTTTTATAGCCGTTCGTATCCGTACAGCTTAGTACATATCTAGTTGCATGCAATTTTATCTCATTACAGGTTATGCAACGTATTTTACATCCATAGGTATAGAATTATTACATGTTCATTGCATTTTACATCCATGTTACAGTTTTACCGTTTCTCCGATATCCGTTCGTATCCGTGTTATTGATTATATATCTAGTTGCATGCCATGTCATATTATATCATGTTACCGTTATGTTAGCACCCCATGCTTGATAATGTGCATCATACTTAGTCATGGAATTGTAAATGTGATCCCTGATAAACACTTGTGCATCCGTACTTGCTACTTGTTACTTTTGGGCATCCGTTTGATACATTGTGCACTACCTGCCATGCCCACAATCTTGACCTGTTGTCCCGACGGACATATCATGTTATTTATTCAGATAAAATCTGTACCTGCTTGATCCTGTGTTAGCATTAGCTCCAGATTTATCAATACCTAACTTGAACACATAACCTTGGGGGTAAGGGGAAATCAATGATGAAACCTGACTTGTAACTTAACAGTTCGACGCTTATACTGATCAGTTTTACGGGCTAGCCTAGCCCCGGGATGCTGCTGCTGACCTGTTGTCTCGGATTTCAACCCGAGAATCTGGACCGTGGTCCCGGGCACCCACGGGATACTATTGAGTTACATCGACGATTCATTAAATTGATTTCAAAGACCTGAGAGTAATTAACCTAGTAATTTAGTTCAGATTACTCACCGCACGTCACATGTGCTTATACACTTCACTATTCCTTATTCGTGTTACTGTTATACTCTTATTACTGTTCATACTCATGCCTGCATATCTTGTTACATCCTGATTATATTTTATTGTTTGATATTATGACGCACTGACGTCTGGGTTTTGTATGGCCCAGATCCTCTATCTTTGTCGTAGGCCGATCAGGAGTATTTCAGCCGACAGGCCGAGCAGTGAGGATCCTGTTAGTATCTAGTTAGTTTAGTTTCATTTCCGTACTTTCATTTCCTGATGTGAGCCCGTATTTTGGGACGTACTTTCCAGATTGTTACTGTTTATTGGATTTATTGCTTTCGCATATTATTTCTTGACTCGTTTATTCTGGCAAATGGACATGTACTAGATAGTTTATTTTATTTCTACTGTTCTTAATATCTTATAGACAGCCGTAATATGACTGTGGAGGGATGTTTCATAGCCACAAGTAGCATGGTTGGCTCTGTCACGTGCCGATCTTAGCGCACTCTGGGTAGCGGGGTGTGACACATCTGCTTTATGCAAGCAGCTTGCTCTGTAGTTTCTTTGTCCTTTTTCTTTAGCATTCGTCGATGTTCCCCTCCGAAAGACGGCGCGATGACTGAGACGTCTTGTCTGAGATTCGGGGCAGATGCTAATAGGTGCTATCCGTCCACCTCTCCGAAGACGCCAAGTTGATTTATGGCACCATGTATCGAAGGTTTAAACGGATGCGGCCGATGTAGCAGACTTCGTCAGATTCCCCCTCGCTTGAGGGGTTTTTGATTGTGGGGACGCTCTTCCCTGCAGGCGCAAGCCCCTGCAGTTAATTACGCTACCGCATTGTGGTAACAACTTTCTCCTTCTCCATGTGGTCACTTCGTGTCGTGAGTGTTTGTTTTATGTTTGGTTGCCTGTGGATTGTATACGGAGACTGAGTTATGTCGTCACCCGTAGGGCGTGGACTAGTCCAAATCCGTATTATCTTAGATTTGGGTTTGGGGGTTTGGGTTTAAGGATACGTTAGCCCCATTTGAGACTAAGATCAACTTAAACGTTTGTTAAGGATACGTTAGTCTAGTTTTTAGACTAAGATCAATTTAACGGGATCGTTTAGATCCAACAAGAGAGCAATTAATGGCTCTATTGTTTAGTTTAGTGACATTGCGGTCGGTAGGTAGTTTAAGGACATTGCGGTCCAATGTTAGTTTTAAGACATTGCGGTCAAGGTTAAGGACATCATAGTCCGTGGATTTAAGGACTCCACAGTCCGGCATTAGTTTTAAGACATCACGGTCAAGGTTAAGGACCTCATAGTCCGTTGTTAGTTTTAAGACATCCCGGTCAAGGTTAAGGACATCATAGTCCGTGGATTTAAGGACTCCATAGTCCGGCGTTAGTTTTAAGACGTCACGGTCAAGGTTAAGGACCTCATAGTCCGTTGTTAGTTTTAAGACATCCCGGTCAAGGTTAAGGACATCATAGTCCGAGGATTTAAGGACTCCACAGTCCGTTGTTAGTTTTAAGACGTCCCGGTCAAGGTTAAGGATCTCATAGTCCGTGGATTTAAGGACTCCACAGTCCGTTATTAGTTTTAAGACATCCCAGTCAAGGTTAAGGACATCATAGTCCGTATCAATGTATGGTTGTCGGGACCCGTCACCTCTTTGAAGACGTTGAGGAATTACAACGACAAGTATCAAAGGAGTGAATAGATGTACCCTTGAACCAAAGTAGATTAAGTGATCTGTAGTCCAATTTGGAACCAAGACCAATTCATTAGGTTATGAGCACATTGGCTCAGTTGAGTCTGGATTGAGGACTTATGGCCAATTTGGGCCAAGTCCAATCATGTTTAGAATATTGGCCCTCTGTTGGTCCATTAGACATATCCAATTGCAGGAGAGGCTTTGCCTCTAGAAAATTAGCCAATTGGGCTAAAGCTAGTGTTAAACACTAAAGACCAACAGTGTTGAACACTAGGAATAAGATTAGCAAATTAGTGTTAAACACTAAAAGATAATCAGTGTTAAACCCTGAAAATATAATCCCATAAATTAGTGTTAAATACTAGCAAACAACAGTGTTAAACACTGGAAGTGAAGTTGTCAAATTAGTGTTAAACACTAAAAAAAGTTATGATTCTCAAATTAGTGTTAAACATTAACATATAACAGTGTTAAACACTGGAAATAAGGTTTTCAAATTAGTGTTAAACACTAAAGTAAATCAGTGTTAAACACTGCAAATAGAGTTTTCAAATTAGTGTTAACACTGGGAATAGAGTTTTCAACTTAATGTTAAACACTAAGAAAATCAGTGTCAAACACTGGGAACAAAGATCTCAGATTAGTATTAAACACTAAGGAGAGAGAGGGGTCACGTGTGGACACGTGAGAGCGCCCTGATTCCCCTTATTTTGTTCTGCCGAAAGTATTGAATACTTTGGAGCATCACGTGCTGTCACGTGATGGGAATTTGGGTATTTTTCTGTTAAATCTTTTGCCAAGGGGTCACGTGGTAGCACGTGAGAGCGCCCATAGCTTCTGTTTCTTTTGCTTTTTCTTTGTGTGCTTCAGGGGTCACGTGGGGCACGTGAGGTGTTGCCTCAAAGTTCTTTTCTGTGGATCTTTACAGGGGTCACGTGGAAGCACGTGACTCTGGTTCTTTGCATGTTTGAAGATCTTTTTATCTTTTTAAGAATTAAATTCTTCATAGGGTTAAACCCTAACAATAACTTTAAAGGAATTAAATTCCTACTTTCTTTTGAAGAATTATATTCTTAGATAGGGTTAAACCCTAATTTCTTTTCTGTAGGAATTAAATTCCCCATATATGTAAAGAATTAAATTCTGGCATAGGGTGAAACCCTAGTTTCTTTTTTAAGGGAATTAAATCCTTGTGAGTTTGAGATAATTAAGTTCTCAATTAAGGTTAAACCCTAGTTCTGTCCATTTTGAAGGAATTAAATTCCTATAATATAGGGTTAAATCCTAATTTTATCTCAAAGGAATTAAATTCCTATAACTCTTGTGAGAATTAAATTCTCAAACTCAATTCATCCTCTATGTTTTAGATCTGCATGGCAGGATCTCAACCCAATGAGAATTAAATTCTTAATTTATGGGGAGATGTGCACTTTGCAGATCTTCAACCAGAGAAAGAACTAAGTTCTTTTCTTTTATAAGAGTTAAACTTTTGGATTGAGAAATAAATTCTCTTTTTGAAGCCTCTCTTTTCTTACCTAAGGTTTTTCTTTGCAGAGAATCAAATTCTTCCCCCTGAATTTTCAAGACTCCAAGGCTCTCTCTCTCTCTCTTTCTGTATCTCCTTCTTTTTTTTTAACTCTCTCCCTTGGCACCTATTTATAGGAGAAGGAAAAAATCAATCTGTTTAGTGAATCTTTCATTGAAAGATTTGATTTGTTTATTGAGAGATTTGATTTAGTTTCATCATTGATCCGGGCCTTTAAATTATTAGGTGAATTTTATTCACCGTTGGATTTTAAATCCAAAGATATTCTTTTGTTATTTCGGTTAGATTTAGGGAGAAATCTTTCCATATCCAAGATTTTTCCATAAATTGGTGATATTTAATCACCCTCGGATTTTTAATCCAACGGTTTTATATGATTCTTCTCCATTTTGGAAAGATTTAGGTAATCTTACTCAGAATTTAATTCTGTTGAACAGCAGGGCTTTTAAAGCCAGTCACGTGCGGCCACGTGACCTTTGGTCACGTGTGAGCACGTGACCCCGGATCACGTGTAGGCACGTGACCCCTTTAATGAACTTCTCTTCTACGCTTGCTCTGTGCCGCTGCTTTAAACGTCACGTGCCAACACGTGACCGCTGGTCACGTGCTAGCACGTGATGCTTCTTCTGAAGCTTTTTCCTGATTTTAAATCAGGGAACAAATGCCCCCACAGCGTTGCTCTTACGTGTCTGTACGTGAGTGCAACGCTGTCACTTTTGTGACCGTTGGATCTACCTTGGGAGTAGGGTAGATGAAACGTTTTCCATCCCATCTTATAAATTCCCATGTCTTTTCAGAAGCGCCTCCACTTTTGCTCATCTTCTTCCTCTGCTAACTTTCTTCTTTTTGAGAATTTAATTCTCTTTTTCCAGAGCTTAGATCTCTGCTTCAAACTTTTCAGAGTTCAACTCTGCTCAGGGAAGACCCATCTCTTCAAGTAGTGATCTTTGAACGATCGAGGAACTTTCATATCTCTCTGGATTTTAAATCCATAGCGAGGGTTTTTACCCTTTTTTAATAAGAACCCATTTTTCTTCAAACAGAAAACTATTTAATCTTCAAACAGTAGACCTTTTAGGGTTTCTCTAATCTTTAGGGAGATGATGATGTTGGTTGCTTTTTATGGAATTTAATTCCATCTCCAAGGAGCTTCGGCTCTGGAACAGAACTTTTCAGGGAATTTAATTCCCTTTTTCAAAAAGGAATTTAATTCCTACGAAGAACTAAGTTCTTCCTAAAGAACTTCATGGGTTTTCCTGCCCTGAGCCATCTTCTTCACAACTCAGAAGAAGTTTGCACTGTTGGTCTTTGGTAATTTAATTCCCTTGATTCTGTTTGATTCATCACAGAGCCCAAGATGGATTTGTCTTTTAAGGGAATGTGTAGGGTCACTTGAAACCCACTGCCTATTTGATTAGAATATTCCCTTTGTCTCACTATAATTGCTGTGCCTCATCATTAGCCAGCCGTCATCTTGATTTCGTGGGACCCACATGCTTTGTAACTAATGGTCCTACCAAACAAGTCCTTTGTCGCTTTTTTCAACCGTCTTCATACATTTATGCTCATATATATATATATATTGCTGGCTTCACTTTTGACAGTTTTCCTTTACTTTGTTTCAGGTGCGATGGCTTCTGTTCCATGCTTTCCCTTCACTCGCTCGGAGGCCGCTTTTCCTCAGTCACCATCTGATGAGGAAGCGATGGCGATGATCCGGGCCCATAACTCGAACTGCACTAGCTTACTTTTATGGGGAACTTGGTACAGCCATATTATCCGGGATCGCCGGAGTTTCCTCTGCGAAATGCCGACAGAGCCCACTTTCCCGTTCTTGCCGATGGACCCTCCGAAGACGGTTTTTGCTGTGGAGATGCCAAATTGGACTCCAACGGGATGGCTCGAGCCTTCAACAACCGGTATCCCGAACCATCCGATCCCAGCTATAGATATCCTGGGACGACGTATTTGCCAGGGTGAGGCCCACCCATGGGGACAGATTTATAAGATAGGGCTCACTCCTCGACATCCCATGGGCTACCTCCTCTGGGCTCGCTACATACTTTCTGCTCATCGTGCGCGGCTGCAAAAGGTCGGGCTTTACCAGGCAATATATGCGTCGCTCTTCCATTATCAATCCCCGCATGTCTGGTGGGTCAAGGCGTTCTTGAATCAATGGAATCTCCCCACCAACACCTTTCTTCTGGGGGACAGAGAGGTTTCGATCTCTTTGGGGGAATTTTATGAGATCTCGGGGCTGCCAATTCGAGGGACACTTTATGAGGAGTTACTGCCTTCTGATGAATACGTATTTGAACCCGAGCCCGCACCGCTTGACGGCTTGTCTGCTGAGAACGCCGTCCGCCACAAGCGCCCCAGCTTGATCAAGGTATTAGGTATCTTTGACCGATTGTTCACCGAATCTGAGAAGCAGGGCGTTACTTTTAAGAGCTTCATTGCCTGTTTCCTTCGCGAGGGCGTCTTGTCGAAGACAGCGCCGAAGTTCGCAAATATCAAAGACCCCTTTGGGTTTGGTCCGAAGAAGCTGCCGACCAATGAATCGGATCTACCGCAGTACTACATCCCTATAATGTCGCCGATGTCTTTCAAATCCATTGCAGCTCCCGGCATGGATGAGGAGACGTTCTTCGTGGGGTTTATCAGTGTCTGGCTCAGCTGGTTTGTCATCCCCATGCATCGCCGCTTTATGAGAGCCTTCGTTATTTATCCGGCTTATCGTATAGCTGAGAGGACGCGGCTGGCCATTGGCATCCCGGTATTGGCGCATCTTTATCATGGGTTGGGCGCTGCAGCTAATACTTCCACCCCTGGCGTAGATGTGGTAAACTTTTCGCTTCACTACTTCACGTCTTGGATCGAAATGCACATCTTGGGTGCTTTCGCTATGCATCAGAGACCTGCATTTTATGATGCTTACCCCTTTCCGAGACTTATGCGATTGGTGGATAGATACTTCTGCCGCTGACCCGACTCAATTCGGGGCTATTCGGGCGTTGATTTCTCCTTATGCTACTGCTGGCGGGTTGGTATTTACTGATCGGGTCTTATTTTCTTCCTCGGGTTCAACTCAGCCGCTTTGGGATCGGTCAAAAGATAACATGCCCTCTTTGAAGCCCCGGGAGGCCGCGCACTTATATGCAATCAGACCGGGCTACCTGGTATTCCGTCAGGATAGCGCAGCCCTTTTCATGCGGTACAATCCGCATCGCTTTGCCCGGCAGCTTGGCTACGATCAGGGCGTCCCGTTTGAGGCTTTCATAGTCGCGCCGGTTCCTTCGCTCGAGGCCGTTCGAGACGCTGCCTATCATTTTGTGAGGCTGAACACCGGTTCCCAGTTCATGATCCCCGATGCTGATTACATGCCCCGATGCGTAGGGTCGTTCACGGGCTGGTATCTCCATCAGGTCAACCCGATTATTATTGAAGAAAGAAGGGTACTTCTTGGCCACGGTGCCTTTACTCAGGTTCCGGCCACAGGAGCTACGCTGCAACCGCGCGCCCCGGTTCGCTTTCCTCTGAGGGATACCGGTATCGCGCTTATTCCGGGAGAGTCGGGGGTGGATCTTACCCTAACAGTTGGTATGCCCCTAGGTACCCGGTCGCGGGGTAAATGGGCTCCGGTAGCAGCACCACCACCCACGGCAGCACCGCCCCCCGTGGCATCGACAATGGCGGTGTCATCCTCGGATGTGGCACCGGGTGAGGGTGACAGGGATGAGGGTGTTGAGGGTGACGTGGGCCGGCGTCGCACTAAGGCTCCGCGGGGAAGGAAGCGGTCGTCCTCGGTGACCGGCTCTGGGTCCAAGCGTCGAAGGAAGGTGGCCACCAACTTGCTCGACTCTTTAATAGAGTCTGAGCCTATTCTTGAGGATGAACCGTTGGCCCTGCAGGAATCAGATGCTGGACTACTTTTCCCGAGTTCGGCCGTCGAGGAAGCCGCACAGTTGGCTGAGGCTATAAGACATTCCAAAGACGCGTCTCAGAACGCCAGGGTTCCGAAGAAGCCCTATCCTGCTGTAATCTTTTACGAAGACCCCTCGTGGATCCGGCGGCGGTTTATCGGCCCTTTGGAGGAATGGGGGGAAAGGGCCCTAAAGCAGGCTGCTTCAGAGGATGCAGCGAACGCGCTTTCTTTGTGGACCAGCGGCCACGAGTCTACCCTCGAACCCCGGCGAGCACGCCTCCTTGAGAAGGAGCATCGGCTTGAATAAGCCATATTGAAGGCTTCCCTGCGCATTGGTATGTTTTTGTTCTTCTTTGCAGCTTTCAGATTGTTTACGCCTGTATGTATGTATCCTTATTCTTGTGCGAATTGTGCAGAATCTTTGACGATGGGGGAGGTCCCTACGGGCTTATTGAAGCTAAAGCCTGTCGACATTCCCGATGAAGCATTGCTCGATGTGGAGGGGGCTGACGAGGCTGCTCCTCTTACAATAGAGCCTTCAGTGGCAGTTCTTGATCACGGAGCGCTTGCTTCTTTGGGGGAGGCTCCTTTGGTGGTCGCCGCCCCAATGACTCTTCCTGAGGGCGGCCCAGAGGCTGGAAGAGAGGTAGTCGGGACTACCCTCCCTTTGTTGGAGCCCGAGGTCATGGCGGAGGCCGCTGAAGCAGCTATCCCCCCGGCTCAGAATGGGAGGAGTGTTGAAGGTAACCTTCTGCATTTTAAATTAGCAATCTTTCCGTTGTCTGAACTCTTTTGTTTTCTCAGAATTGCGCGGGCTGGCGGCCTCTATTGCTAATCTGTCTCCCCGACAATCGTTTCAGCTTCTGCTGGAGGTGGCAGCTCCCCAGGCGATATCCCCTCAACGCATCGTTCTCTCATCTGGACAAGGTTAGTGTCGTTCATTATTTCTCATAGCATCGTTGTTATTTTGCGTATTGACATTGATGTTCTCTACAGTTTTGGAGGCCGATGACGAGGTTGAGGTCCTCGAAGGGCCAGGAGAACCTTCAGCTCCTACTTGTATGACCGTAGGTAAGTGACATTTCAATATAGTCCCACTTGTTCCTTTGCTTAAGAGTTTTACTGACATTTTTCAAATCTGAACAGCCTTGCTAGCCCCCATAGCGTTGGAATTACGTATCGCCATGCCGCTCGGCCCTTATGCTTTGCGAGCTTTAGAACGCTTGGCCCAATTAAGCCTTGTCTCCCTGTCGTCTTTGATCGAGGAGCTTCGTGCTGGCAGCGCAACCACAGCTGAAGCATTTGCTGCCGAGGCTAACGGTTGTCTTCCTTTTCTTGCCACCTACCATAGCGAAGAGGTGGTGCGAGTCTGGGTGGAGTTCTGTCGGCAGGTGGAGGCTTGCTTGCACGCACTTGAGTGTTCCCGTCTTTCCTCGGAGGCCGTGGCTGCAAAGGCGGACTTGCGGGGGCTGATAGCGCGGTGCGCGGCAAATATGGTGTCATGCGAGAAGAGGCTCGGCCACAAATTCTCGGAAAGGAAGCTGGCCTCTAAGGCATTAAGCGAGCTTCAAGCCAGCCTTACAGCCAAAGCCAATAAAGCGTATGAACTCTGGCGAGTGCTTCAAGAGTCTATCAAAGAGGTGGCGGCTCTTGATAAAGCTGCCGTGTTCACTCGCGAAAGGGTTGAGGCTCACAAGGCTACCGAAAAGGAGCTCGAAGACCGGCTTGCCTCGTATCAGGCCCAGCAGGCTCAGGCGGAGGCCCGTCTTCTGGCGATACTGAATCATGAAGCTGTGATCCAGCAAAAGAAGGATGAGCTAGTAAAACTGCTAAATCGCCCGCCGGCTTGAAGACTTGCATCTTTTCCTTCTTTTTTGTACATACTCCCGAATGCGAGTATATTCTTTTTGTTTTTTTTCATGAATTGTACTTTGCATCCATTTTGGTTCATGAATAAAAGACATATTATTTTTTCAATGGCGTGTCTCTTCTTATTGAATGTGTTCTGCGGACAATTTATCTTGGTCTCCTTGCAGGGTAGTGATGGCTTAGGATTCAGGGTTAAGATCTGCTTCCTAAGACTTTTGAGCTTTATGAGCCGTAAGGGTCTCATAAAGAGTTTTTCTCCCTACAGGTCGAGAGGATCCCGTAGGTGTAAGTTCTTCTTAAGAATCATGAGGATCCTTAAGCGGGTTTTCCCTTGGGAGTCATAAGGATCTCGCAAGAGAGTTTTCTTCCCTACAGGTCGTGAGGACCCGCAAGTGCTGGGTGCGGTCGCCCTTATCCGTATTTCACGGGGTCAGGGGTGGCTTTAGGATGTTTTCCAGGGTACCGTAGTTTAAAGACATCGCGATCAAGGTTAAGGACCTCATAGTCCGTGGGTTTAAGGACTCCATAGTCCAACGTTAGTTTTAAGACATCACGGTCAAGATTAAGGATGTCATAGTCCGTGGATTTAAGGACTCCACAGTCCGATGTTAGTTTTAAGACATCACGGTCAAGGTTAAGGACGTCATAGTCCATGGATTTAAGGACTCCACAGTCCGATGTTAGTTTTAAGACATCACGGTCAAGGTTAAGGACCTCGTAGTCCGTGGATTTAAGGACTCCACAGTCCGATGTTAGTTTTAAAACATCACGGTCAAGGTTAAGGACCTCATAGTCCATGGATTTAAGGACTCCACAGTCCACGAAACGTGTGGTTACTGGGACCCGTCACCTCTTCGAAGACGTTGAGGAATTACAACGCCAAATATCAAAGGAATGACGAGATGTACACTTGAACCAAGGTAAAATCAGTCTAGAATCATGGTGGTGGATCGTTAGTTTTAAGACATTACGGTCGAGATTAAGGACATCATAGTCCGTGGATTTTAAGGACTCCACAGTCCGATGTTTGCTCTGGATGCTTCACACGGGTTCACTGCCATGTTCGGCGAGGACCAGGCTCCGCTCTGGGCATTTTCTGCGGGGTCAAAGCGTGACGTTATCCGCGTTCCACGTGACCAGGAATTTTGCATTAGATGCTTCATACGGGTTCACTGCCGTGTTCGGCGAGGACTAGGCTCCGCTCTGGATGCTTCACACGGGTTCACTGCCGTGCTCTGCGAGGACCAGGATCCACTCTGGACGTTTTCCACGGGGTCAAAGGGTGACGTTATCCGCGTTCCACGTGACCAGGAATTTTGCTCTGGATGCTTCCAACTGGTTCACTGCCGTGTTCTGCGAGGACCAGGCTCCGCTCTGGGCGTTTTCCATGGGGTCAAAGAGTGACGTTATCCGTGTTCCACATGACTAGGAATTTTGCTCTGGATGCTTCCCACGGGTTCACTGCCGTGTTCTGCGAGGACCAGGCTCCGCTTTGGGCGTTTTCCACGAGGTCAAAGAGTGACGTTATCCGCGTTCCACGTGACCAGGAATTTTGCACTAGATGCTTCACACAGGTTCACTGCCGTGTTCGGCGAGGACTAGGCTCCGCTCTGGATGCTTCACATGGGTTCACTGCCGTGCTCTGCGAGGACCAGGATCCGCTCTGGACGTTTTCCACGGGGTCAAAGAGTGACGTTATCTGCGTTCCACGTGACCAGGAATTTTGCACTAGATACTTCACATGGGTTCACTGCCGTGTTCGGCGAGGACTAGGCTCCGCTCTGGATGCTTCACACGGGTTTACTGCCGTACTCTGTGAGGACCAGGATCCGCTCTGGACGTTTTCCACGGGGTTAAAGAGTGACGTTATCCGCGTTCCACGTGACCAGGAATTTTGCTCTGGATGCTTCCCACGGGTTCACTGCCGTATTCTGCGAGGACCAGGCTCCGCTCTGGGCGTTTTCTACGGGGTCAAAGAGTGACGTTATCCGCGTTCCACGTGACCAGGAATTTTGCACTAGATGCTTCACACGGGTTCACTGCCGTGTTCGGCGAGGACTAGGCTCCACTCTGGATGCTTCACACGGGTTCACTGCCGTGCTCTGCGAGGACCAGGATCCGCTCTGGACGTTTCCCACGGGGTCAAAGAGTGACGTTATCCGCATTCCACGTGACCAGGAATTTTGCTCTGGATGCTTCCCACGGGTTCACTGCCGTGTTCTGCGAGGACCAGGCTCCGCTCTGGACGTTTTCCACGGGGTCAAAGAGTGACGTTATCCGCGTTCCACGTGACCAGGAATTTTGCTCTGGATGCTTCCCACGGGTTCACTGCCGTGTTCTGCGAGGACCAGGCTCCGCTCTCGACGTTTGCCACGGGGTCAAAGAGTGACGTTATCCGCGTTCTACGTGACCAGGAATTTTGTTGATTATATCCGCATTTCACGGGGTTGGGATTTGACTTTCGATGATTTGTACAGCGCCGAGTCATAGAACTGGGAGCTGCTGCTGTTCCGTTTTGCTCGAGGTCGTATTTGCCGCAATGAGACGAATGTTGAGACGATCTTTGTGGCTCGTCGAGATTTGACTTCTTCTTATGATGAAACCTTGGGGAGGAGTATGACCCCTTCTTTGTTTGCGCCCCTGGATTGTATACATGGATTGATATAACATCTCCTGTAGGGCACAAATTTCATTTTTATTTTATTTCTTTTTCCGCGATGCTCTATCATTTCAGCTTTTATATCGCGAAGGTTGCGACTGCCCAATCATTTCGGCTATTTTTCGCTGTGCCCAATCATTTCGGCTATATTTTTTTTATCTTTACTCGCTGCTTTTTATTGCGAGTTGCCCAATCATTTCGGCTATTTTTCATGCATATATTTTTACTTGCTGCTTTTTATTGCAAGTTGCCCCATCATTTCGGCTATTTCGTATGCATGTGTGGCTTGCTGGCTTTTCGCTGCAAGCTTGGATTTAGACACCGATTTTGGCATCAGCACCACTACAACTGGGATATTTCCAGGAGCGAATCATCATTTGCCTCTGTCGATATTGAACAAAGGTGGCTTAGTAAATAGGGTTAAGGGTCCTGTCGACTAAGGCTTTGACTTCATGAGCCGTAAGGGTCTCACAAAGGTATTTCTCCCTACAAGTCGTGAGGATCTTGTAGGTGTGTTTTCTCATTGGGAATCGTGAGGATTCCTAAGTGCATGTTCTCTTGTAAGTCGTAAGGATCTTACAAAAGGGTTTTCTCCTTATAAGTCGAGAGGACTTACAAGGGTTGTTCACCATATGAACATATCTCTAGTCATGGATGGGACTCGGTTAGGGAAATGTTTATTCGCGCCCGTGGATTGTATATAAGGGTCAGTATGAGCCGCTTGTAGGGCAATATCGAAGTTTGTGGGGAGTTGCTTAAGAACAGGTTCAGGTCTCTGTAACTTAAGACTTTCAAGTTTTATGAGCCATAAGGGTCCCATAAGAGAGTTCTCCTTACGAGTCGTGAGGATCTCGCAAGTGCAATTCCACCTTAGGAATCATGAGGATTCCTAAGTGTGTTGCTCCCTTGTGAGTCGTAAGGACCTCACGCAGGTGGTTTCTCCTTACAAGGTCGTGAGGACCCTGCAAGTGTCCTTTAAACGAGGTTGCGCCCTTTCAGGTTTTCACAAACACTCGCCGGTAGTCCTGCTGTTTTTACTCACGAAGCCCTTTCGGGTTTTCATCCGTGCCCATTTTGCTTATGGACATACCGTATTTCTTTTTATCTATTTTTTTATTCTTTTTATTTTTCTAACGAGGTTGCGCCCTTTCAGGTTTTCACAAACACTCGCCGGTAGCCCTGCTGTTTTTACTCACGGAGCCCTTTCGGGTTTTCATCCGTGCCCATTTTGTTTATGGACATACCGTTTATTCTTTTTTTTAATTCTTTTTTTTATCGGTTTTGAGATGTTGCAACCCACCGTAGGTTATCGACATCTCGGTCAACGACTAGTTTTAGGACATAGTGGTCCATCGTTAGTTTAAAGACGTTTCGGTTCGTCGTTAGTTTAAGGATGTTTCTGTCCGTCGTTAGTTTAAGGACGTTTCGGTCTGTTGTTGAAGAAGGCCGGTTACTACTTATAGAGTTCAGGCTTAGGAAGATAGCGAGCGGACATAGTCGTCGTCATCTATCATTGACCTAAGCCTTGACCCGTTAAGCGTAGTATTTCTTCAGGAAGCGACCGTTTATTGGTCTTAAAGGTCTTTCACCGTGCATATCCATGAGTAGATAGGCTCCACCCTGGTAGACCTTGTCTATGATGTACGGGCCTTCATAGTTCGGCTCGAATTTTCCTCGTTTGGTGCGATTGGGGATCATAGGTCTTTTAACCACTAGCACGAGTTCGCCTTGGCGGAATGTCCTCGGCCTGATCAATCTTTTGTATGAGCGCGTCATCTTTGCTTTGTAAGCCTCCAGATTTTGTTGCGCTATGAGCCGGGTTTCATCAAGGGCATCAAGCTCCTCAAGCCGAAGGTGAGCATTTTCTTCGTCCGTCAGCTCGTAGTGGACTGCCACCCGTAGAGAAGGTAACTCTATTTCGAGAGCGAGTACTGCTTCCGTACCGAATACCAACGCGTATGGCGTTGTGTTTGTGGCCGTCTTGAACGTAGTTCGATACGCCCAAAGAGCTTCTGGCAGTCTCTCGTGCCAGTCTTTCTTTTTTCGGGACACCGTCTTCTTTACGATTTTCGTCAAGGTCTTGTTGAAAGCCTCAGCTAGACCGTTAGCTTGGGGATTATAAACTGAGGAATATCTCCAGTCTATGTTGTGTTGCTTTGCGAAGCGGCTGATCTTGTGGCTTCTGTAGGCTGGCCCGTTATCGGAGATGATCCGTCTCGGCGTTCCAAACCGATAAATGACGTGCGTCTTGAAGAAATGGAGGATATTCTCCGTCTTCACTTCTCTCAACGGTACTGCTTCTGCCCATTTGGAGAAGTAATCAGTGGTCGCTAGGATGAAACGATGTCCTCTGGATGATGCTGGTTCGATAGGGCCGACTATGTCAGTCCCCCACATTTCGAACGGCCAGCTAGCCACTGTGGGATGCAGAGGATTTGGATGCTGATGGATAAAGTCGCCATGAATCTGGTATGAGTGGCATTGCTTCGCATATTCGAGGCAGTCTTGAATCATCGTTGGCCAATAGTAGCCCATCCGTTTAATTTTCAACTTCATCTTCGGGCCTGCTTGGTAAGAACCGCAAAGTCCGTCGTGGACTTCCTGAACGTCTCTTTTCGCTTCGTCAGGTCCCAGGCATCTCAACCACAGAGAATCAAATGACCTCTTGTACAAAGTATTATTGATGAAGGCGAAGGATAGAGCTCGTTTCACAAGCTGATGTCTTGAGGATGCGTCTTCAGGCGTTCGACGGGATTTGAAGTAGTCTATGAAGACTTCTCTCCAATCTTCAGCCTTTTCTTGGTCCTTTATTTACATAGCCATTTGCTCGGTTGCTTCTTTTTCCTCAGATGATTCCGGAGATATTTCTGCCGGTGTGAGGACCCGACGGCTTTGTACCACGATTCTGACGTCATTGAGGTTTTCATCAACCAGTTCTTTAGCGAGCTTGGCTAATGCGTCAGCCTTGCCATTTTCCGCACGCGGTATGCTTTCCAGCATGTAGTAGGGAATTTGGCTCAGCAATCGCTATACTCTGTCGCCATACTTCACCAGCTCTGGCTTGCATGTCTGGTAATCGCCGTTCACTTGGCTAACGACCAGTTGAGAGTCTCCATATATGGGGAGGTTTTCAATTCCCATGTCGATGGCAATCTCAAGGCCTGCTATCAAAGCTTCGTATTCAGCTTCATTGTTCGTCCTCGGCTTTGTCAAGGAGAAAGCAAAGCGAATTATCCCTCCTTGTGGAGTTACGAAGATGAGGCCTACCCCCGATTTGATTATAGGCATGTTTTGTTTGCGCTTCTTCATGCAAGACGCTCCGTCAAAATAGAGTTCCCATCGGGTATCACTACCGTCGATCGCATCGAACGCATGTTCGTCTGGCAGCTCGCAATTCAAAGGGGAATCAGCCGGTATCGGATGCTCAGCGAGGAAGTCGGCGATGGCCTGGCCTTTCACTGCCTTAAGAGGCTGATAGGTTATCGAAAATTCCATTAAGAGCAAGGCCCATTTAGCGAGCCGACCTGTCAATATGGCCTTCGACATTAAATATTTAAGGGGGTCCACCTTCGAAATAAGACGGACTTCATGCGCCAACGCATAGTGCCTGAGCTTTGTTATCGCGAAGATCAGCGCCAGGCAGTGTTTTTCGATGAGAGAATAATTGCTTTCTGCCCCCAGAAGAACTCGACTCAAATAGTAGAGAGCTCTCTCCTTCCCTTGATCGTTCTCTTGTGCCCATAATGCGCCTAAGGAACCTTCGAGGGCTGTGGTATAAAGAATAAGAGGCTTTCCCTTGACCGGAGCAGCCAACACTGGTGGATTCTGCAAGTACTGCTTGATTTCGTCCAGCGCGCCTTGGCATTTGTGATCCCAGACGAACGGGGTTCCCTTCTTCATCAGGTGACTGTAAGGGCGGCACTTGCCTGATAGATTGGCTATAAATCGCCGGATGTACGCGAGCTTCCCTTGGAGAGACCGCAATTGCTTGAGAGTCCTTGGCGGGGGCATCTCCATAATTGCTTTAATCTTTGACGGATCTATCTCGATACCTCGGTGCCTGATGATGAATCCTAGGAATTTTCCTGAGGACACCCCGAATGCACATTTGAGTGGGTTCATCTTCAAGCTGTATTGCCGAAGGCGTTAAAACACAATCTTCAAATGCTCGAGATGTTCCTCGTATGATTTGCTTTTAACCACGAGGTCGTCGATGTAGCATTCGACGATTTCATGTATTAGGTCATCAACGATCTTCGTCATGGCCCTCTGATAGGTGGCACCGACGTTCTTTAGACCGAAGGGCATCACCTTATAGCAGAATATACCCAGAGGGGTTCGAAACGCGGTGTGCTTCTGGTCTTCGGGATGCATCTTTATCTGATTGTATCCTGATGATCCGTCCATGAAGGAGAAGACTTCGTGAGTGGACGTATTGTCTATCATCAGCTCGGTGACCGGTACTGGGAAGTCGTCCTTCGGGCAAGCTTTATTGAGATCCCGAAAGTCCACGCATATGCGAACTGTCCCATTTTTCTTTATCACCGGGACGATGTTGGCGATCCAATCGGGGTATTGAACTTCTTGGATGAAGCCAGAGTCGATCAGCTTCTTGACCTCGGCGTTGATGCTCATCTCAAGCTCGAGCCGCATTCTTCTCGGTGCTTGTTTGATTGGCTTGACGTCCGGAGATATCGTTAGTTTGTGGACCGCGATCTCTGGATCTAATCCTGGCATTTCGGAATAGTTCCATGCGAAGCAATCCTTATGCTGCATAAGCACGTCTTTTAGTGTAGCTACCCTTTCCTCAGACAGCAACTCGCTGACGAATGTTGGTCGCGGGTCACTTGTCGTCCCCAAATCAATTTTCTTGAGATTATCTGCAGTGGTGTGTATTCCATCTTCCAGCTCTTTTGGCGCCGGTGGAAACTCTGAGATTACCTCATCATCATTGTTTTCGAAGCACCAGGGAAGGTCGTCCATCTTCTCGGGCTCTTTTTTTGATATCGTTATCATATGACAAGTACGAGTTCGCTTCCAAGACCGATGTGGATCTGATTCCAGTCTTGCGGATTTGGGTTCATACTTCTGCGGCGGTGTTACCCTCCGACTGTCGGATAGAGCGAACTTGCCGAGCTGATATTGGTCTTCAACCCAGTTCTTGAAGGTGAAGCAATCTTCGAGAGGATATCCTATTGCTCGATGATAAGAGCAATAGTCTGGGTGAGAGAGCTCGTTGGCTTGCTCGTGGTGTTTAGACTCCGAAAGTGTAATCATTTGATGTCTTATGGCGAGATCAAGTATCTTCCGTGTTTTGTTCTGAGGAAAGGTGAAGCACGTGACTCTGGTTCTTTGCATGTTTGAAGATCTCTTTATCTTTTTAAGAATTAAATTCTTCATTGGGTTAAACCCTAACAATAACTTTAAAGGAATTAAATTCCTACTTTCTTTTGAAGAATTATATTCTTAGATAGGGTTAAACCCTAATTTCTTTTCTGTAGGAATTAAATTCCCCATATATGTAAAGAATTAAATTCTGGCATAGGGTGAAATCCCAGTTTCTTTTTTAAGGGAATTAAATCCTTGTGAGTTTGAGATAATTAAGTTCTCAATTAAGGTTAAACCCTAGTTCTGTCCATTTTGAAGGAATTAAATTCCTATAATATAGGGTTAAACCCTAATTTTATCTCAAAGGAATTAAATTCCTATAACTCTTGTGAGAATTAAATTCTTAAACTCAATTCCTCCTCTATGTTTTAGATCTGCATGGCAGGATCTCAACCCAATGAGAATTAAATTCTCAATTTATGGGGAGATGTGCACTTTGCAGATCTTCAACCAGAGAAAGAACTAAGTTCTTTTCTTTTATAAGAGTTAAACTCTTGGATTGAGAAATAAATTCTCTTTTTGAAGCCTCTCTTTTCTTACCTAAGGTTTTTCTTTGCAAAGAATCAAATTCTTCCCCCTGAATTTTCAAGACTCCAAGGCTCTCTTTCTCTCTCTCTGTATCTCCTTCTTTTTTTTAACTCTCTCCCTTGGCACCTATTTATAGGAGAAGGAAAAGAATCAATCTGTTTAGTGAATCTTTCATTGAAAGATTTGATTTGTTTATTAAGAGATTTGATATACTTTCATCATTGATCCGGGCCTTTAAATTATTAGGTGAATTTTATTCACCGTTGGATTTTAAATCCAAAGATATTCTTTTGTTATTTTGGTTAGATTTAGGGGGAAATCTTTCCATGTCCAAGATTTTTCCATAAATTGGTGATATTTAATCACCCTCGGATTTTTAATCCAACGGTTTTATATGATTTTTCTCCATTTTGGAAAGATTTAGGTAATCTTACTCAGAATTTAATTCTGTTGAACAGCAGGGCTTTTAAAGCCAGTCACGTGCGGCCACGTGACCCTCGGTCACGTGCGGCCACGTGACTCTCGGTCACGTGTAGGCACGTGACCCCTTTAATGAACTTCTCTTCTGCGCTTGCTCTGTGCCGCTGCTTTAAACGTCACGTGCCAACACGTGACCGCTGGTGCTTCTTCTGAAGTTTTTTCCTGATTTTAAATCAGGGAATAGTCGCAAGAACTCGGTATCGGATTCTTGCTGCTGGCGCTCTTCAGCTTCTTTCTCCGGACTTTCTTTTGGTCCGGTGAGCGCTACCATTTTGGTCAGCATTTCTTGGAGCTTTTGTTGTTGCTCCTGAGCCTTTGTCAGCGACTGAGTATGCGGTTGGTGACTCACTGAAGCACGGCTTTCTTCTTTGCCGCTAGCCATGTAGACCGTATGTACGGTTATACCCCCTGACTTAGGGCGTTTAGATCTTTCGCCATTAGATTTTGTCTCTGGCGGTAGAGTTTTTTCCGGCCTCGTTCTTTTATTAGAGATTGGAGCTGAAGAAGCTGCTACGACAGGCGCCTGTTTAGGAAGGATCCCCATTGTATGGCGGAGGAGCGGTCTTTTTCTTGTCGGCCTTTAGATTTCTTGGATCGGCGAGAGTAATTTTCGTCAAACACAGTCTTGGATTTTTCGCCAGACACTATGTATCTGTGAATAGAGCCGTTGGTGAGGCTGCTCTGGCTGTTTCAGTACCGGGGTCTCTGCCGGCGGAGGTGATTTCTTCAGTACCTCCATCGGGGAGTTCTTGCGTACCCTTCTAAGCGGGTCAAAGCTGTTCCCAGTTGGAACATCAGCGTTGATATCCACCATAGGAGCTGGTGGGGTGAGTCCAGAAGGGGAGTTGCCCCCAGCTTCTCTCACTCGGCGCCAGTAGCGACGTCGAACATGCCTGACAGCAGGAATTGCCTTCGTATTAAAGGCGCCTTCATTATGTCCCGGCATTGCTCGGGAGTTTCACTTGGCGCCAGCCTGTTAAAAACCGACGTCCTTATTGGAGCTGGAGCAGAGTTGGCCAATCTTTCGAAGACCGACCGTCTGAGAGGGGAAGCACTTTTATCGGCTTCACCTGCAGCAGGAGTAGGGAGGGCTAGCCGTTTTAGGGCAGTTCCTTCAGGCATCATGGGATTTTTTACGGGCCCTTTCGAGTTCTTGTTTGGCCTGTTGAAGCCTGAGATGCCAGAGTTTGACAGCTTGCTGATAGGAGCCGTCACGGTTGCCAGCCGATCAAAGACCGACCTTCCGGGAGCTTCTTCTTGTGACGCTGAGGTGCCAAAGTTCACAGACGGGAGCATGGTCCCGAAGAATAGCCCGGTAGTGGTTTGAGTAACCTGTTCTACCGGTATTGAGAAGATGGAGGCCGCGTTGGGCCCCTACGTTACTCCCCGGATGGGACGGAGCGGGAGTTGCTATTGCATGAAGTGCAGTTGAGAGCCATTAATTTTGCACAGGAGCAAGATGTTCCCTTATTAATTAAACACAATAATAAGAGCTAAGCTTTGTTCAACACAATAAGGTAGCGCCCCACGTGCTCCCCACGTGAACGCCAGCGCCGACCTCTTATAGGGTTAAATTCTACATGGCGCCTCACATGAAGTTCACGTGAGCGCCGACATGCAAAGCACGTGGTGCCTGTTATATAAGAATTAAATTCTTAGGCGGTGCCTACGTTTATAGCACGTGAGCGCCGACGTCTAAATTAAAGAGAATACAATTATATTTTATTAAGGGGAAAGTATCTCCCTGATCTTTTTAAATAAAAAAGATATTCTCTGTTAAATAGAGAGTTGTTGGATCAAAGATCCAATGGGAAAATATTTCCCTAATCTTTCCAAATGAGAAAGATATATTCTGAACCCTTGGATTAAAAATCTAATGGTGATTAAAAATCACCGAGTGATAGAAATAAAATTCTATTTATGGGAAAATATTTCCCTAATCTTGTTAAAAACAAGAATATGTATATTCTGTAGGTCACTTAGGCACACTTGTGAAGGTTCATAAAGCATCAAACATGCACGAATAAAATTTTACATGTGCCGAACAACCCAAAGACAGGATCTTTGCTAGATTATTAGGGTTTAGCATACAAGATAACATCTTTAAACCTAAGTGTGAGGGATTACAACCTTTGTAGTCTGCTCCTTCACTTCACAAGCTCCGAGTAGAAGTCCCTTTGCCGCGATCCACGATCTCCCGGACTCAATAGAGGCTCCACGACTCGAACGATCCATGCTAGCTTGAAGTGTTCCGATTCTCCGATGATCTACGTCGAAGTTGCTATAACCCAAGCTTTCTCACTCTAAAGAGATGAACACCCTAATCTAATGGGCTAGATTAGATGAGGATGAGGGAGTGGTATTTATGCTTTCTTTTTAATTCACTTTCTCACAAGAAATCATCACAAAAGGAATTTCTCGACATGGTGTATGCATATTCTGGGATTGAGGTTGTGAAGCGAAGGAGCCGCATTTTATCTTTTGCGAATGTTTGGGATCTGGGATATCCCAAACATTCACGAGGGTATATCTTCTACCACTCCGAGGAACAAAAGGTGTTTATTTCTCGACATGCCACCTTTTTAGAAAAGGGTTTTCTTATGAAAGAAATTGATGGCAATGAGGTAGAACTGGAAGAGGTTCCAGCGACACAAACTACGACAGATGATTTATTGGAACCAGAGGATTCAGTAGTACCCGACGAACCCCAGCCTCTCCGCCGATCAAGTAGGGTTTCTCATCCACCTGAGAGATACTACGGTTTTCTCATTGATAGTGGAAGCGAGGATTGCATCATGGATGATGATGACCCGACTAGTTTCGAGCAGGCCATCACGAGTGGTGACTCTGTGAAATGGCTGGATGCAATGCGATCTGAGATAGAATCCATGTACACCAATAAAGTATGGCTTTTGGAAAATGCTCCTGAAGGGGTAAAACCCATTGGGAGCAAGTGGATTTTTAAAAAGAAATTTGGTGTAAATGGAAAAGTTGAGACTTTCAAAACTAGACTTGTTGCAAAGGGATTTTGTCAACGACCAGGTGTGGACTATGACGAAACCTTTTCTCCAGTTGCTATGCTTAAGTCCATCCGGATCTTACTTGCCATTGCTGCATACCATGACTACGAAATCTGGCAAATGGATGTTAAGACCGTCTTTCTAAACGGTGATTTAGAAGAGAGCGTGTACATGATTCAGCTAGAGGGTTTCGTAGATAGTGGGAGCAGCGGAAAGGTGTGCAAGCTGCTTAAATCCATTTATGGATTGAAGCAAGCATCGCGGAGTTGGAACATCTATTTTAATGTTGTAGTCAAAGAGTTTGACTTGATAAAAAACATAGATGAACCTTGTATCTATAAGAAGGTAGCAGAGAGTAAGGTTGTCTTCCTCGTATTGTACGTGGATGGCATACTCTTGATAGGAAATGACATTCCTATGCTGCAATCAGTCAAGCTCTTCTTGTCACAAAGATTCTCAATGAAAGATCTAGGTGATGCCTCCTGCATATTGGGGATTAGGATCTATAGAGATAGATCCAAACGGATACTGGGATTGTCCCAATCCAGATACATTGACACCATACTAAAGAGGTTTAGTATGGAAGAATCCAAGCGTGGGAACAAACCCACGATCTCTGGACTCACTCTCTTCAAAGAGATGTCTCCCAAGACTGATTTGGAGAGAGCTCGCATGCAAGGGATACCCTATGCTTCGGCAGTAGGCTTATCATGTATGCGATGCTATGTACCAGACCCGATTTAGCATACTCACTAAGTGTAGTGAGTCGGTATCAAGCAGATCCTGGAGAGAGTCACTAGACAGCTGTGAAGAACATTCTTAAGTACTTGCGAAGGACTAGAGACATGTTCTTGGTGTATGGTAACGGAGAACTCCGGGTGGAGTCCTTTACCGATTCCAGCTTCCAAAGTGATAAGGACGACTCTAAGTCGCATTCGGGTTTTGTCTTTACCCTCAATGGAGGGGCGGTATGTTGGAAGAGTTCCAAACAGGATACCGTTACAGACTCGACGATGGAGGCTGAATACATCGCTGCCAACGATGCTGCCAAAGAGGCTGTCTGGATGAAGAAGTTCATTAGTGAACTTGGTGTGGTTCCATCCATTGAGCATCCAATACCTCTGTATTGCGATAACAATGGAGCTGTGGCTTTGGCCAAGGAACCCAGATCCCATCAGAAATCTAGACATATTCTGAGGCGGTATCACCTGATCAGGGAGATAGTTGATCGCCGGGAGATCGAGGTCAGGAGAGTAGATGCGAAGGACAACACTGCGGATCCACTCACGAAGGCTATTCCCCAGATACAGTTTGAGAGATTATTCGGGATGCTAGGTATGAGATACTACAGCAGCTGGCCTTAGTGCAAGTGGGAGATTGTTAGTTATGTATATGCCCTAGAGGCCATTGTTGTACATATGATGTATATTATAATGGATGCTTGGATATATATAGAGAGGACTTTCTTGCTCTTCATGATAGTATGCTATTTGGTTTTCCTTTATCTTAACATGTTGACTTGTATTGGTTTACTGTTTCTCTCTCACATGTTGATAAAGCCCTTAGGATCTGTACTCGACTACTGGGACTATGATGAGATCATACTAGTGGGGCCACGGTAGTCGATGAGTATATCCTATAACTGTTCCTAGTCGAGGGTATATCGAGACAGGGCATCGATACACCAGAGTAGACTAGCGTATACGCATCTTGACCCATATGATGGGCGATGGATGATCTCATATCCATCGGCGTTTGACATCAGAGATGGTGTACGGGTGCTCAGTGGAGACTGGGTACACTGGACGGACTCGCCGAGAACTCCCAGATGGTATTATACCACACGTCAGATGGCAGTTCTCCGGTGACACTGGTACAGGGTAGTCTGTAGACCCGAGATCGTCATAGAGTCTTGTGTGATTCCCACTGTGCTTTGATTTCCACCTTACCACGTCCAAGAGGGCGTGCAAAACGGTAGCTTTTGGGTACAGTCCCGAATCACGTGGAGGCAATGAGCGATAGGAGGGGATTCGTCTCTCCCGGTATAGGGAGTTGATGTTGTGCTGTGTTCGATTGGCTATAAATGGAAGTCCCTGGCCAGGGCTGATATAGAGATTTACTAGTAAGTGTTACTAGTAGTTTCTCGACCCGTTATGAGCCACATATCGACACGATTTATCGGTTACTGGGGTCTGACGTTTACCACCCATAGACTTGATATGCGACATATCAGACGAACAGACCGGACTGTACGGGAGTGTTACTGATTGGATTCACAGGAGAACACACAGGCTAGCTTGTTGATCTTCTGATCGCTCAATACCTGGGTGGCTGTTACGTTTAGCTGACCGCTTGCAGCTTGTGGGTGTTTGATATGATCATCACCTGCTACCGGCGTATTGACGATTCTTTAGAGTCCTACACAGAGGTTTCTTGGCTCAGGAGAAACGAAGTAGAGGCACATATGTGATATGTGCAGGACCGAGGATAATACGATATGAGATACCGTATTCTATTCTCGCGATATTTAGATATGAACCGGGTCATCGGATCAAGTGTTGATTTGATGAATCGGTACATGATATATTAGTCGGTTATATTCGATATAGCCGGATCGTCGGATCAAATGTTGATTCGATGATTTAATGTATAATAATATATATGATATATTGTATTACATTATCTAATATTGGCTTGCTTTATTATTTCATTTTCTCACCGGATTAATACATTGATATATATGCAATATATGTTAATTGTATTATTTTCTTTTGTTGCAAATATATAATATATATTATTGTGACATGATATGATTTATTATTAAACATGTTTAAGAATGATTAAAAGGGATTAGGGTTTGATTAGGGTTAGCTTCTTCTTGCACCTTCTAGAAGCTTTGTTTTTGTCATGGTTAAGATATTATGGTTGATATTTTTCCATGACTTATAACTTAACCTAACCAAACCCTAACTCTAGTTTATTCTCTACAAACTTTTAGCCTATCATCCTTGACCATAGTTCTATAATCAATCATATATATTTATCTTCTATTCATCACAAAAGGATTATCTTTTTCATTATCATCTTCTTCTCTCTTGAGTTCAAAAAGAAAAAGCTTACTAGAAGGTGCAAGAAGAAGCTAACCCTAATCAAACCCTAATCCCTTTTAATCATCCTTAAACATGTTTAATAATAAATCATATCATGTCATAATAATATATATCACATATATATTATATATTTGCAACAAAAGAAAATAATACAATTAACATATATTGCATATATATCAATGTATTAATCCGGTGAGAAAATGAAATAATAAAGCGAGCCAATATTAGATAATGTAATACAATATATCATATATATTATTATACATTAAATCATCGAATCAACACTTGATCCAACGATCCGGCTATATCGAATATAACCGACTAATATATCATGTACCGATTCATCAAATCAACACTTGATCCGATGACCCGGTTCATATCTAAATATCGCGAGAATAGAATACGGTATCTCATATCGTATTATCCTCGGTCCTGCACATATCACATATGTGCCTCTACTCCGTTTCGCCTGAGCCAAGAAACCTCTGTGTAGGACTCTAAAGAATCGTCAATACGCCGGTAGCAGGTGATGATCATATCAAACACCCACAAGCTGCAAGCGGTCAGCTAAATGTAACAGCCACCCAGGTATTGAGCGATCAGAAGATCAACAAGCTAGCCCGTGCGTTCTCCTGTGATCCAATCAGTAACACTCCCGTACAGTCCGGTCTGTTCGTCTGATATGTCGCATATTAGGTCTAGGGGTGGTAAACGTCAGACCCCAGTAACCGATAAGCCGTGTCGATGTGTGGCTCATAACGGGTCGAGAAACTACTAGTAACACTTACCAGTAAATCTCTATATCAGCCCTGGCCAGGGACTTCCAGTTATAGCCAATCGAACACAGCACGACATCAACTCCCTATACCGGGAGAGACGAATCCCCTCCTATCGCTCATTACCTCCACGTGATTCGGGACTGTACCCAAAAGCCACCGTTTTGCACGCCCTCTTGGACGTATCCTCATCTAATCTAGCCCATTAGATTAGGGTGTTCATCTCTTTAGAGTGAGAAAACTTAGGTTATAGCAACTTCGACGTAGATCATCGGAGAATCGGAACACTTCAAGCTAGCATGGATCGTTCGAGTCGTGGAGCCTCTATTGAGTCCGGGAGATCGTGGATCGCGGCAAAGGGACTTTTACTCGGAGCTTGTGAAGCGAAGGAGCGGACTACAAAGGTTGTAATCCCCCACACTTAGGTTTAAAGATGTTATCTTGTATGCTAAACCCTAATAATCTAGCAAAGATCCTGTCTTTGGGTTGTTCGGAACATGTAAAATTTTATTCGTGCATGTTTGATGCTTTATGAACCTTCACAAGTGTGCCTAAGTGACCTACAGTGGTATCAAAGCACAGTGGGAATCACACAAGACTCTATGACGATCTCGGGTCTACAAACTATCCTGTACCAGTGTCACCGGAGAACTGCCATCTGACGTGTGGTATAATACCATCTGGGAGTTCTCGGCGAGTCCGTCCAGTGTACCCAGTCTCCACTGAGCACCCGTACACCATCTCTGATGTCAAACACCGATGGATATGGGATCATCCATCGCCCATCATATGGGTCAAGATGCGTATACGCTAGTCTATTCTGGTGTATCGATGCCCTGTCTCGATATACCCTCGACTAGGAACAGTTATAGGATGTACTCATCCACTACCGTGGCCTCACTAGTATGATCTCATCATAGTCCCAGTAGTCGAGTACAGATCCTAAGGGCTTTATTAACATGTGAGAGAAAAACAGTAAACCAATACAAGTCAACATGTTAGGATAAAGGAAAACCAAATAGCATACTATCATGACGAGCAAGAAAGTCCTCTCTATATATATCCAAGCATCCATTATAATATACATCATATGTACAACAATGGCCTCTAGGGCATATACATAACTAACATATTCCGTGAAACAAAAATCACAGGATCAAAAATCCAACAGTGGATAAAATCCCCCATATAATTTTTGAGGCCAATTAAATCAATTGGTATATCTCAAATGAGAGATTTTCTCAAATTAATTAACAAACTGCCTCTCCTATATAAAGGATCCGAGACTTCAAGTCAAAAAAGAAGGCATAAGAGAAGAGGAACCCCATAAGTTTTTTCCACAAAACTGAGAATTCAATTCTCATCTGATAGAAGAAGATCCCCGCTCTTCCAAACCCTAGGTAAAAAAAGTAGAGATAAAATGTATCTCCTTTGCCTAGTATAAAGAAAATAAGGGTTTAACCCTTCAAAAGAAAAAAGAACTTAGTTCTTTCTTAGATATGAGATTTACAAAGCAAATCTCCCCACAAGTTAAGAATTTAATTCTCATCGGGGAGATTTTTTTCTCCAAACTCAAAATCTAGGAGAAAGAACTTGATTAAAAGAAAAAGAGAGAAGAGAACTTATGGCTGTAGGAATTTAATTCCTCTACAAACAGAGTTTAACCCTACGTGAAAGAACTTAATTCTTATAAAAAAAGGAACTTAATTCTCCAATAAAAAGATCACATATTTTCAAAAACATAGATCTTGGTGATCATTAATGGCCAAAATGACATTAACATAGATTCAATCTCTAAAAAGAAAAGGACTTGGCACCTTACGTGCTTCCCACGAGAGCGCCCAAAAGATTCCCTTAAATGGAACTCGGCGCCTAACGTGTTTCCCACGTGAGCGCCCAAAACAAAAGACCCGGCGCCGCACGTGCTTCCCACGTGAGCGCCCAATATAAAAGAGCGTTCAGTGCCTCACGTGAAATACACGTGAGCGCCCAACAAAATAGAACGTTCAACGCCTCACATGCTCCCCACGTGAGCGCCATACCAAGTGCTTAGCATTCTATATTCAGTCAAAATGACTAAGTGCTTAGCACTGATTGGACATCATCCATGTCTCAGCGTCTTACGTGCTCCCCACGTGAGCGCCATACCAAGTTCTTAGCACTCTATATTCAGTCAAAATAACTAAATGCTTCACATTGGTTGGGCAGCGCTCATGTCTGAGTACCTCACGTGTTTCCCACGTGAGCGCTAGAGCCACATATAAGTGCTTAGCACTTCTGAATAAAACAAAAAGGAAAGCCCAAGACCGAGTAGACCAAGCCCAAATTGGCCAAGTCTCTAAAGTTCTTTGCAGCTAAGCCCAAATGCTCTGTTGTTCGAACGTAACAAATTTTTTGATGATCTCTAAAATGTTGCTAAGTTGATCTTAGTCTCAAATAAGACCGACGTATCCTTAGTTAAAATAAACTGAGCCCAAATGCTTATGTATTTAAGTCGATCTTAATCTCAAACTAGATTAACGGTTCTTAAATGAAACAAAATATTTTTGAACTAAAGGAATATATAACCTAAGTTTAAACCTAAATCTAAAATATACGAATTTGGACCAATCTGTGCCCTACGGGCGATGGCATAAACTAGTCAACGTATACAATCCACGGGCAACTAAAACCAACAAAATAACACACGACACGAAGTGAACTACTGGAAAAGGAGAAAGTGATTATCGCAACGCGATAACGTAATTAGCTGCAGGGGCTTGCGCCTAGAGAGAAGAGCGTCCCCACAATCAAAAACCCTTCACAAATGAGGGGGAATCTGATAAACTTTGCTACAACGGCCGTATCTATCCAAACCTCCGATATACGGTACTATAAATCAACTTGGTATTTTCGGAGAGGTGGATGGATATTTCCAAATGGCGTCTGCCTCAAATTCAGGCTAGACGTCCTTAGCGTCTCAGTCTGGTTTTCGGCGGTAAACACAAGACACCAAGTTTTAGTACCTTGAATCCAAAGGCAAAAATAGCAAACCGCGATTTTGTTCGCGATCACGACACGCGAAGTGTGGAGTGGAAAGAGGAAGAAGTCCTATCGGGCGTGCCAGAATCTGTTTACTGCCGAAAACAGAGACGAACTGGGATATGACGTCTGGCCTGAATTTGGGGGTAGATGTTATTTGGGCATATCCATCCACCTCTCCGAAAATACCAAGTTGATTTATGGTACCGTATGTCGGAGGTTTAGATAGATGGGACCGATGCAACAGACTTTATTAGATTCTTCCTCCTTGAGGGGTTTTTTGATTGTGGGGACGCTCATCTCTGTAGGCGCAAACCCCGTAATTAATTACGTTATCGCGTTGCGATAACTACTTTCTGCTGCTTCAGTAGTTCACTTCGTGTCATGTTGTATTTTGTTTATTATGGTTGTTTGTGGATTGAAAACAGAGACTATTTTATGTCATTGTCCGTAGGGCGCAGATTAGTCCAAATCCGTATATATATGAATTTGGGTTTTGAACTTAGGTTGTATGTTCCGTCAGTTCGGGAGATATTTTGTTTTATTTAAGGACCATTAATCTGGTTTGAGATTAAGATCATCTTAAATATATGAGCATTTGGGCTCAATTCATTTCAACTAAGGATACGTTAGTTTTAAATGAGACCTAGATCGACTTAGAAATGTTTTAAAGGATTTTTAGTCCTCTTTGATACTCAATCACTTGGGTTTATTGATGTTTTAATCAACATGGGGTCCATCATTTAATTATACTTTATTCAAGTGATTAAATGATACTTTGTGGTACAAGTGTGTACGTATACAAGTGCACACATACCTGTTTATTTCATTTGAAAGGGTGCGCACGTGCATTGTACGTAGCTATGCACTGTTTCCTTTCAGGGATATTGCGCATGTATGCATCGCATGAAGTGCGTACACGTGAGGGCCACATGATGCGCATGTTCACATTGGCGGGTTTTATCAAGTGCGCACACGTGAGAGCCACATGATGCACACCCCCTTATAGGCAATTTTGATTAAGTAGGCACATGTGATTTTCACGTGACGCGCATATTTTTATAGGCAGTTTCTGTTGCGCACACATGATTTTCACGTGACGCGCATGTCCCTAGGGCATTATTTTTCCAAGGACAACATTTTAGACCATTAGGTGCGCACTAATTTGGGTGCGCATTTGTTTTAATTAGAAGACAAGTTTTGCTAAGAAGCAATGGCTTCTGTCTTTTTTTTCCTCTTTTCTTCTATTATTTATAGAGAAGTGAAAACCTTGGTTTTCATCTGTTTTCTTTTTAGTGCGCATCTTTATTTTTTTTCTTTGGCTCTTGGCATCGATCCCTCGCAAAAGTATGAACTTCATGAACGAGAGACGAACCCTAAGATCATTTGATCTTTTATTGTCGAATCAATTGATTCGAGAAAAAGCAAAGGTTTTTGTATAAAAAGCCAAAACTTTTAAAGAAAAGAGAAGTTTTTCTCTTTATTTTTTCTACCTTGTGCAGTTTTTTGCCGATCAAGAAGTCTTGAGATTTTTTTAGTTCATAGGAGGGTTTTTGCTTCCTGTATTTCTTCATAAGAGCCTCCTATTTATAGGAGAGAAAAAAATAGAGTTTGTTCTGTTTTTATCTCAATCTGATTTTAGATTGATTTAAAAAGATTTAATTGATTTATATCAATTAAGGATAATACGCGCACCGTTGGATCTTTGATCCACACATCTTTTAGTTAAGGTATTTAATCAACAGAATATTTTACTGTTAATTAAAAATTTGATTGCTTATTAATCAAGATTTATTTCTTTTTTAATAAGCGTCTGTTTTCAAAGAATGCATACGCATTTGCACTTCCTGTTGATTAAGTGCGCATTGCACCCGTGCGTTGCACATGCATGTGCACACCTATCATTTGCGCACTTGTTGCATGTGCGCTCATGTCATATGACTTTCTCACTAGATATGCGTGTGCACTTATTTCTTCGCATGTTTTCGAAGCGACAAACAAGTGTCGAGTTATGATTTATTAGTTCTGTCTCGGGACTTGCCAGAATGCGAACCGTCTTTTCAAAGCCTTATAAATATGTCTTTTTCTTCACTCTCTTTAGAGTTGTACCCTTTTAAAGTTCTTGTTTTCTATCAGAAGTCTTTACTTCTTTACTAATTTGGTAAGTACACTTGCGCACCTCTTCCTTGCGCATCCCCTTTGGGTTTACGCATTTGATTTAACTTGCGCACCCTTTGGGTTGGGTATTTAGCTTACCTTTTGCACCCCTTTGGGTTGCGCACTTAAGATAAAATTTAAAATATTTCTTTTATTTTAAGAATGTTACTTAAGTTTAATCTTAATTAAATTTTAATTTTGAATTTGGATATTTTTAGTCCATCCTTTTAAGTGAACCGATATCTTTCCAGTCTTTTTCTTAGGTGTCATGGCCAGCTGTCTCTATACGATTAGGAAGATTGTTTTCTATGCCGGCATTCGTTTCTATGAGCCAGTTTTTACTGATGTTCAGTGTGAAGACGTACTTTGTCGTTATGAGGCTCACAGTGGGCGAAAACTTTATCGACGCTCCACCTTGCTCCAGCTGAAATTTCAAGCCATCCATGATACCATTCCTAAGATTATGGATGTAATGCTTCTCCCTGCTCTTGACCAAGTCGCGGATAAGGTGCATTCAGTTTTCCTGATGAGGTTTATCTTTAAAGGGTTGAGAGACCGTGCAGCCATTTTCTTGCATGTAATCTTCCAACAGCGGACGATCTTGTCCGTATATGATAGGGGAGAACAGATACGCACGGCGATAGAGAATAAGGCTTTCGAGACTTTGTTGGAATTTGTTTATGACTTCACTCATCCTTATAACTCGACCAATTTATTGCCGTTCTGAACTGTTCAGGCGATGTAACAGCCTTTGCTTTTGTTTTTCTTTTACTTTTTAGTATCAGTTTGTAATCATACTTTGACATATCAATGAAAAGTTTGTGTGCTTTTACATTTGCATTTCTTTTTTTTTTCGAAGTTTGCTTTCATTGCAAGAGTCCTTTGTTAGAATATGTATATGAGTCCTTATGTGCGCACTTACATATTGTTGGGGTAAAAATTTACACCCCGGTTGACCAATTCAAAATCCAAGTCAACCCCAAGCTAAGTGGGCCCAAGCCCAGATCCAGTGGGCCCATGCTCGGGTCGAGCCCGAACATAAAGCGGCCGGCCTCCCCCCACGCCAAGATAAAAATTTTTGTAATAAACAATTTTGTTGTATTTCTTTTTTTTTATTTTATGGATAAATGTAAGAAAAATAGGCATAAAGCCAATTTTTTGTAAAGCCCATGGCTTATGTGCAAAAAGAAATGGCACATGAGCCATGGGATAGGCAAAATGCCATTTTGTGAAGCCCAAGGGGCTATGTGTAAAGTGTATGGCCTATAAAGGCAAAGATAATGAAATATCTCAAAAACTTTTTTCTCTCTCTCAAAATTTTCTTCAGATCTGAGATCTTTTCTCCTTCTTCAAGGTTCCAAAACCTTCCTTTTTCTTTTGAATTAAACCAAGAGTTTTACTCTTCTTTTTATAAAACAAATTAGTTTTTCACCACAAAACCCATAAAGGGGAACTCAGATCTTCCATTAGATCTCAAAAAGAAGAGATTTTTAGAAATCCCATATCTCTTGATCTTCAAGATCCAGCTAACAGAGGAGGAGGAAGAAGAACATCGTTCACTAAACAAAAAAAAAAACACACTCAGGAGTCCTACTCCTCTCTGATTTCTCTTCTGAGAAATTTTTTTAGGCTAAAAGCTTCTTTTTCTCGCCGGCGCTCAAGCGCAGAGCGCCCGCGTGCCGACACGTGGCGCGCTTGCGCTCAAGCGCAAGCGATCGAGCGCAAGTCACCCCCGTGCCGACACGTGGCGCGCTTGCGCTCCAGCGCAAGCGCTCGAGCGCAAGTCGCCCCCGTGCCGACACGTGGCGCGCGTGCTTGCGCTCCACCGCAAGCGCTCGAGCGCAAGTCGCCCCCGTGCCGACACGTGGCGCGCGTGCTTGCGCTCCAGCGCCCAGCGTTCAAGCGCAGAGCGCCCACGTGCCGACACGTGGCACTCTAGCACCTGAGCGCACAGCACCTAGGCGCACAGCGCCCAAGGTGCTGTCCCCACGCATCCTTTGGATGTCTTTTCCCCTTTTTATATATATACATGTATATCTGTACATATGTATACATATTTACATAGACACATACTCCACGACACTGTCCCTGTTAGAAAAAAATTTCTAACGGGGCGCTGCCCCGCACCCCAAAGGGGGCTGCTAGCCCCCTTGACCCCCAGTCCGCTATCCGGGTAGCGGGACCCCCGTAAAAACTCTGCGTGGCTCCCGATATATTTAAACCCCCCCTCCAAAACAAAACACACGTACACTGCACATCAAGTTCGCATGATCAGTTTAACCCGTCAATCGGAGGTTCCCTCGCCCCAAAGGCGGGGGGTAATTAACGGCAGCTTAGTCCGCGGCTGCCGGAGATTCGGATCCCCACAATCAATAAAACCCGGCCTACCCTAGGCAGGGGGAATCTGTAGTACGCCTGACAAGCGCGCGCGTATTCCCATCTCAATGGGGTGACGAAAAACACCCTACAGATTCTGGCACGCCCGGTGGGACCAATCTCTCCTCCCATATTTCGGGTTAAACGTTCATGCGAACTCAATCAATATACATATCGATTGCCTATACTGAAATGATGTTCTGTTTTCCATGCAGCAATCAACCTTCGACGACAATGTCTCCCCAGATGAATTCAGCTTCCAACGTGACCCCGATTCCGTACGTGGTCAAGATCAACGCTAGTGTGGTTCTCCCCGCAAGCCTCAGTCAACAGTGGGAGGAACCGCTCCGCTAGTTTAGCTCCGTCGTCATATTCCCTGCCGGAAGCGCTCATCTGGTGGAGATCCCGGCGGAACAGGTGGCCAAGCCGGTCTCAAGGGGTAAGAGGCCGAATGTCGTGATCGCCAAGGCACCACAACCGAAACTTAAGACGGTATCTGAACGATTCTCTGGTGCTCCAGCGGGGTGCAAGAACTTCGGTACAAAGGGCAAAATCAAATGTTGCGGACGAGCTCAGGCGATGACTCCAACAAATGCACAATCGAGCGTATCTCCAAGGCCCTCCATCGCCCGGTCTGCGGCGTCTTCCCAAAGAGCCGAAGTCTGCCAGGTGCTTAGAACAGAAAAGTTAAGGCAGAAGCGGCTCAGGTATCGAGCCAACAAGAGGGCCAAGGCTTCGGCCAAATGGAATCATGTGAAGTTCCAAGTGCAGGGTTGCCCCGTGACGGCGGCTGAGTCGGACGTAAGAATCAGCAATTCCTTCGAGCCTCTGAAGTGGGTTCAGAAAAATGCCATGACCGCCAGAATCAAGAAGACAGCGGTCCGAACGATTCTACAAAGAGACGTGTCCCGGCCCCAACAGAAAAAGTATGACATTGTCTCTTCAAGAGTCTATCAAGCACTCTGTGCCGCACGAAAGCAGCGGGGCAAACCCAGAAAAGAAGCGCCATCACCATTCAAGAAACTGGTTAGGCCAGCCGCCTTTAATCGACTACCAGCTACCGAAACAAGGGGGTCAAGACAGCAATCCATGAAATTAACTGCCAGTGATAGAAAGACGGCCGGATATATCATCCATACGGTCTATATGGCGGGCGGTCGCCCCAGCGACAACCTTCGCAGCAAAAGCAAGGATGGGGCCACCACATCCCAAGCTCAATCTAGCCTGAATGTGGTTGCCACTGCCCAAGAACAGCCGCCCCCGCTGGATGAAGAAAACCCTCTCGATGAGGATGATAGGCAGAAAGACCCCTCAGTCCATGCAGAGTCAAGCTCAGACAGCGAGGAAGAACCGACTTTCCGCCCCAGGACTGCGGAGCAAGAGCTGCTTCAAGAGCTTCGAAAATAGCTCAGGAGCAAAGATAAAGAGATGGCCAAGCTCTATTCGAAGATTGATGACTTAACGAATGTGGTGATGCAGCTTACGGCTCAAATTGCTTGAGCGCCTCCCAATCAAGCGCAAGCCGCTACTAATCAGCCGGGTGATGACAATCCGAGGCAGCCAATGCCTGTTCCTTCGGGTCTAAGACTGGTCGAGCCACATGAAAGCCGGCCACACTCCGCTTCTGGGGACGCCTTGGCCCCAGATAGCACTATCCCGCTAACACAGGATCGGATAATGGATTTGGTCACCAGCAAGGTTAAAACATTGGTGGCCGAAGCTGAAGCTCAGAAAGAAATCGGCAGTAGTGGGCGGCCATACCCTGCGCAGTACGATCTGATTGAGTTCCCAAGCGGCTACGTCATTCCTAAGTTCGGAAGATTTGATGGAACGGGGAATGCAAATCAGCACGTCGCCCACTTCAAAGCATCGTGCGGAAATACAGGGGGCAATGACGCACTCCTTCTTCAGTTTGTCAACAGCCTGACCGGCGTCGCCTTCGACTGGTATGCGAGTATACCGGACGGGTCCGTCATTACCTTTGCCCAAATGGAGTCCCTGTTTCGGCAAAGGTTCATGAGTGTCAGTGATAAAATCTCCATTGCCGACCTTGTGAGGACCAAGCAGGGGAAGAATGAAAGCAACACCGACTTTATTGCCCGATGGCATAATCTCACGGTCAAGTGCGAACCGCCGCTGGAGCAGGACCAGTCCGTCAGCCTTCTCGTTGGGAACCTCAGCAATTGGATGGTCACATTCTTGTGTACAGCAGGCCTCAAGACATTTCAAGAGCTAACCAAGAAAGTCCAAATGCTGGAACGCTCGAAGCAAGAGTCCCCGCCGGACTCTCAGAGAGACAAAACTTGGAAAAACAAGCGGGGCGACAGCCGTAGAAGCGGGAGTTCCAGCAGTACCAATGTCTTCAATGCGTCCGACAATGAAGAAAAGCGAAGGGCGGCCGAATCCAAAACTAACCGGTCTCGAAAGCCATTGTTGGGAGGAGAAGGGCCTTCCCTAGAGGAGAAAAAGAACAAGGTTTACTCTTTCAGAAGGGACAAAGTCCGCAAGATATTTAAAGATGCCTTGAACAACGGCCTCCAATTGCCGGAGTCGAAAAGACCCCAAGAAGCAAAAATGACCGACAATCCTCTGTATTGCCCGTACCACCGAGTAGTGAGCCATGCGATCGAGGATTGCTATATCTTCAAAGATTGGGTCGAGAAGCAGTACAAGGCTGGCGAGATCGAGCTGTCCAAAAGTGTGTTGGTGAACAATCAAGTTGCAACCACCAACTTTATACAGACAGAAACTGAAGCCTTCTGGGAGCAGACAGCCAAACTCGCTGCCCTGAGAAATGAAACGGACTCATCGCGGCCTCCGTGGAGTACGCACATATCTAATAAGACGAAGAAGATGATAAAGCTACTTCGGAAAGAACCCAGGACGGAATGGGAAGGGCAGAAGAAGCCTACCAGTCCAGCTGCCAATGCGGCTCCATCAGGCTCAAAATCCAAGGAGCTCAAGAAGAAGAAAAGTGCAGCTCGGTGTGAAAAAGAGTCTGCAGGAAGATCGACCATTCAAAAATATATCGATTCTCTCGAAGAATATAAACAAAAGAAAAGAACATTGATTCAATTAAAGGAGTTCTTCCCTGTACAAGCGGCTGAAATTCTGGAGGAGTTAGAAGAAGACTCCAATGAAGAGATCCCAGTAGTGACCTGCTACGCCATCCATCTTGGCAGCGACTCCGAGGATGAGCTCTGTTTTCCCGAAGAGGACGAGGAGCTCACCACAAAGGCCAATCAAATCCAGCTCAGAAGCGGCAGGGCTCTACCGCAAAATCAGGGCAACGCCCCAAAAGGGAAGGAAAAACAAGTCGCTAATGAAGAAGATGGCAGAGAACTGGCTGATGAAAACATAGGTCCTTCCTCGGTGGACTATAATGTCTTGGCACATCTCCGGAAGCTTCCGTCTCTCCTGAGCATCTACGACGCCTTGGTCCTATCTAAGGAGCTTAGAGATGTTCTCATTCACGCTCTACAAAACACCGAGCAGTATCCAGCTCACTTTGCGGAAATTAATATGAAAGAAGCCCAGCATGCTTTGCATGCTGCCGCAGTCACATTTAAGGATGAAGACTTGCTACTGGGAACGGCTGAGCATAATCGGCCGCTTTACGTGACCGGGTACAGCGATAGAGATCGGATTAATCGCATATTGATTGATCCGGGGTCTTCAGTGAATATCATGAACTCTGAAGAGTTTGTCAATGGACGTCCGACACCTGTCAAGGGAGAGGATTGTCATTCAAGGCTTCAACCAAAATTGCCAGCAAGTTCTGGGGTCCATAGCTCTGCCAATCAAATTCGGGGATCTGCAGACCGAAGCTAAGATATACGTGATCGACGCCGACACGTCTTATAAGATTCTCTTGGGGCGGCCGTGGCTCCACGATTACGGCATCATTCCGTCAACTCTTCATCAATGCATGAAGTATACTAAAAATGGCGAAGAAAGACGCATTGACGGAGACATCCAGCCGTTCGGTGTGCAAGAAGTCCGATATGAAGATTCTCGGTACTTTATGAACCACCAAAATGCTAAGCCACAACTGACTGAAGATAAAGCGGCCCCAAGACTCAAAGGCAAATCTGAGCCGGCTGTCACTTTCAAAAGCAAAAACGTCCAAGTACGCCCGCATTTCGGTAGTGACACTGATGAGTCCGACGCTGGAAGTCCGTCTTTCCGTAAAACTCGCCCTCGTTTCGGTAGCGATACGGACGAATCTGATGCTGAAGGCCCATCTAGCAGCAAAGTCCGCCCTCATCTTGGCAGTGACACTGAAGAGTCAGAAGAAGAGGACCTGCCGTGCAACAGCTGTGCAGATTGGCCCCCCATGCAGCAAGCGAAACTACGAGAGACCTTCAAAGTCGCAGAAGGGTCCCTGGCCATCACAAGGGTGCCGGAACGGATGTGCAAAGAGATCGACGCATTGTCAGTCTCTACCGTGGACCAGCTGAAAACTTTCTATGTGCCCGGGAGGAAAAATGGACAGAAGGGCATCCTGTTTTACAGGTCAAACCCCGTTGTGCACCCGGACGATCTTTCTGTCACGTGCCTTCCCTATGAGAGAGGCATAAGAGCCGTCCTAAATCCTAGATACTATGCGCCCGAGATGCGGGAATACTTTAAGAAGTGCGGATGCCGGTTATATCAAACGGAGTCCGAAGCAAAGTTTTACGAAGGGCTATGGTATCCGCCCCAGGTCCGAGCACTCATTGATGGACGAATTCCAGATAGACGGGGCATAGGCTACATTCAACCTGATTCCAAAGCGTGCTACATGATCCATGTTGGTGAGGCCAGCGAAAGATCAAATGATGACGACGAGATAGCTGAGCCAGAAGAAGCTCCTCAAGAGCTCGAAGATGGCGGACAAGCAACCTTTGACGAGCTAACCGAGATTGACTTAGGAACGCCCGATAATCCAAGGCCGACCTACATCAGCTCGCTCTTGTCAGAGGAAATGAAAGCGCAGATAATTACCCTGCTACATGAGTTCGTCGACTGCTTCGCGTGGACATACAAAGAAATGCCTGGCCTTTCCCCTGAAGTGGCCGTACATAAGTTGGCTATATCTCCCGATGCTAAGCCAGTCAAACAAGCTCCTCGAAGAATGAGAAGGGAGTTGGAAAAAAAGGTCATCGAGGAAACCAAGAAACTCATCGATGCCGGCTTCATCAGGGAAGAGAAATATGCGGACTGGATCGCATGCATAGTCCCAGTGAAGAAGAAAAATGGGCAGATCCGAGTTTGTGTCGATTTCAGGGACCTCAACAAGGCATGTCCAAAGGACGACTTTCCGCTACCGGTCATGGAAATGATGGTCGATGACACCTCAAATTACGAGTTGTTCACCTTTATGGATGGCTCGTCTGGATATAATCAGATCAAGATGTCGCCTGAGGATGAGAAGCACACAGCATTTCGAACTCCGATCGGAATATATTGCTACAAGGTGATGCCGTTCGGACTGAAGAACGCAGGTGCTACGTATCAAAGGGCAATGACCAATATCTTCGATGACCTAATTCATAAAGTCGTCGAATGTTATGTTGATGATCTGGTCGTCAAAACTAAAGCCAAGGCCGACCACATCCAAGATCTTAGGACCGTTCTCACCAGACTGAGGGAATACGATCTGAAGATGAATCCTCTGAAATGTGCTTTTGGAGTGTCATCGGGAAAATTCCTGGGTTTTATAGTCCGGCATCGAGGGATCGAAGTTGAGCCATCAAAGATAAAGGCCATCATGGAGATGCCCCCTCCGAAAAGTCTGACGCAGCTAAGATCTTTTCAAGGCAAGCTTGCTTATATAAGGAGGTTTATCTCAAATTTATCGGGGAAATGTAGGCCCTTCTCAAAGCTCATGAAGAAAGGAGCTCCTTTTATCTGGGATGCCGAATGTCAAGCAGCGTTCGAAAGCATCAAACAATACTTGTTGCACCCTCCAGTGCTGGCCGCTCCCATTCCAAATAAACCGCTGATTCTTTACACTGCCGCGCTAGATGAGTCACTCGGTGCGCTCCTTGCCCAGAATAACGAGGAGGGAAAGGAAAATGCCCTCTACTACCTCAGTCGAACTCTAGTCGGGGCGGAACACAACTATTCCCTAATCGAAAAGCAATGCCTGGTTCTGATATTTGCTGTGAAGAAGCTGAGGCACTATCTGCTGGCTCATCGGGTTATGCTGATCTCCAAGGTCGACCCGCTCAAACACTTGATGACCAAAGCAAGCCTAGCCGGCAGAATGGCAAGATGGGCTGTTATGCTACTCGAGTTTGACATAGTTTATACTCCTCAGAAAGCATTAAAAGGGCAAGCTCTTGCAGATTTTCTCGCTGCTCATCCTATACCAGAAGGGTCGCCGCTAAATTGTGAGTTACCCGACGTACAAGTGCTGCACCTCGAGGAAGATGGGCCATATTGGGAGCTCTACTTCGATGGAGCCTCATCAATAAGGAGCTCCAGCAGATCAAGCGTCCCGGAGGTAAAAGCGGGGATAGGATTGGTGTTCATCACACCATCAATGGGAACCCTACGGCTTTCTTTCGCTCTCACCGAGCCTCGCACAAACAATGAGGCTGAGTATGAAGCTCTGATAGCTGGTTTGGAGCTCGCCATAGAAATGGAAATCCTTTGGCTACGGGTTTACGGTGACTCCCAGCTTGTCGTCAACCAAGTAAGCGGCGATTATAAGATATGCAAACCCGAATTAGCTCGGTACAGAGGCCAAGTGGTGGAACTCATGAAACGGTTCACTCATATTGAACTAACAAGAGTCCCTAGAGCGTTGAACAGAAAGGCTGACATACTCGCTCGCCTAGCCAAGGAGCTGGCTGATCCTGACATGGACGAAATTCTGATCACGGTCAGGAGCCGACAAATTCTACCCCCAGTCTCTCTACGAGAAGAGGAAAGCGCGGAACAGAAGAGCAGTCCTGCCGAAGAAGCTTCGATCATCCAAGACGAGCCCGATTGGAGAGAACCCTTCATAGAGTACCTCCGATACGGCAAGCTGCCCGAAGAAAAAATCTGCGAGGATTCAGCTGAAGAAAAGAGCCCTCCAATACGTGTTTGTAAATGACACGTTATACCGCAGGTCATATGACCAAATCTGGCTCAGGTGTCTGTCATTGGCCGAAGCCCAAAAGGTCATGAAATATGTTCACTCGGGCGTTTGCGGTGCTCACTAATCTGGCCCCAAGATGCGACTTCAAATCAAACGGCTTGGGTATTACTGGCCCACCATGATACGGGATTGCGGAGAGCATGCAAAGAAATGTCAGATCTGCCAAATCCATGGTGATTTCATTCACAAGCATCCCAATCCGTTGCATCCTACGGTGGCGTCGTGGCCCTTCGAAGTCTGGGGCACCGACATTGTTGTCCCAATTGATCCTCCGTCATCCAAAGGCCACCGGTTCATACTGGCCGCGACAGACTACTTCTCCAGATGGGCTGAAGCCGTCCCACTAAAAGAAGTCAAGACAAAAGATATTCTGACATTCTTCCAGCATAATATTCTATACCGCTTCGGTACACCAAGAAGAATCATTTCCGACAATGGGCCTTCTTTCAAGAGCTTCAATGTCTCAAGGTTCGCTACCCAGCACAAGATAGACTGGAGATATTCCTCCATCTATAATCCAAGAGCCAATGGGCTAGCCGAAGCCTTCAATAAGACTCTATGCAAGCTCCTGAGGAAAAATGCTTCAGCCAACAAGAGAGACTGGAATCTCAAACTTCACGAGGCGTTGTGGACATATCGTACCACGCACCGTACTCCAACTCAGTCCACTCCATACTCATTGCTCTTCGGAGTGGAGGCGGTCCTCCCCCTCGAAGTTGAAGTTCCAAGCTTAAGAATGGCCGTCCAACATGAGTTGACGGAGGAAGAAAACGTTCTCCTTCGACTTGAAGAACTCGATGCCCTCGAAGAAAAGAGGCTCGCGGTGCAGCAAAATCTGGAGCTATACCGAGCCCAAATGTCACGGGCCTATGACAAGATAACCCGTCTCCGCGCTTTCAAGAAAGGTGAATTGGTGTTGGTCCTCAAAAGACCGATCATCCCCAATCGACATGCCAAGGGAAAATTCGAGCCGAACTGGGAAGGACCATACGTCATCGAGAAAGTGATCGACGGAGGATCCTACCAACTAATAAGTGCCGAGGGAGAAAGGCCCATGCCACCCATCAATGGCCGATATCTCAAGAAATACTACACATGAATGCTCCAAGTCGCAGGCGAATTGAGCACATCAGCCCTACGGTCTGGATCAGACATCCTGTAAAACCGTATACAATCCACGGGCGTAAATGACCCCTATTTCTCCCAAATCCTGCCGGTGAGACTACTTTTAAAGTCCCACCAGCGGCAAAAAAAAAAGAAAAAGAAAAAGAAAGAAAAAGAAAGAAAAAAAAAGAAGAAGAAATAAACGGTATGTCCACAAGCAAAACGGGCACGGATGAAAACCCGGAAGAACTCCGTGAGTAAAAACAGCAGGACTACCGGCGAGTCTGTGAAAACCCGAAAGGGCGCAAACTCGTGAAAAGAGATGAAATACACTCGCAAAGTCCTCTCGACCTTGTGAGGAGAAAACCCCTGCGTGAGATCCTTACGACTCACAATGGAGCAACACACTTAGGAATCCTCACGATTCCTAAGGAGAAAATACACCTGCGGGATCCTTACGACTCGTAGGGAGAAAATGCTTTATGGGACCCTCTCGGCCCATAAAATTGAAAAGCCTTAGGTGATAGGGACCCAAACCTGTCTCCTAAGCCATCGTTTCCCGACGGGCAACGGCAAATGATGAGTCGCTCCTGGCATTTCGCTTCAGTGTTAGCGGTGCTGATGCCGACCAAAAACCCAAATCCCAAGTCCTCCTAAGGCAAATGATGAGTTGCTCCTGGCATTATTCCAGTGCAGCAATGCTGATGCCAAACAAGATCCAAATTCCAAGTCCCCAACCCCAAAGTGGCGAATGATGAGTCGCTCCTGGCATTATTCCAGTGTAGCGATGCAGACGCCAACTGTAATACCCAGCCCCTTTTTATACTAAAATCTGTGATTTGTTACTCTAGAATCCTATTTATTTTTATTTATAATTTTATTTATTTTATTTATAATTTTATTTATTTTTAAAACCCCATCTATTCTTTTATGAATAAAAATCCAAACCCATTTCTTTTAAATTAATTAAACCTAACTCTTCCAGCCCACTTAATTTTTCCCCTTAGTAAACCCTTATCTTTCCCTGCCCGTTTCTATTATCTAATTAATTTTCTTTTTCCTATTCATTCAACCCCATGCCAGCCCTCCATTTTCTTTTTTTATTTTTATCGCTGGCCCAACATCCAAGCCCACACCCATCTCACCATTTTTCCCCAATTTCCTGCCGGCCCAGCATCGTTCCCAGCCCACTCCCTATATTTTTCTCATTTATTTTTTTCCCTTTATAATTCGTCGGCCCGGCCCAGTCCCCTCTCCAAACCCAACCGCCTCACACCGACCCGACCCGCTTCTATTTCTCCCTCTTCCTCCAACGGCTACACCCCTATTTCCCGCCCCACTGTTCCCTCGATCCACCATCGTCGCCGCTCCTCGCGCCAACGCCCGCGAGCGTTACCCGCGACGCGCGTCTCGTCGCTCCTTCTCTCTCCCTCACTCCCATCACTTTCCCTCATTTCCCCCTCTCAGACCCTTCTCCCTCTACTCCCTCACCCAACCCACCACGAAACCCACGGCACCCCTCGGGTCTCCTCACCTCCGACGACGACGACCCCATCTGCGACACCCATACTTCCTCCCTCACACTACTCACTTCTCACGAGTCCTTGCACCCACCAATCGACTTCATTGCACTCCCAACCCACTTCACCCGATCTCGACCCCTGTCTGCGCTCGACGTCGACGAGCTCCTCACTGCCCCGAGCCGCCTTGTCGACTGCATCATCATCATCATCAACATTGTCGCCATCATCCCCTCTCTCTGCAACTCCCTCTGCTCCCTCTCTCTCTGTGACTTTCTCACTTCCTGTCCCTCTCTGTTCTCTTTCTCTCTCAATCTCTTTCTCTCTCAATCTCTCTTTGTACTCTCTCTAACTCTCCCTCTCTCTCTCTCTCTCAATATCTTTCTCACCCTCTCTCTATCTCACCCCCTCTCCCTCCTCTGTTCTCGACCCCTCTCATCACTCTCTCACAAATCTCTTTCTGCTCTCTCTCTCTCTCTGTAACTCTCTCTCTCTCATTTCTCTCACTTTCCCCTCTCTCTCTTTCTCACTCTTCCTCTCTCTCTCTCTCTCTCCCTGCTTCTCTATCTCATTCCACTCTCTAATTCCTCAATCTCTTTATCTATCTTCACATACCATTTTCCCCCTACACACCCTCTCACTTTGCTGCAAACTTTTGTTCTCTCTCTAATTCTTTCTCTCTCTCAATATCTCTCCCCATCTACAAATCCCTCACCCTCGGTCTCGACAGCATCAGCGATCCCCAGCCACGACATTGCCCGAGCCCGCAACAGCCAACTCCGACAAGCTCGAGCCAAGATCGAGACTTTGGTCACTGTGGTGCCGTGCCGGAATCGGCGTTGCCGTGCCGCGCGTGTGTCGCGTTCGTGCCATTACCACTGCCGTGTATCGCCTAGACACCTCCAGGCAAGTTCTATACTTGCTTCATGCTATTCTATCTATGTTACAAATCAACATCGTAAATATATCTCATGTTTTGCCTTATGTTAAATATTGCAACAAAACTGTTCGATGCTTGTCCTCCTAGAAAATCATTATCATATTTGACGGAACTGGATATATTGCATTGGCCCTTGTAGGGATGGATAACGTGTGCAAATTTCATTAGAAAATACGACTGTTAAAGATTAAAACGACTACCCCCAAGTTTAACCGTAAAACTGGAATTCTACTGTACCTGAAAACCGTTAAATTCACCATAAATCATATACATACTAGAATGGTGCGCTCAAGGGATCAAATCGAAGATGACTCGATGAAATATAACCCTACACCAGTTTCCAGATATTCCTGTACTCAAACCGTGATGATAATTGGATCGGAGTGCGACTCTGGACTGCAGTCCAGAGCGACTCCAGTTGTTGCTTGCTGTTCCGTATTGGGTACCACAGGATTTCCTCAACTCGTAGGTTGCGGAACTCCACTGTTCATTATAGATAAATCTGTTATCTAGACAACACAATTGGTTTCATTATGTTTCGTTACCATTTGTTATTTATTCTATAATTTAAAAGATCGGGACGCATAACAGTCCCGACAGAATCAGAATTGACATATTAGGGTTAAACATTGTATATCTCCCGACGTGCAGATGCGATTGAAGATCCGTCTATTGCGTTGAAAACCTTACTGAAAAACCTAGAATTCATCCAACTGTAGTATCGCTAAAATCCGATCCCAACTGGGATTAAAATGCGTTGCGAAACGGACTTCTGATTCTGAAATTGGATTTCCAGCCGCGAGCGCTCAAAATGAAATGGTTATAATTATTGATTCTGGAACCCGATTGGCTTGAAACCAAATTTGATGGATGGACAACTGGACATACTAATTACTACCTGTTTATCATTTCGCTAAATTATGTAGGGTTCCTAGGCACCCTAATGAGGTCTCACAAGGCATCAACCATGCCAATTTCAAATTTTAACGGTGCCGAGAAACCCTAGAACGGATCGTTGGCTAGATTTCTAGGCGACAAAACAAACTAGTTAACACTTAACTATAAGAATACGGAAATACAACCTTTGTAGATCCGGTGCTCCACCTCTATAGCTCCGCAATGAAGTCTCCTCACTGTCCATAACAAATCCCGGGCTCTAGCGTCGGCTTCATCGGAGAATAGACGGGCTAGGTCATCGACGACGTGCCGAAGATGATCTACGTCGAAGCATCGCTAGATCAAGCTCCACCTTCACCAAGCCATGAAAACTTGTGAAGGAAACACACTCTACTACTTGGCAAGAGGTAGAGGATGAAGAAATAGGAAGTGGGTAGACTTTAGAATTGGATTTCTCACTCATTTTCATCAATCACCATTGATGAAGTGAACTTTCTTCATGTGAAGAAGATGAAGAAGAAGAAGAATGAATTATGATTAGTTATTTAAAATGAAAAGAAAAAGGAATACTTATCATAATTCTAACTATGGTTATGTGTAGAGAACTAATCATGGTTCAATGCAATGGTTAGGGTTAAGCTAAAATACAAAATGGTCAAAGTCTTCATGAAGCTTCAACAAGCTTCCAAACAAAGCCACCATTTTGCATTATGCTTATCATTTTCCAAAATGAATAAACAAATAAATAAATAGATATGAAAATGAAAACCCTAACCATTACATAACCATGGTTTAAACTTTACACAAAACACAAGTTAGCATGCATCATCAAACATGATACATACAAGTGTACAAAAGTATATCACATATACAATGTGCACAAACCAAGTGAGAAAATCCGTTTAAAGTGAACCAATACTAGTTAGTGCAAAGTAATATATCAAATATATAATTATGCATTAAATCATTAAATCAACACTTGATTCAATGATCCGGTCATGTCGCACACAACCGACTAGTATTCAATGTATCGGCTTATCGAATCAATCCTTGATTCGATAACTAGGTTACATCGCATACAACCATTCGACACATTCATCGCGAGAATGGAATACGGTATCTCATACACGTATTATTCTCGGTCCCGCACATATCTCATATGCGCTCCTATTTCATTTCGCTTGAACCAGGAAACCTCTGTATAGGACTCTAAAGACTCGTCAATACGCCGGCAGCAGGTGATGATCATATCAAGCACCCACAAGCCGCAAGCGGTCTGCTAAACGTAACGGCCATCCGGGTATTGAGTGATCTGAAGATTGACGAGCAAGCCCGCTCACACTCCAGTGAATCCAACCAGTAACACTACCGTACAGTCCGGTCTGATCGTCTGATATGTTGCATATCTCGCCTAGGGGTGGTAAACGTCAGACCCCAATAGCTCGATAAGTCGTGTCGATATGAGGTCTATAACAATTCGAGAAACTACTGGTAACACTTACCAGTAAATCTCAGCAACCCTGGCCAGGGATTTCCTGTTATAGCCAATCGAACACAGCGCAACATCAACTCCCTATACCGGGAGAGACGAATCCCCTCCTATCGCTCATTGCCTCCATGTGACTCGGGACTGTACCCAAAAACCACCGTTTTGCACGCCCTCTTGGACGTGGTAAGATGGAAATCAAAGCACAGTGGGAACCACACAAGACTCTATGACGATCTCGGGTCAACAGACTACTCTGTACCAGTGTCACCAGAGAACTGCCATCTGACGTGAGGTATAATACCATCTGGGAGTTCTCGGCGAGTCCGTCCAGTGTACCCAGTCTCTACTGAGCACCCGTATATCATCTCTGATGTCAAACACCAATGGATATGGGATCATCCATCGCCCACCTGTATGGGTCGAGAAGGTACATGCTAGTCCACTCTGGTATATCGATGCCCCGTCTCGATACACCCTCGACTAGGGACTTTGAAGGATGTACTTATGGACTACCATGTCCCCACTAGTATGATCCGCATCATAGTCCAGGTAGTCAAGCACACATCCTAAGGGCTTTACCAACATGTAACAGAGAGACAATCAGTATACACGTTAAGGTAAAATTCAACCAGATAGCGTACTATTATGTCGAGCAAGAAAGTCCTCCCTATATATGTCCCAGCATCCACTACAATATACATCTTATGTACAGTAATGGCCTCTAGGGCATACATATAACTAACAATCTCCCACTTGCACTATGGCCATCTGTAGCAGTGGTTGCAGTATCTCATACTCAACCATCCCATAAAAATCTCTCTCTGGGAACAGGCCTTTGTGAGTGGATCCGCTGTGTTGTCCTCTGAGTTTACTCTCCAAACCTAGATCACCCTGGAGATCATCCATCTCCATGATCAAGTGATACTGCCTTAGAATATGTCTGGATCACTGATGGGACCGGCGTTCCTTGGCATAAGCCACAACTCCATTGTCACACAATGGGAGGAACATAGTTCATCTCATGAACCAATATACACCCAAACAGCCTCTTTGGTAGCATCTTAAGTAGCGATGTATCCAGCCTTTATCGTCTAGTATGTCACGGTATCTAGCTTGGAACTCTTCCAACATACCGTCCCTCCACTGAGGGTAAAGACAATGCCTGTGACTGACATTCAGTCGTCTTTATCACCCTGGAACCCGTCCAGTGATTCTCCCCAGGATCGATTGATACCATCTCACTACAACTAGTGAGAATCCTAACATCCATTTAGATCTATCTCATAGATCCAAAATCCAAGATTTAGTAGGTATCATTTTGATCCTATATGGAGAATCATTGTGATAAGCGGAGATTGATCGAGCGTAGCATAGGAAACTCCTTTCTTATCAAGAGTATGTCATCCACGTACTCTACGAGGATCGCCACCATACTCCCTACTACCTTTTTGTTTATACAAGGTTCATCTACCATTTTGATGATGTCAAACTCTTTGACTAATCCATCAAAACAGATGTTCCAACTCCGCGATGCCTGCTTTATCCTATAAAGCATCTTGCACACGTTTCCGCTGCTCCCACTGTCTACGAAGCCCTCTGGCTGTGTACTTATAGACGCTCTCTTCCAAATCATCATTTAGAAAAGCAGTCAAGACACCCAACCACCAGATATCGTAGTCATGGTATGTAGCCGTGGCAAGTAGGATCTGAATGGACTTAAGCATAGATCCTTAGAAAAAGTTTCATCATGATCCACACCTGGTCAATGATGCAAAGCTTTAACAAGTCTAGCTTTGAAAGTCTCAACTTTTCCATCTACACCTAGTAATCTTCTCAAGATATACTTGCTCCTGATGGGGATTTAACCCTTCAGATATAGCAACCAAAGTCCATACTTTGTTGGTGTATGTGGATTCCATCTCAGATCACTAAGCATCCAGCCATTCTTACAGAGTCTTACTCTCGATGGCCAGCTCGAAACTAGTTGGGTCATCATCTCATAATGCAATCCTCGCTCCCACTGTCATAGAGAAACAGAAGTATCTCTCAGGTGGGTGAGGAACCCTACTAGATCGGCGGAGAGGCTGAGGTTCGTTGGAATCTACTGAATCCTTTGGCTCTATCAAATCATCTGCTGTAGTTTGTATAGCTGGAACCTTTCCAGTTCTACATTACAGACCTTGCCTCGAGCTTGTCCGGATTATGCTTTTAGACATAGGCCGGACAACCCTAAATCTTAACTGACTTAAGACATGGGCTCTTCCCATACCATATCTCATATGGAGTGGTAGGCAACTGATTTGATTCGAACCGCTTTCAATAGGTATGCATCTTCTCAAGCGCATAACTCCCAAAAAGGAAATAGGTAACTCAGTAGTACTCATCATAGAGCACACCATATTACATAGGGTGCTATTGCTCCGCCCAGATATACCATCGTGCTATGGTGTATACGGAGGAGTAATGCTGAGAGAGAATCTCATTCTCCTTTAGAATAATCCAGGATTTCCGTGCTCAAGTATTCTCCTCCTTGATCTCATCATAGGACATAATACTTATACCTTTATTGGTTCTCTACTTCTAACTTATATTCTGTGAATATCTCAAAAGGTTCGGACTTGTGTTTCAACAGGAACATATGTCTGAATCTTGAGAGATTATCAGAGAATGTAACGAAGTACAAAGAACCAATCTTGGCATGTGTAGACAGGGGACCTACATACATCAACATGTATTATCCCAAGAGTTCACTAACTCTTTCTCTGTTTCCAGTAAACGGAGCTATGGTCATCTTATCTTTGTGACATGACTGGCAAGTTTCAGAAGATGTAAATTCAAACTGATTTAAATATGCATCTAAATGTAACTTCAGCTAGTCGGGTCACATTGATCTGACCTAGTCTACAATACCTGAAGAAGGATCCGTTCATTTCTGAACTCTTCCTCTTCTGTGTGTTCCATATACTAAGAACTGTAATTTGATTTAGAACATCAATGCTTTTAGATAACGTGCCTGAACCGATCAACTTTTGATATAGGAAATGTTTAAAACATTATCCAACAATACAAAATTATATCCTTTCTTTTCTAACAAAGAGAGTGATATGATTTGGTATATCAGGTTCGGTATCTAATAACATTCGTTCAGAATCAATGTATTGGTAATACAGGATGACAGTGACCGACAGACTTGGCTGCAACACTTGCCCCGTTTTCTGCCTCATGAAACTTATCACCCGTTCTCAGTTCTCTACCTTTCTGTAGCCCTATGTAACATATTACATATCTGGGATCCTGATCTGGTATCACATACCCAGGACGTAAAGGATACTGAGAAACAGTTCTCTGTAATGAACACACCCGAAGATGATGCATCAGCATGCACTCTCTTCGTTTGGGCGGCACGGGAATTCTGGTAATCCCCTATTTCCTGCTCTGTCTTATAACAACTATAAGTTGGAGCGGGACCAACGTTCCCCAGCTCAGTATAACAAGCGGGTTCGGTCAATATTCCGTATTATTATCTTGATTAAGGCGTGATATGGTCGCTACCTGGAGAGAGAGAGAAGAAAACACTCAGCGTGCGCTCTTGCAAGAATAGATTGGTTATTATTTTATCTAATCAGGATGGCTCCCACTGCTTTTTATCAAATCTTTCTTCAAACCCTAAAAGGAAAGACTAGCCGGGATTAATTACACACTACAAGTTCGCCAATCTTTCAGCCAGGCCAGTGTCGGTACTTTGAGGGAGGTTCCCCGTGCTTTCGCACGAACCTAATTAATGTAAACCTCGTTTTCCCAGAGGCGTAACCCCGTTAACACCTTTCTAGACACCTACTTGATCGGCTAATTGTAATGTATAAAACTCTCCCAGGAGTAACTCTTACTCGCAGCGGGTATCGGGATCCAACTATCTCATAGAAGGTATGCAATCTCATTGCAAATTTCAACACTTGAAATTCCCGATAATTTTGCCCTAGCGTCCTATGACCTTGACGCAGGCCAACAAACCATAGTGCGCTAGTCAAGTTCAACCCGTCATTTCCTGATTGAATTAAACCCACCCGCACGACCCTTGACGCAGGCCAACAAAGTCGCACGACTACCCTAATCCAATCTGCATCATATGCATAAGCAGATAAATACTAGTTAGCTACCGCACACTACGCCTTGACGCAGGCCAACAAACGTAGCACGAATACTAACTACCACTTATCTGAAATGACGGAGGGCTACGACAGGTTTTTCTGAAAACCTATTGCGTAATGAACTTGATATCGTTGTAGAATCAAATGATTTTGAAATGGAGTGTTTTTGAGGCTTTTCTAGTTTTGCTAAAGGAGTCACTCCCGGTGAAGGGATCGTCGGTCCTTTCCTCGTCGAATGAGGTGCGGGATATATCATATATATCACTGTGCAAAGAAAAAACTCTTAAAAGCAATCAAAAGACAAACCGAGTGTGTAGCATCTGCCAGTTATTGCTAAAGGAATCACTCCCGGTGAAGGGATCTCGGTCCTTTCCTTATCGAATAAGGTGCAGGATATATCACATATACCGCTGTGCAAAGCAAGAACTGTAGCTACCTGTTTTATTTTGAAATTCGATTCTACAACATCTTAGGTTTCTTTTACTTTCATTAATCACATTAATGAAGTCCCATTAATTATGTACCTAAACATCACAGATAAATACGACGTACACTTATGCCATCCGCATTCGCCTCGATGTCCCCTCGTGCACCATTAGGTTAGGTAACTAACGGCAGAGCGGGGCAGGGCTAGCGCGGGTGTAAAACATAAGTAACGCCTATATAATATATCATATATACTATATACTGTATCTATCACAGAACATCACATGATCACATCACAGATATCGCAGCAGAAGAATCATATGAAATATTGGATATACTAGGACGTCCGTGTTTTCAATACGAGCCAGTATAAAACACGGATTCCACGGTCGTGATGAATAGCCAAACCCACACCCCTAGACCCCTACGAGAGCGGCAAGCAACCCTACCAATTCTGGAGTTAGGAGACCCGGACTCGACTCCTCGAGTTGGTCTCCCAGTGGACTCCAGAACCCGGTTACTTGTGCCCTCCTCCTTGGGTCTATCCTAGTGCGGAAAAGTAAATAATATACAAAAGGTGACAACTTCCGCAACCTGGAAGTGCCCCAATAAAAGAATATTACATACAAGTTTTTACATGAATGAAAATGAAAAACACTCATCTCACATAAAAAAACCCCGGCTATTCAACCACAACGATCCAATATAACATATCCAGCAACACATAACATCACATGTCATCAACGTAAGTAAATATGTCCATCCCAATTGTCGTTGACATATAGCAACGAAACCGGCGATATCACATATTACACTTACGGTCACATAAAAGAAAGTGTAAAACAACAACAGTTGGAATCCGCAACCTCCATAGACATCGCATGCCTAATCAAATGAATTACTTAGACATCGCATGCCTCACAATTATAAACCCCGCATTTTAGTCTCAAAATCGAAAACACTTTTCAATATCAAGTCGGGCAATTCAACAAGATTCCCGACATTCTGATCGAATGCTCGTCGCAAACTTCAGTAGGCGGCCGCACCCCCGATACCGTCGATGAAGTGCACCAAGGCGGAACACCGCCACCGCGAGCACCCGAACGGATGCTTTCGGCGACGGGGTTCTCCTACAGTCACTTGGTCGGGGCTATGGGATGTAGCTGTCTATTAAGTTTGTCCGGCGAATATCCGCGTACGCTACGTGATTGCGACGGACTTTTGATCGCATCAAAATTCCGTGGCAACCGATCAAGTGAGACTAAACTGCTATATTTATAATATTCATTCCGTTATCTCATAACTCATTGTGAATTCCAATTATTGTATCCCATTCCAGATAAATAGAAAATGTTAAACTTTCCGATCGAACAATCGAACACCCAAGTTTTCCCGATACAGATCAACACATGAAACAAGTCTAAAAACATTCAGTTCGTGCCTCAGTACCAACGGTCCAGCCGTAGAAGGGTCAAGCCAACGCCTCACATGTGGCACGCCGTACTGCCCCAAACCCGAAGGTTCAAAGGGCAGTTCAAGACGGTCACATAATCGAGTTAAGGTTTGTTGTCTTCTAGAGGGCCCATCGCGTTACTTGCACTACTTAGAACGTCGTTAAACTACGGAAAAATCCAACACTTGGAAATTTCCCGACAGGGCAAAAATTGGGTATTTATATCCGGTCGAACTTTTTAACATATTCTAAAATTTATCCGGAAAGCCACATAGACAAAATTTGATACTCCGATCGAAACACCGAATCCCCAAAACAACCCTAGAAAATTCAATTCTTGAATAAATATTAAAAATTCCCAGAAAAATCACCACTGGAAACTAAGAATTACTGTGCCAAATAATTTAAATAATGTGGCCGTACGGCCGCGGATCCGCCGCATGAGCTTGCTCATGCCGCGGAACCGCGGTGGGAAAGTGGAATTAGGTCCACGAAATTTACAGTAATTCCTAGAAAACCCTGCTTGATTTTCTGCATATTTTTAATGTTGAAAAACTCACTGTTTTCAAAAATGTACAGAGAGCATGGAAATTTTGGACTTTCGGGTTCGATCGGACTTCAAATTCCGTCTAGACTTCGCCTAAGGCTCTAGCTAGGCTCTGATACCACTGTAGGGTTCCTAGGCACCCTAATGAGGTCTCACAAGGCATCAACCATGCCAATTTCAAATTTTAACGGTGCCGAGAAACCCTAGAACGGATCGTTGGCTAGATTTCTAGGCGACAAAACAAACTAGTTAACACTTAACTATAAGAATACGGAAATACAACCTTTGTAGATCCGGTGCTCTACCTCCATAGCTCCGCAATGAATTCTCCTCGCTGTCCATAACAAATCCCGGGCTCTAGCGTCGGCTTCATCGGAGAATAGACGGGCTAGGTCATCGACGACGTGCCGAAGATGATCTACGTCGAAGCATCGCTAGATCAAGCTCCATCTTCACCAAGCCATGAAAACTTGTGAAGGAAACACACTCTACTACTTGGCAAGAGGTAGAGGATGAAGAAATAGGAAGTGGGTAGACTTTAGAATTGGATTTCTCACTCATTTTCATCAATCACCATTGATGAAGTGAACTTTCTTCATGTGAAGAAGATGAAGAAGAAGAAGAAAGAATTATGATTAGTTATTTAAAATGAAAAGAAAAAGGAATACTTATCATAATTCTAACTATGGTTATGTGTAGAGAACTAATCATGGTTCAATGCAATGGTTAGGGTTAAGCTAAAATACAAAATGGTTAAAGTCTTCATGAAGCTTCAACAAGCTTCCAAACAAAGCCACCATTTTGCATTATGCTTATCATTTTCCAAAATGAATAAACAAATAAATAAATAGATATGAAAATGAAAACCCTAACCATTACATAACCATGGTTTAAACTTTACACAAAACACAAGTTAGCATGCATCATCAAACATGATACATACAAGTGTACAAAAGTATATCACATATACAATGTGCACAAACCAAGTGAGAAAATCCGTTTAAAGTGAACCAATACTAGTTAGTGCAAAGTAATATATCAAATATATAATTATGCATTAAATCATTAAATCAACACTTGATTCAATGATCCGGTCATGTCGCACACAACCGACTAGTATTCAATATATCGGCTTATCGAATCAATCCTTGATTCGATAACTAGGTTATATCGCATACAACCATTCGACACATTCATCGCGAGAATGGAATACGGTATCTCATACACGTATTATTCTCGGTCCCGCACATATCTCATATGCGCTCCTATTTCGTTTCGCTTGAACCAGGAAACCTCTGTGTAGGACTCTAAAGACTCGTCAATACGCCGGCAGCAGGTGATGATCATATCAAGCACCCACAAGCCGCAAGCGGTCTGCTAAACGTAACGGCCACCCGGGTATTGAGCGATCTGAAGATCGACGAGCAAGCCCGCTCACACTCCAGTGAATCCAACCAGTAACACTACCGTACAGTCCGGTCTGATCGTCTGATATGTCGCATATCTCGCCTAGGGGTGGTAAACGTCAGACCCCAATAGCTCGATAAGTTGTGTCGATATGAGGTCTATAACAATTCGAGAAACTACTGGTAACACTTACCAGTAAATCTCAGCAACCCTGGCCAGGGATTTCCTGTTATAGCCAATCGAACACAGCGCAACATCAACTCCCTATACCGGGAGAGACGAATCCCCTCCTATCGCTCATTGCCTCCATGTGACTCGGGACTGTACCCAAAAACCACCGTTTTGCATGCCCTCTTGGACGTGGTAAGATGGAAATCAAAGCACAGTGGGAACCACACAAGACTCTATGACGATCTCGGGTCAACAGACTACTCTGTACCAGTGTCACCAGAGAACTGCCATCTGACGTGAGGTATAATACCATCTGGGAGTTCTCGGCGAGTCCGTCCAGTGTACCCAGTCTCTACTGAGCACCCGTATATCATCTCTGATGTCAAACACCAATGGATATGGGATCATCCATCGCCCATCTGTATGGGTCGAGAAGGTACACGCTAGTCTACTCTGGTATATCGATGCCCCGTCTCGATACACCCTCGACTAGGGACTTTGAAGGATGTACTTATGGACTACCATGTCCCCACTAGTATGATCCGCATCATAGTCCAGGTAGTCAAGCACACATCCTAAGGGCTTTACCAACATGTAACAGAGAGACAATCAGTATACACGTTAAGGTAAAGTTCAACCAGATAGCGTACTATCATGTCGAGCAAGAAAGTCCTCCCTATATATGTCCCAGCATCCACTACAATATACATCTTATGTACAGTAATGGCCTCTAGGGCATACATATAACTAACAAATTATATATGTACGTTTCATGATAAATCGTGCAAGTGATAGAATACTGTTTTTGTGACACCTTAATCGTGCTTATATACTGTTCACGCATCATATCACACCCATATCATTGTAGTGATAACCTAGTGATATCGTGCATTTACCCAGTGTTAGATTCTAGCGATGATTGTGGCAAGTACGTCAGTGTTCGTGTATCCGTGATTAAGTGAAAGTGATACGTACTTGTACACAATCAGTGACCCTATTATTCTATTGCATTGTCGACGTCTGTGGGATGCGTGTACGTGTGACTATAAGTGGTATGGGACACTTATGGAAGTGCTTGCACGGGTGCCACAGATAAGGCATCCGACACTGCCATTTATCTTAGGTATTAGTCGGGACGTGATTGATGGAGGTCCTGCCTCCAGTTCTCGCGCAGACTTGTCACGGATCGATTAGTATTTTGGGTTATGGTTAGCGTTTGATGTAGACCACGGGGTGTGAGGTAGTTTAAGTGTGAGTTCAACAGAATCTCGGGAGTCCCATGCCGGCTTATATATTTAGGGAGTTATATGAAGATTTACAGGGTATGTGATATACACCGTGATATACATGTTACATGTTGGGCCCGTGGTCCCTTGCCCTTGGGTTCTACCTTTGGGTGGAGGACACTCGCGAGTGGTTGACTCTCACACTTGGACTGACGATAGGCTTAGTGATCTGTACAGTGAGACTTAGAGACTGCTAGGGATACTGGCATTTATATACTTTATATACTGCGTTGACATACGTGACATATCGTTCTACTGCTTTACTGTTCCGCTGCATTGATTACTGCACATTCATATTCATGCTGTCATTGATTTACTGTTATTCATATCTATTACCACTGTTAGAACTGTCACTTGATTTTATATATAATATATTGCTATTGTGTCGCTCTGACGACCTGAGTATGCATGCTCAGTGTGAGGAGAAGATTTAGCCTGGACCAGTGCATCACAGACTTCTTGACTTGCCATTCCGAGTTACCTTCATTTGTCCCACTTCAGGTCAGTTTTTACATTGTTCCTTTCAGTTACTGCATTTCTCATTACCTGCGCATCATTTACTGTTTACCATGACAAACTAGAAGCCGAAGTGTGACTACGGCAGGACATTCCTTTGACCGTAGGAGCATGGCTGGCCTTGTCTACCCCTCGTATTCCGTATTTTGGGAAGCGGGGCGTGACACCAACCAAATTCCAAATCCCATACCCCAACGGCGAATGATGAGTCGCTCCTGGTACCACATTCCAGTCCAGCGATGCAGACGCCAACAAAGCCCTGAAATTTTTCCGGCCCTACGGTCTGGATCATACATCCTGCAAAACCGTATACAATCCACGGGCGTAAAACAATCCCAACCTCTCCCAAGTCCTACCGGTGAGACCACATTCAAAGTCCCCAAAAAAAAATCCCAAATCCTCCCGGGGCAAATGATGAGTTACTCCTGGCATTATACCAGTGCAGCAATGTAGATGCTAAACAAAAACCAAAATCCCAAAATCCTCTAAATGACAGATGATGATTCGCTCCTGGTACCATATTCCAGTATAGCGATGCTGATGTCAACCTAAATCAAAATCAACAAGTCAACTTTCACTCCGACACCGCAAAAAGCGGAGCAAGTCAGAATCCAATCTCGACACCGCAAGAAACGGAGCAAGTCAAGTCTACCCCTGACACTGCAAGAAGCAGAGCAAGTCAAATCAAGCACCGACCGTCCAAGTCGCTAAAAGGGCAGCATCGACCGTCCAAGTCGCAAAAAGGGCAGTATCAACCGTCCACGTCGCAAAAAGGGCAGAACCGACCGTCCACGTCGCTAAAAGGGCAGCACCGACCGTCCAAGTCGCTAAAAGAGCAGCATCGACCGTCCAAGTCGCAAAAAGGGCAGCATCGACCGTCCACGTCGCAAAAAGGGCAGAACCGACCGTCCACGTCGCTAAAAGGGCAGCACCGACCGTCCAAGTCGCTAAAAGGGCATCATCGACCGTCCAAGTCGCAAAAAGGGCAGCATCGACCGTCCACGTCACAAAAAGGGCAGAACCGACCGTCCACGTTGCTAAAAGGGCAGCACCGACCGTCCAAGTCGCTAAAAGGGCAGTATCGACCGTCCAAGTCGCAAAAAGGGTAGAACCGACCGTCCACGTCACTAAAATGGCAGCACCGACCGTCCACGTCGCAAAAAGGGCAGAACGCGGCACCGACCGTCCACGTCGCAAAAAGGGCAGAACCGACCGTCCAAGTCGCAAAATGGGCAGTATCGACCGTCCAAGTCGCAAAAAGGGCAGCATCGGCCGTCCAAGTCGCAAAAAGGGCAGCGCAGGATTCCTACAAAGCGGGAACCAGATCACTCCGGGCCAGGGAAAACGTCTATCACGGACACTCCGTCTCGGAGACATGTCAAGCAACGACCGTCCATGTCGTAAAAAGGGCAGTGCCAGCTTCCCAAAAAGCGGGAACCAAATCTGGTCGCCTCCACGTGAAAGAAGATCCATCAATTTCATGCACACGACCCACATATGTGGTGTGCATTTATTGATGGGGGGCAATTTGTTGAAGTAAAAATTTACACCCCGGTTGACCAATTCAAAATCCAAGTCAACCCCAAGCTAAGTGGGCCCAAGCCCAGATCCAGTGGGCTCATGCCCGGGTCGAGCCCGAACATAAAGCGGCCGGCCTCCCCCCACGCCAAGATAAAAATTTTTGTAATAAACAATTTTGTTGTATTTCTTTTTTTTTTATTTTATGGACAAATGTAAGAAAAATAGGCATAAAGCCAATTTTTTGTAAAGCCCATGGCTTATGTGCAAAAAGAAATGGCACATGAGCCATGGGATAGGCAAAATGCCATTTTGTGAAGCCCAAGGGGCTATGTGTAAAGTGTATGGCCTATAAAGGCAAAGATAATGAAATATCTCAAAAACTTTTTTCTCTCTCTCAAAATTTTCTTCAGATCTGAGATCTTTTCTCCTTCTTCAAGATTTCAAAACCTTCCTTTTTCTCTTGAATTAAACCAAGAGTTTTACTCTTCTTTTTATAAAAAAAATTAGTGTTTCACCACAAAACCCATAAAGGGAACTCAGATCTTCCATTAGATCTCAAAAAGAAGAGATTTTTAGAAATCCCATATCTCTTGATGTTCAAGATCCAGCTAACAGAGGAGGAGGAAGAAGAACATCGTTCACTAAACCAAAAAAAAACACACACTCAGGAGTCCAACTCCTCTCTGATTTCTCTTCTGAGAAATTTTTTTAGGCTAAAAGCCTCTTTTTCTCGCCGGCGCTCAAGCGCAGAGCGCCTGCGTGCCGACACGTGGCGCGCTTGCGCTCAAGCGCAAGCGATCAAGCGCAAGTCGCCCCCGTGCCGACACGTGGCGCCCTTGCGCTCCAGCGCAAGCGCTCGAGCGCAAGTCGCCTCCGTGCCGACACATGGCGTGCGTGCTTGCGCTCCAGCGCAAGCGCTCGAGCGCAAGTCGCCCCCGTGCCGACATGTAGCACTCTAGCACCTGAGCGCACAGCACCTAGACGCACAGCGCCCAAGGTGCTGTCGCCACGCATCTTTTGGATGTCTTTTCCCCTTTTTATATATATACATGTATATCTGTACATATGTATACATATTTACATAGACGCATACTCCACGACACTGTCCCTGTTAGAAAAAAATTTCTAACGGGGAGCTGCCCCGCACCCCGCAAGGGGGCTGCTAGCCCCCTTGACCCCCAGCCCGCTATCCGGGTAGCGGGACCCCCGTAAAAACTCTGCGTGGCTCCCGATATATTTAAACCCCCCTCCAAAACAAAACACACGTACACTGCATATCGAGTTCGCATGATCAGTTTAACCCGTCAATCGGAGGTTCCCTCGCCCCAAAGGCGGGGGATAATTAACGGCAGCTTAGTCCGCGGCTGCCGGAGATTCGGATCCCCACAATCAATAAACCCCGGCCTACCCTAGACAGGGAGAATCTGTAGTACGCCTGACAAGCGCGCGCGTATTCCCATCTCAAAGGGGTGACGAAAAACACCCTACACATATATGTATATGTATAGAGATGCACAAGTAAATCAAATCCACTTCATCAAGCGTGCATGTGTATATGTGCGCAAGTCAACTGAACCCAGTTTATCAAGTGCGCAAGTCGTTTGAACCAATTTATTAGGTGCGCATGGTTATAAACGCGCAAGTCAACCGAACTCAGTTCATCAAGTGTGCAAATCGTTTGAACCAATTTCATTAGGTGCGGATGTGTATAGGTGCACATTTGAACAGGCGTGAACATTGACCTTAGTCTCAAATACGATTCACAACCCTTAGCAAAAATCTTAAGTTGATCTTAGTCTAATACGACCAACGATCCTTCGATAAAATATAAATTTGCCAATATGCCATTTTCCAATATGTTCTTTTCCCTCGTAAACGAGTTTGTGTTTAAGGGTACATCCTTCCATACCTCTGATATACGGCGTTGTAATTCCCTAATGTCTTCAGAAAGGTAGTGGGTCCCAACAACCAACAAGCACTGGTTTTATGAAAGCATACATATTTGTACATGTATATATCTTTGGAGGAAATATAAATGCTTTCAAATTGGAGCGCACCCCAATATTGGGTGCATCATCTTTTAGATGTTAGCATCATGCGCTTCACCACGTGATATACACATGCGCGCAAGCTGAGAGATGAACCGCTATGTCCTTAAACCAGCATTTTGTCCTACGGCCTGTCACCAAATTCACTATCATATACTATCTACGGGCTACCCATACTAAAGTGCACCTGATGACAAGCCTGTAAGTTCGCTATGCTCTCTACAATAGGTTTTATAATATGGCGGAAGCAATAATTTTAAAAATCTAAAGAGCAACTATAAGCAAAATGTCACGCCCCGCTTCCCAAAATACGGAATACGGAAAACGACGAAGGCCAGCCGTGCTACCTACGGTAAAGAAAATCCTTCCATAGTCACATAAGGCTGTCTAGATAAACCTGTCAAAAATAAAATCCAATACCAAAAGGAATAATACTGATAATCATGCTGCAATGAAACCACAAGAAATCCTAAAAATGGGCCCACTAGATAATTGATGCAATTAAAGATCCAATACAATAGATTTGGAAATAAAACAAGATCCAAAAGAGATACATAAGTCCTAATGTCCCATAAGAGAGCACATGCTAAAAACTAACTGAAAGGAAAAATAAACCCACGGGTTACTGATCTTCGGCAAAGTCCTGATAGTCGCTGCGGTCCTGCTCGGCCTGAAAATCTGTCTCTAAACCTGAGATAGCAAATCTCAGGGATGTCAGAACATCCCAGTAAACTACTCTATCGTAAGCTTGAGTGTCTGCATCAACCTCTGCAGGAGTATTCCTAATCCAAGAGCGGTGCCCCTGGGGCTAGGAAACACGGACCCAACCGTGGAATGAACAAGAGACCGATATAGCCCGGTACGAGCTGTAAACTTGAGACCGATATAGCCCGGTACGAGCTGTAAACATGAGACCGATATAGCCCGGTACGAGCTGCCGGCATGGGACTCCTGAGATCCTGTTGTACGAACGCACACTCAAACTACCCCAACACCCGCGTATTTATAGCTACTGTGGTAATGACTAGAGCACTAATTAAGAATGCTGAAAAGACTGTAACTGTGGTATGGTAATTGTATAGAGATGAAACTGGTAAATAGTAGTGTGTCATAGCATGTAGTTCAGCATTCTAATTAGAGATCTCGTACATTAGGGCTAGAGTAATGAATAGTCAAGACATGTCGAAAGTAATTGTTATCTGGTAATAGTAACTGCATGAAGGCGATGTACAAGTTGGTATGAGTCACAATTGTTATCTTTACCGTTAAGCTTAATATGGGTATATTAATCACAATCTGACTAGAAATATATAAATGTGAGATAGGTTAACAACTTTCGAATTTTATTTGTAGTTAAAATAAATCTCATTTTAAAACCACACTTGCTAATTATTCTCACTTGCTACATAACAGTTTGCCTATATATATATTGTATAATATAACGAAAAAAATACTAACACATTTCTCTTTTATTCTAACAGTGCAGGAGATATATATATACATATAACCACAAAGGAATGCCGATGTACATCGACCAAAAGTAAAGCAAGAGTACTTGCTTGGATGATAAGGATCACGGGAGAACGATGTACGAAGATGCGAGACACGAACTCAGCTAGGATTCAACTTGGGATCAGAGTTATACGCTCTTCCTAGATTGATTTTGCCATAAGCCAACAATGTACCACACTTAACATATGATTGTATATAATCAAACATGCACAATGAAATAAACATGTAATATTTTATTTATGGATATAAATATAGCGACATATCATGCAGTAAGAGAAACTTGCCTCGGAGACGGGAAAACGCGACAATGGAAATGCAAACTCCAAACTTGATATTAGGGAACACGGTTAGAAACCTCGATGGACTTGTGCTCGGCTCCGGCGATCTGGGCTTGTTGCGGCAGTGGTGACGTCGTCGCGGTCGAGGATGGTGATGTCGACGATGGATTTTTCGGCGAGATTTCACGGCAAGGCAGTAATTTTTCTGGCGACGGTAGTGGGTGCGGGTTCTAGTCGGGGTGTGCAGGGGTCGAAGGAAAGAGAGAGGGAAGAGAGGTCGTAGAGAGGGGGTGAATCCGACGGGATCAGAGCTCCGGCGAGGAGGGTGCAGCGAGGATCCTAGGTAGGGTTGCAGTCGCGGTCTGCAGAGGAGGAGAAGGGAAGTGGAGGAGGAAGAGGAGGTGGAGACAAGGGTGTGGGGCGACGGCGGTGAGATGGGTGACGGTGAGGTGCAGGGAGAAGCTGGGTGAAGGTCGGCGACGAGGGGACAGAGGAGAGGTCAGGTCGTGCGGTGATGGGTTGCTACAGGGTTTTGGTGCTCGGGTGAGGGCTCTGGTGTTGGAAAGAAGGAGAGAATGTGGTGGTGAGGACGAGGGGCCGACGGGGAGGCGAGCTCCAGCGAGGATGCAGGCGGCAATGGGTTCTTGAGTTTGGGTTCGGGATCTTAGGGAGAAGGAGAGAGGAAGCTAAGGAGGTGGTTGAGGAGAGGAGGGGAGTTCGAAGGGATAGTGACGAGGTCGACGAGGTGATCAACGGCGTCGGGCGAGCGCGAGGCGTGGGTTAGGGCATGGGTTCGCGAGAGGCGGCGGCACGAAGGAAGAAGGAGAAGAGACAGAGGGAACGTGGGGTTAAGGAAAATAATATATATATATATATATATATATATAGTAAGAGAGAGAAAGACAGAGTGGGTGAGTTGTTTAGTTTAGGATTTAAAAGATTTAAAAATATATTTGGTTTGGTAAAATTATTTAGTTTGGTAAAATTTTAAATGGATTACAGTATAATATAATATTAGTTTGTTTAAAATATGATTGAATAAATTTTAACAGTTTAAGGATATTAGAATATAATATTAATAAAACTTGAGTTTTAGGCTAAATACAAAATAGTCCAAAAGACGTCCGGGTCGGATCTAAAACTACTGTTTGAAAATACGGATAACATACATGTCAACCAAAACCAAAATAGCATATCCGGGTAACGAAAATGCATACCCCCAAGAACTGATGCACGTAGCGTGCACGTAGCGATCCAAACGGGTCCGTTTCACTAAATGGAACGAGAACAAGATGTACGGATGCCATCACAGGGTTAGGAGTATGATGCAGGCCATACTAGATATTTTTAAAATATATTATTTAATTATATTTGTATTATAAAAAAATGCAGATGCCCGATATAATGTAGATATACAGAATATACAATATGAGAGTGCACGGATCCTCAAAAACCAGCAGAGATAAAACGTGGACAAGAATCAAGACGAGTTTCAAGAATGCGGGTCGGGTCGGATACTAAGCATAGGAAACAAAACACTATCCGCACCCAAAAACAAATAAAGTCAAGAAAAACCCACAAGATAAATAGAATAAACAAATCGAACATGATATAACTGAACTAGGGTGTTACATTCTACCCACCTTACAAAAAATTTCGTCCTTGAAATTTGAAGAACGAAAATACAAGATCACGAACTAATTATAAAGTCAATGAAAATAGATGGGTATGAAAAATCAAGGATCAAGGAAACAAATGAGAGTATGAAGAGTCACGGTCTTGGCTCGAGAAATCGGCGTGTTCAAGAAAATCAAATCAGTGGAAACAAATCAAATAGAACTCTAAGTTACTCAAACAGAATGACGCATTGTAACCATGCCGCGGTACATGGGTACAATATCGTAATTCTATCTCAGTCGCCCGAATCTTATAATCGGAGTCAAAGAAATATGCAGTATGACACACTGGGGAGAACCTAGACATGTGATTCTAACCTAAAAGGTTGACAGAATCCAGACTAACTTTTGACGTCAGCCCGGCTCTGATACCAACAAAATCTTGTCACGCCCCGCTTCCCAAAATACGGAATACGGAAAGCGACGAAGGCCAGCCGTGCTACCTACGGTAAGGAAAATCCTTCCATAGTCACATAAGGCTGTTTAGATAAACTTGTCAAAAATAAAATCCCATTCCAAAAAGAATAATACTGATAATCATGCTGCAATGAAACCACAAGAAATCCTAAAAATGGGTCCACTAGATAATTGATGCAATTAAAGATCCAATACAATAGATTCGGAAATAAAACAAGATCCAAAAGAGATACATAAGTCCTAATGTCCCATAAGGGCGCACATGCTAAAAACTAACTGAAAGGAAAAATAAACCTACGGGTTACTGATCTTCGGCAAAGTCCTGGTAGTCGCTGCGGTCGTGCTCGGCCTGGAAATCTGTCTCTAAACCTGAGATGACAAATCTCAGGGATGTCAGAACATCCCAGCAAGTACTCAACGTATAAAGTGTATGTGTGGTATGATAACATGAATATATGAATGTAGTGAAGCCCGTGTGCGCAAGTAAAACAGATATATATAAATAGATGCATTAATACAATGAAACCAACATATAAAGAGGTCAAGTCATAACCTAACTGGTGACTAAAAGGTAAACCACTCTATCGTAAGTTTGAGTGTGTGCGTCAACCTCTGCAGGAGTATTCCTAACCCAAGAGTGGTACCCCAGGGGCTAGGAAACACGGGCCCAACTGTGGAATGAACAAGAAACCGATATAGCCCGGTACGAGCTGTAAACATGAGACCGATATAGCCTGGTACGAGCTACCGGCATGGGACTCCTGAGATCCTGTTGTACGAACGCACACTCAAACTACCCCAACACCCGCGTATTTATAGCTACTATGGTAATGAATAGAGCACTAATTAAGAATGCTGAAAAGACTGTAACTGTGGTATGGTAATTGTATAGAGATGAAACTGATAAATAGTAGTGTGTCATAGCATGTAGTTCATCATTCTAATTAGAGATCTCGTCCATTAGGGCTAGAGTAATGAATAGTCAAGACACGTCGAAAGTAATTGTTATCTGGTAATAGTAACCGCATGAAGACGATGTACAGGCTGGTATGAGTCACAATTGTTATCTTTACCGTTAACCTTAATATGGGTATATTAATCACAATCTGACTAGAAATATATAAATGTGAGATAGGTTAACAACTTTCGAACTTTATTTGTAGTTAAAATAAATCTCATTTTAAAACCACACTTGCTAATTATTCTCACTTGCTACATAACAGTTTGCCTATATATATTGTATAATATAAGGAAAAAGATACTAACACATTTCTCTTTTATTCTAACAGTGCAGGAAATATATATATACATATAATCACAAAGGAATGCCGATGTACATCGACCAAAAGTAAAGCAGGAATACTTGCCTGGATGATAAGGATCACGGGAGAACGATGTACGAAGATGTGAGGTACGAACTCAGCTAAGATTCAACTTGGGATCAGAGTTATACGCTCTTCCTAGATTGATTTTGCCATAAGCCAACAATGTACCACACTTAACATATGATTGTATATAATCAAACATGCACAATGAAATAAACATGTAATATTTTATTTATGGATATAAATATAGCGACATATCATGCAGTAAGAGAAACTTGCCTCGGAGACGGGAAAACGCGACAATGGAAATGCAAACTCCAAACCTGATGTTAGGGAACACGGTTAGAAACCTCGATGGACTTGTGCTCGGCTCCGGCGATCTGGGCTTGCTGCGGCAGTGGTGACGTCGTCGTGGTCGAGGATGGTGATATCGACGATGGATTTTCCGGCGAGGTTCCACGGCAAGGCAGTAAGTTTTCTGGCGACGGCAGTGGGTGCGGGTTCTAGTCGGGGTGTGCAGGGGTCGAAGGAAAGAGAGAGGGAAGAGAGGTCGTGGAGAGGGGGTGAATCCGACGGGATCAGAGCTCCGGCGAGGAGGGTGCAGCGAGGATCCTGGGTAGGGTTGCAGTCATGGTCTGCAGAAGAGGAGAAGGGAAGTTGAGGAGGAAGAGGAGGTGGAGACAAGGGTGTGGGGCGACGGCGGTGAGATGGGTGACGGTGAGGTGCAGGGCGAGGCTGGGTGAAGGTCGGCGACGAGGGGACAGAAGAGAGGTCAGGTCGTGCAGTGATGGGTTGCTGCGGGGTTTGGGTGCTCGGGTGAGGGCTCTGGTGTTGGAAAGAAGGAGAGAATGTGGTGGTGAGGACGAGGGGCCGACGGGGAGGCGAGCTCCAGCGAGGATGCAGGCGGCAATGGGTTCTTGAGTTTGGGTTCGGGATCTTAGGGAGAAGGAGAGAGGAAGCTAAGGAGGTGGTTGAGGAGAGGAGGGGAGTTCGAAGGGATGGTGACGAGGTCGACGAGGTGATCAGCGGCGTCGGGCGAGCGCGAGGCGTGGGTTAGGGCATGGGTTCGCGAGAGGCGGCGGCACGAAGGAAGAAGGAGAAGAGAGAGAGGGAACGTGGGGTTAAGGAAAATAATATATATATATAGTAAGAGAGAGAGAGACAGAATGGGTGAGTTGTTTAGTTTAGGATTTAAAAGATTTAAAAATATATTTGGTTTGGTAAAATTATTTAGTTTGGTAAAATTTTAAATGGATTACAGTATAATATAATATTAGATTGTTTAAAATATGATTGAATAAATTTTAACAGTTTAAGGATATTAGAATATAATATTAATAAAACTTGAGTTTTAGGCTAAATACTAAATAGTCCAAAAGACGTCCGGGTCGGGTCTAAAACTACTGTTTGAAAATACGGATAACATACATGTCAACCAAAACCAAAATAGGATATCTGGGTAACGAAAATGCATACCCTCAAGAACCGATGCACGTAGCGTGCACGTAGCGATCCAAACGGGTCCGTTTCACTAAACAGAACGAGAACATGATGTACGGATGCCACCACAGGGTTAGGGGTATGATGCAGGCCATGCTAGATATTTTTAAAATATATTATTTAATTATATTTGTATTATAAAAAATGCAGATGCCTAATATAATGCAGATATACAGGATATACAACATGAGAGTGCACGGATCCTAAAAAACTAGCAGAGATAAAACGTGGACAAGAATCAAGACGAGTTTCAAGCATGCGGGTCGGGTCAGATACCAAGCACAGGAAACAAAACACTATCCGCACCCAGAAACAAATAAAGTCAAGAAAAACCCACAAGATAAATAGAATAAACAAATCGAACATGATATAACTGAACTAGGGTGTTACACAAAATAGGATCATAAACAATTACAACATGCAACAAAACTAGTAAACTAAAAAAGTAGTGTTGACGGATTACAATCTTTGTAGCGTGTTAGCCACCTTTCTTTAGACTTCGGTTAGCCTTCACGAATCCCGGAACAAGCTTGCTTGATGATCTTCTCGTCGAAAATGATTCACCTTGAGATAACTCCAACACAAGTTTTAGTTTCAAATTGATCTCATCAAAATGAAGCAACCCACTAATTAAATTTGCTAAGAATAATTAGTAGGAGATGCAGAATAATTAGCTCACTTAATTTTTTTCTTTTTTTGGTTTCTTCACTTGAGAAAAACTCAAGAGAAGATAGCCATGGTGAGAATGATGATAGAATTAAGAATAATAACTAAAGAAAATAACTAGCCATTTAAAAGAGAAGACAAGAAAAATCTCATCAATTCTAAAACCTTCTCTTTTTCAATGACTCAATCTATTCTAATGACTCATTTTTTTCTTTTAAAAACAATAAAGAAAAGATTATGGTTCTCATGCCATTCTATATGATTCTCATACATACATGTTACATGTATCATCATACATGACAAAGTGTGTATAAATATTTATATCAAATATATATATTAATAAAGAGAAGAAAATAGTAAAGTGCGTATGATATTAGTTAATATATATAAATACATATTTAATTATTAGATCAACACTTGATTTAATAATCCGGTTATATCAAATATATACCGGCTAATATCATTAAACACCCGATTGAAATACGTGTATCAAATACACGTGTTTAATTGAGCTCCTGCACGTATTCTGATACGTGCCCTATATCGTTTTGCATGTGCTGGGAAACCTCTGTGTGGGACTCTAAAGACTCGAACGCTAGCAGTAGATTAAGATCATATCCATAGCCCACAAGCACGTCAGTGGTACTAGTTGCACGTAACGGCTACCCATGTATTGATCGAAAGAAGGTCAATGAGCAAGCTCATATGAACCCTGCAAAGTCCATCAGTGGCATTACTATACAATCCGGTCTTTTCGTCTAAGAGTATCGCATATCGGGTTTAGGGTTTGGAAACTGTCAGACCCCAATAATTTGATAAGTCATGCGACAGAGGATTCATAACCAACCGAAAATACAAACGATAGCACTTGTCAGTTTATCTCCACTGCGATGGCCATTGATTTGTGGTTGTAGTCATGTTCTGCACAGCGCGACATCAACTCCCTATACTGGGAGAGATGAATCCCCTCGTTCGCTTACTGCCTCCACATGTTTCGGGACTATACCCAACAAAAACCTGTTTGTACAACTCCTTTGAGCCGTGGTAAGGTAGAGGTCTAAGTTTAGTGGGAACACATATGAGACACTATGGCGATCTCAGGTCCTAAAGACTATCCTGTACTTATGTCACCAGAGAACTGCTACCTGACATTGGTATATTACCAACTAGGAGTTCTCGGTGAGTCCGTCCAGTATAACTCATCCAATGAGCACCTGTATATAATTCTGATGTCAAACACCAATAGCAGCAGGATCAGCCATCACCCTCTAATCGGATCAGGAAACGTACACACTAGTCTAAACTAGAGAATCGATGCTTAGTCTCAATACTCCTACGACTAAGGACATTTAAGGATGCATTTATCGACTGCCCAGGCCCTACTGGCATGATCTCCATTATCGTCCTGGTAGTCGAGCAAAATTCCAGGGCTTTATTTCATATCTAAATGATACGTGATAGTGAATAAAATACATCACACGAAAGATAAAGAAAAACCAGATAGTATACTATCATTTAGAGTAAGATTGTTTTCTCGTATAGGTACTTCTTCAATTACAATAATTGATTTGAGGGCACCTATATCCAACAAAGCCAAAGGTTAGAACTTAGTCGGAGTATGCTAAGTATAGAAGCCTATATTTCATATGTTATCAGATGATCAATTGGAGCCCATATGCTTACTGTTACTTAAGTTAATTTTAGTCCCATATACGACTAACGATTCTTAGCCATATTATCTAAGTCGATCTTAGTCTCACATACGACTAACGATCCTTAGCCAAATCTTCGAAGTTGATTTTAGTCCTAAATACGACTAACGATTCTTAGATTAACTTAAATATCTTGAACTGATGGGCCTCATTCATATGAGAAATGCTACCTAAGTTCATCCTAAATCTAATATGTACGGATTTGGACTAATTCGTCCCTACGGGCGACGACATATATTGGTCTCCGTATACAATCCAAGGGTAGCCCAAAATAAACAAATCATAACACGATACGAAGTGATATATTTAGAGTAGAGAATTATTATCGTTTGGTGATAACGTAATTAACTGCAGGGGCTTGTGTCTGCAGGAAAAAACGTCACCACAATCAAAAACCCCTCATCCGTGAGAGAAAATCTGAGAAGTTCAGCTATAATGGCCGCATCCATCCAGATCTCCGATATACGGTGCCTTAAATCAACTTGGTATCTTTAGAGAGGTGGATGAATATGTTCCATATGGTATCTGCTCTCATATTCAGCTAGACACGCTCCTCGTGCCTCGGTCCGATTTCTGGCTGTAAATAGATACAGTTATTGAAATATATGACTTCGAATACAGACGTGGATAAGAATATGAATATTTGCAAACAAATACAAAAGATATATCATTTAACTTTAATTTTTAGTTAATAATGCTTGTTTAAACCATACAATTTTTGCTCATTTTATATGTTATGCATTTAAATATATTTTGAAATATTATATTATATAATTGTTTCAAAATATACAAATAGGCTAGTAATATGCATAATATATTTGTTATCATATTTATTTATTCATATAATATTCATCTGCATGAACATTTTTCTTTATCAAACATTTTAAGTACTCATATTAAAGAAGTATTCAATGAAAAATTACAATTACGTAGAATTACCGGTCCACATCCATATTTATTTAATCTTGACTCTAATTTAAAATCATATTCGTTTCGTATTTGTATCCATGTTTTTTTATATTCGTTTCGTATCCATATCCGATATTGCCAAAAAATGGATATAACTTTTTATTACCAAATTGTATATGTATTTGTATCTATCACTAGAAAACAATTGCGAATATGATAATACTCATATCCGCTTCATATCCGATCCAAATAGAACCCTAATTTCCATTGTGAGCTTTTTCGGATCAAAATTTGGTCAACTATGAAACAAGGCTCTATTAAAGAGGACGGATTCATGGTTAACTCTTGACCTAATGACGGGTTCATGATCTAGGTACTATGGATTGGAGAGAAGATTTCCACAATCTTAGATGACCTGTCATCCTCCTGGAATTTATTCTCAAGTTGAGAATAATTCTAGAGAAGCAGTAAATAGGATATATTTTCTATAGACTAAAGTAATCATGTCCAACTTTAAGGCAAAACTAAATCCGAGAGCTAAACAAAAAATCTTCCCACTAATAGCGAAAATAAATCATAGTTTGAAATCTCAGCCGATCCCGATCTGAGATGGCTCATTCTGATCCTAAAATGATCGTTCAATTTCTGGTACCGATACTGTCCGTGCCGAGTAAGTTGGAGTTAAAATTTGATTAGTGGGTTTTAGCATTAAGTTTATTAATGGATCGGTAGGTTTATCAATGGGTTTATTAATAAATAATTGAGTTCTTATGGTCTTTTTGACATCATTAATTTTTGAAAATTGTATAAAAATTAGATTTTTTTACCAAGTATTAAAACAACCACTTTTGACATCATTATTTGCCAAACTGCCTTTTACTATATAATTAAAACTTTTACTAATGTTTAAATATTTTTCTCAAATGATGTAAATCAGATATTCTGATTCGAGACTATCGATACGCCTGATTCCGATCCCAAATTGACCATCTAATTCCAGTACCGATGCTAAGATTTTGAACCTTGTAATGTATGAGGTAAATAAACATTTTCATTATTGTCAATGCTAAGATTTGAATTTAGAAACCCTATGTAGCCTGTGCTTCGATAAAATGTCAAAATCACTGTACATGTTGCTTGGTTGTGGGCTAAAATTACATATGAAGCTAAATCAATTGTGTGACAATATATAAATATTTTATATTTATCTTGAGGGTAATTTCATGTGAATCTCTTAGTGCGGTACCTCAGAAGATCAGTGATTAATTAAAATTCATTCAAGTTGGAACAATCTTTATTATTGACCCATCTTTGTTGCTTTCATAAAATGACATGAAATAAAGCATCAATAACCAACTGGATATAGCTCACGTGGTATAACTTTCCTCTCTAAAGTGAAAGATTGCCAATTCTATTCCTGCAGGGACCACACCCAAAAAAGAGGGAAAAACAACAACAACAAATAACACACCAATACTCTTCTTCCAATTTATGAATTTAATTGTTAGTTTTTGGTTCGGTGTAACACTATATCTTCTCCTTTTGCAAGGAGTGGGGACTTTAGTCTAAAATGCAATCTCATAATCGGGTTTATACCTTTCGCTTATGGGTGAGAGGAAGAGAGGGGTCTGAGAGATGAGAGCTCTCTTGTACATCGTTCTTTCTTGTGTTAGTGAAACCTGGTTGAGATTTTCCTGAGTTTGATCGAACCACATTGTAAAAAGTGGTTACACTAATATGTGAAACATGGGAAATCATATATACATGAATGCGTGCGTGTGATAGTTCCCTTCTATTCGTGCCAATGCGTATCTAATAGTTTGTCTCCCCTCCCACCCTCAATAATCTTAAAAAGTTCAAACGAACACTTCATTTATTGATCTTCTCCATATAAAATTTTCTTACATTGTTTAATTGTTGCAGTATTTTTAACAAAAGACAAAAGCTGTGTATTGAAAGTTATAAAAGGTTTTGTGTTGCTTTGAATTTATAATTTGGGCCCTGGATTCAAGCCCACAACATTTGAATCCAAAGAGGGTCCTTTTAAGGCAACAATTCCTGGGTTCAACAGTCTCAAACTGAGTCATGTTTGACAGATTCTGAATATAGTTTTGGTTTAGAAATTCTGTAAAAAGAGATTAAGGTATTATTAGAATAAATAATAAATTCAACATGTTTCTGGTAAAATGACTTGATTGATGGATGTCAGCTGGTAAAACATTTGATCATTTGTTCACGTGTGCAGTATGCTTGAAATTTGATTGAAATAAATATAATGGATATTAACTGATCCACAGTCCTGGTTCTTGAGTTATTCATAGGGTATTGGATGGATGGTATTACATGCTCTGTAGATGAATGTATTTATACCACATGAAATAGAGGCTTAAACCTTCATGCTCTGCCTGACTTGATTAAACAGTGAATTGAGTTGTTTTTTTCGGAAGGCGATTTTTCTAAACGAGTGTTTTACTCTACAACTTATATGCACACAAAAAGTTCTTTTGCGGAATAGCACGTATACATTGAGAAAACTTGACGGTTTGTAAGAGTTGCAGGCAAAGAGAAGACGTCATGAATTATCATAGTTCTTAATGGGATGGTATACTTGAACCTGGATGACTATCGTATCATCTTAATAGCGAGGGTCGAAAGAAAACTATCATGCTGTAACATACTAGAATTTTTGTTTGTAGGAAGCGTTCTTTTGCTGATATGAAGGAAGGAGTGAAACTAACTAGGTTCTTTACTTTTGCTGACATAGCTCTAGAAATCAAGGCACTGACTGAAATAAATGATTCGTTCAGAAAAGTGCGTTGTTTGCAATCACTTGGTATTTTGAGCTAGTTGATCACAATCACCCATTTCAGAAAAAGATGGACTGATATCCACATGCATGCAGTGATCTATATCTTTCACAAGTATTATTCTTCTTGCCTTCCTGAACAGCTAAGTGGTGGGATCAACAGCATCCAAATCAAAGACACTCCTAAAACCGATCTTTTGTACTTCAAGACTGTCTTCTATATAGTTGGTGTAGGTTTTGTTTCCACTTCCATACTTGGCAACTTGGTGGTTTAGACTCACTGTCACTACTCAGTATTTGATGCAATAGCCGATTGACTTCAAGTTCCATTGTTAACGATTCATTAGGCTGGATGTAAAATCCAAATCCAACCCCATGACAAATAATCAGATTGAAATTGAGTTTTTGAACTTGATAGTGTAAGAGGCAAAACCAGCCCATTATTTGCAATCAATTAGTTGGTGTGTTATGGATGCTTTTCATTGCATTTGGACCCAGAAAACCTCTTACTGTTTTTTGCAAGCTTATGTTTTCTGTCTCTTAAATTATCTAATACTGCACATGAGCAATTTTCTTCTTTTCTTTTGTAAGTATATGGATATCTGTTGATGACTGTCATGATCATATCTTGTTACCGTTTTTCTTGATGAGCTGAAATTTAAACCTGCAGTTTAATATGGGTATGGGATTCAAAGTTCTGGTTACTTGGTTGGCTCAGCATTAATACACAAACCCCCTCTCTATCAATGCAGCTACTTGTTGGTCTGATGCCCATTCTTTCTTTAGTTGCATTTAACTCGGTCTTTCAGTCCGAAGGCGCGAAGCTAACAGGTAAATTCTAATTCGCTAAATGTTTAACTTTTGATAGCGGCATTTGTTATCTTCGAAGCTAGATAGACGGCAATAATTCTTTGTTATTATAGCATCATGCTTTATGTAAGGGGGTGGGGGTGGGGGTGGGGGCAGACAGTTGCAACCACTTGAGCACTGAAAATTCTCGTTATTCCTCAAGGATGGAGGAGGGTATTAATTCCCTGCAGGATTCTCTTTTGTGGTTGATAATTGAACCTATCACCAGCAACTATTGCATGGCACTGTTTCATACATTTTCATCTTTAGTGGGTGTCGTCAGAGAAAACAAGAATGAATTGATATTGTATGATTCCCGAGAAATCCTTTTTTAAACGTGCTACAATGTAAACGTATCAACTCAACCCACACCTCAACTGTAGAGTTTCGATGGCAAGGAATGTGCATTTAAATGATGTTAAAGACCTCCAAATCGCAACTTTGGAGTTTTGGTGCAGCGGTAGAGATTTTAAACAGAAGCTCAAATTTTGTAATTTTTTCCTTAATGTTGAAGGACAAAATCTTAAACTATCTCATAGGAGGGGAAGGACAAAGTGGGGTATGTTCTACATGTGGTTGCATATGCTTAAAGAAGTACCATGCTGATAGTTGAGCTGTTAACTTTGATTTTTAGCATAGTAAGGAAATGTGTTGCTTCTAGGTTGAGGATATGGTCCTAATTCCTAAAGAGTTTATTTGATAGGATAAGTTTTAACTTCCTTAACGAGACTGGTAGTTGCAAGCTTGTGGGGTCAGGGAGAAAAGAGAATATGTGTAGGAAAGTAAAATAGAAAAGAATAAAGGCTGATCAAGTGCTTAACATTGATAGCTGATCTTGATGTTTTTTGTCTTTCCTTTGTTTATGCGGTTCATTCAACTGATATATTATTATCCTCATCATACAAGCCTTTTCCCATCAAATGCAACTGACTGATGGATTGGCAGGCTCAATTCAATGGAGACATAATTCTTCTTAAAATAATAATTTAACATAAAACATGGCCTAATTAGAGAAATTGAACTACAAGAAGTATGTAATGGTCTTATGACAAATAGTAACTAATCATGGAATGAGATTCTTGTTGCCAAGGCCTTTGGATACTGATGCTCTTCCACTTGTTCTAGGTTTATCATTTTCCTTTCATCTATTCCTTTGGATGCAACAATTGTACCTTCTTCTTTACTAAGGGCTGATCATTTCTGTCCCCTTAGTTACACAGCTGTTTCTTAAGGTTATGCTAGATGTGTACTTGGATTGGTTGTGCAATGACTTGCATCTAATGGTGATCTGAACTCGATCCCTTGCATCTTGAAATGTTAGGTGGGGATTTGCAGCTTGTTGAAAAGATAAATTTGTTAGCCTCCCACAAATTAATTATGTCGTCGAGCAATTATGAGCAGGAAAGCGACGAGTTTAATAGCTTAATAGCTTCCTTATTACGAATTAATCTGCATAGTGTAGAAGTTTTGCAAGCTATAACTGGAAGTTTGATTTAATTGAAAAGGTTCTGATTGTACCGAAGTACCACCGAACTATTAACTGAGAGTTGTTATTATGACATTTGAAGTGATCTTGTTCATGAATGATGCCGCCTGATGTTCGAAATGTACAATTACTAGTTGTGTAGAAAACGTTAAATGTTTGATGCTGTGGACGAATTTTTTTAAAGATTGTACCAATCAAATTCGTATGTATACTGGTATAGCCCCCATCGAGTATTTGCCATGGCAATGGTGAAGATGAATATTCTTGAACTAGACTTTGAGCTTAGAGTTCCAAATGGAGTAAGGTACCCCCACAATGTTTGAGCTAAGACTGAGTACAGTGGGGAATTAGGTGATGAACTGAGAGTACAGGGTGTCAACTACTTTTAGGGTTACTTATGGATAGATGAACACCACAATAATCGATTTTCCCTCGAGCATGGAAAATACATCTATATTGGAGTGTAGCCTTTATCCCGATTCAGGACATATGTGTGCGCTCCATTTTCATGAATCGTGCTAACTCTGGTGAATTGCACCCAACAGTAGGTTATACTGTACAACTACAAAGTTGACACACACACACACGATCTCACACTCCAGTCACTAGCCCTGCCTTCAGCGCGCGTGCACACACACATCAAATCTGTGTTTGACTCAGTGGATTTACATTATTTTGCTATGTTACCATTTTACCGAGTCACACGGACCGTAACTGCATGAAACTTGCTTTTATGCTCTAAAAGCGAATTTACATCCAGCGAATATGAAATATAGAGATCTAAGAGATTTGCATTTCTAGCTTGTTCATCGACAACACCAGGATATACTATAACAGGAATATCTAAAGGCATACCTAATTGACCTTAACTGTTTCTTTGATTATCTCCAAAACCGAGTAGAACCAAAACAAGCTTTTGTTTGCTGTCTCTATATGAGCAGGCCAAACACCTTCAGTGAGGGGTGTCTCCTTCATCACCAGCTAAAACCAATGCAAGCTCTTCACCTACTGTACTAGCTAGAAATTAGTGTGTCAAGTATTAGGAATTTTATCATATGCATTGATTTAAAAAGGCAACAGAGATAGAGCGCAAAAGAAAGAACTTTATACACACACACACAGAGAGGCCCTTGGAGGCCTTTTCGTCAGTTGGCATCAAAAAACTACACCGTACACCATTTTTTTCGACGATCGGTATCCATCATCTTCATCTTTATCATCTAAGACGTGAATACACCGAATTTCATGTGATTTTACCACCTTTTCACCGTTGAATTATCAATGTAAAAAGTTCTATTGTCGGTAAACCGTTAATTTTGCAACCACTAATTCAACGGTAAAAAAGTGGTGGAATCATATGAAATTCGGTGTATCCACATCTTAGATGACAAAGATGAAGATGATGAGTGCCGATCGTCGAAAAAAGTAGTGGAGGGTGTATTTTTTCGACGGGAGGAAATTTCCTCCTATGGCACCTCTCCTCCATTATTCTCACACACACATACACACATATATACTATTTCAGAAACCAAAGCCAAATGTAATTTGCATTAAGGTTTGGTTTTGAATTTGGGTTAGAAAAGAACTATGAATTTTATTACAATAAGTTGGTGAAATTACCAAACTTTATGGTGAACCATTGATGCCTAACTGGTAATTGAATGCGAGATTTCTTCATGGCTTCATACTCACTGGAATGTGATTCCTAAAAATATGGGTCCATATTAAGGCATATGCAATGATGAAGCCATGCTTATGAATAGAGTTAAACATAACTAGCTTTTACATTTATTTCTTTTTTCTTTAAATGGAGCAGAAAATGGTCAGACAATGACCAGAACTAATAGTGTCTGGTATCTCCTCATGGGTGTACTCTCCTCTTATATCTGTAGCTATAGCCCATGTTAGAGATTAATAATAGAGATTAATGAATGCCAATGGATATCTTGGTTGTGGGACTAAGAGATTGATTCTTGGGTGGTTTTGTCACTTTTTTTTTCAAACCTACCATTTGGTTCATTGGTTCAAGACTTGTGGATCACATTTTCATTTTAACCAAGATTGTTTTGGAACCAATGATTTCCAATATAGGATGTTGGTCCGTGGTCACGGCCTCTATCTTATGGATAGAGTCAAATGCGGCCCTAGCAAAAAAATAGACTGTCTCATTACGATGCAGGATGTTGGTCATCTGTTTAGATATGCAGCTTTTCTAGTGGTGATTGGTTTTAATTTCCAAGGCTCTAACGTCTCTCTTTTCTAAGCAAGAGTTAGGGCCAACATAAACTTTTCTTGGAGCATGTCGATGCAAAAACCAAGTAGCGTTTTGTTTAATTCAACTAGACCGGTTAGCCAAGTGAGTCATAGTTACAGAAGTCGATTATATGCATATATGTTTGTGGATTTTGTAATCATTTTCTAACACTAAAAGGGAATGCTATGAATAGAGAGAAGCTAGAGAGAGTTTGAGGAACACACACAATTTCTAGTTTGAGGAACAATAAATAATTAGATTGTTATGTTTAGGGCAATCAAGAAGGCTTTAGCTCAAGAGATTGGCATGCTCCAATTTGGGAGAGTTGCTGATTCAAGATTTCATGTTCATGGACCTACTGAAAAGTTTAGCTAGCTAGCAATTAGGCACCGATATGGATAGAGATTGGTTCCATGTTATATGCACTAGGTTAGGCATAGGGAATCTGTATTTACCCTGTTTTGATTCAAAATCACACAAAAGAAGTTAAGAATCTGTAGAGTTGGTGACAAAAAAAATATTACAGTTTGGATTGAGCAATTCGGTGTTTTTACCATACGATATATACCTCAGTGTAATGGTATACCAGAACAGGTTGAATACAAGTATATCGTTATTTTATATTATATTCATAAGTGCAATGAGCTATTTTAAATGATAATTTATATGGCTATAAGTAGTTTCTTAAACCTATTATATTTATTATTTATATTCCATACACATACCGGTATGAGGCCAATGTTCCTCTATATAACAATATTGGTAAGGACCGAGATACCTGTAAAAACCGGTTCTCTAAACAATGGAGTTAGTTCTTCGTACAATTACCTAATAACTCACTGAAATATATAATGAGGGCAAGAAAATTTATTCATTCAGTAAATCCTAATATCCTATACTATTCATGTTGATCTGCAGGATATAATTTAGCCTGCTCCACCGAAGACCCGCAGTTCTTATACTATTTGCTCATGAATTTTGAGATAATAAATGTCGTCTAAGAGAACATTCGTTAAGTTTGTATTGAAAGTCCGACATAGAAATTATAGTTTTTTTTGGTGTATTTAAAGTTAAGGCTCCAAGCATTCAATCAAAAGCGAACAATAAGAAAGAATTCTTGTATGACATCTGATATCCATTACCCTCCAAGCACACAGACACAAATTTGTGAGCCAATTGTATTTTCAATATAGCATGATGTGCAATGCTTTCCGATCTATCACTCTATTTAAGAAATAAGCAGACAGTTTGTATTATCTCGATGTTTTAACCCGACCGTAGAGGGACAACATGATTTTTTTTTCTAGGATCCCTCCTCTCCAATATATTCATATTGGGATAGAAAGTTCAATTTTCTATGTGAAGCTGACCTCTAGCAATGCACACAAGCAAACAAACCATATAGACCCACAAGACTGTAGCTGTGGGGATAGTTATAATATATTACTATCCTTCCTTCTGAATTATTAGAGAGTTTGATTGAGGAATATATTATTAGCATATTACCAACCAGGTAATATAGTCAATACTTAGACATTATTCACCTACCAAAGTGATTATATTGATTGCTAATCTAACAACTACCACATGTAATTAAACTTGCATGCAAACTATGAGAAAATGCCATTAGCCCCTAGCTATTTTTGCTTCCTTTTATATATTTGTGTGTGTTTTTCTTTTTTAATAATATTGTTGCTGGTAGGTTTACAGAAGCAGGATTCATGCAATGGGATCCACAAGGAGTGGGAAGCCATGCAAAAATAATGATGCGATAACACAAGAAGGTGCAAGGTACATGTAATGTTTCAGAGCTCCATACGTCACTCTATACACCATTAATAGTCTAATGTTTTTTTTTTTGAATGATAAAGTTTGGTTGCTGTTGTTTCTTGTTACATTATCTCTTCTCTTTTATTGCAAGATTAACCCATTTGCAAATATGAAATATGCTCTACTGCATAGCATATGATCTACCTATTGTTAGTGACATATATCAAATGCTAAACTTATGTAAAACTGACATCAAAAAATCCGGCTGCTTGCGGAGTTGAGCAACTAATTCTTAGCCAACAGCTCATGGAGTCATAAACACATTCAAAAAATCCAAACCAAAGTTTTTGGAGTTTGTACCTAACAGTTTCTATCAATGATTGGGTTGGTTAGTTATAGATTTTTTCCCCGTAAAAGATTTTTTTATTTATTTTAACAGTTCTACTTCTATCAACAGACATTGTCACATTGCCTCTGCAGAGTTACATAACAATAAGTCACTTTCAGTGATTTGTTTCATTCTCTTCCAATTGTAAAGTTGATGCCAACCAAAATATTCCCTTTTGATCAATAGTAATTCAGATTTATGTGCATCCTCTTGAAGCTTTATTAGCTATCCCCAGTTCAAAAGGAGCCTACAACTATACAAATACCATCCTCTTAACTTTAAACACGCAACAACAAAAGGTAGTGATGCAGGTAAGTTGGTCGGAAGTATTGTTTATACCATAAATAGAAAGAAAATCTACAAATTAACCAAGATACACACATTAGTCGATTATAGTTATAACTTGTGCACAATTGGAAAGATGATTAATACTTTCATATAGTCTTCTTCAGCAACGACATGATTCAGACCGGTAATATTTTTGTGTATCGACGAGAAAAGTTTTACCACACAGACTAGGTGTTGCTTAAAAACTTAGTTTACACGAAAGAATATCAAAATCTCTCTCTTAAATCTTTAATCTTCTTTAAAATGGGCACAAAGGGAATGGGGTTAGAGGGAGAGAAGTGTCCCTTGGAAGTTAGTAAATGGTGGGGGGAGCTTTAACTCATGCTGGCGCATGTGAGCCGAAAAAGGTAGCTGTTAGTGAGGGCCACATGCGCACGTGCCACTTTGGCCTTGCCCATGTTACCGTTTGCAATTGCCCCCACCACCAATTCCCTCTTCTCACTCTTTTATCGCACCTTTGGGGACCCTCATTCTTATTTTTCGGCTCTTTTATGAGTATTTTCTTGAAAATTTTCTTTTCATGTCTTCACTTAAAAAATTGGTATACCTAGCAATCTCCACCCTGTTAACCTATGAATCTCATTATGTTTTGATTATTTTACAAAACCATGTTTCAAATATACTATATGTTACTAACAATGCCAGACTAGCCAAAGTGCTACACAATCGGAGTTATTCAAGCATAAGGACAATCAATATTGCAACTGACATCTCAACAGCAGTATCGGTAAATATCGGCAAGATTCGGAAGAACTCAATGCACATTCAAAAGCTATAACGGAGAAATCGTACATCGGAGATATTCAAGAGTTTTCTATTTTATTTGAATATAGAGTCGAGTCAGATCTCAAACGGTTAGAATCAATTTTTCTATCTTATTTCAATTATATTTTCAAAAACCAAAATTTCATTTTTAAACTTTATTTTCAAAATTAAACTGCTGTATCTGAAATATATTAGTTATAGACATTCATGATAGACGTCTATTCCAGTTTCTCAATTTTCAAATTTTTTTGATTTGACGGGATTTTCAAAATTCTAACGGCAAAAAAGGCTAATAACTATCCTATCTTTTAGGGCAGTTGCAATAACCGTCCCGACCACCCGTTTTCAACTTTCTATATATAGAACTCATTTTTCTTAAGTTTTTCACCTAGTCATTTATTACCGTTTTTATTTTCTGATTTCGTGAAAACTCTATCTCTCTTCGCTCTTAAGTTTTCATTATTCATTTTCTGAGAGAAGAGATCTTTATTAGCGGTTTAGATTTTTCTATTTCATTTAGAAAAGAAAGATCTCAAAAATTTTCGAAGAAATAGTCGTTTTCAAAACTTGTTTTATCTTTGAAAAACTTCTTCGATTTGGTTTTTAAACTTTTGTTAATCTCCAAAATACAATTATTCATCTCCTTGAATCGAAATTTTGATATATCTATTTGAGATCTTTAGAATTGTTGAAGTTGGTTTGTAAAGATTGTAAAATCTTTCGTTGTACGACCTATTGAAAAAAGGTCTAAGATCTTCACGTTGTAAATGTTAGGACTTGAGCATAGAAAAAAGTTTAGGTGTTCAGAGCCTGCAATTGTAAAAGTTCTAAGATCTGAGTCTGAAAAAAGATCTGGATTTCTACACGCGTAAGGAGTCACAAGATAGTGAAGTTGAATCCTGAGCAGTTCTCAGACGAGGATTAACCATTGGGTTGGTGAAACTCGATAACAATTCCCTATGTCAATTTTGTTATTTTACTTTTCAGTTCTTCTGTAATTGTTGATAGTTTTGGTATCTTAGATTCTGATTTTATATTCTGTTGTAAAATCTATTAATTTTGCAAAATTATTCGGTGTTTGCCATAAAGTTTTATTCACTCCCTTCCAAAACTGTTTTCAATTGGTATCAGAGGAATGATACTTGTTCCCGTCAAAAATTTCTGCGCAAAAGAGCCCAAGGTATCAAATGGCGGCGATACGCTTAAGAAAATGGGAACCAGTATCTTCCGGGCTGTTTTTTGACAAACTCCCGAATGAGAAACAGATAAATTCTGATGGTATCGAAAGCGGCTCGAAAACCCTTCGATTTGATATATTATGGGCCTCGTAATTCATCCGGGATCAAAAGTTATGAGGAATTACGTGTTCACACGTGATGGGCTTTTAAGAACCCGCTGGAGGAGTTAAAAGATACAATAGAAACTCAGAAAAGACCCCAATGGGGCATCATGTGCTCACACGTGACCATGGGTCACGTGCAGACACGTGATGGGCTATTAAAGCCTCTAAAATAATTCTAAAAGTCAGAAAATACCTCAACGAGGTATCACGTGCTTACACGTGACCAATGGTCACGTGTTGACACGTGATGGTTAAAACTGAAACATAAATAAACGGCTGAGAAAGGAACCCAATTGGGGGTCACGTGCTCACACGTGACCAAAGGTCACGTGCCAGCACGTGACTGGCTTTAAAAGCATTATAATTTAATAGAATTAAATTCTAAAAGTTTCTGAATCTTTCCAGATGGAAAAGGGTCATGGGGAACCGTTGGATTAAAAATCCAAGGGTGACTAAAAATCACCAATTTATAGAAAACCCTTGGACAAGGAAAGATTTCCCTGAAAATCTCACCAGGATAACAAATAGAATATCTTTTGGATTTAAAATCCACGGTGAATAAAATTCACTGAATGATCTAAAGGCCCAGATTAATGATAAATATAAATCAAATCTCTCAACAATCAAATCAAATCTTTCAATTAGAGATTTGCTAAACAAATTGATTTTTTTCCTTCTCCTATAAATAGGAGCCAAGAAGAGAAGAGAAGGGATCTACCTTGGAAAGGGAAGAAACAGAGAGAGGAGAATTTAATTCTCTGCGAAAGAAAAACCCTAGGTGAGAAAAGGGAAAAGATAAACTTCAAAAAGAGAATTTAATTCTCAAAATTCAAGAGTTTAACTCTTATAAAAAAAAAGAAGAACTTAGTTTTTCTTCTGGTTGAAGATCTGTATAGAGCACATCTCCCCATAGGATGAGAATTTAATTCTCATCGGGTTGAGATCCTGCCATGCAGATCCTAAACTTAGAAGGGGAATTTAGTTTTGAGAATTTAATTCTCCTAAAACAAAACTAGGGTTTAACCCTAATAAAGAATTTAATTCTTTTACATATCTGGGAATTTAATTCCTTTGAAAAGAAATCAGGGTTTTATCCTAAATAAGAATTTAATTCTTTCACGATAGGAATTTAATTCCTCCAAAATCATAATTAGGGTTTAACCCTACAAAGAATTCAATTCTTAAAAGATCTCTGTTCATGAAAAGAACTAGGGTCACGTGCCCCCACGTGACCCTTGAAAAGATCCCCTGCGAAGAACTTTGAAGCATCACCCCACGTGCTCCCACGTGACTCCCAGAACGCAGAAATAAAAAGCAAAGGGAATGAAAGCTTTGGGCGCTCTCACGTGTTTACCACGTGACCCCTTAGCAAACGTTCTAACAGTCAGCGCATAAATCCCCATCACGTGTCAACACGTGATGCTCGAAATAAAAAGGAAAAGTGTTTAACACTTATTCGCAGATTTGAGGATAAAACAAAAGGATATCTGGCTCCGCATTTAGGGCGCCCTTACGCGTCACCACGTGACCCCTAATGAGCATTCCAACAGACCAGAGTGGGGGCCTCCATCACGTGCTCACACGTGATGGCCGTCAGAATTAAAAGTGTTAAACACTGATCTGCAGAATAAAATAAGGGAAATCAGGGCGCTCTCACGTGTCTGCACGTGACCCCTCCCTCCTTAGTGTTTAACACTAATTGGAAAACTCTATTTGCAGTGTTTAACACTGACTATCTTTTAGTGTTTACCACTAACTTGCCATCTTATTCCCAGTGTTCAACACTGTTGGTTTCTAGTGTTTAACACTAGCTTCAGCCCAATTGGCTAAGTTTCAGAGGCAAAGCCTCTCCTTCAATGGACCAACAAAGGGCCAATATTTCAAACATAATTGGACTTAGCCCAAACTGGCCATAAGTCCTCAAGTCATCTTGAACTGAGCACATCTGCTCTTTCAACCAACTCATTGGTTCAAGGGTACATCTCTGAACTCCTCTGATATTTGTCGTTGTAATCCTTCAACGTCGTCAGAGAGGTGACGGGTCCCGACAACCACACATCAACACGGACTGTGGGGTCCTTAAACTCATGGACTTATGCGTCCTTAAACTAAGATACGGACTGTGGGGTCCTTAAACCCGCGGACTTATGCGTCTTTAAACTAACGGACTAATGCGTCCTTAAACACACCCATATGGACTGTGGGGTCCTTAAACCCATGGACTTATGCGTCCTTAAACTACCGATGGACCACCACGTCCCTAAACTGGAACTTGGACCACCACGTCCCTAAACTGGAACTTGGACCACCATGTCCCTAAACTGGCAATGGACCACCATGTCCCTAAACTGGAACAATAGAGCCTCCAAACGCTCTTTTGTCGGATCTAAACGATCCCGTTAAGTTGATCTTAGTCTCAAATTGGACTAACGTATCCTTAACAAACACTTGAGTTGATCTTAGCCTCAAATATGGCTAACGTATCCTCAAACCAAAACCCCAAACCCAAATCTAAGAAAATACGGATTTGGACCAATCCACGTCCTACGGGTGACGACATAAATTAGTCTCCGTATACAATCCACGGGCAACCACAAACAAAACAAACACCCACGACACGAAGTGACCAGCTGGAGAAGGAGAAAGTTGTTACCGCGATGCGGTAGCGTAATTAACTGCAGGGGCTTGCGCCTGCAGGGAAGAGCGTCCCCACAATCAAAAACCCCTCAAGCGAGGGGGAATCTGACGAAGTCTGCTACATCGGCCGCATCCGTCTAAACCTCCGATACACGGTGCCATAAATCAACTTGGCATCTTCGGAGAGGTGGACGGATAGCACCAATTAGCATCTGCCCCGAACCTCAGGCAAGACAGCCCATGTCTCGGCCGCCGTTCGGAGGGGAACAGATTCTGGCACGCCCGGTGGGACCTTTTCCTCTTTCCACTCCACACTTCGTATGTCGTGTTCGCGAGCAAATCGCGGTTTGCTGTGGTTGCCTGTGGATTAAAGGTACTAAGATTTGGTGTCTTGCTCCGTGCAGAGAACAGAAGATCAATGGCTTCAAACTGCACCGCCTGCAACTGCAACTCTCGCTCGGTCCTTACTGGAGGAGTGACTTATGGGCCCCAAGCGGCCTCCCTTTTCAAGATGCCAGTGGAGCAGGTAACTCAGGCCACCACTGGATTATTCTTCGGGACCATGCTCCCACCGTTGAGCTTCAATGCCACAATGACGTTGCAAGAAGCCCAAAAGAAGTCGGTCTTTGATCGGCTCACCACTGCCGCGGCCCTTCTCAACGGGTCGCCCAACTTCAATACCTCAGTTTTCAACAGACTGGGCCAGAACGTCTATAAGCCCGTGATACCCGAAGCTGCCATCCCAAAGCGGATAGCCATCCCGGCTCAAGCGGACAAAATTATTGGAAAGGCTCCTCCTTCCAAGAAGTCAATTTTTACAAGGCTGGCTATTCCGGTTGCTGCTCCAGGCAAGGTCCTCAAAGCTGCTTCTCCTGCCCAGAGGGGGCACGACGAACTCACCCTTATAGCTGAAACAACTCCATCCGTTCGACATGCTCGCCGTCGTTACTGGCGCCGGGTAAGGAAGGCTGGGGGCAACTCCCCCTCTGGGATAACTCCGCCAGCTCCGATGGTGGAAATCAATGCTGCTGTTCCGACTGGGAATAGCTTTGAACCGCTAAGAAGGGTGCGCAAAAACTCGCCAACTGCCGTATTGAAAAGATCTCCTCCACCTGTGGATAATGCCCCAAAGGTGAAGCTGGAGCAGCCCCCTCAGCGGCTGTCCTCTAAAATTTACAAGGTCTGGCGTCAAGTCCAGAACTCCGTAGTGGATCAAGACTATCTCCGCCGACAGAAAAAGATGAAGGTTCGGCAGGAGAAGGACTACTCCGTCAAGCCAGAAAAAGCAACAGCTGGCTGGGTGCCCACTGCAACGGCTCCCTCAACGTCAATCACTCAAAAGAAAAGGAGGCCGCAAAAAGCCCCTGTGAATATGGCGAACCGTAAAAGCGCTGAGCACAAACACCCCAAGTCTGGGGGCATGGTGGTGCACACTGTTTATATGGCTTCTGGAAAAGAGGAAAGCCGTGCATCGACGGGTCACCGACCGCTCACCCGATCCGTAACAAAAGCCCAGGAGCAACAACAAAAGCTTCAGGAAATGATGACTACAATGGCTGCACTCACTGAGCCAAAAGAAAGCTCTGAAACGTCTTCGGATGAGCGTCAAGAACAAGAAACCGACGCTGACTTTTTACGCAGAGTCCTCGAAAAGAAGGACAAAGAAGCTGCAGAGCAAGCGGCTAACATAAAACAGATGGCGCTCCTCTTCCAAGATATGGTAGGGATGATGTTACAGCCGGACCCTCCTTCTGAAGATCCCCCGATCGTCCTTGAAGACGACAGGGGAGAAACGTCAAATCCTCCGCCGGCTCTATCAACAGTCAAGGAGGAGGCAATCTCCAAAGTTGACCTAGACGAATATATAGCTCAGCAAATCCAGGTTCATCAGGCAAATGAAGCGGCTGGGCAAATTGTTAGAACCGGACGACCGTATCCGAGCTGGTATGACCAAATCAGTTACCCGCCAGGATATACGATCCCTAAATTCCACGTATATAAAGGGACAGGGAATCCGCATCAGCACGTCGCTCAATTCAGGGCCTTATGCGGCAATACTGGAGGCGATGACAAATTGTTACTACGACAATTCGTCGGCAGCTTAGCAGAAACAGCCTTTGAATGGTATTCGGAGCTACCTGACGACTCTGTCAAAACATTTGCAGAGATGGAGCTGCTGTTTACACAAAGATCCGCGAGTGCTAGTGAACGCACCCCGATAACAGCACTGATCAATGCCAGGATAAGGCCAGGCGAAACGTGGGTCCAATATGCAACACGATGGCGGAACCTATGGTCGAAATGCTAACAACGCATAGAAGAGGCTCCTGCAGTAGGCATGTTTGTGGGTACCCTTGATCCGCAAACGACCATCTCACAGTTCATGATGTTCTTCAGGCCGACCATCTTCCAGGCCTTGATTGACAAGCTGGCCCAAATGGACCAGATGGGCCATAGGCCTTCCTCTTTAAAGACGGAGCCTTGGAATGAAAAGGGCAAAGGGAAAGCAACCTTCGTCGCCAACGCTCAACAACAACCGAGAAACTTAAAGCCGGTTGTTCGCCAAAGCAACGTGCGTCCACGCCCATCCCTCGAGGAGAGACTAGGACGTCCTTACTCGTTTCCTCAGGACAAAACGAGAAGACTCTTCGAGCTGGCAGTGCGCAACAGACTCATCAATTTGCCGAGTCCAAAGCGTCCGTTGCAACCAGGCAATGTCAACGATCCCAATTATTGCCCTTACCACCAAACGGTAAGTCACCCGATCGAGAATTATTTCGTCTTTAAGGGGTGGATCGAGGATCAGTACCTACAAGGAAAGTTCACGCTGTCTGAAAAGTGGAAAGTAAACCCACCACAGCTGCACACTCCAAAGAAGACAGACGCACCGGGGGCAACTTGTCACGTGACCTCCCACTCATTTACGGACGATGAAAAAACTCCTTCCACTGAGAAACTGGGGGCAGAGCCTGAGCCGGAATTCATGTGGCCGTCAGACGAAATGATCGACACTTTTCTAGATGAGATTCGTCTAAAAAGTAAAGCTGATCGGGAGCGCGAGATGGCCATATTTGAAAAGGCCAAACGCCGGCGACTGGACAAAAGGGTCGAAACACTCCCACCAGATCAAAATACATCCGCCGCAAATGAAAGCAGGATCAAAGCAAGGAAACGATTCGCCAAAGCCATATTAATGGGGATGAGGCCACCCTCTTTCAGAGAAAATTCTCCTGGTGGTATACATTTTGATGAAACGGGTGTACACCCTAACTTCTGCTTATATCATCAGAGGATCGCACATCCTACTGAAGACTGCAACTCCTTTAAGTGTTGGTGGCAAGGATATGTCGCTCATAGAAAACACGTCAACAGGACAAAGCGTGAAGCTCGTAGACAGCGAAAAAATACGACAGATGAGCATAAAAGAGTTGCCGGCAATTGTCATAGGGACGGGCCCGGGGGATCACGAGTTCTCACCTTTGGAAGCGATCTTGACGAAGAAGCCGCCCTCAACCCTCTCTTCACGGAACTCATTTCTAAAATAAAAGAATTGGAGAGTTGCGAGAACGTTCAGCCGTACAATCTTACGCTACCCGGAAAGAATCTCGGACCCGCAAACGACGGAGCAAACGAAATGAGAAAGGAAAAGGAAAAAACAGCCTTTGTTGCTAACACTCAACAACAACCGAGTAACCCGAGACCGTTTTGTCGTCAAAACAGCAAGCCGCGATACCTCAATGAGAAGTTGAAACGTCCTTACTCGTTTCCTCAGGATAAAACGAGGAGACTGTTCAAGCTAGCAGTGCGCAGCAGGCTCATCACTCTGCCAGATCCAAAACGTCCATTGCAACCAGGTGACGTTAACAATCCTAACTATTGTCCCTACCACAGAGTAATGGGTCACCCACTCGAAAATTGTTACGTCTTCAAAAACTGGGTTGAAGACCAATACGAACAAGGCAAGTTCGCGCTGCCCGAAAAGTGGAAGGTAAACCCGCCACAACCACATGCTCCGAGAAAGAGGGATATGCCGGGGGCATCATGTTCAGTCATAGAGAAATCCCCATAGACCGAAAAGTCAGTAAACTAGAGATGCGTCTCAAATACGGCGACGGTGGACCGAAACGTCCTTAAACTAACGGCGGACCGCAATGTCCTAAAACTTGCAAATGACCGAAACGTCGTTAAACTACTCCCAACCCGCAGCATCTTCAGGCTGACATGGTTAAAAAAAAAAAAAAAAAAAAAAAAGGTACGTCCACAAGCAAAATGGGCACGGATGAAAACCCAAAAAGGCTCCGTGAGAAAAAATAGCAGGGCTACCGGCGAGTGTTCGTGAAAACCCGAAAGGGCGCGACCTCGTTTAAAAAAAAAAGAATTAAAATAAAATAAAAAAAATAAAAAGAACGGTATGTCCACAAGCAAAATGGGCACGGATGAAAACCCGAAAGGGCTCCGTGAGTAAAAACAGCAGGGCTACCGGCGAGTGTTCGTGAAAACCCGAAAGGGCGCAACCTCGTTAAAAGACACTTATAGGGTCCTCTCGACCTTATAAGGAGAAACCACCCGCGTGAGATCCTTACGACTCACAAGGGAGCAACACACTTAGGGATCCTCACGATTCCTAAGGAGAAATTACACTTGCGAGATCCTCACGACTCGTAAGGAGAACTCTCTTATGGGACCCTCACGGCTCATAAGATTTGAAAGTCTTAAGTTACAGAGACCTGAACCTGTTCTTAAGCAACCCCCACAACCTTTCAGCCCTACAAGCGGCGCAACACTGACCCTTGTATACAATCCACGGGCACGAATAAATATTTCCCTAACAAAGTCCCATCCGTGACTAGGGATATGTCCATATGGGGAGCAACCCTTTTAGGTCCTCTCGACCTATAAGGAGAAAACCTTTTTGTAAGATCCTTACGACTTACAAGAGAACATGCACTTAGGAATCCTCATGATTCCCAAGGAGAAAACACACCTACAAGATCCTCACGACTTGTAGGGAGAAATACCTTTGTGAGACCCTTACGGCTCATGAAGTCAAAAGCCTTAGCCGACAGGACCCTTAACCCTGTTTACTAAGCCACCTTTGTTCAACATCGACAGAGGCAAATGATGATTCGCTCCTGGCAATATCCCAGTTGCAGCGATGCTGATGCCTAGACCGGTATCAAATTCCAAGTCCTTTTACGGCAAATGATGATTTGCTCCTGGCAATATTCCAGTTGTAGCGATGCTGATGCCTAAATCGGTATCAAATTCCAAGTCCTTTCATGGCAGATGATGATTCGCTCCTGGTAATATCCCAGTTGGAGCGATGCTGATGCCTAAACCAGTATCAAATCCCAAGTCCTTTCACGGCAAATGATGATTCGCTCCTGGAAATATTCCAGTCGTAGCGATGCTGATGCCAAGATTGGTATCAGATCCCAAATCCCCTACTCGCAAAAAAAAAAATCAGCGAGCCAAAAAAAAAATGCATACGAAATAGCCGAAATGATGGGGCAACTTGCAAACAGAATCAGCAAGTAAAAATGTATGCATACTAAATAGCCGAAATGATTGGGCAACTCGCAATAAAAAAACAGCGAGTAAAAATAAAATAAATAGCCGAAATGATTAGGCAACTCGCAATAAAAAACAGCGAGTAAAAATAAAATAAATAGCCGAAATGATTGGGCACCGCGAAAAATAGCCGAAATGATTGGGCAATCGCGACCTTCGCGATATAAAAGCTGAAATGATAGAGCATCGCGGAAAGAATAAAAAAATGATGAAAGAATGAAACTTTTTGCCCTACAGGTGAAATCACATCGATCCCTGTATACAATCCAGGGGCACGGATAAAAAGGGAACCATACCTTCCCAACAGGCTCCATCAGAAAGCGGAGCCAAATCTCGACGGTTAATAGACAACCTAGAGACAATCTCGACATTTATCGCAATATTGCAGACATAATGTCAACAAACGAAGCAAAAAGAAAATCCCGAGCTTCAGGGTCTCGACGTCAACATCGACAACTTAGAGATCACCAACGGCGTTTCTCCTCACTCCAACCAGATGCAGACGCGACGTCAACAATCGACCTCAGAGTCGCAACGAAATGGAACCCTGGCAAAGTCCTTAGTTCCAAATTTCAAATGGCCACATCTACAGCCTGGAGACCAACAACGGTGTGCCTCCTCATTCCAGCAGTACACAGATGTTACACCATCAAGCGGAGCGATGGCAAAATCCCAACTCCGCCTTAGCATTCGTCTCATTACAGCAGACGCAATGTTAACAACGGCGTTCCTTCGCAGTCCAGCAGGATGTACATGCAAAGTTAATAAAAGACCCCATGGTCAGCAAAGCGGAGTGATGGCAAAATCCCAGCTCCACCTCAGCACTCGTCTCGTCACAGCTGACACATCATCACCAAAAGGAACAGCGGCAACTCCCAGTTCCATGACTCGGCGATATACAGATCACCGAGAGTCAAATCTCCATCCCGTGAAATGCGGATACAATCAGCAAAATTCCTGGTTACGTGGAACGCGGATAACGTCACTCTTTGACCCCGTGTGAAGCATCCAGAGCGGAGCCTAGTCCTCGCTAAGCACGGCAGTGAACCCGTGTGAAGCATCTAGTGCAAAATTCCTGGTCACGTGGAACGCGGATAACGTCACTCTTTGACCCCGTGGAAAACGTCCAGAGCGGATCCTGGTCCTCGCAGAGCACGGCAATGAACCCGTGTGAAGCATCCAGAGCGGAGCCTAGTCCTCGCCTAACGCGGCAGTGAGCCCGTGTGAAGCATCTAGTGCAAAATTCCTGGTCACGTGGAACACGGATAACGTCACTCTTTGACCCCGTGGAAAACGTCCAGAGCGGATCCTGGTCCTCGCAGAGCACGGCAGTGAACCCGTGTGAAGCATCCAGAGCGGAGCCTAGTCCTCGCCTAACGCGGCAATGAAACCGTGTGAAGCATCTAGTGCAAAATTTCTGGTTACGTGGAACGCGGATAACGTCACTCTTTGACCCCGTGGAAAACGTCCAGAGCGGATCCTGGTCCTCGCAGAGCACGGCAGTGAACCCGTGCGAAGCATCCAGAGCGGAGCCTAGTCCTCGCCTAACACGGCAGTGAACCCGTGTGAAGCATCTAGAGCAAAATTCCTGGTCACGTAGAACGCAGACAACGTCACTCTTTGATCCCGTGGGAAACGTCCAGAGCGGATCCTGGTCCTCACACCAACATGGAGTGATCACCACCGCGACATTCGTCTCGATACAGCAGACGCGATACCAGCAAACGAAGTGAAGGCCAAATTCCTAGCTTCATACGTCTTGATGGCAAGTCATATAAAGCCTGAAAGACAATCGGAGATCATCTCACACCAGCGCGGAGTGGTCACCACCTCGACGTTCGTCTCGATACAGCAGACGAAATGTCACCCTAGCGTTCTTCCCCCAGCAGGATTCGGAAGCGACAAAGCAAACGAAGCAAAGGCCAAATTCCTAGCTTCATACGTCTTGACGGCAAGTCATATAAAGCCTGAAAGACAATCGGAGATCATCTCACACCAGCGCGGAGTGGTCACCACCTCGACGTTCGTCTCAATACAGCAGACGAAATGTCACCCCAGCGTTCTTCCCCCAACAGGATTCGGAAGCGACAAAGCAAACGAAGCGAAGGCCAAATTCCTAGCTTCATACGTCTTGACGGCAAGTCATATAAAGCCTGAAAGACAATCGGAGATCATCTCACACCAGCGCGGAGTGGTCACCACCTCAACGTTCGTCTCGACACAGCAGACGAAATGTCACTACAGCGTCCTTCCTCCAACAGGATCCGGACACACCAAAGAAAACGAAGCGAAGGCCAAATTCCTAGCTTCAGGGTCTTAACGGTAAGTCATATAAAACCGGAAAGATAATCAGAGATCATCTCATACCAACATGGAGTGATCACCACCTCGATGTTCGTCTCGACACAGCAGACGCAACATCACCGAAAGGAGTCACGGCAAAATCCCTGGTTCCAGAGATCGACGGTTCACCAGCAACCTAGAGACAACCATGACATTCGTCTCGATACAGAGGACGCGATGCCAGCAAACGAAGCAAAGGACAAATTCCTAGCTTCAGGGTCTTAACGGTAAGTCATATAAAACCGGAAAGACAATCAGAGATCATCTCACACCAACATGGAGTGGTCACCACTACGACATTCGTCTCGATACAGCAGACGAAATGTCACTACAGCGTCCTTCCTCCAACAGGATCCGGACACACCAAAGAAAACGAAGCGAAGGCCAAATTCCTAGCTTCAGGGTCTTAACGGTAAGTCATATAAAACTGGAAAGACAATCAGAGATCATCTCATACCAACATGGAGTGATCACCACCTCGACGTTCGTCTCGACACAGCAGACGCAACATCACCGGAAGGAGTCACGGCAAAATCCCTGGTTCCAGAGCTCGACGGTTCACCAGCAACCTAGAGACAACCATGACATTCGTCTCGATACAGAGGACGCGATGCCAGCAAACGAAGCAAAGGCCAAATTCCTAGCTTCAGGGTCTTAACGGTAAGTCATATAAAACCGGAAAGACAATCAGAGATCATCTCACACCAACATGGAGTGGTCACCACCTCGACGTTTGTCTCGATACAGCAGACGCAACATCACCAAAAGGAGCCACGGCAAAATCCCTAGTTCCAAATCTCGATGGTTCATCAGCAACCTAGAGACAACCACGACATTCGTCTCGATACAGAGGACGCAATGCCAGCAAACGAAGCAAAGGCCAAATTCCTAGCTTCAGGGTCTTAACGGCAAGTCATATAAAGCCTGAAAGACTATCGGAGATCATCCCACACCAGCGCGGAGTGGTTATGACTCATCGGGGCTCTCCAAAATGAGCCTAACCTCAAGTAAAAAGCGGCATGGCAAATTCCTAGCGCTTGCTCTTCCGACGGTCAAACTGCCAAGGAGGATTGCTTGAAGACGTCTTGTCCAGCCCCCGAAGGGATCAGAGACACGGCAGTCGCAGGGCTACTCGAACAGCACGATTGCCTATCGAGGAATACATCAGCTCATGCGACGGTACGACGGCCAAAACCCTAAGTACCACAGACCCTAACGGACTTCTGTCGTAAAGAGCAGAGGTTAACTGTGACGTTAGGATATTCTTACGAGATCTGCTCGATTCGTTTCGACTCGTGAGGAAATTGATATCTTTGCGAGAATTTCTCGATTCGTCTCGACTCGTGAGATAAAGCCTTAGGCAGTAGGGATTAAAAAACCTGTTTCCTAAGCACTGAGATCCTGCAAGTCGGCCCAAAATGGTCTCTTGCATACTATCCACGGGTCTTACTCTCCGAAGTCGAATTTCGACAAGGAGGAGAACAACCGCTTACGGGTCCTCTCGACTCGTAAAAGGGAAAAATTCTCTTATAAGATCCTTACGACTTATAAGAGAAAACACACTTAGGAATCCTCACGACTCCTAAGGAGAAAATACACCTACGAGATCCTCTCGATTCGTAGGGAGAAAAGTCTTTATGAGACCCTCACGGCTCATAAAGTTGAAAAGTCTTAGGCGGCAGATCCTAACCCTGTCTCATAAGCCATCACTGCCCTGCAAAGAGGTCAAGATGGACCATCTATGAGCCACACTCGCCAAAGCTACATGCCACTGAAATGGAAAAGCTACTCATGAGCATATAAACTACTTCACTCCAGAGTAAGATATAAAGAGATAGAAGGGTGCGGCTCATGGAGTTAAGGGTTTGGAACTATATCTCTTAAGAGTCGAGATTTGAGTCAATGATAAATGACGACGCTTGTGTCCGCTCGTTATCTTCTCAGATCAAGATTCTGAAAGTAATATACCAACCCGAAACTGGTCATACGCTATGCGTTACTTTGCACTACTTCACCCACGTAAATACTTACGTGGGCAAAGTAGTGGGGGGCATTTGTTCCCGTCAAAAATTTCTGCGCAAAAGAGCCCAAGGTATCAAATGGCGGCGATACGCTTAAGAAAATGGGAACCAGTATCTTCCGGGCTGTTTTTTGACAAACTCCCGAATGAGAAACAGATAAATTCTGATGGTATCGAAAGCGGCTCGAAAACCCTTCGATTTGATATATTATGGGCCTCGTAATTCATCCGGGATCAAAAGTTATGAGGAATTACGTGTCCACACGTGATGGGCTTTTAAGAACCCGCTGGAGGAGTTAAAAGATACAATAGAAACTCAGAAAAGACCCCAATGGGGCATCACGTGCTCACACGTGACCATGGGTCACGTGCAGACACGTGATGGGCTTTTAAAGCCTCTAAAATAATTCTAAAAGTCAGAAAATACCTCAACGAGGTATCACGTGCTTACACGTGACCAATGGTCACGTGTTGACACGTGATGGTTAAAACTGAAACATAAATAAACGGCTGAGAAAGGAACCCAATTGGGGGTCACGTGCTCACACGTGACCAAAGGTCACGTGCCAGCACGTGACTGGCTTTAAAAGCATTATAATTTAATAGAATTAAATTCTAAAAGTTTCTGAATCTTTCCAGATGGAAAAGGGTCATGGGGAACCGTTGGATTAAAAATCCAAGGGTGACTAAAAATCACCAATTTATAGAAAACCCTTGGACAAGGAAAGATTTCCCTGAAAATCTCACCAGGATAACAAATAGAATATCTTTTGGATTTAAAATCCACGGTGAATAAAATTCACTGAATGATCTAAAGGCCCAGATTAATGATAAATATAAATCAAATCTCTCAACAATCAAATCAAATCTTTCAATTAGAGATTTGCTAAACAAATTGATTTTTTTCCTTCTCCTATAAATAGGAGCCAAGAAGAGAAGAGAAGGGATCTACCTTGGAAAGGGAAGAAACAGAGAGAGGAGAATTTAATTCTCTGCGAAAGAAAAACCCTAGGTGAGAAAAGGGAAAAGATTAACTTCAAAAAGAGAATTTAATTCTCAAAATTCAAGAGTTTAACTCTTATAAAAAAAAGAAGAACTTAGTTTTTCTTCTGGTTGAAGATCTGTATAGAGCACATCTCCCCATAGGATGAGAATTTAATTCTCATCGGGTTGAGATCCTGCCATGCAGATCCTAAACTTAGAAGGGGAATTTAGTTTTGAGAATTTAATTCTCCTAAAACAAAACTAGGGTTTAACCCTAATAAAGAATTTAATTCTTTTACATATCTGGGAATTTAATTCCTTTGAAAAGAAATCAGGGTTTTATCCTAAATAAGAATTTAATTCTTTCACGATAGGAATTTAATTCCTCCAAAATCATAATTAGGGTTTAACCCTACAAAGAATTCAATTCTTAAAAGATCTCTGTTCATGAAAAGAACTAGGGTCACGTGCCCCCACGTGACCCTTGAAAAGATCCCCGCGAAGAACTTTGAAGCATCACCCCACGTGCTCCCACGTGACTCCCAGAACGCAGAAATAAAAAGCAAAGGGAATGAAAGCTTTGGGCGCTCTCACGTGTTTACCACGTGACCCCTTAGCAAACGTTCTAACAGTCAGCGCATAAATCCCCATCACGTGTCAACACGTGATGCTCGAAATAAAAAGGAAAAGTGTTTAACACTTATTCGCAGATTTGAGGATAAAACAAAAGGATATCTGGCTCCGCATTTAGGGCGCCCTTACGCGTCACCACGTGACCCCTAATGAGCATTCCAACAGACCAGAGTGGGGGCCTCCATCACGTGCTCACACGTGATGGCCGTCAGAATTAAAAGTGTTAAACACTGATCTGCAGAATAAAATAAGGGAAATCAGGGCGCTCTCACGTGTCTGCACGTGACCCCTCCCTCCTTAGTGTTTAACACTAATTGGAAAACTCTATTTGCAGTGTTTAACACTGACTATCTTTTAGTGTTTACCACTAACTTGCCATCTTATTCCCAGTGTTCAACACTGTTGGTTTCTAGTGTTTAACACTAGCTTCAGCCCAATTGGCTAAGTTTCAGAGGCAAAGCCTCTCCTTCAATGGACCAACAAAGGGCCAATATTTCAAACATAATTGGACTTAGCCCAAACTGGCCATAAGTCCTCAAGTCATCTTGAACTGAGCACATCTGCTCTTTCAACCAACTCATTGGTTCAAGGGTACATCTCTGAACTCCTCTGATATTTGTCGTTGTAATCCTTCAACGTCGTCAGAGAGGCGACGGGTCCCGACAACCACACATCAACACGGACTGTGGGGTCCTTAAACTCATGGACTTATGCGTCCTTAAACTAAGATACGGACTGTGGGGTCCTTAAACCCGCGGACTTATGCGTCTTTAAACTAACGGACTAATGCGTCCTTAAACACACCCATATGGACTGTGGGGTCCTTAAACCCATGGACTTATGCGTCCTTAAACTACCGATGGACCACCACGTCCCTAAACTGGAACTTGGACCACCACGTCCCTAAACTGGAACTTGGACCACCATGTCCCTAAACTGGCAATGGACCACCATGTCCCTAAACTGGAACAATAGAGCCTCCAAACGCTCTTTTGTCGGATCTAAACGATCCCGTTAAGTTGATCTTAGTCTCAAATTGGACTAACGTATCCTTAACAAACACTTGAGTTGATCTTAGCCTCAAATATGGCTAACGTATCCTCAAACCAAAACCCCAAACCCAAATCTAAGAAAATACGGATTTGGACCAATCCACGTCCTACGGGTGACGACATAAATTAGTCTCCGTATACAATCCACGGGCAACCACAAACAAAACAAACACCCACGACACGAAGTGACCAGCTGGAGAAGGAGAAAGTTGTTACCGCGATGCGGTAGCGTAATTAACTGCAGGGGCTTGCGCCTGCAGGGAAGAGCGTCCCCACAATCAAAAACCCCTCAAGCGAGGGGGAATCTGACGAAGTCTGCTACATCGGCCGCATCCGTCTAAACCTCCGATACACGGTGCCATAAATCAACTTGGCATCTTCGGAGAGGTGGACGGATAGCACCAATTAGCATCTGCCCCGAACCTCAGGCAAGACAGCCCATGTCTCGGCCGCCGTTCGGAGGGGAACAATACTATGTTTGTAAGATTAACCTCTTGAGTTACTGATTTTATGGCAAACCAAATGGAAAGACAAGCCATTAACCGTCCTGCTCTATTAAATGATACAAACTATTAGTTCTGGAAAACTAAAATTAAAGTTTTCCTTCAATGTATAGATTTAGAAGTTATGGAGATCATTGAAAAACCTTTCGTTGCTCCTACTACAAATCCTTTATCTGATGCTGACAAGAGATTGTTGACATTAAATGTCAAGGCAATGAATGCACTTCATGACTCTTTGAATTTAGAAGAATTCAATAGAATCTCAATATGTCAGTCTGCCAACAAGATTTGGACTACTTTTCATACTGCCTATGAAGGAATCGGTCAAGTTAAAAAGAGTAAGATCAACTGTCTCATGCATGAATATGATATGTTACAAATGAGAGACGATAAATCTATCGACTCTACGTATTGTAGGTTTAACAATCTCATTACCGAATTTTTCAAGTTAGGAAAGAAATTCGATGACAAAAAAGTGTTACAAATTGCTGAGATTTCTAACGATCTCATGACAAGCTAAAATCACTGTCGTCTGTAGAGTGTTTGTCGTCTCCCTATTGAGATAGGAATGCGCGTCATTTGTGAGGCGTCGTACAGATTCCTCCTGCATAGGGTAAACTAGGGTTTATTGATTATGGGGATCCAAATCTCTGGCAGCCACAGACTAAAGTGCCGTTAATTACCTTTCGCTTTTGGAGCAAGAGAACGTCCGATTAACAGTTCAAACGGGTCATGCGAACTCAATTGCGAATCGTTCATTTCATTTTTTTATTCTATCTGTGACCAAAGATTTTTTTATTCAAAGATTTTTTTTTGATTTATTATTATTATATATATATATATTATTTTATTTAATTAATATTTTTAAAAGGAAAAGGGGAGAGCTCCCACTAAATGGGAGCTCCCCTCCTTCCCCCTCACGTGAGAGGGAGCAGGGGCTCCCAGCCTCCTTATGTGAGAGAAGTAAGGAGCTCCCACTTAGTGGGAGCTTCTCTCTCCCTCACGTGAGAGGGAGCAGGGGTTCCTCCCCCTCACGTGAGGGGGCAGGGGGCTCCCACTAAGTGGGAGCCTCCTCCTCACATGGGGGGTGGGGGACGGAGGGTGTCCACGGACCGGAAAGGGGGCTAAGCTCTCGGATTTGGAGTTAAATTCCTGAAGATTTTTTTTATTATGGAGTTAAACTTCAAAACATTTTATATAGAGTTAATCTTCCAAAACAATTTTATTTTGAGTTAAACTCCCAAAAGTATTTATATGGAGTGAAATCCTGATGATGAAAATCTTGAAATTAGCTGCCTAAGCACACCAGTCACACCATTACAAGACCTGGCCTTGGATATCGACGGCGTTAGCCTTTCAAGATCTGACATCGATCCGGAGATTGTTGTAGAAGACGGATCATCAAGATCAATTGCCCGTAGATAAAAACGAACAACGCGTGTAGCAGACCAATTCATCGATGACTCCGAGCAAAATTCAGCGAGTGGGAGTAGCGCTACCGAAGATAATGATTAACTTCCCATTTGAATTAACTTTCTGTAACATTCATAATCATATATACAATTTAAAAGTTTAGTTTATCGCATTTTTCTTTCATCTACAGTTATGTAATTTACTTAACTGTTTAATTTGCTTAACTGTTCATTTCATCTACAACTATATAATTTTGTTTACATGTTTCTTGAAATTGTTACTGTATTTTTCTGTTGCATTAGTTTATTTCTCAGGATATGGCATTTAGTTCTCGTGGGGTTTATTGACGGGCTGAGGGAGACCCGGGAGCTAGTTTTTCCAGATCCACGGGCCGTGGCCGAGGACGTACCGAGGGGGACCCTGGAGCCAGTTCCTCCGGTTCTACGGGCTGTGGTAGAAGGGGTCTCACACAGGCGCAGGATGTATGGGCTCGTCTTCAAGACGGCTCGAAGATCGATGTGCACTTTTCAGCGAACAGAGATTTCGTTGAATCCAGGGCGAAAGATCTAAATAAATTTTGTGCCTCGATTTGCAATAATGAGAAGCGCATGCTGCATTTGGTGAAGGATGGAGCTAATTACGTTGCAGTGAACTGAATGTCGAGAGTTTTAGAGGATAATATGTAAGTGGTTTTAGATGAGATATTGGTAAGCTTATATAATTAAGCATTCGTACGTTTATTACTTTCGCATCTATGTATTTGACCCCAATTATTTGTAGGCATGCTTCTCCATAGTATGTGGATAGACAGCTCCTCCGTTTCTCTACACGTGGTCCGAGACCGATTATTCATATACTTGTCGGGGAATTGGCGTGATCAGAAACACTTCGAAAGAAAAAAATGGAGGAATGCCGCTACCGATGAGGACAAATGGGTGATGAAGCCCCCGCATTGGACTGATGAGTATTAAGCCGTTATGATCGTTCACTTCAAGTCGTCTGAGTTTTTGGTTCGTATATTGCCGAAAACTTTAATAGCGTTAGATATTAATTCAATATTAGCATGATACCGGACAACATATCTAAATGACAGGCGAGGAGTGAGCGAGAAACAGCAGCGTAGAGGCACAACCATGATCGATGGTTGAGCGGAGAGATGAACTCCTCCCAGTATGCAGTTGCTCATGTTAGAACACTATGTTTTCTTAATTTGTCGGCTTTAATTTCTAAACTTGATATAAATTAAATTTATTGATCTAAATGGCAGGCGAGGCAGATGGGAGAAATGTCCAGTCGCGTTGAGCTTTTTATATGGGGTTTGCGCATGACTCCAGCTGTCCCAGCTCATAGGAGGCGACTGAGAATTATGTAAATATGCTCCTATACGATTTTGTTATACAATTTTAACCATAATTGTATTCAATTTAACCTTTCGTTGTTAGAAAACCGCAAATCTAAAAGACCGAAACCGAAACGAATATAGAACCATAAATTTAACTCATTAATATATAAAAGACCGAAACCGAAATGAATTCTTGAATCTTGGTTCATATTGTAATTTCCCGCAGTAACGGATGAGTGGCGAGATTGAGTAGCGGGAGAGTTGCATTTGTTGCGGCGCATCATCGACAACTTACATACGTGGAGCTTCATATGATCAATGAGGAAGTCTTTCAACTGCACAACCGGGCTGACATGGAAGAGTTCATATGGGCGGCCAAGGCATCACGTTTACGGTATATCACACCCATCCCGGTCCGAGTTTGCATCCTCCTCGTGCGTGCCTGGGGATATTCATTTAGGAGACCGCGGCACCCGCATCCGCTGCAGCCCCATCTCTCTCTCCGTCTATCCCGATATATCACCCGGATGGCTCTCCACATACTCCCGTCAGTGATTGAGCACTCGTCTTCTTGACTCCTGCATCTGGATCCGTGTCGGCTTTCGGTTCATCCAGGCATATGAGCCGAGCAGAAGCCCTATCCGATATGCAAACGAGGAGAACGATGATGCGGAGGCTGGTACAATTAGGCAAGGAGATACCAGATGTAAGTTTAATTGATAGTCTTTATTTTCAATGCAACTTTCATTTAGTTATCGTGTATATCCATTTATAATACTTGTATATTTATAAAACTATAAGAGTTGCTCGATTTCAGCGACTATCCTGATGCCCCTTCCCCCGACGGCGGCCGTGCTCCACCGTGAGCTCATGAAGACACGGGATCGAGAAAGGTATGCGTATTGCCGAGAGAAAGAAAACAATAAATACGTTTATTGCAGATAGAGATGTTTCTAATCTCCATATTCAGTAAACGTATTTATCGCTTTCTCTCTCTCAGTAACAGTAAGACTCATGCTTCCTCGATCCCGTGTCTTCTCATCATTTTTTGTAGCCTCAGAATTGGTTTTCTGTTATTTAGTAGTTGTAATTGAACTAACGGTTTGTATAAATTTGAATTGTAATTGAATGAATTTTTGTGTTTCGTATATTTGATTATATATTTTGTCGTAGATTGAAATGGAATTGGTGAAATGGATTTGGAATTTGAATTGGATTTGGAGCTTTTTTGTACAATATATATGGGATATATTTTTTATATCGAATGTTTTCGACGAAGCAATTGCAGACTAGACATTATTTTTCTCTGTTGCCACTTTATTTCGTCGGGCCTTATCCGACGGAATAAATAACGAGCTGACGGAATAAGCTGTCGAACCTGGGGAAAAATGAGTTAACTTGCCGGGTTTTTTTAACTTGTTTCGTCGGCATCAAGCCGAAAGAAAAAACGCGACGACGAAATAAGTTAAAGACCTGACGTAATAAACCTTATTACCTCGCAATTTTATACATCAGGTATTGTCTGACGGAATAACTTTATTCCGTCGGATACCTATTTAATCCGTCGGGCTTATACTGACAGAATAAATGCAATTTTCTTGTAGTTATATTTGCAAAATACTGTATGATAATAAAATAGTGTTAACCAGTAAAAGATACTACAATATATATTATTTATACCCATGATTTTAAAAATCTAGATATTAAGTGTCTAACGGTAAACAATGAAATAGACTCATTAATTTGGCATAGGAGCTTAGGTCATTTCTCAATGGATATTTTATCTAAAATTATAAGGAATAACCTAGTCAAAGGCATTCATAATATAAAATTCGTAAAAGATAGATTTTTTGATTCCTGTCAAAGAGGAAAACAAATTAAATCATCATTCAAACCTCAGAATAATGTTACAACTAACACTCCACTGCAGTTGCTTCATATGGATCTTTTCGGTCCTAATCGCAATGCGAGTTTAGGAGGCAAATTTTATGCTTACGTAATTATAGATGATTACTCAAGATTTATTTGGGTTTTCTTCTTAAAAACCAAAGACGAAACCTTTAATACTTTTAAAATCTTTTCTAAGTAAATTCAAAACGAAATGAATTTAAGGCTATCTAAACTAAGAAGTGATCATGGTGGAGAGTTTGAAAACCAAATATTCAAAGAATATTGTAATAAGAAAGGGTTCAAACATGAATTTTCCTGTGCCAGAACTCCACAACAAAATGGACTTACTGAAAGGAGAAATCGTTCTTTACAAGAAATAGAATTATAATTAGAAAATATTTAAATAAAACACCATACGAACTATTTTATGGTAAAACACCAAATGTTAAATATTTCAAAGTTTTTGGTTGTAAATGCTATATATTAAATACATTAGATAATTTAGGAAAGTTCGATTATAAATGCTATGAAGGCATATTTGTTGGTTATTCTATAACTAGCAAAACCTATCGTGTTTATAATAAACGAACCTTAACCATTCAAGAATGCATGCATATTCAGTTTGATGAAACCAACTCCTTAAACCTCGAACCTATCTTGAATGATGATGATCCAATACTAACAAAAGGTTTGGATAACTCATCACTAGATATAGAAGTTGAAACCAATCAACAAGTTTAACAAGAGCGAGTTGTTGATACTTCTTTTCTAAAATATTGGCAATTCAACAAATATCTTTTTAAGGATTTAATTATAGGAGATATAGATAAATAAATGGTTTCTAGATCATCAACATTTAATTTGTGCATCAACTCGGCCTTTATTTCGGTTATAGAACCGAAATTTTTTAAAGCAGCTGAAAATGATGAGTATTGGATAGAAGCAATGCAAGAAGAGTTAAACCAATTTGAAAGAAATAAAGTTTTGAAACTAGTTTCAAAACTCGAAAATAGACTAATCATTGGTACAAAATGGGTTTTCAGAAATAAGTTAGATGAGTCAAGGAATATTGTAAGAAACAAAGCACGTCTGGTTGCTCAAAATTATAATCAAATCAAAGGAATTGATTATGATGAAACTTACGTGTCCGTAGTAAGACTTGAGGCTATCAAGATATTGTTAGCCTTTGCTTATTTCAAAAACTTTAAAGTATTTCAAATGTATGTCAAAAGTGCGTTCTTAAACGGTAAGATAGAAGAAGAGATATATGTGGCATAACCTCCAGGCTTTGAAGATCATAAACACTTTGAATACGTATACAAGTTAGAAAAATCCTTGTACGGTCTCAAACAAGCTCCTAAAGCTTGGTATGAAAGACTAAGTACATTCTTTAAAAATATGATATAAAAAGGGTATAGTTGATAAAACCATATTCACCAAAATGCATGGAAAATATATCATAGTTCAAATTTATATTGATGACATAATTTTTGGTTCTATCAACGAGCGTCTTTGCCAAGAATTCTTAAAGTCAATGTAGGATGGATTTGAAATGAGTATGATGGGAGATCTAAATTTCTTTCTCAGATTTCAAATCAAACAAAGTCAAGAATGACTCTTCATCACTCAAGCCAAGTATACTAAGAAACTTATCAAAAAGTTCGGCTTAGAGAATGCTAAGACTTATCAAAAAGTTCGGCTTAGCAGTCAAATACAATAAATTTACGTTCCCAACTCCTTCAATCGGCGAAGACCCTCCTCCAGTCGATCAGCCAACACAAGGATCACCACCCAACAGCCCTACCGCGAATCGTTATTACCATGCCTTAAACGGTTTTGAGACTGGAGAAAATGACCCATTATACGTTCATCCCAGTCAAAATGAGCGTTAATGTTCATTGCTAGAGTCAAAATGCACGAAACTCAGATTCAAGCGTTCGACAGAGTGAAAGGGGAATTTATCAAAGACAAAGACGGCTGAATTTTGGAAGCATCTTTCTCGCTTCTAATTTTCATAGTTTTTATCAAAGATTTATGTATTGTGTGTTTGTTTATGTTTGTTTTCATGTTTATGTATTAGTTCTTTGTTGTATTAGTATAGATTTCTATTTCATGTAATTTTTGTACATTTTATTTTAATGAAATATAAGTAAATATATGTGTTCTTCATTAAAATTGCTTCTATCCGTCTATCAGGACCCACATACCATATATATATATATACTAACAACCAACTATAGACACCAACGCAACCCTTCAAACCCACCTTTTCAATCAAACACCCCTTGCACTGTTTTTCAGATAAATATTTGCAGGGTCATCTAAATAGACATTCCTATAGGCGTCCATTTGGTCATAGACGTCCATTTGTCCATAGACGTCCTTAGGACATCTATATGTCTGAATTTGTCCTTAACTGACCTGACCCTATTTTGAAAATTCATGTCCATTGGATGTATCCCTTTGGATTTAGGACATCTATTTCTACTCTATTTATTCTTTTCTACTATCCCAAACTTTCATAACTTCAAAATCTTTCTCTTTCTTCCTCCAAACATTCACCTTCAAATACCAGTTCCTCCTTCAACCCAAATTCCTCAAAAATGGTGCGCACCAAAATCCTGAATTTACTGAATCATCTAGCAAACGTCGTGGCTTTACACCTTCTCCTTCACCACAACCAATGGAAGAAGAAGAAAGCAATGAAGAAACTGAAGATGACACTTATCAATAAGAAACCGAGGACACTGCTCAAGGCAAAGCCGACGAAGACGAAGAAGTTGAAGAAGATGTTTTGTTTGTCTTCATCAACACTAGGGCCTCCTCTCTCTACGATTGACTTGTGAAGAAAAAGATTGTCACGGGTGCTTTCATTCGCCTCAACGAAATTGCCCACTTTCAACTAACTCTATTACTCCAATTCCAAGGTTGGATTTCCCTCCTTCAACTTGATTGTAATACCCATGTCAATTTCGTCTATCTATTTTATTCCAATCTAGCTAGTATCCAAGATAACCCATATGTTCTTCGAACACGGTTACAGCAACACGCTATCACTATCTCACCCGCATCTATCGCTAGGATTCTTCAGATTCCTAACGAAGGTGTAGACATTTATCGTCAAACTCTTTCTACCTTTGAACATTTTCCACCAAATGTCATAAAAAAGGATGCTTCTTGACTCCTCCACGGTAATGAAAATCCACATTTATTCGGTGATCTGCTTACCTAAACACTTACACCTTGAGCCCGTGTTTTAGCTTTTCTTTTGGGTCACACCGTGTAACACCCTAATCCGATCGTAAGTTTTTTTTTTCCGTTTTTCTTTCTTTCTTTTCTTTTGAATGTATTGGGTTTTGTTATATTATTATTATTATTATTATTATTATTATTATTATTTTAAGTTGCGGTTAAATATTTTCTAGTTAAGATAGAATATATTATTATGGTTGCTTTAAGTTTGTTATAGTTATGCTTTTCCCAGTTTGTTAAATAAGTATATTATTAGTATTTATATTTGTTTACTATTTGATTAATATTTTAAATTTTTATACATATAATATTTATTTGTCTAATATTAGTTTCGTAATTAAATAGATAATATTAGTACGGTTGTTTTAACAAAAGACATTTAGTATTTAATGTTGCTTGATAATTTATTAATATCTTATTTTAATTTGCATCTAATATATTTTCAAATAATAGATATGTAAAAAAATACATTATAGTTATCTAATTTAGTTAAGTATGTGATATTTAACATTTACAATTTTGTTTTGTTAAATCTAACAATATTTTATTTATATTCTAGTACAATATTTTGTCTATCATGATATATTATTAATAAACTTTTAATCTTTTAATCCTATTTTAAATCTTCCAAATTAAACTATTGACGGTTATGGGAATTATTTTCCTAAACTTATATATATTTTCTTATATTCTCTTTCCAAATATATTTTATCTCTCCAAACAAATTTATACTTATTTTAATCATACACATTTAAACTAATCTATATACATCATCTCTATTTAAAACTCTATATATATTTATATAAATATTTACTATTATCCTATATAATAACAAACTCTACACCTATTTTAATTACACACAACCCAAACAATGTTTACAAACTCTCACATAATTTAATCTTTTTAACAGTATTTGGATATCTTCAAATATATTTCTCTCCTCAATATTTTATTCTCCTAATTTAAGATAACTTTATATATATTCATTATCATCATCTCTTTCTTTCTCATATAAATCAACTTTTTCTTTTTTTCCCATCACAATATTTTTTTCTTCAAAATTAGCCGTGCCATCAAAGCTTGGGGTTGCGCTTCGTGTTGTCGTGTTTATCCGTCTCTGAGGAAAGTACTCTTGCTCGTTATTCTTTTAATTGATGTAACATTGGTTATCTCTAAGTTTAATACATTGTTTTAGAATCACTTGAATGTAATCTTTAACACTGAATTTCCATATTGATATACAACCTCTGCTTATTGCCTATATAACCGAAACTCTAGAATCCAAGCAAAACTGTTAGTCAATTTATTATGAATTATGCATGTTTCTTACTCGATTAAATGACATATCTAATGTAAAAGTTTATTTTATAATTAAACCCTCACTACAACATGTCGCACAAATATCTTAGTTAATTATTGCAATGGCACGCTGACTGTTATCATTGATGTGCATGAAAACATTTTCTTTTACACACACACTCTCTCTCTCTTTCTCTCTCTCTCTCTCTCTCTCTATATATATATATATATATATATATATATTCGAGATCATTATTTATTGACGTGTATGAAAACACCTTGACATGTTATGCCTATTCATGATCATGGTTTATTTACATTAAAATGCAATTACCAATCGTAGTGCTGAATTACATGCCATTATTTGTGCTTACACGTTTTTCCCATTCAGTGATATGATCGCGACTATGATTCATATCCAGAGCCTATCCAGTCAGCATTCATATTTATAGTGTAATGTTACCGAATACTGGGCTGAAACGATAAAGTGATAGTATTGCCGAATACCGGGCTGAAACGGTAAAGTGATAGTGTTGCCAAGTACTGGGCTGAAACGGTAAAGATACAGTGTTGCTGATTATTGGGATAAAATGGTAAAGAGATAGTGTTGCTCAGTACCGGGTTGAAATGATAAAGTGAGTGAATTGCCAGGGTACCAAACTAAAATGGTAAAGTGAAATGTTTACCTATTGATTCGTGTCTACGTTTTCCTTGCCTCCAGACCTTTCCAGCATATGGACATTTAACATTTGTTATGATACATATTCGTATTATTACCTTACTTATATTCACATGTGCACACGAGCTTCACTACACTCACATATTCATGATATCATACACACACACACACACACTAATATGTTTGAGTACTTGTTGGAATATTCTGACATCTCTGGAACTTACCATCTTATGTTTAGAGACTAGTTCACAGGCAGAGCAGGATCAGAGGGATTATCAGGAGTTTGCCGAAGATCAGTAGCAGTTGTAGGTTTATTTCAAATAGTACTTAGCATGTGCACCCTCGCGGGGCGTTAGGATTTTTTGTGTCTCTTTTCGAATCTTGTTTTTATTTCGAACCTATTGTATTGGATCTTTATTTGTATCTATTATCTAGTGGACCTATTTTTAGTATTCCTTATGATTTTGTTGCAGCATGATTATCAGTGTTCTTCTGTTATTGAATATTATCTTTGATAGGTTTAGCTAGACAGCTTTTATGTGACTATGAAAGAATCTTTTCTTACCGTACGTAGCATGGCTAGCCTTTATTGCTCTCCGTATTCCCTATTTTGGGAAGCTGGATGTGACACACCGTGTTATCAAAATCCGGTGGTAGGGATCATATCACACTGACACACAAACTTCTTACCTATTGTGTGTTGGCGAGAATCAAAGTTAACTTTTCCATGCTTGTCATCCAATCAATGTGGACTTTCCTCACTTCTAAATCCAATTTATACCACGACAAAGTGATAACTAAGATCATTGAAGCTGCCAATATTGATCCCAACATCGATTCAAACATTCAAGATCCTAATAAAAATTTCGGTATGTTAAATGTCCGTCTTATGGGTTTAGATGATTATGACATGCAAGTATCATCTTCTCCACATCATTCTCCACCACATGAACAAGAACCACAACCACAACAACCAACTATTTACAATTTCCAAGACTTTGAGAATTGTTTCTTCCTCGGTGGCTTGAATCTTAATATCAACACTCGTTTCGACAATCTCAACACTCGATTTGATGAAACACAAGCCTATCTCAATTATCATTTCGACTACCAGTACACTCACTCATCGTAGCCTCCACCGCCACCATTTTACTATTTCCTTCCGACAGACTTTGCTCTGCCGCCGCCACCATAGCCTTAGGATGACGATTAGTTCGTTTGCTATATTAGTGGTTATCACATATTTTGTTTATGTATTAGGTTTATGAATTTGCTTGTACTCGAACTTATTTAGTTTATATGTGGTTTGTATTATGTATGTGGTTGTATTATGTACTTATGAAGTTTGAACCTACATAGTTTGTTTAATTTATGTCATGTTTGCATCTTTAATTTCCATGCCTATATTAGTATCACCTTTTATAAAACCCTATTTATGTGCTTCCTTATTTTTAGTATTTTTTCTTCCGTGTTTAAACTTTTTGATATTTCCAAAAAAAAGGGAGAAATAATGTGCATATATTAAGAGGAACATATGAATATATGATGAATATATTTTCAAATGAGAGCATATGAATATATTTTCAAATGAATATATTTTCAAATGAATATATTATGAATATATTTTCAAATTATTGTTAAGTGTTTTGTAAATATCAAAAATGGGGAGATTGTTAACCTATGAATTTCTTTATGTTTTGATTATTTTACAAAATTGTATTTCAAATATACTATATGCTACCAACAATGTTAGATTAGTCAAAGTGCTATATAACCAGAGTTATTCAAGCGTAAGGACAATCAATATTGCAACTGACATCTCAACAGTAGCATCGACAAATATCGGCAAGACTCGGAAGAACTCAATGCACATTCAAAAGCTATAACGGAGAAGTCACACATCGGAGATATTCAAGACTTTTCTAGTTTATTTGAATATAGAGTCGGGTCGATCTCAAACGGTCAGAATCAATTTTTCTATCCTATTTCAATCTATTTTCAAAACCCAAAATTTCATTTTAAACTTTATTTTCAAAATCAAACTGTTGTATCTTAAATATATCAATTATAGACATCTCCGATAGACGTCCCTGAGACATCTATGATAGACGTCTATTACGGTTTCTCAATTTTTAAATTTTTGAGGTTTGGCGGGATTTTCAAAATTCCAACGGCAAAAAACGGCTAATAATTGTTCTATCTTTTATGGGCAGTTACAATAACCGTCTCAACCACCCATTTTCAATTTTCTATATATTAAACTCATTTTTCTCAAGTTTTTCACCGAATCATTTATTATCGTTCTTATTTTTTGATTTCGTGAAAACTCGGTCTTTCTTTGCTCTCAAGTTTTCATTATTCATCTTCTGAGAGGAGATCTTTTTTAGCCCTTTAGACTTTTCTATTTCATTTAGAAAAGAAAGATCTCTAAAATTTTAGAAGTAGTTGTTTTCAAAACTTGTTTAATTTTTGAAAAGCTTCTTCAATTTGGTTTTGAAACTTTTGTTAATCTCCAAAATATAATCTCTCATCTTCTTGAATCGAAAATTTTATTTATCTATTTGAGATCGTTAGGATTGTTGAAATTGGTTTGTAAAGATTGTAAAATCTTACGTTGTATGACCTATTGAAGAAATGTCTAAGATCGCCACGTTGTAAAGGTTTGAAGTTGAGTCTTGAAAAAGGTCTAGGTGTTCAGAGTCTGCAATTGTAAAGGTTTTAAGATCTAAGTCTGAGAAAAGAACCGGATTTCTCCTTTCGTAAGGCGTCACAGGATAGTGAAGTTGAATTCTGAGCAGGAGTTCCCAGGCGGAGATTAGCCGCTGGGTTGATAAACCTCGATAACAATTCTCTGTGTCAATTTGTGTTATTTTACATTTCAATTCTTTTGCGATTGTTGATGGTTTTAGAATTTTAGGCACCGATTTTATGTTCTGCTGCAAAATCTATTAATTCCGCAAAATTATTCTGTGTTTGCCATAAAGCTTTATTCACTTCCCTCTAAAACTGTTTTCACATCCCTATTTAAGATATGACACACTCCATACTCAAAAGCAAGAGATCGTCAGTTCGATTTTTGAAAGAATCACTTCTTAAAATAGAAAAAGGAAAAGATTCAATACTGAATTTTGCCTGTATAAGCATAATGGTATTGTTGTAGGTAAATAGAGAAAATAGAGTATTAAATAACACGATAGGAAGTTTAATCTATTGATGTCTCGAAAAGTCAGCCATCCGCCAATTTCTTCGAGGATGAGCACCGATCTCCACTTTGATCATCATGTCCTTAAAACATCACTTGCATGTGAGTTGGATATTGTTCGTCCCCATATCGGATCATTGTAAAATTAATTGTTTGCTGACAATGGAAGATCTTTCGATGCTAAATGAATGGGCAAAAAGCATCTATATGATATGAACATTGGTATACCTATACTTTAGGATATGGAGATTAATATGACCGGTACCGATTGTCTACAAAATCGACGGATGGTTGACTTTTCAGATCGCCAATGTATGATTCTTGTAAATCTAGGTTTTAATACCATTTGTATGGCTCAATCAGGCCTTTTAATTGGTAAACCAGTGAAGTCATTATATGAGTTCAATTCGATTCAATGTCTAAGGGCAATTATATTGTTTATTTTCTTCATAATACTAGTTTACAAATGAAACAAATCAGTCAAGAATATTTTCTAAACTAAGAAAGTGAAATTTCTCAACTCACCAAATGTTCTGACTTGCTTAATTAACTGATGGTGAGGAGAGGGTGTTCAACAAGCCTTAATATAGTTTGAGAGTGATTCTACAACTACCACTGGCCAATTATATAAGAGGAATATAACTCAAGAAATTTTATATTTGAGGGTTTGGGGCTACCTTATTCCATATTTAGAATGTAGATGAAGTAACAGAAATTTCCAGAATTCTTTTGTTAGGTTACTTTGTGTTGCATCCAATATGGTATCCCAAAATACTATATAATCTTCAAAATTTATTCATATGCCATATTTCAAAATGAGATTGATAGGGTTGTGCTCGAGTGCGGTCCTTGGCGGCGGTTGCAAGGGTAAATTAGGGGGTGAGGCCTTGGGTTAAGTTGGGACGGGCTCCATTCTTCGAGGCTGGTTGCGCTTGACCCTAGCCTCATTTATCATTTCCAAAATTTCCATATGTGGTGTGTACCACTGCACAAATACTTCAAAGTTACAATAGAAGTTGGAAATAATTTGACTACACCAAGACAAGTTGGATATGATGCTGGAAATCATACTTTTTGTGTGACGGGATTATTTGTATTCTAAATACGCTTCAAAACATCTTTCCAATTAGATGGAAGTCTAGACGACTCTGATATTATGTTAAAATTTCTACCTCCGCAACAAAATTTGAAGCTGTGTTGACTTTACTAGATAATTTATCTCGCGTGTGCGTGTACTCACCTATACATACACATATATACCTATATAATAAGTCAGCTACTGGGAATCAGGGGTGCCGTGTAAACTTTGCTTGCTAGGCAGGTTACAAATTATGTCTTCGTTTGTCCATTTTATTCTATGTTTTTTTGCAAATAAAAGAATTTAGGGCTTCTTGCTTTCTAAAAATTCAAAAAGAAAATTGAAACTTCCAAGCAATTAAACAGCAACTGTTGCATCAGTACTGTAATAATAGGGGGTCCCCTGCCAAATTACATCTGGGTCCACCATTTGCTTCAATAACCCTTATGGTCCCCATGTACTCGAAAATAATTAACATCGGCCTGTCCGGTGGCCGTCCGATCAAGATTCAATGGCTCTCATCAATTCGACTACGGCCTCGTGGGTCCCGATCGAATCCAAGGACCTGTTACACAAGGACTTTCAATTAAATCTTTATACAGTGTACTTCATGTGAAATTCACCATACCCAATCGTTGATTAGCTGTTCGACGCCTTCGATTCTACCCGCATCAATCTAGACTTGGGGCAGTTTGGTTTGATGCAACAAAAAAGACCTTTTTTAGGCATGCAGTATTTATTACAACAAATGTTGCCCCGAAAAATAATTATTGGAACATCTGTTGTTTGCCTTCGAAAGTCTTAACAGTTAACTTATCGTTTTTGATTATTTTCAATAGGAGGCATTTGTTGCCGTTTCTCATAGTAAAAATTGAATTTTTATGGTATTTCTATTTTTGCAGCCGCCAAAAAGTCAAATTGGAGCGTAGGTCGCAGCATTCATCGGTGAAGGTCCGTTTCGAGTGAAACAAACTAACTCTTAGTACGATAAATTAACTGTCGATCAAAAGAAAATAAAAAGGCTGATAGGCGGCATGGATTGCTGTTATGAAACCGGAAACGTAAAATGCTTTGACTATTGTGGATCAATCCTATCCGGCCTACACCAATGAAAGCATAGAAAGCATGACATGATTTAGTTGCATTGCATGGGATGAGATTGAGTGCCGTAGTCATCCAAACACCCTGAGATTTTCCATGGTCTGCCATAAATACCCCTTAAAAGATCGAATGGCTTGAACTAGGGAATGGGCACTTTTGGCATTTCCTTGGTCCTTTTCAAATCATTACAATGGGGCTTTGCTTGCAATTCATTAGTTTTGTACCTTTGAGAGATCAGATTTCCGTTTCAGTTACATTCTTGGGGAGTTTTTTTTGGTGGTTTGCTGTTTGTGTGATTAATAATAATTAGTTGTTAAAAGATGGTACTTTGGTGATGTTGAAGTTTGGATGATATGTGAATCCGGACGGAACTATAAAACATTACATACATAAATTGATTTATCCAACAAATCCGAACCATTTATTTTAACCGCTGGTTAAAAGTAGCGGTTAAAATAAACGGTTCAGATTTACCATCTACTTAAAAGATATGTTAAAATATTTAGATTCATATTATATAAAAGAGGAAACCGTCCCAACATTTTTAGCGGCTTAGGATTTTGAGATCGAAATTGGGCGATTTTTGTTATGATTTGAACTGTGATTCTTGTTGGGTATTCTCTTGAATTTTGAAGCGATTGGAGCGATTTCATAAGGTAAATTAATTACTTTAATTGCAATAGGTTTTGTTATTTATTTAGGGTTTTTTGTTAGGGTTTTCAGATATAAATTGTATGTTTTTTCATGTGATTTGAATTGGGAGCTAGGTATTCTATTGTTTCTTGGATCAATTTTATAACATAAATCAATAAGTTCTATTGTTTCTTCGTCTGGTTCCACTATTATTCATTCATTCTTCTTCTAATTTAGGGATAGTCTACTCATATGCTAGATTAATAGACATAATAGCATTTGTAGACGTAGAAATAATAAATATATCATAATCACTTCAAAAAATCTCGTTTAGAAAGATGTAGACGTCCCGTGGCAAAAGATATGGTTCGAAAGTCGAGAGGTGATATATTCCGTAACCGCTTGAAAAAAAAATACTTAAACAACGGTTAACTTTGATTTTAACAACAACTTTAAATATATGTTAAATAACAACCGTTAAATTTAACCGCTAACTTAAGTAGCGGTTAATTTTGAACGGTTATGATTTGTTGGATAAATTAACATTTGATCTTAACCGCTGCTTTAAGTATAGATTAAATAAAAACAGTTAGATTTAACCGCTACTTAAAGTTGTGGTTAAGTATAAACGTTTTGATTTGTTGTATGATTTTTTATCCAATGTTGATATTAACCACTACTTTAAGTAGCTGTTAAATGACAATCGTTAGATTTTAACCGTTTATTTAAGAAACGGTTAACTTTGAACGGTTCCTGATTTGTTGGATAAATTTTTTAATACAACGTTGTACGTGGAACCGAATCCATGTGAATATACAAAAATACTTTTTCTACTCAAAAGACAAACATACTATTACCTAAATGGTGTGGGTCCTACCATTTTGTCTATTGGCTAAACTTTTGGATGGACGAAGTACGGATAGGAAAAGCATTGCTATGAGAATATATATGTTTGGAAAAGGATTTAAGAGGAAGTTCTTAATAGTATATTGTTGTTTTCATTTTTTTAAAAACAAATAAAGGGTCATTACGAGAATAGTGAAATATTTTCATTACTCTCTATTTTGTTACCCCTTAACTCGTAGATCGTCTGCAAAGCACTTAGACAAAAGAGAGAAAGAAATTGGACCATGATGTGTTCTTTTTGTGGGTCCCATGTTCCCACTTCTCTCTCTATATATCTTTCTCATCACTGAGCACATATGCTTGATACATACATAGTATAATTCTTTCTGTAAAATTCAGTAAAATTTACTATGTTATCGTGATGTGATGTTTTGTTTGTTTAAAGGTAAGTTGTCCCTCTTGTGAAGGTACGAAACAAGACAAATTCAGGTTAGGGCTGACATCAGGATAATTAATTTTACAAAACTAGTAGCACATGTGTCTCTATTTCAGTAATTAATTTGACTGCGAATATAGAAATTGAGGTTTTTCTGTATGGTATCATCACACCTTTGCAGATTTTTATGTGTTTTGTTGTGCTTTTCATTCTTTACCTGAAATATGCAAAGGTAATAATATATAATAGTACGTAAAAAATCATAACGTATCAATCTGGACGAAGAAACAACTGATCATGATATTTGCATGTTTATCCTTGGGCGAGCTAATAGAACAAAAGAGTGGACATATTGTCGCCCGTTTGTTAGAAGTAGTATAACCTAATGATAAAGTATCTGCACCATGTTGGCACGCTGATGCTGCTGGAGCCGCTCGATCACGCCTAGTTCAAAAGCTGGGAATGAAGTTAGAGCTCGGATTTTGTACTATTAAAGGAGAGGGTGTTGTATCAGTTTTTTCCTTCAATTTTTTTCTTTTATTTTTTTTATATAGAAATAATAGTTTAATAAAACATTTACGAACTTTTGGCATATTGAAACCTACATACATCAGCTGTGCTCATTTGTATCTCTCCAACGCGCAACTGTTAATGACTGGCTACCTAGTGCCTAGGGGATTTATTTATTTTTATGTCAGTAGATTACAAAACCTTTAACTTGAAATTTTTCATGCTAAAAGAATTGTGTCCCAAAATGTATATCAAGCAATTTTGTCACTCAACATTTTCTTTGGGTGAAACTAGGAATGTAAATGGATCATATACGTGCAAAGCACAAATTTTAGTAATATCATGTCTATATCCGGTACCGGTAGCCATATACAGATTCTAATACGAAACAAATAGTCATGGATAGGGACATCATACAGATTTGTGTATTACAATATCTGTATCCGGAGGCAATTAGCCTATGCAATACGGATACAGATAATAATTGGAAATGAAAATTAATATCCTTTATTGATAAAATCGGATATGGATACGGATACGACTACAAATCTGGTTCGGATTATTAGTAACCATATACATTCTTGGTGAAACCTTGTGCCACATGAAAATCATCGATAATGCATATCAAGATGTCTTAACAACTAATCAAGAGGATTCACGTTTTTCTTTCATAAGACAATACCGAAAAACAACGTAACATACTCAAATCATTATCCTTTTCAACCCTTCAAACTACACTTAGGCAGATTTGGATAAAAGATGAGAATTTGTATCTATATTTTGCTGGCTTTTTATTTTTGATTAAAAGTTGAGTCATAGCTCATCTCAATAAAATACCAATAACAGTTTTTTTTTTTTATTTTTTAAATTACATAAGATTCATCATTTTTGGTTAAAATAAACGAAATACAAGAAAATATTAAAAGTTCCATAACTTAAGCTCCACATGTTCCTCAATTTTTTCTTAATGTAACAATAATTCTTTGTTTTGCTTGTGATAGCTGGTTGTTTATCTCATGTGGTTGAGATGTTTGTAACACAAGCACAATAATTGTGTTTTGAAATAACTTATTCTAAGATAACAATAGTCTATTCTATAAATAAATAATAACAAGAAGATTAATCAAGGAGTTAACTATTGAAAGATAAGATGCTTCACAAGAGGAGAAACAATCAATCTTGGATAAGCACCATGGTAACCAACACTCTCTATAGAGGACCCCATATTATTAACTCAACCTCAACTAAAAGTAAAATTTTCAATTACAAAATTCCCTCTTCCAACACCAAATAATCACAATAAACAACTAGATAACTACAGTCCAAGTTTAACTATAGCCCTTTTCTCATCTATATACTCCAAATTTTTATCGACTGAGTTCAGAAAAATTTCCTTATCAAGATATGTTAGCCCTGTGAGAAAAAAAAGCCAAGAAACCGAAATTTTCTCCGCTGAAAATGCTATGAAGCTCAAATCAGCTCCTACAGCCATAGCCACAAATTCAGCATTCGGGATTAATTCGGCGAGGTCGAAAATTCGGATTCGGATAATTATTCGGGAAATATTTGGCAAGTATTCGGGAAATGTTCAGGAAGGATTTCGAGGAAGAGATTAATATATGAGGCGCTGGGTTTTGATATTGCGAATTATTTACTATTTTTGTGAATTATTCGCTGATTTTGCGAATAATTCACGAATTATTCGTGAAAAATTCGAATCGTTTGCCAATTCGTGAATTCGCTGAATAATTCGAAAATATTATGACTATGCTTACAGCTAAAAAAAACAATAAGAAACTTTTCCCGTTAGTTGTGTATAGTCAAGGAATTGAGATCTAGTAACGATTAGAGATGATATTGAGGAGTCATGGATGACACGACTTTGAACCATGTGAGAAATATTCTTTTCTCAAGACAGAGCACATAGTTAATCATAGATGACATGGGTTCTATGTCTGCCATGGCTGGCGTATCTTATATATCATATGAATGTTAGGGAACAAGTTGATCCACGAAACTATACTCGTGACAAACCAATCACACAATAATTAACAACCACGCAATTAACGAAAAACAAATTATTAAGTGCGACAATAAATAAGAAATCAAAATGCAAACAAGAGATGATTTGTTAACGAGCTTCACCCACCGTATAGCTATGACTAGTCCCCGGCAGAGCGAAATCTGCAAACGTCTATTAGAATACTTGAATCAATTACAAGCACGAGCAACCCTAGGAGATTTCTCTCAAATCTCTTTAAATCTTACAAACCCTAACCGTCACCCTTTCAATACAATGATCTCTCTCTACTAATTAATTTTAACAGTATAGAATTCATATGAGAGGTCCTCTTTTATAGGCAAGTCCTAATCCTATAAAAAATAAGAGATAAATCTAAATTTACCAAAATAGATACGTTGCAGATTTGTCGTCAGCAGACATCTGACCCATACTTGGGCAGGCATTTGTATCCTTTTGTTTTGCTTATTCAGATGTCTGTCGTGTATCCAGACGTTTGTTCTAAAGTCTCGGATTGGACTTCATTTGCTTCACCAGACGTCTGAACCACACTTGGTCAGACGTCTAGCCTTCAGTCTCAGATTGGGGCTTGATCTTCTGAAAACGTCTGTCATGCTGGCTTTTAGACGTTTGTCGTTGCTCTGTGTTTCTGACATAGTATCTCTAGACGTCTGCCCTTGTCTTTGGCAGACGTCTGACCTGATGCATTCTTTATAATTTCTAACAATTTCCTACTGGAAGATGTTTCAGCCTTGATTTCCAAAGCTAGTGCACTTTACATGACTCCGCTCTAACTTTTAGACGTCTGTCGTTGCTCTGTGTTTCTGACAAGTATCTCTAGACGTCTGCTCTTGTCTTTGGCAGACGTCTGACCTGATGCATTCTTTATAATTTCTAACAATCTCCTACTTGAAGATTCTTAAGCCTTGATTCCCAAAGCTAGTGGACTTTACATGACTCCGCTATACTCTCCCATCATAAGATTTTTATGGAGAGGTTCACCAAATCACAACAGAGATCCAGCTTGTCTCTGTCTACGACTTTGGTAAATATATCCGCCAGATTCTTTTCTTCCGTGATCTTTTGCAATGTCAACTTGCCTTCTTCCATCGCAATGCGAATGAAATGATAACGCACCTTGATGTGCTTCATCCGAGAGTGATATGCCGTATTCTTCGTCAAATGTATCACACTTTGGTTGTCGCTCCACAAGGTGTTGAAGTCTTACTTCGTGCCTAATTCTTCAAGTAATCCTTGCAACCATATCATCTCCTTACCGGCTTCCGTGATCGCTACGTACTCCGTCTCCGTAGTCGACAATACCACCACCTTTTATAGTTGAGAGATCCAACTCACTGCTGTTCCCCCAACTGTGAATATGTACCCTGTTGTGTTTTTCCCGCTATCTCGATCTCCTGAATAGTCCACACCAACGCACTCTTGCACCTTTAGAGAGTCACCCCCGAAACATAAGTAATCAATAGACGTATCCCTAAGATACCTCAAAATCCATTTCACCGCATTTCAATGTTCCTTCCCTGGATTTTGCATATACCTGCTAACAACTACAATGTCTGGTCTCTTACTCATCATCACATACATCAAACTCCCTACCGCAGAAGTATATGGTACTCTCGCCATCTCGTCCTTTTGCTCTTGAGTTGTCGCGCACAACTTCTTCATGAGTTTGAAATGCTTGGCATACTCACTGGATTTGACTTATCCATATTGAACCGCTTCAAAACCTTTTCAATGTAGCCCCTTTGTGATAATCACAGTTTTTGCTGCTTCCTATCTCGAACGATCTTCATGTCTAAGATTTGCTTGGTGGCTCCTAAATTCTCCATAGAGAATTTCTCAGCTATAATCTTCTTCAAATTTTGAAATTTCTAGAAATTCGGACCCTCTACAAACATGTTACCACGTATAATGATATGATGTAGTTGTTGGATATGTATACTCTAGAGGCCTTTATTGTATAGGATGCTAGGGGTATGTATGTACTAGTCAATCTTGCTCAATATGATAGTTTGCTATTTGGTTTGCCTTTATCTTAACATGTGTATATGTTTTTCTTGTTATTTCATATCGCTTAAACATGTTGATAAAACCCGTAGGATCCTTGCTTGACTACCGGCGTTATGATGACAATCATACTTGTGGGTGCTGGGTAGTCGATAAACACATCCTTAAATGTCTCTAGTCGTTGTTAGTGATATATGCCCTAGAGGCCATTATTGTATCATACTGGATTGTATATTATTTAATGGGAGCTTGGGATATACACGGATATAGTAACAATCTTGCCCGAAATGGCAGTATGCTACCTGGTTTGTTTCTACCTCAATATGTGCATATGTTTTCTTAGCATATTGCTTATACATATTGGTAGAGCCCTTAGAATCTTTGCTTGATTATCAGCGTTGTGATGACAGTCACACTAGTGGGGGCTGGGTGGTCTATAAGCACATCCTATACAGGTCCCTAGTCGTAGGATTATCGAGACGGGGCATCGATACTCCACAGTAGACTAGTGTATACGCTTCTCATCCCAACAGGAGAGATGGTCTGTCCCATAGCCATCGGTATGTCGTACTGGAGATAGTATGCAGGTGCTCATGGTTATGAGTACACTAGACATGACTCGTCGGGAACTGCTGGTGGGTATTATACCTGTCGTCGGGTAGCAGTTCCCAAGTGATATGAGTACAGCTTAGTCCGTCGACTTGACACTGCTGCTTCACCTCAAGTGTGTTCCTACTGTACTTTGATTACTACCCTACTACGGCTCAAAGGAGTCGTGCAAACAGGTAGTAGTTGGGTGCAGTCCCGAAGCACTTGGAGGCAGTGGTGGTTAGATAGGATTCGTTTCTCCCGGTATTGGGGGTTGATATCGCGCTGTGTTCGGAAGTCCATTACACAAAGTCCTTAGCCAAGGCAAGTGAGATTTACTGGTAGGTATTCCAGTCATTTCTTAGGGTGTATTGGGCTACTCTCCGACACGACTTATTGCGCTATTAGGGGTCTGACGATTACCTCCCCCTAGGCACGATATACGACACTCTTATACGAAGAGACCGGACTGTATAGAGATTGCCACATTCAGGCTCAGTAGGAGTTCGGATGGGTTTCCTCATCGGCCTTCTTATCGACAGATACCTGGGTAGCCGTTACGTGCAGCTAGTACCGCTTGAGGCTTGTCGTTAAACCCACTGCCAGCGTACTGTCGAGTTTTTAGAGTGCAACACAGAGAGTTTCCCTGCATCGGGCGAAAGATATAGAGGCCGTATGGTTTTACGGCAGGGCTTCGATCACGTACGTGCACTTGTGCGCGTATGATTTTCGGGCGGATAATATTAGTGGGTTTTGGTTTAAGCCGGATCCTAGTATTATATTGATGGATCAGTTTTGTCTCTTTGTATTCGTGTTTCTCGGAACACGGATGCGGGTATGTATATGTAACGTTTTAAAAATAAATAAATAAATAAATAAATCCTTTAGGTGAAAATTCTGATAACCGATAATATAAATCGTATTTTCCGTGAAACTTAACTATAATTATTTTTCAACAGAGACTTAAATACGCCTATTTTAACTATGAAATTGCTAGTGTTTGGTATTTAATTGGTCACTTAAAATTTCTAGTCTTATTAAATATTTTTGTTAATTAATTATTTTTAATATTATTTTAAGCTTTCTTTTATACATTTAAATTAGTGTAAATTAAAAATGAGAATGGGTTAATCACAAAAGTGTGAACCATGACACATTAAACTAAGTGTAACATGTTGCTTTTGAAATGAAATGGAATTGTCAAGAGGATTCTAGAAATTTAAAGAAAGAGTTTAAATAGAAAAGAAATTAAGAAATTAAAGAAAAGAGTTAAAAAGATTTAATAAATGGGGAAGTTTCCACACTCACCCACTGTCACGCCCCGCTTCCCAGAGTACGCTAAGGTAGGCACGTGACATAGCCAACCATGCTACCTGTGGATATGAATTGTCCTTCCACAGTCACATTACGACTGTAGAGATATTAAGAACAAAAATAAAACTATCTAGTACATGTCCATAAGCCAAAATAAAATGAATCAAGAATAGTAATGCAGAAGCAAGAGATCCAATACAAGAATAACTGGAATGTATGTTCCATAATGCGGGCTCACATCAGAAATAAATGCTGAAAGCAAAAGAACTAACTACAACCGAGTCCTCACTACTCAGCCTGCTGGCTGAAGTACTCCTGCTCGGACTGCAGCAAAGGTACGGAATCTGGGCCATGCAAAATCCAGACGTCAGCGCGCCATAACATCAAGCAATAAAATATAGACAGGATAACAAGACATGCAAGTATAAACATAAAGGGTAAAGCAGGTGTAACAGCAATATAAATCAGGGCAGTGAAAGGTAGTGTACAGTGAGTAATCTAAACTGGTCTATTGGGTTGAATAGTCTCAAGTCTTTGAAATCAATTTGATGAATCATCGATATAACTCAATAGTATCCCGTGCATGCCCGGGACCACGGTCTAAGACTCTCGGGCTGAAACCGAGACGTGCCGCTAGGCACTAAAAAGAAAAGGGTAAAGACGAACGATGTCAGCAGCATCATCCCGAGGCGGGCCTAGCCTCCAAAACTGATCAGTATAAGCAAGCAACTGTCGAGTTACAAGTCAGGATTTCATCATTGATTTCACCATACCCCCAAGTTATATGTATTCAAGTCAGGTATTAAGTAATCAAGAACTAATGCCAACTCAGGATTAGGTAGGTGCAGGTTTGTCTGGATAGACAACAAGAACGGTCCGTAAGGACTACATGTCAGGTTTGTTGGCATTAAACACAAGATCAGGTAACGGGTGAGACCATGGTACATCAGGTCAAGCCAGGTAATATATAAAGGTGTCACGTTATGTCAAGAGTTGTACGGTACCATGTCGGGTCAAGTAATATGTGTAGCCAGTCATGTCAGGGTGTACAAGATATCATGTGGGTGCTCATAATCAACTAGCAAAATCATGGTTACAAATAAACAAGCATGGTTATTATCGGAACAAGAAAACTGGCACATGTAATATGATATGCAAAGGTACAGATTAAACTACTTAGATGCACAGTTATTAGTTTGGATTTAAGGGATAGTTTTAACATTTTATGAATGCAGTATAACAAATGTGGATGATAAAATCATATTATATATACCAAAACAATCTAGAGATGCAATTGAATATGAATTAGGCTAGATGTATGCAACCGGTCGTCCGATAGGGTATAAACTACAAAAAGGGTATTATGGCTATGCAAACAATTGTGATTATGTGATCTAACATATAAATGTGGTTACTAGGTTTAGTAAACTAAATGCAACAATTAGGTTTCCAGTTCTAGATCTGAAATATGTAAACGGAACATCGTGCTGTTAACCTGGAACCCATGGCTTTAGATTCTATCTATAGTTTTAATAAGAAAATAGATAAATTAATATAGGAATAGTATGAATAGCATGTAGCAAGTTTCACTTGCCTCGACAGATCGCGAAGCGGTAAATGGAACGTCACGCATCGGCGGGAAAAGTCGTGACGCACGCACGGTACACGGAATGAGTCCAAACGACGAACAGTGGAATCACACGGGTCAGAGGTCCTCGCTGGGTCGTCGAGATCGTCGACGGCTCGATCGGATTCCGGCGATCTAAAAACAACAGTGAACATAAAAGAACAGAAAATGCACAAAGAAACAAGAAGAGAAGACGGGAAAGAAAAGAAGAGGAATGAGACTAAAAAGGCTTACTGGGTTGTAGTGAGGTGATCTGGAGATGGCGGCGAGACCAACGGCGATGAGGGACGCCGGCGAGCGGGTTTTGAAAAGCTAGGGTTGGTTAGGGTTTGGCTCGGTTTGAAGTTTGGTGGGGTTTCGTTGCAGGGTCAGGCGCTCGGGAAGAACAGAGGAGAGGAGGAGAGGGAGAGGAAGGCGGTGACGACGAGATGAGGGAGTCAGTGGCGAAGCGAGGGGCTGAGGTTGTTGGGTAAACTGTGGGTGTGTGCAGTGAAGAGAGGAAAGAAAAAGAAGATGAAGACGAGGAGGAGGATGAGAAGAAGATGAGATGGAGATGGTGACGAGGCAGAGGAGGCAGCTAGGGTTAGGGTTTCTCCGGTGGCTCGAGACAAGGTTGCATGGGATTTAAAAAAAAGAGAACAGAAGAAGAAGACGATGTATAAGGAAGGTGAGGGTAACGCGGGGGAGGTGACGGGATTCTCGCGCACCGCGAGAGGAGAGAGAAGCGAGCGCGAGAAGAGAGAGAGATATAGAGAAAAGAGAGGAGAGAGAAAGAAGAGGAGAGATAAAATTGTTGGTTAGTGGGGGTTTGAGAGAGAAAGAGTAAGAGAGAGAAGGAGAAAAGGGAGAGAGAGAGATAGAAGGTGGGGCCCGGTGGCAAAGGAAGGGAAGTTTTTGATTGGCTAGGGAAAAATAGGAATTTGTTTAGTAAAGAACGAGAAAAGATTTTCTGCCTTAAGCAAAAGTAATTTCGCTGGCTTAGGAAAATTTTGATAGGCTATAAAATATTTTAGGCTGATTTAAAAAGATTTAGAATAAGTAGGATTTGGCGGGATGCAAAATATTTCAGAATTGCGCCCGGGTCGGGTCCAAAACTTTGAATTTGAAATATGAAAATTATTAGCAAGTTCCAAAAATTGAAATGAAGGATTTTGTAACAGAAAAGCATACTCCCAAGAACAGACGCACGTACGTGCGCGTAGCCGTCCAAACACGTCCGTTTCACTGAACGGGACGAGAACACGATATAAGAACGCTACCACAGGGTTAGGGGTATCAAGCAGGCCATGTCATGTATTTTTAAATTATTTTAAGTAACTTAAATGGTTATATGCAAGAACATGAAATGTTGGTGTAATCTATAATTAGGAAACAACGAGCTCAAGCAAACGGGTCGAATATAAAGTAAATTACCATTTTGCAACTAAACATGATAAATGAACTAAATACCATAAACAACACATACGGTAACCGGAATTGGTATTACTGGACTCGGTTGTTACACCCACACACACCACACTCTCTCTCTCCCTCCCCAATGAGGCCGAGCCTAGTAGTGGCAGCCCTCCTCTCTCTTCACTAATTTTCTATCTTAATTCCCATTTCAAAAGATTAATAGAAAAATAAAAATCAAAAAGGAATTTATATATGAGATAATTAAGGATGTTCTACACATATCCACACACTTCTCTCTCTCTCTTTTTCTTCCCTAGGCTGGCCGAGCCCCTTGAGCAGCCCACTCCCATTTCCCCCCTTCTCCACTTCATTTCCTCTCAAGAAAATTCTTCATTTTGCTTCAAAAAAAATCCACATAAAACATCACTAATCCCTAATTAAACCTTTACCCATTATTTCTTTGCCCAAACTAGTTTGGATTTAAGAGTAAGAAAGCATCTTTGGAGGTTAAGTTACATGTTTGATCTACAATCTTTAAGGTATAAATCCTAAACCCATAATTAATTTGTTGGTCAATTACTTTAAATAAACTTAATTAGGTATTTTAAATGGTTCTAATTGCAAGTTTTGAAATTTCAAGTGAAGGTTTTGAACTCAAGTTAGGGTTTTTATCATTTGATCATGGTTTAAATGTGTAATTTAACATGTTAAGACTTGCTAAACCTAATCTAGTTGCTAAATTGCAAATTGTTACATTTAATTTGTTCTAATTATATAACTTTGCAAACTAGGTTTTTAATTAATGTGTAATTAGATAAAATTAAAATTTAGTTAGGGTTTGGGTGGCTTAATTAAGATATTTAGTGAGCATTGTGGCCACTAGAATTGTTAAACCATCTAAATTTGAACTAAAATGGTAATTGTTGCTTACTAGGTTTTCGGAGTAATAGCTTTTAAAGTGAGTATGAGATTTTGGTGATTTATAACCTATTTCATATAGTATTTAGTGTGTTGTGGATGCGCGATTGGTGTAATTGGGTTCTAAACTTGGTAGTTGTCACGTATAGCGACCTTGGTTGTAGGTTGTGGCATTGTTGCGAGCGCGTTTTGTGCATCAAGTGTGTGCGTGTCTTGTTGTGCGCGTGTATTGACTTGTGTCGTTTGTGTCCGCGACTAATCGTATATTCATTCTCTTAATTGCTTGTGTGCGGTTTTAGGATCGGGTGTAGAGGCGTCGGACGTGGCGCGGAAAGATAAAGTTGAGATCGGATCGGATTAGCTGAGGCATCCCGGTGAGCAGATGTACACATCTATAGAGGGATCGTCTGGATGGCGCGAGGCGCCCGATGGTTTTGTATTACTTATTGTACTTGCATTATATGCGTAGTTTCCTAGTTATGCATCTCATTGCATTGCATCATCTAGTGTGTGTGTGTGTGTGTGTGTGTGTGTATGTGTGATACCGTCTCATAGGACACTTGCATTATTACCATTGGTTCATACCGCACGTGCACTATTTATGCGAACACACACTCCATGGTAATTGCTATGTCACGAACACTATAGGACTTGCTTAGGATCGATAATTGTGCTTATGCATCGTATATAATCCGTAGATTTATACTTGCATATTCATTTCATTAAGATGGATACGTAGGATTGTTAGACATTTATACATACCTCATTGCATCATGATTCATGCATAGCTTCTGGCCGTACTTCGCATGGTATATACTACCGTATCATAGATTTCCATCATTATCGACATGTTTCATATTGCGATTCTTCTTGAGGATTTCAGTATTGATGAGATTTTTGGATTTTGGAGAAAACCGTAAGAATTTTATAAATCTATTATCATTTTAAAAACAGAAATTTGCGGTTTTCTCGTGATGTGATGTATGTGGCGTCCACCATGAGTTTTCTCGATTCTTGAGCAATATCATATACCCGATTCGAGGAGGGGGATGCACCGTCTGCGGGTACATAGTGGACCCGGTATGGTACCTCGGGGTAAGAAGATCGCACAGATGGTGTTGAGCCCGGCAGTGGAGCACTACCTACCGGTTATTTGTAATGCGGCGGATATCCGGAGGATACCGACCGTAGTCGTGAGATTGATGATATGGGCCGATCCGGACTGACGGAGCCTGAGATATTGAGATATTGAGATATTGTGACATTAAGATGTCGAGACATTGAGATATTGAGATATACATATTAGTGTCGTTGCTTGACACGAATTTCAGTTGATTTCATTGATGATATTTCAATTTATTTCACAAAAAGGTTTTACTAAGTTAAAGATACAGATCTTCTCATATCAGATATATCACAATTTTGCGTTGATTATGCATTCATGTTGCATACATACTAGTGCATCGCATCGTATTGTTATATGTAGGTTGTGACATATTTGCGTGCATACTTACGATAGCCTTATTAGATGTTACTTACTACTCACGAGCTGGCAACTCACCCCCGTTGTGCCACAGTATCTTGCTGGTCTGACCCGTCAGCACAGTTGCGGCGGGCGTACTTACTCTTTTGCTTCATTGCATCGATTGGCAGCTTTGCTCACAGGTGGGTTTTGGAGGATTTTCTTTTGCTCCCACCGTGTATTTTATTTTGTATCTAGTATACTCCATCTACCCTTGTATATTGGACCAGACGGTGAGATTCGTGAAACTTGTATTTGTGGTTTGGTGTCAATACTCACTTGAGCCGATGTGATACTTTTAAGCTTTTATGCTTATTTCGCATTATTATGATATATTCATTGCATGTGGTTGTGATTCCGCTTTTGGCGAAGAGCCACCTCCCGTTTGGGGATGTCTTTATTCATTTATATGTATTTTCTTGTTTTATACCCATTTAGGGGCCAATATTTACAAAGGAGACTCTGCCAAAATTTTAGGGAAATTTGATGTATTTAATTGTTTTAAGGTGACTCTTATTTTACAAAATCATCTTTTAAATTAAGGTTTTCCTTCACTCTATTTCTTTAATTGTTTTAGATTTCTGAGTTTTGGCTTACTTAGATTACATTACGCCTTGAGACGTTTCGTAATTTAACTGTTAGTCACGTTCCGTACTTTCGGGTCGTGACAAAGTTGGTATCAGAGCCTTAGGTTTTACCTTTCTGAGTGTAGAATGACCCTTGGTAGATGGAGTAGGTGACTTGAGCAGAGTGAAATAGTGTGTGTATGTTCCGCGGCATAGTTACGATACGGTACTCCGCCTAAGTGATCTTAGGATATATATTTGCTTGTATTCCTTCCTTGATTTTGGAAATCCTTTGATTCGATCGCGATATTCCTATCAATCCTGTTTCTTGTTCTAGCCACTACACCGCCGGAGACTATGAGGGCCAGAGGGCTGCTACCGGGGATGAGACTAGAGTAGGCTTGTTTGAGACGAGAGCCAATCAGGGCGGTACGCCTACCCCTCAGGGACAGAGTGGTCCGCCTTTTCTAGGATGGCTAGGCTGGAGTCGAGTATTCAGGACATGCGACAGATGGTTGGATCGTTAGTTGAGGCTAGCCGAGCTCCGAGAGCCGATGATGTCCCTCCTATTGCGGGAACTGTGATTGTACCTGCTGCACAGGCAGCTGTTTCTGTTATTACCGAAATCATTTCCGTATCCTTACAGGAGTATTTGCGGCTGAAGCCTCCAGTTTTTACAGGCACAGATGCGGCGGAGAATCTGTATACAATCCTCTATAGGATGGCTAGAATTTGTCGTTCACGGAGATGTTCTGATGAGATATGGGTTGAGCTTGCGAGTTTTCGTCAAGAGAGATCTTGCTCAGACGTGGTGCGATTCAGTTGAGAGAGGCCGAGCTGCAGATCTACTTCCTATGACTTGGGATGAGATCATAGCTATATTTCTTGCTTGTTTCCTTCCGGTGAGCATTCAAGATGTCCGAGCTCGTAGTTTTGAGTCTTTGCGCAAGACTTCAGGGATGACAGTGTCTGAGTACGACATTTAGTTTACTCAGCGGTCCGATATGTTCCTTACCTGGTGGACACTGGAGACAAGCAGATAAAGAGGTTTGTATGGGGATTGGACATGTAGTTATTTCTTGCTATCGGCGTCCAGCCTTTTTGCACTTACGTTGCTGCTATGGACGTGGCCTTACTGTTGGAGGAGCACATTTCTGAGACTTCAGTCGTTTTCGGACCGAAGCGGATTCGTACGGGTAGGCCAGCTCAAAGGCGGTTAGATAGACGCCGTTGTGACAGGTATCCGTTCGGTGCTTTCTTCCGATACGTATTTCTTTCTGGTGTCATTTGAAATGGTATCCACGTAAATTGTATCAAAGTTTAGCCAATTGTGGTCCTTGCTAAATCAGCCGCTTGTTGTGATTTCTTCTATAGGCTAATCTTTTGTCGCTCGAAATGTTTTCATTCATGGTTGTTTGTTCGTATCGGAGATAGGGACTCTTATGTCAATTTGATTCTTCTCAATATGTTTGATTTTGAAGTTCTTCTTGGCATGGATTGGTTAGCCACGTGTTATGCAGTCGTTGACGGCCGTAAGAGGGCGGTCGGATTTGGTTTTCCGAGTGAGCCAGTTCTTGTTTGTTTTCGGGGAGACCGTAGTTCGCCTTTCCCAGTTTTATTTCTTCTTTTCGTGCTAGTCAGCTTTTGAGAAAAGGATGTCAGAAATTCTTGGCGTATGTTTGTGATGTTAGAGCTGCAGAGGTCCCGTTGGACCAGGTCCCGATTATGAGGGAATTTCAAGATATCTTCATGACAAGTTGATTGGTTGTCGCCAGAGCACGATATTGGGTTTTGTTTTGACTTGATTCCCGGCAAGGAGCCTTTTTCTATACCACCATATTGGATGGACCCAGCGGAGCTTAGAGAAATGAAGGAACAGTTGCAAGAATTGTTGGATTAAGGGCTTGTTCGTCCGAGTGCGTCACCTTAGGGAGCTCCTGTCCTGTTCGTCAAGAAGAGAGACGGCAGTTGTAATTGTGCATCGATTTTCATCAGTGTCACGCCCTGCTTCCCTGTATACAGGCAAAGGCCACGACGAGGCCACTATGTATTTACTCAGAAGTAAACACGCTAAGCGTATCTAAACAATATAAAAGAAACATACACAAGAGAAAAATATAATGAACAACAACTTTATTTATTAACATTCTTTTTACAATACATCTGAAAAGTAAATACATGGAAGGAAAAGCAATGCCTAAACAGTGGCATAACAGAAATGAAAATGGAATAAGTACAATATCTAGAGCTCCGGGTCGAAGGCTAGCTGATCCAAGTCCTCGCTGGTGGGCTCGATCTCCAGTGAGTCCGAATCACCTGACGACATTCCAAAGAAGAAAAAAGAGAATGCCGTCAGCGAACAATCGCTCGGTAAGTCCCAAAGAGAAGGGAGAAGTAGAATACACACACACACACACACAGAGAGAGAGAGTATAACTTTTAAAGTGGTATTATACTGTTATAGTGCTGTATTTAGTGTTAATGCTGTTATTTGTACCTTGGTAGAGAAGAGGCCAGTTTATACGAGAGTAGTCTCACTAGACCGAAGACTACGGTATATAGAGTATAAGGCTCCATGATCATACACAGAACAACGGTGATTGAATTCAGGTTAGGTGTCTTATGGTTGCAGTCTCGTGCCACTTCTAACACCTTCCGTACCAATCTACCCCTTAAACTCCGCGATATCTTGATTGTATTGTTTGTACTGTAAATTATATAATCTTGTATAGATGGATGACTTACCGAAACCATGATATCAGTAAATGGATGTAACTTGAGAATCATGTAAATGGAAGTATATCTATGGTTCGGTTCAGTCAAGTTGTATAGATTGATAGATTGAACAGATTGAATATATGGATTCATATTGAATTTTTATATATACTTGAATCTCATTCAATTCAGATTGATTATATTGAGACTCAGTTTGAGTCAGACAATTAGAAAAGAAATTGAATCCTGAATTAGGATTTGGTGTTATCGGTAACCGCTGCACATGGACGACAGGATTTGTGTCTTTTTCAAAGACGACTACCGTGTTGATAACACCGTTTATTAAGTTGTCTATCTTAAATAGGCAAGCACCCATATCTCCGGCTCTCTGAGGCTCAAGAGACTAGTCCCGCTTAAACCTATGTTTACCAGGGTCCTTATTGTAATTTAGTATAACTTGAGGGGGTTTTATGTAAAAATAATTTTGTATAATTTTCAAAATACACCTCAAGTATTTTATTATCGTCTTTAAAGTTTTCATTGATGTATATTTTATCATTGTGACATTTCTAGTGAATAAAACCTATTTTTCATAATATATGATATTTAATTGTAAAGTATTGAACTTGTATGGAATTGCATAGTATTTTTTTGTAAATGGAATGTTTTTCTTGAATTTTGGAAATGTGGAATATTATAAATATTAAAAATAGATAATTTGATATTAATTACATATATATTTATTTATTAAAAATATAATTTTTATTTATAGTAGAAATCATATTTTCTAAATAAAATTATTTTTTTAAATCTTTCGAGACCGCATGCTCCTTGCGGAGGTCTGCATCTCGCACTACTAAGCCCGAGGATGTGCGATAATCCGTACCATCCCTAACGGGTTCCCCAAATGGGTTGTAGAAGCGCTTTGCAAAAATTTGTTTAAAATACATAATCTTGTAGGAAAAATATTTTTTTATAATTCGGAGGTAGTTTTATATAAAACCGTATTTTTCCAAATATATGTTTCCCAATATCATCGTGCTATGTTACATATGAGTGTTGTGAGGAGATAGGTCATTACCTCGTGAATTATCTAAACGTATAGTAAGGGGTAATGATGTTTTATGTCGAAACTAAACCATATGGTATTTTTCTGTAAAAGTGCTATAAAAATTGAAATATAAGTTCTTTTGATATGAAACTTGTCAAGATGTTTTGTTAATGTTTAATGATCATGATGGGAGAGTTTGGTATTATTGTTCTTAAGCAAAATATGATTTTTTAAGGAAAAAACCGAATCGGAAGTCGGATTAACTCCACTTCCGTCGGGTTTTAGAATTTTAAATATTTAGAATAGTAAAAAGAAGGGAAGAAGGGAATTGCTGGATTTTAGATTAGAGAAGAGGAAGAGGGAGTGGTAGGATGTGCCGGTGCGTCGTTTCGTCGCCGGGAGCTCCTAGGATCGTCGTCGGAATTTCGTCGGAGCTTCGCCCATCGCTAACTCCACTTGTACAAAAAAGTTCGTGGGATTTTTCTTGAGAGTTTGGGCAGAGTTTGTGAGTGAGGGGAGTGTGAAATGGAGAGGTATTTATAGGAAAAATTAGGGTTAGGGTTTGATAAAAATGCATTAAAAACATGCATTAAAAAGATTTAAATTGGGTTTTAATTGGCTCTGTTAATGTGCGGGGAAAATGAATAGAACAGGGGTTATGGGGAGGCCAAAAGACACAGGTGTCAAGAAGGGAAGAATCAGATTCGAGCGAGTTCGGCCGGCGCCGCCGGCCGATTCAGCTGTTTCGCCAGCCGAATCAGGCCGATTCTTGTCGCCATGTGCCCCCTGTCGCTTGGTCTACCTCCTGGACTCGTTTATTTTTAGTGCGACCTTTGGGTTTACGGGTTAAGCACGTGTAGACTCTTGGGGTTCTAAAAAGATTAAAAGAAAACTAATTAAAAGATAATATGGCTGATGGGATTTGAACTCTGGTGCTTTGGTTCAGCAGTGCAATGTCTTACCAATGAGCTACAAGCTCCTTCTTAATATTAAAAAGTAAATCAAATTTATAACCTGTGCTCAGGCAAAAGTACCCTTTTTTGTATTTTTTAAAGAAAAAAATTATACAGAAAGTTTAGGGTTGTTTCGGTCAGTTGAATTGGGCTACTACCAGTTGTGGGTTCGAGAGGAAGATTTTCCGAAGACTGCTTTTCACACGTTACGGGCATTACGAGTCTTGGTGATGTCGTTCGAGCTCACCAATGCTCCAGCAGCGTTTATGGATTGGTTGAACCAAATATTCAGGCCGTTTCTTGATCAGTCTATCATCGTGTTCATTGAGGACGTCTTGGTGTACTTTTAGAGCCAAGTGGGCCTCGGCAGTAATCGAGGATTTCGTTGCAGACTTTGAGAGAGCGCCAGCTATTCGCTAAAGTATCCAAATTTGTTTTTCCGGTTGGATAGCGTTGACTTCTTGGGTCACGTAGTTACGAGAGATGATAAGTATGAAACTGAAGAAGATTGAGGCCGTTCGGCACTAGCCCAGACCTGAATCGGTGACGGAGATTCGCGGCATATTGGATTTGGACGGTTATTATCGACGCTTTGTTAGAATTTTTTTCGTATAGCTGCAACGTTGACCAGGTTGACCCGGAAGGGAGTTCCTTTTTCTTTGAACTGAGGCATGCGAGCAGAGCTTTCAGCAGTTAAAGACTCGTTTGACTACGGCGCCATTATTGTTGTTGCCTTCAGGATCAGGCGGTTTTGTTGGTTATTGCGATACTTCTCGGCAGTTGAAGAAGCACGAGCAAAACTATTCCAGGCATGATTTAGAGATGGCTGCAGTGATTTTTACACTTAAGATTTGGAGACGAGTCGTGCCAGATATTTACGGATCACAAGAAGCTTAAGGTATATCTTTCAGCAGCGAGATCTAATTTTAAGACAGCGCCGATGGATGGAGCTAGTGATGACTATGACTGCGAGATTCCTTATCGTCCGGGCAAGACGAATGTTCTGGCGGATGCCTTGAGTTAGAGCACAATTTAGAGACAGACGACGACAGAATGGAAGACTCTATAGAACAGCCGATTACAGTTCGAGTTTACTTCGACCGGAGGATAACTTGTCCGTGTCCGTGCACATCCACTGTGATTTGATCATATTCGTGAGGCACAATCCGATGACGTTCGTTTGTCAAAGATCATGGAATAAGTTCGACGGGGCAGAGATTCAGAGTTCGTGATTAATGATCAGGGCGTACGACGGTTTAGGACTCGAATGTGTATACCAGATTCCAAGGGACAGAGACACGAGATCTTAGAAGAGGCACATCAGTCAGCATATAGTGTTCATTCGGTTTCCACCAAGATGTATCATGACTTAAAAGAAGTTTAATAGTGTGAAGGGATGAAGAGAGATGTCACAGATTTTGTTTCGGGACGCTGACTTGTCAGCAAGTCAAGGCCCTGCTTCAGAGGACAGCAGGAGAATTACAACCTTTGCGTATACCGGAGCAGAAATGGGGGAAGATCTCTATGGATTCTATCGTGGGTCTACCTAGGACCAGTCGAGAGTATGACTCTATTTGAGTGATTGTAGACCGATTGACGAAAGAAGCTCGTTTTCTGAACGTGAAGACCACCTTCAGGTTCGTTCGGTATGCTCAGATATATGTTGATGAGTTTGTGCGACTACACAGAGTTCCAACTTGTATTGTGTCTGATAGAGGCACCCATTTTGCTAGCCGACCATGGCAAAAACTTCAGGAGGCTTTGGACACCAATTAAGTTTCAGGGTAGTTTTCTATCCGCGGACCGATGATCAATCAGAGAGGACCATTCAGATTCTTAAGGACATGCTCTGGGGTTGCGTTCTAGTTTTCGGTGGCAGTTGAGATCACCACTTGCCCTTGATAGAGTTTTCCAAATAATAACAGCTTCCAGGAGAAGATTCAGACAGCACCCTTTGAGGCGTTATATGGGAGGAGATGTCGATCGCCCGTATGATTGGACAGAGCTCAGTGAGAGCAGTACTTGGGGCCACAGATTATGCAGGAGATGACCGAAAAGAGATCCAGTTGATTCAGGATAGGATGAGAGCGGCCCATAACTGGCAGGAAATTTTATGCAGATCGACGTCGGCGAGACTTGAGTTTACCGTTGGCGATTATATTTTCTTGAAGGTTTCTCCGATGAAGGGCATATTGAGATTTAGGAGGAAAGGAAGGCTTAGTTTTAGATATGTAGTCCCTTAGAGATTCTTGAGCGTGTCGGCGCAGTTGCGTATCGTTTGACTCTTCCACCCAGCTTTTCAGGTATTCACCCCGTGTTTCTTGTATCAATGCTCCGCATGTACCTTCCGTACCCCGCTCCCGCGATACAGCATCAGATGATTTAGCAGGAGCGCAATCTTTCTTTAGCCGAGTAGCCGATAGTCATTTTAGATCGGCAGGTGAAGAAACCAAGGTCCGAGGTCGTGCCGACCGTAATGGTTCTTTGGCGTGGCCCGAGCGACGAAGAGGTCACGTAGAAATCCGAGGTCGAGATGCGGGAGAAATATTCCCATCTCTTCGAGGATACGCGTAGTTAGATTTTAAATTCGGGGACCGAATTTCCTTAAGGGGGGAAGATTGTAACGTTTTAAAAATAAATAAATAAATAAATCCTTTAGGTGAAAATTCCGATAACCGATAATATAAATCATATTTTCCGTAAAACTTAACTATAATTATTTTTCAACATAGATTTAAATACGCCTATTTTAACTATGAAATTGCTAGTATTTGGTATTTAATTGGTCACTTAAAATTTCTAGTCTTATTAAATATTTTTCTTAATTAAATATTTTTAATATTATTTTAAGCTTTCTTTTATACATTTAAATTAGTGTAAATTACAAATGAGAATGGGTTAATCACAAAAGTGTGAACCATGACACATTAAACCAAGTGTAACATGTTGCTTTTGAAATGAAATAGAATTGTCAAGAGGATTCTAGAAATTTAAAGAAAGAGTTTAAATAGAAAAGAAATTAAATAATTAAAGAAAAGAGTTAAAAAGATTTAATAAATGGGGAAGTTTCTACACTCACCCACACACACCACACTCTCTCCCCCTCCCCAATGAGGCCGAGCCTAGTAGTGACAGCCCCTTCTCTCTTCACTAATTTTCTATCTTAATTCCCATTTCAAAAGATTAATAGAAAAAGAAAAATCAAAAAGGAATTTATATATGAGATAATTAAGGATGTTCTACACATATCCACACACTTCTCTCTCTCTTTCTCTTTTTCTTCCCTAGGCTGGCCGAGCCCCTTGAGCAGCCCACTCCCATTTTCCCCACTTCTCCACTTCATTTCTTCTCAAGAAAATTCTTCATTTTGCTTCAAAAAAAATCCACATAAAACATCACTAATCCCTAATTAAACCTTTACCCATTATTTCTTTGTCCAAACTAGTTTGGATTTAGGAGCAAGGAAGTATCTTTGGAGGCTAAGTTACATGTTTGATCTACAATTTTTAAAGTATAAATCCTAAACCCATAGTTAATTTGTTGGTCAATTATTTTAAATAAACTTAATTAGGTATTTTAAATGGTCCTAATTACAAGTTTTGAAATTTCAAGTGAAGGTTTTGACTTCAAGTTAAGGTTTTTATCATTTGATCATGGTTTAAATGTGTAATTTAACATGTTAAGACTTGCTAAACCTAATCTAGTTGCTAAATTGCAAATTGTTATATTTAATTTGTCCTAATTATATAACTTTGCAAACTAGGTTTTTAATTAATGTGTAATTAGATGAAATTAAAATTTAGTTAGGGTTTTGGTGGCTTAATTAAGATATTTAGTAAGGATTGTGTCCACTAGAATTGTTAAAATATCTAGATTTGAACTAAAATGGTAATTGTTGCTTACTAGGTTTTCGGAGTAATAGCTTTTAAAGTGAGTATGAGGTTTTGGTGATTTATAACCTATTTCATATAGTATTTAGTGTGTTGTGGATGTGCGATTGGTGTAATTGTGTTCTAGGCTTGGTAGTTATCACGTATAGCGATCCTATTTGTAGGTTGTGGCGTTGTCGCGACGTGTCTTGTGCACCAAGTGTGTGCGTGTCTTGTTGTGCGCGTGTATTGACTTGTTTCGTTTATGTCCGCGACTAATCGTATATTCATTCTCTTAATTGCTTGTGTGCGATTCTAGAATTGGGTGCAGAGGCGTCGGATGTGGCACGGAAAGATAAAGCTGAGATCGGATCGGATTAGCTAAGGCGTCCCGGTGAGTAGATGTACACATCTATGGGGGGATCGTCTGGATGGCGCGAGGTGCCTGATGGTTTTGTATTACTTATTGTACTTGCATTATATGCGTAGTTTCTTAGTTAGGCATCTCATTGCATTGCATCATCTCGCGCGCGTGTGTGTGTGTGTGTGTGTGTGTGTGTGTGTGTGTGATACCGTCTCATAGGACACTTGCACTATTACCATTGGTTCTTGCTGCACGTGCACTATTTATGCGAACACATACGCCATTGGTAATTGCTATGTCACGAACACTATAGGACTTGCTTAGGATCGATAATTGTGCTTATGCATCGTATATAATCCGTAGATTTATACTTGCATATTCATTTCATTAAGATGGACACGTAGGATTGTTAGACATTTATATATACCTCATTGCATCATGATTCATGGATAGCTTCTGGCCGTACTTCGCATGGTATATACTACCGTATCATAGATTTCCATCATTATCGACATGTTTTCATATTGCGATTCTTCTTCAGGATTTCAGTATTGATGAGATTTCTGGATTTGGAGAAAACCGTAAGAATTTTATAAATCTATTATCATTTTAAAAACAGAAATTTACGGTTTTCTCGTGATGTGATGTGTGTGGCGTCCACCATGAGTTTTCTTGGTTCTTGAGCAGTATTATATACCCGATTCGAGGAGGGGGATGCACCGTCTGCGGGTACATGGTGGATCTGGTATGGTATCTCGGGGCAAGAAGATCGCACAGATGGTATTGACCCCGGCAGGGGAGCACTACCTACCGGTTATTTGTAACACGGCGGATATAAGGAGGATACCGACCGTAGTCGTGAGATTGATGATATGGGTCGATCCGAACTGACGGAGCCTGAGATATTGAGATATTGAGATATTGTGATATTAAGATGTCGAGACATTGAGATATTGAGACATTGAGATATAAATATTAGTGTCGATGCTTGACACGGATTTCAGTTGATTTCATTGGTGAAATTTCAGTTTATTTCACAAAAAGGTTTTACTAAGTTAAAGATACAGATCTTCTCATATCAGATATATCACGATTTCGCGTTGATTATACATTCATGTTGCATACATACTAGTGCATCGCATCATATTGGTATATGTAGGTTGTGACACATTTGCGTGTATACTTACGATAGCTTTATTAGATGTTACTTACTACTCATGAGTTGGCAATTCACCCCCGTTGTGCCACAGTATCTTGCAGGTCTAACCCGTCAGCGCAGTTGCGGCGGGCGTACTTCCTCTTTTGCTTCGTTGCATCGATTGGCAGCTTTGCTCACATGTGGGTTTTGGAGGATTTTCTTTTGCTCCCACCATGTATTTTATTTTGTATCTAGTATACTCCATCTATCCTTGTATATTGGACTATACGGTGAGATTCATGAGACTTGTATTTGTGGTTTGGTGTCGATGCTCATTTGAGCCGACGTGATGCTTTTAAGCTTTTATGCTTATTTCGCATTATTATGATATATTCATTGCATGTGGTTGTGATTCTGTCTTTGGCGAAGAGCTAGCTCCCGCTTGGGGATGCCTTTATTCATTTATATGTATTTTCTTGTTTTGTACCCGTTTCAGGGCCAGTATTTACAAAGGAGACTTTGCTAAAATTTTCGGGAAATTTGATGTATTTAATTTTTTTAAGGTGACTCTTATTTTACAAAATCATCTTTTAAATTAAGGTTTTCCTTCACTCTATTTTTTTAATTGGTTTAGATTTTTGGGCTTTAGATTACTTAGATTACGTTACGCCTTGAGACGTTTCGTAATTTAAGTGTCAGTCATGTTCCGTACCTTCGGGTCGTGACAGTATATACGGATGAGAGAGGCATAGAAAGAGACACCTCATTAGGATTTTGACCATTGATTTGATTAAAACAATTATGAGGTGGAGGAAAGTATTTTTTATATTTGTAAATGATAATTATGGCTTAGCTACTTGTTTTGACTACTTGACTTGGTTTGACCATTTGACTTGGTTTGACTCTTTGACTAGATATTTCTTGTGAGATATTTTGTGGCACTAGATATTTTGGGTGAGATTTTATCTTGCCATACTTGTAGTCATATCAAGTGAGCCATCTCATTTTCAATTATCATTATCAAAAACCATTTCTCTTTCCTCAAGGTAGCTCTCTTCTTCTTCCTCTCAACTTACAACCCTTAAGGTCTCATGAGTTGAGTAAACTAGGGTTCCAAGAGACAAATAAATCCATTTTAATTCTCTACATCACCTAGGCCATCTAGTTTAGCAAGCTAGTTGCTCTAATTATCTCGGATTTGAGGTTGGAGCTCGGACTATAGACTCTCGGGTGGATCGTCTTTGACTCCAGGAAGCCGACGAGGAAGCTACGATCCAGATCGATCCTTGGAGCCTACGATGAAGAGGAGTACAGCGGAGAAGACCCAAAGGACTTGTATCATGAGGTATAACATTCTTTCTGAGTAGTTAAATCTCATATAGTTTGCTAGCTAGGATTTATGGTCGATCCTTGGTTCTAGTCGGTGTTGCGAAGCACGTAAAAATCAATATTTGCAAATTACGCCTCCCCATGAACACGTGGGGTACGCGACATCGACTTACAATGGTATCAGAGCCTCTCATAAACCTTACATTGCTTGTAGAGACGTTAGAAATCCACGATTTTTGTCGCGCAAAAACTGCCGAAAAAACAGTTTCCAAAATTGACGTTTTGAGTTGTTTGCACACCCTGCGGGCTCATGGATTGAACCGAGAAGCCGCGAGGTGGAGCGTGTGCACCCCGGGGACCCTCGGGGGAGGGGGAACGGCTGGGCCCACTCCCCAAGACCACCACAAGGTGGTCTTGGCGGTGGGGGCCCGAAACTGCCCCACCTTGGGAAGTTTCGGGTCTGCCTCACCCCCTGGCCACCTCGTGGTGGCCTCGGGGGTGGGGTACCCCCTTTAGGCCCCTCGACTCAATGTTAATTTCATGCTATATCTTCTCGCAAAGGTTCGGGCACGTTTCGTTTTGATTCGGACTTCCGAATTGGCTTAAAACGATCGTTTTTGGAACTTTACCTCACTAGATTTTCACGTTTTGGAAAATTGGTTAAGTTTGCTAATTGCGTGCGGAATTCTAATGTCGCAGTTACTTTACAAGCTTTGTGATGTATATATGTGTTTGGAAATGTCGACTAATTGCTATACGTCGATTAGTCGGGGTTGCACATATATGTGATGTTGTTGTGATGGTTTGTGTATAAGAACTTGTTGGATCGTCGTGGATGAATAGCCGAGGATGTGAGATAAGAGTTTTCATTCTTTCATTCGATATAAATTTGTAAAGTGATGTAATATTATTTTTGCGGGGCACATCCGGGTTGAGGTTGTAGCCACCGTTGTATTATTTCTTTTACTGTTTTTGCTCCTAGGATATACCCAAGGTGGGGTGCACAAACTACCGGGTACTTTGAAGTGCCGAGTGACCTACTCACTTTGTTGAGGGAGGTTGATTCACTTCGGGTATTTAGCGGGTAGTTTGCCACACCCGTAGGGGTCTAGGGTGGGGTTTGGCTATTCATCACGACCGTGGGATCCGTCTTTCGTTATAGGCTCAAACGAAACGCTGAATTCCTAGTATATCCAATGTGTTCATCTGTGATCTGGAATGCCTATGATTGCGTCTGACGAATGGATATTATTATATATATATATTATATAATAGACGTTGCTTATGTTTTGCATCCGCGCTAGTCCAGCCCCCGCTCTGTCGTTAGTTAAGTAACCTAACGGGTGATGACGGGGCCCTGTGGCGAATGCGGATGGTATAAGTGTACGTTGTATTTTCGTTGTTTTCTGCAATGGTAGGTTAATTGATGGGACTACATTAAATTAATGCAAAGCAAACAATCCAAAGCCGAATCATTGGAACAAATTTTAAAACCACTCGGTTATTTTAAAATAGGAGACTTTTAAATGCGGAGCTTAAACCACTCCTTTTAAAAGCTATCGAGTTCCTTCGATTATATTAAGTTCACTGCGTTCACGGTTTCACCAAAACCATTCGTATCCCTCCATCATTTCATATGAATATTCAATAGTATTCAAGCTATGTTTGTTGGCCTTTGTCAAGATATAGTGATTGGTAGCTGCTGGGTATTCATATGTTGCATAGATAGATGCGTTGGTTTGGGACAATCTTACTACTTTGTTGGACTTAGTCAGGGTATGCCCAGGTGGGTTCAAATTAACCTGGACAATGACGGGTAGAACTTGACATCTGACTTATGATTTGTTGGTTTTAGTCAAGGTCATAAGAGCATGATGCAAAAATCCACATCAGGAGTTTCTAAAGAAACTAAAACTTGCTAGTGCTGTATACCATTTGGAGTTTGATAATATTGGTAGGATTCCTTCAGCATTATCACACAATGATATTTGGGTCTCGATCCTACTGTGAGTATCCTCTACTCCTCGGGAGATTCTTCACTTAACGATCAATACTATAAACCAAGTATGTGTCTAGAACAGTGTTAGCGGGGCTACGCCTCCAGGGAAAAAATGTTATTTAATTAAAGAACTTCACGAAAGAGTCATAAAACCTCCCTCGAAGTACCGACACTAGCCTGGCCGAACGGTTAAGCAAGTATTGTATGATAAGATTAATCCTGACTAATTCTACTTTTATGGTTTGAGGAAGGATTTGAGAAACAGTGGGAGCCATCCTGTTTAGATAAATTAAAAACCAATCTAAACTTGCAAGAGTATCATGCTTTGTGTATTCTTCTCTCTCTCCTAATTTCAGCGACCCTGTGACCAGATTAGGTTACAGATAGATAATAAAATGACTGAGTTATATTATAATGACTGGCAAAGTTTTGTCCAGATGTCCATTACCTATGACAAGCCGGACCACCTCATTACTATTCAAGCCCCCGCCATCCCAGGTCCAGTTTCCACCATCGTGGATAAGGATATCCATAAGACAAGGGAAAAGGACAGTGCGAATGCCAAGTGCCTCGTGTTGGTCTCAGTTGATGGTGTATACCAGAGGCAGCACGAGAAGATGGACTTAGTTTTCATCTTCCTCCATAACAATGTTTTATATAGAGAGCAATCTCGTATCGCAAGATATGATACCTCGAAGGAATTGCTTCAAGCAAGATTGGCTGTCGGATCATCTGTAGGGGACCACGTCCCTATAATGATTAGCTATATTAAAAAGCTCACGGACTTGGAGACCACGTTGGAGAACGAGTCATATGCTGACTTGATTCTACAGTCCCTACCTCCTACTTATGCCCAGGGGAAGAAAGTTATACTTCCAATTAAGGGCACTCTGAAGAAACCAGGGAGACACCCGCTCTGCTTATTGGGGAATCTTCCTCTTCCGGATCTAAGGTGGATGCCATGGGTGAGAAGAAGAAGACATCCACAAAACCGATAGGCGGTGTCGGTAAGGTAAAAGAAAAGAAAAGGGCAAAAGTTTTAGGATTAATAGTAGAGAAGGAGGGATATTCCTATTGTTACGGGAAATGGCATTGGCAGAAGGATGCAGGGCTTGGAAAGCCAGAATCCAGGATATGAAGTATGTTGTGGCTTTGACTTCGGGTGTGTTTGTATTGAAAACAGTTTATCAATTAACTCTACTTTCTGGGTACTAGATACCGGATCAAGAACTCATATCTGTAATTCATTACAGGCTTTAAGAAACCGTAGAGTTATCAGGGCAGGTGATATGACTCTCAGGGTTGCTAACGGAATGAGCGTGGACGCTGTATCCGTAGGGTATATCACCTAGAATTAACAAGTGGGTAGATATTGATTCTACGTAACTGTTTATGTGTACCAAGTCTAGTATGTAAGCGATGTGGTTTATATCCCACCTAAATCAAAGTTTGATTGGGTCAGATACACTAGAGGACATTATATATTGAATCAAGCTTAGGTTTTCAAACGTCCAGAACACACTTAAAAGAAAGTCTCCAGAATTAAATAAAACTTTCTTATAGCATTGTAGACAGGGCCACATCCATGAAACACGGTTGTCAAAGTTACATAGAGAGGGATATTTGGATCTGTTCGAATATCAGTCTTATGCAACTTGTCAATCTTTTCTCATTGGAAAGATGACAAAGACCCCGTTCACTGGACACGGAGTAAAAGAGAGCGTGCTCTTAAGACTCATACACAGCGACATGTGTAGTTCAATATCTACAGATGCACAAAGTGGTTATTCCTATTCCATTACTTTTACGGATAATTTCTTTAGGTTAGGAAATGTCTTCTTATGAAAGGATAAATCCGAACACTTTGAAAAATCCCGGGAATATAAGAATGAAGTGGAAAAACAAACAGGCAAAATTATCTAGACACTGAGATCTGATTGACGTGGTGAATACTTAAATTGCTGAGTTCCTGGATTACCTAAAAGTGAATAAAGTTCTCTCATCTTACTCCATACACACCACAACACAAAGGTGTATAGGAAAGGGCGAACAAAATCCTATTAGATATTGTTCGTTCCATGATGAGTAATGCCGAGTTTCCGCAATCCTTCTGAAGTTATGCACTAGAATAAGCTGCATATCTTTTGAATAAGGTTCCTACCAAGACTGTGACTACCACACCACATCAGATGTGGAGTAAGAAGAAACCCTATTTTCAGTATCTGAAGACATGGGGATGTCTAGCTTTTGTAGAAAAGCAGTATGCGGACAAGCTCGAGGCATACTCAGTACTGTGTAAGTTTGTGGGATACCCAAAGAACTTCAGGGGGTATCTTTTGTTAGTTATATGTATGCCCTAGAGGCCATTACTGTACATGGGATGTATATTGTAGTGGATGCTTGGACATATATAGGGAGGACTTTCTTGCTCGATATGATAGTATGCTATCTGGTTGCTCTTTGTCTTAACATGTTGACATGTATATGTAATGCTGTCTTGCTCTCACATATTGACAAAGCCCTTAGGATGTGTACTTGAATACTAGGACTATGATGGAGATCATATTACTGGGGCCAAGGGTAGTCTACATGTACACCCTATAATAGTTCTTAGTCGAGTGAGTATCGAGACATGGCATCGATATTCCAGAGTAGACTAGCATATGCGCTTCTCGACCCATATGATGGGCGATGGATGATCCTATATCCATTGGTGTTTGACATCAGAGAAGGTATTACGGGTGCTCAGTGGAGACTGGGTACACTGGACGGACTCGCCGAGAACTCCTAGATGGTATTATACCTATCGTCCGATAGCAGTTCTCTGGTGACACTGGTACAGGTTAGTCTGTAGACCCGAGATCGTCATAGAGTCTTGTGTGATTCCCACTGTGCTTTGATTTCCACCATACCACGGTCAAGAGATCGTGCAAAAAGGTGGTTTTTAGGTACAATCCTGAATCACATGGAGGCAATGAGCGATAGTAGGGGTTTCGTCTCTTCCGGTATTGGGAGTTGATGTTGTGCTATGCTCGATTGGTCGTAACAGGAAATCCCTGGCCAGGGTTGCTGAGATTTACTAGGAAGTGTTATCAGTAGTTTCTCGAACCGTTATGGAGTGGAAGGTTTTTAGAGAAAGACAGAATGAATAAATAAAAAATTTAATGAAGGGATTGATCGTTCGAATAATAAACAAGTATCCATGCATTCGTTCCCACAAAATGGCACCGATGCTCCCATTGCGTATTGGTACTTATCGGGTATAGAATAGATCTGCTTCTCTTTGTTCTTAAGAACCGAATTCCGCCGTTATTTTCAACAGAATAGAATAAATAGTAACCTTTTCTCATACAGAATCCGCCGAAAAAGGTAGGTAACTTATCATGCTATTAGGGTATGACGTTATACCACTCCCAGGCTGTGATATGCGATATATCTGACGAAGAGACCGGACTGTACGGTGATGTTAAAGATTGGATTCGCAGGAGTTATAGCAGGCTTGCTTGTTGATCTTCTGATCGTTCAATACCCGGGTGGCCGTTACGTTTGGCAAACCGCTTGCGGCTTGTGAGTGTTTGATATGATCATCACCTACTGCCGGCGTATTGACAAGTCTTTAGAGTCCTACACATAGGTTTCCTGGTTCATGCGAAACGGAGTAGGAGAATATATGTGATATGTGCTGGACCAAGATTAATGCATGTATGTAATACCGCATTCTATTCTCGCGATTTGTGTATCGATCGGTTGTATGTGATATGGCCGGGTTATCGGATCAAGTTGTTGATTCGATAAATTGATACATTGGATAATGTATAATTATATATTTGATATATTAAATTACATTAACTAATATTGTATCACTTAAGTATTCATTTTTCTCATTTATGATATATTAATATATATGTGATATATGTTAATTGTATTGTTTTTGCACACATAAATATATGTGATATATTTTAAAGTGTCATGCTAGGTTACACATGCAACATGTATGTATGAGACTCACACCATGCTAGGTTAATGTTAAGGTCTTATTTATCATTAAGTAATTACAAATTAGTAGACATGAGTCATGGTTGGAAGTTTGGAGAAGCTTGTAGATAAGCTTTGAGTAAAGTCCACTTCTTTATTTTTCTTAAGATATTTGTTGACCTAACCTTAACCATACACCATGGTTAACTCTCTACATGGGTTAGTATATGATATACTCACCCATGGTTGCATTTCTAACCCAATGAGATATTTTTTCATCACTTGATCACTTCATCTTCTTCTTCCTCTTGAAACTTTCTAGCTTTTGACAAAGTGATGAAATAAAATGAGAAAATCAAATCTAAAGTGAGCAATATTCCTACTTCATCATCCTCTATTATTAGCCATTTAGTTTAAGATGTTTGCTTCACTAATCTCACCATTAGTGAAGAGATAACATGAGCTTGAGTCTCCTCGACGTAGATCATTTTCGGCTTCGAAGGCATCGAGTAAGCTTATTCATTTCTTCATGTGATCCTTACTAAAGTTCGGATGTTCACTACTAGGGGCGAAGGGACTACTACACGGAGCTTTAGAAGTGAAGGACCGGTCTACAAAGGTTGTATTCCGTATTCACTTAGATGTAAAGTTGTTTATATATCATGTTTAACCTTAATTCTCTAGTTCGATTACTTGGTTAGTTTGTTTAGCACCCTAAATTTTTAAATTGCATGTTTGATGCTTGCCAAAACCTTACTAAGGTGCTAAGCTAACCCTACAGTGGTATCAGAGCGAAGGTAGAGTATTAGGCGTGGTCTAGACGAAGTTAGAGATCCGATCGAACCCCGAAAGCCGGATACATACCCCCTCTCTGGAAATTTTTCAAAAAGTTGGATTTTTCCATTTTAAAAATATTCAGAAAAACATGCAGGGAATTCTATGGACACACCTGAAGAACGAAACCCTAACTCGTCTAAGTGACCGCTGATCTGCGGCCAAAATATGGTTTTGGCGGCGGATCCGCGGCGCCACTTAAGAGGCTTGGGTCGGGCCTTCAGCTGTAGGTCCGTAGGAACTGTGGTATGTCTCTGGTTAACTTTAACAGTGCTCAAGTGTTGAGCTCTATGTAAATTTGGGAATTCGTTGATTCGATCGAATTATTTAAACTTCGCTTAGCTTTCTGTGATTGTGATACAATATTTGGAATTCATATTGTTAGGCATGAAATCCGATGTATGTGATATTTCGGGTTTATGATGTCTAAGGTGATTGTGGATTTCAAATGTTGTTGTTTGGCATTTTCTTTTCTGCGACCGTAAGTGTAATATGTGGTGTATCGGCGGTTTTGGTGCTATATGTCAACGATAATTGGGATACGCATATTTACTTACGTTGATGATATGTGATGTTATGTGTTGCTGTGATATGTATATTGGATCGTCGTGTTTTGAATAGCCGGGGTTTTTTATGTGAGATAGGAGTTTTTCATTTTCATTCATGTAAAATTCAATGTATGTAATATTCTTTTATTGGGGCACTTCCGGGTTGAGGATGATGTCACCATCGTTGTATATTATTTACTTTTCTGCATTAGGATAGACCCAAGGCGTGGATCATAAGTAACCGGGTTCTAGGGTCTAGTGGGAGACCATCTCGAGGAGTCGAGACATGGTCTCCTAACTCTAGAATTGGTAGGGTTGCTTGCCGCTCTCGTAGGGGTCTAGGGATATGGGTTTGGCTATTCATCGCGACCGTGGAATCGGTGTTTTATACCGGCTTAATCTAAAAGACGGAATTCCTAGTATATCCAATATTTCATATATGTTCTTCTGCTGCTGATATTATGTGATGTGATCACTTTTTATTCTGAGACGAATGCTTATATTATATATATGCGATATAATAAATATTGATGCTTTCGTTTCTTATATGATGCTTAGGAAGCATAATAAAAATGGGAATTCATTAATGAGATTAATGAAATAAAAGAAACCTAAAGATGTTGTAGAAACTTGTTTAAAAACTGGTAGCTCTAGTTCTTACTTTGCATAACGGTATTCCTTGTAGAATATCTAGCACCTTATTCGATAAGGAAAGTGCCGAGATCTCTTCACCGGAGTGACCTCTTTAGCGAAACTAGCAGATACTATAACCCACTCGGTTTGTCTTTTGATTGCTTCTATAGATTTTGCTTTGCATGGTGGTATTTGTGAAATATCCTGCACCTTATTCGATAAGGAAAGAGCCGAGATCCCTTCACCGGGAGTGACCTCTTTAGCAAAACTAGTAAAACCCTCAAAAACACTCCTTTACAAAAACACTCGATTCTACAACGATGTCAAATTCATTAAGCAAAAGGTTTTCTTAAAAATCTGTCGTAGCCCTTCGTCATTTCAGATAAGTGCTACTTAGTATTCGTGCTACGTTTGTTGACCTCCGTCAAGGCGTAGTGTGTGGTAGCTGACTAGTACTTATCTGCTACATACGATGCGATTGGATTAGGGTAGTCGTGCGCCTTGTTGACCTATGTCAAGGGTCGTGCGGGTGGGTTTAATTCAATCATGAAATGTACGGGAAGAACTTGACTAGCACCCTATGGTTTGTTGACCTCCGTCAAGGTCATAGAACGCTAGGGGTAAAAGTATTATCGGGAATTTTAAGAGTTGAAATTTGCAATGAGATTGCATACCTTCTATGAAATAGTTGGATCCTGATACCCACTGCGAGTAAGAGTTACTCCTGGGAGAGTTTTACACATTACAATTAGCCGATCAAGTAGGTGTCTAGAAAGGTGTTAACAGGGTTACGCCCCTGGAAAAACGAGGTTTATTTTAATTAGGTCTATGTGAAAGCACGGGGAACCTTCCTCAAAGTACCGACACTGGCCTGGCCGAAAGATTGGTGAACTTGTACGGTGTAATTAAATCCCGGCTAGTCTTACCTTTTAGGGTTTGAAGGAAGATTTGATAAAAACAGTGGGAGCCATCATGATTAGATAAACTAATAACCAATCTAATTCTGCAAGAGCGCACGCAGAGTGTTTTCTTCTATCTCTCTCCTGGTAGCGACCATGTTACGCCTTAATCAAGATAATAATATGGATGCATTGACCAAACCTGCTTATTATACTAAGCCAGGGAACGTTGGTTCTGCTCTATCTTATAAATATTATAAGTCCGTGCAGGAAATAGGGGAATATCCGGATTCCCATGCCACCCAATCGAAGAAAGTGCATGTTGATGCATCTTCTTCGGGTGTGTTCATTACCGAGAACCGTTTCTCAGTATCCTCTACATCCTGGGTATGCGATACCGGATCAGGATCCCACATATGTAATATGTTATATAGGCTACAGAAAGGTAGAGAACTGAGAATAGGTGATATATCTCTAAGTGTTGGAGAATGTTGCAATTGTTGCAGCCAAGTAAATTGGCAGATATCACCTTGTATTGATACATTGATTCTAAACAAATGTTATTAGTTACCGAACTTGATTGCTTCTGTTTCTTTATTAAGTTAAAGAAAGATATAATTCTGTACTGGGGGATAATGTTGTGAATATTTTCCTGAATCAAGAGTTGATTGGATCAGGCATGTTATGTAACGACTTATAAAGTTCTAAATTAAACCACAGTTCAAAGTATATAGAACACACACAAGAGGAGTAGTTCAGAAATGAATGAATTCTTTTTGTGGCATTGTAGACTAAGTCATATCAATGCGACATGACCAGCTAAATTACATAAGGATGAATATAAGAATCTGTTCGAATTTTCATCTTATGCTACTTGCCAGTCTTGTCTCAAAGGTAAAATGACCTATACTCCGTTTACTCGAAACAGAGAAAGAGTTACTGAACTCTAGGAACGGATACATGTTGATGTATACGATCCTATGTCTACAAATGCCAAGGCTGGTTCTTCATACTTCGTTATATTCACTGATCTTCTCTCAGGATTCAGACATATGTTCTTATTGAAACACAAGTCTGAAACTTTTGAGAAATTCAAGGAATATAAGCTTGAAGTTGAGAACCAGACGGGTAGAAGTATTAAGTCCTTCGATGTGATAGAGGAGCAGAATACTTACGCATGGAGTTCCTGGACTTTCTAAAAGGAGAATGAGATTCTCTTTCATCTTACTCTTTCGTATACACCACAAAACAACAGTGTATCGGGGCGGAGGTATCGCACCCTATGAGATATGGTGCGCTCCATGATGAGCACTACTGAGTTACCTGTTTTCTTATGGGTGTTATGCACTTGAGAAGCTGCATACCTATTGAATGGGGTTCCATCCAAATCAGGGCCTACCACTACATATGAGATATACAATGGGAAGAGACCATGTCTTAAACGAGTTAAGATATGGGGATTGTCCGGCCTATGTTGAAAAACAAAATCCGGACAAGCTCGAGGTAAGGTTAGTTCTATAAGTTTGTTAGGATATCCTAAACAATTGTGAGGGAATATCTTCTATCAATCTGAGGAGCAAAAGGTGTTTTGTTTCTCAGCATGCCATCTTTTTGTTTAGAAAAGGAATTTCTTGTGAAGAAATTAGTGGTCATAAGGTAGAACTGGAAGGAGTTCCAGCTAGACAAACTAACAGCTGATGATTTGGTGAAACCAAAGGATTCAATAGTCTCCGACGAACCTCAGCCTCTTCGTGAATCTGGTAGGGTTCCTTATCCACTTGAGAGATACTACGGTCTTCTCAGTGACAGTGGGAGCGATGATTGCATCATGGTTGATGATGGCCCAATTAGGTTCAGGCAGGCCATCACGAGTGGTGACTCTGTAAAAAGGCTGGATGCTATGTGATCAAAGATGGAATCCATGTACACCAACAAAGTATGACTTTGGATGTTGCACCTAAAGGGGTAAAACCCATTGGGAGCAAATGGATCTTGAGAAGATTCTTGGTGTAGATGGAAAAGTTGAGACTTTCAAAGCTATGCTTAAGTCCATCAGGATCAATGCGCGCATCGCTGAGTTGGAACATCTGTTTTGATATGACAGTCAAAGAGTTTGACTTCGTCAAAAATGTAGATGAACCATGTATATACAAGAAGGTTGTAGAGAGGAAGGTTGTCTTCTACGTATTGTATATAGATGACATACTCTTGATAGGAAATGGTTTCCTATGCTACACTCGGTCAAGCCCCTTTTATCACGAGGATTCTCAATAGAAGAGCTGGATAATACCTACTACATCTTGTGGATTATGATCTATGATGATAGATCTATGTGGATGTTGGGAGTTTCCCAAATCCATGTACATTAACACCATACTAAAGGGGTTTAGTATGGACGATTCTAAGCGTGGTGGTTTGCCCACTTACTCATGGATCACTCTCTCCAAAAGATGTCTCCCAAGACTGATTGGGAGATAGCTCGTGTGCAAATGATACCCTATGCTTCGACAGTAGGCTCTATCATGCATGCGATGTTATGTACCAGACCAGATGTAGATCACTCACTAGGTGTAGTGATCAGGAATCAATCGGATCTTGGGAGAATTACTGGACAGCTGTGGAGGACATTCTTAAGTACTTGAGAAGCATTAAAAGAAAGTCCTTGGTTCCAGCTTCCAGAGTGATAAGTTTGACTAAAATTCAGTCACAAGCATTTTCTTAACCCTCAGTGCAGGGACGGTATGTTAGAAGAGTTCCAAGCTAGATATCGAGACATACTAGACGATAAAGGCTGAATACATTACTACTAATGATACTACCAAAGTGGTTGTCTGGGCATTACTTGTTCATAAGATGAACAAGGTTCCTACCATTGAGCGTCCAATAACTGTTATTATGACAACAATGGAGTTGTAGCTTTGGCCTAGGAACGAAGGTCCCATCAGCGTTCCAGACATATTCTGAGGTAAGTATCACCTGATTAGGGAGATGGTTGATCTCCAAGGGATCGAGATAAGGAGAGAAGATTTTGAGGTTAACACGGCGGATCCACAAACCAAGGCCTGCTTCCCTAAATACCATTTGAGAGATTTTGGGATGGTTGAGTATGGGATACTACAACCACTGCTATATGTTAGTGTATATGCCCTAGAGGCCATTACTGTATCATACTAGTTTGTATATTACTTGATGGAAGCTTGGGATACTCACAGTTGTATAGACAATCTTGCTCGAAATGGCAGTATGCTACTTGGTTTGTTTCTACTTTAATGTGTACATGTGTTTCTTTTAGCATATCGCCTATACACATTAGTGGAGCCCTTAGGATCTTTGCTTGATTACCAGCGTTGTGATGGCAGTCACACTAGTGGGGGCTGGGTAATCTACAAGCACATCCTTATACAGGTCCCTAGTCATAGGACTATCGAGACAGGGCATCGATACTCCGGAGTAGACTAGCGTATGCACTTCTCATCCCAGTAGGGGAGACGGTCTGTCCCACAGCCGTCAGTACGTCGTACTTGAGATAGTATGCGGGTGCTCGTTAGGTTACGAGTACACTGGACAGCACTCGTCGGGAACTGTTGGTTGGTACTATACCTATCATCAGTTATCAGTTCCCAGGTGACATGAGTACAGCTTAGTCCGCTGACTTGACACCGTCACTTCGCCTCGAGTGTGTTCCCACTGTACTTTTGATTACTACCCTACCACGGCTCAAAGGAGTCATGCAAACAGGTAGTAGTTGGGTGCAGTCCCGAAGCACTTGGAGGCAGTGACGGTTAGACATGATTCATCTCTCCCGGTATTGGGGGTTGATATCGCGCTGTGTCTAGGAGAGCCATTACACAAAGTCCCTGGCCAGGGCAAGCGAGATAAACTGGTAGGCTTTCCAGTGTTATCTCAGGGTGTTCTGGGCTTCACTCCGACACGACTTGTACCGCTATTAGGGGACTGACGTTTACCGCCCCCCTAGGCCCGCCATGCGATGTTCTCAGACGAATAGACCGGACTGTACGGAGACTGTCACATTCAGGCTCAGTAGGAGTTCGGATGGGTTCACCTCATCAGTCTTCTTATCGGCATCTACCTAGGGACCGTTACGTACAGCTAGTACCGCTTGTGGCCTGTGGTTAAACCCACTGCCAGCGTAGTGTCGAGTCTTTAGAGTCCCACACAGAGAGCTATTCGCCTTTGGGCAAAACAGAGTTGAGGTCGCATGGTTTTGCGACAGGGTTTGTTCACATCTGTGCACTTGTGCACGTTTGGTGCCCGGGCAGTTATTACTAGCGGGCTTTGGTTTAAGCCAGATCCTAGTATACGTTTTGGGATTGGTTTTATCTCGTTTGTATTCGTGTTCCTCGGAACGCGGATGCGGGTGTGTATGCACGGTTGATTGAGACAGAGGCAGAGGATTCTCGTTAGGGTTGTTGACTGTTGACCTTTTCTAAACCCTAATGAGAATAAGAAATATGATTAATAATAATATTAATTAAGTATTATTGTGCCATGGTTGGGTTGAAAGTTTGACTTTGTTGACTTGTTGACTTTGTTGACCGGTTGACTATTTTGGACTTGTTGACCATCATCATTTCATGGCTATGACTTTTGCTTGCTTGTTGTTTACAAAATGCATTAAATGCATGAAATGATAATGCCATTGACATGAACCATCACAAATACTTAATTATTATTATTATCATGATTATTTTTGTTTTTGAGAGCATGGTTGTAAAAAGTCTTTCTCATTCTATCATATTGATTCTCTCTCATCCAAGCTCTCCCTCTTCCTCTTGCTCATGGCTCTCTTGTCTCATGAGTTGAGAAACATGAGCCATTGAGTTAAAACCCTAAAAACACTTCTCTACTCACTCTAGAGTACAAGGTCTAGCAAGCCAAGTATTTTAGTTTCCTCTCGATTGAGGTAGGAGCCAAAGGGAGAAGGTTTCGGGTGGATCCATCTTCGGCAGGAGGAGACGACGAGGTGAGGCCGACCAAACCACTTCAAGGAGCAAGAAGAGAAGGAGTTCAAGACCTAGGTATAACCCCTAACATAGTAGTTAAACTCTTAGTTAGGTTGATAGATAGTTAGTTTAGCAAAGATCCTATTTTCTAGTCCATGTTACCTTTCACCGCAAAAATCATTTTTCACCGTTTCCGCAACCCCGAAAGAACCGGGATGGGTAACGTGGACTTACAGTGGTATCAGAGCCAGGCTAAACACTATCTAGCATGTTAGCAAAGTATCTAGAATTTCGATCGGAGAAAAAAATCACAAAACACGCCCGAGATTTGAACTTTCTGTCGATTTTTAAACTGCTCCAAAAATAATTTGACACATACCAAAAATCGGCTCAGGGTTTTAAATGAACACAGAAGAAAAACGAGCCAACGAGTTGACCAACTCACCACGGAACCACGGCAAGAACATGCTTCTTGCCGCGGACCCGCGGCCGAGTTGACTCGGCCGTGGCTCATTTTTCCTGCAGTGTACTCAGTGTGCAGTTTTGGGATTTTTGGAATATGTTTTTGCCCAAATTATCCAGAAAACAAATTGTGTTTGGGGTGGTTACAAATCCGTATTTTGATCGAACTTCTATAGACTTTAGCTAATGGGTTATATCTGTGATGTGATATATGTATTGAACGTCTGCTAATTGCTATACGTCGATTAGTGGAGGTTATACATATCTGTGATCTGTAATGTTTCTTGTATGTGTATATGAATTCGTTGGATTGTCGCGGATGAATAGCCGGGGGGTTGTGAGATGAGAGTTTTCTTTAACTTTTCATTTGATGTAATATGTAATTGATGTAATATTATTTATATGGCCGCACATCCGGGATGAGGTTGTAGCCGCCATTGTATATTATTTCTTTTACTGTTTTTGCTCCTAGGATAGACCCAAGATGGGGTGCACAAACTACCGAGTACCTCAAAGTGCCGAGTGGCCTACTCACGTTGTTGAGGGAGGTTGCTTCACTTCGGGTATTTGACAGGTAGTTTGCCGCACCCGTAGGGGTCTAGGGTGGGGTCTTGGCTGTTCATCGCGACCGTGTAATCCTCTTTTCGTTGCAGGCTCGAACGAAACGCGGATTCCTAGTATATCCAATGTGTTCATCTGTGATCTGGAATGGCTATCATTGCATCTGACGAATGTATATATCTATATATGATATCTATTTAGGCGTTGCTTATGTTTTGCATCCGTGCTAGTCCAGCCCCCGCTCTGTCGTTAGTTAAGTAACTTAACGGGTAATGACGGGGCCCCGTGGCGAATGCGGATGGCATAAGCGTACATCATATTTTCGTTGTTTTCTGCAATGGTAGGATTAAATGATGGGACACATTAAATTAATGCAAGAAAATAAACCAAAGTAAAGTCGTTGGAACAATTTCCAAACCACTCGGTTTCTTTTCAAAAACAACTTTTAACCGCGGAGCTTAAGCCACTCCTTTTAAAAGCTATCACGTTCTATCGATTATATCAAGTTCACTACGTTCACGGTTTTGCCAAAACCATTCGTATCCCTCCATCATTTCAGTTAAATATTCGTTAGTATTCAAGCTATGTATTTTGACCTACGCCAAGGTATAATGATTGGTAGCTGCCGGATATTTATCTATTGCATAGATAGATGCATTGGTTTGGGACAGTCGTACTGCCATTTTGGCCTTCGTCAAGGGTATATACGGGTGGGTTCAAATTAACCTGGTAAATGATGGGTAGAACTTGACATGTGACTTATGATATTTTGGCCTACGTCAAGGTCATAAGAGCATGGGGCAAAAATCCACATCGGGAGTTTCTAAAGAAACTGAAACTTGCTAGTGCTGCATACCATTTGGAGTGTGAATGGATAGCGATAGCCACCCCCGCACTTACGCTGCTCTCGTTAATGTTAATGGATAGCGATAGCCACCCCCGCACTTACGCTGTCAAGCTTGCCAATCCTGGTAGGATTCCTTCAGTTTTATCACACGATGATATTTGGATCCCGATCCTACTGTGAGTATATGCTACTCCTCGGGAAATTTCTCACTTAACGATCAATGCTATAAACCAAGTAGGTGTCTAGAAAGGTGTTAGCGGGGCTATGCCCCCAGGGAAAAGAGGTTCTTTAATTAAGGAACTTTATGAAAGCGTTGGAAAACCTCCCTCGAAGTACCAACACTGGCCTGGCTGAACGGTTAAGCAAGTATTGTACGGTGAGATTGATCCCGACTAATTCTTCCTTTTTGGTTTGAGGAGGAATTCGAGAAACAGTCGGAGCCATCCTGTTTAGACAAACTAAAAACCACTCTAAACTTGCAAGAGCATCATGCTAAAGTGTTTCTTCTCTCTCTCCTAATTGCAGCGACCAATCGTCATGACCGGACTTAAGTTATTACTAGATAAAAACATACTGACAGGGCCAAACTACAAAGATTGGCTCAGGAATGTCAAAATGGCAATCACTTATGACAAGCTGGGGTATCTTCTTACCACCAAAGCTCCCCCTGTCCCAGGTCCCACCTCCAGCGTCGCGGATAAGGAAATCCGTAAGACCTGGGAGATCGACTGCGCGAAGGCCAAGTGCCTCGTGCTTGCTTCTATGGACAATGAACATCAGAGGAGGCACGAGAATATGGACCTTGAATCCATATTTCTCCATACAAAAGAACTGTATGGAGAGCAATCCCGTATTGCCAGATACGAAGTCTCGAAAAAGCTGTTTTCGGCGAGATTGGCCGTCGGATCATCGGTAGCGGAACACGTGCTTAAGATGATTGGCTATATTGAAGAGCTCGCGGACCTTGGGACCACGTTAGAGAACGAGCTCTATACTGACTTGATTCTCCAGTACATTCCTTCCACTTACGCCCAGTTTATCCTGAACTTCAACTTGCAAGAAAAAGAAGTTGAACTTTCAGAACTCCTCAACATGCTGAGGAGTGTAGAGGGCACCCTACAGAAAGGTAGGAAAACATCCACTTTGTTTGTTGGAGGACCTTCCTCTTCTAGGTCCAAGGCGAAAGCCAAGGGATAGAAGAAGAAAGCCCCCACCAAACCAAGGGGCGGTGTTAGTAAAGTGGAAGCGAAGGGAAAAGCAAAAGCAACAAAAGTAGCGGGAAAGCTTATGGGGAAAGAAGAGTGCTTTTATTGTCACAAGAGTGGACACTGGAAAAAGGATTGCAGGGCTTGGAAGTCCAAGAACCAGGACCCGAAGCAAGTTGCGGCTTCGGTTTCAGGTGTGTATGTTATTGAAAACTGTCTATCAATAAACTCTACTTCCTGGGTATTGGATACTGGATCAGGATCTCATATCTGTAATTCTTTGCAGGCACTGAGAAAGCGTAGGGTTTTGAAGGCAGGTGATATGATCCTCAGAGTTGCAAACGGAGCTGGCATGGATGCTGAGTCCGTGGGGGACTATCACTTGGGATTATCAGATGGACATGTTTTGGTTTTACAGGATTGTTATTTTGTACCCAATGCAATTTGTAATATCATATCTGTGTCTTTAATGTCTAAAGAAGGTTATGAATTTGCATTTGTAACCAATGTTGTAAACATTCACCTTAATCAAGTTCTGATTGGGTCGGGTACATTAAGCAATGGTATATACGTATTAAACCAACCACAGATTTTCAATGTCAAGAATACACACAAAAGAAAGTCTCCAAAAATAAATCATGCTTTCTTATGGCATTGTAGACTAGGTCACATCAATGAGAGAAGGTTGACGAAGTTACATGCAGAAGGATATTTGGATCCGTTCGAATATCAATCGTATGCAACTTGTCAATCCTGTCTCAAAGGAAAGATGACAAAAACTCCATTTACTGGACATGGAGTAAGAGCGAGCGAGCTCTTGGGACTCGTACACAGCGATGTATGCGGTCCAATGTCTACACATGCGCGAAGTGGTTATTCTTACTTGATTACTTTTACGGATGATTTTTCAAGGTTCGGACATGTCTTCTTAATGAAGCATAAATCTGAAGACTTTGAAAAATTCCAGGAATACAAGAATGAAGTAGAAAAACAAACAGGAAAAAGTATCAAGTCACTGAGATCTGATCGAGGTGGTGAATACTTAAGTGCCGAGTTCCTGGATTACCTAAAAGAGAATGGAATTCTCTCTCAGCTTACTCCTCCATACACTCCACAACATAACGGTGTATCGGAGAGACGGAACCGAACCCTATTGGATATGGTACGTTCCATGATGAGTAACGCTGAGTTACCGCGATCATTCTGGGGATATGCACTAGAATCAGCTGCATATCTTTTGAACCGAGTTCCAACTAAGACTGTGCCTACCACATCATATCAGATGTGGAGTGGGAAGAAACCCTATCTTCAATATCTGAAGATTTGGGGATGTCCAGCTTTTGTCAAAAAGCAACATGCGAACAAACTCGAGGCACGCTCAGTACAGTGCAAGTTTGTGGGATACCCAAAGAACTCCAGGGGGTATCCCGTCTATTATGCAGAAGAACAAAAGGTTTTTGTTTCTCGTAATGCCCACTTTCTGGAACATCAGTTCTTAGAAAAAGAAATAAGTGGGAGCGCAATAGAACTGGAAGAAATTCCAGAACCACAAACTATCACTGAAAGCTTAGTAGAACCAGAGGGTTCGAAAGAACAGGACATTCCTGCGCCGCTCCGCAGAAGTAGTAGGCAGTCTCATCCGCCCGAGAGATACTACGGTTTTCTCATAGACAGGGATAGAGAGGATTGCATCATTGATAATGATGAGCCAACTAGCTTCCAGCAGGACATTCAGAGCGTTGACTCGGTAAAATGGCTGGATGCAATGCGGACCGAAATGGAGTCCATGTACACCAACAAAGTATGGACTTTGGACGTTGCTCCAGATGGGGTAAAACCCGTAGGATGCAAGTGGATCTTCAAGAGGAAGATTGGTGTAGATGGACAGGTTGAGACCTATAAGGCTAGACTTGTTGCAAAGGGTTTTCGTCAAAGACCTGGTTTGGACTATGACGAAACCTTTTCTTCAGTGGCTATGCTCAAATCCATTCGGATTCTTCTTGCCATTGCTGCTTTCCACGATTATGAGATTTGGCAGATGGACGTAAAGACTGCTTTTCTAAATGGAAATTTAGAGGAGTGTGTCTATATGGACCAGCCAGAAGGTTTCATTCAGAGTGGGAGCAGCGGAAAAGTGTGCAAGTTGCTTAAGTCCATTTATGGACTAAAGCAGGCATCGCGGAGTTGGAACATCTATTTTGATGAGACAGTCAAAGAATTTGGCTTTATCAAAAATCCAGATGAACCAGGCATCTATAGTAAAATTGTAGCACGAACTGTCGTATTCCTCGTTTTATACGTGGACGACATTCTCTTGATAGGAAATGACATTCCTATGCTACAATCTGTCAAAGGGTTCTTGTCACACAGGTTCTCCATGAAAGACCTGGGTGATGCCTCTTACATTCTGGGGATCCGGATCCATCGTGATAGATCCAAGAGGATATTAGGACTTTCACAGTCTAGGTACATCGACACCATACTGAAAAGATTCAATATGGAAGATTCCAAGCGCGGTAATCTACCGGCTTGTCACGGGATCACCCTCTTCAAAGAGATGTCTCCCAAGACTGATTTGGAAAGGGATCGCATGTCTATTATACCCTACGCTTCTGCGGTAGGCTCTATAATGTATGCGATGTTGTGTACCAGACCAGATGTAGCTTATGCACTGAGTGTGGTAAGCCGGTATCAGTCAAACCCTGGGGAGAAGCACTGGATAGCGGTAAAGAACATTCTGAAGTACCTGAGAAGGACTAAGGACATGTTTTTGGTTTACGGCGGAAAAGACCTCCAGATGGAGGCCTTTGCTGACTCCAGCTTCCAGAGTGACAAGGATGACTCCAAGTCCATTTTTAGTTATGTCTTCACCCTCAATGGAGGGGCGGTGTGTTGGAAGAGTTCCAAACAGGAAACCGTTGCTGACTCGACGATGGAAGCGGAGTATATCGCTGCATCTGATGCCGCAAAAGAAGCCGTCTGGATGAGGAAGTTCTTGACTGAACTTCAGGTGGTTCCGTCCATTGTTGATCCAATACCTCTGTATTGTGACAACAACGGAGCTATAGCTTTAGCGAAGGAACCCAGGTCCCATCAGAAGTCCAGACGCATCTTATGGCGGTATCACCTGATCAGGGAGATCGTGGATCGCCGGGAGATCGAGGTTCGGAGGGTTGCTACAGAAGATAACACTGCAGATCCATTCACGAAGGCCTTACCCCAGACTCAGTTCGAGCGGTTGATCGAGATGATAGATCTTCGATACGCCAATACATGGCCTTATTGCAAGTGGGAGATTGTTAGTGTATATGCCCTAGAGGCCATTACTGTATCATACTAGTTTGTATATTACTTGATGGAAGCTTAGGATATTCACAGTTGTATAGACAATCTTGCTTGAAATGGTAGTATGCTACTTGGTTTGTTTCTACTTTAATGTGTATATGTGTTTCTTTTAGCATATCGCATATACACATTAGTGGAGCCCTTAGGATCTTTGCTTGATTACCAGCGTTGTGATGGCAGTCATACTAGTGGGGGCTGGGTAATCTACAAGCACATCCTTATACAGGTCCTTAGTCGTAGGACTATCGAGACAGGGCATCAATACTCCGGAGTAGACTAGCGTATGCGCTTCTCATCCCAGCAGGGGAGACGATCTGTCCCACAGCCGTCAGTACATCGTACTTGAGATAGTATGCGGGTGCTCGTTAGGTTACGAGTACACTGGACAGGACTCGTCAGGAACTGTTGGTTGGTACTATACCTATCGTCAGTTATCAGTTCCCAGGTGACATGAGTACAGCTTAGTCCGCTGACTTGACACCATCACTTCGCCTCGAGTGTGTTCCCACTGTACTTTGATTACTACCCTACCACGGCTCAAAGGAGTCGTGCAAACAGGTAGTAGTTGGGTGCAGTCCCGAAGCACTTAGAGGCAGTGACGGTTAGACAGGATTTGTCTCTCCCGGTATTGGGGGTTGATATCGCGCTGTGTCTAGGAGAGCCATTACACAAAGTCCCTGGCCAGGGCAAGCGAGATAAACTGGTAGGTTTTCTAGTGTTATCTCAGGGTGTTCTGGGCTTCACTCCGACACGACTTGTACCGCTATTAGGGGACTGACGTTTCCAGCCCCCTAGGCCCGCCATGCGATGTTCTTAGACGAACAGACCGGACTGTACGGAGACTGTCACATTCAGGCTCAGTAGGAGTTCGGATGGGTTCACCTCATCAGTCTTCTTATCGGCATCTACCTGGGGACCGTTACGTACAGCTAGTACCGCTTGTGGCCTGTGGTTAAACCTACTGCCAGCGTAGTGTCGAGTCTTTAGAGTCCTATACAGAGAGCTATTCGCCTTTGGGCAAAACAGAGTTGAGGTCGCATGGTTTTGCGACAGGGTTTGTTCACATCTGTGCACTTGTGCACGTTTGGTGCCCGGGCAGTTATTACTAGCGGGCTTTGGTTTAAGCCAGATCCTAGTATACGTTTTGGGATTGGTTTTATCTCGTTTGTATTCGTATTCCTCGGAATGCGGATGCGGGTGTGTATGCACGGTTGACTGAGACAGAGGCAGGGGATTCTCGTTAGGGTTGTTGACTGTTGACCTTTTCTAAACCCTAATGAGAATAAGAAATATGATTAATAATAATATTAATTAAGTATTATTGTGCCATGGTTGGGTTGAAAGTTTGACTTTGTTCACTTGTTGACTTTATTGACCGGTTGACTATTTTGGACTTGTTGACCATCATCATTTCATGGCTATCATTTCATGGCTATGACTTTTGCTTGCCTGTTGTTTAAAAAATGCATTAAATGCATGAAATGATAATGCCATTGACATGAACCATCACAAATACTTAATTATTATTATTATCATGATTATTTTTGTTTTTGAGAGCATGGTTGTAAAAAGTCTTTCTCATTCTATCATATTGATTCTCTCTCATCCAAGCTCTCCCTCTTCCTCTTGCTCATGGCTCTCTTGTCTCATGAGTTGAGAAACATGAGCCATTGAGATAAAACCCTAAAAACACTTCTCTACTCACTCTAGAGTACAAGGTCTAGCAAGCCAAGTATTTTAGTTTCCTCTCGATTGAGGTAGGAGCCAAATATAGAAGCTTTCGGGTGGATCCATCTTCGGCAGGAGGAGACGACGAGGTGAGGCCGACCAAACCACTTCAAGGAGAAAGAAGAGAAGGAGTTCAAGACCTAGGTATAACCCCTAACATAGTAGTTAAACTCTTAGTTAGTGTTATCAGTAGTTTCTCGAACCGTTATGGACCTTGCATCGGCATGACTTATCAGGCTATAGGGGTCTGACGTTATACCACCCCAAGGCTGTGATATGCGACATATCCGACGAAGAGAACGGACTGTACGGTAGTGTTACTGATTGGATTCGCAGGAGTTATAGCAGGCTTGCTTGTTGATCTCCTGATCGCTCAATACCCGGGTGGCCGTTACGTTTGGCAGACAGCTTGCGGCTTGTGGGTGTTTGATCTGATCATCACGTACTGCCGGCATATTGACGAGTCTTTAGAGTCCTACATAGAGGTTTCCTGGTTCATGCGAAACGGAGTAGGAGCACATATGTGATATGTGCGGGACCGAGATTAATGCGTGTATGTAATACCGCATTCTATTCTCGCGATTTGTGTATCGATCGGTTGTATGTGATATAACCGGGTTATCGGATCAAGTTGTTGATTCGATAAATTGATACATTGGTTAACGTATAATTATATATTTGATATATTAAATTACATTAACTAATATTGGATCACTTAAGTATTCATTTTTCTCATTTATGATACATTAATATATATGTGATATATGTTAATTGTATTGTTTTTGCACACATAAATATATGTGATATATTTTAGTGTGTCATGCTAGGTTACACATGCAACATGTATGTATGAGACTCACACCATGCTAGGTTAATGTTAAGGTCTTATTTATCATTAAGTAATTACAAATTAGTAGACATGAGTCATGGTTGGAAGCTTGGAGAAGTTTATAGATAAGTTTTGACTAAAATCCACTTCTTTGTTTTTACTTAAGATATTTGTTGACCTAACCTTAACCATACACCATGGTTAACTCTCTACATGGGTTAGTGTATATGATACACTCACCTATGGTTGCATTTCTAATCCAATGAGATATTTTTTCATCACTTGATCACTTCATCTTCTTCTTCCTCTTAAAACTTTCTAGCTTTTGACAAAGTAATGAAATAAAATAACAAAATGAAATCTAAAGTGAGCAATATTCCTACTTCATCATCCTCTACTATTAGCCATTTAGTTTAGGGTGTTTTCTTCACTAATCTCACCATTAGTGAAGAGGTAGCATGAGCTTGAGTCTCCTTGACGTAGATGATCTTCGGCTTCGAAGGCATCGAGCAAGCTTGTTCATTTCTTCATGTGATCCTTACTAGAGTTCGGATGTTCACTATTAGGGGAGAATGGACTACTACACGGAGCTTTAGAAGTGAAGGACCGGTCTACAAAGGTTGTATTCCGCATTCACTTAGATGTAAAGTTGTTTATATATCATGTTTAACCTTAATTCTCAAGTTCAATTACTTGGTTGGTTTTTTTAGCACTCAAAATTTTTAAATTGCATGTTTGATACTTGCCAAAACCTTACTAAGGTGCTAAGATAACCTTATATTTTTCCTATTACGCAGAGGAACAAAAGGTTTTTGTTCTTCGTCATGCCCATTTTTTTTTTTGGAAAATCAATTTTTTGTAAAAATAGTGGGAGCGCAATAGAACTGGAAGAAATTCCAGAACCACAAAATATTACTGAAAGTATGGTAGAACCAGAGGTTTCAAAAGAACCGAACATCTCTACGCCAATCCGCAGGACTAGTAGGCGGTCTCATCCGCCCGAGAAATACTATGGTTTTCTCATAGACGGGAGTGGCCACGATGCCAGGTATCCTAACGGTTGCCCCGCATTGAAACGGTAGGGAGGTGGGAGATATACCTAACAAGAAAGAGAATAAGGGTAGCGGACTAGGATAGGAATCAACAATAAAGAGATCGAGAGGATTGCATCATCGACAATGATAAGCCAACTAGCTTCCAGTAAGCCATTCAGTGTGGTGACTCGGTAAAATGGCTGGATGCAATACGGACCAAAATGGAGTCCATCTACACCAACAAAATATGCACTTTGAATATTGCTCCAGAATGGATGAAACCCGAAGGCTGCAAATGGATCTTCACAAAGAAGATTGGTGTAGATGGATAAGTTGAAACTTATAAGGCTAGACTTGTTGCAAAAGGTTTTCGTCAAAGACCTGATTTGGACCATGATGAAACCTTTTCTTCGGTGTCTATGCTCAAATCCATTCGGATCCTTCTTGTCATTGCTGCCTTCCAAGATTTTGAGATCCGGCAGATGGACGCAAAGACGGCTTTTCTAAATGGTAATTTGGAAGAGTGTGTCTATATGAATCAGCCAGAGGGTTTCAATCAGAGTGGAAGCAGCGGGACAATATGCAAGTTGCTTAAGTCAATTTATGGACTAAAGCAGGCATCGCTGTCACGACCTGTTCAGACTAGAATATTGCATTATTATATTCCCCATTCTTATTCTTTTTATAAATAAACAGGTGCTTTTAACGCATGTCTGCTACATGTTACAGGTTACTGGTTCTTGGACAGAAAATAGTGCAAACGATGTAAAAACGATAAAAATGTAGACTTTAACCAACAAACAGAGAATCTTGATCAAGCCTACATAAGGAACAATTCACATAGCAAGATTCAAGACATCGACTCAAAGCGAACGGTTAAAAATCCATTGCAAATTGTTCACTGAAGATCTGGAACCAACCTAGAAGCCCAAATGGAAAAGAACATGTAGAAACAGCAAGAAAATAAAGCCCAAAAGCAGCACAAAAAATTTGACAAGCCAAGTCCACTATTGGGCCGCAGAACCGCGGTCCAACCCCTACCAAAGCCGCGGTTCCGCGGCCATCAAGCGCAATCAGGAGCTGAAAATTTTACCTAAACTTTATGCGACGTTGACTGGTCTTTATAGGGCTATTTTTGTAATTATGGACATGCGAAACAAATGTAACCCTAGGGTTTCCTATTCTTTATAAATAGGAACTCTAAAAATTGTAAACTTCATGCCTCCTTTTAATAATAAATTTCAGATCTCTTTTTGGAGAGCATCGGTGTTTCCTTTCCATTCAGAAATTTAGATCTGACAATCCTGCATGGATGATTGGAGGGATGCATCTGTAAGTAGATTTAATTTCTCGCCCTAGTGTAGATTTTAATTCTTTGCCCTAGGTAGATTTAATTTCATGCCCTAGGAACTTGTTTAGGGTTTAGCTTTGGGGAAGGATTTTGAGAGATGAGATCTCTCATCCCTTTCTTACCCACCAAATATTTACAATAGGACTCCATGCATACACGCACACACCGCGTCCTACGGCATCCTACCCCTCGAGGTAACGATGACACCGTAGTGTAAAGGCCCGGGTGCGCGCGTTTTCCATGGAGGTTAGGGTAAGGATCTCTAAAGGAAGGACAAGAACCTAGAGGAAGGAACACCTTCCCGAATGGATCTAATCCCCTTTAGTGATAATTACCATAACTCCTCATAGATCTTCATTCGGGTATGAAAGCGTTGAGATTTACTTGCATTTCCAAACCATCCCTAAACCTAACCCTAGCAAGACTAGATCTAGATAATCGTAGTATAGAATAATTAGGTTTTTAGATTTAATAATCAATCCGAACACCCTTCGGAATTAACTCGTAAGAGCGAATCGGAAATTCACAACATCCCTGTGGACCGACCCGTACTCACCGGCTAGCTGCAAAGCGACGCCGTTCTTGATTGCGGTTTAGAAATAGTTTTTGACAGACAAATCAAATGGCGCCGCTGCCGGGGATGGCGTAGAACTTTCCTTTTTGCAATTTCGGGTTAATCTTAAAATTAAAAAATCTGAAAAATCTGAAAAAATCAAAAAAATATAAAAATATATATATTTTGCTATTTTTGGAAGGGATACTGTGTTGTTTTAATTTTGCAGGATACACGAAAATCGGATCTGGAAATTTCCAGAAAGCAAACCAGAAAACAACACATCATAACAGAGGTAGATTGCCACCACAGAGCCGTACAGTTTTTTCCAGGACCCGATCCAGCAGAATAACCGCGGAACCGCGGCCTTGATGTGCTAAAAACCGCGGAACCGCGGCATTTCTGACGGTTCATCGCAAAAAATTTTCATGGTTTGATTTCTAATTTTCCCCTCTGTAAATCCTCATATATTTTTTCTGGAAATTCCTGCAAAATTTTGTGCACTTTTAAAATATATTCCCTTCCAAATAACGATCTTGTGCAGGATTTTTGGGCCCCACTTGAACTAAATTGATTGCAAGTAATATTTTGTTGTTGCATATTTTGTGTTGAAAATCTTTGTGCAACAAATTTTTCCTAATAAAGAGAAAAAGAATAAAAAAAAAATAAGAAAAATTTTATAGAAACTTGTAAAATTTTTGGCCTCAAATAGATCCTTGCACCAACCAACTTTCCTTCCTTCCCCTTCTTCTAACATGGGTACCCCACATAAGAAATCATTAGCCGAACTTTGGTATCCCGAACCTAATTTTGCGTCGTATGTCAATTTGTTCGGTCAATTTAAAGACGATCCTTCCTTGCCAAAAATTTCGTTGAAAGATCAAATAGAGGCGTCTAGGAGAAATAGTTTGACTTTTCAACCCACATTGTGTCAATCGAGTCAACCTTTACCACCTACATATGTTGATACCACTTCTTCAAGTCCTTCTGTCATTCCTAGGCCGATGTCCATTGCTGAGCATATTGCTCAATCTCGCAGTCGATGTTTCACCCCTCTCCACTCATCCAGTTCTAGGGATCAACACGACTATTCACCTTTTTATCCATATGTTGACCCTATCCCTGTCCAATCACTCACTTCCTACCAGTCATACCCGACTTTCCCACCTTCACTAGACACTGTTTCTACACAGCCATTAGGGAGTTTCACATATCCAACCAATTTTGAATCTTTTACCGAAACCCCCTCACCATCCAAGTCTAGTTTGGAAGAGTCGTTGGAGACTTATATTGCTGTAACAAACAAAATGGTGAGGAATGTGGAAGCGTCCATGGCCGCCCTTATGCAACCGAGTGAACCGGTAGCTAGTGTCCCGCTAGCTCCAAATTTTTCAATGTATGAGGCGGCAGTTGGACAGAGTGAGAATGAGAGAGGATTTTCAAATCAAACCTACCCTTACCCAATTGAAGCCCACAACTCCTGTTTTCCATCGATTGCCCTAAATAGTTCACCTGTTGAAAATAAAAACGAGTTGTGTGATTTTGTAGTGTTTGATTTGCCAAATTGTGAGGAACCCCTTTCGAGTGAAACCGCACCTAATCCTTTCGATCTTTACACCTCCCATCTAGAACCTAAATTGATAGATATCCATGCTTTTGATGAGGTGTCTAAGAAAATTGATTTTCACTTGATTGAGGATATAGACGCCGGGAATATTTCGGATGATGAACCTGTCGATTTAATTGAGATTTTATGTTCAAATCATCATCCCGAGTTATTAAAGGTTTCTCCCGAATCTAATATGCGTCTTGAATTTGATGATAATGGCATGGATGAGTTAAATATTGAGGATAGTATTGAGGAGAGTCTTGAGGATAATATTGAGGTTGAATCATTTTTATTTGATGTGTCTGATTTTTCAATTCATCCTCCTAAACCTTTGACTGCTATATCACCCTCACTCCTTCCCATCGTTCCGACCCCGCTTGAAGACTGTGAGCTTGAAACCTTTTCCTTGAATCTGACACAATTCTCACAGACGATAACACCTACGAGTGTTTCACCTTTTCGGACGATGTTGATGACTCACCGCCCGAGTTTGAGTCCTTTACATTTTCAGATGAGCCATCAGACTCGGTTGATTATAGTAGTTTCGAACCATTAATGGAATCTTTCAAGTTCGAAACAGTTTACTACGGTGAGAAAGATACTATCCCTACTTCACTCCCTTTCGTCTTTCCCATTGTTCCGACCGAACAAGTGACCGTTACGCTTTCATCTACTATACCAAGTTCGGCATACCCATATTTTCTTGCGAATCTTGAGGGATTTGACCCCATTGAACGACGAGTTGATAGGTTAGCGCATTCGCTTTTAACACATCGGTCATCACTAATTGCGCTAATTTATGCACTCAATTTACACCCTCAAAATCGCACTCCACTTCTTTCTTCTTTCCGTCTTTCTTTTCCCCCACCGAGACCATATTCTACCATTCTTCTTTCCACACGGTCTCGCGTGCTTTTCATCTCTTTTCTTTCCATCCCATTCTTGCACCAACTCTACCATTACCATGATAAGATTTTTGAATGGTTGGTGCTAACATTTGGCTTGTGTAAGGCCAAGCTTAAGTTTGGGGGGAATCTTGTTGTATATATGTATATATCTTTTTGTTTTCTTTTTCTATAAAAAAAAATTCAAAACAAAAAAAATAAAAAAATTGTAAATAAATAAACAGGGGAGTGCCGATTTTTTGACCCTCTTGGTTTAGTATGACAGTGAGGACACTGTCAAGTTCAAGTTTGGGGGTATGCTCGGTACGTCTTCTTCCTTCGCATCCATTTGTATATATTTTTGCATTTGCATATTTATTTGAAAACCCATAAAAATTGAAAAAATTCAAAAATTATAAAAATAATTGTATTCAATTTTGGCCATATTTGATTTGAGTTTGACAAATAGGTTAACTGGCTAGGAACAACTAGATCTTAGACTTAGTGAATTAAAAACCCTAAAAATAACATTCCTTAAAGTTTAACGGTAGAAAGTATATGTCTTGTAGTTTATTTAGAAATAGGCAAATTTTGGGTTCACTTTTTGGGCTAAGTTGAAACAAGGGAAGAGTATTGATGTTCTTATTAGAGTATAAGTTTGAAAAATAGTTCCTAGCTTAAGTCTAGATTCTGAAAATGTATACCCTACAATTTGCACAATCACGCACCTTGAAACTTGGAATAGTAGAAGAGATCTTGAAATGCTCTTGTCTAAAGTCCTTAGTACGAAGAAAACAAAAGAAAAAAAAACAGTGAATAAAGAAAAAAAAATGGACACTGGTTTTGTGATTACTTAAGGCTGTAAAAAATAGAAAAATCTTTAGCGAGGGTGCTTCATCACCTAGTGCCTTAGACCAACTGGTTTGGGAGTCACTGCTAAAAGCCTTGGGTGTTGCAAAACTAGGAAGTACGCTTTAAAGTGCTAATGCATCTTGTAATCGGTTGTTGGTACCTCAAGAAGTATTAACAGTCGCATGAAGGATGTGTAAGCGAAATTAAAAATTCACTAATTAATAAGTGCTTTGGACAATAGACGAGAGTACGATTGCTTGATTTGAATTTCCAAGTGTAGGGGTGATATTTACACACGCGTGGGGATATGTGATTAGAGTTTAGATGAGAGAAAGGAATGAAGAATAAAACTTGTATCTTTAGTAGGGTTGATAGAAATTCCTGAGTGGAGATGTAACCCTAGAAGGAAAACTTAGGATATGCCGAAAGCTAAGTAGGTCTACATAACATATATAATCTTAAGTTAAATAATGAGGAAGTGTGAAGAATATGGGTGGATAATTTACGAGTCGACGATAATAGAATTCCTTGTTAGAAAACCTAACTGGAGAATAAAAGTTAATGGGCCAAATTGATAGGATTTTGTGGGTGTAATCCGCTGAAAACCCTCAGGAGACAACACTCCTCCTACTAGGGACACCTAGAGATTTAACGGCTTGTTGCTCGAGCTTAGTGCAATCGCGGTTCCCTGCGAAAGTGCGGTTAGGATTTTAGTGAATAAAAATAAGTTTGCTCGAGGACGAGCAAAAGATAAGTTTGGGGGTATTTGTTCAGACTAGAATATTGCATTATTATATTCCCCATTCTTATTCTTTTTATAAATAAACAGGTGCTTTTGACGCATGTCTGCTACATGTTACAGGTTACAGGTTCTTGGACAGAAAACAATGCAAACAATGTAAAAACGATGAAAATGTGGACTTTAACCAACAAACAGAGAATCTTGATCAAGCCTACATAAGGAACAATTCACAAAGCAAGATTCAAGACATCGACTCAAAGCGAACGGTTAAAAATCCATTGCAAATTGTTCATTGAAGATCTTGAACCAACCTAGAAGCCCAAATGGAAAAGGACATGTAGAAACAGCAAGAAAATAAAGCCCAAAAGCAGCACAAAAAATTTGACAAGCCAAGTCCACTATTGGGCCGCGGAACCGCGGCCCAACCCCTACCAAATCCGCGGTTCCGCGGCCATCAAGCACAATCAGGAGCTGAAAATTTTACCTAAACTTTATGCGACGTTGACTGGTCTTTATAGGGCTATTTTTGTAATTATGGACATGCGAAACAAATGTAACCCTACGGTTTCCTATTCTTTATAAATAGGAACTCTAAAAATTGTAAACTTCATGCCTCCTTTTAATAATAAATTTCAGATCTCTTTTTGGAGAGCATCGGTATTTCCTTTCCATTCAGAAATTCAGATCTGACAACCCTGCATGGATGATTGGAGGGATGCATCTGTAAGTAGATTTAATTTCTCGTCCTAATGTAGATTTTAATTCTTTGCCCTAGGTAGATTTAATTTCATGCCCTAAGAACTTGTTTAGGGTTTAGCTTTGGGGAAGGATTTTGAGAGATGAGATCTCTCATCCCTTTCTTACCCACCAAATATTTACAATAGGACTCCATGCATACACGCGCACACCGCGCCCTACGGCATCCTACCCCTTGAGGTAACGATGACACCGTAGTGTAAAGGCCCGGGTGCGCGCGTTTTCCATGGAGGTTAGGGTAAGGATCTCTAAAGGAAGGATAAGAACCTAGAGGAAGGAACACCTTCCCGAATGGATCTAATCCCTTTATTGATAATTACCATAACTCCTCATAGATCTTCATTCGGGTATGAAAGCGTTGAGATTTACTTGCATTTCCAAACCATCCCTAAACCTAACCCTAGCAAGACTAGATCTAGATAATCGTAGTATAGAATAATTAGGTTTTTAGATTTAATAATCAATCCGAACACCCTTCGGAATTAACTCGTAAGAGCGAATCGGAAATTCACAACATCCCTGTGGACCGACCCGTACTCACCGGCTAGCTGCAAAGCGACGCCGTTCTTGATTGCGGTTTAGAAATAGTTTTTGACAGACGAATCACGACCCACCCTCAAACACAGATGGCATTGTCCGCTCTGGCCGAAGCCGCACGGTTTTGTCCGTTTGAATGTACCCGTGGATACTTCCCAGTAGGTCACCCATCCCAGAATTTCTCTGGCTCAAGCACACTTAACTACGGAGTTCTTCAAACCCTGGAGTTCCGATTCATCCAAAAGGTGCCTCTGTGTTATAAGAGTGGTATCATTCCATTTATAGTTCAGATCGTGCCTTCTTTCGGAATGGAATTCGATACTCCCCATTGTTCTAGTAGGTCCCTATGTGCATCTGTATCGGTTACATCCCTACCTCGATACCAGATAACATCTCATTTCTCACGGGGTAGGTGGTATTCAGTCTCAACTCCACCTGGGGTATTACAATCGCGGAGTTGGAACATCTGTTTTTATTGAGACAGACAAAGAATTCGACTTTATCAAAAATCCAGATGAACCATGCATTTATAGTAAGATTGTAGCAAGAACTGTGGAATTCCTCGTTGAGTACATAGATGACATTCTCTTGATAGGAAATGACATTCCTATGCTACAATCAGTCAAAGGATTCTTGTCACAGAGGTTCTCCATGAAAGACCTGAGTGATACCAAATACATTCTGGGGATCCAGATCTATCGTGATAAATCAAAGAGGATGGTGGGACTTTCACAGTCAAGGTACAACAACACCATACTGAAAATATTTAGTATGGACGATTCTAAGCACGGTAGTCTACCGGCTTGTCATGGAATCACCCTCTCCAAAGAGATGTCTTCCAAGACTGATTTGGAAAGGGCTTGCACATCGATTATACCCTACGCTTCTGCGGTAGGCTCTATAATGAATGCGATGTTGTGTACCAGACCAGATGTAGCTTACGCACTGAGTATGGTAAGCCGGTATTAGTCAAACCTAGGGGAGAAGCACTAGGAAGCAGTAAAGAACATTCTCAAGTACCTGGGAAGGACTAGGGAGATGTTCTTGGTGAATGGCGAAAAAGGACCTCCAGATCGAGGCCTTTGCTTACTCCAGCTTCCAGAATGATAAGAATGACTCTAAGTCCATATTGGGTTATGGTTTTACCCTCAGTGGAGGGGAGGTCTGTTAGAAGAGCTTCAAGAAGGACACCTTGCAAACTCGACGATGGAAACGGAGTAGTTCGCTGCATGAGACGACGCAAAAAGAGGCGGTATAGATATAGAAGTTCTTAACTGAACTTCAGGCGGTTCCTTCTATTTGTTGGTCCAATACTTTAGTATTGTGACAACATACGGCGCTATTAGGGAAAGAACCCAGGTCCCATCAGAGATCCAGACATATCTTGAGGAGGTACCACCTGATCAAGGAGATAATTGATCCCCAGGAGATCGAGGTGAGGAGAGTAGATACGGAGAACAACACTGCAGATCCACTCACAGAGGCCATCCCTCAGACAGTATTCGAGAGGCTATTCGAGATCATCGGTCTACGATATGCCAGTATATGGCCTTAGTGCAAGTGGGAGATTGTTAGTGATATATGCCCTAGAGGCCATTATTGTATCATACTGGATTGTATATTACTTAATGGGAGCTTAGGATATACACGGATATAGTAACAGTCTTGCTCGAAATGGCAGTATGTTACCCGGTTTATTTCTACCTCAATATGTGCATGTGTTTTCTTAGCATATTGCTTATACATATTGGTAGAGCCCTTAGGATCTTTGCTTGATTACCAGCGTTGTGATGGCAGTCACACTAGTGGGGGCTGGGTGGTCTATAAGCACATCCTATACAGGTCCCTAGTTATAGGATTACCGAGACGGGGTATCGATACTCTACAGTAGACTAGTGTATACGCTTCTCATCCTAGCAGAGGAGATGGTCTGTCCCACAGCCATCAGTACGTCGTACTGGAGATAGTATGCAGGTGCTCATTAGGTTATGAGTACACTGGACATGACTCGTCGGGAACTGTTGGTGGGTATTATACCTGTTGTCGGGTAGCAGTTCTCAGGTGACATGAGTACAGCTTAGTCCGTCAACTTGACACTGCTGCTTCGCCTTAAGTGCGTTTCCACTGTACTTTGATTACCACCCTACTACGGCTCAAAGGAGTCGTGCAAACATGTAGTAGTTGGGTGCAGTCCCGAAGCACTTGGAGGCAATGGTGGTTAGATAGGATTCGGTTATCCCGGTATTGGGGGTTGATATCGCGCTGTGTTCGAAAGTCCATTACACAAAGTCCTTAGCCAAGGCAAGCGAGATTTACTGGTAGATATTCCATTCGTTTCTCAGGGTGTATTGGGCTACTCTCCGACACGACTTATTGCGCTATTAGGGGTCTGACGATTACCGCCCCTCTAGGCATAATATGCGATACTCTTAGACGAACATACCGGACTGTACAGATATTTTCACATTCAGGCTCGGTAGGAGTTCGGATGGGTTTCCTCATCAGCCTTCTTATCGACAGATACCTGGGTAGCCATTGCGTGCAGCTAGTACCGCTTGCGGCTTGTGGTTAAACCCGCTACCAGCGTACTTTTGAGTCTTTAGAGTCCCACACAGAGAGTTTCCCTGCATCGGGCGAAAGATGCAGAGGCCGCATGGTTTTACGGTAGGGCTTCGATCACGTACGTGCACTTATGCGCGTATGATGTTCGGGCGGATAATACTAGTTGGTTTTGGTTTAAACTGGATCCTAGTATTATATTGATGGATCGGTTTTGTCTCTTTGTATTCGTGTTTCTCGGAACACGGATGCAGGTATGTATATACAGATGAGAGGGGCATAGAAGGAGACACCTCATTAGGGTTTTGACCATTGACTTGATTAAAACAATTATGAAGTAGAGGAAAGTATTTGTTATATTTATAAATCATAATTGTGGCATGGCTACTTTTTTTGACTACTTGACTTGGTTTGACCATTTGACTTTGTTTGATTTTTTGACTAGATATTTCTTGTGAGATATTTTGTGGCACTAGATATTTTGGGTGAGATGTTTTCTTGCCATTCTTGTAATCATATCAAGTGAGCCATCTCATTTTCAATTATCATTATCAAAAACCATTTCTCTTTCCTTAAGCTAGCTCTCTTCTTCTTCCTCTCAACTTACAACCTTTAAGGTCTCATGAGTTGAGTAAACTAGGGTTTCAAGAGACAAATAAATCAATCTTCATTCTCTACATCACCTAGGCTATCTTGTTTAGCAAGCTAGTTGCCCTACTTACCTCGGATTTAAGGTTGGAGCTCGGACTATAGACTCTCGGGTGGATCGTCTTTGACTCGAGGAAGCCGACGAAGAAGCTACGATCTGGATCGATCCTTGGAGCCTATGATGATGATGAGGATAGCAGAGAAGACCCGAAGGACTTGTTTCATGAGGTATAACATTCTTTCCGAGTAGTTAAATATCATGTAGTTTGCTACCTAGGGTTTATGGTCGATCTGTGGTTCTAGTCGGTGTTGCGAAACCCGTAAAAATCAATTTTTGCAAATTCCGCCTCCCCGCGAACACGTGGGGTGCACGACATCGACTTACTGTCGTGGGAGTATCGAGATTGGGCATCGATACTCTAGACTAGACCAGTATATACATTTCTAGACCCTGACGAGAGACGATGGTTGGTCCCACAGCAATTGGTGTGTTTCACCTAAGAATGTAAACATATGCTCACTAGGGGTGAGTACACTGGACGGATTCGCCGAGAACTGGCTAAATGGTATTATATTTATCGTCAGATAGCAGTTCTCTGGTGACATGAGTACAGATAGTCTGTCGACCCGAGGTCATCATTTGTCTCGTGTGAGTTCCCACTGTACTTTGATTACTACCCTACCATGGATCTACCGAGTCATGCAAACAGGTTTTAGTTGGGTACAGTCCCGAGTCACATGGAAGCAGCGAGCGATTATTAGGGATTTGTCTCTCCCGATATAGAGAGTCGATATTGTGCTGTGTTCGGTTGGCTAACACCATAAGTTGCTGGCCAGGGCGGATTGAGAATTACTGATAGTTAAATCAGTAGATTCTCGGATGGTCTTGAGCCACATCGGCATGACTTGTCAGGTTATTTGGAGTCTGATATTTTCCATCCCGTAGACCCGGCATGCGATACTCTCAGATGAACAGACCAGACTGTACGGAGATTGTCACGGACAAGCTCAGTAGGAGTTCGGATGAGTTTGCTCGTCGGTCTTCTTTTCGACAAGTACCTGGATAGCCGTTTCGTACAGCTAGTGCCACTGACATGCTTGTGGTTATACCCACCGCCAGCGTACCGTCAAGTCTTCAGAATCCCACATAGAGGGTTTTCCTGGTTCAGACGAAACGATGTAGAGGTCGTATGGTTATACGTGTAGAGTTCCGATCATATACATGTACTAGCTACACATATTTTTGTTTGGACAGATAATATTAGCGAGCTTAGGATTAAGCCGTATTATTGAATCAAGTATTGATTTAATAATGATCTGGTATTATATGATTGGATTATTTTATCTCTTGGTATTCATATTTTTTGAAGTACGAATATGGGTATGTATATACGGTGAGGGTATTCTTGTATTTACACTGGAATGCTTCTAGAAGAAGACACCTCATTTTGTGTTAATCTATTTGTTTAAATAGATAATGAGGTGGAGGGATGGGGTGTTATTAAAGCATGGTTTGAAGAATGGCTAAGCATGAAACTATCAAGAATTTCATTTACAATAAAAATATTATAACCATGCTTGAATAGACAAAGGTCAAAACATTATAAGTCGCAAGTCAAGTTCAACTTGTCATTGTCCAGATTAATCTAGACCCATTCGTACAAGCCCTTGACGAAGGTCAAAACAGCTGTATGCCTGTTCTAAATTAATGCATCTATCTATGTTACAGATAAGTACCCACTAGCTACCAAACACTATATCTTGGTGAAGGTTAAAACACATAGCATGAATACTAGTTGATACCTATCTGAAATGACGGAGGGCTACGGCTGGTTTTGGTGAAAACCGTGAACGTAATGACCTTGATATAGTTGAAGGAACTGAATAGCTTTTGAAAAGGAGTGGTTTAAGCTCCGCTTTTAAAAGTTGTTTTTGAAAAAAACCGAGTGGTTTTGCAATTGTTCCAATGACGTCATATTTTAGATTTATTGCTTTTCATTAAGTGAGATTAATGTGGTCCCATCAATTAACCTTATCACACCAGAAAAAAATCGGTTGGGCCGAACTATAAAGACTGGCTGAGCAACGTCCACATGGCCCATACTTATGATAAGGTTGCATATGTCCTCACGGCAAAGCCCGCCTGTTCCAGGTCCAAATTCTTCTGCCACAGATACTGAGGTCCGTAAGACTTGGGATCTTAACTGTGCGAAAGCCAAGTGCCTCGTGCTGGCCTCCATGAATAATGAATATCAGAGACGGCATGAGAAGATAGACCTTCCTTCCATCTTCCTTCATACCAAAAACTTATATAGAGAGCAATCTCGTATCGTAAGATACGATATCTCGAAGAAACTATAGTTATTCGAAGAAACCAAAGACGATCCACCCGAATTCCACTAGCTCAAGCTAACCCTTCACTAATCTCATTAGTGAAGGCAACACTTCACATTAAATTGCTAATCTAATGTGAGATGGTGAAGTAGGGGTTTATTTTGCTCACTACGGTTTTCACAAGTTTAACGATTCACATCACATGTGAGGGTTTGAACTTGGAAGTGAGGTGAAGAAAATTGTAGAGAGCAAGAGAGAGCAAGGGCTCATGGAAATGGCTAATGCACGAACTTAAGTTAAGAGCAAGCATAGAATGAAAAATAATGAGAGTAAACTCAAATGGCTCTTTCTTTCCTCACTTATTCAAGCATGGAATAAAATTGCAATTCTAAATTACAACCATGCTTGAATAGTGAGTCAAGGCCAATATAATATGATAAAAACTCATGCCTTTCCCATTCCACAAATATCTCCACAATTTACATCTCTTTTTGTATTTTCTAAAAATAGAAAATAGATGCCATGCATCATAATACACACACACACACACACACCTCATATATATATATATATATATATATATATATATATATATTAAGAAACATAATTAGTGAGCTAATAATATTAGTCAAGATATAATTATATCATATATAATGTATATCATATTATTAAATCAACACTTGATTTAATAATCCGGTCATATCACATATAACCGACTAATATCATTTATCCGTTTATCACATTATCAAATCAACACATGATTCGATATGGTTATATCACATATAACCTAACCGATAACAGATAACTGCCAGATTACAATACGGTATCACATACTCGTATTTAATCAGGCCCATACACACATCATATATGTGTCCTACTTTGTTTTGCTTGAACTAGGAAACTTCTGTGTGGGACTCTAAAGACTCGTCAATACGTCAGTAGTAGGTGATGATCACATCAGTCACCTTCAAGCCGTCAGCGGTACTAGCTGGACGTAACTGCTACCCGGATATTGAGCGATATGAAGATCAACAAGCAAGCTCATCCATACTCTCCATCAGTAACACTACTGTACAGTCCGGTCACTTCGTCTGATATGTTGCATATCATGTGTAGGGGTGGTAAACGTCAGACCCCAGTAACGTGATAAGTCATGCCGATGTCTGGCCTATAACGGTTTGAGAAACTACTGATAACTCTTATCAGTAAATCTCAGCAGCGGCCCTGGTCAGGGACTTCCAGTTATAGTCAATCGAGTATAGCGCAACATCAACCCCCAATACCGGGAGAGACGAAACTCCTCCTATCACTCATTGCCTCCATATGACTCGGGACTGTACCCAAAATCCACATGTTTGCACGACACCTTTGAGCCATGGTAGGGCGGAAATCAAAGCACAGTGGGAGCCACACAAGACTCTATGACGATCTCGGGTCTACAGACTAACCTGTACCGGTGTCACCAGAGGACTTCTATCTGACGATAGGTATACTACCAACTATGAGTCCTCGTAAAGTCCTGTTCAGTATACCCATTCTCTAATGAGCACCTGTGTACAATCTTTGGTGTCACACACTAATGGTTGTGGGATCAACCATCGCCCTCTAAGGGACAAGCAACGTATACACTAGTCTACACTGGAATATCGATGCCCTGGTCTCGATATTCCCACGACTAGGAACTGATTAAAGGATGTACTTTTGGACCACCCTGGCCCCACTAGTCTGATCTCATCATAATCCTGGCATTCAAGTACATATCCTAAGGGTTTTATCAACATGTGAGAACCAGACAGTATAAATACCAGTCTACATGTTAAGATAAAGGTAACCTGATAGCATACTATCATGTCGAGCAAGAAAGTCCTCTCTATATATATCTAAGCATCCACTATATCAATAATAATGGCCTCTAAGGCATACATATTCCTGACAATCTCCCACTTGCACTAGGGCCAGTTGTTGTAGTATCTCATACCCAGCGTCCCAAAAGTCTCTCGAATAGCATCTGGGGGATGGCCTCGGTGAGTGGATCCGCTGTGTTATCTTCTGTATCAACTCTCCTAACCTCGATCTCCCGGAGATCAACTATCTCCCTGATCAAGTGATACTGTAATATGTCTGGATCGCTGACGTGACCGGGGTTCCTTGGCCAAAACCACAACTCCATTGTCATCACAATACATAGGTATTTGATACTCAATGGTAGGAACCAAGTTCATCCTATGAACTTTTTCATCCAGACAGCCTCTTTGGCGGTATCGTTGGTAGTGATGTAATTAGCCTCTATCAACGAGTTTGCTACGGTATATAGCTTGGAACCCTTCCAACATACCGTCACTCCACTGAGGTTGAATACAAAACCCGAGACTGACTTTCAGTCATCCTTATCACTCTGGAAGTTCGAATCGGTAAAGAACTCCATCTGGAGTTCACCGTTACCATACACCAAGAACATCTCTTTAGTCCTTCTCAAGCACTTAAGAATGTTCTTCACAGCTTCCCAGTGGTTTTCCCAAAGATCTTTTCGATACTTACTCACTACACCTAGTGAGTAAGCTACATCTGGTATGGTACACAACATCACATGCATGATTGACCCGACTGCTGAAGCATAGGGTATTCCTTGTATGCGAACCCTCTCCAAATCAGTCTTAGGAGACATCTCTTTGGAGAGAGTGATTCCCGAACAAGCGGGTACATCACCACACTTAGAATCTTCCATATTAAACTCCTTTAGCATGGTGTCTATTTACCTGGATTGGGACAATCCTAAATCCATTTAGATCTATCTCTATAGATCTATATCCCCAGGATGTAGGAGGTATTGGTTAGATCTTTCATAGAGAACTTGTGTGATAAGAGGAGCTTGACCGAGTGTAGCATAGGAACATCGTTTCCTATCAAGAATATGTCATCCACGTACAATACGAGGAAGACAACCATACTCTCTACAACATTCTTATTTATACATGGTTCATCTGCCTTTTTGATGAAGAATATGTCATCCACGTACACACTTTGACAGCTTTATCAAAACAGATGTTCCATATCCGCGATACTTGCTTTAACCCATAAATGGATTTAAGCAGCTTACATATGCTTCCGCTGCTCCCACTGTCTACGAAGCCCTCTGGCAGTGTTATATACTTGCTCTCTTCTAAATCACCATTTAGAAAAGCGTTTTTGACGTGCAGTCTACCAGATTTCATAGTCATGGTATGCAGCAATGGCAAGTAGGATCTTGATGGACTTAAGCATAGCGACAGGAGAAAAGGTTTCATCATAGTCGATACCAGGTCGTTGACGAAAACCTTTTGCTACAAGTCTAGCTTTGAAAGTCTCAACTTTTCCATCTACACCAAATTATCTTTCTCAAAGATTCTCTTGCTCCCGATGGGTTTTACCCCTTCAGGAGTAACATCCAAAGTCAATACTTTGTTGGTGTACATGGATTCCATCTCAAATCGCACAGCATCCAGCCTTTTCACAGAGTCCCTACTCGCGATGGCCTGTTCGAAACTAGTTGGGTCATCATCTCCATGATGCAATCCTCTCTCTCACTGTCTATGAGAAAACTGTAGCATCTCTGTGGTGGATGAGGAACCCTACTAGATCTGCGGAGTGGTTGCGGTTCGTTGGGGACTATTGAATTCTCCGATTCCACCAAATTGTCAGTTATAGTTTGTGTTGTTGGAACTCTTCCAGTTCTATCTCGTCGCCACTAATTTCTTCCACAAGAAATTCCTTTTCTAAAAAGGCAGCATGTCTAGAAACAAAACACCTTTTGTTCCTCAGTGTGGTAGAAGATATACCCTCGTGAATGTTTGGGATATCCTACAAATTTGCACAGAGCTGACCTTGCCTCAAGCTTTTCCGGATTTTGCTTTTCAACATAAGCCGGAGAAACCCATATCTTAACTCGTTTAAGAGATGGTCTCTTTCCGTTCTATATCTCATATGGAGTGGTAGGCAACAGATTTGGTCGGAACTCTATTCAATAGGTATGCAGCTATCTCGAGTGCATATCTCAAAAGGAAATAGGTAACTCAACAGTACTCATCATAGAACGCACCATATCTCATAGGGTGCGAAACTTTCATCCCGATATACCGTTGTGCTGTGGTGTATACGGAGGAGTAAGCTGAGAGAGAATCTCATTCTCTTTTAAGTAATCCCGGAATTCCGTGCTCAAGTATTCTCTTCCTTAATCATATCGAAAGACTTGAATACCTTTATCCATCTGGTTCTCATTTTCGTACTTATATTCCTTGAAATTCTCAAAAGATTCAGATTTGTGTTTCAATAAGAACACATGTCCGTATCTTGAGTGAACATCGGTGAATATAATAAAGTACGCGAAACCATCCCTGGCATATGTAGACATAGGACCTGCATACATCACTATGTATTTATCCAAGAGTTTAGTACCTCTTTCTTCGTTTCCAGTAGGAGATTTGGTCACCTAGTCTTTGAGACATGACTGGCAAGTTTCATAAGATGTAAATTCGAACGGATTCAAATATGCATCCTTATGGAACTTTAGCTAGTCTTGTCTCATTGAGATGACCTAGTTTACAATGCCTCAAGAAGACATTGTTCATTTCTGAACTGTTCCTCTTGTGTGTGTTCTGTACATTTAGAACTGTTGTTTGATTTAGAACGTGTACACTGGTATATAACATACCTTACCCAATCAACACTTGATTTAGGAAAATATTCACAATATTATTGGTACGAAATAACAGTCGCTAAGAATCAATGTATTACCAGTTGGTAACACCAGGTGATATCTGCCAACTGGTTTGGCTGCAATAATTGCACCGTTCTCTACTACTACAGACATATCACCCTTTCCTAGTTCTCTACCTGTCTATAGCCCATGTAACAAATTACATGTATGGGATTCTGATCCGGTATCCAATACCCAGGACGTAGAGATAACTGAGAAACAGTTCTTGGTTACGAACACACCCGAAGATAATGCATCAACATGCTTATTTTCGTTTGGGTGGCGTGGGAATCCGTATATTCCCTTATTCCTCACTTAGATTTATGACAATCATAAGATAGAGCGGAACCTAGCCCAGTATAATAAGTAGGTTCGGTCAATACATCCATATTATTATTTTGATTAAGGCATTTCATTGGTCGCTACCAGGAGCGAGAGAAGGATAATCACTTTGCGTGAGCTCTTTGCAAGATTAGATTGGTTATTTTATCTAATCAGGATGGCTCCCACTGTTTTTATCAAATCTTTCTTCAAATCCTAAAAGGTAAGAATAGCCGGGATTATTTACACCCTACAGGTTCGCCAATCGTTCGGTCATGCAGGTATCGGTACTCCGAGGGAGGTTCCCCGTGCTTTCACACGGACCTAATTAAAATAAACCTCATTTCTCTAGAGGAATAACCTCGTTGACATCTTTCTAGACACCTACTGGATTAGCTAATTGTAAAGTGCAAAATTCTCCCAGTAGTAACTCTGACTCATAGTGGGTATCGGGATCCAACTATCATATAGAAAGTATGCATCTCATTGCAAATTTCAACACTTGAAATTCCCGATAATGGTTTTTACCCTTAGCAACTTATGACCTTGGCTATGGTCAACAAATCATAAGTGCTAGCCAAGTTTAACCCGTCATTTCTTGATTGAATTAAACCCACCCGTGTGACCCTTGGCTAAGGTCAACAAAACCGCACGACTACCCTCACCCAATCGCATCACATGCCGCAGACAAGCAATAATTAGCTACCGCACACTACGCCTTGGTTAACGTCAACAAACATAGCACGAATACTAAATAGTATTTATCTGAAATGACGGAGGGCTACGCAAGTTTTTAAGAAAACCATGAGCGTAATGAACTTGATATCGTTGTAGAATCTAATGTTTTTGAAAAAGAGTGTTTTTTTTAGGCTTTTTCTAGTTTTGCTAAAGAAGTCACTCCCGGTGAAGGGATCTCGGTTCTTTCCTCATCGAATGAGGTGCAGGATATTCATGAATACTACTATGCAAAGTAAGAACTAGAGAAGCAATCAAAAGACAAAACCGAGTGGGTTGTAGCATTTGCTAGTTTCTGTTAGTTGTATGTATGCCATAGAGGCCAGTATTGTATAGATGATGTATATTATATTGGATGCTTGGACATATATAGAGATGACTTTCTTGCTCGATATGATAGTATGCTATCTGGTTACTCTTTATCTTAACATGTACACTAGTCTCTTTAAACTGTCTTATAGTTACATGTTGGTAAAGCCCTTAGGATGTGTACTTGACTACCTGGACTATGATGCAGATCATACTAGTGGGGACATGGTAGTCCATAAGTACATCCTTCAAGGTCTCTAGTCGTGGGTGTATCGAGACGGGGCATCGATATACCAGTGTAGACTAGCGTATACGCTTCTCGACCCATGAGATGGGCGATGGATGATCCCATATCCATTGGTGTTTGACATCAGAGATGGTATACGGGTGCTCAGTGGAGACTGGGTACACTGGACGGACTCGCCGAGAACTCCCAGATGGTATTATACCTCACGTCAGATGGCAGTTCTCAGGTGACACTTGTGCAGGTTAGTCTGTAGACCCGAGATCGTCATAGAGTCTTGTGTGATTCCCACTGTGTTTTGATCTCCACCTTACCACGTCCATGAGGGCGTGCAAAACGGTGGTCTTTGGGTACAGTCCCGAGTCACATGGAGGCTATGAGCGATAGGAGGGGTTTCGTCTCTCCCGGTATTGGGGGTTGATGTTGCGCTGTGCTCGATTGGCCGTAACAGGGAAGTCCCTGGCCAGGGCTGATCAGAGATTTGCTGGTAAGTGTTACCAGTAGTTTCTCGACCCGTTATGAGCCTCACATCGGTACGACTTATCAGTTATTGGGGTCTGACGTTTACCACCCCTAGACTTGATATGCGACATATCAAACGAACAGACCGGACTGTACGGTAAGTGTTACTGGTTGGATTCACAGGAGTGTGAGCGGGCTTGCTCGTCGATCTTCTGATCGTTCAATACCCGGCTGGCCGTTACGTTTAGCAGACCGCTTGCGGCTTGTGGGTGCTTGATATGATCATCATCTGCTACCGGCGTATTGACGAGTCTTTAGAGTCCTACACAGAGGTTTCCTGGCTCAAGCGAAACGAAATAGGAGCGCATATGAGATATGTGCAGGACCGAGAATAATGCGTGTATGTGATACCGTATTCCATTCTCGCGATGAATGTTTCGATTGGTTATATGCGATATAACCTAGTTATCGAATCAAATATTGATTCGATAAGTCGATGCATTGTATACTAGTCGGTTATGTGCGACATGACCGGATCATTGAATCAAGTGTTGATTTAATGATTTAATGTATAATTATATATTTGATATATTACTTTGCATTAGCTAGTATTAGACTTTAAATGGATTTTCTCACTTGATGTGCAAGTTGTATATGTGATATACTTTTGTGCACATGTTTGTATCATGTTTGATGATGCTTGCTCATTTGGTTAAGTGTATAGAATTAAACCATGGTTAAGTTAATGATTAGGGTTTTGCTTTTTCATTTATTTATTTATTTATTTGGAAAAGATAAAGATGAGAATGGTGGCTTTCTTTGTTTCTTATTGAAGCTTCATGAAGCTTTGACTTAGTCACCATTCTTGTCTCATGCTTAACCCTAACCATTTGAACTAACCCTAGTTCATTCTCTACACTTAACTATGGTTAAGATTATGATAAGTTTTCATTTTCTTTTTCATTATATAATACTTATCATATTCTTTCTTCTTCTTAATCATCTTCTTCTTCAAGAAAAGCTTAAGTCTATCAATGGCACCTTGAGCTAAAGAGTGAGAAATCCAATTCTAAAGTGAACCCACCTCCTATTTCTTCATCCTCTACCTCTTGCCAAGTGGTTTTGGGTGTTTTCTTCACAAGTTTCACAACTTGGCGAAGTTGGAGCTTGAACTTGTGATGCCTCGACGTAGATCATCTTCGGCACGAAGCCGACGACCGAGCCCGCCCATTTCTCCGATGAAGCCGACGATTGAGTTCGGGATTCGAGACGGACAGCGAGAGGACGTCTACGTGGAGCTAAGGAAGTGGATAACCGGATCTACAAAGGTTGTAGCTTCTTATCTTTAGTTAAGTTGTTAACTAGATTCGTATTTCGCCTAAAATTCTAGTCGACGATCCGTATTAGGGTTTCTCGGCACTCATAAAATTTAAAATTGGCATGGTTGATGCCTTGTGAGACTTCATTAGCGTGCCTAGGAACCCTACAGTTTCGCTAAATAGGCCACTCCCGGTGAAGGGATCTCTGCTCTTTCCTCATCGAATGAGGTGCTGGATATTCATCAAGGAATACCACTATGAAAAGCAAAAATTAGAGCTACCCTTTTTGAAAATTTGATTTTACAACATTTTTTGGTTTCTTTCTTTTCATTAATCTTATTAATGAAGTCCCATCATTTAATATTTCCTAAACATTACAGAAAAATGAAACGAAAATAGAACGTACGCTTATATCATCCGCATTCGCCATGGGTCACCATCATGCACCGTTAGGTTACTTAACTACCGGCAGAGCGGGGGCTGGACTAGTGCGGGTGCAAAATATAAGCAATGCTTATTATATATCATATATATAATAGTACATTCGACTTACGCAGTTATATGATCAACATTACAAAATCAAGCAGCAGAAGCAACATATGAAATATTGGATATACTAGGATGTCCGTGTTTTAAATTTAGCCAGTAATGTAAAACACGGATTCCACGATCGTGATGAATAACCAAACCCACATCCCTAGACCCCTACGAGAGCGGCAAGTAACCCTACCGATTCCAGAGTTAGGAGACCCGGTCTCAACTCCTTGAGATGATCTTCAACTGGACTCTAGAACCCGGTTATTTGTGCTCCCCGCCTTGGGTCTATCCTAATGCAGAAAAGTAAATAATATATAACAATGGTGACATCATCCTCAACCCGGAAGTGTCCTAATAAAAAAATATTAAATACAGATTTTACATGGATGAAAATAAAAAAATCTCATCTCACATAAAACCCCGGGGCTATTCATTCACGACGATCCAATAAATCATATCACCAGCAATACATAATATCTCATGTCATCAACGTAAGTAAATACGTATATTTCGAAACTCGTTGACATATAGCAACCAGATCAGGATACCCCACATATTACATTTACGGTCGCAGAAAAGAAATTGAAAAACTACAATAATTAGAATCCGTAATATCCTTAGACATCATAAACCCGGAATATCTCATATTCCGAATTTCATGCCTAACTTATAAAACTTGCATTTTAGTCTCAAATTGAAAACTCTTTTCAATTGGTTGTCGGATAATTCAATAAAATTCCCATCTTAGTGATCGCATACAATACGCAATTGCGACGGAGTTTTGATCCGAATCAAAACTTCGTGGCAATCGATCAATTGAGACTAAACGACTAGGTTTACAATATACTAACTAATTTTCATAAAACCAATTAATCCAGATTCTAATAATTGTATCACACATCACAAAGCTTGTAAAGTAACCGCGACATTAGAATTCCGCACGCAATTAGCAAACTAAACCAATTTTTCCAAGACATGAAAAATCCAGTGAGCTAAAGTTCCAAAACTGATCGTTTTAAGCCAATCCGGGAGTCGAAACGAACTCGAAACCCGCCCGAATCTTCACGGAGGCGAAGATCCCAAAATTAACTATCGAATGGAGGGCTTCAGTAGGGGGTACCCACTCACAGGGGCCACCTAGAAGTGGCCCCTAGGGGAAGGCAGACCCGAGAGCACCCAGTTAGGGTGCTTTCGGGTCACCCACCCCCATGGACACCTTGTGGTGGTCTTGGAGTGTGGGTCTGGCCTCTGGTCCCTCCCAGGGTGTCCCCGGGGTGTGCACGCTCCACCCCGCGGCTTCTCGGTTCAAACCGTGAGCCCGCGGGGTGTGCAAACAACTCAAAACATCATTTTGGAAACTGTTTTTATCGGCAGTTTTTGCGCGACAAAACGGCGAATTTCTAACATCGCTACATGTTATGATAGTCTACCCTAATGTTCTAGCTTGGCTCTGATACCATGAAAGTCGACCCTTTGAGTTCATGCCTGAGCCATTTCCATGAGCCCTTGCTCTCTCTTGCTCTCTACAATTTTCTTCACCTCACTTCCAAGTTCAAACCCTCACATGTGATGTTAATTATTGAACTTGTGAAAACCCTAGTGAGCAAAATAAACCTCTATTTCACCATCTCAAATTATATTAGCAATTTGATGTGGAGTGTTGCCTTCACTAATGAGATTAATGAAGGGTTAGCTTGAGCTAGTGGACTTCGGGTGGATCGTCTTTGGCGTGAAGATCACGAAGGAGGTTCTTTCATCTTGAAGAGGAGCCTAGTGGAGTCGCGTGGACCACAACCCGGAGTAAGAGAAGAGAAGGACTCGATCTACAATGGTATAACCTTCTTTCACTTCTCATAGTGAAGTAGATATCAAACCATAACCCTTATCATCTAGCTAATGATCTTGGCTTGTCTGGCTTAGCACCAATAAAAATTAAAATTTGGCATGCTTGATACTACTAAAATCTCATGGTGGTGCTAGGGTCGACTTTTATGGTATCAGAGCAAGAAAGTCCTCTATATATAAAATTGCAATTCTAAATTGCAACCATGCTTGAATAGTGAGTCAAGACTAATATAATATGATAAAAACCCATGCCTTGCCCATTCCACAAATATCTCCACAATTTACACCTCATTTTGTATTTTCTAAAAATAGAAAATAGATGCCATGCTTCATAATATATATATATATATATATATTAATATATATTAAGAAACATAATTATTGAGCTAATAATATTATATCATTTATCCGTTTATCACATTATCAAATCAACACCTGATTCGATAATCTGGTTATATCACATATAACATAACCGATAACAGATAACTTTCAGATTACAATACGGTATCACATTCTCGTATTTAATCAGGCCCACACATATATCACATATGTGTCCTACTTCGTTTCGCTTGAATCAGGAAACTTCTGTGTGGGACTCTAAAGACTCGTCAATACGCCAGCAGTAGGTGATGATCACATCAGTCACCTTCAAGCCGTCAGCGGTACTAGCTGGACGTAACAGCTACCCGGGTATTGAGCGATATGAAGATCAACAAGCAATCTCGTTCATACTCTCCATGAAGCCTTTCAGTAACACTACCGTACAATCCGGTCTCTTCGTCTGATATGTCGCATATCATGTCTAGGGGCGGTAAACGTCAGACCCCAGTAACATGATAAGTCATGCCGATGTCTGGTCTATAACGGTTTGAGAAACTACTGATAACTCTTATCAGTAAATCTCAGCAGCAGCCCTGGCCAGGAACTTCCAGTTACAGCCAATCGAATATAGCGCAACATCAACCTCCAATACCGGGAGAGACGAAACCCCTCCTATCGCTCATTGCCTCCATGTGACTCGGGACTGTACCTAAAATCTACCTGTATGCACGACTCTTTTGAGCCATGGTAGGGAGGAAATCAAAGCACAGTGGGAGCCACACAAAACTTTATGACGATCTCGGATCTACAGACTAACTTGTACCAGTGTCACCAGAGAACTTCTATCTGACGATAGGCATACTACCAACTAGGAGTTCTCGGTAAGTCCTGTTCGGTGTACCCATTCTTAGAAGTAAACACGTTAGGCGTAAATAAGCAATATAAATGAATAACACAAGAATAACAAGAGATGTAATAAAACAACAAATTTTTATTGATAAACATTTTTTACATACAACTGAAAAGTAAATACAATGATGAACACAATGCCTAAACAATGGCATGGACATGAAAGTAAAGTATATACAAGAGTCTAGAGCTCGGGGTCCTTGCTGAACTGATCTAAGTTCTCTGAACCGGGCTCTATCTCCAGTGAGTCGGATCCACCTGACAACATTCCAAAGTAAGAAGAGAGAAGGAATGTCGTCAGCGAACAATCGCTCAGTAAGTCCCAAAGAAAAGTAGAAATAAAATAGACAGATATGAGAATATAACTGATGTATTGTGAGTTTGTTATATTAACGCAGTTGTTTGTAGCTTGGTACAGAATATGCCAGTGTATACGAGAGGAGTCCAACTATTCTGTGGACTAAGGTATACAGAGCACAAGGAACCGTTAAGCCATGAAACAACAGCAATGGATATTCAGGTTAGGTGTATTAAAGTGACCGTCTCGTGTCACTTCTAACACATTCCGTACCAGTCTACCCCTTTAAAACCCCTTAATATGTTTTGTATTGATTGTATTGTTTTATAGTAATTTGTAGATGGACTTGCCAAAACCATGATATCAGTAATTCATGTAAATGGAAAGGATATAAACGGATAGTCATGTAGACCAGTCAAATATATATCCATGGTTCGGTCAAATCATGTTCATGTTGATATAGATTGAATTCTGATATAAATGGATTCATGTTGAATTGGAGTTATGCTTGAATCATATTCAAGAATAGATTGATTTCAGATTAGACTGAGACTCTGCCTGAGTCAGACACTTAAACAGAATTGAAGTCCTGAATTAGTTTTGGTGTTATCGCTAACTGCTGCATATGGACGGTAGGATTTGTGTCTTTTTCCAAGATAATTACCGTATTGATAACACCGTTTTTAGTTTGTCTGCCTTAGATAGGTAAGCACCCATATTCTTCGGCTCTCTAAGGCTCAAGAGAACTGATCCCGCTTAAACCTATATTTACTAGGGTCCTTATTGTAAATTAATATAACTTGAGGGGGTTTATGAAAAAATAGTTTTGATATATTTTCAAAATAAACCTCAAGTATTTATTTATCGTCTTTAGGGTTTTTCATAGTTGTAATTTTTATAAAATGAGAAATTCTAGTGGATATAAACCTAAATTGAATAGCATATAATATTTTCTTGTAATTTGACTTGTATTGAATGTGATAGTATTTTCATGATCTTTTGTGACTCTTTTCTTTTGATTTAGAAAACATGGAATATATATAATATATTGAAAGTAGATATTTTGGTAACACACACACACACACACACATATATATATATATATATAGGTTAATGGAGGAAAGGTGCCATAGGAAGGAATTTCCTCCTATGGCGTCAGAAAAATGCACCTTTCAAGATTTTTTTCGACGATCGGTATACATCACCTCCATCTTTATCATCTAAGATGTGGATACACCAAATTTCATGTGATTATACCATTTTTCACCGTTGATTTAGTTGGTGCAAAATTAATGGTTTCCCGACAATAGAACTTTTTACATTGCTAATTCAACAGTGAAAAAGTGGTGGAATCACATAAAATTTGGTGTATGCACATCTTACATGATAACGATGATGATAATGGATGCCGATCATTGGAAAAAATCGTGGAGGTTGTATTTTTTCGACGCCACACGAGAAAATCCCCTCCTATGGCCTCTTTCTTCCATTATTCTCATATATATATATATATATATTAAAAAATAGAATTTCTTTATTAATTAGAAATCACGTTTTTCTTAAAATTGTAATACAAATTCTATCGAGATCGTATGCTCCATGAAGAGGTCTGCATCTCGCTCTATTAGCCCGAGGATGTGCGATAATCCACACCATCCAATAACGGGTTCCCCAGAAGGGTTGTAGAGGCATAATCACAAAGAATTTAGAAAATACAATTTAAAAGAAAACTGGGTTTTTATACTTAATGGTATTTTAATGAAATATTGTAATCGTAACCAAAAGTATGCTCAGAGGGCATCGTGCTATGAAACTAAGTGTGCGTGTGGGGAAGGTCGTTACCCCGTGTGGTATCGCTAAAAAGTACTTAACAATTACACCCTAAATTATTACATTAATGACTAACAAATAAAAATTACTGCAAAATTATCCTTACTATCGAGTACTGTACATTATACATGTATATATTACCATTTTACTACACAAATAATAGTAGTAGGTTAGTGCTAATATATGCTTTGCCGAAATAGTAATCTAAATTCAAAAACATTAGACACTAATGTATATTATTGTAAGGACAGTGTGTTAATGTGTTAAAATTTAAGAAAAATAATAAGAAATCAAAAGGATTACAAATTAAGATCAAACAGAAGTGAAGAGTTCGCAGTGTCGAGACACGATTATCGGGAAAAATAAGAAAGGATTCATTGAGATGAACTGATGGTGTGTACGTTACAACCAAACTCGATCCCGACAGACGAAGAGCTTAAGAAGGGGATTAAGAAGACCCGAAGGACTTGAGCACATATGTATAAATCTTTCATAATAGATTAGAACCTATGTTAGTTTTTGTTAGCTAAGGCTTATGGTAGTTCTTGAGAGATTAGTCGATATTGCTCGTCTTAAAATTATTTTTTTGTAAATTTCCCCTCTTTACAAACCTTATGGAGTGTGCGACATTGACTTACAGTAGTCTCCGTCCTCAAAAGTCTGAACGTATACACAGTGATCTGATTCACTTCGCATAAATCCTATCTCTAGCATAAACTGATCGAACTTGAGATACCACTGTCTAGGAGCTTAATTGAGGTTGTACAAGCTTTTTCGCAGCTTACATATCATATCTTCTTTCCCCCTCTCGTTGTATCTCGGTGGCTGTATCGTATAGATCTCCTCCTCCAATTCTCCATGAAAGAACGCAGTCTTCACGTCAAGCTGGTCTAAGTACAAATCCTCCAGCGCCACAATACTGAAGATTACCCGAATAGATGTCATCTTCACCGCAGGGAAAAAAAATCTCTTAATAGTCAACTCTTTACTTTTGCACGTAACCCTTGACTACCAAGCGAGTTTTGTACAGCTTCATACCATCTGTCTCATATTTTATATATCCTGTATACCCACCTATTAAGCAATGCTTTCCGATCCTTTGGTAGCTTCACTAGGTCCCATATATGGTTCTTTTTCAAAGATTCCATCTTTTCATCTATAGCTTACTCCCATTGCTTGCTAGCACTATCGCTTGTTACTTCTTCAAGGGATTTGATCTCTCCCGCATCTGTGTACAAAACGAAGTCGGTCATAAATATTTCATGTATTCTTCTTTCTCTCGTAGATCTCTTCAGAACCGGTATATCTGGTTACTGAATATGGTAACCATTCTGTTCTTAAACCCGATCCTGCACTGCGGTTTCCTCCAAGTTTCGATCACCACCTGTAGGTGTCTGAATACCCTCTTGAGTTCCATCTAGCTCGACGAACTGACGTACTGCGTCTTCCTTGGCTTGTTTTTCTTTTCCGTACAAGTGTTGCTCATTAAAGTTGACGTTCCGGTTTCATATTACCTTCTTACTTGTGTAATCCTACAGACGATATCTAAACTCATCTCCACCATATCCGATGAAAGTGCACTTCTAAGACTTGGAGCTAAACTTACTCCTTTCCGTCTTCTTAACCAAAAAATACGCAACACAACCAAACACTTTTAAGTGCGAATAATCGAATAATCAACCGGTTTACCTGACCAATTTTTTTCCGGAATGCCTCCATCAACCGCACTTGCCGGGCTTCTATTGATCAAGTACATAGCAGTATCGACCACCGTTGTCTATAAGAACTTAGGCACATCTGCATCCAAGGTCATGCTCCATACTTGCTCTATCGTCGAAGCAAACACAACTTTTCCCTTAGATCCGAACCAACGTCTTCAAATGATGATCTAAGAAAGTGGGGAAGAGGACCCTAGCCATTACTCACCATTAAGCTAGATCGTAGAATTGAAGAATTCTAAGTTCTTTAACCACGCTCTGATACCAGTTGTTGGGAATAAGTTGATCCACTGAACAAACTCGCGACAAACTAATCACGCAATAATCGACAACCACGCAATTAACGTAAGAAAAATTAATAAGTGCGAGAATAAATAAGAAATCAAAATGCAAAGAAGAGAGAATTTGTTAACGAGATTCACCCACTGTATGGCTAGCCACCGGCAGAGTGGAATCTTCTAAAGTCTACTGGAATTTTTGAATCAATTATAAGCACGAGCAATCCTAAGAGATTTATCTCATATCTTTCTATATCTCACAAATCCCAGCTGTCACCCTCTCAATATAATGATCTCTCTCTAATAATTAATTTTGGTAGCATAGAATACATATGAGAGGTCCCTTTTTATAGGAAAGCTCTAATCCTAAAAAAACAAGAGATAACCAAAACAGATTCGCTGTAGATTTGCCGTCGACAAACGTCTGATCCACATTTGGGTAGACGTCTATCTCCAATCTGTATCCCTTCGTTTTTCTCGTTCAGACGTTTTTCGTGTCCCCAGACGTTTGTTCTAAAGTCTCGGGTTGGACATCGTTTGCTTCAACAGACGTCTGAACCATATTTAATCAGAAGTCTGGCCTTCAGTCTTGGGTTGAGGCTTGATCTTCTGCAGATGTTTGCCGTACCGGCCTTTAGAAATCTGCCGTTGCTCTGTGTTTCTAACATGCTATGTCCATACGTCTGCCCTTGTCTTTGGCAGACGTTGACCTAATGCATTCTTCACAATTTCTAACAACGATGAATTTTAATAGATGAAAGCAGATGTCTAATTTTCCCAAGATTACAAAATATTGTCATCTTTATCAATTACACAAGGGTTATTTTTTAACAATGCAAGAGATGCATATGTTTATATTATCTTTATATAAATAGTAAATACATAAAAGGAACAACAAATCATTATAAAGAAAACAAGTGCATTAGCGGATAAATAATTGTGACAGTTATGTTTAACACCAAACAGTGAAGTGAGAATTGGATTGGGATTGGGATCTCTCTCTCTCTCTTATTAAGTTTGGACCTTATCAGGGCAGCATGGATCCCACTGTAATAAAATCCAATCTCCACCCCTTCCCCATTTAGAAAGCAAAAGGGCTACAAATTATATATAAATAAATAAATAAAGCAAAAGTTGTAACTACCGTATAATAACTAATAAAAAGTAACAAAGGGAGTGAGAGCACATAGAAAGAAAAGAGATTCGATCTCCCCCCTCACCATCACCAAGCTTAAATCATTATTTTAGTACATCATTTTTTTATTGCCACGTTTATTTTTTAATGGTTCACTCCCATCAATTCTACCATTGAATTGTAAGATATAACATGATGAGGAGCTATAAAATACTCGAACTTAACCGTACGTGTCTGTTGCATCGATCATTGAAGTTTTATGGAAAAATTTAGAAACATATTCATATAATTGCAAACGATTTCTGCTAGTCAAGCACATTTTTCAGTACTATCTTAAAAATACATGCCAAATGCAAAATCTTTACCCCATATAATCTCGGAGAATTGTGGGGTTAAAGGCATAGGAAAAAAACTTTCCTAGTTGATGAAAAACTCGACTATCTATTAACTTTTGTGAAAGTGGTCTACGATATACACAGACGAAAATTTATGTGATTTCAATTGTACTTCCGTCAGGATGTCCAAAATTTAACGGTTTATCGATAATAGAATATTTTTCATAATCAATTTAATTAACAGTTAAAAAGTGCCACTATCATATGACGCCATGAAGATCAAGGACAACGCGACTTGTGAAAAGTTGACTTTTTGACCAAAATATGAGAGATTCTCTCATTTGTGACTTTGATACCCATGTTTCTTAACCGTTCAATAAACGCTGTTTTTCTTTTCCATTAAAAATTCAAATATTTATGAGGGGTAAAATATTAGAAAATGTTGGGGTGGTAATATCAATTTGCTAAGGTTTGTTCGGCACTCCATGCTTTACAGCTGGGGAGCTCATCATCGGAAGCTAATCAGATTCTGCCACGTCATCAGTCTAACCAAGGGTAGGCTGCGCAATTCCCTGCCACGTGGACTTTGTTTAGTGTAAGATTCCATTTTCCTATTTTATTATTTACCAAAAATTACGACACCGCATACAATTTCCATACGACAGCCATCTTTATTATACACAACGGTTGTGTTGGTAATGACAATAATACCCCTTTATTTTCGTAAAGGGGCAAAAAATACCGCCTTGTACTAAAATTTTAAAGGCCCGCTTGATACATGGAATGGAATGTAATTGTGCTACACGTCCAAGTACAGATGGTATTGTCCGGTCTGATCGAAACCGTACGGTTTTGTCCTTTTTATTATTTACCAAGGATTACGACACCGCATACAATTTCTATACGACGGCCATCTTTATTATACATAATGGTTGTGTTGGTAATGAAAATAATACCCTTTTTTATTTTCGTAAAAGGGGAAAATACCGCTTTGTACTAAAGTTTTAAAGGGCCCGCTTGATAAATGGAATGGAATGCAAGTGTGCCTCACGTCCAAGTACAGATGATATTGTCCGCTCTGACCGAAACCGTACGGTTTTGTCCTTTTAGAGCGGACTGGACCGGACCAGGGCCACTTCCCAAGAGATCATCCATCCCAAGACTTCCTTGACCCGAGCATGCTTAACTACGGAGTTCTCAAACTCAAGTAGTGTTGATTTACTTAAAAAAACGCCTCTGTAATTGAGAGTGATATCATTACATTTATAATGCAGTTCGGCCCTCTTTCGGAATGTATTCCGAAAATTCCCAATTATTCTACAGTGGGTTCCACGGACTCAAAAGGTGGCCCTCACGGATTTAAGAGATGGCCCCCGCCCCCTTAGCATGACAATTGGCGTGGCACCTTGTTCCGTGTGGCATTTTGTTCCGTGAGTAAGAACCGGCTCCCGATATTCTTCCCACCTTTGAACAATTGTTCGTCCTCGAACTTCAGACCTACTACTGAGAGACCTGCATGGGCCACCAATAAAATCTGTCACGCCCCGCTTCTCAGTAGACAGAAACGGTGACGTGACAAGCCCGCAACGTATTTACAATGAAAATACGCCAAGCGTAATTAAGCAATATAACAATGTGCAAGAATAATAAAAGTAATAAAATGAAATAGCAACATTATTTACATTCAAATTTACATACAACTATTTGTAATAAAAAGATATAATGATAAAATAAATGCCTAAACAATGGCATACTTGAAATAAATACAAGCAGGAGCTAAAAATAAGACTGAGAAGTGAACTGGTCCAAGTCTTCTGGATTCGGCTCTATCTCCTCCGAATCTGTCCCTTCTAACGAACATTCCAAAGAAAAAACATACAGGAATGTCATCAGCGAACTAGCGCTCGGTAAGTCCCCAAAAAAGTTAAAAAAGATGGTATGTAAAGTGAAGAAAAAAAAAACAAGTAAAAGTGAACATGCATGGTTATATAAGAGAGTATCTAAATATATTTATTTACCGGTATAAGATTGTTATTTTAACGTGATTATTTGTAGTTTAATAAAGAAAATATTTATGTGTACGAGAGGAGTCTATCTTATCTCGTGGACTATTGTAACATGTACTATAAGGCCCCGTCATAGCCCACGGGATAATGACACGTGAATTCATGTAGGTGTCTGTTAAAGTGACATCTCGTGCCACGATATACGTTCCGTACTAATTTACCCTTTTTCCCCGCGTATTGAATTATATAGATTTAAAATTACAGGTCTTGGACGAATCCATGGATATAAAATGTACATATTCATGTTTAAGATGTAATCATGTATTCAGGTATTCATGTCAATTTCATATCAAGTTATAACTATGGTTCGGTGAAGTCGAGTTAAGTATTCAAGTTTGAGTTTAAAATTTGAATTCGAGTGTTCAGGTTCATGATCAAATATTCAAGTTCGTGTTTGATTTTTGTAACGACTCTAAATTTACCATACGAAAATTTTCAGTTTAATGTACAAAAAAGAGTCTACAAGTTTGAGTACAAGTTATAAGTTAATTTTTGTTTAAGAACAACAAGAAACAATTTGTAGCTCACTGGTAAAGCCTTGCACGGCTGTGACGTAGCCCCTGTGTTCGAATTCCATTAGACACATTATTTTTTTCTGATTTATTTTTAAACTTTTTGAAAGCCCAAAAGTTTGCACGTGCAATGCACATAAAAATAAAAAGTCTGAAGAAATTAAACATGTGCAAAAGGGAGTTAATACCGAGATGAACACGTGGTAAGAATCCAACGGCCCTCCTCACCGAAATGACCGGCGAGATGCACCTTTAGGCCGGCACCGACGGTCTCCCTGTGGCCAATAAGGCCCGGGCTTTGCACATACAACCTTCCCCTACCCCTAACTCCACTGCACTGTTTGATTTCTGCAATCAAACAGAGATGCTTCAATTCCCCATTTATCATCATTTTAATTCCAAAACCCTAATTCCACACTATAAATACTACCCCATGTCCTAGCCCATCATCATTCTGAAAATTATATCCGAAACTCTCCAAATTTTCTAAGTATAAGTGGAGTAGAAGAGGAGTTCGCAAGCGATCAAGTTCCGGCGATGATTGAAGCAAGTTCCGGTGACCCTGCGACGCCACGACGACAACCCTCCCTTCCTACCCCTTTCTTTAAGCCTTCTATAGTGTAAGTCCCTTCCAATCCTCACTCTTCTTCTTTAAAAGTTCATTTTCAAAACATATGTCGGAAGTGGAGTTAATACCGACATTTTCTTCTAAAACTCTATAATTCCACTTTTTCTTACTATTCTTCATTCATATTCCTACACCATACTTGTTAACATAAAACCAATGCTTAGAATCAACTTTTAATCAAAAATATCATGCAAAATAGATTTAAATTAACATTTACATTAAAATACCATGAAATTTGTATATACCATCTTTATTTGTTTTGCTTAAACATACCTTTAGGAAAATTCACGAAGTAACGACCTACCTCTTACATACACATGGTTCCATAATATGATATCATTCAAACGTATTTTTTCTACGGATACAATATTATATTAAAATACCATTTATTATAAAAACCGATTTTCTTTTAAATTGTATTTTTAATTCCTTTACAAATATACCTCTACAACCCTTTTTAAGGGACTCGCTATTGGATGGTGTGGATTATCACACATTCTTGGGCTAGTAGAGCGAGATGCAGATCTTCTCACGGAGTATTCGGTCTCGAAAGATTTTAAATACGGTTTTAAGAAAAACGCATTTTTCTACTTAATTAAAATTTTTAATTTTTAATAATTATATAAATATTACAAAATCCATATATTTTCAAACTATAATAAACTTATATTTTTTCAAATGAAAGAATTACAAGTTTCATCAAGATACCAACAAAAGTCAAGCTTTACAGTAAAATACCATGAACTATCCAAGCTATATAATTATTACTAAAATACCTCAAATTCCTTAAATTTACATCCATAAAAACCCTAAATAATATAAATAACTTCTCAAGGTCTATCTTTAATTATATTAAAAAATATTTTCATAATACCCCCTCAAGTTATATAAAACAATATTTAAGAACTTTAGTAAATATAGGTTTAAGCAGGATCAATTCTCTTGAGCCCCAGGGAGCCGGAGAAGGTGAGTGCTTGCCTATTTAAGGTAGAAAACTTAACGGTGTTATCAATGATAATTATCTTGGAAAAAAAACAAATCCTGTCGTCCATGTGCAGCAGTTACCGATAACTCCGAATCTAATTTAGGATCTAAATCAGTTGCAAGAGTTTGACTCAGTCTGAGTCTAATTCAAACATGAATCCAAACTCTAACATGTATACTTGAACATAAACTTGAATATCAAATCTGAATACAAAACTTGACTTGACCGAACCATGGCTATATCTTGACATGACTACAAGCTTACATCCTGAACCTGACTACTTGAACAACTTGTATCCATGATCTCGGTGAGCCTTGTAAATATAATCTATACAAAACATTACGCGGGGTTAACGGGGTAGATCGGTATGGAATGTATTAACGTGGCACAGGATGATCACTAAAAGACACCTATACGAACTCTCGTGCCGTTGTCCCGTGGGTTTTGACGAGACCTTATACTACATGTTACCATAGTCCACAGGGTAAGATGGACTTCTCTCGTATACACAAATACTTTCTGAACCAAACTACAAGAAACTACGTTAGAATAGCAATTTTATACCCGTACATCTTACCAGTTCAATTCTCATTACTTGCTATATTCTTTTCTTTCCTTTGGGACTTACCGAGTGCTAGTTCGCTGACGACATTCCTGTCTATTTCTTTCTTTGGAATGTTCGTCAGGAGGACCGGACTCTCAGGAGATCGAGCCGAGCCAGGAGGACTTGGACCAGTTCACTGCCCAGCAGGACTTCTAGTTCATCTTGTACTTATTTTAATTTGGATGCCACTGTTTAGGTATTGCTTTATATCATTGTATCTTTCCTTTTCAAAGTATTTGTAATGTAAAGACGAATGTTAATAAAATTTGCTGTTCATTTTATATCTTTTGTCAATTCTTGTGCATTTTATAGATATATTGCTTAATTACGCTTAACGTATTTATTTTTTAGTAAATACGTTGCGGGCTTGCCACGTCACCACTTCCGTATACTGGGAAGCGAGACGTGACAGATTTTGTTGGCGGCCCATGCAGGTCAGTTCTGTATAGAATCCTAAGCAATATATCATAAGAATTATAAGAATCAGCAACTATACATTTCTTACATTTCAAATTCCTTGATTCTATCATAACCTTTCTTTTTTTATCAAGGTCATGGATTCACTGAATAACACGAGCACCAACGTAAATGGCAACACTCCACCGCCCACTCTACCACCACCACCTACCGTTGCAGCTCCCATCAACGAGCAAACGGTACTGCTCAAGACAATCAAGAGCCTCTTGGAGGGTCAGCAGCAGACTGCTATCCTCATGCACCGCCCAGAAGTCGAGGCACCCGGAGTCAAGCAATTCCGGGCACTGCACCCAAAGCACTTTTCAGGAACAGAGAGCCCACTGGAGGCAAAAGAATGGGCTCAATCTATCGAAGATGATCTGGCAGCAGCACAAGTGCCAGAGATTGCTTGGGTGAGAGTTGTAAAACTGCAATTAATAGATAACGCTAGAGTCTGGTAGAAGGCTGAAGAAAGCCGACTCGCCCAACCGATTGAATGGAAGATGTTTCGTGATATGTTCGACGCGAAATACTTCCCTGAGACCACTCGTTTCGAGACGGAACAGCAGTTCATCCACTTACAACAAAGCTCGATATGGAGCTAGTCCGTGGATAAATACGATGTTGAGTTTACCAATCTTAGCAGGTAAGATATCGTCTTAATATTCAATTTCCTGATATCACTTATTACACTGCTAACACAAGTTCGTAACAGGTTTGCGGCACACCTGATCCTGACTGCTGAGATCCGGGCACGAAAATTTCAGCAAGGGTTGGACCCGAAAGTCTAAGCTGCACTCTCTACAGGGGATTTCCCAACTCATGATTTTGCTCTGAAGGCTGCCCGACGCTATGAGGCAGTCGTGAAGAAGAAAGGAAAATCTCAGACTGCCGGTGTGAAACGCCCTGCCACTCAGATGGCAGGAGGATCCTCTTCTAGGACAACTTTTGCACCAAGGAGATCGGGAGCAACATTTAACCGGTCCAGTCCAGACTTTTGCTTCTACTGCAAGAGGAATAGACACCTGGCGAAGGACTGCAGGCGTAAAAATGGTCTGTGTTTGGTTTGTGGTGCATCCACTCACACCATTGGAGCATGTCCATATCGTCTCAACCTAGCTCTAGCACCTAGACCTGCAATCACAGTCCCGCAGCGGCCCGCTATTCAGGCTCATGCACCCCGTTTAGCTCTACCTGCACCACCTCCACGTGGACCTCCTGTACAGCCTTCTCGTCAATTCCATCAAGCACAGAGGAACATGCCTCAAGGGTAGAGGAACATGCCCCAAGGACAGAAGAATGTGCCTCCAGCAAGGCAGAATGTACCCAGACGTCAGGCTTTCACAATGACAGTTGAGGAAGCCGAAGCCGCCAGCCAAGTAATCACTGGTAATTCCCAATCCTTTCATCTGTTCAATCCTTGTATATCTTTATATTTTCCCTATATCTAAAACCAAGCTCACACAATTTAGGTACTATACTGGTGGGCACTCTTCCTGCACTAGCACTGTTTGACACTGGAGTGTCACATTGATTCATGTCCCAACGATTTGTGAGAACACATGCCATTCCCGTGAAGCCACTCATTTCAAGCTGGAATGTCAGTTCCGGGAATGGAGTATTGAAAGCAACTAAGGGATTTGATCAGTGTCTAGTAGTGGTTTGCGGAAGAGAATTCTACACGAATTTCAAAGTACAGGACATCCCAAATTTCGACGTTGTGTTGGGGATGGACTGGCTGGGAGTTTTCTATGCTACGATTGACTGCCGTCAAAGGAGGGTAGTATTTGAGATACCATATCACCCTGTCTTTTACTTTAAGAGTGGAGATGGAACTTTGGAGCCAGGAATGTTCCGTGCCATGCTAAAGAATGCAGAAATATTTACTCTACCAGCGGAAGAAGAAAAGTTAGAGGTAGTTCGAGATTTCGAGAATGTGTTTCCTGAAGATATAATAGGTTTGCCTCCCGATCGAGCTCTTGAATTCAGCATTGATTTACTACCTGGTGCGCAACCGGTAATCAAAGCTCCGTACCGGTTAAGTCCAGAAGGATTGAAGGAGATCCATACTCAGTTGGATGAACTTCTAAACAAAGGTTGGATTCGTCCCAGTACTTCAAGTTGGGGATCTCCAGTTTTGCTTGTGAAGAAGAAAGAATGTTCACACAGGATGTGTGTAGACTACCGGGCTGTGAACGAAGTGACGATTAAGAACAAGTATCTACTACCGCGCATCGATGATCTTTTCTATCAGCTATGTGGGTCTTGTGTATTCTCAAAGCTAGATCTCCGTTCGGGTTATCATCAGGTGAAGGTCAAAGAGTCTGATATTCTGAAGACAGCGTTTAGGACTCGCTATGGTCATTATGAATATCTTGTGATGCCATTTGGAGTGACCAATGCACCTGTTATATTCATGAATCTGATAAACCAAGTTTTCCGAGAGTATTTAGACATGTTCGTTGTCATCTTCATCGACGACATCCTGGTGTATTCAAAGAATCGGAAAGAGCATACCGAGCATTTGAGGATTGTCCTGGAGACATTGCGACAACATCAACTCTATGCCAACTCCAGCAGGTGTGAATTTTAGCTAGATCAAGTTGGATTTCTCAGACACGTCGTTTCAGGTGAAGGAATCTCAGTAGATCCATCTAAGGTGTCAGCTGGCATAGAATGGCCGACACCAAAGACGGTGAAAGATATTTGAAGTTTCTTAGGATTAGCAGGATACTATCGAAGATTCATTGAAGGGTTCTCAAAGATTGCAACACTCCTGACCAAGCTCACACGTAAAGATGAAGCATTCGTGTGGTCAGAAGCATGTGAAAACGGTTTTGTAGAACTCAAGTCAAGATTAATTTCAGCTCCTATCCTTGTAATACCGGATCAATCTGGAGGTTTCTTCATACATTGTGATGCGTCCGGTAAAGAATTAGGATGTGTTCTACACCATCATGGAAAAGTTGTAGCTTTTGCATCAAGACAGCTAAATGTTCATGAGCGTAACTATCCAACACATGATCTTGAGTTGGCAGCCGTTATCTTTGCACTTAATATTTGGCGCCACTATCTTTTGGGTGAACGAGTGGATATATACACTGACCATAAGAGTCTGAAGTATGTATTTACTCAGAAGGAATTGAACATGCGGCAGAGAAGATGGCTAGAACTCATGGCGGATTTCGACATCAACCTACAGTATCATCCTGGGTAGGTGAATGTAGTTCTTGATGCACTTAACTGCCAACCATTAGTAATGAATCTCACCGCTCAGTGGAAACTACAGCAGAAATTGCACGGATCGGCAATCGAAGTAGTTATGCTAGGTAACGCTTCGTATTTGATAAACTTATAAGTCCAGTCCACAATTGTCAATCAGATCAAAGCAGCTCAAGCAAATGATGCCAAGCTACAAAAGATCCGAGAATAACTAGAAAGTGGACTTTGAACTGATTTCATCATCCACGAAAATGGATCCTTACGCTATGGAAGTAGATTGTGTGTACCAAACGTTCCAGTTCGAGAAGAGTTGATGAAAGAAGCTCACAGCTCTCCTTACTCTGTATACCCCGGTGGTACAAAAATGTACAAGGATCTACGGCAACACTACTGGTGGCATGGAATGAAGCGCCAAGTATCCAGAAGTGTAGCCAAATATTTGGTGTGTCAGCAAGTAAAGGATGAAAATCACAGAACTGCTGGTCTATTTCAGCCGTTACCCATCCCAGAATGGAAATGGCAGCATATTACCGTGGACTTCATGATTGCTATCCCTCGCAGCATGAAGGGTAAAGACGCTGTATGGGTTATTGTGGATCGACTCATCATGTTGGCTCACTTTATTCCCTTTCGTGTTGGCCAATCTGCTGAGACGTTAGCAAAGAAGTACATGGAGGTAAGCATGAATCTAAAGTAAGATTTAACTTCAAAATGTACTATATTGATACCTATGAACTCATGCAGAAGATTGTGAGATTACATAGAGTGCCAGTTCGCATTGTCTCCGATCGTGATACCAGATTCCGATTACAGTTTTGGCAGAATTTGCAAGCTAGCCTAGGAACGAGTCTGAACTTCAGCACGGCTTACCATCCATAAACGGACGGAGAGTCTGAGCGAACAATTCAGATTATGGAGGATATGCTAAGAGCTTGTATGTTAGACTTCGGAGGTTCGTAGGAAGATCACCTATATGTTGTGGAGTTTTCATACAATAACAGCTATCAGGGGAGCATTGGAATGGTACCATTTGTTGCACTCTATGGAAGGAAGTGTCGATCACCACTAAGTTGGGATGACGTTGGAGATCGTGAACTCTTAGGACCAGAGATGATTGTGGCAACTGTGGACGCAGTTCGCACGATTAGGGAAAGAATGCGCATAGCCCAAGACAGACAGAAGCATTGGGCAGGTGCAAAGCGGCGACATCTGGAGTTCCAAACTGGGGATCATGTTTTCTTAAAGATCTCTCCAAACAAAGGAGTGATCCGCTTTGGCAAGAGGGGTAAGCTCAGTCCCAGATACATAGGAACGTTAGACATTCTCGAACGAGTCGGAGAAGTGGCATACCGTTTGGCATTACCACTCTCATTGGAAGGAGTGCACAACGTGTTCTACATATCCCAGCTTCGAAGATATGTGAGCGACCCCTGTCACATCTTTGATCACTCCGAACTCACTGTATAGACGGATCTAACTTGTGAGCAACAATCCATTGAGATCCTGGACCGACAGGTGAAGACACTGAGGAACAAGGAAGTAAACTTGGTCCGAGTAATGTGGAGAAAAGATTCGCCAAGAGAATCAACGTAGGAATGAGAAGATGACATGCGTGCAAAAATACCCTTATTTATTTGTAAATTAGTCCTTATATAAATGTAAATTTCGAGGACGAAATTTTTATAAGGAGGATAGAATGTAACGACTCTACATTTACTGTACGAAAATTTTCAGTTTAATGTACAGAAAGAAGTTTACAAGCCTGAGTACAAGTTATAAGTTAATTTTTTTTAAGAACAGCAAGAAACAACTTGTGGCTCACTGGTAAAGTCTTGCACTATTGTGACGTAGCCCCTGTGTTCGAATCCCATCAGACACATTATTTTTTTCTGATTTACTTTTAAACTTTTTGGAAGCCCAAAAGTTTACACGTGCAATGCACATAAAAATGAAAAGTTTGAAGAAATCAAACATGTGCAAAAGGGAGTTAATACTAAGATGAACACGTGGCAGGAATCCAACAGCCCTCCTCACCAAAACGACTGGCGATATGCGTCTTTAAGCCGGCACCGACGGTCCCCCTGTGGCCAATAAGGTCCGGGCTTTGCACACACGACCCTTCCCCTACCCCTAACTCCCGTGCACTGTTTGATTGCTCTACAATCAAACAGAGACCCTTCAATTCCCCATTTATCATCATTTTAATGCATTTTGATTCACCATTTTAATTCCAAACACTAATTCCGCACTATAAATACTACCCCATGCCTTAACCTTTCATCATTCTGAAAATTATAGCGAAAACTCTCCAAATTTTCTAAGTACAAGTGGAGTAGAAGAAGAGTTAGTAAGCGATCAAGTTCCGGCGAGGATTGAAACAAGTTCCGGCGACTCCGAGACGCCACGACGACAACCCTTCCTTCCTACACCTTTCTTTAAGCCTTCTATAGTGTAAGTCCCTTCCAATCCTCATTCTTCTTCTTTAAAAGTTCATTTTCAAAACATATATCGGAAGTGGAGTTAATATCGATATCTTCTTCTAAAACTCTATAATTCCACTTTTTCTTATAAATTCTTCATTCATATTCCTACACCATATTTGTTAACATAAAACCAATACTTAGAATCAACTTTTAATCAAAAATATCATGCAAAATATCTTTAAATTAACATTTACATTAAAATACCATGAAGTTTGTATATACCATCTTTATTTGTTTTGCTTAAACATACCTTTAGAAAAATTCACGAGGTAACGACCTACCTCTCACATACACATATGGTTCCGTAGCACGATATCCTTTGAATGTATTTTTGTTACGGATACAATATTATATTAAAATACCATTTACTATAAAAACCGATTTTCTTTTAAATTGTATTTTAAATTCCTTTGCAAATATACATCTACAACCCTTTTTAGGGGACCTGCGATTGGATGGTGCGGATTATTGCACATCCTTGGGCTAGTAGAACGAGATGCAGACCTTCACACGAAACATTCGGTCTCGAAAGGTTTAAAATACGGTTTTTAAGAAAAACGCATTTTTCTACTTAATTAAAAAAATTAATTTTTAATAATTATATAAATATTAAAAAATCCATATATTTTCAAAATATAATAAACTTATATTTTTTCAAATGAAAGAATTACAAGTTTCATCAAGATACTAACAAAAGTCAAGTTTTACAGTAAAATACCATGAACTATCCAAGCTATGTAATTATCACTAAAATACATAAAATCCTTTAAATTTACATCCATGAAAACCCTAAAAAAAATTACCTCTCAAGGTCTATCTTTAATTATATTAAAAATATTTTCATAAAACCCACTCGAGTTATATAAAACAACACTTAGGGACTTTAGTAAATATAGGTTTAAGCGGGATCAATTCTCTTGAGCCCCAGAGAGCCGGAGAAAGTGAGTGCTTGCCTATTTAAGATAGAAAATTTAACGGTGTAATCAATGGTAATTGTCTTGGGAAAAGACACAAATCCTGCCGTCCATGTGCAGCAGTTATCGATAACTCCCGAATCTAATTCAAGATCTAAATCAGTTGCAAGTGTCTGACTCAGTCTGAGTCTAATTCAAACATGAATCCAAACTCTAACATGTATACTTGAACATGAACCTGAATATCAAACCTGAATACAAGACTTGACTTGACCGAACCATGGCTATATCTTGACATAACTACAAGCTTACATCCTGAACCTAACTACTTGAACAACTTGTATCTATGGTCTCGGCAAGCCTTATAAATATAATCTATACAAAACATTATGCGGGGTTAACATGGTAGATTGGTACGGAATGTATTAACGTGGTACGAGATGATCACTAAAAGACACCTACATGAACTCTGGTCGTGGGTTTTGACGGAGCCTTGTACTACATGTTACCATAGTCCACGGGGTAAGATGGATTTCTCTTGTATACACAAATACTTTCTGTATCGAGCTACAAACAACTATGTTAGAATAGCAATCTTATACTTGTACATCTTACCAGTTCAATTTTCATTACTTGCTATATTCCATTCTTTCTTTTGGGCTTACCGAGTAGTTCGCTGAAGAAATTCCTGTCTATTTCTTTCTTTGGAATGTTCGTCAGGAGGACCGGACTCTCAGGAGATCGAGCCGAGCCAGGAGGACTTGGACAAATTCACTGCCCTGCAGGACTTCTAGTTCATCTTGTACTTATTTCAGCTTGTATGCCACTGTTTAGGCATTGCTTTATATCATTGTTTTTTTTCTTTTCAAAGCAGTTGTAATGTAAAGATGAATGTTAATAAAAGCTTCTCTTCATTTTATATCTTTTGTCAATTCTTGTGCATTTTATTCATATATTGCTTAATTACGCTTAACGTATTTATTTCTTAGTAAATACGTTGCGGGTTTGCAATGTCACTACTTCCGTACTCTCGGAAGCGGGGCATGACAATTTTGGAATCTGGTTTGAGTTTGGATTTAGGTTGAAGTCATAATCTTATGAAAGAATTTAGTTCTTGAAATTTCTTAAGTTCGGGAGTAATCAGCAACTGTTGTACATGAACGGTAGGATTTGTGTTTTTTTCCAAGACAATTACCATTGATAACTCCATTAAGTTGTCTAACCTGAATAGGCAAGCACTCACTTTCTCTGGTTCTCTGGGGTTCAAGAGAAATGATACCGCTTAAACCTATATTAATTTATAGTCCTTTAATATTTGTTAGTTTGTTATTTACATTGTATTTATATTGTTTGCATCTCTCGAGGGGGTTTTATGAAAAATACTTTAATATTGCTTAAAAATAACTTCAAGGGTGATTTATGATATTTAGAGTTTTCATGAACATGTATTTGAATTGTTGGGGTGTTTCAATGATAAAAACCCAGCTTTAAAAAGTTTATGGTATTTTTATGAAAACTAGCTCTTTTGGAAACTTGATGGTATTTTATTAAAATTTTAATCTTTCATTTAAAAAAATATAGTTTCATAATATGTCTTTATTGAAAATACGAATTCATAGTTTTATATAATTTTCCAAACTTTTAGTTTTGTTTAGAAAAGTTGTATTTTTTAAAAACCGTATTTTTATTTCCTTTCGAGAACGAATACCCCGTGTGAAGTTTTGCATCTCGCTCTAGTATCCCAAGGGTGTGCGATTATCCGCATCATCCATTAGCGGGTCCCCTAACGAGGGTTGTAGAGCCGTATTTTCCAAGAATTTAAAATATCGATTTAAAAGAAACCCGTTTTGAAAAAATATAGTATTTTAATGTAAAACCTATTCTTTACATAAACCCTATATTTAGAATCTCGTTCTGTGAAACCATAGTGTGCGTGTGGGGTAGGTCGTTATCCCGTGAATGATTTAAAGGTTTATAATCTAATTATTGAAATTACGGTTATATTAAAATTCATGGTATTTTAATGAAAAATTCGTTATATGAGTATTTCATATGAAAATTTTCATTATAATAAAAAGCTAAATGATGAGAATAAGGTTAAGAGTGGTTTTATAGTGTTGTTGTGATTTATTTTGCTTATCAAGTGGGTGAAAATGTTTGAAAAGAAAGTAATATCGGTTCTAACTCCACTTTACCAATATGTTTTAAGAATGCGATTTTAGTTGAAAAGAAAAAGAGAGGGAAGAGACTTATTGTAACATTTCAGAAAAATAAAATATTATTTTTGGGGATTTTTATAATTAAATAATAAATATATTGAATATTTTAATAGTGCGGTATAATTAAATATCGATAAATTGGAAAAAATTTGGAAAATTATGGAAATTACTAAAAAGAGGTGTTTTGTTGGATTTAAGCAAATCATGAAATTTTATGATTAATTATATACTATTTTAATGCTAATCGCGATTAAATATTGCTAATCTTGCATTAATCCGGTTTTGTGCACATAACATGCACCATGTCACATTTTAGCACTTATTACATTGTTATCATGGATTTTTTCTTCATTTTTCTAGCATGATTGGTTTTGAAATGAATTGGAAATGAAAAGATAAGAAAAGAAAAAGAAAAGAAAATGCATTAAACAATATGGTATGTGCATGAGAGAGAGAGGGTGAGGGGTCAACTTGACCAAGTTCCCATTTCTTCCTCACTTCATTTTTTTTCCTTCATCTTTCTCCTTTGAGCTCAACCATGGCATCACTTCATCTCCTCTCCTCTTCAACCTCACAAAACACCACCAAAATCAAGTCCAAAGTCCATCCCCACTTCACAAAAAACATGCACATGCTCGCAAGCTACACTTTGGACCAAGAAAGCAAGAATTTTAGGCACTTGGGGCAACTCAAGAAGATTCTTGAGTTGCCAAATGAGGTACTTTCATTGCTATTAGCTTTGTATTTCATTCACTTTAGTATCCACATGTCTTTAGTTGTGTTTTAGTGTGGTTTGATGAATTTAGAAAATTCCTAGAAGAGGATTGTGGGGTTCTTGAGTTGTGAAGTTGTTTATGAGTGTATTAGTGACTAGAAACCCCCCATGGTGTTATAAACCCAGATCAAACAAAAAATATAACCTGAAACCCAAAACAGAAACTGTCCATGTCGGTTTTGTGTGTAATGTGAGGGTGCAGGGAAATCTGGAGCGATCTGGAGCATTTTTGAGTTAAGCAAACAATACCAGAGACTTAATAGGACCAATATAAGACCACCCTAACCATACGAGGCCCCAACTCCACCCCAAAATCGAGGAGGCCGGATTTCCTGGGGTTCTGGCCGGCCACTTTGTAGAGTTAGGTGTCTAGGTTGCTTCCATAGCTCATATATATCCTATATATCACCCTAGTGTTGTTTGCTTACCTTGTTTTTCCCTGAACTAAAATCTGGAGCATGTTTTCAAGGTTGCTGCCTTATGTTTTGCGATGTTTTTGAATCTAAATTTTGTTATTTGGTTTTGTATTCGATCACTTGACGTTTGTACGTTGAAATCGAGTGTTATTTGGTTGATTTGCGAGAGCATACCATAGGTTTTGACCTATGTGAGTTTCGTGTGTCGTTTTGATTGCGGATTGGATTTTAATGCGGCACGATACGTTATGATGTGTAGGTACCCCCACGAGGACTTCGAGATGACAAGAAAGCGTGTGGCGACGTCGGCATCGGCAAGCGAAGATCAGGTGAGTAGATATATATATATCTACGGGGGAAGTCGGGTGGATGGTGTATAACACCCCCGCAGTTCGAAGTATAGTATACTATATATATGATATATATTTATGATTATATATTATATGAAACATGGATGGCTAGTAAGTATGATTTAGGAGTTCATGGGTTAAATTTTAGTGTAATTGATGGATAGTGTCGTTAACTAGTTTTTAGTCGCGAACCCTAAAGTAGTTATTACACCCACACGCACACACACACTTGCATACATTTATTTACATGTACGTATATGGGGATATGTATATATACACACACACACATGGGTATGGGACTATGTGTGTGTGTGTATGTGTATATATACGTATACATATACATGGTTTATGATGATAGTACTTGGGATTGGAGACGAGTCGATGAGATTGGGCTGGATGCCATGAGATCGGTGATATGACGTGGTTTGTATTATGAGATACGACACGATGTTTTAGCGGGTCCTTTAGGCGTGGTGTTTTCATACACACGCATGCATATACATAGATGGTATCAGTATTGTACTAGACTTAGATCAGTACCCCCAAATCATGATATATGATGAAAAGGATACCAGACGAATAATGAGATAAATGTGATATTTGACCCGTACCCAGATTTGGGAGGCCATACGACAGATTTACCGTACGAGCTATATATTGATGATAGATCCGCACTCTTGACTCGAGGATGTCATATTATATAGGGTATCGTATGTGATACTATTGAGGCGGGATCACCGACTATTATATATATATGTCTCGACTCAGATTTAGGTGGTTTTTCCTTACCCTTTGATTAAATCTGTTAGTTTAGACCTGTAGTTACCTGTAGACTCGTTTATATTATTGCATATGTGTTTATTATTCAGCTCCCGCATATTATTGCTGTTCGCATCGCATTGCATGCTTATATTGTGTTTTCATAAGTTATATTGAAATCATGCTGTCAGGACACCAGCACCATTACCGATGATGCATATGTTCCACATACACTTACTTGCTGGCTCACACACACCATCATCTGTAATTGCCATGTCACGTACACTTTAGAGAATATTATTCCATTGACATAGCTTGTTAGCTGATAGTTTCGACATGGTATTAGCATACTTGCTTTTATATGCTAGTTTAGACATTGCATTTATTACTTACTATTTCATGCATATTATTATTCACTGCCATGCATTATTATTTAGGGCCAGTCCGGATTTGCCGGAGCCCAATACTTTTAAATTCATTGTCTTTTATTCTCGAGATTTGGGTTTTCCATGAGATTTATGGATTTGGAGAAACCGCAAGATTTTATAAAACTGATTATCATTTTAAAATGAAAGTTACGGTTTTCTCATGATATGATTTGAGATATGTCCACTATGAGTTTTCTCGGCTCTTGAGCGATATCATACATCCAATTCGAGGAGGAGTAGGAACAGTCTGTGGGTGCATGATGGACCCGGTGCAGTACCCGGGGCAAGAAGATCGCAGTTGATCGGCGTTGAGCCTGTGACAGGGGAGCATTGCTGACCGGTGATTGTATTGAGACTCGTCGGATATCCGGAGGATACCGATCGGAGTTGGGCCAGTCTGGATAGCTGGAGCCCAGGAGCCAGTCCGGATAGCCGGGGCCCCAGATATTGATATTGAGATATTGAGATATTATGATATGGGCCAGTCCGGATAGCCTGAGCCCTAGATATTGAGATATTGGGAATTATGTTTTGTGTCGATGCTAGACACTGATTTATGTTGATTTCATTGATGATACCTCATTTTAAATTATAGAAATCTCACTAAAACAAGAAAACAGTTTCTCATTTATATGTATTCTGTTTTCATGCATTCATACCTCTTATTGTGATATATTGCTACCTGAGGCACTGACACGAGCACATGGAATTACACTTATGTATAAATGTTTACCCTTACCACATTTTCATGCTTCAGACCTTATCATATTGAGGTTATATATATTTTGATCGTATTGACCTAGGATTGAGTCTGTAAGTCTATGTTACCCACCCCGGTGCTTAACGGGAAGGCAGAATCAGTAATAATCGAATTTTTCTTAAAGGATACATAGACAAACCATGAAGGATCTTTGCTAAATGAAAACTAACAAACTAATACGGAGTTTTAACTACTAGGTTAGATGGTTATACCTAGTTCTTGAACTCCTTCTCTTCTTGTTATGGTCCTCCTTGTTGCGAGCTCCTTGGAGTGGTGTAGATGGCTTCTCCTCGTTGTTTTCTTTAGGTCAAAGAACGATCCTCCCGAAGGCCTCTACCTTGAGCTCCTACCTCAATAATGAAGTAACTAGAGTGCTTGGCTTGCTACACTAAGAACCCTAGAGTGAGTAGAGAAGTATTTTGGTGGTTTAGTATCAAAGCTTTGATTTTCAACACATGAAACACTTAAGCCTTTTGAGAGAGGAAGAGGGAGAGCAAACCATGAGAGAGAAAGGTAATGAGAGAATGAGAGAACAAAGCTCTCATATGAGAATTATATGATAATAATAATAATAAAAATTAAGAAAATTGTGATGGTGAATTGATTTGACCATTGTCATTTCATAATTAATGCTAAGCATGCTTCAAAAAAATATCTCATGCTTAACAAAACAACAAAACAAAAGAAAATATCTAAGTCAATATGAGTCAACAAGTCAAATAGTCAAACTAACTCTAGCCATGATACAATTATCCTTAATTAAAACTATTAATCATTTTCCTCCTTCTCATTATGGTTTTGATCAAGTCAATGTTCAAAACCCTAATGAGGTGTCTCCCTATCCGTCTCTGTCGACTGTACATACATACCCGCATCTGTGTTCCATAGAAACACGAATACAATGAGACTAGACCAATCCTAAAACAAATACTAGGATCTGGCTTAAACCAAATCCCACTAGTATCAACTTGCCGAACACCAAACGTGCATAAGTGCGCGTATGTGAACTGACCCTGTCGTAAAACCATACGACCTCTACTTCGTTTCGCCTAAAGGTGAACAACCCTCTGTGTGGGACTCTAAAGACTCGACACTACGCTGGCAGTGGGTTTAACCACAGGCTGCAAGCGGTACTAGCTGTATGTAAAGGTCCCCAGGTAGATGTCGATAAGAAGACCGATGAGGTGAACCCATCCGAACTCCTACTGAGCCTGAATGTGACAATCTTCGTACAGTCCGGTCTGTTCGTCTAAGAGTATCGCATGTCGGGCCTAGGGGGCGGTAAACGTCAGACCCCTAATAGCGGTAAAAGTCGTGTTGGAGTATAGCCCAGAACATCCTGAGAAACTACTGGAAACACTATCAGTAAATCTCGCTTGCCCTGGCCAGGGACTTTGTGTAATGGCTCTCCTAGACACAGCGCGATATCAACCCCCAATACCGGGAGAGACGAATCCTGTCTAACCGTCACTGCCTCCAAGTGCTTCGGGACTGTACCCAACTACTACCTGTTTGCACGACTCAATAGAGCCGTGGTAGGGTAGTAATCTAAGAACAGTGGGAACACACTCGAGGCGAAATGACAGTGTCAAGTCAACGGACTAAGCTGTACTCATGTCACCTGGGAACTGCTAACTGATAATAGGTATAGTACCAACCAACAGTTCCTGACGAGTCCTGTCCAGTGTACTCATAACCTAATGAGCACCTGCATACTATCTCCAGTACGACGTACTGATGGCTGTGGGACAGACCATCTCCCCAGTTGGGATGAGTAGCGTACACACTAGTCTACTCTGGAGTATCGATGCCTTGTCTCGATAATCCTACGACTAGGAACCTGTATAAGGATGTGCTTGTAGACTTCCCAACCCCCACAAGTGTGATTGCCATCACAATGCTGGTAGTCAAGCAAAGATCCTAAGGGCTCTATCAATATGTATTAGCGATACGTCAAAAGAAACATATACACATATTAAGATAGATACAAACCAAGTAGCATACCACCATATCGAGCAAGACTGTTATAAATCTGTGTATATATATATATCCCAAGCTTTCAAAATGTAATATCCAAACTAGTACTATACAATAATGGCCTCTAGGGCGTATCACACTAACAATCTCCCACTTGCACTAAGGCTATGTGCTGGCATATCGCAGACATATCATCTCGAATAGCCTCTCGAACTGCGTCTGAGGAATGGCCTTTATGAATGGATCTACAGTGTTATCCTCTGTAGCAACCCTCCGAACCTCGATCTCCCGGCGATCCACGATCTCCCTGATCAGGTGATACCGCCTCAAGATGTGTCTGGACTTCTGATGGGACCTGGGTTCCTTTGCTAAAGCTATAGCCCCATCGTTGTCACAGTACAGAGGTATTGGAGCAACAATGGACGGAACCACCTGAAGTTCTGTTAAGAACTTCCTCATCCAGACTGCTTCTTTTGCGGCATCAGAAGCTGCGATATACTTCGCCTCCATCGTCGAGTCAGCAACGGTTTCCTGCTTTGAACTCTTCCAACAGATCGCCCCTCCATTGAATGTAAAGATATAACCCGACATGGATTTGGAGTCATCCTTGCCACTCTGGAAGCTGGAGTCAGCAAAAGCCTCGATCTGGAGGTCTTTTCCGCCGTAAACCAAGAACATATCCCTAGTCTTTCTCAGGTACTTTAGAATGTTCTTTACCGCTATCCAGTGCTTCTCCCTAGGGTTTGACTGATATCGGCTTACTACACTCAGTGCATAAGCTACATCTGGTCTGGTACCCAATATCGCATACATTATAGAGCCTACCGCAGAAGCGTAGGGTATAATAGAAATGCGATCCCTTTACAAATCAGTCTTGGGAGACATCTCTTTGGAGAGGGTGATTCCGTGACAAGCCGGTAAATTACCGCGCTTTGAATCTTCCATACTAAATTTTTTCAGTATGGTGTCGATGTACCTGGACTGCGAAAGTCCCAATATCCTCTCAGATCTATCACGATAGATCTGGATCCCCAGAATGTAAGAGGCATCACCCAGGTCTTTCATGGAGAACTTGTGTGACAAGAACCCTTTGACAGATTATAGCATAGGAATGCCATTTCCTATCAAGAGAATGTCATCCACGTACAAGACGAGGAATATAACAGTTCGTGGTACAATCTTACTATAAATGCATGGCTCATCTGTATTTTTGATAAAGTCAAATTCTTTGACCGTCTCATCGAAACATATGTTCCAACTCCGCGATAGCTGCTTTAGTCCATAAATGGACTTAATCAACTTGCACACTTTCCCGCTTCTCCCACTCTGAATGAAACCTTCTGGCTGGTCCATATAGACACACTCCTCTAAATTTCCATTTAGAAAAGTGGTTTTTACGTCCATCTGCCAAATCTCATAATCGTGGAAGGCAGCAATGGCAAGAAGGATCCGAATGGATTTGAGCATAGCCACTGGAGAAAAGGTTTCGTCATAGTCCAAACCAGGTCTTTGACGAAAACCCTTTACAACAAGTCTAGACTTACAGGTCTCAACCTGTCCATCTACAGTAATTTTCTTTCTGAAGATCCATTTGCAGCCTATGGGTTTTACCACTTCTGGAGCAACGTCCAAAGTCCATACTTTGTTGGTGTACATGGACTCCATCTCGGTCCGCATTGCATCCAGCCATTTTACCGAGTCAGTGCTCTGAATGGTCTGCTGGAAGTTAGTCGGCTCATCATTGTCAATGATGCAATCCTCTCTATCCCCGTCTATGAGAAAACCGTAGTATCTCTCAGGTGGATGAGAAAGCCTACTACTCCTGCAGAGCGGTGTAGGAATGTCCTGTTCTTTTGAAACTTCTTGTTCCACCAAGTTTTCAGTAATAGCTTGTGGTTCTGGAATTTCTTTCAATTCTATTGCGCTCGCACTTGTTTCTTTTTCTAAGAACTAATGTTCCAGAAAGTGGGCATGACGAGAAACAAAAACCTTTTGTTCCTCTGCGTAATAGAAAAGATACCCCCTGGAGTTTTTTGGGTATCCCACAAACTTACACAGTACTGAGCGTGCCTCGAGTTTGTCCGCATGCTACTTTTTGACAAAAGCTGGACATCCTCATATCTTCAGATATTGAAGGTAGGGTTTCTTTCCACTCCACATCTGATATGGTGTGGTAGGCACAGTCTTGGTAGGAACCTTGTTCAAAAGATATGCAGCTGATTCTAGTGCATAATCCCAGAATGATCGTGGTAACTCAGCGTTACTCATCATGAAACGTACCATATCCAATAGGGTTCGGTTCCGTCTCTCCGATACACCGTTATGTTGTGGAATGTATGGAGGAGTAAGCTGAGAGAGAATTCCATTCTCTTTTAGGTAATCCAGGAACTCGGCGCTTAGGTATTCACCATCTCGATCAGATCTTAGTGTCTTGATATTTTTGCTGGTTTGTTTTTCTACTTCATTCTTATATTCCTGGAATTTCTCAAAGGCCTCAGATTTATGCTTCATTAAGAAGACATGTCCATATCTGGAGAAATCGTCCGTAAAAGTAATGAAATATGAAAAACCACTTCTTGCATGTGTAGACATTGGACCACACACGTCGCTGTGTACGAGTCCCAAGAGCTCGCTCGCTCTTACTCCATGTCCAGTGAACGGAGTCTTTGTCATCTTTCCTTTGAGACATGATTGACAAGTTGCATAAGAATGATATTCGAACGGATCTAAATATCCTTCTTTATGTAACTTAGTTAACCTTGTCTCATTGATGTGACCCAGTCTACAATGCCATAAGAAAGCATGATTTAATTCTGGAACTTTCTTTTGTGTGTATTCTGGATATTGAAGATCTGCGGTTGGTTTAATACGTATATACCGTTGCTTAATGTACCCGACCCAATCAAAACATGATTAAGGTGAATGTTTATAACATTGCTTACAAATGCAAAATCATAACCTTCTTTAGACATTAAAGATACAGATATGATATTACAAGTCGAACTGGGTACAAAATAACAGTTGCGCAAAACCAAAACATGTCCATCTGTCAATCCTAAGTGATAGTCTCCCACGGACTCAGCATCCATGCTTGATCCGTTTGCAACTCTGAGGGTCATATCACCCACCTTCAAAACCCTACGGCTTCTCAGTGCCTGCAAAAAATTACAGATATGAGATCCTGATATGGTATCCAATACCCAGGAAGTAGAGTTGATTGACAGACAGTTTTCAATTACATACACACCTGAAGCCGAAACCACAACTTGCTTCGGGTCCTGGTTCTTGGCCCTCCAAGCCCTGCAATCTTTCTTCCAGTGTCCTTTCTTGTGACAATAAAAGCATTCTTCCTTCCCCACAATCTGTCCCGCTACCTTTGCTTTTTCCTTGGCTTCCACCTTACTAACACCGCCCCTTGGTTTGGTGGGGGCCTTCTTCTTCTTTTCTTTGGCTTTCGCCTTAGACCTAGAAGAGGAAGCTCCTCCAACAAACAAAGCGGGTGTTTCCCCGACTTTCTGCAGGGTGCCCTCTGCACTCCTCAACATGTTGAGGAGTTCTGGAAGTTCAACTTCTTTTCCTTGCATGTTGAAATTCAGGATAAACTGGGCGTAGGTGGAAGGAAGGGATTGGAGAATATAGTCAGTGTACAGCTCATTCTCTAACGTGGTCCCGAGGTCCGCAAACTCCTCAATGTAGCCAATCATCTTAAGGATGTGTTCCCCTACAGATGATCCGACGGCCAACCTCGCTGAAAATAGCTTCTTCGAGGTCTCGTATCTTGCGATACGGGATTGCTCTCCATATAGTTCCTTAGTATGGAGAAATATGGATTCAAGATCCATATTCTCGTGCCTCCTCTGATGTTTATTGTCCATAGAGGGAAGCACGAGGCACTTGGCCTTCGCGCTGTTAATCTCCCAGGTCTTACGGATTTCTCTATCCACGACACTGGATTCTGGACCTGGGACGGCGGGGGCCATAGTGGTAAGGAGATACCCCAACTTGTTATAAGTGATTGCCATTTTGACATTCCTGAACCAATCTTTGTAGTTTGGCCCTGTCAGTATATTTTTATCTAATAGTAACTTAAGGCCCGTCATGATGTTTGGTTGCTGCAATTAGGAGAGAGAGAAGAAACACTTTAGCATGATACTCTTGCAAGTTTAGAGTGGTTTTTAGTTTTTCTAAACAGGATGGCTCCCACTGTTTCTCGAATCCTTCCTCAAACCATAAAAGAAGAACTAGTCGGGATTGATCTCACCGTACAATACTTGCTTAACCGTTCAGCCAGGCCGGTGTCGGTATTTCGAGGGAGGTTTTACGACGCTTTCGCGAAGTTCCTTAATTAAATAAGCTCTTTTTCCTGTGGGCGTAGCCCTGCTAACATCTTTCTAGACACCTACTTGGTTTATAGCATTGATCGTTAAGTGAGAAAAATTTCCCGAGGAGTAGCATATACTCACAGTAGGATCGGGATCCAAATATCATTGTTTGATAAAGTTGAAGGAATCCTGCCAAAATTATCACACTCCAAATGGTATGCAACACTAGCAAGTTTCAGTTTCTTTAGAAACTCCCGATGTAGATTTTTCTTTTGCCCCATGCTCTTATGACCTTGACGAAGGCCAACATATCATAAGTCACATGTCAAGTTCTACCCGTCATTATCCAGGTTAATTTGAACCCACCCGTACATACCCTTGACGAAGGCCAAAATAACAGTACGACTGTCCCAAACCAACGTATCTATCTATGCAACAGATAAATATTCGGCAGCTACCAATCACTATGCCTTGGCGAAGGTCAAAATACATACCTTGAATACTACTGAATATTTAACTGAAATGACAGAGGGCTACGAATGGTTTTGGCGAAACCGTGAACGTAGTGAACTTGATATAATCGAAGGAACCTGATAGCTTTTAAAAGGAGTGGTTTAAGCTCGGCATTTTAAAAGTTTTGCTGTTTTGAAAAAACCGAGTGGTTTTGAAATTGTTCCAACGATTCAACCTTGGTTTGTTTTCTTTGCATTAATATAATGCGTCCTTTCAATTAATCCTACCATTGCTGAAAACAAAGAAAATATGGCGTACGTTTATGCCATCCGCATTCGCCACTGGGCCCTGTCATCACCCGTTAGGTTACTTAACTAACGACAGAGCGGGGGCTAGACTAGTGCGGATGCAAAATATAAGCAACACCTACTAGATATCATATATAGATATGTATACATTCGTCAGACGCAATGATAGTCATTCCAGATCACAGATGAACACATTGGATATGCTAGGAATCCGCGTTTTGTTCGATCCTGCAATGAAAGACGGATTACACGGTCGCGATGAATAGCCAAACCCCACCCTAGACCCCTACGGGTGCGGCAAACTACCCGCCAAATACCCGAAGTGAAGCAGCCTCCCTCAACAACGTGAGTAGGCCACTCAGCACTTCAAAATACCCGGTAGTTTGTGCACCCCACCTTGGGTCTATCCTAGGAGCAAAAACAGTAAAAGAAATAATATACAATGGTGGCTACAACCTCAACCCGGATGTGCGACCATAAAACAATAATACATCAATTTACAATTTACATCAAATGAAAAATGAAAAACACTCATCTCACATCCCCGGTTATTCATCCACGACAATCCAACAAGTTCATATACACAAACCAATATCACAGATCACAGATATGTGCAACCCCTACTAATCGACGTATAGCGATTAGCAGACGTTCAGCACATATAATACATAATAGATATAATCCGATTAGCTAAAGTTTATAGAGTTTCGATCGATATTTCAATTTGAAACTACCCCAAATACAACACTGTACTCAAATGAATCTGGGCAGAAACAAAGTATCTGAAAAATCACAAAACATCAAGTTGGACAATCTGCAAGAAAAACGAGTTGACTCCGAGTCGACTCGGCCGCGGATCCGCGGCGAAACGCATGGTTTCGCCGCGCTTCCGCGGCAGTCTGACCGAGTCACGAGCTCATTTTTCTTGGGTGTCCCTAAAAAAGCCTGCACGTATTTTTCAGGTCTCTGAAAATATTTTTAGACCTGTTTTGAAAATCAGCAGAAAACATGAATTTTTGATGTATTTTGCGATTTTTCCGGGATCGAAGTTCTAAAGACTTTTCTAACATGTTAGTTGTTGTTTAGCTTGGCTCTGATACCACTGTAAGTCTATGTTACCCACCCCGATGCTTAACGGGGAGGCGGAATAGGTAAAAATCGAATTTTTTCTTAAAGGAAATATAGACAAACCATGAAGGATCTTTGCTAAACGAAAACTAACAAACTAATACGGAGTTTTAACTACTAAGTTAGATGGTTATACCTAGTTCTTGAACTCCTTCTCTTCTTGTTGTGGTCCTCCTTGTTGCGAGCTCCTTGGAGTGGTGTAGATGGCTCCTCCTCGTTGTCTTCTCTAGGTTAAAGAACGATCCACCCGAAGGCCTCTACCTTGAGCTCCTACCTCAACAATGAAGTAACTAGAGTGCTTGGCTTGCTACACTAAGAACCCTAGAGTGAGTAGAGAAGTATTTTGGTGGTTTAGTCTCAAAGTTTTGATTTTCAACACATGAAACACTTAAGCCATTTGAGAGAGGAAGAGGGAGAGCAAACCATGAGAGAGAAAGGTAATGAGAGAATGAGAGAACAAAGCTCTCATATGAGAATTATATGATAATAATAATAATAATTAAGAAAATTGTGATGGTGAATTGATTTGACCATTGTCATTTCATAATTAATGCTAAGCATGCTTCAAAAAAATATCTCATGCTTAACAAAACAACAAAACAAAAGAAAATATCTAAGTCAATATGAGTCAACAAGTCAAATGGTCAAATCAACTCTAGCCATGATACAATTATCCTTAATTAAAACTATTAATCATTTTCCTCCTTCTCATTATGGTTTTGATCAAGTCAATGTTCAAAACCCTAATGAGGTGTCTCCTTATCCGTCTTTGTCAACTGTACATACATACCCGCATCCGTGTTCCATAGAAACACGAATATAATGAGACTAGACCAATCCCAAAACAAATACTAGGATTTGGCTTAAACCAAAGCCCACTAGTATCAACTGCCCGAACACCAAACGTGCACAAGTGTGCGTATGTGAACGAACCCTGTCATAAAACCATACGACCTCTACTTCGTTTCGCCCAAAGGTGAACAACCCTCTGTGTGGGACTTTAAAGGCTCGACACTACGCTGGCAGTGGGTTTAACCACAGCCCGCAAGCGGTACTAGCTGTACGTAATGGTCCCTAGGTAGATGTCGATAAGAAGACCGATGAAATGAACCCATCCGAACTCCTACTGAGCCTGAATGTGACAATCTCCGTACAGTCCGGTCTGTTCGTCTAAGAGTATCACATGTCGGGCCTAGGGGACAGTAAACGTCAGACCCCTAATAGCGGTATAAGTCATGTTGGAGTGTAGCCCAGAACATCCTGAGAAACTACTGGAAACACTATCAGTAAATCTCGCTTGCCCTGGCCAGGGGCTTTGTGTAATGGCACTCCTAGACACATCGCGATATCAACCCCCATTACCGGGAGAGACGAATCTTGTCTAACCGTCACTGCCTCCAAGTGCTTCGGGATTGCACCCAACTACTACCTGTTTGCACGACTCAATAGAGCCGTGGTAGGGTAGTAATCTAAGAACAGTGGGAACACACTCGAGGCGAAGTGACAGTGTCAAGTCAACGGACTAAGCTGTAGTCATGTCACCTGGGAACTGCTAACTGATAATAGGTATAGTACCAACCAACAGTTCCTGACGAGTCCTGTCCAGTGTACTCATAACCTAATGAGCACCTGCATACTATCTCCAGTACAACGTACTGATGGCTGTGGGACAGACCATCTCCCCAGCTGGGATGAGAAGCGTACACACTAGTGTATTCTGGAGTATCGATGCCCTGTCTCGATAATCCTACGACTAGGGACCTGTATAAGGATGTGCTTGTAGACTACCCAACCCCCACAAGTGTGATCGTCATCACAACGCTGGTAGTTAAGCAAAGATGCTAAGGGCTCTATCAATATGTATTAGCGATACATCAAAAGAAACATATACACATATTAAAATAGATACAAACCAAGTAGCATACTACCATGTCGAGCAAGACTGTTATAAATCTGTGTGTATATATATATATCCTAAGCTTCCAAAATGTAATATACAAACTAGTACTATACAATAATGGCCTCTAGGGCATATCACACTAACAGAGTCATACATACGATTTCTGCTCGGTGATGTTTTCTACTCACGAGTTGGCAACTCACCCCCGTTGTGCCACAGTTTCTCGCAGGTTTTGCCGTACAGATTTTGTTACGACTTTGCTGGCACACTGCTTCCATTCCGGGTGATTGCTTTTGTAGGTGGGTTCACTTGTATCATGACCACCATTGTACTTTATCTTTTTCATTGTATCTAGTAAACTCCATCAACCAGACTGTATTATTTATTTGACTTAGAGATCAGTTGTTTATTATTTCGACCTTAGAGTCGCGCGTTATATTATTATGGTTTTCATGATGACTGGAGTTTCCTTTTTGAGTTTTGATCCTCGCCCTTGGCGTTGTATATTATATTGCTTGCGTGGTTGTGGCCGTCGTTTGACGAAGAGCTAGCTCCCGCTTGGGGATGCTTTATTTCATTATATATGCTTTTATCAGGTTGTACCCGTTTGGGGCCAGTTTTTACAAAGAAAACTCTGCCGAAATTTTCAGAAAAGATTTGATGTTTTAAAAACGCACACTTCGGCTTATTTTAACAAAACACTTCTTTAAAATGGTTTAGATTTCTGGGATTTTGGCTTACTTGAATTAGATGGGGTCCTATAGACTTCATATGATTCAAGGTCCAGTCATGTGCTATTTCGGGTCGTGACACTTATGGTTTTATAACGTCGAGAAAAGAGTAAGGAAGAGAGAGGGGGCTCCGTGGCGTCACGGTGGCTCCGAAAACAACTCCAATCTTCAACGAAAGAGACTTGATCGCTAACTCCCTTTTGACTAGCTTAACTCCACTTGAATTGCCTTAACCCTTCTTAAATTTAGAGAATTTTGAGGAAATTTTCAGAATAGAGGAGAGCTAGGGCATGGGGTGGTATTTATAGGGTAAAAATGAGAGAGGGTGTGAAATAAAATGGATTTAATGGTGTTAATTAGGGATTTGAATATTCTCTGTTTGATTGCAGGAAAATCAAATAGTGCAGGAGAGTTGAGTGGAGTTGAAGGGACTTGTGTGTGAAGCACGGAGGCGATTGGGGGTGATCCAACCGTTGGTAGCGGCCATTTGATGGAAATGGGAGATCAGATTTTAGGGTCTCATCTTGAGATTCGTGCAACGTGTGTAGATCTGTGTTTACTCTTCTTTGCATCTGTTTGATATTTCTGAAACCTTTCGATTCCCCATAAATTGCACGTGCAACTCTTGAGCTTTCGAAAAATTAAAAATTTTTTTTTTTAAAAATAATTGGGACTTATGGGAATCGAACACACAAGCTATGTCACAGCAGTGTAAAGGTTTTACCAGTAAGCTACAAGTTACTTCTTGCTTTTATTGAACAAAAATAACTTATAACTCTTACACAGGCTGAAATACCCTTTTCTATACATTTAAACAAATAATTCTATACAGCGATTTCAAAGTCGTTACAGTAAGTTTTCCATCAATCTTTATTGGAATGTGATTTCTAGATATCTGATTTGTAAGAATATCATTCTTGTACTTGGTATGTTTTGATAATTCTCAACACACACACACACACACACACACACTCTCTCTCTCTCTCTCTCTCTCTCTCTATATATATATATATATATATATGCGCGCGCGCGCAACGGCGAGACGGACATTCTTGGTTGTAGCGGCGAGAGAATGTGACGACCTTGATGGTGGTGGAGACAACAATGGCAGTCGACGTCAATCGACAGTGGGGGTGGTGGTGGTTGGGACAATAATGGTAGGTAGGGATGCGATGACGAGAGGACGACAACAACAAACACTCGAGCATATGGTAACGAGGAAGGCGGTCGATGGCATCTGGCAGTAGAGACGACCGATCATGGACGTAGTGGTGGGCAGGCAGTGAATAATGATCATGAAGTGGTTGCGGTAACTATGAGGGTTGGAATATTTTGTGAGAATATTTAGATAGACACCTATTATTTCAAGAAAAACACACTTATTTCGTTGGGGGTTTATTTCGTTAGTTATTATCCGACGAAATAAATTCCCAGTAAACTAAATTTGCCGCTGAAATACTTTAAGAATTGTGCTGGGTTATTCCGTCGGCTACTACCAGATGGAATAACTCAATTAAATATAAAGCCCTGGGTTTGAGATCATATCCTCTTTATCCATAAAAAAATCCCTAGCCCACCAAAACCCCTCCTCCTTCTCTCCCCAGAACTTCGACCTCCCCCCCTCCCATCGCCAACGACGATCGACCCCCTCCTCTTCGAAGCATACCCTATTCTCTTCCTCTTCTTACTCTAAGCGTAAGCCCTCTCCCTGTCCCCCTTCAAGCAGCTGACCCTCTCCTCTTCCTCCTCCTCCAAGCCGTCGTCGCCTTCACCTCTAGGCACAGGGCATTGCAACCTCCTCATCCTCGTAGGCCTCTACCATCGCCACGACTATCGGCCTCATCTAATCGTGGTAAGCCCCCTCTCTTTATATGTCTCTTTCTCACTCACACACTCTCTATCTCACTCACTCATTCTCTCTCTCTTACAGCCGTGATTGTCCACGTAGTATCGCCGACCTCCACAATCGCCACCACCATCAGCCTCCTCTAGTCGTGGTAAGCCTCTCTTTCTTTCTTTCTCTCTCTCTCTCTCTCTCTCTCGGTGTGGAAACATTGAAAATGTGGAATAAATTGAATGTTAGGTTTATGGAAAAATTAAAAATGTAGAAAAAATTTCGAAACTTAGTGTTGATTATGTGGAAAAAATTAAATGATATGTTTATAGAATTTGTTATTATATTGAAAAAATTGTTGATCATGTGGTAATATTTTATGATAGAAATGAAATGAGAGAACTTTAATTTGACACCAAAACCCGAAAACCTAAATTCCAAACCCCAAAATTCAAGCCTAAAAAATCTTGAAATTGAATCTTGAAATTGAACGAATAAAAAACTTCAAATTATTGAAGATCCTAAAAAATCCAAAATCTTGAATTGAAAACTGTCAAAAACCTTGAAATTGAATCTTAAATCTCAAAATAATACGAAACTAAGTGTATGAAACATGATGATAACATTAAATTTACATGTTATCATCAAGGATTTCACTTTCAAAAAACAAAACACTTCTTAAACCTCGTCTATCAGTTATATGCGTAATGGTTTCTATCGTAACATAAAACTATAATGGTTTCTATCGTAACATAAAACAATGTGATGGTTGTCAAAACTAACCGTTTAATCTTTTGCTTCTGACAGCCGTCATGTAGTTTATGTGACGAGAAAACCGGGCATATTACAACTGATAGATTTGTCCAGTGTGGACAAGTTAAGAATCTATAACGCAAACACACACTGTATTTGTGCTTTCATTCGTTTCGAGATTAGTTTCATCGACATCTTTTTGCCGGTTCTCAGTGTGCAAATATAGAGGGGATGACCATTTCAGTGTTGATATTTAGCATTGAAATGAATATTATCCCTTTGTTCGCACATATTTTTATGCGCAAACACCTATCATAAAAAGGCAAAAGCACCTATTTAAATGTGCAATCTATAAAGTGCACACCTGAATAAAGAGGCCAAGAATATTGCGCACGTGTCAAGTGTGCATATGGCAGAAAAACCACTTTGATGACATGCACATCAATATACATGCGCGTGTGTAAACTGAAGGATGAGATAGGGTGCAACACGTGCGAAGCATGTGCGCACATACTTGCTGTGCGCAACTGCATCTAATACCCCTTAAACTGTTGGACCTCATTCATATAAGAAATACTATCTAAGTACAAACTCAAATATAATATATATGGATTTGGACTAATCCATGCCCAACGGGCTACGACAATATTAGTCTACGTATATAATCCAATCCAAGGGCAACCCAACATAATCAACATATAACACGACATGAAGTGATAAATATTGAGAAGGTGAAAGTTGTTATCACGTAGTGATAACGTAAGTAACTGCAGGGGTATGCGCATGCAGGAAAAAGCGACCCCACAATAAAAAATCCCTCATCATTGAGGGGGAATCTGATAAATCTACTACAACGGTCGCATCCATCCAATCCTTCGATATATGGTGCCATAAATCGACTTGGTATCTTCGGAGAGGTGGACAGATATATTCCATATAGCATTTGCCCCCAGATTCAGACTAGACGTGCTTTGTGTGTCCGTTTTCTGGCGATAAACAGATTTTGGCACACCCGGTGGGACCTTTTTTTTTTATCTTTCCACGCGATGTTTCTTGTTTTTCATGAACAAAATTGCGGTATATATATTTATAGTTGCCTTTGGATGTTTGGGTTACTAAAGCCGGTGTTATGCTCCCGTGCAGATCAATAGCCTCACCCAGCAATTCCAACCGCAATGCTAGCTCCAACACCACTCCAGCTGAAGTAACTTAGTCAGGGCAGGCCATGGCTCCAATGCTTTGCATCCCTATGGCTTAGGTGGCTCAACAGCTGAACAGGCTCTTTTTTGGAGCGATGCTTCCGATTCCTTCCATTAGCATCCCAGCGCTAAAGGAGGATATACCAGAAGAAGTCGGTCTTTGATCGGCTGGCTACCACTTCAAGCTCTGCCAATAAGCTTGAAGGCTCTGTCTTCGAAAGATTGGGAACTAGCTCCGTAGGCCTTCCTAAAAAGCCCATGATTCTAAAGAAGGCGGTCTTCAAGCGATTTTCCTTTGAGGCGCCAATTGCTCCCGATACACCGAAGAATTCTTTACCCCCACGCCAGTCGGTCTTTAAAAAATTGGCACACCAAGGTCATATTTCTGCTTCACCTGAGGCATCGGTCTTTCAGCGACTGGCATCTGCCAAAGGCCGAGAACGACACGGGGGGCAGATTCATGAGGCTCCTAATACGAAAGAAGCTCCAACTGCCAGACATGCCCAATGTAGTTATTGGTGCCGACTAAGACAGGAAGGGGCAATTCCTATCCGGTTTGACTCCTCCTGCTCCGATAATCCAAGCCGCTGTTCCATCTGGGAATACCTTTAAACCGCTGTAGATGGTCAAATGTAACTCTCCTACCACAGTGCTGAAAAAGTCTTCACTTCCGGTAGAGATACATGATGAGACAAAGGAGGTACGCTCGGTCAAATGGCTTTCCTTAACCATTGACAGAGTTTGGAAAGAAGTCCAAAACTCTGTCGTTGGTGACAACTACGCTCGGCGACCGAAGAAGCTCAAAGGTCAACAAGATGATAACAAACCCCCTGCCAAATTCAAGGAGGCTCATGCTCAGAAGGTTCCGGCTATGATGGTTCCTTCCAAAGCGGCTTGTCACAAAAGAGGGAGGCCAGGTAGAGTTGTGGTGCCCGAGGAAAATTCTAAAGGCCAACGTTCCAAATGCCCCAAGTCTGGGGGCATGGTAGTTTACACGGTATATATGATGAGCCCCAAAGATGATTGCCGAGTTTCTGTTTCCCGTAGACCAATCACTCGGTCTATAACGAAAGACCAACAAAAGCTACAAGAGATATTGGCTCAAGCGGCGGAACTCATGAGTCTCCTTCATAATGCAAACCCTGACAATGCTCCCGAAGAAAAAATGGGGAAGGAGTCTGATATCGACTACCTAAGGTGCGTCCTTGAAAAGAAGGATGAGAGAGATGTGGAAATAAATGTTAGGATGGACAAGATGGCCCTCCAATTCCAAAGTATGGTTGAGAAGATAGCTCAACTGGAGCCACTGGCAAATGAGCCGCCGGTAGTCGTTATCGATGACACGGGGGGCAGATTCATGAGGCTCCTAATACGGAAGAAGTTCCAACTTCCAGACATGCCCAATGTCGTTATTGGTGCCGACTAAGACAGGCAGGGGCAATTCCCCATCCGGTTTGACTCCGCTTGCTCCGATAATCCAAGTTGTCGTTCCATCTGGGAATAGTTTTGAACCGCTGTAGATAGTCAAATGTAACTCTCCTACCGCAGTGCTGAAAAAGTCTTCACTTCCTGTGGAGATACATGATGAGCCAAAGGAGGTACGCTCGGTCAAATGGCTTTCCTTAACCATCGATAGAGTTTGGAAAGAAGTCCAAAACTCTGTCGTTGATGACAACTATGCTCGGCGACCGAAGAAGCTCAAAGGTCAACAAGATGATAACAAACACCCTCCTAAATTCAAAGAGGCTCATGCTCAGAAGGTTCCGGCTATGATGGTTCCTTCCAAAGCGGCTTGTCACAGAAGAGGGAGGCCAGGTAGAGTTGTGGTGCTCCAGGAAAATTATAAAGGCCAATGTTCTAAATGCCCCAAGTCTGGGGGCATGGTATATATGATGAGCCCCAAAGATGATTTCCGAGTTTCTGTTTCCCATAGAAAAATTACTCGTTCTATAACGAAAGACCAACAAAAGCTACAGGATATATTGGCTCAAGCGGCGGAACTCATGAGTCTCCTTCCTAATGCAAACCCTGACAATGCTCCCGAAGAAAGAATGGGGCAGGAGTTTGATATCGACTACCTGAGGCGCATCCTTGAAAAGAAGGATGAGAGGGCTGTGGAAATAAATTTTAGGATGGATAAGATGGCCTTCCAATTCCAAAGTATGGTTGAGAAGATAGCTCAACTGGAGACACCGGTAAATGAGCCGCCGGTAGTCGTTATCGATGACAAAGGAGACACGTTGAATCCTTTAAAAAACCCATCAGCGGTGAATGAGGAGATGATCCCCAAAGCAAAACTGGATGAATATATCGTCCAGCAATTTAAAGCTCTTTAGGCCAGCGAAGCGGCAGGCAAGCAGATTAAGACCGGTCGAATATACCCAGCATGGTATGACCAGAGTTAATACCCTCCGGGATATACAATCCCAACGTTCCAAGTATACGAGGGGACCGACAATCTTCATTAGCATATCATTCAATTCAAATTAAGGTGCAGCAACACTGGAGGAGATGATGTGTTGCTTCTCCACCAATTCATTAGAAGTCTATCAGGCACTGCTTTCGAGTGGTATTCAGAGCTTTCTAATGACTCCGTTAAGACTTTTAATGAAATGGAAATGCCCTTCTGCCAAAAATTCGCCAGTGTGAGTGAACACATTACTATGACGATATTGGTCAATGAAAGAATCAAGCCGAACGAGGCATGAGTTCAATATGCTATCCGATGGCAAAACCTGTGGTCTAAGTGCGAGTAGCGCATTGGCGAAGCTCCAACCGTCAGAATGTTCATGGTAACCATCGATCGGCACTCACAAGTATACTTTTTCATGGCCTTCTTCAAGCTTATTATCTTCCAGGAGCTTATTGATAAGCTAGCTTAGCTGGATTCGATGGGTCGAGGTCCTTTCTCTTCTGGTGGAGACTCAAGAAACTATAAAGGGAACGGTAAGACGGCGTTTGTCGCCAATGCAGAGCAGCAGCAGAGCGGACCTAAAGCATTCGGTCGCCAAAACAATAATTGTATGGGGCCGACTCTCGAGGAAAGGATGGGGCGCGAATATTCGTTCCCTCGTGATAAAACAAATAAGTTGTTCAAGCTCGCTATGAAGAACGGCATGCTGACATTGCCTGAGCCACGGCGACCAGCCCAAGCTAATGAGGTCAACAATACAAATTACTGCCCCTACCATCGGGTGGTAAGCCATCCAATCGAAGACTGTTAAGTCTTCAAGAAATGGGTCGATGACTAGTATAAACTGTGTAAATTCATGCTCTCGGATAAATGGAAGGTAAATCCACCCCAGAAATATACCCCTAAGAGGCTCTTACATAGGAGGCATCCTGTTCATTCATAGAAGAAACCCCGTGGGAGGTGCTGCTTTCTCTCAAAACAAAAAAGATGCTAAAGGACTTGCGAGCATATCCTGCATTCAGGTGGAAAAGCCCACTTAAACCAGAGATCATAGAAGGGATGCTAAAACCATGTCCCGCTCTGAATACTGATAACAAAGGGAAAATCCCCCATGTTAAGTCTTCCAAGAAGAAGAAAAAGAAAGCAAATAAGCCCGTGCGACCTGCTGAATTTGTAGACAGCCATATGGAGATACAGAAATATATAGATACACTGGAAGAATATAACTAGAATGCACGCTCACCGGTCACTCTTGAAGAGTTTCTTCGACTCATACTCAAGAGTACCAGTGAGGATGAAGGGGACTCAGAAGAAGGGACAAAAGAACATATGGAACTCGGCCACATGGTCTCTTTTTCTTCCATATATGACGAAGATGCTCCAGTTGCATCCGAAAGCGATTCAGACGAACAGGGGGCAGAATCAATGCCAGAGGCTCCAAGATTGCCTCATGATGAATTAATTGAAAAGTTCTTAAGCGGGGATCTTTAAACAATTAAAGAAAACTAAAGGCGTGAAATGGCCATATATGAAAAGGCCAGATAGCAGCGTCTAAACTGGCAAGCCACGGAGGAGGCGAGTTATGTAACTCCCCGATCGAAACAAACATGTTGGACCACTGTAATAACCAGTTTTCTTTTGTATGTTGTTTCTTGTATTTTAATAAATATATCTTTTCTAAATTATCCTAAATGATTTCCTATTTTTCTCTCCAAACATTTTCTTTACCTTCCTGCCATTTCTATTTCTATTGAATTTATCCTAAACCCTAACCCAGCCCAAATCCCAAAGCCCAGACCCTAATCCATACCCGAACCGGCCCCAACTCTCCCTTCTCTTCTTCTTCTCTTTCTTCATCGTGGCAGCCCCAAGCCTCGGTCCTACCCACGATTGAGCTCATCCCCCAACGGCAACCCACTAAATTTGCACCGTTCCCACGATCTCCACGCCCACTTCAAGCAAATCCTCAACCGAAATCTCCCCTTAGACTTTATATCTATCTCTAAATCTCTCTCTCTCACTCCCTCACTCTCTCACTCTCCTTTGCACATCACACCGCTGCAACCCCATCACCAACGAGCTACCACCTCACACCACCACAACATCCTCCACCGATGAGCTCGAGCCCCACTCCATCACCCCACTGTTGGATATGTATGCCATAGAGGCCTTTATTGTATAGGATACTAGGAGTATTTATGTACATGACAATTTTGCTCGATATGATAGTATGCTATTTGGTTTGACTTTATCTTAACATGTGCATATGTTTTACTAGTTATCACTTTTACGTGTTGGTAAAGCCCGTAGGATCTTTGCTTGACTACCAGCGTTGTGATGGCAATCATACTTGTGGAAGCTGGGTAGTCGATAAGCACATCCTTAATTGAACCTAGTCATGGGAATATCGAGACTGGGTATCGATATTCTAAAGTAGACCAGTGTATACATTTCTAGACCCTGACGAGAGGTGGTGGTTGGTCCCACAGCCATTGTTGTGTTTCACCTAAAATTGTATGCAGGTGCTCACTAGGGGTGTGTATATTGGAAGGACTCGCCGAGAACTGGCTAGATGGTATTATACCTATCGTCAGATAGTAGTTCTCTTGTGATATAAGTACAGATAGTCTGTCGACCTGAGATCTTCATTTGTCTCGGGTGAATTCCTACAGTGCTTTAATCACTACCCTACCATGGCTCGACTGAGTCGTGCAAACAGGTTTCAGTAGGGTACAACCCCGAGTCACATGGAAGAAGAGAGCGATTGTTGGGGATTCGTTTCTCCCGGCATAGGAATTTGATGTCGTGCTGTGTTTGGTTAGCCAACACCAGAAGTCCATGGCCAGGACCGTTGAGAATTACTGATAGTTAGATCAGTAGATTCTCGAATGGTCTTGAGCCACATCGGCACGACTTGTCGGGTTATTAGGGGTCTGACGTTGACCACCCCCTAGATCCGGTATGTGATACTCTTAGAAGAACAGACCAAACTGTACGGAAATTGTCACGGACAGGCTTAGTAAGGGTTCAGATGAGTTTGCTCATCGACCTTCTTTTTGAAAGGTACATAGGTAGCCGTTACGTACAGCTAGTGCTACTGACGTGCTTGTGCTTATGGATTTTTCCAGTAACACATTGCCATCATACTGTCGAGTCTTTAGAGTCCTACATAGAGGGTCTTCCGGGTTCAGGCGAAACGATGTAGATGCCATATTTTGATACGTGCAGGGTGCTGATTAAATACGTGTACTTGACATAAGGATTTTAATCCGACGGTTCAATAATATTAGCCGGCTTAGGATTAAGCCGAGTTATTAAATCATTTATTGATTTGATAATTGACACACACACAGATATATGTGTGTGTATTCTAGTATTATGTTTGTTGTATTATCTATCTCTTTTGGTGTTCATATTTTGATATGAATACGAGTATGTATATACGGTATTTTGTATTCTTGTATTTTTACAGGAATGTTTCTAGAAAAGGACACCTCATTATATGTTTTTCTATTTACTAGAAAAAGAAAATGAGGTGGAGGGGTGAGGTGGCTTTGAGCATGGTAAGAGGCATGGCTAAATTATCTGTTTATCCATTTGTGTTTACTATACATGTTGTAACAACTCCAATTTCAATGTACAGAAAATTATTTAAAAGTTAATGTACAATTGAGGTATTTGCAATCCTGTGTACACTATAAGTATTTGTTTTACTTTTGAATGGCAAGAAAATACTTGTAGCTCATTGGTAAAGCCTTGCACTGCTGTGACGTAGCCTCTGTGATCGAATCCTTCCAGCCACATTATCTTTTTATTAAATTTTATTTTAATCTTTTGGATGCCCAAGAGTTTGCACGTGCACTACACGTAATATGATAAGTTACAGAATAAAAAAATACGTGCACTAGGGTATATGAGGCGACGGGGACACGTGGCGACGATCCAAGCACCAACCACCAGATTTGGACCGGCGAGATGGCCTCCTAGACCGGCACCGCCGGGCTAAACCATAGGGAATGCTCTGATATTTTTTCCCGAGCACCCCTTGGCCTACCCCACTCCTCTCATGTTGTTTGAATACTCTGCATTCATACAGAGAATAATAAAATGCCCTTTAATCCAATTTTTAATGCAAATTTTAATGCATTCTTTAACCCTCTAAACCCTAATTTTTCCTATAAATACCATACTCCATTTCACCCATCCTCACTCAGAAATTATCTGCCAAAACTCTCAAAAATTCTCAAGTCCTTATAGTGTGCAAGTGGAGTTAGCAAAGGGTAAAGTTCCGGTGAAGTTCTGAGAAAATTCCGGCGATGAAACGACACCCCAACACCTTCCTTAGTTTCCCCTCTCTCTTCTCTTATTCCCTAGACAGTAAGTCCCCTCTCCCCCTCTCATCTTCTATTCTAAAAAACTTTCATTTTTAAAACCCGACGGAATCGGAGTTAATTCGACTTCCGATTCGGTTTTTCTTTAAAATTCTATTTTTCTTAATCAATAAAATACCATACTCTCATATAATGTTTAACAAACATTAACAAACACATTATAACAAGTTTCATCTCAAAAGAATCTTTTATGCAATTTTTATTGTATTTTTACGGTAAAATACCATATACTTTACATTTCGCCATAATTCACATAATACTTGTATTACCTTTAGATAACTCACGAGGTAATGACCTACCTTATCACAACACACAAATTTGACACACCACGATAAAATTTTGGGAATATAGTTATGGGATAATACGACATTATAAATAAATACCATCAAACTTGCAAAACCATTTCTTTAAAACGTGTGTTAATCAATTCCTTTCAATTGCGCATCTACAACCTACTTTTAGGGACCCTGTTCGAGATGGTGCGGATTATCGCACATCATCGGGCCTAGTAGAGCGAGATGCAGACATCCGAAAGGAGCATTCGATCTCGATGGGATTTTAATGCATTTTTCTTTAGAAAATGAGATTTCTACAAAAATAAATAAAATTATTTTTATGAAATATATATATATATATATATATATATAACTATTATCAAAATATCTATTTTAATTATAGTATATAAATATTCCAAGTTTTTTAAATCAAAGGAATCACCATTACAGGAAGATACCATTTCAATTCAATACAAAACAATTCCAATATTTCAATAAAATACTATATACTATGAAAACTAGGTTCTACTCACTAGAAATTTCACTTTTATAAAATATACATCTATGAAAATCCTAAATACGATAATTAAATGCTTGATGTGTATTTTGAAATTATATCATACTATTTTTACATAAACGCCATCAAGTTATACTAAATTACAATAAGGACCGTAGTAAATATAGTTTCAAGCGGGACCAATTCTCTTGAGCCTCAAGAAGCCGGAGAATGTGGGTGCTTGCCTATCTAAGGTAGACAATCTAACAAACGGTGTTATCAAAACGGTAATTGTCTTGGAAAAAGACATAAATTCTGCCGTCCATGTGCAACAGTTACCGATAACATCAAAACTAATTCAGGATTTCAATTTCTTTTCAAAGTGTCTGACTCAGACTGAGTCTCAATCTAATCAATCTGACTTGAATGTGATTCGAGTATAAACTACAATACAACATGAATCCATGAATACGTCTATTCAAACTATATCAATTTATAATTGACCGAACCGAACCATGGATATACTCCGTCTACATGACTCTCCATTTATATCCATTCCATTTACTGATATCATGGTTTCGGAAAGTCATCCATCTATATAACAAAACAATACAATCAATACAATAGACATTGCGGGGTTTATAAGGGGTAGATTGCTACGGAATGTGTTAGAAGTGGCACGAGACTGTAACCTTAATACACCTAACCTGAATATCCATTGCCGTTGTACCATGGCTGAATGGTTCATTGTGCTCCGTATACCTTAGTCTCCGGAATAGTAGGACTCCTCTCGTATACATTGGCATATTCTTTACCAAGATACAAACAACATCGTTAACAATATAATCAAACATTAATAGTCATATTCTCTTTCTGTTTATTCTATCTCTACTTATTTTTGGGACTTACCGAGCGATTGTTCGTTGACGACATTCCTTTTTTCTTTCTTTGGAATGTTGTCAGGTGATTCGGACGCCTTAGAGACCGAGCCCAGTATCGAGGATTTGGAGCAGTTTACTTTTGACCCGGAGCTTTAGACACTTGTACATATTTATTTCATTTCAGTTATGCCATTTTTTAGGCATCGCTTTCTGTTCATGTATTTACATTTTAGTTGTACCTGTAAAAGAATGTTTAATAAATAAAGTTGCTGTTCATTTACATTCCTGTCACTTGTGTACTTTACTTTATATTGTTTAGATACGCTTAGCGTGTTTACTTCTGAGTAAATACGTAGCGGCCTTATCGCGTCCCCTTCCCGTATACTGGGAAGCGGGGCGTGACAGGTTTTGTTGGCGGCTCATACAGATCAGCTCTGTATGGACATGCAGGTCAGTTCTGCATGGACATGTGGGTCAATTATGCATGAAGTCCTATGCAATATAACATAAGAATCAACAACTAAAAACATTCTTTACATATTCCTTGAATCTTCCAATTTCATATATTTTGAATCTGTCTTAACCCAAATTTTTCTTTCAAGGTTATGGATTCCCCAAACAACACCAGCACCAATTTCAATAACGCTTCACCACCTCTACCGCTTACACCTACCGTAGCTGCTCCGATCAATGAGCAGATGGTACTGCTTGAGGCGATCCGCAGCTTCCTGGAGGGACAGCAGCAACAGACTGCTATTTTTATGAACCGCCCAGAAGCAGAAGCACCTGGGATAAAGAAATTCTGGGCTTTGCACCCCAAGCAATTCTAGGGAAAAGAGAGCCCTCTAGAAGCTGAGAAGTGGGCTCAGAGTATTGAGGATGATCTGGCAGCGACACAAGTGCCAGAGATCGCTTGGGTTTGAGTTGCGAAGCTGTAGCTCACTGACAATACACGATTTTGGTGGAAGGCGGAAGAAATCCGTCTTGACCAACCATTCGAATGGAGAACTTTTCGCTATATGTTTGACGCGAAATACTTCCCTGAGACTGCCCGATTCGACATGGAGCAGCAATTTATTCATCTACAATAGGGTTCAATGTAGACCAAGTCAGTAGATGAGTACGATGCTAAGTTTACCATGCTCAGTAGGTTAGACATGTCTCAATGTTCGATATTTAAATATCACATATTACACAGCTAACACAATACCTTAACAGGTTCGCGACACATTTGATACCAACTGCTGAGATCGGATCTAAAACATTTCAGCAAGGGTTAGATTCAGAAATCCAAGCTGTTTTAGCTACAGGGGATTTCCCAACTTACGAGATAGCCCTGAAAGCTGCCCGCCGATACGAGGTAGTAGTGAAAATGAGGGGCAGAGCTCAATCTGCTGGGATGAAGCACCTTGCCACTCAGATGGCAGGAGGAGCTTCTTTAAGGCCACCATTTGTGCCCAGAAGACCGGGAGTACCGAACAATCGGCTCAACCTAGTCTTTTGCACCTACTGCAGGAGAGATGGACATTTGGCGAAAGACTGCCGGTGTGCAAATTGCCTTTGCTTAGTATGCGGCTCAGCTACTCATGACATTGGGTCTTGTCCTCGTAGAAACAACCCAAATGCTGCACCCAGGCCAGCAATCACTTATCAGCAGCGCCCAGCCATCCAGGCACCTGCTCCACGACTCGCACTACCTGCTCCACCTCCTTATGGATAGATTGCACCTCCTCCTCGTTAGTTCTATCAAACTCAACAGAACATACCTCAAGTACAAAAGAACGGGCAGAGGAATGCTCCTCTAGCAAGGAGGAATATGCCGAGCCGACATGCTTTCACCATGACCGTGGAAGAGGCTGAAGCCACCGGCCAAGTCATTACTGGTAACATTTTCCCTTCAAGCTTTATTTTCCCATGTATATATACATATCCATACATTTTCTTTATATCTAAAACTATCCCACATAACTTAGGTACAATCTTAGTAGCCTTACTTCCTGCACTAGCACTCTTCGATACTGGAGCATCTCATTGCTTTATGTCACAACGGTTCGTCTGAACTCATGCGATTCCAGTCAAACCCCTCGTATCCAGCTGGAATGTCAGTTCAGGGAACGACGTTCTAAAGGCAGCAATGGGATACGATCTTTGTCCAGTGGTTGTCTGTAGCAGAGAATTCTATGCTGACTTCAAGGTGCTGGACATACCAAATTTCGATGTCGTTTTGAGTATGGATTGGCTCGGAACATTCTATGCTACCACTGACTGTCGTCAAAGGAGGGTAGTATTTGAGATACCAGAGCATCCGGTCTTTTATTTCAAAAGTGAAGGCCGTACCCTGGACCCAAGCACATACAAGGCAAAACCGAAGAAGGCAGTGATTGCAACACTTCAAGCGGAAGAAAGATCAAAGCCAGAGATAGTTCGCGAGTTCGATGATGTATTTCATGAAGACATATCAGGTTTGCCTCCCGATCGAGCTCTTGAATTCAGCATTGATTTAGTACCTGGAGCACAACCGGTAATTAAAGAACCATATTGCCTAAGCCCCAAAGGATTGAAAGAAGTCCGAACTCAGTTGGACGAATTATTGACGAAATAATGGATTCGTTCCAATACTTCAAGTTGGAGATCACCAGTTCTACTTGTGAAGAAGAAAGAAGGTTCATATTGAATGTGCATTGATTATAGAGCTCTGAATGACGTAACTATAAAGAACAAGTATCCACTCTCTCGCATCGATGATCTGTTCGATCAGCTAAGTGGATCTTGCGTTTTCTCCAAGTTAGATCTTCGTTCGGATTATCATCAGGTGAAGGTCATAGAATCTGATATCCATAAAACGGCATTCAGAACTCGTTATGGACATTACGAATTTCTTGTGATGCCATTTGGAGTGACCAACGCACCAGCTATATTCATGAACCTAATGAATCAAGTTTTCCGAGAGTACCTAGACTGGTTTGTTGTCATTTTCATCGACGACATCCTGGTGTATTCTAAGAGTCGGAAATAACATGCCGAGCACCTACGAATTGTCCTGAAAACTCTACGACAGCATCAACTCTATGCTAAATACAGCAAGTGCGAGTTTTGGCTAGATCAAGTCGGTTTTCTTGGACACATTGTATCAGGTGATGGAATCTCTATAGATCCAGCTAAAGTATCAGCAGTAAGCGAATGGCCGACACCGATGTTAGTAAAGGACATTCGAAGTTTCTTGGGTCTAGAAGGATATTACAGAAGGTTCATTGAAAGATTTTCAATGATTGCAACACCCCTGACCAAGCTCACACGTAAAGATGAAGAATTCGTGTGGTCAGAAGCATGCGAACGAGCTTTTGTAGAACTCAAGTCAAGATTGACATCAACATCTATCCTTGTCATACCGGACCAATCTGGAGGTTTTGAAGTGCATTGCGATACATCCGGTAAGGGATTAGGATGTGTTCTACATCAGCACGGTAAAATTGTAGCTTATGTATCTAGACAGCTGAAGATTCATGAGCGCAACTATCCGACGCATGATTTGGAGTTGGCGGCCGTAATCTTTGCTCTCAAAATTTGGCGCCATTATCTTCTTGGTGAACAGGTGGACATATACACAGATCACAAGAGTCTAAAATATTTGTTTACTCAGAAGGAGTTGAATATGCGGCAGAGAAGATGGTTAGAACTCATGGCGGATTTCGACATCAACCTAAAATATCATCCAGGGAAGGTGAATGCAGTTCCTGATGCTCTTAGTCGCCATTCATTATCACTAAATCTCACCGCACAGTGGAAGCTTCAACAAGATTTGCATCAAATAGAGATTGAAGTAGTCATGTCAGGTAACGCTTCAAGTTTGATGAACTTACAGGTTCAATCTACCATTGTCAATCAGATCAAAGTAGCTTAAGCAAGTGACACTAAGTTGCAAAAGATCAGAGAACAAGTAGAAAGTGGATTTCGAATAGACTTCATCATCCATGAAGATGGATCTTTGAGATACGACGGTAGATTGTGTGTACCAAAAGGTTCTGTGCGAGAAGAGTTGATGAAAGAAGCTCATAGCTCTCCTTATTCAGTACATCCTGGAGGTACAAAGATATACAAAGATCTGCGTCAAAATTACTGGTGGCATGGAATGAAGCGTGAAGTAGCCAGAAGCGTCGCTAAATGCTTGGCGTGTCAGCAAGTAAACGCTGAACATCATAGGACAACTGGTTTACTTCAACCGTTACCTATCCCAGAATGGAAGTGGCAACACATCATAATGGATTTCATGACTGCACTTCCTCGCAGCACGAAGGGTAACGATGCGGTATGGGTTATTGTGGATCGACTCACAAAGCCGGCTCACTTTATTCCCTTTCGAGTTGGCCAATCTACTGAGACACTAGCAAAGAAGTATATAGAGGTAAGAATCTAAGTAAGATTTAAACTCTTCAAATATGTACTATCTCTAATACCCATGAACTCATGCAGGAAATCGTGAGATTACATAGAGTACCGGTTTTCATTGTCTCCGATCGTGACACTAGGTTTTGATCACAATTTTGGCAAAGTCTGCAAGCTAGTTTGGGAACAAGTCTGAACTTCAGCATAGCTTATCATCCACAAACAGATGGTCAGTCTGAGAGAACTATTCGGATCTTAGAAGATATGCTAAGACCTTGTATGCTAGACTTCGGAGGATCGTGGGAAGATCACCTACATCTTGTGAAGTTTTCATACAACAACAGCTACCAAACAAGTATCGGAATAGCACCATTTGCAGCTTTATATGGAAGAAAGTTTCGATCGCCATTAAGTTGGGATGACATTGGAGATAGAGAACTCCTTGGACCTGAGATGATAGTAGCAACTGTCGACATGGTTCGTACTATTAGGAAAAGAATGCGTATAGCCCAAGATCGACAGAAGCACTGGTCTGATGCAAAGCGCCGTCGCTTGGAGCTTCAACCGGGAAAACATGTATTTCTGAAGATATCTCCGAACTGTGGAGTGATTCGTTTTGGAAGACGGGGTAAGCTTAGTCCGAGGTATATTGGACCGTTCGACATACTCGAACGAGTCGGTGAAATGGCTTATCGCTTGGCATTTCCACCTTCATTGGAAGGATTGCAAAATGTGTTCCACATATCTCAACTCAGAAGATATGTGAGTGGCCCTAGCTATGTTATTGATCACTCCAAGCTCACTGTACAGCCAGATTTATCTTGTGAGCAGCAACCTGTTGAAATCCTGGATAGAAAGGTGAAGTCACTTCGGAATAAGGAAGTCAACTTGGTTCGAGTGATGTGGAGAAATGACACACCAGGAGAATCAACATGGGAAAGGGAAGATGAGATGCGTGCAAGATACCCTCGTTTATTTGTAAACTAGTCCTTAAAATAATTGTAAATTTCGAGAACGAATTTTTAGTAAGGAGGGTAGGCTGTAACAACTCCAATTTCAATGTACAGAAAATTGTTTAGAAGTTAATGTACAATTGGGGTATTTGCAATCCTGTGTACGCTATAAGTATTTGTTTTACTTCTGAACAGCAAGAAAGTACTTGTAGCTCATTGGTAAAGCCTTGCACTGCTGTGACGTAGCCCCTGTGATCGAATCCCCCCAGCCACATTATCTTTTTATTAAATTTTATTTTAATCTTTTAGAAGCCCAAGAGTTTGCACACGTACTACACATAATATGATAAATTACAGAATAAACAAACACGTGCACTAGGGTTAATGAGGCGACGGGGACACCTGGCAATGATCCAAGCACCAACTACTGGATTTGGACCGGCGAGATGGAATCCTAGACCAGCACCGCCGGGCTAAACCATAGGGAATGCTCTGATATTTTTTCCCGAGCACCCCTTGGCCTACCCCACTCCTCTCATGTTGTTTGAATACTCTGCATTCATATAGAGAACAATAAAATGCCCTTTAATCCAATTTTAATGCATTCTTTAACCCTCTAAATCTTAATTTTTCCTATAAATACCACACTCCATTTCACCCATCTTCACTCAGAAATTCTCTGCCAAAACTCTCAAAAATTCTCAAGTCACTATAGTGTGCAAGTGGAGTTAGCAAAGGGTAAAGTTCCGGTGAAGTTCCGAGAAAATTCCGGCGATGAAACGACGCCCCGACACCTTCCTTAGTTTCCCTTCTCTCTTCTCTTGTTCCTTAGCCAGTAATTCCTCTCTCCCCCTCTCATCTTCTATTCTAAAAACTTTCATTTCTAAAACCCGACGGAAGCGGAGTTAATCCGACTTCCGATTCGGTTTTTCTTAAAATTCTATTTTTCTTAATCAATAAAATACCATACTCTCATATAATGTTTAACAAATATTGAAAAACATATTAAAACAAGTTTCATCTCAAAAGAATTTTTTATGCAAATTTTATTGTATTTTTACGGTAAAATACCATATACTTTACATTTCGCCATAATTCATATAATACCTGTATTACCTTTAGATAAATCACGAGGTAATGACCTACCTCATCACAACACATATCTTTGACATAGCACGATAAAATTTTGGGAATATAGTTATGGGATAATATGACATTACAAATAAATACCATCAAACTTGCAAAACCATTTCTTTAAAAAGTGTGTTAATCAGTTTCCTTATAATTACGCCTCTACAACCCACTTTTGGGGATCCCGTTCAGGATGGTGCGGATTATCGCACATCCTCGGGCCTAGTAGAGCGAGACGCAGACCTCCGAAAGGAGCATTCGATCTTGATGGGATTTTAATGCATTTTTCTTTAGAAAATGAGATTTCTACAAAAATAAATAAAATTATTTTTATTAAATATATATATATATATATATATATATAACTATTATAAAAATATCTATTTTGATTGTATAATATAAATATTCCAAGTTTTCTAAATGAAAGGAATCACCATTACAGGAAAATACCATTTCAATTCAATACAAAACAATTCCAATATTTCAATAAAATATTATATACTATGAAAATTAGGTTCTACTCACTAGAAATTTCATTTTTATAAAATACACATCTATGAAAATCCTAAAGACCATAATTAAATACTTGAGGTGTATTTTGAAATTATATTAAACTATTTTTACAAAAAACTCCCTCAAGTTATACTAAATTACAATAAGGACCCTAGTAAATATAGGTTTAAGCGGGACCAATTCTCTTGAGCCTCAGGAAGTCGGAGAATGTGGGTGCTTGCCTATCTAAGGTAGACAATCTAACAAACGGTGTTATCAATACGGTAATTGTCTTGGAAAAAGACACAAATCCTGCCGTCTATGTGCAGCAGTTAACGATAACATCAAAACTAATTCAGGATTTCAAGTTCATTTAAAAGTGTTTGACTAAGACCGGGTCTCAATCTAATCAATCTGACTTGAATGTGATTCAAGTATAAACTACAATACAACATGAATCCATAAATCCGTTTATTCAAACTATATCAATTTATAATTGCCCGAACCGAACCATGCATATACTCCGTCTACATGACTCTCCATTTATATTCATTCCATTTACTGATATCATGGTTTCGGCAAGTCATCCATCTATATAAAAAACAATACAATCAATACAAAAGACATCACGGGGTTTGTAAGGGGTAGATTGGTACGGAATGTGTTAGAAGTGGCACGAGACTGTAACCTTAATACACCTAACCTGAATATCCATTGTCGTTGTACCATGGTTGAACGGTTTCTTGTGCTCCGTATACCATAGTCTCCGGAATAGTGGGACTCCTCTTGTATACATTGGCATATTCTGTACCAAGTTACAAACAGCAACGTTAACAATATAATCAAACATTAATAGTCATATTATCTTTCTGTCTATGCTATATCTACTCATCTTTGAGACTTACCAAGTGATTGTTCGCTGATGACATTCTTTTTTTCTTTGTTTGGAATGTTGTCAGGTGATTCGGACGCCTTAGAGACCGAGCCCCGTACTGAGAATTTGGAGCTTTTTACTTTTGACCCGGAGCTTTAGACACTTGTACATATTTATTTCATTTCAGTAATGCCATTGTTTAGGTATCGCTTTCTATTCATGTATTTACATTTCAGTTGTACCTGTAAAAGAATGTTTAATAAATAAAGTTGCTGTTCATTTACATTCCTGTCTCTTGTGTACTTTACTTTATATTGTTTAGATATGCTTAGCGTGTTTATTTCTGAGCAAATACGTAGCGGCCTCATCGCGTCCTCTTCCCGTACACTGGGAAGCGGGGCATGACACATGTATGGCTACATATTTTATAGTAAATGAATTTTGGAAATGGAAATAATATAGCCATTTTTCTTTTATAAATTCTCTTTCTAAGCTACACATTCTCTCTCCTTTCTTGAGCTCCCTCTTCTTCTTGATCTCAAACCCTCTCATGAGTTGAGAATCATTAGGATTTAGAGATAGATTGACATCATAAACACTTCCTACATCACTGAGCACTCTAGACTAGCAAACTAAAGTCTTTTGTTACTTCATCTACTTGAAGTTGATGCTTGAACCATATCTCTCGGGTGGATCGTTTAGGACCAAAGGAGACTGGTCTCAAACTCGATCTAGGACCACGAGGAGTTTAAGGAGAGGATATAAAGACCCGAAGGACATGCTATGAAGGTTGTATATTTAAACCGAGTAGTTAATATCCTCTTTAGATTTACTCATTTTAGTGCTTGGTCACTTCCTAGGCTTTAGTTTCTAGTGCCATAATCTTAAAAAATAGAAATTTTGTATTCAGCAAGGGCACTAGACACTTACACTCACACCGCCGGTGACACCTCACACAACCGAGATCTCCTCTCTCTCAAACCCAACCATCACTGCGAACACTTACAACCGCTACCCCCATTGCTAACAAGCCCCATCACCAGCACCACCTCCATCAACCTCCATCATCGTCTCCCTCCAACCGAGCTTCTTCTAGTTCTACCGCGATCCCACTAATTTCTTTTTATAAGAAATTCCTTTTCTAAAAAGATGGCGTGTTGAGCAACAAACACTTTTTGTTGCTCAATCTGGTAGAATGGATATCTATTCGAATGCTTTGGATATCCCATAAACTTACACAAAACTGATCGTGTCTCGAGTTTGTCCAGATTTTGTTTTTAAATATAGATCGGATAACCCTATATCTTAACTCTCTTAAGACATGGTCTCTTCCCACTCCATATCTCATATAGTGCTTTTAGGCATGGATTTGGATGAAACTTGATTCAATAGATACGTTGCTGTTGCAAGTGCATATCCCCAGAATGAAAGAGGTAACGTAGCATTACTCATCATAGAGCGAACCATATCAAATAGGGTGCGATTTCTCCTCTCCGATACACCGTTGTACTGTGGTGTATACGGAGGAGTAAGCTGAGAGAGAATCCCATTCTCTTTAGGTAATCTTGGAATTCCGTGCTTAAGTATTCCCCTTTTCGATCAGATCGCAGGATTTTGATACTTTTTCCCGTTTGGTTCTCTACTTCGCTCTTATATTCGTTGAATTTCTCAAAAGCTTCTGATTTGTGTTTCAACAGGAACACATGTCAGAATCTAGAGATATCATATGTGAATGTAATGAAATACGAGAAACCACCCCTAGCATGTGTAGACATAGGACCGCATGCATTACTATGTATCAGTCCCAATAGTTCAGCAGCTCTTACTCCGTGTCCTGTAAATGGAGTTTTTGTTATCTTTCCTTTGAGACAATACTGACAAGTTTCATAAGATGTAAATTCGAACGGATTCAAATATCGATCCTTATGCAACTTATTTAGTCTGGTCGCATTGATATGACCAAGTCTACAATGCCACAAGAAGGCTTTGTTCATTTCTGAACTTTTCCTCTTGTGTGTGTTATGTATGTTTAGAATTGTATTTTGATTTAGAACATACAAACCATTACACAACATACAAACCCAATCAACTCTTGATTTAGGAAAATGTTCATAACATTTTTCTCTAATGCAAAGTTTTTTCCATCTTTATCTAATAAAGAAACTGATATTATATTGCACATCATAGACGGTACAAAATAACAGTCGTTCAAAATCAATATATTACCGGTGGGTATTACTAGGTGATATTCACCTATGGCTTCAGCAACAACAATTGCTCCGTTTCCTACTCTGAGAGACATATCACCTTTTCCCAGTTCTTTACTTCTCTTTAAACCTTGTAACATATTACAAATTTGGGATCCTGATCCGGTATCCAATATTCAGGACATAGAGCAAACTGAGAAACAGTTCTCAATAACTAACACCCCCGAAGAAGATGCATCATATTGCTCCTTCTTCATCAGGGTTGCGTGGAAATCCTTGCATTCCTTTATCTATTGCCCATACTTATGACTGTTGTCACAAGTTAGAGTGCAACCAATGTTCCCCAGCTCAGTAAATAAGCGGGTTCGGTTAATACATCCATACTATTATCATGATTAAGACATGATATGGTCGCTACCTGAAGAGAGAGACAGAAAAGAAACACTTTACGTGCAATCTTACAAGATTAGAATGGTTATTATCTTATCTAATAAGGATGCTTCCTACTGTTTTTATCAAATCTTCCTTCAAAGTCTAAAAGGAAAATTAGCTGGGATTAATTACACGCTACAAGTTCGTTAACCGGTCAGCCAGGCCAGTGCTGGTACTCCGATAGAGTCTCCTTATGTTTTGGCACAGAATTAATTAAATAACCTCATTTCCGCAGATGCATAACACCGTTAACACCATTCTAGACACCTATTAGATTAGCTAATTGTAAAGTAAAAAACTCTCCCGGGAGTAACACTTACTCGCAGTTGGTATTGGGATCCAACTATCATATAGAAGGTATGTAATCTCATTACAAATTTCAACACTTGAAATTCTCAATAATTGTTTTTACCCCCATGCAGCTTATGACCTTGGCAAAGGTCAACAAATTATAAACCGCAAGTCAAGTTCAACCCGTCATTTCGTGACTGATTTAGAACCACTCGCATGACCCTTGGTAAAGGTCAACAAAATCGTACAACTGTCTTAACCAATTGTATCATCATGCGGCAGAAAAGCACTAATTAGCTACCGAACACTACACCTCGGCAAAGGTCGACAAACATAGCACGAATACTAAACACTACCTATCTGAAATGACGGAGGGCTATGAATGGTTTTGAAGAAAAACTTTAACGTAATGAACTTGATATCGTTGTAGAATCTTGTGATTTGAAAAGGAGCGGTTTAAACTCTGCTTTAAAAATCGAGTAGTTTTCAAAACAAACCGAGTGGGTTGTAGTATATGTTAGTTTTTGCTAAAGAGGTCATTCCCTGTAAAGAGATCTAAGCGCTTTCCTCATCGAATGAGGTGCTGGATATTCGTCAATGAATACTTGTATGCAAAGCAAAAAACTAGAGCTTGTTAGTTATATGTATGCCCTAGAGCCATTACTGTACATACGATGTATATTATAGTGGATGCTTGGACATATATAGGGAGGACTTTCTTGCTTGACATGATAGTATGCTATCTGGTTATTCTTTATCTTAATATGTACTCTGATTGTCTCTATATTACATGTTGATAAAGTCCTTAGGATGAGTACTTGACTTCCAGGACTATGATGCAGATCATACTAGTGGGGACAGAGTAGTCGCCAAGAACATCCTTCAAGTGTTCCTAGTCGTGGGGAATACTGAGACAGGGCATCGATACTCCAGAGTAGACTAGCGTATGCGCTTCTTGACCCATATGATGGGCGATGGATGATCCCATATCCATTGGTGTTTGACATCAGAGAAGGTATACGGGTGCTCAGTGGAGACTGGGTACACTGGACAGACTCGTCGAGAACTCCCAGATGGTATTATACCTCACGTCAGATGGCAGTTCTCTGGTGACACTGGTACAGGTTAGTCTGTAGATCCGAGATCGTCATAGAGTCTTGTGTGATTCCCACCGTGCTTTGATTTCCATCATACCACGTCCAAGAGGGCGTGCAAAACGGTGGCTTTTGGGTACAGTCCCGAATCACATGGAGGCAATGAGCGATAGGAAGGGTTTCGTCTCTCCCGGTATAGGGAGTTGATGTTGCGCAGCGTTCGATTGGCTATAACTGGAAATCTCTGGCCAGGGTTGCTGAGATTTACTGGTAAGTGTTATCAGTAGTTTCTCGAACTGTTATGGACCTCATATCGACACGACTTATCAAGCTACTGGGGTCTGACGTTTACCACCCCTAGGCGAGATATGCGACATATCAGACGAAGAGATCGGACTGTACGGATGTGTTACTGATTGGATTCGCAGGAGAATGTACAGGCTTACTTGTTGATCTTCTGATCGCTCAATACCTGGGTGGCTGTTATGTTTAGCTGACCGCTAGCAGCTTATGGGTGTTTGATATGATCATCACCCACTGTCGGCGAATTGACGATTCTTTAGAGTCCTGCACAGAGGTTTCCTGGTTCAGGAAAAACGGAGTAGGAGCACATATGTGATATGTGCGTGACCGGGAATAATAGCGATACCGTATTAGATTCTCGCGATATGAGATATCGGCCAGGTATATGAGATATAGCCGGATCATCGGATCAAGTGTTGATTCGATGAACTGATACAGATTATATTAGTCGGTTATTTGTGAAATAGCTGGATTATCGGATCAAGTGTTGATTCGATAATTTAATGTATAATTATATATTTGATATATTAAATTACATTAACTAATATAAGCTCACTTAAAGATTCTTTTTCTCACTCGGGTAATACATTGATATATATGTAATATATGTTAATTGTATTATTTTTTATTTTGTTACAATAAATATTGTATATGTGATATATAATACTGTAACAAGTTATGATTACTAATGCAACATGTTTTGTGGGATTAAACATGATTAGGGTTTGATTTGGGTTAGTTCTTTCATGAAGCTTCTAGAAGCTTTATGTTTTATTTTAAGCAAAGATATTTTGTTATCATATTTTGAAGATATTTACTTAACCCAACCCAAACCCTATACCATGGTTTATTCTCTACAATGGTTAAGTCTTTTGTTTCTTAACCAAGGGTTGATTTGTAACCATAACTAATGATTTCATTATTCATCACAAATGAGATTCTTCATCTTCTTCCTTCTTTTGATAAAAAGCTTTCTAGCTTTTTGTAAAGTGATGAAAATGAGTGAGAAATTCAAAACAAATGAGAGCTAAATTCCTACTTCATCATCCTCATCTATTCTTGCCACTTAGATTAGGGTGTTTGCTTTGCTAATACTTGATTAGCAACGCAAGAGCTTGGGTTTGAGTTTCTTCAAGGTAGATCATCTTTGTTATTGAAGATCGGAAGCAAGATTGCATCTTTCTCTTCATGGAGCCTCTCTAGAGTCCGGGTACTCGATGATCGCGGCGAAGGGATCTCAACACGGAGCTTTAGAAGTGAAGGAACGGACTACAAAGGTTGTAATCTCAAACTCTTAGAAGTAAAGTTGTTTACTTGCTCTTTGTTTCGCCTAATCACTAGTCTAAGATCTTGGTTAGGGTTGTTCGACATATGAAAAATTTGATTTTGGCATGGTTTATGCCTTGTAGAACCTTGTTCTAGTGCCTAGTAACCCTACAGAGCTACCTTTTGAAAATTTTGGTTCTACAATATTTTTTAGGTTTCTTTTCTTTTAATTAATCTTATTAATGAAGTCCTATCATTTAAGCTCTAATCATCATAGAAGAAACGAAAATAAAATACACATATATATGCCATCCACATTCGCCACAGGGAACCGGGTCTTCACCGTAAGGTTACATAACTTACGGTAGTGCGAGGTCAGGATTAGCGCGGATGCAATACATATATAATGTCTACTAATATATATATATATATATATGTATATATAAGTAGAATTCATCTCACGCATTTATATATCACATCACATCACATCATAGTAGAAGAAAATATATAAAATGCGGGATATATTAGGAGTTCCGTGTTTTAGATTAAGCCATTAAAGAAAATACGGATTCCACGGTCATGATGAATAGCCAAGCCCACACTCCTAGACCCCTACAAGAGTGGCAAGCAACCCTGCCAATTCTAGAGTTAGGCGACTGGTCTCGACTCCTCGAGATGGCCATCCACTGAACTCTAGGACCTGGTTACTTGAGCCCTCCGCCTTAGGTTTATCGTAATGCGGAAAAGTAAATAATATACATCAAGATGACTACATCATCACTCCCGGATGTGTCCCAATAAAAGGATATTCCATACAAGAATTTATATGAATGAAAATGAAAAACTCTCATCTCACATAAACCCCCGGCTATTCAATCACGACGATCCAATATATCAAATCGATACTGCAACACAATAACATCATATGTCATCAACGTAAGTAAATATGTGTACACCTAATATCGTTGACGTATAGCAACGAGATTGTAGAATATTTCTACATATTACACTTACAATCGCAGAAAAGAAATGAAAACTGCAGCAATTAGAATCTGCAACTGTAGACATCATAAACCCGAATTATCTTATAGTACGAATTTCATGCCTAACCCCAAAAACCTTACTTTTAAAGCCTTGAATTGAAGACCGTTTTCAATGAAAAAAGTCGGAGAATTCATCAAGATTCCTGGTGAATGAATTGATGGTTTGTCGGGAATATTAGAGGATGGCCGCACCCCCGAGACCGTCACAGAAGTGGTCTTGGGCGGGACACCATGGATGCGAGCACCCAAGTGGATGCTCTTGGCCATGGGGTTCTCCCATGGTCACTTTGTCGGGGTAATGGGGGTGTGGCACTCATCTAGTATCTCCCGATGAGTTTTGTGTACGTTACAAAATTACGATGGAGTTTTGATCCAAATCTAAGCTTCGTGGTAAGTTATCAAGTGAGGCTAAAAAGTTAGATTTATACAACTAGTTTTCGCAAAACTAATTAATGTGAATTCTAAAAATTGTACCAAACAAGCACAACTTTTAAACAACATTAACAATTCAATCGACTTTCTTTTCAACTTTAATAAGCAGAGACTACAACCACTTAGCCCCAACAAAAACACCCAGAAAATCCATTTCCTAACATTAAATCCCCAGAAGAAAATTGGGACACAAAATCTACCAAGTCGCGGTGGATCCGCGGCGCTTAAGATTAATTATAGGCCTCGTTTTCTTATGGGCCTATATAATCACCTGCACGATTTTCTGAGAATTTTTAATTTGAAAAATATTGCAGTTTTAAAAAAATAGACAGAAAGGTGTATTTAGTCGGAAAATTCGGTCAATCGAACACCTTAACTTCGTCTAAATTTTGCCTAAGCCTTTAGTTTGGTTTTGATAACATGAAAGTGGACGTTTGCACCTCTACTAGGGTTTTAGGGAAAGCAAGTATGCAATTTAAAAATTCTAGGGGGCTAAGCCTACATACAAGGATCAAACTAAAAGTTTAGGGCTAAAAGAAAACTAAAAAAAGATTAAGCTAAGCGTTTGAAGAGCTATAACCTTTGTAACCAAGTCCTTCACTTCTAAACATCCATGCAGAAGCCCATTGAACTCTTCCATAGCCCCACTTGAAGAATTGAACAAACTTTGTTGAAGACTTTGTTTACCGCCGAAAACAGAGACGAACTGGGATAGATCGTTTTGCCTGAATTTGGGGGCAGATACTATTTGGATTTATCCGTCCACCTCTCCGAAGATACCAAGTTGATTTATGATACCATATATCGGAGGTTTGGATAGACGCGACCGTTGTAGCAGACTTTATCAGATTCCCCCTCATTTTATAAGGGTTTTTTGATTGTATGGACGCTCTTCCCTGCAGGTGCAAACCCCTACAGTTAACTACGTTGCCGCATTGCGATAAACACTTTCTCCTGCTCCGGAAGTTCACTACGTGTCGTATGTGTTTTTGTTTGTTTTGATTTCTTATGGATTGTATACGGAGACTGGTTTATGTCGTCGTCCGTAGGGTGTGGATTAGTCCAAACCCGTATATTTTAGATTTGGGCTTAGGTTTATTTAAGGACCGTTAATCTGGTTTGAGATTAAGATCAATTTAAATGTGTAAGCATTTGGGCTCAATTTGTTCTTGCTAAGGATGAGTTAGTCTAATTTGAGACTAAGATCAACTCAGCAAAATTTTAAGGATCATTTTTATTTAATATCCAGCAAAAGAGCATTTGGGCTCAGCTGCAAGAAAATTTCAGAGACTTAGCCAATTTGGGCTAAGTCTTCTTAGCCTTTTTCTTTTCAAAAGTGCTAAGCACTTATTTGGGGTTTGTTTGTTCGGCACTTTTCTTTTCATGTAAGAGTGCTAACCACTTATTTGAGTTCTGACGTTCACATGTATGTCATGTGAAGTATTCAGTCATGGGTGCTGCCTAATAAATGTTGAGTATTTTTAGTCATTTAGACTAAATGTGAAGTGCTAAGCACTTTTTATGGCGTCCACGTGAGCGCTGGACGCTGCCCAATCAGTGCTAAGCACTCATCCGTTTTGGCTGCATATGAAGTGCTAAGCAATTTTTGTATGGCGCCCACGTGAGGAGCACGTGCGGTGTTAGGCGTTGCCCAATCAGTTCTAAGCACTTAGCTGTCTTCGGCTGCTTAGGGAGTGCTGAGAAATTTTATTCAGCGCCCACGTATGGAGCGCGTGAGGCGCTAGTCTTCTTCCGCTTTTTTTAGAGATTAAATCTCTGTTAATGGCATTTTGACCATTAATGATCACCAAGATCTTCATTTTTCTGAAGATCTGGGATCAGATTTTTTTCTTTAAGAACTAAGTATTTTTATAGGTTTCTTTCTCCTTTTGTTTTTTTGGACCTAGTTCTTTTCTGAATCTTTGATTCTCAAGAATAAAATCTTCCCGATGAGAATTAAATTCTCAACTTATGTGAGACTTGTCTTGTGGATCTTAGATCCAGAGAAAGAACTAAGTTCTTTAAAATGGTTAAACCCTTAGATGTGATAGAGATGTTTTGATCTTTTTTCTTTATCTAGGGTTTTGAGAAGGAAGGTCTTCTTTTATGAGAATTGAATTCTCTGTTCTTTTCTCTCCCCCCCTGAGATTTGGAGTCTCGGGGCTTTTATATAGTGGAGGTAAATTATTAAATAGTTTTGAGAAAATTTCTCATTGAGAGATTCCAATTAATTTAATTGGACTCAAAATTGATTTGGAGAATTTAACCACCGTTGAATTTTTGATCCAAGGACTTCTGTTTTACAGAATATGATTGGGTAAATATTTTCTCCTATACAGAATTTATTTTATAAAACGGTGATTTTTTAATCACCATTGGATTCTTAATCTAAGGGTTCTCTGTTTTACAGAGAGCTTAGAAAAATTGAGAGAATATATTCCAAAATAGAATTTTATTCTATAATTGGATTTTTGATCTAATCGAGAGTATCTTTCTTATTTTAGAAAGATTTGGCAAATGTTTTCTCCCAACAGAATTTAAATCTGTATTTTGATGATTTATCATCTCCATTGGAATTTTGATCCAACGGCTCTGTTTAACAGGGAGTATTGTAGAATTTTAATTCTATCTGGGTGCCGGCACTCACGTGTTATGCACGTGGGTGCTACTTAAGAATTTAATTTTTATAATGGGTATTTATGTGCTTTGCATATTGGCGCCCGCGTGAGGAGCACGTGCGACGCCATCTAAGAGTTTAACTCTTATGCAATGAACTATTCCGTGCTTTGCACATTGGCGCCTGTACGTGCGGCGCCATCGAAGAGTTTAACTCTTATGAACTCTTCTGTGTTTTGCACTTTAACACCCGCATGAGGAGCACGTGAGGCGCCATCATAGGATTTAATCCTATAAGATTGGCTCTGGCGCCCTCATGGAAAGCACATAAGGCGCTGTCTCATTAGATTCAACAGAGCTTTGCTGTTTTATTAGGTTAAATATTAGGAAAATAAATGCCCCCCACCGTTGCTCTGACGTGGCTTACACATGGGTGCAACGGTGTCACTGTTTTCCACCGTTGGATCTTCCAGAGAGTTGAACCGTCTCTTCACATCCTATAAATAGAGCCTTTGGCCCTTGAGATGGCTGCTGTTTCGTCATCCTCCTTCTTCTTTCTTGAGAATTTAATTCTCTTCTCAGAGCTTAGATCTCTGTCCAAAGAAATTCTCTTCTCAGAGCTTATGACCATTTTTCTCTTAAAAGAGACTCTTTTTGTCCTGGATTTTAACTCATTAACAGAGCTTGGCGCTTTTTCTTGAAATGATCTCTTAGAGATCTTAAAATCTTTATTTTAGGTAGACCGTTGGTCTCAGAGATCTTAGGGTTTTACCCTGTTAGTGACTTTGATTTTTGAGGGTTGTTTGGAATTTAATTCCATTTCCCGTGAAAATTTCTGGGATTTAATCCCATTAGAGAAATTTAATTCTGGGTTTTTCTACAGAGCATAGCTCTGAAAAAAATTCTTTTTAAGAAATTCTTTTAGGAATTTTATTCCCCTTTTCTTATTTTCTTTTTAGGGTTCTTCTTGCAGATTTGAATCTGCTGTAGAACTCGTTTTGAGAATCTTGGGAGTTTAACTCCATAGTTCAATGAGATTTTTCATTAAATGAGAAACCTTTTGAATTCTTACCATGAGTGCTTGCCTCATCATTAATGGGGGCATTACCTTGATTTTGTAAGGGCCACTACTTTTTTTCTAGATCGTAATGATTTTGGTATTTTGATTGCTATCTCTTTACTTGTTTTTCTTTTCAGATATTATGGCTTCTCATCTGTATCATCTTGAAGAGATTATCTCTTATGAGGAGATTCACATCCAAGGCCGCTGCCAGGACCAAGAGTTTACTGACGTCCAGTGCGCTAAGGTGATGCGTCGCTTTGACGATTACAACGATCGATTGCTCCCCCGCTGTTCTTCTCTTTTGAAGATTGTCGTTGGGTAGATTTGGGAAGCACTTCCTGTGCTTGATGAGGCTATGCCGCTCGAGGAACTTGATGATTCTGAAGATAAGGTCATTCAGTATATCTGATGGGCCTGATCTTAAAGAAGCGGAGAGATGATCTTGTCGTTGTATTGCATCGCGTCTTCCAACAGAATGCGATAATATCCGCGTACCAGAGGATGAACGATATCAGCGGGGATCCCGACGCTTGCATTCGTGAGAAAATGCATAAAAAGTTGGTCATCGAAGCTAGAAGCACTTTACTCAAACTTGTCTCTAAGTTTATGAATCTGTGTCCGGAATTCAGAGTCCTGCCGTTGTAGACAATTTTTTTTGCACCAATGTACAAATTTCTTCATAGTATGAATGAAAAAGCTCCCCCTTTTCTTTATGTCAATTCTCATATGTGCCTTACGTGAAGTGTTGTTATATACATATAAAAACTAGTGTCGGCGCTCATGTGTCATGCATATGAGGCGCCGCTACAGGTTCTAATCCTGCAAAGAATCGGCGTCGGCAGTCACGTATCATGCACGTGAGGCGCTGCTGAGGGAATCGTTTCACCTTCTTACTCTGATTCCCATGAGTCAACTTTTTCTTTTCCCATGCTCTTTTTTTCTGGACTTGGAAATAACTCCACCATGCACAACATTTTCTGTGCCTAGACTTGAATGCTTCTCTTTATAATCTGAAGTTATGTTTTCCTCCTTCGCACAGAGAGAACCATTTTTAACAAACCAAAATTTATGGCTTGCAATCGTCCGCATGCTCGTCGGCAACCGTGGGAGGTACCTATCGAGGGAATTGTTCCTCATTTTGCTACACGATTAGTGGATCCCATTCTCACAGATGACCAATGTGACATGGTGATGTTTGAGCTCTTGACTCGTACGGGCTCTCCTCTTCCTATCGGCTCTATTGGACTCCGGATGATCTTCTCGTCTGTGTTTGCTGACATCCCCCCTCATCCAGCGGAGATGATTCCGGTGATTCTCGACACGGCGGAGGACAAGATCGAGTGCTTTCATGAGGCACATTTGATTACCCAGCCTCTGAGGGATCGTTCTGTTCAGTTGCTAAGCTAGATACGGGCTCAGCGGGCCATCATGTCTGCCTTCGCTGATGGGCATGGCGCTGATCGATGGGGAGCAACTCTTCATGAAGATCGCCGCTTCGACATGGTGGAGAAGACAAAGAAGGATTTAGACAATTTTATTCTTAGGTTTGTTAACCCTTGTACTTTTGATCCCGTGTTCGGTGATTTGTTTACCGCAGAATAAAGTACTTATTTAAATGTGCTTCTTTATTGTTGACTGTTGAATGTTTTATCCCCAACACATATCCATATGGGCATCTTGCCTCTGCACATATACTTTGCACTTTAATTTTAGAAGTTTCTGATGCATGCATCTAGCTATAGGTAAACACTGGACTGATGTGAACAAATGCTTTCCCCTACCATGTTGCTCACGGCCGTGAGTGATGTAATGCATAGCATATGACCGGTTTCGAGCTAGCATACACAATTTTTATTAGAATTTTGATCTGAGAAGATGGCGAGCAGACACAAGCGTCATCATCTATCGTTAACTCAGATCTCAATCCTTAAGAAATGTAGTTTTAAACCCTGAGGCTTATGAGTTGCGCCTTTTTGTTTCCTGATGTCTTAATTTAGCGCCTATTAGTTTATTTACTCGTTTCGAAGTTTGTAGTTTATTCACTCGTTTCGGAGTCTCTAGTTTATGTACTCATTTCGGAGTTTGTAGTTTATTCACTCGTTTTGGAGTCTCTAGTTTATGTACTCATTTTGGAGTTTGTAGTTTATTCACTCGTTTCGGAGTATCTAGTTTATGTACTCATTTCGGAGTGTTTTTAGTTTACCTCCTTTGGGTTTACAGACAAACCTGTCATAACATTGTATGTAGATAACCCCTATTCTCCTGACGAGTCGTGAGGATCTCGCAAGTGTAGTGTGTTGCTCCTTTGTGAGTCGTAAGGATCTCACATTGATGATTGGATGATTTCAATCTGCTTGTTCAGGAAAGGATGGTTTGGGTATTTTCTCCTCACAAGGTCTAGAGGACTTTGCAAGCGCACATGAATTTTTTTATTTTACGAGTTAGCGCTCTTTTCGGGTTTTCACAAACTCACTAGCAGTTCTGCTGTTTTTACTCACAGCGCCCTTTAGGGTTTTCATCCGTGCTCATTTTGCTTGTGGACATATCGTTTTTTCTTTCTTTTTTTATTTATATATATATATATAAACGAGATTGCGCCTTTTCGGGGTTTCACAAACTCGCCGGCAATCCTGCTGTTTTTACTCACGGCGCCCTTTCGGGTTTTCATCCATGCCCATTTCGCTTGTGAACATACCTATTTTTTAAATGGCGAAACTCTCGAAAATAGCTTCGTCGCAGGTGACCCACTTATTTGCCGGTGGATTTTGAGGGTGACTTCATCGCTGGATTAGCTATGTAGCCAGTGGGACCCGCGTTGCAATATTTCCTGCTAAGATTTCGATTGCAATATAGATCTCAAGGGAATTTATCGCCGTATTTGGGGCGATGTACTCGTTCAGGGACGTTCCGGTCCATTATCGCCATGTTTGAGGCGAAATTTTAGTTTAGAGACTTTTCGGTCCAATATCGCCATATTTAAGGTGAAGTTCTAGTTTAGGGATATCTCGGTCCTTTGTCGCCATATTTGAGGCGAATTTCTAGTTTAAGGATATCTCGGTCTTTTGTCAGTTTAAGGACATCTCTGTCCGATGTCGCCATGTTTGAGGCGGATAATTAGTTTAAGGACTTCTCGGTCTTATGTCGCCACATTTGAGGTGATGTTCTAGTTTAGGGACATCTTGGTCAGTTATTGCACCGTTTGAGGCGAATTTCTAGTTTAAGGATATCTCGGTCCTTTGTCACCATATTTGAGGCAAATTTCTAGTTTAAGAACATCTCGGTCCTTTGTCACCATGTTTGAGGCGAATTTCTAGTTCAAGGACATCTCGGTCCTTTGTCGCCATGTTTGAGGCAAATTTCTAGTTTAAGAACTGATTGATGTGTGAAGGAGTGTGTAGTTAACCACAATCAATAATGGTGTCGCGTGTAGCTAGCCGAGATGAGTACGGGTCGTCCGCAGGGATGCGTAGAACTTTTAATCTTACTTTAGATGAGTTGATTAGAAAGAAGGAAGAAAGGAGAATAGATTATAGATCTATGTTTAAACATGGATGTAGAATCTTTAAAGAAGAAGGCTTGTATAGTTCGTTAGAATTTAGTAGTCATGGATGACTAATAAAAACGACTCCTTTTTATCTCTTGATAGATTTAAAACTAGATTGATAATGATGAATGAGAATTAGGGTTCTTGGAAGAAACTAGGGTTTCCCCACTATTGACCCTTGTCCCTTCATTGATCTCTATTCATGTCTAGCCCTTAACAAAACAATTGTTAATCTGATCTCAAATCGCGGTCGAGACTATTAATAAATTGATACGACGCCTGATTAGGATGTTAATGATTCTTTTCTTAAAGTTTATAAACTTCATAAGACGTAAAAGAAGTTAAAATATTTTCTCATCAATTGTTCTACCCTAATCCTACGAACCCTATCAAGCTGAGAATTACTCGCGCATGATGGAGATAGGAGAAGAACGGATAGAGATCATAATGTAAATATAGAAAATAAATGCGATAAGAATAAAACAACTATCTTTATTAATCAACTTGATCAATTACACTTTTTGTTTCTTTAGAAAGTGGAATACAAAACCCTAGTTTGCTTCTCGATCTATCTTGAAGGAGGTAGATGAACAGCTGATTGATCAACCTTTATATAATCCCAAATCCAGAAACCCTAGATTCTATAGGTTAAGATATGCTGTTAAGATCATGATCCTGAAATCTCACATCGTACGACCACAAAAGCACCGAGGATCCTCCGCGTTTACCCCTATTTGGCCGCCCTTCCGCCGCGGTTTGGTGGAGTTAGGGTTTGGGATTTTTTCTGGTATTTTGAGTAGATATTTGGAGATCCCCTAGATGTCTAGATTTTGAAAATAATGCTCTGGGTCTATGCCGTTGCTAGATCTCGTGATTTGCTTCAATATTTTGGCAGATTCGATTCCGACATCTTGATTTAACCCGGATCTCCTTGATTCCAGACCTGAGCTAATATCTGCACAATATCTCAAATCAAAGTGTTAGTAATATATGGTGTTTTTGAGATATTATCCTAACCATTTTATATGATATTATATTTTAAGAATATTGATTAAGGATATTTGATATGATATGCATATTTAAATCACTAAAATATTATATAAATATTATATGCATATATTTTTTCATCATAATGTTAATTATAATATATAAACATAAGACAATAGATATTTTACAGATAAACCCTCATATTTTTCATATTTATAATAAACACTTTTAAATATTTAAGAAAAGTAAGGAAAATATTATATCAAATGTGCGATATTTTCAACTGAACAAATACCCCCAAACTTAACTTTGTTCGTCCCGAGCAAACTAGTTATTCAAGAGTGGGAGAAAAAGTGTCACGCCCAGCTTCATAAAATATAGAATACGAGGGGTTGACAAGGCCAGCTATGCTCCTACGGTCGAGAAAACATCCTGCCGTAGTCACACTTCGGCTTCTAGCTTTACGTGGTAATCAGTAATCAATGCACAGGTAATTAGAAATGCAGTCACTAAATCAAAACAATTTAAAACTAATCAGATAGAGTCAAAAGAAAGATAGCGCTGACGTGGTTGATATAGATGTCCGCAATATCCTCAAGGTACGACATGTGCTGATCCGAGCTAAGTCCACTTCTCACTCTGAGCATGGATACTCAGGTCGTCAGAGCGACACAAAAGAAATAAATAGAAATACATATGTAAACATGTGCAATAATGATGAATATGAAACAGTAAGCATGGAGTGATGACATGAGCATGAAGTAACCAGAACTTGTAAACAATAAAGCAGGTATATCGAATCAGTAAATAATGCATGTCTATGTCACTAAACCTATTGGCCTCTAAGTCTCACTGTCCAGGTTGATAACTTATCGTCAGTTCAAGTGTGAGCGTCAACCACGCAGGAGTATCCCTAACCCAAGGGTAGGACGCCAGGGGCAAGGGAACACGGGCCCGAATCACGCACGATAATAATCAGTAACACCATCAATACAACTCCCAAAATCATGATAAATGCCGGCAATGGGACTCCCGAGATTCCGTTAAACTCACACTCAAACTACCCCACACCCCATGATCTACATCAAACCCCGACCATAAACCCAAATACTAGTCGGTCCATGACAAGTCTACGCGAGAACTGGAGACAGGATCTCTATCAAGCATGTCTCGACTAGTACCAAAGATAAATGGACAGTGTTTGACGCCTTATCTATGACACTAATATAAGTTCTCCATAACCGTCCCATTCCAGTTATAGTTACACTTATATATGTCCCATAGACGTCGACAATGCAATAAAATTAACTGGGTCCGCTGGTTGTGTACAAGTACGTGTCACTTTCACTACTCAATCACGCTTTAACACTAACGTACTTGCCACAATCTAAACACTAATATCTATCACTGGGTAATGTACACGATCACTAGCTTATCAATACTTCATGACCACTATTCAATGAGGATATAACTGCTACATGATATGATGAGAATGCAATTAATTATAATGCGAATATAACGTAGCAGCCAGTGTCATACCATTTGAAAAATTTACTATGAATCATACGTGCAGAATTAAGCAACACAATATAAAAGGGGTAAGCAGTATGTTTAATTATATGTCCATAAAAATTGGTTTCGCGTCAATCGGATTTCAGGTTCTCTAGTTATGGTCATTTCATTTCAAGTGTTTACTGCTGGAAATCCAATTTCTGAATTGGAAGCCCGTCTTGTAACACGTTTTACTCCCAGTTGGGAGCATAATTAGGCGACTCTACAGTTAAATAATATGTATTTTTTCTGTTATGTTTCCAACACATCAAACGGATTATCAATAACAGTTCTGTATTAAAAGTTATGTCCTGCCTAGTGTAGTTATGCAAGAGGAGTCACTGCAGAAACTGCAGAACACTTAGGTACGCTAAAATGCAAATTAAATATCAAATGATGGTGAAACAGCACGGGACCAGATTCAGGTATTAGATAAATAGATTATCTACGCGAACATATGGGGCTCCATGCATTTTTAGTTTAAAGAATGGGTATACAGGTGTTCCAAAGCCAGGTATCCAAAACGAAATGCTGCCCCGGACTGCAGTTCAGGGCCGCTAATCGCCTTAGTATTCATTGTAATAACTTATCAAAATGCAAAGACAAACTATGGGGTGATGTAGGTTAATCAGTTGGCTTCTATACTAGCCATAGCACTCTGAGATCCGATATATAGATAATTTATTATGATTTTAACCGTTCAGCTTTTCCGAGAAAAATCAGCTTTCACAAGGGTTATAGGATTGTCGTTTTAGGGGAGGTAACCGGCTTTATTTTACAGCCAATTTATATACGATGTTCGTTAACCACGCAGGGTTTCATCGATCATGAGCCCCGCCATATTAGAGTAGATTTTCGCTTAGGATTCGTATCGAACACCAAGGTTAAGCATTCAGTATCCAACAAAACACATGTTTTCTCTAATTAATCGAAACTAGTTATAATCCCTAAATTTCTACGTGACATCAACATGGTCATAAGTCCTAATCGGGCTTCATTTGGACAATTAACACAACCGTTCGCTATTGGGTTCGAATCACGATTCAATTATGATTAAAATTAATTGTAATAGTAATCATAGCATGATAAGCAAGTTTTAAAACTTGCCTGACGACGACGATCGGCGACACGACAGCAGCGAAGGGTGATGATCAGTACAGCACGTTGTAATGCACGTCACGGATGCGAAAGTGATCGTTGCTACAAAACTGGAGTTCGTGAGCCTTGGAACCGTAGTGGCGTGGCCTCGAATTCTTGCTTTTGATTTGCTAAAACTTGCATGGATCGACGTTGGCGGCGGTACTTGAAGGCACCAAGTTCATAGAGATGAGGCCGTCGATGGTGGAGTAGTCGTCGCGCAGTGCGGGGTCGTGGCCGGAGCAGGTGGAGGGATCAAGAGAAGCTCGGCTTGGTCACTCGGGTGTAGAAGGAAGGAGGAGGTGGCCGGGAAAGGAGTGGGTGCGGGCGAAGGGGGTTGCATCATGGTGCTCGGGAAGAAGGTGGCGATGGCTCAGACGGTGTTGAGATGAGTCGGCGTAGCTTGGAGCTGGTCTCGGCGGTGCTTTGGGTGGTGCCGGGGGTCTGCCGAAAGACTTGCAGCGAGGCTTGACAAGGTTCGGTGGGTCGGAGGAGGAGGAGCTGGGGGTCACAGAGGGGGTCTTGGGGTTGCTTGTCGACGGTCCTCGGGGCTCGTCGGCGCTCTGGAGGTTGCAGGGGTATGCAGGCGATGACGGCGAGGCGCGGCAACGATGGTGATGATGGTAGTGGCTGGTTGGGTTTTGGCGATAGCAGCGGGTGCCGGTGATGTATCGGTGGTGGCTTCGATGAGGGGTGGAGCTCCGATGACGAGGACTTCTGGCGGGATCGCAGCTCGGGAATGGTGGCTTCGTCGGCGTGATGGGGTCGGCTGGAGCCGGCGGTCGTTGCCGCGGTGATGGGAGCGTGCAGGTGAGGGTTCGAGATGAGGCGTCGAGGCGGGAACGCGAGGGCAAGAGAAAAGACAGTGATCGAGAGAGGAGAGAGAGAGGGAGTGAACAGGGAGAGTGAGAAAGAGTGTGTACGTGGGGGTGAGAGAGGGAATGAACGAAGGGAGAGAGAGAGTGAACGTGGGTGTGAGAGGAGAGAGAACTTGGGGAGAAGAAGAGGTGTATATAAAAATATAATTGTATATAGTAACAAACAATAAATTATTATTATAATAAAGGGGCATGTGAGGAGTTACCTGGCCAAAGAATTAATGCACGTAATTAACAACACCATAATCATTCAAAAAATTTCATATGAATCAATGCACCTTAACAAAAATTTATGTGACAGAATTCAAAGGCACATTAAGACAGTAAGTTATGAGAAAATATAAACAAAAATTAAAGAAAATAATACTAATTAAATATAAACAATTAATACTCTTTAATAACAAAAATATAATCATCATAAATAAAAAACCAAAAATTGTTTTGGTTTAAAATAAAAGGAAATCGGTTTTGGGCTTGAGGGTTGGACCTAGCCAGGGCTTGGAAATAGAGAGTGGAGAGAGAGATTGGGTTGGCTAAGGATTTGAGTTGGGTTAGGGACAGAGAATTTAATAGCTAATGGATTAAAGGAAAAATAATTAGGATAAATAGGAAATATATTTGGAATAAATATTTGGAATAAATTAAATAGAAAAAATTAGGGGAACGTATTATTAAAATACGGACAATTGAGTACAAAAGAACTGAGCATTACATCATACCACCCTTATTGAAAAATTCGTCCTCGGAATTAAAATAAATAATAAGATATAAAAGTAATGCGAAAAAGTAACTAGTAAAATCAAATATTTACATGTAAGCAAATAGAGCAACTAAAATGAATAATACTATGTAAGTTCAAAGAAATAAAAAATAATTGTAATAAACTACATATGCACAAATACAAAGAAAAAAATAGAATAACAATAGTATACAATAATGAAGAATTGACTGATAGGCCTTAAGGACCAAAGACACTTCAGTAAGGTTACAAATCAAGTAACTACAAAAAGACTTGAAAGTACTAATATGGTAAAAGTATAGAAGAAAATAAAACAAAAATATAAATGGGCTAGTAAACAAGCCAGATAACAACAATTAGCGTATAGGTCAAGACTAAACTATAGGTGCAAATGTAAAGAGAAAATAAAATACAAAAATATTGAGATAATGATGATATGGGTTAGTAATTTAAACACGTATCAGCATGCTAAATAACAATAATTTCATTGCTGTAATACTAAATCAAATGAAATACATTTATAGTTAAACAACGCAATACGAAAATGATGGAAATTGTTAGTATAAAAATTAAGAATAAAAGAAACGAGAATATCATGTAGGAGATCAAGATAAAATCCATATTAAAGGAAACCAAACAGCTTATAATATAATTTTAAGAGTTAAAAAATGAACATCAACAGAATAAATGAATATGAAAGATAATGCAATAATAAACAATATAACGTTAGAGAAAATATAGAGTAGAAGATAACCTAAAGTGACATTCTGTAGTTGTAAGCAGAGCAAAATTAAGTTAGAAACATGAAAAATAAAACTACATATTAAAAGGACGACAACATAAAAAGATTAGTAAGAACAATTTACAAGAAATAGGATATACGGTGTAAGTTCGTACTATCAAAAATTTGAAGAATGGTAGATTATTTAAAGTAAATAAGTAAAACAAAGTAGTTAATAATATGCACTTTAGTAAAACACAAAGATAGAGAAAAACTAAAATTTAAATAACAAACGTCACTAAATGCAACTACAGTAATAGAAAATAATACTTGTACTCTATAGTAGACTAACCAGGGCAAAGATTGTTGTAAGACACCTACTTAGAAGATGGAATCAGGAATGCGGTGCTAACAACAGTGTCAAATAAAATTGGGGGTCAGGTGATTACAAGGTTCGAGGACGGGATAAAAGTAATTACTTGCAAGATGGGAAAGAAATTTGTAAGAAGGAACAACTAATTAATCAAGTGTACTTTAAGAGTACAATACTCTAAGAAAATTTGATCGAATCGAAACTTTATTATTCAGAAAATTTGACAGAGTACAATTAAGAGATAAACGTGGCCCTAAGCTATACGTTGTATTATTTGGCTCGAAGAAAAGAAAATGGGTCGCGTCAGTCGCGATTGTGGAAGTTCAACAGGTTGCGATAAGTTCTCGCGCTAAAATAGGGGCGTCCATTCCCATATTGCCCTGCCTGGATATCTGCTTGAGGTTCTTCAGCCTCGAGTTCTTCTACACTCGAAGTTTCATCTTCCGACTCCTCCTGGGCTGGAGCTTCGTCTTCAGATTCCTCCCCTATAGGGTTTTCTTCTCCTGGCTCTTCCTCTTCAGCGGGAGCTTCCTCATCGGAATCCTCCTCCATATGCTCTGTCTCTTCCGGGTCCATTTCTGGATCCTCTTCCATAGGGTCTTTCTCAGGATTCTGTTCTTCAGGATCTTTCTCTGGATCCTCCTCTATATGGTTTTCCTGTGGATCCTCTTCTATTGGGCCTTCTTCGGGATCCTCTTCTTCATCGTCAGAATCATTGATCATATTGATCTCTGGAGCCGCGACATCGACTCCCTCGTCCTCGGGTTCACTGTCGTCGAAGATGACCTGTAGGCCATCGATCTCGTCGTCTGAACTCACTAATATACAGTCAAAAGAAACACAGGACCGAGTGTCCTCATCGATAAGCGGTGCCGCCTCATGGTTGGCCATGGCTAGATAAGTAAGGGTCATGATCAGATAGTGGAACACGAAAGAAAATAACAACTCTTGATGCAGGACACGAGGTAAAGATAAGGTAGACAAGATTCAAAACATGAACTTGAATGGTGATGCACAAGTAGCATATGAAAGTGAAAGCAAAGAAACAAAGTATGATTCAAGGGACCCCTAAATTGAATTGCAATCTTATTCTAAACCTGGCTCTGATACCAGCTAAACCATGTCACGCCCCGCTTTCCAAAATACGAATACGAGGGGTTGACAAGGCCATCCATGCTCCTATGGTCGAGGAAACATCCTGCCATAGTCACACTTTGGCTTCTAGCTTTACGTGGTTATCAGTAATCAATGTGCAGGTAATGAGAAATGCAGTCACTAAATCAAAACAATTTAAAACTAACCAGATAGAGTCAAAGGAAAGATAGCGCTGACGTCGCTGATCTAGATGTCCGCAATATCCTCAAGGTACGACAGGTGCTGATCCGAGCTAAGTCCACTTCTCACTCTGAGTATGCATACTCAGGTTATCAGAGCGACATAAAAGAAATAAATAGAAATACATATGTAAACATGTGCAATAATGATGAATATGAAATAGTAAGCATGAAGTGATGACATGAGCATGAAGTAACCAGAACATGTAAACAATAAAGCAGGTATATCGAATCAGTAAACAATGCATGTCTATGTCACTAAACCTATTGGTCTCTAAGTCTCACTGTCCAGGTTGATAACCTATCGTCAGTCCAAGTGTGAGCGTCAACCACGCAGGAGTATCCCCAACCCAAGGGTAGGGCCCCAAGGGCAAGGGAACACGGGCCCGAATCACGCACGATAATAATCAGTAACACCATCCATACAACTCCCAAAATCATGATAAATGCCGGCAATGGGACTCCCGAGATTCCGTTGAACTCACACTCAAACTACCCCACACACCGTGGTCTACATCAAACCCCGACCATAAACCCAAATACTAGTCGGTCCATGACAAGTCTACGCGAGAACTGGAGACAGGATCTCCATCAAGCATGTCTCGACTAGTACCCAAGATAAATGGACAGTGTTTGACGCCTTATCTATGACACTAATATAAGTTCTCCATAACCGTCCCATTCCAGTTATAGTTACACTTATATATGTCCCATAGACGTCGACAATGCACTAAAATTAACTGGGTTCGCTGATTGTGTACAAGTACGTCACTTTCACTACTCAATCACGCTTTAACACTAACGTACTTGACACAATCTAAACACTAATATCTATCGCTGGGTAATGTACACAGTCACTAGGTTATCAATACTTCATGACCACTATTCAATGAGGATATAACTGCTACATGATATGATGAGATTGCAATTAATTATAATGCGAATATAACGTAGCAGCCAGTGTCATACGATTTGAAACATTTACTATGAATCATACGTGCAGAATTAACCAACACTATATAAAAGGGGTAAACAGTATGTTTAATTATCTGTCCATAAAAATTGATTTCGCGTCAATCGGATTTCAGGTTCTCTAGTTATGGTCATTTCATTTTAAGTGTTTATTGCTGGAAATCCAATTTCTGAATTGGAAGCCCGTCTCGTAACACGTTTTACTCCCAGTTGGGAGCATAATTAGGCTACTCTACAGCTAAATAATATGTATATTTTTTTGTTATGTTTCTAACGCATCAAACGGATTATCAATAACAGTTCTGTATTAAAAGTTATGTCCTGCTGTGTAGTTATGCAAGAGGAGTCACTGCAGAAACTGCAGAACACCTAGGTACGTTAAAATGCAAATTAAATATCAAATGATGGTGAAACAGCACGGGACCGGATTCAGGTGTTAGATAAATAGATTGTCTACGCGACCATATGGGGCTCCATGCATTTTCAGTTTAAAGAATGGGTATACAGGTGTTCCAAAGCCAGATATCCAAAACGAAACGCTGCCCCGGACTGCAGTTCAGGGCCACGAATCGCTTCAGTATTCATTGTTATAACTTATCAAAATACAAAGAAAAACTAGTTTTATCTGTTTGCTTTGATACGAACCATAGTACTTTGAGATCCGATATATAGATAATTTATTATGATTTTAACCGTTCAGCTTGTCCGAGAAAAATCAGATTTCACAAGGGTTATAGGATTGTCGTTTTAGGAGAGGTAACCAACTTTATTTTACAGCCAATTTATATACGATATTCGTTAACCACGTAGGGTTTCATCGATCATGAGCTCCGCCATATTAGAGTTGGTTTTCGCTTAGGATTCGTATCGAACACCTAGGTTAAGCATTCGGTATCCAACAAAACATATGTTTTCCCTACTTAATCGAAACTAGTTATAATCCCTAAATTTCTATGTGACATCAACATGGTCATAAGTCCTAGTCGGGCTTCATTTGTAGTTCGCTATTGGGTTCGAATCACGATTCAATTATGATTAAAATTAATTGTAATAGTAATCATAGCTTGATAAGCAAGTTTTAAAACTTGCCTGACGACGACGATCGGCGACACGACAGCAGCGAACGGTGATGATCGGTACGGCATGTTGCAATGCATGTCACGAATGCGAAAGTGGTCGTTGCGACAAAACCGGAGTTCGCGAGCCTTGGAACTGTATTGGCGTGGCCTCGAATTCTTGCTTTTGATTGGCTACTACTCGCATGGATCGACGTTGGCGGTGGTATTTGAAGGCACCGAGTTCACAGAGATGAGGCTGTCGATGGTGGAGTGGTCGTCGCGCAGTGCGGCATCATGGCTGGAGCAGGTGGAGGGATCAAGAGAAGCTCGGCTTGGTCTCTAGGGTGTAGAAGGAAGGAGGAGGTGTCCGGGAAAGGAGTGGGTGCGGGCGAAGGGGGTTGCAGCACGGTGCTCGGGAAGAAGGTGGTGATGGTTCAGACGGCATTGAGATGAGTCGACGTAGCTTGGAGCGGGTCATGGTGGTGCTCTGGGTGGTACCAGGGGTTTGCCGAAAGAATTGCAGTGAGGCTCGACAAGGTTCGGTGGGTCGGAGGAGGAGGAGTTGGGGGTCATAGAGGGGGTCTTGGCGTTGCTTGTCGATGGTGCTCAGGGCTCGTCGGCGCTATGGAGGTTTCAGGGGTATGCAGGCGATGACGGCGAGGCGCGGCAACGACGGTGATGACGGTAGTGGCCGGTTAGGTCTTGGCGATAGCAGCGGGTGCCGGTGATGTATCAGTGGTGGCTACGATGAGGGGTGGAGCTCCGATGATGAGGACTACTGGCGGGGTCGCAGCTCGGGAATGGTGGTTTCATGGGCATGATGGGGTCAGCTGGAGCAGGCGGTCGTGGCCGTGGTGACGGGAGCGTGCAGGCGAGGGTTCGAGACGAGGCGTCGAGGCGGGAATGTAAGGGAGAGAGAGAGAAGACGGTGATCGAGAGGAGAGAGAAAGGGATTGAACAGGGAGAGTGAGAGAGAGTGTGTACGTGGGGATGAGAGAAGGAGTGAACGAAGGGAGAGAGAGTGAACGTGGGTGTGAGAGGAAAGAGAACGTGGGGAGAAGAAGAGGTGTATATAAAAATATAATTGTATACAGTAACAAAAAAACAATTATTATTATAATAAAGGGGCATATGTGGAGTTACCTGGCCAAAGAATTAATGCACTTAATTAACAACACCATAATCATTCAAAAAATTTCATATGAATCAATGCACCTTAACAAAAATTTATGTGACAGAATTCAAAGGCACATTAAGACAGTAAGTTATGAGAAAATATAAACAAAATTTAAAGAAAATAATACTAATTAAATAATAACAATTAATACACTTTAATAACAAAAATTTAATCATCATAAATAAAAAACCAAAAATTGTTTTGGTTTAAAATAAAAGGAAATCGGTTTTGGGCTTGAGGGTTGGACCTAGGCAGGGCTTGGAATTAAAGAGTGGAGAAAGAGATTGGGTCGGCTAAGGATTTGAGTTGGGTTAGGGTCAGAGAATTTAATAGCCAAGGGATTAAAGGAAAAATAATTAGGATAAATAGGAAATATATTTGGAATAAATATTTGGAATAAATTAAATAGAAAAAATTGGGGGAACATATTATTATAATATGGATAATTGAGTACAAAAGAACTGGGTATTACTAAAAGAAAAAGAAAAACCTAAGTAGCACACTTTAGTCGGTAACACGATTTCATTGAACACGTGCAACAAGCCGTTAAATTTCTAGGTGTCTCTAGCAGGAGAAGTGTTGTCTCCTAAGGGTTTTCAGCGGATTACACCCACAAAATACTATAATAAAAAAGAGAAAATGAAATTTACGTACAAAGATAAAAACTATAAAAGAAAATACTTGAAAATAAGAGTTTCCAACTACACTAGCTTTTCGGTTGCAATGAGCCCTATCTTAATGGTCGTGAAAAGATGTCAGAAATCACGTCACCCCTCAATAAAACATCACCTTTATTCTTCCTCCCTATCTTTCTTCCAAACACTGATCATATACCCCTACGTGTATGTAAAAAACATCCCTACACTTATAGAATTCAATTCAATCTGTCATACTCTTTTCCATTTTCCTTAGAACCTTTTGAGTCGGTGAATATTTTCGATGGAATTGCTCACACATCCTTCATCCAACCGTTAATACTTGTTGAGGTACTAACCGACCGATTACCAAATGTGCTCGCTTATTTAGGCGTAATTTCTCGTCTTGCAATACCTAAGGCTTAGCAGTGGCACCCAAATCAGTTGGTCCAAAACACTAGGTGATAAAGCACCCTTGCTATATTTTTTTTATGCTGCCTTAAGTAATTGCAAAACCAGTGTTCATTTTTTTCCTTCACCACTTATACTTTTTTCTATTTCATATTAAGGCTTTTAGACAATAGCATTTCAAGGTATTCTCTACTATCCCAAGTTTCAAGATGTGTGACAGTGCATATAGTAGGGTATCAACGTTCAAAAATTTGGACTCAAGAATAGGGACTATTTTTCAGACTTATTTTTATCCTCAGATTAGTAATTTCCTTCATCTTACTGACCCTTGGGACAACGGCTCATAACTACTTATTACTAATTTTGTTTAAGAAAACATCTAACTTTCTTCATTTTCTCAAACTATTCCTATCTTTCTGTAACAACTCCAATTCTTGAGTACATAAATTTGATTAAAAGTTAATGTATACTTGGGGTATTTACATTTCCTATGAGTACTATAAGTATTTGATTCAATTTTGAACTGCAAGAAAGAGCTTGTAGCTCATTGGTAAGACCTTGCACTGCGGAACCAAAACACTAGAGTTCAAATCCCATCAACCACACATTTTTTTAATTAAATTATTTTAATCTTTTAGAAGCCCAAGAGTCTACACATGCACTACATGTAATAGGGTAAGTTACAGAATAAACAAACGGGTCCACGAGTCAAGACGAAACGACGGGGACACGTGGCATAGAGACGCGGCTCGACTCGGCCGACTCGGGCCGGCGACTCACGCGACTCGACCGGCGCCGCCGGTCCGACTCAGTCGAAACCCTAATTTTTTTTAACCTATGCAACCTTTGAACTCCCCCATAACCCCTGTATTATTTAAATTCCCTGCACATTTACAGAGCAAATTAAAACACATATTTAATCCATTTTAATACAAAATTTTAATACACCCTTTCATTATCCTAAACCCTAATTTTTTGTATAAATACCACACCTTAAATCACCCCCTCACTCATAAATCCTTGCCCAAACTCTCAAGAAAATTCCCAAGACTTTTTGTGTGAAAGTGGAGTTAGCAAAGGGCGAAGCTCCGACGAACTTCCGGCGACGATCCGAGGAGATTCCGACGACGAAACGACGCACCAACACCTCTTACATATTCCTCCTTCTCTCTTATAGTCTAATAACCTGTATGTCCCTAATTCTTCTTCTTTTCTCTATTCTAAAAATATTCAAAACTAAAACCCGACGGAAGGGGAGTTAATCCGACTTCCGATTCCGTTTTCATTAAAAAGTTCTATTTTTCTTAAACACAATAATACCAAACTCTTATTTCATGACCATTAAACATTAACAAAGGCAATAGAACAAGTTTGACATCAAAATAATAATCGTAGCAAGTTTTATTCCGCTTTTCCATTAAAATACCTTCATGTTTCATTTCGACATACTTGAACTTTGTAAACCGTATTACCTTAGAAAACTCATGAGGTAATGACCTACCTCCTCACAACACACATATGTAATATAGCACGATGGAATTTGGGAACATAGATTGGGAAAAATACGACTTTACACATAACTACCTCCGACTTATAAAAACCTTTTTCTACAAGATGTGTATTTTAACAAATCTTTGCAAATGCGCCTCTACAACCCATTTCGGAGAACCCGTTCGGGATGGTGTGGATTATCGCACATCTTTGGGCTTAGTAGAGTGAGATGCAGACCTCCGCAAGGAGCATACGATCTCGAAAAATTTAAAATACAATTTTCTTTAGAAAATGTGATTTCTATTATAAATAAAACTTATATTTTTAATAAATAAATATATATGTAATTAATATCAAAATATATATTTTTAATATTTATAATATTCCACATTTCCAAAATTCAAGAAAAAACATCTCATTTACAAGAAAATACCATACAATTCTAATACTACAAATAAATACCATATATTATGAAATTAGGTTTTATTCACTAGAAATGTCATATTGATAAAATATACACCCATAAAAACTCTAAAGACGATAATAAAATACTTGAGGTGTATTTTGAAAATTATACGAAATTATTTTTACATAAAACCCCCTCAAGTTATACTAAATTACAATAAGGAACCTAGTAAACATAGGTTTAAGCGGGACCGGTCACTTGAGCATCAGAGAGCCGGAAATATGGGTGCTTGCCTATTTAAGGTAGACATCTTAACTAACGCTGTTATCAACACGGTAATTGTCTTTGAAAATGACACAAATCCTGCCGTCCGTGTGCAGCAGTTACCGATAACACCAAAACCTAATTCAAGATTCAATTTGTTTTCTAATTGTCTGACTCAGACTGAGTCTCAATATAATCAATCTGATTTTAATATGATTCAAGTATCAAACTTCAATACAACATGGATTTATGAATCCGTCTATTCAATCTATATAACACTATATTGACTGAACCGAACCATGGATATATTCCATCTACATGATGATCCATTATATCCGTTCCATTACTGATATCATGGTTTCGGCAAGTCATTCATCTATATACAATTTACAATTCAAACAATACATCAATACAATCAAGACATCGCGGGGTTTATAAAGGGTAGACTGGTACGGAAAGTGTTAGAAGTGGCACGAGACTGTAACCATAATACACCTAACCTGAATTCAATTGCCGTTGTACTGTGGCTGAATGGTTCCTTGTGCTCCATATACCTTAGTCTCCGGAATAGTGGGACTCCTCTCGTATATACTGGCATTCTTCTGTACCAAACTACAAACAACAGCGTTAACATTAAATACAACATTATAACAATATACTCTCTATTCTGTCTATTCCATTCTTGTCTATTTACGGGACTTACCGAGCGATTTGTTCGCTGACGATATTCTCATTCTTCTTCTTTGGAATGTCGTCAGGTGATTGTTCATACCATAATATTGCATTATTATATTCCCCACTCTTATTCGTTTTATAAATAAACAGGTGCTTTTGACGCATGCCTGCTACATATTACAGGTTCTTGGATCTAAAACAGTGAAAACAATGAAAGACGATGTAAAAGTGAGACTTTGACCAATAAACAGAAGACTCTTGATCAAACCTACATAAAGATCAGTTCACAAAGCAAGGTTCAAGATTTCGTCTCGAAGCAACGGTTAAAATCCACTACATTATTCAGTGGAGATCTGGAAGAAACCTCGAAGCCCAATTGAGAAAAGTACAGAAAAAATAAGAAGAGCAAAATTACCAGAGCCAGCCCAAGAAAGATAAATGCCCAAGCCCACTGTTGGACCGCGGAACCGCGGCCAAACAGGGCCTCAGGCCGCGGTTCCGCGGCGGTATTAAAGAGTTATTGGCAGGAAATTTTACCAAGTTTCTTGGCGGCTTTGACTAGTCTACCTAGGGCTATTTTGGTAAATGCAGACATGCGGATCAATTGTAACCTAGGGTTTCCTATCCTCTATAAATAGGAACTCTAAATCATTGTATTAGGTTATGCCTCCCCTATGCCTCTTTTTATGAATAAAATTCAGAATTCTTTTGGAGAGCATCGGTGCCTCTTTTCATTTCATGAATTCAGATCTGACAACCCTGTATTGACGTTTGGAGAGAGCCATCTGTAAAATAGGTAATTTTTCATTCTCTGCCCTAGTTTAGATTTAATTCCTTACCCTAGATAATTGTTAGAGTTAGCTTTAGGGAAGGCTTTTGAGAGATGAGATCTCTCATCCCTTTTTTACCCATCACATATAATCAATAGGACTCCATGCATACACGCACACACCGCGCCCTACGGCACCCTATCTCTCGAGGTAGCAGTGATACCGTAGTATAAAGGCCCGGTTGCGCGCGTTTTCCATGGAGGTTAGGGTAAGGATCTCTAAAGGAAGGACAAGAACCTAGAGGAAGGAACACCTTCCCGAATGGATCTAATCCCCTTTATTGATAATTACCATAACTCCTCTTAGATCCTAATTTGGGTATAGAAAGCGTTGAGATTTATTTACATTTTCAAACCATTCCTAAACCTAACCCTAGCAAGATTTAGATCCATATAATCTTAGTATAGATAGATTTAGTTTTTTAGATTTAATAATCAATCCAAACACCCATCGGAATTAACTCGTTTGAGCGACTAGGAAATTCACAACATCCCTGTGGACCGACCCGTACTCACCGGCTAGCTACATACGACGCCGTTCTTGATTGCGGTTAATAGATAGTTTTTGAGATCAATCAGTGATTCGGACTCACTGGAGATCGAGCCCACCAGCGAGGATTTGGACTAGCTAGCTTTCGACCCGGAGCTCTAGATACTTGTACATTTCATTTCGGTACTTTCCATTTCTGTTATGCCACTGTTTAGGCATTGCTTTTATTCCATGTATTTACTTTTCAGAAGTATTGTAAATAGAATGTTAATAAATAAAGTTGCTGTTCAATTATATTTATTGTCTCTATCTCTTATGCATTTTACTTATATTGCTTAGATACGCTTAGCGTGTTTACTTCTGAGTAAATACATAGCGGCCTCGTCACGTCCTCTGCTCGTATACTGGTAAGCGGGGAGTGACAAGTTTTGTTGGTGGCCCATGCAGGTCAGAGCTGTATGGAACCCTACCATGCAGTTCAGTTCTGCGTGGACAACCTAAGCAATATAACACAAGAACCAACAACTAAAAACATTCTTTACAATTCATACTTCTTGAATCTTATCCTTTCATATACTTTGAATCTGTCATAACCTAAATTTTCTTTCAAGGTTATGTATTCCCCAAACAACACCAGCACGAATTTCAACAACACTCCCCCACCACTACCACTCACACCTGTCGTCGCTGCTCCAATCAATGAGCAGACGGTTCTGCTTGAGGCAATCTGCAGCTTTCTGGAAGGACAGCAGCAGCAGACTGCTATCCTGATGAACCGACCAGAGGCAGAAGCACCTCGGGTGAAGCAATTCAGAGCTTTGCACCCCAAACAATTCTCAGGAAAAGAGAGCCCTCTAGAAGCTGAGGAATGGGCTCAAGGTATTGAAGATGATCTGGCAGCGGCACAAGTGCCAGAAATAGCTTGGGTCCGTGTTGCGAAATTACAGCTCACAAACAATGCACGGGTCTGGTGGAAGGCGGAAGAAAACCGTCTTGACCAACCGATCGAATGGAAGACTTTCCGTGACATGTTCGACACAAAGTACTTCCCTGAGACTGCCAGGATCGACATGGAACAGCAGTTCATCCATTTGCAACAAGGTTCAATGTGGACCAAGTCAGTAGATGAATATGACGCTGAGTTCACCATGTTCAGTCGGTAAGATATGTTTCAAAAATTTAATTTTTTAGTAAATCACATACTATACAGCTAACACAATACTTTAACAGATTTTTGGCACATCTGATACCGACGGATGAGATCAGAGCCCGTCGATTTCAACAAGGGTTAGATTCCGAGATCCAAGCTGCATTAGCCACAGGAGATATTCCGACTCATGAATCGGCTCTGAAAGCTGCCCGCCGATATGAGACAGTGGTAAAGACGAGGGGCATACCTCAGTCTGCCAGAATGAAGCGCCCTGCCAACCAGATGGTAGGAGGAGCCTTTTCAAGGCCACCATTTATGCTCAGGAGACCGGGAGTACCAATCAACCGACCCAGCCCAGCCTTTTGTACCTATTGCAAGAGAGATGGACATTTGGCGAAAGACTTCCGGCGAGCCAACCGTCATTGCTTAGTCCGCGGCTCAGCTACTCATGATATTGGGTCCTGTCGCTGAAGACACAACCCAATTGCTGCACCCAGGCCAACAATCACTTACCAGCAGAGACCAGCCCTTCAGGCACCTGCTCCAAGACTCGCTCTCTCTACTCCACCACCTAGAGGACCATTGACTGCAACTCCTCCTCATCAGTTCCATCAAGCTCAACGAAACATTGAGAAGAATGCTCCTCCAGCCAGGAGGAATGCACCATGATGACAGGCGTTCACGATGACCGTGGAAGAAGCTGAGGCTACTGGCCAAGTCATCATCGGTAACCCTTTCTTCTCAAGTTTTTTTCTTTCAGTCTTAACACCTACCTACATATTTTTCCCTATACCTAAAACCTATCCCACATACCATAGGTACAATCTTAGTAGCCTCACTCCCTGCACTAGCACTATTCGATACTAGAGCATCTCATTGCTTTATGTTGCAAAGGTTCGTCCGAACTCATGCGATTCCGGTCACACCGCTTGTATCCAGTTGGAATGTCAGTCCAGGGCATGGCGTTCTAAAGGCAACAATGGGATACATCTTGCGTCGAGTAGTCGTCTATAGCAGAGAATTCTATGCTGACTTCAAGGTGCTGGACATACCGAACTTCGATGTGGTTCTAGGTATGTATTGGCTCGGAACATTTTATGCTACCATTGATTGTCGTCAAAGGAGGGTAGTATTCGAGATTCCAGACCATCCAGTCTTTTATTTCAAAAGTGGAGACCGTACCCTGGAGCCAAGTACTTACAAGGCGAAACCAAAGAAGTCAGTGATTGCGGCAATTCAAGTGGAGGATGGATCAAAGCCAGATGTGGTTCGAGAGTTTGACGATGTGTTTCCTGACGATATATCAGGTTTGCCTCCCGATCGAGCTCTTGAATTCAGAATTGATTTAGTACCAGGAGCACAACCGGTGATCAAAGCACCGTATCGATTAAGTCCGGAAGGTTGGAAGGAAGTCCGAACTCAGTTGGACGAATTATTAGCAAAAGGATGGATTCATCCCAGCACTTCAAGTTGGGGATCTCCAGTTCTACTTATGAAGAAGAAGGAAGGTTCATACAGAATGTACATTGATTATAGAGCCTTGAACGAAGTAACGATAAAGAACAAGTATCCGCTACCACTTATCGACGATCTGTTCGATCAGCTAAGTGGATCTTGTATTTTCTCCAAGTTAGATCTTCGTTCGGGTTATCATCAGGTGAAGGTCAAGGAATCTGATATTCATAAAACAGCATTCAGAACTCGTTATGGTCATTACGAATTTCTTGTGATAACATTTTGAGTGACCAACGCACCAACAATATTCATGAACCTAATGAATCAAGTTTTCCGGGAGTTCTTAGACAGGTTCATTGTCATCTTCATCGACGACATCTTAGTGTATTCTAAGAGTCGGAAAGAACATGCCGAGCACCTACGAATTGTCCTGAAAACTCTACGACAACATCAACTCTACGCCAAGTACAGCAAGTGTGAGTTTTGGCTAGATCAAGTTAGTTTTCTTGGACATATTGTATCAAGCGAAGGAATCTCTATTGATCCAACGAAAGTTTTAGCAGTAAGCGAATGTCCGACACCAAAGTCAGTGAAGGACATTCGGAGTTTCTTAGGTTTAGCTAGATATTACAGAAGGTTGAAGGCTTTTCGAAGATAGTAACACCCCTGACCAAGCTCACACATAAAGATGAAGACTTTGTGTGGTCAGAAGCATGCGAGCAAGCTTTCGTAGAACTCAAGTCAAGGTTAACATCAACGCCTATTCTCATTATACCGGACCAATTTGGTGGTTTCGATGTGGATTGCGATGCATCCGGAAAGGGATTATGATGTGTTCTACATTAGCATAGTAAGGTTGTGGCTTATGTTTCAAGACAACTGAAGATTCATGAGCGCAATTATCCAACGCATGATTTGGAATTGGCAGCGGTTATCTTCGCTCTTAAGATTTGGCGCCATTATCTTCTTTGTGAACGAGTGAACATATACACAGATCATAAGAGTCTGAAATATGTGTTTACTCAGAAAGAGTTGAATATACGGCAGAGACGATAGTTAGAACTCATGGCGAACTTTGACATCAACATGCAATATCACCCAGGGAAGGTGAATGTGGTACCCGATGCCCTTAGTCGCCAACCATTAGCAATGAATCTCACCACTCATTGGAAGTTTCAACAGGATTTGCATCAAATGGTGATTGAAGTGGTCATGCCAGGTAACGCTTCAAGTTTGATGAACTTACAAGTTCAATCTACTATTGTCAATCAGATCAAAGCAGCTCAAGAAAGTGATGCTAAGTTGCAAAAGATCAGAGATCAAGTACATAATGGACTCAGAACAGACTTCATCATCCATGAAGACGGATCTTTGAGATACGGCAGCAGATTATGTATACCAAAAGGTCTGTTCGGGAAAAGTTAATGAAAGAAGCTCACAGCTCTCCCTACTCAGTACACCCTTGAGGTACGGAGATGTACAAAGATCTACGTCAGAATTACTGATGGCATGGAATGAAACGTGAAGTAGCCAGAAGCGTCACTAAATTCTTGGTGTGTCAGCAAGTAAAGGTTGAACATCATAGGACAGCTGGATTACTTCAACCGTTACCTATCCCAGAATGGAAGTGGCAACACATCACAATGGATTTTGTGACTGCACTCCATCGCATTACAAAAGGTGACGATGCAGAATGGGTCATTATGGATCGACTCATAAATTCGGCTCACTTCATCCCATTTCGAGTTGGCCAATCTACGGAGACATTAACAAAGAAGTACATGGAGGTAAGTATCTAAGTAATATTTAAACTCTTCAAAATGTACTATCTTTGATACCCATGAACTCATACTGGAAATTGTGAGACTTTATGGAGTATTGGTATGCATTGTCTCCGATCGTGACACTAGATTCCGATCGCAATTTTGGTAGAGTCTGCAAGCAAGTTTGGGAACAAGTCTGAACTTCAGCACGGCTTATCATCCACAAACAGATGGTCAGTCTGGGCATACTATTCTGATCTTCGAAGATATGCTCAGAGCGTGTATGCTAGACTTCGGAGGATCGTGGGAAGATCACCTGCATCTTGTGGAGTTTTCATACAACAACAGCTACCAAGCAAGCATCGGAATGACACCTTTTGCAGCATTTTATGGAAGGAAGTTTCGATCACCATTAAGTTGGAACAACATCGGTGATAAAGAACTCATTGGACCTGAGATGATAGTAGCAACCGTTGATGTGGTTCGTACTATCAGAGAAAGAATGCGCATAGCCTAAGATCGACAGAAGCACTGGGCTGATGTAAAGCGCCTTCATTTGGAGTTCCAGCCGAGAGATCATGTATTTCTGAAGATATCTCCAAACCGCAGAGTGATTCGATTTGGAAGACGGGGTAAGCTAAGTCTGAGATATATTGGACCGTTCAACATACTTGAACGAGTCGGTGAAGTGGCATACCGCTTGGCACTTCCTCCTTCATTGGAAGGAGTGCATAATGTGATCCACATATCCCAACTCAGAAGGTATGTGAGTGACCCTAGCCATATTCTCAATCATTCCGAGCCCACGGTACAGCCCGACTTATCTTGTGAGCAACAACCAGTTGAGATCCTGGATAGGAAAATGAAGTCACTTCGGAACAAGGAAGTCAACTTGGTTCGAGTGATGTGGAGAAAAGACACTCCAGGAGAATCGACATGGGAAAGAGAAGACGAGATGCGTGCAAGATACCCTCAGCTATTTGTAAAATAGTCCTTAAAATAAATTGTAAATTTCGAGAATGAAATTTTTGTAAGGAGGGTAGACTGTAACAACTCAAATTCTTGGGTACATAAATTTGATTAAAAGTTAATGTATACTTGGGGTATTTATATTTCCTATGAGTACTATAAGTATTTGATTCAATTTTGAACAGCAAGAAAGAGCTTGTAGATCACTTGTAAGACCTTGCACTGCTGAACCAAAACACCAGAGTTCAAATCCCATCAACCACACATTTTTTTAATTAAATTCTTTTAATCTTTTAGAAGCCCAAGAGTCTACACGTGCACTATACGTAATAGGGTAAGTTACAGAATAAACAAATGGGTCCATGAGTCAAGACGAAGCGACGGAGACAAGTGGCATGGAGACTCGGCCCGACTCAGGCCGGCGACTCGCGCGACTCGGCCGGCGCCGCTGGTCCGACTCAGTCGAAACCCTAATTTTTTTAACATATGCGGCCCTTGAACTCCCCCCATAACCCCTGTATTATTTAAATTTCATGCACATTTACAGAGCAAATTAAAACACACATTTAATCTATTTTAATACAAAATTTTAATACACCCTTTGATTACCCTAAACCCTAATTTTTCCTATAAATACCACATCTCAAATCACCCCCTCACTCTCAAATTCCTGCCCAAACTCTCAAGAAAATTCCCAAGACTTTTTGTGTGCAAGTGGAGTTAGCAAAGGGCGAAGCTCCGACGACGATCCGAGGAGATTCCGACGACGAAACGACACACTGACACCTCCTATCTCTTCCTACTTCTCTCTTATAGTCTAATAACCTGTAAGTCCCCAATTCTTCTTCTTTTCTCTATTCTAAAAATATTCAAAACTAAAACCCGACAGATGCGGAGTTAATCCGACTTCCGATTCGGTTTTCATTAAAAAGTTCTAATTTTCTTAAACACAATAATACCAAAGTCTTATGTCATGACCATTAAATATTAACAAAGGCAATAGAACAAGTTTGACATCAAAATAATAATCGTAACAAGTTTTATTTCACTTTTCTATTAAAATACCTTCATGTTTCATTTCGACATACTTGAACTTTGTAAACCGTATTACCTTAGAAAAATCATGAGGTAATGACCTGCCTCCTCACAACACACATATGTAACATAGCACGATGGAATTTGGGAACATAGATTGGGAAAAATATGACTTTACACATAACTACCTCCGACTTATAAAAATCTTTTTCTACAAGATGTGTATTTTAACAAATCTTTGCAAATGCGCCTCTACAACCCATTTCGGGAATCCGTTCGGGATGGTGCGGATTATTGCACATCCTCGAGCTTAGTAGAGTGAGATGCAGACCTCCCCAAGGAGCATACGATGTCGAAAGATTTAAAATACAATTTTCTTTAGAAAATGTGATTTCTATTTTAAATAAAACTTATATTTTTAATAAATAAATATATATGTAATTAATATCAAAATATCTATTTTTAATATTTATAATATTCCACATTTCCAAAATTCAAGAAAAAACATCTCATTTACAAGAAAATACCATACAATTCCTATACTACAAATAAATACCATATATTATGAAATTAGGTTTTATTCACTAGAAATGACATATTGATAAAATATACACCCATGAAAACTCTAAAGACGATAATAAAATACTTGAGGTGTATTTTGAAAATTATACAAAATTATTTTTATATAAAACCCCCTCAAGTTATACTAAATTACAATAAGGACCCTAGTAAACATAGGTTTAAGCGGGACCGGTCTCTTGAGCCTTAGCGAGCCGGAGATATGGGTGCTTACCTATTTACGGTAGGCAACTTAACAAACGGTGTTATCAACACAGTAATTGTCTTTGAAAAAGACACAAATCCCGCCGTCCATGTGCAGCAGTTACCGATAGCACCAAAACCTAATTCAAGATTCAATTTCTTTTCTAATTGTCTGACTTAGACCGAGTCTCAATATAATCAATCTGACTTGAATATGATTCAAGTATCAAACTTCAATACAACATGGATTTATAAATCCGTCTATTCAATGTATATCAAACTACATTCACTGAACCTAACCATGGATATATTCCATCTACATGATCATCCATTATATCCGTTCCATTACTGATATCATAGTTTCGGCAAGTTATCCATCTATATACAATTACAATTCAAACAATACATCAATACAATCAAGACATCGCGGGGTTTATAAGGGGTAGACTGGTACGGAAGGTGTTAGAAGTGGCACGAGACTGTAACCATAATACACCTAATCTGAATTCAATTGCCGTGTACCGTGGCTGAACGGTTTCTTGTGCTCCGTATACCTTAGTCTCCGGAATAGTAGGACTCTTCTCGTATATACTGGCATTCTTTTGTACCAAGCTATAAATAACAACGTTAACATTAAACACAACATTATAACAATATACTCTCTATTATGTTTATTCCATTCTTGTCTATTTACGGGACTTCCCGAGTAATTTGTTCGCTGACGACATTCTCTTTCTTCTTCTTTGGAATGTCGTCAGGTGATTCGGAATCATTAGAGATCGAGCCCACCAGCGAGGATTTGGACCAGCTGGCTTCCGACCCGGAGCTCTAGTTACTTGTACATTTCATTTCAGTACTTTCCATTTCTGTTATGCCATTGTTTAGGCATTGCTTTCATTCCATGCATTTACTTTTCAGATTTATTGTAAAAAGAATGTTAATAAATAAAGTTGTTGTTCAATTATATTTATTGTCTCTGTCTCTTGTGCATTTTACTTATATTACTTAGATACGCTTATCGTGTTTTCTTCTGAGTAAATACGTAGCGGCCTCGTCACGTCCTCTGCACGTATACTGGGAAGCGGGGCATGAGACTTTCATATGTAATTTTTCACTTTCAAACTTTTATTATTAAATTTTTTTGTGCTTATATATAGTATAATGCAAAATAATGCGTAAATAAGCACAAAACTCCTCCAAACCTGTTTGCAGCAGTGTTCTCACTGATGTCATCTGTTAAAATTTAAAAAAACTGTAGACTTGGGAGGAAAAGTTAGTAACGGGGAAATGTATAAATGACAGTGAAATCCTCGCCAAAACTTATTTTTGGCTCATAATTATGTAAAAATTTATTTTCTTTCAAGTGCCAAAATATATTTTTCTCCCCCTCTGAAGTTGAGTAAAATCGTATTAAGCATTTAAAATTATGAAGGGGAGTTAAAGTTATTGGTCAATATAAAACTTTACAAAGACCAAAAGTCAACACCAACCATTCAAATATTTTATCGATGTAATGCACTGGTTGGTAGAAGATCATGTCACCCATCGACATGAAAAAATGGGGAGGGGATAAGAGGTGGAATCGAACGGGTTTACGTCTCGGTTTATAGAGACGAAAAAATGTTGGTGGATTACTTGCATTCTCGTTATTGATAAGAAGAAGGGGTGGTGGTTCAACTTCTTTATGTTGGGGTTGATTCATCACAACTCCCATGTTTTCTAAGAATGCGATTTCTTCAGCGAAGATTTCTTCAAAGTTTTCATCGATATCCCGAATAATAATCTCATCGGAAAGAACGGGATGATACTCGGACTCCATAAAAGGTTCATATTTAGCGTTAGATGTTGACCCGGACAGCTCGATTGAAGGGTCCGTATGTGTATAACAAATAGCAGGGTCAAACAACAACATACTAGCGGAGTCAAGATCAGAATCATGATGCTGTTCAAATTCGTTGCTGTCGGAATCCATCCTTTCGACAGAAAATACTTGAGCATAGGGTTCGGAGGGTTCACTTCCCAACTTGTAAATGTTAAGCTCAATTAACATTTTCCCGAAGGATAGGGTCATAGAGCCGTTTCAACAATTGATTATTGCATTGGAAGTCGCAAGAAAAGGTCGACCTAGAATCACCGTGATTTGGTTTCGGGGGTTTGCTAGAGGCTGTGTATCTATAACGATAAAGTCCACAGCAAATATAAACTCCCCGACTTTGATTAACCTGTCCTCTAGCTCACCCTTAGGTTGGGTGATAGATCGATCGGCCATCTGAAGAGTGCAGTGCACAGGTTTTAACTCTCCGATCCCTAATTGCTCATATACAAAATATGGAAGCAAGTTAACACTAGCACCTAAATCGAGTAGAGAACGATTGATAGTCTTACCCGCAATATAAATAGATATGGTAGGACTTCCGGGGTCCGTTCATTTCTTGGGTAATTGTTGGGTAAATGCAGTGCTCACATTACTTGCTAAGAAAACTTTTTTAGGTATTTGAATTTTTTTCTTTCTAGTGCACAAGTCCTTTAGAATTTTCGCATAAGACGGAACATGTTGAATAGCATCTATAAGAGAAATATTTATATTAACTTGCTTAAAAATTTCCACAATCTTCTCCATTTGTGGACTTGGTGTGTTGCCTCTTAACTTATGTGGATAAGGAGCTTTATCAATAAGGGTTGGGTCCGACATTAGAGAAGTTTATGGAGATGGAATCGATCCCAGAATTGGAGTAGGGATCGTTTTAGGTTGACTTGAGGAAGTGGGCTGAGTGTTCGAGCCTTGGGGAAAACGGAGAATAGGCTCGGAAGAAGGTGGACTAGACGAAATAGGAGAAGAAGTAGAACCCGGGGTATCATTAATATCATCAACGTCATCAACATGTTCCTCCACTTGGTCGTCCAGCACTCTTCCTCATCTCAACGTGGTAACAACACTCACATTATAACTTTGTGATTGGCCAGGATTCGGTATAGGTTAAGATGGAAGTTTCCCTTTTTCTCTCGCACTCATCGCGGCATTTATTTGTGCAAGTTGTGTTTCTATCGATTTTATACTTTCACTGTGGGAGGAGGTATTCTATGTTAACATTTGTATAGAAGACTTTAAATCATCCGTCGTTTGCATAGAATGTTTAATAAACATATCCATGCTTCGTTCGAGTGCGGAGAGTTTTTCGGTACTAGCCATTTGGAAAGAATTATTATAAGGTGTAGAATTGTTGGCTGGATTTTGAAAGGATTGTGGTTGAAAGGGGTGCTGACTCGATTGTGGTGGTTGCTGTTGCTGTGGAGGAAGTCTTTGATAATTGCTTTGGAACTGGTTTTGATTTTTGGTTTGGTTTTGGTTCCAAGCAAAATTAGAATGATTTCTCCATCCCTGATTATATGTAGAAGAATAAGGATCGTTTCTAGGTCGTTGCTGAAAAGGAGCATTAATTTTTTCTTGACCTTGAAACGGTGGAATTAAAGGACATTCTTCCGTTAAATGTGATGGGTAGGAACAACAATCACATACGATTTTAGGAAGCGTAACCTGGTTTAAGGAAGCTGATAAGAATTTGTTCTCTATAGCTTCTAGTTTTTTCTGCATCGCTGCCATTTCTGCTTTCATTGCGATGGAAGAATCAAGCCGATGGATGCCTGCCCTAGATGAAGATGATGGTCTAACGCTTTCCCACTATAAAGTTCGTTCGGCGAGATCTTCCAGAAATTGCCAGGCTTCACCATCGTCTTTAGACAGGAAATGATATTGACAAATGGTTTCAAGCATCTATTTTGCTGTAGGATTAATACCCTCATATATAATGCGGCAAAGGTTCTATCTATTGATTTTGTGATGAGGGCATTATAGAAGAAGATCCTTACACCGTTCAAAGCATTTCCAGAATGGTTCACTGGGAAGTTGGGTAAACTGGTTAATCTCGCTTCGAACGCGGGCGGTCTTATGATTTGGATAAAATTTCTTAAGGAATGCTACAATGAATTCATCCCATTTGGCAATAGAATATGCGGCAGTGTTATAAAGCCATTTTTGTTCTAGATCGCACAAGGTAAAAGGGAGAAAACGTAATCTCATAGCATCCGCAGAAAGTTGTGACGTGCCCATCATTGCACATACGTTTTCGAATTTGTTTATAAAAACGCATGCGTCTTCGGATTCAAGCCCGTAAAATTTGGGCAACAGTTTGATGAAGTGGGATTTAATTTCAAAAATACCCTCATTGGTTGGTGGAGTAGATAGACAAGTAGGAAGGGGTCCACGCACGGGGTAGCATCTCTCTTGGATTTAGATGCGCGGTGGATTTTGCGCACTTACGGGTGGTGGCAGGCTGGTGTTATAATCTGATGGAGAACCGTCTATCTCGGATGTGGTGGGTGGAGGGGAGAAAGAAGATGAAGAAGTACTGACTTCGGTGTCGATAGCAGAAATGCGGACAAGACGGGCACTAGAATCCCGTGTCCAGCCGTGCATGCACTAAATGAGTTTAGTGCAAGTGGCAGCGTGTGTGAACGATTTTAAAAAATGGTTTGTTTTGAAAAGTGTCGGACGTGAGACAAATCACACAAAAAATTCACAATCAACCCTAGAACTAAGGTCACCTAGGTCAAGTCACTAGACCGCTTCTAGACATCCGAAGGACAAGTCGCAGGATCAATCCTCTACCATCTCTTTATCGCTCTTGTGGCCAGGTAAGTTCCAGGTAAGTGGGAGGTATCCGCTATACGAATCACCGAAAATACCAGGCCTAATTAAGTAACCACTTTCCTTAGTCATGCTTACCTAGACACCACAAAAGAAATGCGGATAAGCGAAAGATTATCTATGACCCTCCTCTGTCCTAATTGAGCGCGACGGTCCTTAGAGTCTTGGTATATATATTTTTTAATAAATGTAGGATGATACGGATGCTCGTTTTGTGATTTGTGTGGCCTAGGAAGGGTGATAAAATCCCCACCTAATTTGAATTTTCGTATTGCCCCTTAAAGTTCGTATTAAAATATGCAAAAACAAACCAATTACAAAACACGCAAAAAGATTTTTGAGCGGCGATATTTTGCAAAGAATCCTGTAGAAAATAAAATTATTGGATTTCCAGAGGATAGAGAAAGAGTTGAGTAATATACCAGAGGATTTTGGCTAGCCAAGACCACCAAGTGGCCGCGCTTCCGCGGCTAAATGCGCAATATTGCGGCGGTTCCGCCGTAGAAAAGAGGGTTCACTTGACAATTTTTTTAATGTGGCCTCCTTTGCTCCTCTGGTCCTCTCTGAAGGTCTCTAAATCTCTATTTACTCATTCAAGTGATTCCAGATTCCCTCGCAAAAATTGCACACTAATCGTTAAATACACAATTTGCTGTTTTGTTTAATTTTATGATATGGATCGAATAAGAATTCAACCTGAATAGCAAGGGAAAAAAATTACACACGTATCCCCGGCAACGGCGCCATTTGATTTAATGTGAAGAAGTGTTTGTAGTAATAACCGCAATCAATAATGGTGTCGCATGTAGCCAGCCGAGATGAGTACGGGTCGTCCTCAGGGATGCGTGGACTTTCCAGTCTTGCTTTAGATCAGTTGATTTGAGTAAAAGAGAAAGGAGAATAGATTCTAGATCTATGTTAAATATGGATGTAGAATATATATAGTTTTAAGATCTAGTTTAAATACGGATGTAGAATCTATAAAGAAGAAGGCTTATAAGGTTCGTTAGGATTTAGTAGTCATGGATGACTAATAAAGATGACTCCTTTTATCTTTTAATAGATTTAAAACTAGATTGATAGTGATGAATGAGGATTAGGGTTCTTGGAAGAAACTAGGGTTTCCCCACTATTGACCCTTGTCCCTTTATTGATCTCTATTCATGTCTAGCCCTTAAAAAAATAATTGTTAATCTGATCTCAAATCGCGGTCGAAACTATCAATAAATTGATAGCACACCCAATTAGGATGTTAACGATTCTTTTGCTAAAGTTTATAAACTTTATAAGACGTAAAAGAAGTTTAAATATTTTCTCATCCATTGTTCTACCCTAATCCTACGAACCCTATCAAGTGGAGAATTACTCGCGCATGATGGAGATAGGAGAAGAACAGATAGAGATCATATGTAAATATAGAAAATAAATGCGATAAGAATAAAACAACTACCTTTATTAATCAACTTGATCAATTACTCTTTTTGTTCATTTAGAAAGTGGAATACAAAACCCTAGTTTGTTTCTTGATCTATCTTAAAGGAGGTAGATGAACAGCTGATTGATCAACCTGGATGCGTGAGTCGACTTGGACTTCATGACCTCTTCAGTTTGATGATTTTTCAAGTGAGTCTCTCGGTCCTTTATATAGTCCCAAAACCAGAAACCCTAGATTCCATAGGTTAAGATATGTTGTTAAGATCATGATCCTGAAATCACACATCGTACGGCCACAAAAGCACCGCGGATCCTCCGCGTTTACCCCTATTTGGCCGCCCTTCCGCCTCGGTTTGGTGGAGTTAGGGTTTGGGATTTTTTCTGGTATTTTGTGTTGATATTTGGAGATCTCCTAGATTTCTAGATTCTGAAAATAATGCTCTGGGTCTCTGCCGTTGCTAGATCTCATGATTTACTTCAATATTTTAGCAGATTCGATTCCGACATCTTGATTTAACCCGGATCTCCTTGATTCCAGACCTGAGCTAATATCTGCACAATATCTTAAATCAAAGTGTTAGTAAAATTTGGTATTTATGAGATATTATCTTAACCATTTTAAATGATATATATTTTAAGAATATTGATTAGGGATATTTGATATGATATGCATATTTAAATTACTAAAATATTATATAAATATTATATGCATATATTTTTCCATCATAATGTTAAATATAATATATAAACATATGACAATATATATTTTACAGATAAACCCTCATATGTTTCATATTTATAATAAACACATTTAAATATTTAAGAAAAGTAAGGAAAATGTTTTATCAAATGTGCTATATTTTTGATTGAACAAGAACATCTCGGTCCTTTGTCGCCATGTTTGAGGCGAATTTCTAGTTTAAGGACATCTCGGTCCTTTGTCGCCATGTTTGAGGCGAATTTCTAGTTTAAGGACATCTCGGTCCTTTGTCACCATGTTTGAGGTGATGGGGCTTCTTTGCATACTTCTCTCAAAGTTCTGACTCAGGAAGATAGCAAGCGGACACGAGCGTCGTCATCTATCATAGACCAAAATTGTGACTCGCCAAGCGTAGTATTTTTTGAGGAATCGGCCGTTTATTGGCCGGAAGGGTCTTTCACCATGCATATCCATGAGCAGGTAGGCTCCATCTTGGTAGACTTTGTCTATGATGTACGGGCCTTCATAGTTCGGCTCAAATTTCTCCCGTTTTGCAAGATTGGGGATCATTGGTCTTTTGATGACTAGCTCGAGTCTGCCTTGGCGGAATCTTCTCAGCCTGGTCAGTCTTTCATATGACCATGTCATCCATGCCTTATAAACCTCGAGGTTTTGCTGTGCTATAAGGCGAGTTTCGTCGAGGGCATCGAGCTCCTTGAGCCGAAGATGAGCATTTTCTTCATCTGTCAGCTCATATCGAACCGCTACTTGTAGAGAAGGGAGTTTTATTTCCAGGGGAAGCACTGCTTCCGTGCCGAATACCAACGCGTATGGTGCTGTATTCTTTACAGTTTTGAACATTGTTCGGTACGCCTAGAAAGCTTCATGCAACCTTTCTTGCCAGTCTCTCTTATTTCTGGACACCGTTTTCTTTATAATCTTCGTCAAGGTCTTGCTGAAAGTTTCAGCTAGACCGTTGGCCCAAGGATTATAGACTGAAGAGTATCTCCAATTTATTTCATACTGTTGTTTGAAGTGGCTGATTTTATAGCTTCTATAAGCTAGCCCATTATCCGAGATAATTCGTCGCGGAGTGCCGAACCGATAGATGACATGTGTCCTGAAGAAATGGAGGATATTCTCCATCTTCACATCTCTTAGTGGTTTTGCTTCTGCCCACTTAGAAAAGTAGTCGGTCGTTGCTAGTATGAACCGATGTCCTTTGGACGATGCTGATTCAATGGGGCCAATTATATCAGTTCCCCACATTTCGAACGGCCAGCTAGCTACTGTTGGGTGTAGCGAATTTGGATGTTGGTGGATGAAGTCCCCGTGAATTTGGCACGAGTGACACTGCTTCGCATATTCGAGATAGTCCTGAATCATTGTGGGCCAATAGTATCCCATTCTTTTAATCTTCAGCTTCATCTTTGGCACACCTTAGTGAGAACCGCAGAGTCTGTCGTGAATTTCTTGAATGACTTTCTTTGCTTCTTTCGGCCCTAGGCATCTTAGCCATAGACAGTTGAACGATCTCTTATATAGATTATCATTGACGAACGCGAAGGACAGAGCTCATTTTATGAGCTGATGCCGAGACAACGCGTTTTTGGGCACTCGTTGGGATTTGAAGTAGTCTATGAAGACTTTCCTTCAATCGTTGACCTTTTCTTTGTCCCTTATTTGAAGGGTTACTTGTTCGGTTTTTTCTTTTCCTTTGGATGGCTCTGTTAAGTCTCCCAAAAATATTTCTGTTGGCACGCGGATCCTGCGGCTTTGCACGATGATCTTTACGTCATCGAGGTCTTCGTCGGCCAGTTCTTTAGCCAATTTGTCCAACGCATCTGCCTTGCTGTTTTCTGCACGCGGAATACTCTCCAGGATGTACGAGGGGATTTGTGTCAATAGTTGTTGCATTCTTTCGCCATACTTTATCAGCTCTGGCTTGCACATCTGATAGTCGCCATTTACTTGGCTAAAGATCAGCAGGGAGTCTCCATATATGAGGAGGTCTTTGATTCTTATGTCGACAGCGATCTCAAGGCCCGCTATCAAAGCTTCATATTTAGCTTCGTTATTAGTCCTTGGCTCCATTGAGGAGATGGTGTAACCTAATATCCCTCCTTACAGAGTCCCGAAGATAAGGCCCATCCCGGCTTTGATTATGGGGGTGTTTTGCTTTCGCCGCTTCATGGAAGATGCTAAATAGAAGTAGAGTTCTCATTTGGAATCATTTTCTTCCTTATCTTCTTCAATTATGTCGAACGCATGTTCATCCGGCAACTCACAATGTAAGAGGGAGTCAGCTGGCATCAGATGCTCTATGAGAAAGTCGGCAATGGCCTGGTCTTTTACTGTTTTGAGGGGTCGATACGTTATCGAGAACTCCATCACGAAGATGGCCCATTTGACAAGCTTTCCTGTTAGTATGTCCATTGACATCAAATATTTGAGAGGATCCACCTTTGATATGAGATGGACCTCATGTGCTAAGGCGTAATGTCTGAGATTCGTTATCGCAAAGATCAGTGCCAGGCAATGCTTTTCAAAAGGGGTGTAGTTGTTTTCTGCCCCGAGGAGAACTCGACTCAAATAGTACAAAGCTCTCTCCTTTCCCTGATTGTTCTCTGATGCCCATAGCGCGCCTGGAGAACCCTCAAGGGCTGTTGTATGTAGGATAAAGGGGTTTTCTCTTAACCGGAGCGGCTAATACCGGCGGAGTTTGCAGGTATTGCTTGATTTCGTTTAGTGCATTTTGGCACTTTTGATCCCAGAAGAATGGGGTTCGCTTCTTCATTAAATGACCGAAGGGATGACATTTTCCGGAGAGGTTGGCTATGGACCGCCGGATATATACGAGCTTTCCTTGAAGCGATTGCAATTGTTTGAGAGTTCTTGGCATGGGCATTTCCATAATTGCCTTGATCTTTGAGGGATCGATCTCGATACCCCGGTGCCGTATGATGAATCCTAGGAATTATCCAGAGAAGATTCCAAATGCACATTTTAGAGGATTCATCTTCAGATTATACTTCCGAAGATATCGGAACACTATTTTTAGATGTTCCCAATATTCTTCATGAGATCTGCTTTTAACCACAAGGTCGTCGATGTAGCATTCGAAGATCTCATGGATGAGGTCATCGAAGATCTTTGTCATGGCCCTCTGGTAGGTAGCGCCAGCGTTCTTCAGACCTAAGGGCATCACCTTATAGCAAAATATGCCCAGCGGAGTCCGGAAGTAAGTATGCTTTTGATCTTCAGGATGCATATTTATTTTATTGTATCCTTAAGATCCATCCATGAAGGAGAAGACCTCATGGGTAGACGTGTTATCGATCATCAGCTCGGTAACAGGTACTGGGAAGTCATTCTTCGGACAAGCTTTGTTGAGGTCCTGAAAGTCTACGTAAATGCGTACCGTCCCATTTTTCTTCATCACCGGAACGATATTAGCGATCCAGTAAGGATATTGAACTTCTTGGATGAAGCCGGAGTCGATTAGTTTCTTGAACTCAGGATTTATACTCATATCATGTTCGAGCTGCATTCTTCTTGGCGCCTGTTTGACTGTTTTTATGTCCGGCGATATGGCCAGTTTATGTACTGCCACCTTTGGATCTAGACCCGGCATCTCGGAATAGTTCCATGCGAAGCAGTCTTTATATTGCATAAGCACGTCTTTTAACTTGGCTACCCTTTTTTCCCGATAGTAGCTCACTGAAAAATGTCGGTCTCAGAACATTTTCTTTCCCTAAGTCAATTTTCCTTAGGTTGTCTGCCGTAGTATGTATCCCATCTTCCAGCTCTTTTGGTTCCAGTGGAAACTCGGAGATCACCTCGTTCTCGTCTTCATTTGCGAAGCACATGCGGATGTCATCCATAGTCTCATGCCTTCCCTCCTTTGAGAGTGTTATCATGTAGCAAGTATGAGTTCGCTTCCATTTTTTGTGTTGAGCAGGTCCTATCCTCATAGTATAGGTCCTCTTTAGCTCATGCTTTTGCGGCGGGGTTACCTTCTAGCTGTCGGATAAAGCGAATCTGCCTTATTGATACTGGTCTTCTACCCAGTCTTTGAAGGTGAAGCAATCTTCAAGGTGATGACCTATTGTTCGGTGGTAGGAGCAATAATCCGGGTGATGGACCTCGTTTATTTGTTCGTGGTGCTGAGTCTTCGGGAGTGTCACTATTTGACGCTTCATGACAAGGTTGAATATTTTCCTCGCCTTGTCTTGGGGAAAAGAGTATTCCTGGCCCATCCTTGTCTTGGGGGAAAGAGTATTCCTGACCCATCTTCTTTATAAAGGAGGAGTTCCAACCGAGTTTTTCTTAATAGCTTGGTTTCTTAGATCCGCCTTGTTGTTTGCGAACGTTGTTTGCGCTCTTTGTCCTGTTTTTGCCTCTATTCGGGATTTTTCCTTTTTGCAAGGACATACAGCGGGCTGGGGATAAAGGGCGTTATAGCGCTGCGTCCTGGCCTTTTCATAAATGACCATTTCATGGCTATGATTGTCTTGGCTCTTTTGACAGGCTTCTTTTATTAGGTTGTCTATTTGTTCTTCGAGCGACGGAATTAACGTTCTTAGAGCGGGATTTCGCTCCGTTTCAACATCACGACCATTTGGAAGAGCATTTTCCTCTTCTCTGGAGCTGTTTATGACACAGCAGCTGTGGAACTGCTTCTGTTTCTTAGATCGAATGTATCCGATCCTGGTTGTCTCCATCTTCCCATTGGGCATCTTTTGTTGGGTTCCAGGGATATCCCAAATCTTATTGTATAATTGGGCTTGCCAAACAGTTTGTTCGAGGGGTACACCTTGGCACTTTAATAAGTTTTTCATTCCCTCCGCGTAGTATCTTGGCAGACGAATTGGTTGAAGCCTGTCGAGTGCACAATCGGCATTGTGCCAGACTTCTTTCTCTACTCTGGTCTCCGTAGATTGGTAGAAGAGGATCGCCTTTTCACCTCTTCATTTGGGAGGGACGTAGAAAGTCTGTAGTTCTTAGACGCTGTATGTAACAAGCGCATCAAGTTCCTTATAATGCCGAGGCGGTTCCAATGTGATTTGCAGACTCTGATCTGCTCCGGCGAGGGTTTGCACCGACGGACGGATGGAGAACACTGCGTTGACCTTGTCCTCAGAATCACTGCCAAAGACCAGAATAAGGGTAGATGGTCCGGGGCTGTCGTTTACTTTGTGGGGTTGCCCCGAGTAGAATATTTCTTCATCTTCCTCGGAATTGCTCCCAAAGATCGGGATAATGGCGACGGACTTCTGTTTATCCTTCGGCTTATGACACCTTTCTGTATCTTTGAAGTCTGGTACGAAGTATTTTGCGTCTTCATATTTCCAAACCTCGTTTATGGAGAATGGATTTAGCTCCCATGTGACAGTGCATTCCATGCCATCTTTGAAATACTTCATACACTGATATTTTGTAGAAGGGATGACATTGTACTCACGCAACCAGGGCCTGCCATGCAAAGCGTTATAGCAAGTTTTGGCGTCAATGACGTGAAATTTGATGTCAGTGACGAGCAACCCGAAGCGCAGCGTCAGTATTATGGACCCAAGCGTCCGTGACGACTGTGAGTCGAATCTGGAGATGGTAATTTTGTCTCGAGCCATATGCTGAACGTTCATGCAAATCTCCTTCAGCATTCTCACGTTGAGAAGGTTGACGGAGGATCTGTTGTCGACAAAGATTTTCTGTATCTTGATGTCGTGGAAGAACCCGGTGACGTATAACGGACGGTTATGTTTGCACGTACCTAGGAGGAGATCTTCATCGCTGAATGTATTGTCAGCCGTGTGGACCTCTGCCAACTCATCCTTCATCTTCTCTTCTGCGAGGAAAGCTTGGAACTGATCAGGATCTTGTAATGCCTTGATCAGAGAATCTCGTGCCATTTTGGAAAGGAGGAGAGCTTCCAATATTCTAAGTTGAGAGGGTATTTTCCTCAGATGTGATAGGGCATTGTAATCCACCTTGTTTTACCTAGGCAGGTCCCTTGCCGCGAGCTCTTTGACAACTCCATCGTCGGGGGCAATTTCCTGAGGGATTTTTTCTTTCCCTTTGTCTCTTTTGCTTGAACCTTTGTTTGTAGGTCCAAGGTTCTTCTCAGGCAGCATGCAGTTACGCAGCTGAATGTTCTCACAGTTCTTATCCTCCTTTTCTTTTTCGGAGGTGGAGTCTTTGAAGAGAGGGCTGAGGGGTATTTCGTCCTCAGAATCTCTCCCGAAAGTATGAACTTGGGGCTTTTCCTCTTCTGAACCGGTTCCAACCATATGACAATCGCCAGTCGTTTTTTCACGTGCATCTATCGCACTCTTTTGATGTCGATGAGCTTCGCACTTCATCCTCTTGAAGTGTTTTTGATGGACAACGTATTCTTGCCACCACTTCTTGAAGGCACTGCATTCCTTGGTGGGGTGGGTAACCCTCCGATGATATATGCAGTAGTTTGGATGTGAATCCTCTCCGTTGAGGCATATGACTCTAGGAGTGTTCCTTATGAGAGGTGGCAGCTTCATCCCCATTGATAGGGTTTTGGCGAACCGCTTGTCTGCCTTGATCCTGCTCTTATTTGTCATAGGTATGCCTTGGTTTGGTTGGAGTACTTTACGACTCCACCTTACCGCAGCTTCTTCATCCTGACGCTAACGCTTAGCCTTTTCGTAGATGGCTGTTTCGCGTTCTTGGTCAGCTTTGCTTCTTTGAAAGGTTTCGTTTAATAGCATATCGATCTGGTCTTCTGGCAGTTACGGGGATTTTAGCGCCGATTCTTCCCCCAGTTCCTATGTGTTGTTTTCTGATGCTGAGGGAGTTTCTTTGTCATTTAACAACGAACAGGAGACCATCCGACAACTTGCTACATGGTCTTCAGTTTCTTCTGATGAGTCATTTCCCTCATCATTGTCACTATCTTCATTTTCAAGAATATGCTTGAGGAAGTCTTCAAGTGTGACCGGTTTCTACACCTTCTAGTTGTACTCTTCTGGCACGTTAATGTACTTTTGTAGGTCTTTGCGCTTGTCGTCATACTCGGCAGGCTGCACATGCTTCTTGGTCATCTTTTTTTTCTTCGAAGACTTTGAAGGCTTTACATGGGGATTTTCCCCTTTGTCAACAATTTTCGGCACGGGACGCGGTTTCAGCATCCCTTCGATGATTTCAGGTTTAAGTGGGCTTTTCCACCTGATTGCCGGACATGCCTGTAGATCTTTTAGCATTCTTTTGGTTTTAGCTGAAAGAACGACTTCCCATGGACTTTCTTCCATAAGCGAGCATGATGCCGCCGACACATCCACCTTTTTGGAGTGTGCTTCTGTAGTGGGTTCACCCTCCAGTTTTCAGAGAGTGCGAACTTCCCCTGTTGATACTGGTCCTCGACCTAGTTCTTGAAGACGTAGCAATTCTCAATTGGGTAGCTCACCATTCTGTGATAAACGCAGTAGTTGGGGTTGATGACGTTGCTTGGTTGCGGAGGACGCCGTGGGTCTGGCAATGTGATGAGTTTGTTACGCATTGCCAACTTAAATAGTCTCCTCGTCTTATCGCGAGGAAACGAGTAAGCGCGCCCTAGCCTTTCGTCTAGGGATAGGCGTGGACGTGTATTGTTTTGGCGAGCAGCCAGTTTTGTGCCACTCGGTTGTTGTTGAGTGTTGGCAACGAAGGCCGCTTTCCCTTTACCCTTGGCATTTTGAGGGTCCTTACTTAAGGAGGAAGGCCCATGGCCCATCGGTCCATTTAGGCCAGTTTATCGATCAGAGCCTGGAAGGTCATTGGTTTGAAGAACGTTATGAACCGGGACACAGTTGTTTTAGGATCAAGGGTCCCAATGAACATGCCCATGGCGGGGGATTCTTTGATGCGTTGTTTGCACTTTGACCATAGGTTCCGCCACCGGATCGCATATTGGACCCAAGTTTCTCCTGGCTTTACCCTGGCATTGATTAATGCCGTGATCAGGGTGCACTCGCTTGCGCTGGCGAACCGCTGTGTGAACAACAGTTCCATCTCTAGGTATGTTCTCATGGAGTCATTTGGGAGCTCCGAATACCTTTCAAAGGCCGTCTCCGACAGGCTGCTAACGAACTGGCGAAGCAAAAGTTTGTCGTCGCCTCTAGTGTTGCTGCACAAATCTCTGAACTGCGTGATGTGCTGATGTGGGTTGCCTGTCCCCTTGTACACATTGAACTTGGGGATCGTATACCCTGGTGGGTATTTATGGCTGTGGAAACTGACCTGCTTAACTATAGGTTGGGGTCGCTTGATCATACCAGCCTGGATATGGCTGCCCAATTTTGACGATTTGGCCTGCTGCTTCATTAGCTTGATGAGCTCGTATTTATTGAGCGATATAATCATCAAGAGTAGCCTTGGAGAGTTTTCCTCCTTGGCTGCCGATAAAGCCGGATGAGTGTTTGATGTTTCCCCTCTGCCATCCTCGATGATTATCGGTGGATCCTCGGCAGGGGGTTCTGGCTGGATCATAATTCTAACCATATCCTGGAAGAAAAGAGCCACCTGCTTTATGTTAGCAGCCTGCTCAGCAGCTTCCTTGTCCTTTCTTTCAAGAACCTTTCGCAGGAACTCTGTATTGGTCTCCTGCTCTTGGTGCTGTTCGACTATTGTGTCCGGGCTTTCTTTCTTCCCGGTAAGTGCTGCCATTTTGGTCAGCATTTCCTGGAGTTTCTGTTGTTGCTCATGAGCTTTTGTCAGCGACCGAGTTTGTGGCCGGTGACCTACGGAAGCACGACTTTCTTCTTTCCCGGAAGCCATGTAGACCGTATGTATGATCATGCCCTCAGACTTAGGGCGTTTGGGTCCATCGTCTTTGGAATTTGCCACCGGTGGTAGGATTTTCTCTGCCCTCATCCTTTTGTGGGAGGTCAGAGTTGAAGGAGCTGCTGTAACAGGCACCAGTGCAGAAGTAGTCTCTTGCTATATGACGGAGGGCCAGTATTTCTCTTGCCGAGCCTTCATTTTCTTCGGTCGACGAGAGTAGTTTTGATCAATCATGGAGTCCTGGACTTTTCTCCAGACCATGTGAATTTGCGAGGAGAGCCACTGATGGGGCCGCTCCAGTTTCTCCTGCACTGTAACCTCTGCAGGTGGGGGAGATTTCTTTAGCACCGCCATTGGAGAGTTCTTGCGTATCCTCCTAAGAAGATCAAAGCTGTTCCCGGTTGGAACTACAGCATCAACTTCCACCATTAGAGCTGGTGGGGTAAGTCCAAAGGGGGAGTTGCCCCTAGTTTTTCTCACTCAGTGTCAGTGGAGATGTCGAGCGTGCCTCACAGCAGGGATCGTCTCAGTTTTGGAAGCGGCTTCTTCATGCTCCTGGCTTTGCTGATGAGCTGCTGTCAGCCTATTGAAGATCAACGTCCTTGTTGAAGTTTAGGGAGGGCCGGTCAATCTTTCAAAGACCGACTTTCTGGTAGGAGAAGCACCTTTGATGACTTCACTTACAGGAGGAGTTGGGAGGGCTATCCGTTTTGGGGCAGCCCCTTCAGGTATCACGAGCCTCTTTGCGGGCCCGTTTGAGATTTGGCTCAGCTTGTTGAAAACTGAGATGGCAGACTTGGACAGCCTGTTGAGAGGGGTCGTTGTGGTTGCAAGTCGATCAAAGACCGACCTCTTGGGAGCTTCCTCCTGCGACACCGAGGAACCGAAACTCGTTGGTGGGATCATGGTCCCTAAGAACAATCCAATAATGGCTTGCGTAACTTGCCCCACCGGCATTGAGAAAATGGTGGCCGCGTTGGGCTCGTAAGTCACTCCTCCAGTTGGGACGGAGTGAGTGTTGCTGTTGCATGTTGTGCAGTTGGAAGCCATCGATTTTCTCTTCTACACAAGATCGAGACACCAAATCTTACTACCCTGAATCCAAGGGCAACCATAGCGAACCGTGATTTTGTTCGCGAAACACGACAGACGAAGTGCGGGGTGGAAAGAGGAAAGGGTCCTACCAGGCGTGCCAGAATCCGTTTACCGCCGAAAACTGAGACGAACTGGGATAGATCGTCTTGCCTGAATTTGGGAGCATATGCTATTTGGATTTATCCGTCCAGCTCTCCGAAGATACCAAATTGATTTATGGCACCATATATCGGAGGTTTGGACAGACGCGACCATTGTCGCAGACTTTATCAGATTCCTCCTCATTTTATGAGGGGTTTTTGATTGTGGGGGCGCTCTTCTCTGCAGGGGAAATCCCCTGTAGTTAATTACGTTACCGCATTGCGATAACCATTTTCTCCTGCTCTGGAAGTTCACTTCGTGTCGTGTGTGTTTTGTTTGTTTTGGTTGCCCGTGAATTGTATACGGAGACTAGTTTATGTCATCGCCCGTAGGACGTGGATTAGTCCAAATCCGAATATTTTAGATTTAGGCTTAGGTTTATTGTTAATCTGGTTTGAGATTAAGATCAACTTAAATGTGTGAGCATTTAGGCTCAATTTGTTCTTACTAAGGATGCGCTAGTCTAATTTAAGACTAATATCAACTTAGCAAAATTTTAAAGATCATTTTTATTTAAGATCCGGCAAAAGAGTATTTGGACTCAGCTGCAAGAAAATTTCAATTAGCCAATTTGGGCTAAGTCTGCTTAGCCTTTTTCTTTTCAAAAGTGCTAAGCACTTATTTGGGCTCTGTTTGTTCAGCATTTTTGTTTTCATGTAAAAGTGCTAAGCACTTATTTGAGCTCTGACGCTCACATGTATGTCATGTGAAGTGATTGATAGGATTTCGTCGTACTTAGTTTTAATTACCGCAATCAAGACAGTTTCGCTTGGTAGCTAGCCGGTTGAGTACGGGTCGGTCCACGGAGAGATGTGAATCTTTTTCTTAGTGTTTTAACGAGTTAAGTCCAATTTGTCCAGGTTTGCTTAGGTTCACTATGTGCTAAAATAAGTATAAAGAGAGCTTGTTAGGGTTAGGATTAGGTTAGTTTGAGTTAGGAGTCGCTCACTTCTTTCGTTGCCACTCTTAATATCGGTGTTACGGTAATCGGCAACAACGGGGATTGGCACGACTAGGAAGGAAACTTGCGAGTATAAGCTAGGCTTTCCAACGCTTAGTTTCTTCCTTTTGGTCCTTGTCCGTTCGTTCTTGGCTCTTTAGTCTTAACCTCCGGTTAATTCAACCACAACCGGTCTCACTAGGGTATCACCGCTATCATGTAGGATAGGGTATCGTACGGAGCAGATTGTGGATCAATTAACGGGAGTCCGAATCAAGATGTTGGGCAAAGAAAAGAGTGAGAGAGATTTCTTTCTCTCAGACTTCCCTTATCCTACCCTAACAAGTGAGAAACTACTCACCCATTAAAAAGGAAAAGAAAATAAAACAAAGAAAGAAGATAGAAAGAAATGGGTTTAGAAAATCACAACTAGCTATTTGTGACCTCACTTTGGTAAGGATCATACTCAAGCATCATTGTTGTAAGGATAAAGGAAAAGAGAAAAAGAAAGCAAACAAACAACAAATAATAACAACTACTTTAACAAATAAAATTACAAGCAAATATAACAACACAATTACAAGACATGCATGTTAAAAAGAACTCTTCTTTTATTCATCATCACTCATGAAGCTCACTACAATATTGTAATACCCGGTTTCCTTTTATACGCCAATGTCCGTATTTATATAAATTATCACTTACAAGTTTGTTAGTTTGAATTTAAAATTTTTTTAAGTTAGTTCAAAAACCCTATTACCTATCCCTTTTCATTTTTCCCAGGTTCTTTTATTTGCTATTTCCAGACTGGCCCCTCTTCTTTAATTTTTCCCTATCCTTATTTAATCCCAAACCCAAGCCCGGCCTCACTCTCTTTTCCTCACAATTCTTTTAATTTCCAAAACCAAATCCTATAACCTAACTATTTTTCTCTCAGCCCATATCCTATTTTTCTAACCTATTTTCCCCTCAGCCACCACCCATTTTCTTACCCAGTATTATAAAGAATTAAGCCCCGGCCCGTTTCTATCTTTTCCCTAATTGATTTCTTTTTTCTTTTCCCTCTGGCCCAGAATCCCCGAGACTAGCAAATATTTTCCTCAGCCATTTCATTTATTTCCCCACATTTCTTTTCTGGCCCGAGCTCAGCCTTCTAATTCTCCCCTTTTTTATTGTTAAAATCTTCCCCTGCCAACTTCTTCTCTAAAGTTAAACTAAATTTCTTTTTTACCCGGCCCACTCCCTTAATTACTATATTTCACCTTTTCTTTTTATTCCTCGGCCCGGCCCACTCTCTCACCCAGCGCCCGCTATTTCCTCGACCCGACCCGCTACCTCATTCATCTCCTTCCTCGCAACGGCTATTTTTCCTCAATTCCCGCGCACGTTTCTGTCGCGACCACGTCGCCGCGCTTCTCGCCTCCGCCGACGCTCGCGCTAGCGAGCGTTACCCACGACATCGCCTTCGACCCCTCCTCGTGACACGTCTCTTTCTCCTCTCATAATTCCTGCTCTCCTCTCCCGACGACTCTCCTCTCTCTAACCCACATCCCGACCTCGCGAGCACGTCGCCGCCGTCACCTCCGACCACCTCCTACTATCATCACCGCCCTCGTCTCCTCACCACCTTCCCTCTCTCTTCTCTGCCACCATCACCCAGCACCCAAACCCACAGCCGAGCTCGAACCCATGCACCCGAGCTCGACATCCCCTGCGCCGACGACCGGTGAGCTCCTCGTCTCGTCGTCGACGCACCTGCATCTTGTCGACGCCCCTGCACCTCCTTGTCATCTGCACCACCACCCTCACTTCGAACCCGAGCCCCACTACCTCTCTCTCTCTCTCTCTCACTCTCCCCCCCTCTGTTTACTCTCTCTCTCTCACTCTCTCCCCCTCTCTGTTTCCTCTCTCAATCTCTCTCACTCATTCCTCTCTAACTCTCTTCTCCTCTGCCTCTCTCTTCCCCTACTCCTCTCTCTCTCTCATTCCTCTCTCTCTCTTTCTCCGCAATTCTTTCTCTCTCTCTCTGTGTCTAACATTCCCTCTTCCGGCCACCACCACACAAGCAGCCCACCATCAAGAGCTGCGACCACCGCAGACACCCCGACGACGCCCCGAGCCCCCACTGGCCGAGAGCAGACCCGAGCTCACCCGGAGCCGATACCGTCGCGGTGCTAGCACGTCGCGCGCCCGTACTGTACCTCGCTGCCGTGCGCCTCCAGGAAAGTTGTATACTTGCTACATGCTATTTGGTATTTGTTACAAACTATAATCTTATAAATTCTATACTATATAACCCCGAAAAATTATACGATGCAACTGTTTGATGTGTGACCCCAATGGAATTACTTGTCTAATTTGATGGAACTAGTTATTCTATCTTGGCCCGTGTAGTGATGAACACCTTGTACAAATTTCGCTGGAAAATATGACCGTTAACGACGAAAACAACTACCCTCAAGTTTACTCGTAAAACTGGAATTCTATTGTACCTGAAAACCGTTAAATTCACCATAAATCATATATATACTGTAATGGTGCGTTCGAGGGCTCAAATCGAAGCCGACTCGACGAACTTTAACCCTATACTGGTTTCCAAATATTCCTATACTTGAACTGTGTTGATTTTTGGATCGGAGTGCGACTCTGGACTGCAGTCCAGAGCGACTCCAGTTGTTGCTTGCTGTTCCGTAATGGGTACCACAAGATCTCCTTAACTCGTAGATTGTGGAACTCCGCTGCTTATTATAGGTAAATCTGTTAGCTAGACAAAACAATTGGTTTCATTCTGTTTCGTTACCGTTTGATATTTAATCTGTAATTTAATAGATCGGACACATAACAGTCCCAGCAGAATCAGAACTGACATATTGTTATTGAATAGTGTATATTTCCTGACGTACAGACGCGATCGAAGATCCGTCTAGTGCGTTGAAAACCTTACTGAGAACCCTAGATTTCATTCAACTGTAGCGTTGCTAAATTCTGATCCCAACTAGGATTAAAATGCGTTGGGAAACGGACTTCTGATTCTGAAACCGGATTTCCAGCCGCGAACGATTAAAATGAAATGGTTATAATTAATGATCCTGGAACCCGATTGGCTTGAAAATAAATTCGATGGATAGATAACTGAACATACTAATTATTACTTGTTTATCGTTTCGCTAAACTATACACGTACGTTTCATGATAAATCGTGCAAGTGATAGAATGCTATTTTTGTGACACCTTAATCATGCTTCATATACTGTTTACGTATCATATCATACCCATATCGTTGCAGTGATAACCTAGTAACATCGTGCATTTACCCAGTGTTAGATTCTAGTGATGATTGTGGCAAGTACGTCAGTGTTCGTGTATCCGTGAATAAGTGAAAGTGATACGTACTTGTACACAATCAGTGACCCTATTATTCTATTGCATTGTCGACGTCTGTGGGATGCGTGTACGTGTGACTATAAGTGGTATGGGACACTTATGGAAGCTCTTGCACGGGTATCACAGATAAGGCACCAGACACTGCCATTTATCTTAGGTATTAGTCGGGACGTGCTTGATGGAGGTCCTGCCTCCAGTTCTCGCACAGACTTGTCACAGACCGATTGGTATTTAGGGTTATGGTTAGCGTTTGATGTAGACCACGGGGTGTGGGGTAGTTTAAATATGAGTTCAACAGAATCTCGAGAGTCCCATGCCGGCTTATATATTTAGGGAGATATATGGAGATTTACAGGGTATGTGATATTCACCGTGATATACATGTTACATGTTGGGCCCGTGGTCCCTTGCCCTTGGGTTCTACCCTTGGGTGGAAGACACTCGCGAGTGGTTGACTCTCACACTTGGACTGACGATAGGCTTAGTGACCTATACAGTGAGACTTAGAGACTGATAGGGATACTGGCATTGAGATATCTTATTTACTGTGTTGACATACGTGGCATATCATTATACTGTTTTTACTGTTCCGCTGCATTGATTACTGCACATTCTTATTCAGGCTGTCATTGATTTACTGTTTCACATATCTATTACCACTGTTAGAATTGTCACATGATTTATATATATTATATTGCTATTGTGTCGCTCTGACGACTTGAGTATGCATGCTCAGTGTGAGGAGAAGATTTAGCCTGGACCAGGACTAGACGCACTTCACGGACATCTTGTTTAGCTATTCAGAGTTATATCTTTTGTTACCCATCAGGTCAGTTCATTTTACTGTTTTATTCCAGTTACTGCATTTCTCATTACCTGCGCATTATTTACTGTTTACCATGATAAACTAGAAGCCGAAGTGTGACTACGGTGGGACATTTCCTTGACCGTAGGAGCATGGCTGGCCTTGTCTACCCCTCGTATTCCGTATTTTGGGAAGCGGGGCGTGACATGGCTTAGTTGGTATCAGAGCCAGGTTTTGCATCGATTAGGATTGCAGTTTTCCGTGTATAGTTTGGCAATCTAAGACATCCCTCGATCTAGGTTGTAAACTTGTCATTCTTGATCCATATTCACATCGTGTGTTCAGCTATCCATTCGCTATGGTTTCGGGTGACTTGACAAGGTTACGTGGTTGCAATTGTACTACCGTACTCTATTCAAGTGACTTAAAGTCATACAGTTGATTCCTCACTTGTAATAAATTCATCACCTCTGATATTATTGAATCTTTGTCCTATCCATATTATATTCTGATTCGTTTAGCTTGTGACTTATATCATTCTCAAAATTGTTGTCTCAGGATCATGTCTTTCAACGACTCTTCATCTATATCCGCTCCCCAGAATCAGACCATCGAGATTCTGAGTGTACTGCAAGGTCTAAAGGAAGCCCTGGAGCGAACAAACGACTTGTTGGCTGAAGGACTGAGAAGACAGGTGAATCAGGCACCAGCGGGAGTCTCCAATCATAAAGGGATCCCCGTTAGACGAGGAAAAGAGAAGAAGATGAAGCGCCAATTTGTTTCTCCGTGGCATAAGCAGCAGAAGATCCCATGTTGTGGGTACTGCAAGAGGCCAGGTGTTCAGTTGATAAAACTGCACATTTGTATTACATTTTTCCTACCATTTTCATATTAAAAAAGGACTTTATTATAATATATTATACATATGAGGGTTTATGTGTAAAAACATTATTTTCCATGTGTTAATATATTTTAATTATCATTTGGTAGGAAAATGTATGCAAATATTATTGACCTAATCCTAGTAGAACAAAGTCTACTAAAATCTTATTTGAGTTGTTGTGCAGAATATTTCCAAGTTGTTATGAAGAATTTATCAAACAAATCAATTTGTTGAAGAAAACTTGCCAAATTAAGAAGCAAAACTTGGAGACCAAGTCTGAAAGCAACCGAGAGAAGATTTCTGAATTCTAAAGGTGCCTAGGATTGCCACATGTCACGAGAAGAAAGCCCAAGAAATTTGATCGAGAGATCCCCACCTTTGAGCGCGGATCCGCGGCCAAACCCACCCTTGGGCCGCGGATCCGCCGCAAGTCTAGGGAGTTAAAGCACAAGATTTTTTGGGGTGAATCAAATCTATATTTTTCCAAGTTTTCAACAATAAGATTCTGGCTTTGCACTATAAAAGAGCACCGAGAGCCTCTTGGAAAAATCATCAAGCCGAAGAGATCACGAAGCTCCCGACGCTTACGCATCCAGGCTGATCATCAACTGTTCGTCTACCTCCTTGGAAGAGATCGAGAAGCAAACTAGTCTTTGTAATCATTTTCTAAGGAATCAAAGTGTAGATTGTTCAAGTTGATTAATAAAGGTAGTTGTTTTATCTAATTCTTTTGCATTTTACATTATGTTTTCCCTCTCTATCTTTTCATCTTCTTCTTCCAACATGCGCGAGTAATTCTCCGCTTGTTAGGGTTCGTAGGATTAGGGTAGGCTAATGGATGATGAAAATAACTAAACCCTTTTTAAGTCCTATAAAGTTTAGGAACTTTATCAAAATAATCATTAACATCTTAATCGGGCGTGCTAGCAATTCTTTGCTAGTTCCGACCGCGATTAGAGATTAGATTAATAATTGTTTTGGTAAAGGCTAGATATGAACGGAGTCCCGTGTCGAGATAGGGTTAAGAGTGGGATTCCTTTTCCCTCCAGAAACCCTAATCTACACGCATCACCGTCGTTCTAGTTCTAAATCTATTAATGGATAAAAAGGGTAACTTTTAATTAATCGTCCATAACTACTAAATCCTAACGAACCCTACAAGCCCTCTTATTATATTAATTATATCTTAAAAATAATCTAGATCTATATTTTATATTCTTGTTTAACGTAGATCTAGAAACCATTCTATAAAATTCTTTATCCCTCCTCTCTTTCTCAACACATCTAAAGTAAAAGTAAAAGGTTCCACGTTTCCCTGAGGACGACCCGTACTCACCTCGGTCTAGCTACGCGCGACACCGTTCTGATTGCGGTTAAACTACAAATAAAAACACAATTTCGTAACAATCAAATGGCGCCGTTGCCGGGGATACGTGCGTAATTTTTTATTTTTACTATTTGTGTTGAATTCTTAGACGAGTCATATCATTATTAACACAAAACTGCAAATTGCATATTTAACGATTTGTGCGTGAATTTTTGCAAGGAGATCTGGAGTCACAGAATTAAGGAGAACAGGAAACAGAGACATTTTTAGAGATCCAGAGGAGCACAGAAGGCTATACAAAAAATTTCATCAACTGTTCCTTCTTCCACGCGGCGGAACGGCGGCAAAAGCACCCCTTTTGCGGCGGAATCGCAGCCAGTTGGAGGAATTAGGGAATCAATCTTCTCTGGTATCTTTCTCAACGCCTTCTCTCTCTCCTCAAATCCAATAAAATCTATTTTCTGCAGGATTCTTTGCAAAATTGCGCCGCTCAAAAAAAATCTTTTTGCAAAAGTTTTGTGATTGGTTTTGTTTTGCATATTTAATACAGACTTTAAGGGGCAAAGACCAAATCAAGATTAGGTGGGGATTTCATCACCCTTCCTAAGCCCCACAAATCACAAACCGAGCATATAGATCAACCCTTCATTAATTTAAAAAATATCTAGACCAGACTCTAAGGACTGTCGCGCTCAATAAGGACAGAGGAAGGTCGTGGGTAATCTATCGTTTATCCGCATTACTTTTATAGTGCCTAGGCAAGTGTGACAAAGGCTAGTGGTTTTTAATTAGGCCCACGACGTGGTTCCTTCCCACTTACCTGGCACTTACCTGGCTACAAGGGTAGTACGGAGGCGGTAGAGGATTGATCCTGTGGCTTGTCCTTTGGAAGTCTAGGAGCGGTCTAGAGACTGACCTAGGTGACCTTAGTTCTAGGGTTGCTTGTGCATCTTAGGGAGATTTGTCTTGAGTCCCACTTTTTAAAAAATAAGCCAATTTTAAAATCACACACACGCTGCCACTTGCACTAAACCCGCTTAGTGCATGCTCGGCTGGACACGGGATCCTAGTGCCCGTCTTGTCCGCGTTCCTGCTATCGACGCCGAAGTCGGTACTTCTTCATCTTCTTTTCCCCCACCACACACCACATCGACCGAGATGGACGACACTCCATCTAATTATAACACCACGCTGCCACCGCCCGCAGGTGAGCAGAATCCACCGCGCATCTCTCTCCAAGAGAGATGCTATCCTATTCGTGGTCCTCTTCCTACTTGTCTATCTCTTCCACCACCTAACGGGGATAATTTCGAAATTAAACCCCACCACGTCAATCTGCTGCCCAAATTTTACGGGCTTGAGTCGGAAGACGCGTACGTTTTCATCACCAAATTCGAAAACGTATGCGCAATGATGGGTACTTCACAATTGACTTTAGATGCTATGCGCTTACGTTTTCTCCCATTCACACTGTGCGACTTGGCAGAAAAATGGCTTTATAATACTGCCGCACACTCTATCACTAATTGGGATGAATTCGTCGTAGCATTTCTTAAGAAGTTTTACCCAAACCATAAGACTGCCCACATTAGGAGCGAGATCAACCAGTTCACCCAGCTTCCCAATGAACCATTTTGGAAGTGGTTTGAACGTTTCAAAGATCTGCTTGTCCAATGCCCCCATCACGGAATACAAAGATGGGATTTATGTCGGATTATATATGAGGGCATTAATCCAGCGACAAAGCAGATGCTTGAAACAATGTGTCAATGCAATTTCATGTCTAAAGATGATGGTGAAGCATGGAAATATCTGGAAGATCTCGCTGAACACACGTTGCAGTGGGAAAGCGTAAGACCACCTACAACTAAGGGAGGTATTCACCAGCTCGACGTTTCCATCGCAGTGAAAGCCGAAATGGCAGCGATACAAAAGAAACTCGACGCTATTGAAAACAAGTTCTCATCTTTCTCCCTAAATCAGGTCACGCTTCCTAAGACCGTCTGTGGTTGCTGTTCGGATCCTTCACACTTAACGGAAGAATGTCCTATGAATGCATCGTTTCAAGCTAATGCTGCTTTTCAGCAGCGACCTAGAAACGACCCTTATTCTTCCACGTACAATCAAGGATGGAGGAATCATCCTAACTTTGCTTGGAATCAAAACCAACAAAGAAATTATCAAAGACCTCCTCCACAGCAACCACAACCACAGAATCAGCCCCCCTTTCAGTCACAGAATTTCCAAAATCCGGCCAACATTTCTACACCACAAGTGGCCGGTATTGACAACTCACTTGCACAAACTTTGGATATGTTCATGAAACAATCCATGCAAAATTCGGCTGAGATGAGGTCTTCTATTGATGCCCTAACAAAAAACTCCTCCTTCCATGGTAAGAGTATCAAATCAATAGAAAACCAAATCGCACAGTTAAACGCCGCAATGAGTGCGAGAGAGAAAGGGAAACTCCCATCTCAACCCCTACTGAATCCTGGCCATTCACAAAGTCATAATGTGAATGCCGTCACTACGTTGAGATCGGGGAAAGTGCTGAACAACCAAGTGGGTGAGCAATTTGATGATAGTGACACATTTGATACCTCTTCTTCTTCTTCTTCCAGTCTTCCACCTTCATCCGAGCCTATTCTCCGTTTTCCCCAAGGCTCAAACATTTCGCCAAATCTATCTAAGTCGATACCCACTCCAATTTTGGGATCGAATCCGTCGCCACAGTCTTCTCCACAAACGTTGGACCCAAAACTTATTGATCGAGCTCCATTTCCAAACCGATTAAGGGCCAACCGACCTAACCCGCAAATGGAGAAGATTGTGGAAATGTTTAAGTAAGTGAGCGTGAATATTCCTCTCCTAGATGCTATTCAACAAGTCCCATCTTATGCAAGAATCCTTAAAGACTTGTGCACTAGGAAGAGAAAAACTCAAGTGCCTAAAAATGTTTTCATGACGAGTAATGTTAGCACAGCTTTTACCCAACAAATACCAAAGAAATGTAAGGACCCCGGCTGTCCTACAATCTCTATTTCTATTGGGGGTAAAAATATTAATCGTGCTTTACTCGATCTAGGCGCTAGCGTCAACTTGCTTCCTTATTCAGTATACGAGCAGTTAGGGATTGGAGAGTTAAAACCCGCCCATTGTACTCTCTAAATGGCAGACCGATCTATCACCAAACCTCGGGGCGAACTAGAGGATGTGTTAATTAAAGTCGAGGAATTCATATTTCCCGTGGACTTTATTGTTGTGGATACACAACCTGTGGTAAACCCACGCAATCAAATCCCGGTGATACTTGGTCGACCCTTCCTAGCAACTTCTAACGCTGTGATTAATTGTCGTAACGGTTCTATGAACTTATCCTTCGGGAAAATGACAATTGAGCTTAATATTTACAAGCTAGGAAGTCAGCCATCAGAACCTTCTGCTCAATTGCTGGATGTTTGTTCCATCCATGAGATAGCTTCCGAAAGCTGCATGGATGAGGAGCTTTGCTTTGATGTTCTCGACTACACTAATGAGACATCGTTTGATCTTGCACCACTTTACAGTGAGGATATGTTCAATGAGTCCGACCTTGAGATTGAACCCGTTGACTCGTTGCAAAAGTCAGCAGCACTTTCCGAGTCAATATCTTATGCAAGTGTTGAACCTCTTCGGGAGTCCGAATATTATTCGCTTACCCCACCTTCTATAGTCTCTCCGCCAATTCTTGATCTCAAACCGCTACCTTCTCATCTTAAATATGCATATTTAGGAGAGAATGAGACTTTGCCAGTGATTATTTCCGCTTCTCTAGCCTTAGAGCAAGAGAATGCACTTTTGGCAGTGTTGAGATCGAATCGAGAAGCATTTGGTTGGACAATGGCTGACATCAAAGGGATTAGTCCCTTAATTGTTGAACATTACATATATCTGATGGATGAAGACAAACCAACCCGAGACCCACAAAGACGGTTAAATCCCGTTATGAAGGAGGTGGTAAAGAAAGAAATCGTCAAGTGCCTTGATAGTGGAATAATTTACCCCAAATCTGATAGTCAATGGGTAAGTCCAATTCATGTGGTCCCTAAAAAATCTGGCATCACGGTCATCACTAATGAGGCTAATGAGTTAATCCAAACACGCACCCAAACTGGGTGGCGCGTATGTATCGATTACAGGAAACTCAATGCCGCGACGAGGAAAGATCATTTCCCTCTACCTTTCATTGACCAGATGTTAGAACGATTAGCGGGACACGAATACTACTATTTCTTGGACGGATACTCTGGTTATAACCAGGTCCCCATCGCCGAAAAGGATCAAGATAAAACCACTTTTACTTGTCCTTTCGGAACTTTTGCTTATAGACGCATGCCCTTTGGGTTATGCAACGCTCCCGCTACATTTCAGCGGTGCATGATGGGGATATTTTCAGATATGGTGGAAAATTTTCTGGAAATTTTTATGGACGATTTCTCTATTTTTGGGGACTCCTTTGAGGACTGCCTTCGTAATCTTGACGCTGTTCTTACCCGCTGTAAGGATAAGAACTTGACTTTGAATTGGGAAAAATGCCATTTTATGGTCCAAGAAGGTATTGTACTTGGACATATAATTTCACATAAAGGCATTGAGGTTGACAGAGCTAAAATAGATGTCATTCAAAACCTCACTCGTCCCAATTGCGTCAAAGATATACGATCCTTCCTTGGTCATGCAGGATTTTATAGGAGATTTATTAAGGACTTTAGCAAAATTGCTAGACCCTTAACCCTTATATTGGCCAAGGACACTACTTTTCACTTCGATTCGGATTGTGAGGCTGCTTTTGAATCACTTAATGAATCACTCATTACAGCCCCCGTTCTATCATCTCCGGATTGGAACCACCCGTTCGAGCTTATGTGTGACGCATCAGACTTTGCTATTGGTGCTGTCTTGGGACAGCATATTGATAAGATACCACATATAATTTACTATGCAAGTAGGACCTTGAATGATGCACAAATAAATTACACAACTACCGAGAAAGAACTCTTGGCAGTTGTATTTGCATTAGAGAAATTCAGGCCCTACTTGATTGGCTCGCCTATTGTGGTTTACACAGATCATTCCGCCCTACGACATCTTTTATCGAAGAAGGATGCGAAGGCCAGGCTAATACGTTGGATCCTATTGTTACAAGAATTTGATCTTGTCATCAAAGACAAGAGTGGATGTGAAAACATTGTAGCCGACCATCTTTCACGCATCACTTCTTCGCCAACTGTGATCGTGCCGATAAATGACTCATTTCCCGACGAACAGCTCTTGAATGTATCCTACGAACCTTGGTTCGTGGATATCGTGAACTATCTTGCGACGGGACTTATACCTAGCGATTGGTCGAAACAAGACAAACTTCGATTTTCATCCCAAGTAAAATATTTTTACCGGGATGAATCATATCTATTCAAGTATTGTTCCGATCAAATCATTCGCAGGTGTGTCCCTAACGATGAATTCAAGAGCGTGTTATCATTTTGTCATGATCAGGCATGCGGCGGTCACTTTGGACCTCGAAAAACGGCGGAGAAAGTTTTGCAATGTGGCTTTTATTGGCCAACATTATTTAAAGATGCATTTGAACATTGCAAAACTTGTCTGCGATGTCAGCATTTGGGTCTGATTTCATGAAGGAATGAGATGCCGCTCCAACCTATTTTGGTTGTGGAAATATTTGATATTTAGGGTTTTGATTTTATGGGCCCTTTTCCCAACTCCTTTGGGAATCTATATATCTTGTTAGCGGTTGATTATGTCTCGAAGTGGGTGGAAGCTATACCGTGTCGCACTAATGACAACAAAGTTGTCATTAAGTTCCTTAAAGAAAATATCTTTTCGCGATTCGAACACCCTCGCGCTATCATTAGCGACAACGGGACACATTTCTGCAATAGGTCTTTCGAGGCCTTGATGCGGAAATATTCAATCACTCATAAGCTTTCTACGCCCTATCACCCTCAAACAAGCGGGCAGGCTGAGATTTCAAATAGGCAAATTAAACAGATATTGGAGAAGACGGTTTCGAAAAACCGTAAGGATTGGTCAACCAAATTGACAGATGCTCTTTGGGCATTCCGTACCGCTTATAAGACCGATCTTGATATGTCTCCATACCGTCTTGTGTTTGGGAAGGCATGCCACCTCCCTGTCGAGATTGAACATAAGGCAATGTGGGCTATTAAAGAGCTTAATTTTGATCTTGAGCATGCAGGCAGCTATCGGAAGCTGCAATTGAATGAGCTAAGCGAACTCCGCGATGAAGCTTACGATAATGCGGTGATAGTAAAGAACAGGACTAAAGTGTTCCACGATAAAAATCTTTCTAGAAAAACCTTCACATCGGGGCAACAAGTCCTTCTTTACGATTCCCGTCTCCATCTTCATCCGGGTAAGCTTAAATCTCGTTGGAAAGGACCTTTTGTGGTGCGGTATGTACACCTGCACGGAGCAGTTGAAGTCGAAAATTTGAAAAACGGTTTGATTTTTAAAGTGAATGGGCATAGATTAAAACCGTATTTTTCTGCTGACCCCGCGGAGGAGCTCCTGTTTTTACAGGAGCCGCTTTATCAAAACTAAAATTCCTCCGCCTCACCTCCATGTTTTGATAACTTTTTCACATTTTAAGAATGGAGGTGAGTAAAAAAATGATTTGATTGAATATCTGTGCGTGTCAAAGAATAAGTTTGGGGGAATTTTTCATTTCACTATTATTTTACCCCTTGTATCTCTCCCTTAGTATACAGGTCCATGTTCTCAAAAGGTTACATCAGTGAGGACACTGCTGAAAACAGGCTTGGGGGGAGGTTTGTATTCACTAAATTATCTTTGACACCGGGCATTAATTTTTTTTTTTATATATATAACAAAAGAGTAGAAAGTGAAAAATTACATCCAAAAGATTGGAATAGTTTAAGAAAACCAAGAAAATTAGAAGTTTTCTTACACGAACTAGTAATAAGTAGTTATGAGCTGTTGTCCCAAGGGTTAGTAAAATGAAGGAAGTCACTAATCTGAGGATAAAAATAAGTCTGAAAAATAGTTTATATTCTGGAAGCCAAACATTTGAATGTTGATACCCTACTATATGCACTTACACACGTCTTGAAACTCAGGATAGCAGAGGATACCTTGAAATGCTCTTGTCCAAAAGCCAAAGTATGAAGGAAATGAAAAAAAAAATGAAGAAAATATAAATGGTGAAAAGAAAAGAAAAAATGAACACTGGTTTTGTTATCGCCAAGGCAGCAATAAAAAAATATAGCGAGGGTGCCTCTTCACCTAGTGCCCTAAGGCCAACTGGTCTGGGAGTCACTGCTAAGCCTTAGGTGGTGCAAGACGAGGAAAATATTATCACCTAATTAGCAAGCACATGAGTAATCGGTTGGTTAGTACCTCAAGAAGTATTAACGGTCGCATGAAAATGTGTGAGCAAATCTTTAATATTCATTAAATTAAAAAGTACTAAGGTAGATGGACAAGAGTATGATAGCTTGAATTGAAATCTCCGAGTGTAGGGATGTCCATTTCACACACATGGGGTTATATGATCAATGTTTGGAAGAAAGGTAGGAATGAAGAATAAAGGCGATGTTTTATTGAGGGGTAATGTGATTTCTAACATTTTTTCATGACTATTAAGATAGGGCTCATGATAACTGAAAAGCTAGCATAGTTGGAAACTCTTCTTTTCAAAGTCTTTCTTTTATGGTTCTTATCTTTATATGTAAATTTCACCATCTTTCTATTGTTATAGGATTTTGTGGGTGTAATCCGCTGAAAACCCTCAGGAGACAACACTCCTCCTACTAGGGATACCTAGAGGTTTAACGGCTTATTGCACATTCTCAGTGCAATCGTGTTGCCTACGAAAGTGTGCTTAGTTTTCTCCTTTCTTTTTCTCCTCTTAAATAAACTAGTTTGCTCGGGACGATCAAAAATAAGTTTGAGGGTATTTGTTCAGTTGATAAAACTGCATATTTGTATTACATTTTTCCTACCATTTTCATATTAAAAAAGGACTTTATTATAATATATTATACATATGAGGGTTTATGTGTAAAAACATTATTTTCCATGTGCTAATATATTTTAATTATCATTTGGTAGGAAAATGTATGCAAATATTATTGACCTAATCCTAGTAAAACAAAGTCTACTAAAATCTTATTTGAGTTGTTGTGCAGAATATTTCCAAGTTGTTATGAAGAATTTATCAAACAAATCAATTTGTTGAAGAAAACTTGCCAAATTAAGAAGCAAAACTTGGAGACCAAGTCTGAAAGCAACCGAGAGAAGATTTCTGAATTCTAAAGGTGCCTAGGATTGCCATATGTCACGAGAAGAAAGCCCAAGAAATTTGATCGAGAGATCCCCACCTTTGAGCGCGGATCCGCGGCCAAACCCACCCTTGGGCCGCGGATCCGCCGCAAGTCTAGGGAGTTAAAGCACAAGATTTTTTGGGGTGAATCAAATCTATATTTTTCCAAGTTTTCAACAATAAGATTCTGGCTTTGCACTATAAAAGAGCACCGAGAGCCTCTTGGAAAAATCATCAAGCCGAAGAGATCACGAATCTCCCGACGCTTACGCATCCAGGCTGATCATCAACTGTTCGTCTACCTCCTTGGAAGAGATCGAGAAGCAAACTAGTCTTTGTAATCATTTTCTAAGGAATCAAAGTGTAGATTGTTCAAGTTGATTAATAAAGGTAGTTGTTTTATCTAATTCTTTTGCATTTTACATTATGTTTTCCCTCTCTATCTTTTCATCTTCTTCTTCCAACATGCGCGAGTAATTCTCCGCTTGTTAGGGTTCGTAGGATTAGGGTAGGCTAATGGATGATGAAAATAACTAAACCCTTTTTAAGTCCTATAAAGTTTAGTAACTTTATCAAAAGAATCATTAACATCCTAATCGGGCGCGCTAGCAATTCTTTGCTAGTTCCGACCGCGATTAGAGATTAGATTAATAATTGTTTTGGTAAAGCCTAGATATGAACGGAGTCCCGTGTCGAGATAGGGGTTAAGAGTGGGATTCCTTTTCCCTCCAGAAACCCTAATCTACACGCATCACCGTCGTTCTAGTTCTAAATCTATTAATGGATAAAAAGGGTAACTTTTAATTAATCGTCCATAACTACTAAATCCTAACGAACCCTACAAGCCCTCTTATTATATTAATTACATCTTTAAAATAATCTAGATCTATATTTTACATTCTTGTTTAACGTAGATCTAGAAACCATTCTATAAAATTCTTTATCCCTCCTCTCTTTCTCAACACATCTAAAGTAAAAGTAAAAGGTTCCACGTTTCCCTGAGGATGACCCGTACTTATAGGGTTCCTAGGCACACTAATGAGGTCTCACAAGGCATGAACCATGACAATTTCAAATTTTAACGGTGCCGAGAAACCCTAACAAGATCGTTGGCTAGGTTTTTAGGCGACAAAGCAAACTAGTTAACACTTAACTACAAGAATACGGAAATACAACCTTTGTAGATCCGGTCCTCCACCTCCACGGCTCCGTGATGAGGTCCTCTCCGCTGTCCAAATGCAATCCCGGGCACTAGCGTCGACTTCATCGGAGAAGAAGCGGGCTAGGTCATCGACGACGATGCCGAAGATGATCTACGTCGAGGCATCGCTAGATCAAGCTCCAACTTCACCAAGTCAAGAAAACTTGTGAAGGAAACACACTCTACTACTTGGCAAGAGGTAGAGGATGAAGAAATAGGAAGTGGGTAGACTTTAAAATTGGATTTCTCACTCTATTTCATCAATCACCATTGATGGTCAAGCTTTTTCTTCTTTGAAGAAGATGAAGAAGAAGAAGAAAGAATGTTATGATAAGTATATCTTTTTTTTTTTAAGAAAATAATATGAATACTTATCATAATATAACCATGGTCAAGTGTAGAGAATGAATCATGGTTGAGTGGAATGGTTAGGGTTAAGCATGAGACAAAATGGTCACTTGGTCAAAGTCTTCATGAAGCTTCAAGAAAGAACAAAGAAAGCCACCATTTTTCTCTTTTGCTATTATTTTCCAAAACTAATAAATAAATAAATGAATGAATAAATAATCATAACCCTAACCATTCATATAACCATGGTTCAATCTTCACACAAACACAAGTAAACATGTATCGTCAAACATGATACAATCAAGTGCACAAAACTATATCGAATATACAATGTGCACACCCGAGCAAGAAAATCCATTTAAAGTGAACCATTATTAGTTAATGCAAAGTAATATATCAAATATATAATTATACATTAAATCATTAAATCAACACTTGATTTAACGATCCGGTCATATCGCATATAACCGACTAATATCCAATGTATCGATTTATCGAATCAATCCTTGATTCGATAACTAGGTTATATCGCATACAACCATTCGACACATTCATCGCGAGAATAGAATACGGTATCACATACACGCATTATTCTCGGTCCCGCATATATCTCATATGCGCTCCTATTTCGTTTCGCTTGAGCCAGGAAACCTCTGTGTAGGACTCTAAAGACTCGTCAATACGCCGGCAGCAGGTGATGATCATATCAAACACCCACAAGCCGCAAGCGGTCTGCTAAACGTAACGGCCACCCGGGTATTGAGCGATCAGAAGATCGACGAGCAAGCCCGCTCACACTCCAGTGAATCCAACCAGTAACACTATCGTACAGTCCGGTCTGATCGTCTGATATGTCGCATATCTCGCCTAGGGGTGGTAAACGTCAGACCCCAATAGCTCGATAAGTCATGTCGATATGAGGTCTATAACAATTCGAGAAACTACTGGTAACACTTACCAGTAAATCTCAGCAACCCTGGCCAGGGATTTCCTGTTATAGCCAATCGAACACAGCGCAACATCAACTCCCTATACCGGGAGAGACGAATCCCCTCCTATCGCTCATTGCCTCCATGTGATTCAGGACTGTACCCAAAAGACACCGTTTTGCACGCCCTCTTGGACGTGGTAAGGTGGAAATCAAAGCACAGTGGGAACCACACAAGACTCTATGACGATCTCGGGTCAACAGACTACTCTGTACCAGTGTCACCAGAGAACTGCCATCTGACGTAAGGTATAATACCATCTGGGAGTTCTCGGCGAGTCCGTCCAGTGTACCCAGTCTTCACTGAGCACCCGTATATCATCTCTGATGTCAAACACCAATGGATATGGGATCATCCATCGCCCATCTGTATGGGTCGAGAAGGTATACGCTAGTCTACTCTGGTATATCGATGCCCCGTTTCGATACACCCACGACTAGGGACTTTGAAGGATGTACTTATAGACTATCTGTCCCCACTAGTATGATCTGCATCATAGTCCAGGTAGTCAAGTACACATCCTAAGGGCTTTACCAACATGTAACAGAGAGACAATCAGTGTACACGTTAAGGTAAAGAGCAACCAGATAACATACTATCATGTCGAGCAAGAAAGTCCTCCCTATATATGTCCAAGCATCCACTACAATATACATCCTATGTATAGTAATGGCCTCTAGGGCATACATATAACTAACAATCTCCCACTTGCACTAGGGCCATCTGATAGCAGTGGTTGTAGTATCTCATACTCAACCATCCCATAAAAATCTCTCTCTGGGAACAGGCCTTTGTGAGTGGATCCGCTGTGTTGTCCTCTGAGTCTACTCTCCTAACCTCGATCTCCTTGGAGATCAACCATCTCCATGATCAGGTGACACTGCCTTAGATTATGTCTGGATTACTGATGGGACCGGCGTTCCTTGGCATAAGCCACAACTCCATTGTCTCACAATGGTAGGAACGTAGTTCATCTCATGAACCAATATACACCCAAACAGCCTCTTTGGTAGCATCTTAAGTAGCGATGTATCCTGCCTTTATCGTCTAGTATGTCACGGTATCTAGCTTGGAACTCTTCCAACATACCGTCCCTTTACTGAGGGTAAAGACAATGCCTGCGACTGACATTCAGTCGTCTTTATCACCCTGGAACCTTTCCAGTGATTTTCCCCAGAATCGTTTGATATCATCTCACTACAACTAGTGAGAATCCTAACATCCAATTAAATCTATTTCATAGATCTAAAACTCAGGATTTATGAGGTATCATTTTGATCCTACACGGAGAATCATTGTGATAAACGGAGATTGATCGAGCGTAGCATAGGAAACTCCTTCCCTATCAAGAGTATGTCTTCCACGTACTCTACGAGGATCATCACCATACTCCCTACTACCTTTTTGTGTATACAAGGTTCATCTACCATTTTGATGATGTCAACCTGTTTGACTAACACATCAAAATAGATGTTCCAACTCCGCGATGTCTGCTTTATCCTATAAAGCATCTTGCACACGTTTCCGCTGCTCCCACTGTCTACGAGGTCCTCTGGCTGTGTACTTATAGACGCTCTCTTCTAAAATATCATTTTAGAAAAGCTGTCATGACACCCAACCACCAGATATCGTAGTCATGGTATGTAGCCGTGGCAAGTAGGATCTGGATGGACTTAAGCATAGCTACTTGAAAAGGTTTCATCATTATCCACAGCTGGTCAATGATGTAAACTTTTAACAAGTCTAGCTTTGAAAGTCTCAACTTTTCCATCTACACCAAGTAATCTTCTCAAGATATACTTGCTCCTGATGGGGATCTAACCCTTCAGATATAGCAACTAAAGTCCATACTTTGTTGGTATATAAGGATTCCATCTCAGATCGATAAACATCCAGCCATTCTTACAGAGTCTTACTCTAGATGGCCAGCTCGAAACTAGTTGGGTCATCATCTCATGATGCAATTCTCGCTCCCACTGTCATAGAGAAACCGAAGTATCTCTCAGGTGGGTGAGGAACCTTACTAGATCGGCGGAGAGGCTGAGGTTCGTTAGAATCTACTGAATCCTTTGGTTCTTTCAAATCATCAGCTGTAGTTTGTATAGCTGGAACATTTCCAGTTCTACATAACAGACCTTGCCTCGAGCTTGTCCAGATTTTGCTTTTAGACATAGGCCGGACAACCCCAAATCTTAACTAACTTAAGACATGGGCTCTTCCCATTCCATATCACATATGAAGCGTTAGGCAACTGATTTGATTGGAACCCTATTCAATAGGTATGCAAATTCTCAAGTGCATAACCCCCTGAGGAAAAAGGTAACTCAGTAGTACTCATCATAGAGCACACCATATCAAATAGGGTGTATCTGCTCCGCCCCGACATACCATCGTGCAATGGTGTATACGGAGGAGTAATGCTGAGAGAGAATCTCATTCTCCTTTAGAATAATCCAGGATTTCCGTACTCAAGTATTCTCCTCCCTGATCACATCAAAGGACATAATACTTGTACCCTTATTGGTTCCCTACTTCTAACTTATATTCTGTGAATATCTCAAAAGGTTCGGACTTGTGTTTCAACAGGAACATATGTCTGAATCTTGAGAGATCATCAGAGAATGTAATGAAGTATAAAGAACCAGTCCTGGCATGTGTAGACAGGGGAACTTACATACGTCAACATGTATCATCCCAAGAGTTTACTAACTCTTTCTCTATGGTCATCTTATCTCTGTGACATGACTGGCAAGTTTCATAAGATGTAAATTCAAACTCATTTAAATATGCATCTTTATGTAACTTCAGCTAGTCGGGTCGCATTGATATGACCTAGTCTACAATACCTCAAGAAGAATTTGTTCATCTCTGAACTCTTCCTCTTGTGTGTGTTCTGTATACTAAGAACTGTAGTTTGATTTAGAACATAAATGCTTTTAGATAACGTGCCTGAACCGATCAACTTTTGATATAGGAAATGTCCAAAACATTATCCAACAATACAAAATTTTATCATTTCTTTACTAATAAAGATAGTGATATGATTTTGTATATCAGGTTCGGTATCTAACAACATTCGTTCAGAATCAATGTATTGGTAATACAGAGTGACAGTGACCAACAGACTTGGCTGCAACACTTGCCCCGTTTTCTGCCTCATGAAACTTATCACCCGTTCTCAGTTCTCTACCTTTCTGTAGCCCTATGTAACAGATTACATATCTGGGATTCTGATCTGGTATCACATACCCAGGACGTAGAGGATACAGAGAAACAGTTCTTTGTAATGAACACACCCGAAGATGATGCATCATCATGCACTCTCTTCGTTTGGGCGGTACGGGAAATCTGGTATTCCCCAAATTCCTGCTCTGTCTTATAACAATTATAAGTTGGAGCGGGACCAACGTTCCCCAGCTCAGTATAACAAGCGGGTTCGGTCAATATTCCGTATTATTATCTTGATTAAGGCGTGATATGGTCGCTATCTGGAGAGAGAGAGAAGAAAACACTCAGCGTGCGCTCTTACAAGATCAGATTGGTTATTATTTTATCTAATCAGGATGGCTCCTACTGCTTTTTATCAAATCTTCCTTCAAACCCTAAAAGGAAAGACTAGCCGGGATTAATTACACACTACAAGTTCGCCAATCTTTCAGCCAGGCCAGTGTCGGTACTTTGAGGGAGGTCCCCCGTGCTTTCGCACGAACCTAATTAATGTAAACCTCGTTTTCCCAGAGGCGTAACCTCGTTAACACCTTTCTAGACACCTACTTGATCGGCTAATTGTAATGTGCAAAACTCTCCCAGGAGTAACTCTTACTCGCAGCGGGTATCGGGATCCAACTATCTCATAGAAGGTATGCAATCTCATTGCAAATTTCAACACTTGAAATTCCCGATAATATTTTGCTCCTAGCAGCTATATGACCTTAACATAGTCAACAAATCATAAGTGCTAGTCAAGTTCAACCCGTCATTTCTCGATTGAATTAAACCCACCCGCACGACCCTTAACATAGTCAACAAAGTCGCACGACTACCCTAATCCAATCGCATCATATGCTTATGCAGATAAGCACTAATTAGCTACCGCACACTACGCCTTAACATAGTCAACAAACGTAGCACGAATACTAACTAGTACTTATCTGAAATGACGGAGGGCTACGACAGGTTTTTCTGAAAACCTATTGCATAATGAACTTGATATCGTCGTAGGATCGAATGAATTTTGAAATGGAGTGTTTTTGAGGCTTTTCTAGTTTTGCTAAAGGAGTCACTCCCGGTGAAGGGATCGTCGGTCCTTTCCTCGTCGAATGAGGTGCGGGATATATCATATATATCACTGTGCAAAGCAAAAACACTTAAAAGCAATCAAAAGACAAACCGAGTGTGTAGCATCTGCCAGTTATTGCTTAAGGAGTCACTCCCGGTGAAGGGATCTCGGTCCTTTCCTCATCAAATAAGGTGCAGGATATATCATATATACCTCTGTGCAAAGCAAGAACTGTAGCTACCTGTTTTATTTTGAAATTCGATTCTACAACATATTAGGTTTCTTTTATTTCATTAATCATATTAATGAAGTCCCATCACTTAAGTACCTAAACATCACAGATAAATACGACGTACACTTATGCCATCCGCATTCGCCTCGATGTCCCCTCATGCACCGTTAGGTTAGGTAACTAACGACAGAGCGGGGCAGGGCTAGCGCGGGTGTAAAACATAAGTAACGTCTATATAATATATCATATATACTATATACTGTATCTATCACAGAACATCACATGATCACATCACAGATATCGCAGCAGAAGAAACATATGAAATATTGGATATACTAGGACGTCCGTGTTTTCAATACGAGCTAGTATAAAGCACGGATTCCACGGTCGTGATGAATAGCCAATCCCACACCCCTAGACCCCTACGAGAGCGGCAAGCAACCCTGCCAATTCTAGGGTTAGGAGACCCGGACTCAACTCCTCGAGTTGGTCTCCTACTGGACTCCAGAACCCGGTTACTTGTGCTCCCCTCCTTGGGTCTATCCTAGTGCGGAAAAGTATATAATATACAAACGGTGACAACTTCCGCAACCTGGAAGCGCCCCAATAAAAGAATATTACATACAAGTTTTTACATGAATGAAAATGAAAAACACTCATCTCACATAAAAAAACTCCGGCTATTCAAACACGACGATCCAATATAACATATCCAGCAACACATAACATCACATGTAATCAACGTAAGTAAATATGCGCATCCCAATTGTCGTTGACATATAGCAACGAAACCGGCGATATCACATATTACACTTACGGTCACAGAAAAGAAAGTGTAAAACTACAACAGTTGGAATCCGCAATCTGCATAGACATCGCATGCCTAATCAAATGAATACCTTAGACATCGCATGCCTAACAATTATAAACCCCGCATTTTAGTCTCATTATCGAAAACACTTTTCAATATCAAGTCGGGCAATTCAACAAGATTCCCGATATCCTGATCGAATGCTCGTCGCAAACTTCAGTAGACGGTCGCACCCCCGATACCGTCAACGAAGTGCACCAAGGCGGAACACCGCTACCGGGAGCACCCGAACGGATGCTTTCGGCGACGGGGTTCTCCTACAGTCACTTGGTCGGGGCTATGGAGTGAGGCTGTCTATTAAGTTTACCCGGCGAGTATCCGCGTACGCTACGTGATTGCGACGGACTTTTGATCACATCAAAATTCCATGGCAACCGATCAAGTGAGACTAAACTGCTATGTTTATAACATTCATTCAGTTATCTCATAACTTCTTGTGAATTCCAATTATTGTATCCCATTCCAGATAAATAGAAAATGTTAAACTTTCCGATCGAACATTCTAACACCCAAGTTTTCCCGATACAAATCAACTCATGAAATAAGTTCAAAGACATTCACTTCATGCCTCAGTACCAACGGTCCAGCCGTAGAAGGGTCAAGCCAACGCCTCACATGTGGCATGCCGTACTGCCCCAAACCTGAGGGTTCAAAGGGCAGTTCAAGACGGTCACATAATCGAGTTAAGGTTTGTTGTCTTCTAGAGGGACCATCGCGTTACTTGCACTACTCAGAACGTCCTTAAACCACAGAAAAATCCAACACTTGAAAATTTCCCGACAGGGGAAAAATTGGGTATTTATATCCGGTCGAACTTTTTAACATATTCTAAAATTTATCCGGAAAGCCACATAGACAAAATTTGATACTCCGATCGAAACACCGAATCCCCAAAACAACCCCAGAAAATTCAACTCTTGAATAAATATTAAAAAATCCCAGAAAATCCAGCACCAGAAATAATGAATTACTGTACAAAAATTATAGGACAATCTAATGATGTGGCCGCGGAACCGCCGCATACGCAGGGCTTATGCCTCGGTTCCGCCGCACTAAGGAGGCTTCACTAGAAAAATTTTGCATCGTAATTCTTAGAATTCCCTGCTGAATTTTTTAAGAATTTTTAATCTGGAAAAATCCACGTTTTCAGAAAAAGTCCAGAGAGCGTGGAAAAATGGGGTTTCGGGTTCGATCGGACTTCAAACTCCGTCTAGACTTCGCCTAAGGCTCTAGCTAGGCTCTGATACCACTGTAGGATTCCTAGGCACACTAATGAGGTCTCACAAGGTATCAACCATGCCAATTTCAAATTTTAACGGTGCCGAGAAACCCTAACAAGATGGTTGGCTAGATTTTTAGGCGACAAAGCAAACTAGTTAACACTTAACTACAAGAATACGGAAATACAACCTTTGTAGATCCGGTCCTCCACCTCCACGGCTCCGTGATGAGGTCCTCTCCGCTGTCCAAATGCAATCCAGGGCACTAGCGTCGACTTCATCGGAGAAGAAGCGGGCTAGGTCATCGACGACGATGCCGAAGATGATCTACGTCGAGGCATCGCTAGATCAAGCTCCAACTTCACCAAGTCAAGAAAACTTGTGAAGAAAACACACTCTACTACTTGGCAAGAGGTAGAGGATGAAGAAATAGGAAGTGGGTAGACTTTAGAATTGGATTTCTCACTCTATTTCATCAATCACCATTAATGGTCAAGCTTTTTCTTCTTTGAAGAAGATGAAGAAGAAGAAGAAAGAATGTTATGATAAGTATATCTTTTTTTTTTAAGAAAATAATATGAATACTTATCATAATATAACCATGGTCAAGTGTAGAGAATGAATCATGGTTGAGTGGAATGGTTAGGGTTAAGCATGAGACAAAATGGTCACTTGGTCAAAGTCTTCATGAAGCTTCAAGAAAGAACAAAGAAAGCCACCATTTTTCTCTTTTGCTATTATTTTCCAAAACTAATAAATAAATAAATGAATGAATAAATAATCATAACCCTAACCATTCATATAACCATGGTTCAATCTTCACACAAACACAAGTAAACATGTATCATCAAACATGATACAATCAAGTGCACAAAACTATATCGAATATACAATGTGCACACCCGAGCGAGAAAATCCATTTAAAGTGAACCATTATTAGTTAATGCAAAGTAATATATCAAATATATAATTATACATTAAATCATTAAATCAACACTTGATTTAACGATCCGGTCATATCGTATATAACCGACTAATATCCAATGTATCGATTTATCGAATCAATCCTTGATTCGATAACTAGGTTATATCGCATACAACCATTTGACACATTCATCGCGAGAATAGAATACGGTATCACATACACGCATTATTCTCGGTCCCGCACATATCTCATATGCGCTCCTATTTCGTTTCGCTTGAGCCAGGAAACCTCTGTGTAGGACTCTAAAGACTCGTCAATACGCCGGCAGCAGGTGATGATCATATCAAACACCCACAAGCCGCAAGCGGTCTGCTAAACGTAACGGCCACCCGGGTATTGAGCGATCAGAAGATCGATGAGCAAGCCCGCTCACACTCCAGTGAATCCAATCAGTAACACTACCGTACAGTCCGGTCTGATCGTCTGATATGTCGCATATCTCGCCTAGGGGTGATAAACGTCAGACCCCAATAGCTCGATAAGTCGTGTCGATATGAGGTCTATAACAATTCGAGAAACTACTGGTAACACTTACCAGTAAATCTCAGCAACCCTGGCCAGGGATTTCCTGTTATAGCCAATCGAACACAGCGCAACATCAACTCCCTATACCGGGAGAGACGAATCCCCTCATATCGCTCATTGCCTCCATGTGATTCGGGACTGTACCAAAAAGCCACCGTTTTGCACGCCCTCTTGGACATGGTAAGGTGGAAATCAAAGCACAGTAGGAACCACACAAGACTCTATGACGATCTCGGGTCAACAGACTACTCTGTACCAGTGTCACCAGAGAACTGCCATCCGACGTAAGGTATAATACCATCTGGGAGTTCTCGGCGAGTCCGTCCAGTGTACCCAGTCTTCACTGAGCACCCGTATATCATCTCTGATGTCAAACACCAATGGATATGGGATCATCCATCGCCCATCTGTATGGGTCGAGAAGGTATACGCTAGTCTACTCTGGTATATCGATGCCCCGTCTCGATACACCCACGACTAGGGACTTTAAAGGATGTACTTATAGACTATCTGTCCCCACTAGTATGATCTGCATCATAGTCCAGGTAGTCAAGTACACATCCTAAGGGCTTCACCAACATGTAACAGAGAGACAATCAGTGTACACGTTAAGGTAAAGAGCAACCAGATAGCATACTATCATGTCGAGCAAGAAAGTCCTCCCTATATATGTCCAAGCATCCACTACAATATACATCCTATGTATAATAATGGCCTCTAGGGCATACATATAACTAACAGTACTCACCTCGGTCTAGCTACGCGCAACACCGTTCTGATTGCGGTTAAACTACAAATAAAAACACAATTTCGTAACAATCACCAGGACATCTTCAGAGGGATTGTCGCTGCGCCCAAGGGAAATGTCTGATTTGTGGATCCAATGAACATCTCATCAACGGTTGCCCAGAAAGGAAAGAACTACAAGAAGGAAACTCGTCCACACTCCCCACTTCTGCCAAGTGAGGATTATCGCGTAGTTCGAACTTCGACGATAAGGCGGACCTAACGCAGGATTCAACTCACGCGACGAGAATGCAACGTTATAGTAGTCGAAGAAGGATTTTTCATGTTATCTACTTTCAGTAATAATGTTGTCATCTTTTTATGAATATTTCTTTCCATTTGAAATCTTGTATCCGCTGAACTTTTGATTGAATGCAATAAAAATTTGAATCGTAATATATGCATCATTCTCTTGCTTTCTCTTTATCTAATTCTATTCATTATCACAGCATTATTATCCTGATATTTTTCAATTCCTGCCACCGCATATCTTTCTAAAATTCGTACACTTAGCGGTATTCCATTGTTTAATCATGACTCTTCTCTTTCAGGCCATGGCCCATCCTGGAGCAGCGCCGCATCTAGATGAGGATGCACAGTCATGCGTTTCCTTAGACCACACGCTGATGAGTTCTGACGATGAGATCAACGGTCCCCAGGCCAATTTCGGAAACAACGATTCAGAGGACGATGGAGTAGTCGCCCCAGAGGTTAACATGATAGCTGATTCCGACGAAGAAGAAGGAGACCCGGAAGAGAACCCGATAGAAGAAGATCCCGAGGAAGACCCGATAGAAGAAAATCCAGTAGAGGAAAATCCCGTGAAAGAAAATCCAGAAGAAGAGAATCACATGGAATCGGACCTCGATGAAGAATCTCCATCCGAGGAAGAAGGACCAGAAAATCAAGACCCTGCTGTGGAAGAACTTCCAGTGGCGATGCCTGCGTGGCGATATGGAAATGGACGCCCCTACCCGAGTGCGCGAGCCTACCGCAACCTACTGAATCTCCACAACCGCGACTGACGGAATTTCTTTTGATGTTGTCTTCTGGCCAAATAAAATGTGTATAGTTTAGGGCCACTTTTCGCCTTTGGTGTCACGCCCCGCTTCCCAGAGTACGCAAGATTGGGCACGTGACATAGCCAACCATGCTACCTGTGGGTAGGAAGTATCCATCCACAATCACATTACGGTTGTAGAGATATCAAGAACAATATAAATAAACTATCTAACACATGTCCTAATCCATAATGATAAGAGTCAATGATAAATAAATGCGGAAGCAAATGATCCAATACAATAATAGAAAGGTACGTCCCATAATGCGGGATCGCACCTGGAAATAAAATGCAATAAATGAACTAACCACTGCAGAACTCACAAATCAGCCTGCTGGCTGAAGTACTCCTGCTCGGTCAGCGACAGTGGTAAAGAATCTGGGCCATGCAAAACCCAGACGTCAGCGCGTCATGTCAACCAATAATATAATATAAACATGGTACTAAGCAATGCAGGGATGAACATGAATAAAGCAGTACTATGAAATAACAGTGCAGGGTAATGTGCAATGGTAGCTAAACTATCCTATCAGGTTTCTACTCTAAAGTCTTTGAAACCAATTGATGAATCGTCGATGTAACTCAATAGTATCCCGTACATACCCGGGATCACGGCCACAATATTTTCGGCTGCAGCCGAGACATGCCGCTAGGCACAGGCAGGAAAGTGTACACTCGGTAGTACCCTGTACATACCCGGGATCACGGCTACAATATTCTCGGCCGAAACCGAGACATGCCGCTAGGCACAAAACAGGAATGTGTACACTCGAACAGGTAGTGAACTGTCGAGTTACAAGTCAGGTTCATCTTTGATTTCCCCATACCCCCAAGCTATGTATGTCAGGTCAGGTATTCAGTAGTCCAGGACTAATGCCAACACAGAATCAGGTAAAAGCAGGTCTGTCTGAATAGACAGCAGGAATGGTCCATGAGGACCCCAAGTCAGGTTTGTTGGCATTAGGCATGAGATCATGTAATAAGTCAGGTCGCAGTACAATAGGTTGAGTCAGTATGTACAGGGTGTCATGTCCGGTGTATCAGTATATGTGTCAGGTATAGCAGGGTCGAGTCAATATGTACTGTGATCGAGTGTGTGCTCTCAACAGGTATACAGCAGCAAGAATTTAAAGTAAACAGCACTAATAGTCGCTTAATCACAATGGTGCTTGTATTATCTTATTTAACAGGTTCAAGCACCCTTGGGGTGCAATAGTCACAAGGTGAAGCAATATTAACAATATAAAGTAATGAAGCTACATGAGTTTAAACTAAGCATAATAATTGTCTCATGGGTGATTTAACAGATGAAGCAAGGACGATCTACTTGGTTTAGTTAGTTAAAGTCTGGATTGATAGCAGACCGATTAATTACAAGAAACTACCATACCGATTCAATGTTAAGAATAATTGTAACCGTCAATTCTAAGTTATAAAATAATATCGATGTTACTAATAACAGTGTGGTTATAATAGATAATTAAGTGTATAGCAAGACTTGATCTTGTGTACTAGAATGTTAAAGCAAGTATTCGGATACTTGCCTCGACGGTTTCGTAAACCGGAAAGCACGGATGCAATGTCGGCGGAAAAACATGAGACGGGTGCACGGGCCACGGATCGAGTCCTAACAGCGAACAGCGGGACCACACGGACCAGAGTACTTCGCTGGAGAGTCGGGTCCGAACGTCGGCACGTCCGGAAGCCGGCAAAATGTCAAATGGCGACGAAGTTAGCAAAACGCATAACAAAGCAAGAATCGACCAAAGAAGGAAAAAGGAGAGGGGAGTGGTCAGGAGAACTTACTGTTGTGGGGTTCCGTGGCAGAGACGAGGCGAGGGATGACGACGGGGTCGACGGAACTCCGGCAAGAGATGTTGGATGCTAGGGTTCCGGTTAGGGTTAGCCTCGGTGTAAAATGGGGTGCAGGGATAGATTGAGTCGGGAGAGGAGAGAGGTGCTGGAGGTGGAGGTGATGAAAACGAGGACATGGAGACGAGGGGATCGGCGGTGGCGGCGAGCGGCGACGACGATGTGCTGCTGGTGAATGTTGCGAGGGTGGAGGCTCGGCAACCAAGGAAAAGAGAGGAGATGGTGAGGAGAGGGAGACTCAGGTGAGGGGAGCACGGCACTGTGTTGGTCGGCGGCGCAGGTGATCGTCGGCGGCGACTCGTGCGGCTGCAGCGAAGGCTGCAAGCGGCTGCAGTGCGCGGGGGAGGAGACAGTGCTGAGATGGAGAGGAGGAAGCGGAGGCGAGGGTGACGGTGGTGGCGTTGTCGGCGCGGGGACGGCGGCGGCGTCGGCAGTGGAGGAAGCTAGGGTTCGCGATGGAGGGGTTCGTCGTGGGGTTTATTCTTTTGCAGGGATGAAGGAACAGTAGGATTTAAAAAAATAAAGAGAGGGAGATTTTAGGAGAGAGAGAGAGATAGGATACATTGTTAGAGAGAGAGAGAGAATAGGATTGGAGAGAGAGAGAGAGAGAGAGGGTGAGGCGGGGCCCACGAGGGATTTAAATCCCTCGTGATTGGCTGGAGTGAAAAGAAAAATTTTAAAAACGAAGATTTAAAAGGATTAATAGTAACAAAATATAAATATTAAATCGTTTTAGATTATTTAATTAAATGGGCTTTTCGGCGCTAAATGAAATATTTCCAAATCGCGCCCGGGTTGCGCCCAAATGTTTCAAATTCAAATTATAGGATTTTAAGCGAGTTCCAAATTTTGAAAAGGGGTGTTTAATGATTAAAATGCATGCCCCCAAGTCGGACACTTGCACGCGCGCGTAGCCGTCCAAACTTGCCCGTTTAGCCGAACGGGAAGAAATCTCGACACGCGGACGCTACCACGCGACTAGTGGCGACGAGTAGGCCAACATGGATATTTTTAATTTCATTTTAGGTGTTAAAATTTGTTATGTGCAAAATGACTTAACCGGTTAAAATTTAGCAATAAACACCAAACAATCAGGATAATTGGAATGAGCAATATATAACACTCAACTAGCAATAGAAATAGTATTATTTGGGCTCGGGTGTTACATCATACCCAACAACAAAAAGAATTTCGTCCTCGAAATTCCAAGAATACAAGATAGATAGCTACAGGAAAAGGTGAGGAAATTTCTGCCGGATCTCGTCTTCTCGCTCCCAAGTGGATTCTCCGTGCGATCGATTACCCCAAGAAACTAGCATAAGAGGGGTAACCTTGTTCTTAAGAACCTTTTCTCTTCGATCCTTGATTTCAACCGGTCGCTCCTTAAAAGTTAGGTCCTCCCGTACAGTCAACTCCGAATGATCCACGACGTGAGTCTCATCTCGGACATACCTCCGTAGTTGAGACACATGAAACACATCGTGCACTCCTGCCAATGACTGTGGTAACGCCAAATGGTACGCTACCTCTCCAACACGTTCCAATATCTCGAAGGGTCCAACGAATCGAGGACTAAGCTTTCCCCGACTTCCAAAGCGAATCACCCCTCTAGTCGGTGATATCTTCAGAAATACCAAATCACCCACGGCGAACTCTAGAGGTCTTCTTGACGTGTCGGCCCAACTTTTCTGTCTGTCTTGAGCTGCCTTCAAACTTCCTGATTGTATTCACCTCCTCGACTGTCCGTACCACCAAATCTGGTCCTAGTAATCTTCGTTCACCAACGTCATCCCAACAAACGGGTGAACGGCACTTACGACCATACAACGCTTCAAACGGAGCCATCTGAATAGTCGCTTAGAAGCTATTGTTGTACGAAAACTCCACCAGGTGTAGATGATCCTCCCAAGAACCTTTGAAGTCCAACATGCAAGCCCTCAACATATCTTCAAGGGTCTGGATCGTTCTCTCCGATTGTCCATCAGTCTGAGGATGATAAGCTGTGCTAAACTTCAATCGAGTCCCCAAACTTTCTTGTAAACTCCTCTAAAAGTGCGACAAGAACCGAGTGTCCCGATCGGACACGATGCTCACCGGTACTCCATGCAATCTTACAATCTCCTGCATGTACCGCTCTGCCAAAGTCTCTGTCGATTGACCAACCCGAAAAGGAATAAAGTGAGCCGCCTTGGTCAACCGATCGACAATCACCCATGCTGCATTGTTGCCCTTTGGACTCCGCGGTAAAGCCGTCACGAAATCCATGGTTATATGTTCCCACTTCCACTGAGGAATCGGAAGTGGTTGCAACAAACCAGCAACCCTTTGGTGTTCAGCCTTGACTTGCTGACATACCAAGCACTTAGCCACGAAGCGGGCGATCTCCCGTTTCATACCTTCCCACCAGGAATGCTGTCGAATATCTCGGTACATCTTTGTACCTCCCGGATGTACAGAGTAAGCTGAACTGTGTGCCTCCTTCATAAGCTCTTCACGTACACCACCCTTTGGCACACACAAACGGCTACCATACCTCGACGAACCATCTTCGTGGACCAGTAAATCTCTTCGTAGTCCAGCCTCAACCTGCTCTCGAAACTTCTTTAGTCTAGGATCCTGCGATTGTGACGCTTTAAACTTCTCAACTAAGGACGACTGTACTTGCAACTGCATCAACTGTCCCGTAGCATGTGGTAGCACAACCTCCAAGTCAAATCTCTGAAAATCCGCAATGATCTCCCTTTGTGCGGTCAATACCTGAATTGCTGGTAACCGACTTAGCGCATCCGGCACGACGTTAACTTTTCCCGGATGGTACTTAAGATCAAGGTCGTAGTCGGCCATCAGCTCCAACCATCTGCGTTGCCTCCTGTTCAACTCCTTCTGAGTGAACACATACTTCAAACTCTTGTGATCTGTAAAGACTTCGACTCTCTCGCCCAAAAGGTAGTGTCTCCAAATCTTCAAGGCGAAGATCACGGCCGCAAGATCCAAGTCATGAGTCGGATAATTCTTCTCATGAGTCTTCAGTTGTCTCGATGCGTAAGCGACGACCTTCCCATTCTGCATTAAAACACATCCCAATCCTTTTCCAGATGCGTCGCTGTGAATCACCAGTCCTCCTAATTATCCGGTACGGTCAGGATAGGGGTGGTTACCAGCTTCAACGTCTCGAAGGCCAATGTACATCCATCCGTCCAAACAAACGGTACCTCCTTGCGCGTGAGCTTGGTTAACGGCTCTGCCAAACGAGCGAAGTTCTCCACAAATCTTCTGTAGTATCCGGCGAGTCCAAGGAAACTTCTTATCTCCGCAACATTCTTTGGAATTGGCCAATCTCGAACTGCTGCAATCTTCTCGGGATCGACGGCGATTCCATCGCCCGACACGACATGCCCCAGAAATTTTACTTCTCCCAGCCAGAATTCGCACTTACTCATCTTTGCGAACAATTTCTCCTGTCTCAGCGTCTGCAGTGCGATCTTTAAATGCTCAGCATGCTCCTCCGGACTCTTCGAGTATACCAGAATATCGTCAATGAATACCACAATAAACTGGTCCAAGAATGGTGAAAAGACCCTGTTCATCAAATCCATGAATATTGCCGGCGCATTCGTTACTCCGAAGGGCATCACTAGATACTCGAAATGTCCATATCGAGTTCGAAACGCCGTCTTGCAAATGTCTTCTGCTTTCACTCGGACCTGATGGTATCCTGATCGCAAATCCAGTTTCGAGAATACCCTCGCGCCACTAAGCTGCTCAAAAGTTCTCCAATGCGAGGGATCGGGTACTTGTTCTTAATAGTCACCCGGTTCAATTCTCGGTAATCAATGCACATCCTTCTCGTGCCATCCATCTTCTTTACTAAAAGAACTGGAGCTCCCCAAGGCGAGTTGCTGCTTCGAATCCACCCTTCTCAAGTAATTCACCAACTTGTTTCTTAACTTCTTCCAATTCCACTGGTGCCATCGGGTAATAAGCTTTTGATGCTGGCGCTGCACCAGGAATAAGGTCAATCGCAAACTCCACATCTCGCTTCGGCGGTAAGCCCGATACATCTTCAAATACATCCATAAAGTCGCGAACAACTGTCGGCTCTTCATTACTATCAACTTCCATAGCTGCAAGAACACCGTTTGTCGGCCTAGCCCTAAACTCGACTAGCCCGACAGAACTGCGTCCTTACCGCAAATGCTGTCTACACTGTTGGCTGCGAAAGTCCAGCGAAACTACTGAGTCTCGTCCACTCTGCTGTATGCACGTCCACAGCTGCTCCATTAAGTTCCAGCCCAATAAATCTCTCTTCCATTCCTCCCGTGCAGTCCGCGGGAAGAACTTCTCCAGGAAACTCTTAGAGAAATCCGCCCAACTGATCGGCTTGGGCAAGCGGGTCTCCTCCACAAGCCACCACTCTCGGGAGAAATCCACTAGCTGAAAGCGCACTACATCAACTCCTTTGTCCTCTAGAATCTGTGTCGCAATCAGCAAATTCTCCGTGTCACTAGCCACTGCTCGGCTGGCAACGGCTCCTCCAGACCAGTGAAAGTAGACGGACCCAAAAGTCTGAAATCTGCTACGGTCCCTACTCGTTCGACTGGTCTAGTTCCATCGTTGTTTACAGACTGCTGAACGATCTGCAAACCTTCCTGAAACGAATCTGCTATTGCTGGATCAGCTCAGTCTGTCTCTTTGATTTCCAGCATTCCTCTTATCATTCCAAGCATGGCGGCTTCGTTCACACTCCTCCGGTACGTCTTCAACTTCTTACCTGTCATAATCCTGAACTCAAAACACCCAACATTAGCATGACGATAGATTCTGACTGTGGATCAAGGCTAGAACTCCAAGATACTTAAATAGAGTACCGCATTGTAGCTATGCCGCGGTATCATAGCCGCAATTACTTAACTCCACCCAAGTCGCCCAAGTCCTAGGGATAACAAGAAATCAGGTTTCCGAGTCGACATGCAAAGTAAGTTTGCACGTCGTAAAAGATATAATCCGGAAGAATGTGATTCAAGAATGGTAAAACGGTCAAGGTGGCAGGACATGTTTCCTAAACACGGGTATTCTGATTCGTGTATTGGGTACAATACCCAACTATAAAGAATCAACCCAATTAACCTATGGCTCTGATACCAAAAGAACCATGTCACGCCCCGCTTCCCAGAGTACGCAAGATTGGGCACGTGACATAGCCAACCATGCTACCTGTGGGTAGGAAGTATCCATCCACAGTCACATTACGGCTGTAGAGATATCAAGAACAATATAAATAAACTATCTAACACATGTCCAAATCCATAATGATAAGAGTCAATGATAAATAAATGCGGAAGCAAATGATCCAATACAATAATAGAAAGGTACGTCCCATAATGCGGGATCGCACCTGGAAATAAAATGCAATAAATGAACTAACCACTGCAGAACTCACAAATCAGCCTGCTGGCTGAAGTACTCCTGCTCGGTCAGCGACAGTGGTAAAGAATCTGGGCCATGCAAAACCCAGACGTCAGCGCGTCATGTCAACCAATAATATAATATAAACATGGTACTAAGCAATGCAGGGATGAACATGAATAAAGCAGTACTATGAAATAACAGTGCAGGGTTATGTGCAATGGTAGCTAAACTATCCTATCAGGTTTCTACTCTAAAGTCTTTGAAATCAATTGATGAATCGTCAATGTAACTCAATAGTATCCCGTACATACCCGGGATCACGGCCACAATATTCTCGGCTGCAGCCGAGACATGCCGCTAGGCACAAGCAGGAAAGTGTACACTCGGTAGTACCCCGTACATACCCGGGATCACGGCCACAATATTCTCGGCCGAAACCGAGACATGCCGCTAGGCACAAAACAGGAATGTGTACACTCGAACAGGTAGTGAACTGTCGAGTTACAAGTCAGGTTCATCTTTGATTTCCCCATACCCCCAAGCTATGTATGTCAGGTCAGGTATTCAGTAGTCCAGGACTAATGCCAACACAGAATCAGGTAAAAGCAGGTCTGTCTGAATAGACAGCAGGAATGGTCCATGAGGACCCCAAGTCAGGTTTGTTGGCATTAGGCATGAGATCATGTAATAAGTCAGGTCGCAGTACAATAGGTTGAGTCAGTATGTACAGGGTGTCATGTCCGGTGTATCAGTATATGTGTCAGGTATAGCAGGGTCGAGTCAATATGTACTGTGATCGAGTGTGTGCTCTCAACAGGTATATAGCAGCAAGAATTTAAAGTAAACAGCACTAATAGTCGCTTAATCACAATGGTGCTTGTATTATCTTATTTAACAGGTTCAAGCACCCTTGGGGTGCAATAGTCACAAGGTGAAGCAATATTAACAATATAAAGTAATGAAGCTACATGAGTTTAAACTAAGCATAATAATTGTCTCATGGGTGATTTAACAGATGAAGCAAGGACGATCTACTTGGTTTAGTTAGTTAAAGTGTGGATTGATAGCAGACCGATTAATTACAAGAAACTACCATACCGATTCAATGTTAAGAATAATTGTAACCGTCAATTCTAAGTTATAAAATAATATCGATGTTACTAATAACTGTGTGGTTATAATAGATAATTAAGTGTATAGCAAGACTTGATCTTGTGTACTAGCATGTTAAAGCAAGTATTCGGATACTTGCCTCGACGGTTTCGTAAACCGGAAAGCACGGATGCAATGTCGGCGGAAAAACACGAGACGGGTGCACGGGCCACGGATCGAGTCCTAACAGCGAACAGCGGGACCACACGGACCAGAGTACTTCGCTGGAGAGTCGGGTCCAAACGTCGGCACGGCCGGAATCCGGCAAAATGTCAAATGGCGACGAAGTTAGCAAAACGCATAACAAAGCAAGAATCGACCAAAGAAGGAAAAAGGAGAGGGGAGTGGTCAGGAGAACTTACTGTTGTGGGGTTCCGTGGCAGAGACGAGGCGAGGGATGATGACGGGGTCGACGGAACTCCGGCAAGAGATGTTGGATGCTAGGGTTCCGGTTAGGGTTAGCCTCGGTGTAAAATGGGGTGCAGGGATAGATTGAGTCGGGAGAGGAGAGAGGTGCTGGAGGTGGAGGTGATGAAAATGAGGACATGGAGACGAGGGGATCGGCGGTGGCGGCGAGCGGCGACGACGATGTGCTGCTGGTGAATGTTGCGAGGGTGGAGGCTCGGCAACCAAGGAAAAGAGAGGAGATGGTGAGGAGAGGGAGACTCAGGTGAGGGGAGCACGGCACTGTGTTGGTCGGCGGCGCAGGTGATCGTCGGCGGCGACTCGCGCGGCTGCAGCGAAGGCTGCAAGCGGCTGCAGTGCGCGGGGGAGGAGACAGTGCTGAGATGGAGAGGAGGAGGCGGAGGCGAGGGTGACGGTGGTGGCGTTGTCGGCGCGGGGACGGCGGCGGCGTCGGCAGTGGAGGAAGCTAGGGTTCGCGATGGAGGGGTTCGTCGTGGGGTTTATTCTTTTGCAGGGATGAAGGAACAGTAGGATTTAAAAAAATAAAGAGAGAGAGATTTTAGGAGAGAGAGAGAGATAGGATAGATTGTTAGAGAGAGAGAGAGAATAGGATTGGAGAGAGAGAGACAGAGAGAGAGAGAGAGGGTGAGGCGGGGCCCACGAGGGATTTAAATCCCTCGTGATTGGCTGGAGTGAAAAGAAAAATTTTAAAAACGAAGATTTAAAAGGATTAATAGTAACAGAATATAAATATTAAATCGTTTTAGATTTTTTAATTAAATGGGCTTTTCGGCGCTAAATGAAACATTTCCAAATCGCGCCCGGGTTGCGCCCAAATGTTTCAAATTCAAATTATAGGATTTTAAGCGAGTTCCAAATTTTGAAAAGGGGTGTTTAATGATTAAAATGCATGCCCCCAAGTCGAACACTTGCACGCGCGCGTAGCCGTCCAAACTTGCCCGTTTAGCCGAACGGGAAGAAATCTCGACACGCGGACGCTACCACGCGACTAGTGGCGACGAGTAGGCCAACATGGATATTTTTAATTTCATTTTAGGTGTTAAAATTTGTTATGTGCCAAAATGACTTAACCGGTTAAAATTTAGCAATAAACACCAAACAATCAGGATAATTGGAATGAGCAATATATAACACTCAACTAGCAATAGAAATAGTATTATTTGGGCTCGGGTGTTACATTTGGGAATGCCTTGTTTCAAATTTTCTTAAATGAAATAAATCTTCTGAATTCATAAACCTTTTGATTATCGGTTCGCTTGATACTTGTTTATTGCCCATATCTATTTATTTTTTTGCTGAGTTCCCTGACTGTCCACCCCTACTCATTGTATAGTTTTCGCACTCGTTTCGATTAGAAAGTACCGCACCCTGATCCTTGGAATGAGCCACCCTTCATCCCTCGTCTGTGCCCCATTTGAGATCCTTCTGGGAGGAGAACATTTTTGTGAAACTTCCGAGTTCACTAACTCTTCAAATTTTGATTCGTGTGGTGTACCGACTGTTGTTTTCCCCCATACTTTTTCTCTGGTATTCCTTTGTTGCTCATCCTTACTTCCTGTGCAGACCCGACCACAGTCTCCTTGATTTTTAGCCTAAAGCCGCCACACACCGACCTTCTGAATGAGCCACACTTCTTTGTAATCATTACCCTAGCTAGCCCTATACCTCTCTGTGTTTTTCTTGTTACCCTAACTATATCTAGGAACACTGTTATTCGAAAATTTAGTTTTCAGTATTTTGTATTTATCAAAGAGTACATGTTATTAATTACTCCGTTTTATGTATTTTAAGTACATTATTATTATTCTCTTTTCAGTAGCGCGACCTTACACCGCGCACATTTTGTTCCATGTTTCTTATTTTCACTATAGGAGTTTTCTAAGTTATTTTAAAACTACTTGATCGATATATTATCCTAAAAATATTTTCAACCTACCGACAAATCTTTCACTATTTTATTGTCGTTACTTTATTTTCTGGTAGTATGCCTAAGTTTACTATGATATATAATTGTGACTTATACCTATTATGTTGCCGTGCTATCGTTGATATACTCATATGTGCATATAATTGAGTTTCGATTACATCGAGTACGTCTCGAATATCATTGTTCATTATTGTTGTTATTGCTATTCTTATATACATATAGGTTGCCTTCGTAGTTGTTCCTGTCTTATACTTATTTAAACCTATAGCTTTGTATGTTATTCTTACATATATATAAACTTTCAAATTTCGTTATCTGCCTATTTCAAATAAAGCATTACGTGTTAGTTTGCAGTATAATAAATTTCGCTTATATTTGTAAAACTTATCGCTTATTTTAAATTTCGAGGACGAAATTTTTGTAAGGGTGGTATGATGTAATACCCGGTTTCCTTTTATACGCCAATGTCCGTATTTATATAAATTATCACTTACAAGTTTGCTAGTTTGAATTTAAAATTTTTTTAAGTTAGTTCAAAAACCCTATTACCTATCCCTTTTCATTTTTCCCAGGTTCTTTTATTTGCTATTTCCAGACCGGCCCCTCTTCCTTAATTTTTCCCTATCCTTATTTAATCCCAAACCCAAGCCCGGCCTCACTCTCTTTTCCTCACAATTCTTTTAATTTCCAAAACCAAATCCTATAACCTAACTATTTTTCTCTCAGCCCATATCCTATTTTTCTAACCTATTTTTCCCTCAGCCACCACCCATTTTCTTACCTAGTATTATAAAGAATTAAGCCCCGGCCCGTTTCTATCTTTTCCCTAATTGATTTCTTTTTTCTTTTCCCTCTGGCCCAGAATCCCCGAGCCCAGCAAATATTTTCCTCAGCCATTTCATTTATTTCCCCACATTTCTTTTCTGGCCCGAGCTCAGCCTTCTAATTCTCCCCTTTTTTATTGTTAAAATCTTCCCCTGCCCACTTCTTCTCTAAACTTAAACTAAATTTCTTTTTTACCCGGCCCACTTGTAACACCCGAGCCCAATAATACTGTTTATATTGCTAGTTGAGTGTTATATGTTGCTCTTTACAATTATCCTGATTGTTTGGTGCTTTTTGCTAAATTTTAACCGGTTAAGTCATTTTGGCACATAACAAATTTTAACACCGAAAATGAAATTTAAAATATCCATGTTGGCCTACTCGTCGCCACTAGTCGCGTGGTAGCGTCCGCATGTCGAGATTTCTTTCCGTTCGGTTAAACGGGCAAGTTTGGACGCCTACGCACGCGCACAAGTGTCCGACTTGGGGGCATGCATTTTAATCATTAAACACCTCTTTTCAAAATTTGGAACCCGCTTAAAATCCTATAATTTGAATTTGGAACATTTGGGCGCAACCCGGGCGCGATTTGGAAATGTTTCATTTAGCGCCAAAAGGGCCCATTTAATTAAATATCATAAAACTAAATTATATACGAATATATATATACTCTTTAACAGTTAAATCGTTTTAAATCCTTTCAAAATCTTTTTTTAAAATTTCCTTCTCTTGGGCAGCCAATCACGAGGGATTTAAATCCCTCGTGGGCCCCCCTTTCCCTCTCTATCTCTCTCCGCCTCTCTCTGTCTCTCTCCATTCTCTTTCTCTCTCTCTCTCTAACAACTCTCTCTCTCTCCTCCTATATATATTCTTCATTCAGCCGCCTCCTGTTCCTTCTCCATCACGAACCCACCACGAGAACTCCAAGCCCTAACCCTAGCTCCTCGTGCGTGCGCCGCCGACCCCCACCGCGACCTCGCCATCGCCGTCAACACCTCCTCAGCCTTACCGCACCCTCCTCCTCCTTCCTCCGCTCCCTTCCGCGCCTGCACCCAACCCCGACGACTTCACCCGGCCGCAGATCTCGCCGTCGACGCCGCCTCCCGTCGCCGACGACGCCTGCGACTCCCTCTCTTCCTCCTCGTCCCGACCTCGTCGTCGCCTTCCTCCTCCCCTCGCCGGACCACCACCAGACCCGAGCCCGACCCTAGCACCAATCCCCGGGTCGCCGGGAAACGCGCCGTCGATCCTCGTCGTCGTGCCTGTGCCACCTCCGACCACCTCCTTTCCCCCTCGATCACCAGAGCCGACCACCACCCTCCTCTACTCACCGCACCACCTCTTCCAGAGAACCAGGAAGCTTTCCAGCCTTGCTGCATCGCCGTCGCTGCCTCGCCGGCGTCCCATCGCCGTCGAGCCCTTCGTGGTTTTCCCTAGTGCTTCCCTGTAAGAATCTCTTTAACTTCCTTTAGTGCTAGAACCCCCTCGCTGGTCTTGTTTACGTTTATCGTTGGTTGCTAACTTGTCGTCGTTTTGACTTTTGCCGGATTCCGGCCGTGCCGTCGTTGGACCCGACGCTCCAGCGAAGTACCCTGGTCCGTGTGGGCCCGCTGTCCGCTGTTGGGACTCAATCCGTGGCCCGTGCAACCATCTCGTGTTTTCTGCCGACATTGCATCCGTGCTTTCCGGTTTGCGAAACCGTCGAGGCAAGTATCCGAATACTTGCTTTAACATGCTAGTACACAAGATCAAGTCTTGCTACAAACTTAATCATCATATTATTTATTATAACCACACAGCTATTAGTAACATCGATATCTCTTTTATAACTTAGAATTGATGGTCACGATTATCCGTAACATTAAATCAATTTAGTAGTTGCTTGTAATTAATCGGTCTACTATTATTTCACACTTTAACCAACTAAACCAAGTAGATCGTCCTCGCTTCATTTGTTAAATCACCCATGAGACAATTATTATGCTTTAGTTTAAATTCATGTAGATTCATTACGTATGTTGTTGATATGGTTTCACTTTGTGACTATTGCACCCCAAGGGTGCTTGAACCTGTTAATAAGAAAATACAAAGCATCACTGTGTTTACATGGAATAATATTGTTATTGCCGTTCCTGCTGTTGTTCTTTATTCGTTACTATACCTGTTATCAGCATACATTTGATTGCATTACATATTGACCGATCTTGATACACCTGACACATGTACTGATACACCGGACATGACACCCTTTACATATCAACTCAACCTGTTGAAACGTGACCTGACCTGTTACCTGATTTCATGCCTAATGCCGACGAACCTGACCATTCCTGCTGTCTATCCAGACAGACCTACCTTACCTGATTTTGTGTTGGCATTAGTCCTTGACTATTGAATACCTGACCTGACATACATAACTTGGGGGTATGGGGAAATCAAAGGTGAAACCGACTTGTAACTCAACAGTTCGATACTTGTTCTGATCAGTCTTACGGGCTTGGCCAGTCCGGGAGTGATGATGCTGACATCACTCATCCATCCTACTACCTATTACTGCTTAGCGGCACGTCTCGGATTCAGCCCCGAGGACCTTGACCGTGGTCCCGGGCACGCACGGGATACTATTGAGTTACATCGACGCTTCATCAATTGATTTCAAAGACTATAGAGTAGAAACCTGATAGGACAGTTTAGTCACCATTGCACATTACCCTGCTCTGTTATTTCTTAGTACTGCTTTATTCATGTTCATACCTGCATTGCTTATTACCATGTTTATATTATATTATTTGGTTGACATGACGCGCTGACGTCTGGGTTTTGCATGGCCCAGATTCCTTACCACTGTCGACGACCGAGCAGGAGTACTTCAGCCAGCAGGCTGAACTGTGAGTCCTTAGGGTTTAGTTTATTTATTTCATTTCATTTCCAGATGTGAGCCCGCATTATGGGACGTACTGTTTATTTATTGTATTGGATCATTTGCTTCCGCACTTATTGTTTATTGATTCTTGTTATTATGGATTTGGACATGTATTAGATTAGTTTATTATTTTGTTCTTGATATCTCTACAACCGTAATGTGACTGTGGATGGATATTTCCTACCCACAGGTAGCATGGTTGGCTATGTCACGTGCCCAATCTTGCGTACTCTGGGAAGCGGGGCGTGACACCACTCCCTTAATTACTATATTTTACCTTTTCTTTTTATTCCTCGGCCCGGCCCACTCTCTCACCCAGCGCCCGCTTTTTCCTCGACCCGACCCGCTACCTCATTCATCTCCTTCCTCGCAACGGCTATTTTTCCTCAATTCCCGCGCACGTTTCTGTCGCGACCACGTCGCCGCGCTTCTCGCCTCCGCCGACGCTCGCGCTAGCGAGCGTTACCCACGACATCGCCTTCGACCCCTCCTCGTGACACGTCTCTTTCTCCTCTCATAATTCCTGCTCTCCTCTCCCGACGACTCTCCTCTCTCTAACCTACATCCCGACCTCGCGAGCACATCGCCGCCGTCACCTCCGACCACCTCTTACCATTATCACCGCCCTCTTCTCCGCACAACCTTCCCTCTCTCTTCTCTGCCACCATCACCCAGCACCCAAACCCACAGCCGAGCTCGAACCCCTGCACCCGAGCTCGACATCCCCTGCGCCGACGACCGGTGAGCTCCTCGTCTCGTCGTCCACGCACCTGCATCTCGTCGACGCCCCTGCACCTCCTTATCATCTGCACCACCACCCTCACTTCGAACCCGAGCCCCGCTACCTCTCTCTTTCTCTCTCTCTCACACTCTTTCCCCCTCTCTGTTTACTCTCTCTCTTTCACTCTCTCCCCCTCTCTGTTTCCTCTCTCAATCTCTCTCACTCATCCCTCTCTAACTCTCTTCTCCTCTGCCTCTCTCTTCCCCTACTCCTCTCTCTCTCTCATTGCTCTCTCTCTCTTTCTCAGCAATTCTTTCTCTCTCTCTCTATGTCTAACATTCCCTCTTCCGGCCACCACCACACAAGCCGCCCACCATCAAGAGCTGCGACCACCGCAGACACCCCGACGACGCCCCGAGCCCCCACTGGCCGAGAGCAGACCCGAGCTCATCCGGAGCCGATACCGTCGCGGTGCTAGCATGTCGCGCGCCCGTACTGTACCTCGCTGCCGTGCGCCTCCAGGCAAGTTGTATACTTACTACATGCTATTTGGTATTTGTTACGAACTATAATCTTATAAATTCTATACTATATAACCCCGAAAAATTATAAGATGCAACTGTTTGATGTGTGACCCCAATGGAATTACTTGTCTAATTTGATGGAACTAGTTAGTCTATCTTGGCCCATGTAGTGATGAACACCTTGTACAAATTTCGCTGGAAAATATGACCGTTAACGACGAAAACAACTACCCTCAAGTTTACTCGTAAAACTGGAATTCTATTGTACCTGAAAACCGTTAAATTCACCATAAATCATATACATACTGGAATGGTGCGTTCGAGGGCTTAAATCGAAGCCGACTCGACGAACTTTAACCCTATACTGGTTTCCAAATATTCCTGTACTTGAACTATGTTGATTTTTGGATCGGAGTGCGACTTTGGACTGCAGTCCAGAGCGACTCCAGTTGTTGCTTGCTGTTCCGTAATGGGTACCACAAGATCTCCTTAACTCGTAGATTGTGGAACTCTGCTTCTTATTATAGGTAAATCTGTTAGCTAGACAAAACAATTGGTTTCATTCTGTTTCGTTACCGTTTGATATTTAATCTGTAATTTAATAGATCGGACACATAACAGTCCCAGCAGAATCAGAACTGACATATTGTTATTGAATAGTGTATATTTCCTGACGTACAGACGCGATCGAAGATCCGTCTATTGCGTTGAAAACCTTACTGAGAACCCTAGATTTCATTCAACTGTAGCGTCACTAAATTCTGATCCCAACTGGGATTAAAATGCGTTACGAAACGGACTTCTGATTCTGAAACCGGATTTCCAGCCGCGAACGATTAAAATGAAATGGTTATAATTAATGATCCTGGAACCCGATTGGCTTGAAACTAAATTCGATGGATAGATAACTGAACATACTAATTATTACCTGTTTATCATTTCGCTAAACTATACACGTACGTTTCATGATAAATCGTGCAAGTGATAGAATGCTATTTTTGTGACACCTTAATCATGCTTCATATACTGTTTACGTATCATATCATACCCATATCGTTGCAGTGATAACCTAGTGACATCGTGCATTTACCCAGTGTTAGATTCTAGTGATGATTGTGGCAAGTACGTTAGTGTTCGTGTATCCGTGAATAAGTGAAAGTGATACGTACTTGTACACAATCAGTGACCCTATTATTCTATTGCATTGTCGACGTCTGTGGGATGCGTGTACGTGTGACTATAAGTGGTATGGGACACTTATGGAAGCTCTTGCACGGGTGTCACAGATAAGGCACCAGACACTGCCATTTATCTTAGGTATTAGTCGGGACGTGCTTGATGGAGGTCTTGCCTCCAGTTCTCGCGCAGACTTGTCACAGACCGATTGGTATTTAGGGTTATGGTTAGCGTTTGATGTAGACCACGGGGTGTGGGGTAGTTTAAATGTGAGTTCAACAGAATCTCGAGAGTCCCATGCCGGCTTATATATTTAGGGAGATATATGGAGATTTACAGGGTATGTGATATTCACCGTGATATACATGTTACATGTTGGGCCCGTGGTCCCTTGCCCTTGGGTTCTACCCTTGGGTGGAGGACACTCGCGAGTGGTTGACTCTCACACATGGACTGATGATAGGCTTAGTGACCTGTACAGTGAGACTTAGAGACTGATAGGGATACTGGCATTGAGATATCTTATTTACTGTGTTGACATACGTGGCATATCGTTCTACTGTTTTTACTGTTCCGCTGCATTGATTACTGCACATTCTTATTCAGGCTGTCATTGATTTACTGTTTCACATATCTATTACCACTGTTAGAATTGTCACATGATTTATATATATTATATTGCTATTGTGTCGCTCTGACGACCTGAATATGCATGCTCAGTGTGAGGAGAAGATTTAGCCTAGACCAGGACTAGACGCACTTCACGGACATCTTGTTTAGCTATTCAGAGTTATATCTTTTGTTACCCATCAGGTCAGTTCATTTTACTGTTTTATTCCAGTTACTGCATTTCTCATTACCTGCGCATTATTTACTGTTTACCATGATAAACTAAAAGCCGAAGTGTGACTACGGTGGGACATTTCCTTGACCGTAGGAGCATGGCTGGCCTTGTCTACCCCTCGTATTCCGTATTTTGGGAAGCGGGGCGTGACAAATATCAATGGAGAAAGATGAAGAGGAAGAAGAAAATACAAACTCTTATCCTAAAATCTAATACAAGAAAAGCTCCCCTTTTACTTGGCTTGGAACTGGGCTATTTATAGGAAGATACATGAAACCCTAGGGATACAATCTGAGACAAAATGAAGTTACAAAAATACCCTAAAAAAACGAGCCAGCATTGAGTTGACTCGGCCGTGGATCCGCGGCCTAAGTGCCACATTGGCCGCGGATCCGTGGCCCTTTGGTTGACTTGGAGGGTCGTATTCTCTGGGGTTCTCCATGTTGTTGTTCTCTTCTGTTTGGTATACTTGGTTTCTCAGAATCACTTCATTTTTCTTCTAGATTTTTAGCAGTCCAAAAAGGTGAAATGAAGTGGGCTTTTGCCTTAATTTTCTTGAGCTCCGCGTTGAAATCTTGGATCTTGTGTTGCCTCTTGTGCTTTGTGCATGAAATGACCAATGGTTTGCCATTTTGTCCCTCGAACTGGTATGCGGCATCATACGGATAGTGAGCGGAGACCCGTATTTATCTGTTGTTGGCTGTAGCCTTGAATTTGTTGCGACTTTTCATGAATTTCACTGTTTAGAGCCGAGAACCTGTAACCTGCACTTATTTAGCAAACACGAATCAAGAGTACCTACCTATATGCAATGTGATAAAAAATGGGCGATATAAAAATGCAAAAATCTGGTATGAACAAATACCCCCAAACTTATCTTTTGCTCGTCCCAAGCAATGCCATTTTATTCACAAAAAGTCCTAACCTCACTTTCGCAGGGAACGCGATTGCACTGAGCTCGTGCAACAAGCCGGTAAACCTCTAGGTTGCCCTAGAAGAGGAGTGTTATCTTCTGAGGGTTTTCAGCGAATACTATCCACAAAATCCGATCAAATTGGCCGTTTGCTCTAATTCTACAGTTCAGCATTCTAGCAAGAAACTCTATCTTCTTTAACTTAGAAATCATCAACCCATATTTTTCACACTTCCTTTTCATTTAACTTAAGATCCTATACGTTTTGCCAATTTATAAAGCTCTCAGTATCTCTTGAGTTTTCCTTCTAAAACGCAATCTGAAATTCGGAATTTTTATCATCTCTACTGAAGATATGAACCCTATTTTTCATTCCTATCTCTCCTCCAAAGTACGATCATATACCCCTACATGTGTGTAATTATCACCCCTACACTTGAAAATTCAATTCAAGCTATAATACCCTTGCCTTAATACCTAGTACTACTTCTTTTCATTAATGATGGACGGTTTTGCTCATACATCTTTCATGCGACTATTAATGCTTCTTGAGGCACTAATATCCGATTATTGAATGTATAACTTAAAGCGTAAATAGCAGTTTACAGTTCTTGTATTTTATTCCTTTTTTATTTTTATTTTATTTCACGACCGGATATATTTTTCAATGATGCTCTTTTGGTGGTTTGCTTTAAATGCCGTTTTTTTTCTTTCATACTAGGTTTTCAGGAAAGAGTATTTCTAGGTATCCACTATTATCCCGAGTTCTAAGTTGTGTGTATGTGCGATTTGTAGGGTATATATTTTCAGAATTTGGACTTAAGGTTCAGAATTATTTTTCAGACTTACTCTTCAAATAAAGCTTTCAATACTCTTCCCTCATTTCAACTTAGCCCAAGAACTGAACTCAAAATTACTTATTTATAAATAAACTGCAAGAACGTATATTTTCTACAGTATACTTCAAGGAAGGTTTCTTTAGGGTTTTTAGTTTACTAAATTTAGGATTTAGTTTTCTCTAACTAGTCAACCGTCATGTCGAACTCGAGTCAAATATGGCCAATATTGAAATTTTCATTTTTTTTTTCATTTTTTCATTTTTAATTTTTAATTTTTTTATAATGTAATGCAGAAAAAATGCGACGCGGAATTTAAACATGCAAAACAAATATTTACATAAATAAAAAAAACGTGTAGATGCAAAGATAACTATTTACAACCAAACCCTACCCCCAAACTTACCGACAGGAGTGCCCTCACTGCTGCCTTCGACATCTCCAAGATGCGGCATCACTTGTTCCCGCCTCACCCCTGTCCGTCCCCTGACCTTTCGATCATGCTCGTTCCTCTCGTGCCAGTAGGGTGGACATTCCCTGTTCCAGACTCGTCAACCGCTGATCAAAGTTTGTCAGCATCCCTAATACTCGTTCTACCTCCTTATGGGTATGTCGTATTAAGCGTGCTTGCGCAGCGGGGGTTAGCTCTTCATCGCTCGCTGTGGAGCTCGTGTTGGGTGTCTTGGCCATCACATCTTCGGCCGGCTCGATGCGCGACCATAATTCATGAAATCTTATGTAGGATGTGGAGACACCCTCAAGAAAGGGTCGATGGGAACCCCACCATGCATGTAAACGTCAAATTTCTCAACAGGAAGGAAATAGCGATACAGTTTTGTCACTAACTGTAACACCTTAGGATGTGATGAGTGGATAATTATACTCTAAAGTATGGTTTTTAATAAAAATTTTACTAAATCGATTTTCAAATATTTTATCAAAATTAATGAATATTTTATTAGAATTTATTTAGGCTTGCACACACATGTGCATGTAAACTAGGGTTAGACCATGATTAGCAACCAAGGTGGATTAACCCATTTTCCTTAAGTTTATTTAGTTTTTAATTTAGTGTGTTTGTTTTTTTTCTCTCAAATGGAAAATGATTTGTGTTGGGTTGACTTGGTGAGAGAGAGAGAGAGAGAATGGCATCATGGCTTGAGCCATGCTCTCATTTAATGAAGAGAGAGAGGGGGGGTTGACTCCTTTGTGCTCTCATTTCTTTTGTTCCCCACTCATTTTTTCACAACTCTCTCACTCATACACAACACCAACAACACCAACTGCAGCAGCAGCATAAGAAGCAGCAGCAGGAGCCCCAGCAGCAGCAGCAAGAAACAACAACAAGAAGAAGCAGTAGCAGCAGCAGCATCAGCACCATTATCAGCAGCAGCAACAGCAGCAGTGCAACACCTCCTCCTCCTCTTCTTCTTCCTCTTCTTCCTGCACACTAAGACCAAGAGAGTGAGGTATAATTGCCTAGCCCAACTTCCTTGCTTGCTAAACTAATGGTTGTTAAGCTTAGTTAGTGTTAAATGTGCGTTTTAGTGCTAAAATGGTGATTTGTGTGGAGTTTTAGCAAAGTGGTGATTTTGATGGTTAGCCTAGCTTAATTAAGTGTTATTAGGGCCATGTAAACCTAGTTTAAACCCAGATTTCACCAAAATACTATAGGGTTTCATTTAGTGCAAAATTTAACGTTTTAAAGTGAATTTTAAGCTTTCTGTAATCTGCTGTTGCCCCGGTGGTTTCAGACAAAATCTGGGAAAACTGGAGCATGCACACTGGACCTAGACCACACACACAAAGCACGAACCCCTAATTCCACACCCGGGCTGCCAATTTATTCGTTCTGGCCACAATTTGCGGCCAGATAGGGGAGTCAGGTGCTGGGGTTGGGCCTAGGGTAGTCTGCTGCATATTCTAGTGTTTTGGCATATGCAACTTTTCACTTTTGTGCCCGAGTCAAAATCTGGAGCCAAATATCGTTTTTCCTATACGTTTAGTTTGCGCGACACGTGTGATACGTGAGTGGGTTCTGTGTTCCAGCGTGTTGCGACGTGTCGGGGTAGTTTTAGACGCGTATACATTCGTTCTAGCGTGTCGGACACACGCGCGTTTAGTTCGCGATGCGAGTTCTCGTTTGATTTCGATATCGCGTTTTCGTAGGATTTTGCTTATATATGAATTCTTTGTGTAAATTCTAGGTTTGCAGGCGGGTACGTCGGACGCTACAAAGAAAGGGAAGCAAGTGGTCGGTTACGCTTAGCACGCGACCAGGTGAGTAGATTTAAAATCTACGGGGAAATCGCCCGTATGGCGTTAAGCGTCAGGGCGTGATAGGATATTTTAGTCGTGTATATTCATATATACTATTGTAGCATACCATCTTTTGTTGCATATAGAATGGTAGTTTTAGAACACTGCACTGTCACTGACGGTTCAAGTTGCACGAGCACTATTTGCATGTTACACTCACACCGTTAGTGATTACCATGACACTCGCACTATAGGATTGCTACGAATTATATATCGTCTTGATTACCGCTTCGTTGATGATTGTCATGAATTTGTCGCATATCGGCATATATACACAGATATTGATATCTTCATACTTGCGCACATGCACACTGTATATTCATACCAGTGCACAAATATATTGATATCTTCATACTTGCGCACATGCACACTGTATATTCATACCAGTGCACACATATATTGATATCTTCATACTTTCACACATGCACATTGTATATTCATACTAGTGCACATATATATTGATATCTTCATACTTGCGCACATGCACACTGTATATTCATACCAGTGCACACATATATTGATATCTTCATACTTGCGCACATGCACACTGTATATTCATACCAGTGCACACATATATTGATATCTTTATACTTGCGCACATGCACACTGTATATTCATATTAGTGCATACATATTGATATATTCCTACTTGCGCATATGCACACTGTATATTCATAGTAGCGCTACACTCATATTCGTGTATATATCCATTTGCACATCCATACCTACATACATACATATATTACATACATGGATGATATTGACTTGATTTCAAGAAAATATGGACCGCATGAGATACTTTCAAAACTGGATTCTTTTAAAAAGAGCGGTTTTCCCCTTTTACTCTTAGTGTCATACGACACATTGCATGGATTTACGCATTGAGTTTGGATTTATGAGATTTCTGGATTTGAGAACCGTGGTATTATTTTAAGAAAATACGCACTGTTTTAAAAACCCGGTTTCTCTTGATATGATATTTCAGTGCGTTCACCATGAGTTTTCTCGGTTCCAGAAAGCTTGTGTGAGTATACCCGATTCGAGGAGTGGTAGGCACCGATTGCGGGTACATGGTGGACCCGGTATGGTACCCCAGGGCAAGAAAACTCGTATTGTTAGACGGTGAGCCCGGTGGAGGGACTACTACTTAACGGTGATTGGTTGGACCTGGCGGTTATCCGGAGGATACTGACCAGAGCTGAGAGATGGATACGGTCCGAACCGTACTGCCGGGGCCGAGGGCCGATTCCTCAGACGGAGCCCGTGGGCCGATCCGGACTGACGGAGCCCGATACATGAGGATTTGCGTGTCGATGCTGGACACGATCATTTTATGATATTTTGAGTGCCGATATTGGGCACTCACGATATTATGAGGTTTACAGGATTTGAGGGCCGATTAGAGAGACGGCGCCTGAGTTTTACTGGGATTTGGGTGTATTGATGGACACCGGTTATTTTCCATGTTGACGTTCCGTGTAGATGTTATTTATTCCCATGCTCAGCATTCAGTGTTATACATCTCATCCTGTATCTGTAGTACCTGATATAGTACACTTGCTATGCACGATTATTGCATACCCCGCTCATCCTATATAGATGTTATTAGATTGCACATGCTATGCACGATTATTGCATACCCTGCTCATCCTATATAGATGTTATTAGATTGCATTTTCTATGCACGATTATTGCATACCCTGCTCATCATATTGAGATGTTATTAGATCGCACTCGTTGCATGATTATTGCGCATCCAGCTTATCATATAGATGTTATCTGTTGGTATAGGTTAGAGTATCGCAGTACGTGCATACTCGCGATTACCTTTATATGTTATCTACTATTCACGAGTTGGCAACTCACCCCCGTTGTGCCACAGTGTTTGCAGGTTGCCCCTCAGAGTAGTCGCGGCAGGCTGCCTTCTTGCATCTTTTGATACAGATATCACTGCAGTTGGCGCGTGAGCCCTTTTGCTGATAGGTGGGTTTTTGCGGTATCTGTTTATTTTCCTGTTGTATACACTGTTGTATCTAGTACTCTCCATCTACTACTTATGTATTGACTTAGAGACCAGTTGTGAGGACGATGTATATTATTTTGTACTCTAGTGTTGAGCTCGTTGTGAGCCGACTTTATTTATGCAGTTTTATATTTCATGTTGTCTTCACTTATTTTTACTCATTCTTCGCTACGGCGTCGCATATTATCATTGTGGTGATTGTTTCCGCCATTGGGCGCGATTGCTCCCATTTGAGATGCTTTATTCTTATTGTATATCATTTTACTTATATATTGCCTTGTACCTGATTTCGGGACTTGTTTTTACAAAGGAAATGCTGCCAAAATTTTTAAGATAATAACTTGAACTTTAAAGAATATTATTAAATTACATAAGGTTTTCTAAACATTTTAACAAATGTTTCTATCAAATGTTTTAACACTCATTACTTTTAATGGTTTTGATTTCTGGGTTTCGGCTTACTTAGTCGCGTTACGCCTTTAGACGTTACGTGGCTAAGTGCCGGTCACGGGCCGAACTTTGGGTCCTGACAAAGTTGGTATCAGAGCGTAGGTTTTACCTTCGCAGTGTAGGATGACCCTGGTATGATGGAGTAGGTAGCTGAAGTAGAGTGGCGTAGCGTGCGTATGTTCCGCGGCATACTCACGACACGGTACTCCGACTAAGTGACCTTAAGACTTATTGATTGAAATTCCTACATGATTACCTACATTCTTGTGATTCGATTTTCGTATCCTTATCGAATCATACTTTCTTTTCATCCATTATGCGCCAAAGTCTACGAGGGCACAGAGAGCGACCACGAGAGCCGAGATTCGAGCTGACTCGTCCGAGACGAGGACTGACCTAGGCAGTACACCTGTTGTACCAGAGCAGTCTGTTCCTCCTACGACAGATCAGATCGCCATGCTAGGGGCCGGTATGCAGGAGATGTGCCAGATGATAGGATCGCTAGTCGAGACACTTCGAGCGCAGCGACTAGAGGTAGTTCCACCCGTTACGGGGACCGCGATGGTACCTACAGTACAGGCAGTTGCCCCTACAGCTACAAAGGTCATCACAGTATCGCTACCAGAGTTTATGAGGCTGAAGCTTCCGGCCTTCACAGGCACCGATGCAGCCGAGGTCCCACAGTCTTTTATTGATAGGATGGTCCGGATATGTCGTTCACTCAGATGCTCAGATGCGAGATGGGTAGAGTTCGCGAGCTTTCGCCTGGAAGGTCTTGCGCAGAAATGGTGTGAATCGGTCGAGATGGGCAGAGCAGCAGGTCTTTCTCCCATGACCTGGACCGAGTTTGTGACGGTATTTCTAGCCCGTTTTCTTCCCCAGAGTGTCAGGGATGCCCGAGCGCGCAGGTTCGAGTCTTTACGCCAGACGCCAGAGATGACAGTAGCAGAGTACGATGTGCTGTTCACCGAGCAATCTGTTTATGCCCCATACCTAGTGGCTACTGAAAAGATGCGAGCAAAGAGATTTGTTCGAGGCTTACTTACCCCACTGTTCCTGGCAATCAGCGCACAGCATTGCGAGACATATGCAGCAGCTATAGACACAGCCCTATTAGTCGAGGAGCGCCTTGCAGAGATTTCGGTAGTTCCAGGGCCGAAGAGGGTTCGTACTGATACAGCAACACGAAGACTCCCATTCGGACGCTGTGATAGACGTCGTACAGGTAGCATAGACTCGGGGCAAGGTCAGATGTTTAGCTCTTATCCTCAGGAGGGTCAGTAGTCGTCGTGTGGATGCTTTGGGTGTGGTTGTCCCCGTCACCACATTAGAGATTGCATCGAGATACGCCGGAGGGGGGCAGCAGTACCACATGTCACACTTCCAGCTTCCCTACCCCAGAGGGTGTTGCTTATTGTACCTACTGTTGCTCCACGCCAGACTCATGCACAGAGAGGCCGTGGTCGCGGAGGGTTTACTCATAGAGGACGAGGTGGCCGAGGCAGAGGACAACCAGCTGCCGGCAGAGTACAACCAGTTGCTAGTAGGGGACCGCCAGTCGCAGGTGGAGGACAGGCACGGGTTTTTGCGTTGACGCATCAGGACGCGTAGGCGTACAATGCAGTGGTTTCAGGTACCCTATCAGTATGTTCTGTTGACGCACACGTGTTGTTTGATCCCGGATCCACGCACTCGTACGTTTCCACACACTTTGTGCCGAGTTTTGGTAGAGAGTCCGGTGTGCTTGATCAGCCGCTTGTTGTGACCACTCCTGTAGGCGAGTCGTTTGTTGCTAGGCACGTGTTCCGATCCTGTGTTGTCCGTATTGGCGAAAGAGAGTTGCCTGTCAACTTGATCCTTCTTGAGATGTTGGACTTCGACGTTCTTTTAGGCATGGATTGGTTAGCCACGTGCTATGCGTCGGTGGACGGCCGCGAGAAGACAATTAGATTTTGTTTTCCCGGCGAGTCGGCTTTTGTTGTGCAGGGGGACCGTGGTGCCGCCCCTCACAGTCTGATTTCTTCTCTTCGTGCTGGATAGCTGTTGAGGAAGGGATGTCAGGGATTTCTAGCTTATGTTTGCGATACTAGAGCTACAGATGTTCCGTTAGACCAGGTTCCGATTGTTTGTGAGTTCCCTGATGTCTTCCCTGACGAGCTTCCCGGGCTACCGCCTGAGCTCGATATTGTTTTCTGTATTGATTTGATTCCCGGTACGGGGCCTATTTCCATACCGCCTTATCGGATGGCCCCGGCGGAGCTTAGAGAGTTGAAATGCTAGTTGCAAGATTTGCTGGATAAGGGACTTATTCGACCCATTGTGTCTCCCTAGGGTGCTCCGGTTCTGTTTGTCAAGAAGAAGGACGGCAGTTTATGTCTGTGTATCGACTACCGCCAGCTGAACAGGGTTACCGTACGGAACAAATATTCTTTGCCGCGCATCGACGACTTGTTCGACCAGCTTCAGGGGGCGGGATACTTTTCGAGGATCGATTTGCGATCAGGATACCATCAGTTGTGGGTTCGACAGGAGGATATTCCGAGGACAGCTTTCCGCACACGTTACGGCCATTATAAGTTTTTGGTGATGTCGTTCGGACTCACCAACGCCCCAGCAGGGTTTATGGACTTGATGAACCATATTTTTCGGCCGTATCTTGATTTGTTCATCATCGTATTCATTGACGATATTTTGGTGTATTCCTGGAGCCGAGAGGAGCACGAGCAGCACCTGCGGATCACACTGCAGACCTTAAGGGAGCATCAGCTTTTCGCAAAATTCTCCAAGTGCGCATTCTGGCTTAACAGCGTAGACTTCTTGGGTCACGTGATTACACGAGATGGTATATGTGTGGACCCGAGGAAGATCGAGGCCGTTCAGCGTTGGCCCAGACCTGCATCAGTTACGGAGATCTGCAGCTTTTTAGGACTGGCCGGCCACTACAGGCGATTTGTACAGAACTATTCCCGTATTGTTGCACCGTTGACCGGTTTGAACCGGAAGGGAGTTCCTTTCGATTGGACGGAGGAGTGCGAGCATAGCTTTCAGCAGCTACGGACTTGTTTGACTACGGCACCGGTGTTATCATTGCCTTCAGGATCGGGCGGATTTGTGGTCTATTATGACGCTTCTCGAGTGGGGCTAGGGTGTGTTTTGATGTAGCATGATAGGGTGATCACGTATGCTTCACGGCAGTTGAAGAAATATGAACAGAACTACCCCACTCACGATTTAGAGATGGCTGCAGTGGTCTTTGCACTCAAGATCTGGCGACATTAACTATACGGCGAGTCGTGCCAGATATTCACTGATCACAAGAGTTTAAAGTATATATTTCAGCAGCGAGAGCTGAATCTTAGACAGCGCCGTTGGATGGAACTAGTAAAGGACTACGATTGCGAGATCTTGTATCACCCGGGCAAGGCAAATGTAGTAGTGGATGCTTTAAGCAGGAGGTCCGGAGGTAGTCTATCTTATTTGAGCGCAGTGCAGAGGAGTCGTCGGCAGATTGGCAGACTTTATGCGACAGCCGAGTGCAGTTCGAGTTCACGCCGATCGGGGGACAGCTTGCGCATGTTCGTGTACGCCCACAGTTGCTTGCCGTATACATGAGGCACAGTACAGTGATGACCGTTGTTCAGAGATCATGGCACAGATTGGACAGGGCAGATTTTTCGAGTTCGTGATTGATGATCAGGGGATACTGCGATTTGTGACTAGACTGTGTGTACCAGATGCTGAGGGACTGCGGCGTGAGATTCTTGAAGAGGCACATCGATCGGTGTATAGTGTTCATCCGGGTTCCACAAAGATATACCATGATATGAGAGATGTTTACTGGTGGGACGGAATGAAGAAGGACATCACAGACTTCGTGTCGAGATGCCTGACTTGTCAGCAAGTAAAGCCGAGCACCAGAGGCCAGCGAGAGAGTTACAGCCGTTACCCATTCCGGAGTGGAAATGGGAGCAGATTTCTATGGACTTCGTTGTGGGTCTACCCAGGACTAGGCGAGGGTATGACTCCATTTGGGTGATCATGGATCGTTTGACGAAAGCGGCTCACTTCCTACCGGTGAAGACGACTTTCGGATTTGCTCAGTATGCCCAGATTTACATCGACGAGATTGTACGACTGCATGGAGTCCCGATATGTATCGTGTCCGACCGAGGCACCCAGTTTACCAGACGACTATGGCAGAGGCTTCAGGAGGCTTTGGGCACCCGCTTGAGTTTCAGCACAGCATTTCATCCGCAGACCGACGGCCAGTCAGAGCTGACTAATCAGACTCTCGAGGACATGCTCCGAGCGTGCGTTTTAGACTTTGGTGGTAGCTGGGATCATCATTTACCCTTGGTGGAGTTCTCCTACAACAATAGTTTCCAGGATATTATTTAGATGGCACCTTTCGAGGCTTTGTATCGGAGGAGATGTAGATCGCCCGCCTGTTGGACAGAGCTAAGTAAGAGCAGTATTTTAGGGCCGCAGATCGTACAGGACACGACCGAGTGTTGGAGATAGTGCCCTCATAGTCAATTATTGGATCGCAGGTACGTGATTGCAATGATTGCGGAGGACCTATACCGGTAGAACAGTCTTACTCGAGATGATAGTATGCTATCTGGTTTGCCTTTATCAGTCGTGTACATGTTCAGGTGACTGATTGCATGTTACACTTTGATAGAGCCCTTAGGATCTTGCTTTACTACCAACAGTATGATGGCGATCATATACGTGAGAGTTGGGTAGTTTATATGCATATCCTTAATTGTGGTCCCTAGTCATGGGAGTTTCGAGACAGGGCATCGATACTCCGGAGTAGACTAGTGTATACAGTCGAGACCCTGACGAGGGGCGGTGGCCGGTCTCACAAGCCACTGGTGTCAGTTGGATCACCTAAGACGTATACAGGTGCTCATTGGGTTATGAGTACACCGGACAGGACTCGCAGGGAATCTGCTAGTTAGTACTATACCTATCGTCAGATAGCAGTTCCCTGGTGACATGTGTACAGGTTAGTTCATCGACCTGAGGTCATCATTTGTCTCGTGTGAGTTCCCACTGTGCTTTGATTTCTACCCTACCACGGCTCAAAGGAGTCGTGCAAACAGGTAGCTTTTGGGTACAGTCCCGAGCCATATGGAGGCACGTGAGCGGATCGGCAGGAGATTCGTCTCTCCCGGTATTGGGGGCGAGGTCGTGCTGTGTCTAGGAGAGCCATTACACAAAGTCCATGGCCATGGCAGGAGATTTACTGGTAGGTACTCCAGTAGTATCTCAGGGTGTTATTGGGCTACACTCCGACACGACTTATACTGCTATTGGGGGTCTGACGTTACTAGCCCCCTAGGCGGATATGCGATACTCATTGACGAACGGACCGGACTGTATATACATTGTCACTGTTAGGCTCAGTAGGGTTTCCGGATGAGTTCGCTCATCGGCCTCCCTTGAGTTCGCTCATCGGTTTCCCTTGAGGTCAGTCCATGGGCAACCGTTACGCATAGCTAGTGCCGCTGACGGTTTGTGGTTAAACCCACTGCCAGGGTACTGACGAGTCATTAGAGTCCCCCACAGACAGTTTCCCAAGTTTGGGCGAAACGTTGTAGAGGCCGTATGGTTTTATGGCAGGGTTCGGAAAAAGCACGTGCGTTTACGCACGTGTTATTTTTCGGGCAGATGATACTGGTCGGCTTTGGTTTAAGCCGGATCCGAGTATTATATTGAGTGGGTATAATATCTTTGTCTCGGTTGCATTTGTATTCGGTCGTAATACAAATGCGGGTATATTTATACAGTTGCGGGGTTATCCTGAAAGTCGTTTCAGGATCACTTTTGGAAGTTGCCAGTTTCCAGTTTTCTATCAGCCGTCTTTTAACATTCGGTTAAAGACGGATTTATCTTTTCTTGGATAGGGTTGAGTCGTGCTTCTAGAAGCTTCTTGATGGTGAGGTGGCTAAGTGACTCATCTTGACATTAATGGTTGCATTAATGACTTGATGAGGTGTTTTAGTGAGTCATGCTTTAGCTTTAATGATTCTTGTTTAGCTAAGGATATTTTGTGAGAAGCTTCATGTCTTATGGTCACCTCCCTCCTCTTACACTCACCCTCCTCATTCTATATGATGTGGCCGGCCACCCTTGAAGAGAGAAAGAGAGATTGATTTCATTTTTGATACAAAAGACTATGGTTTAAAGTGTATGGAAATTTGATAGTTCATTTCTTGTTCCATTTCGATTCTCTCGGCAACTTCATTAACCGATCGTCCACGGACTTGGACGAAGTGAGACAAAGTCATCTACTTATTCTCTACATCAATCTTGGTCGTCTCTTTTAGCAAACTTGACGACCGAGTTGCCTCAAGTCAGAGGCGGGAGCCCGTTTAAAGAATCAGTGATGTGGTGCCACCTGGACGAGCAGATCAGAGATCGACGAGATCGGAGCAGCCGCAACGGAGCGTGGGATGATGGTTAAAGAACGAAGAACTCGGATCGTTCGGTATAACCTTTCTACACTCTTTACAGTTTGTTAGTTTAGCAATAATGGAAGATCCGGGTTAAAGTATACGATAGCGCCAGTTAAAAAGTTTTTGTTCCGCATTTGGCGTCTGTAGACGGCCGGGGCGCTAGCGTAGACTTACACCGAGAAGATACAGCTGATTCGAGATAGGATGAGAACAGCTCAGAGCAGGCAGAGATCGTATGCTGACAGACACCTCCGCAGATTAGAGTTCGCAGTTGGCGATCACGTTTTTCTGAGGGTCTCTCCGATGAAGGGAGTGATGAGGTTTGGACGGAAGGGGAAGCTTAGCCCTAGATTCATAGGTCCCTTCGAGATCCTTGAGCGTGTGGGCGCAGTAGCATATCGTACGGCTCTTCCACCCGACTTCCCAGATGTTCACCTCGTATTCCACATGTCGATGCTTCGCAGTTACCTACATGACCCTTCTCACATGATTCATCATCAGACCGTTCAGCTCGAGCGCGATCTTTCGTTCACCGAGCAGCCAGTCGTGATATTGGACCGGCAGGTGAAGAAACTTCGATCGAAAGTCTTGCCATCTGTGAAGGTGCTTTGGCGCAGCCCGAATGGTGAAGAGGTCACTTGGGAGGCCGAAGGCGAGATGCGGAAGAAATTCCCTCATCTCTTTGAAGGTACGCGTAGCCTTATGTTTTTTTTAAATTCGGAGACGAATTTCTTTAAGGGGGGAAGATTGTAACACCTTAGGATGTGATGAGTGGCTAATTATACTCTAAAGTATGGTTTTTAATAAAAATTTTACTAAATCGATTTTCAAATATTTTATTAAAATTAATGAATATTTTATTAGAATTTATTTAGGATTGCACAAACATGTGTATGTAAACTATGGTTAAATTTGGGGTTAGACCATGATTAGCAACCATGGTGGATTAACCCATTTACCTTAAGTTTATTTAGTTTTTAATTAAGTATGTTTGTTTTTTTTCCTCTCAAATGGAAAATGATTTGTGTTGGGTTGACTAGGGGAGAGAGAGAGAGAGAGAGAGAGAGAGAGAGAATGGCATCATGGCTTGAGCCATGCTCTCATTTAATGAAGGGAGAGGGGGGGTTGACTCTTTTGTGCTCCCATTTCTTTTGTTCCCCACTCATTTTCTCACAACTCTCTCACTCATACACAACACCAACAACACCAACTGCTGCAGCAGCAGAAGAAGCAGCAGCAGGAGCCCCAGCAGCAGCAGTAAGCAACAACAACAAGAAGAAGCAGCAGCAGCAACAGAAGCAGTAGCAGCAGCAGCAGCAGCAGCATCAGCACCATTATCAGCAGCAATAGCAGCAGCAGTGCAACATCTCCTCCTCCTCTTCTTCTTCCTCTTCTTCCTGCACACTAAGACCAAGAGAGTGAGGTATAATTGCCTAGCCCAACTTCCTTGCTTGCTAAACTACTGGTTGTTAAGCTTAGTTAGTGTTAAATGTGTGTTTTAGTGCTAAAATGGTGATTTGTGTGGAGTTTTGGAAAAGTGGTGATTTTGATGGTTAGCCTAGCTTAATTAAGTGTTATTAGGTCCACGTAAACCTAGTTTAAACCCAGATTTTACCAAAATACCATAGGGTTTCATTTAGTGCAAAATTTAACGTTTTAAAGTGAATTTTAAGCTTTCTATAATCTGCTGTTTCCTCGGTGGTTTCAGACAAAATCTCGGAAAACTGGAGCATGCACACTAGACCTAGACCACACACACAAAGCACGAACCCCTAATTCCATACCCAAGCCGCCAATCTATTCGTTATGGCCGCAGTTTGCGGCCAGATAAGGGAGTTAGGTACTGGGGTTGGGCCTAGGGTAGTCTGCAGCATATTCTAGTGTTTTGGCATATGCAACTTTTCACTTTTATGCCCGAGTCAAAATCTGGAGCCAAATATTGTTTTTCCTATACGTTTAGTTTGCGCGACAGGTGTGATACGTGAGTGGGTTCTGTGTTCCAGCGTGTCGCAACGTGTCGGGGTAGTTTTAGACGCGTATACACACGTTGTAGCGTATCGGACACACGCGCGTTTAGTTCGCGACGCGAGTTCTCGTTTGATTTCGATATCGCGTTTTCGTAGGATTTTTCTTATATATGGATTCTTTGTGTAAATTCTAGGTTCGCAGGTGGGTACGTCGGACGCCGCAAAGAAAGGGAAGCAAGTGGTCGGCTACGCTTAGCACGCGACCAGGTGAATAGATTTAACTTCTACGGGGAAATCGCCCGTATGGCGTTAAGCGTCAGGGCGTGCTAGGATATTTTAGTCGTGTATATTCATATATACTATTGTAGCATACCATCTTTTGTTGCATATAGAATGGTAGTTTTAGAACACTGCACTGTCACTAACGGTTCAAGTTGCAGGAGCACTATTTGCATGTTACACTCATACCGTTAGTGATTGCCATGACACTCGCACTATAGGATTGCTACGAATTATATATCGTCTTGATTACAGCTTCGTTGATGATTGTCATGACTTTGTCGCATATCGACATATATACACATATATTGATATCTTCATACTTGCGCACATGCACACTGTATATTCATACCAGTGCACACATATATTGATATCTTCATACTTGCGTACATGCACACTGTATATTCATACCAGTGCACACATATATTGATATCTTCATACTCGTGCACATGCACACGTATATTCATACAAGTGCATACATATATTGATATCTTCATACTTGCGCACATGCACACTGTATATTCATACCAGTGCACACATATATTGATATCTTCATACTTGCGCACATGTACACTGTATATTCATACCAGTGCACACATATATTGATATTTTCATACTTGCGCACATGCACACTGTATATTCATACCAGTGCACACATATATTGATATCTTCATACTTGCGCACATGCACACTGTATATTCATACCGGTGCACACATATATTGATATCTTCATATTTGCGCACATGCACATTGTATATTCATATTAGTGCATACATATTGATATATCCCTACTTGCGCACTTGTACACTGTATACTCATAGTAGCGCTACACTCATATTCGCGTATATATCCATTTGCACATCCATACCTACATACATACATATGTTACATACATGGATGATATTGACTTGATTTCAAGAAAATAGGGACCGCATGAGATACTTTCAATACTGGATTCTTTTAAAAAGAGCGGTTTTCCCCTTTTACTCTTAGTGTCATATGACACATTGCTTGGATTTACGCATTGAGTTTGGATTTATGGGATTTCTGGATTTGAGAACCGTGGTATTATTTTAAGAAAATACGCACTGTTTTAAAAACCCGGTTTCTCTTGATTTGATATTTCAGTGCGTCCACCATGAGTTTTCTCGGTTCCAGAGAGCTTGTGTGAGTATACCCGATTCGAGGAGTGATAGGCACCGATTGCGGGTACATGGTGGACCCGGTATGGTACCCCGGGCAAGAAGACTCGTATTGTTAGACGGTGAGCCCGGCAGAGGGACTACTACCTACCGGTGATTGGTTGGACCTAGCGGTTATCCGGAGGATACTGACCAGAGCTGAGAGATGGATACGGGCCGACCCGTACTGCAGGGGCCGAGGGCCGATTCAGCAGACGGAGCCCGTGGGCCGCTCCGGACTGACGGAGCCCGATACATGAGGATTTGCGTGTCGATGCTGGACACGATCATTTTATGATATTTTGAGTGCCGATTTTGGGCACTCACGATTCTATGAGGTTTACGGGATTTGAGGGCCGATTAGAGTGACAGCGCCTTAGTTTTACTGGGATTTGGGTGTATTGATGGACACCGATTATTTTCCACGTCGACATTCCGTGTAGATGTTATTTATTCCTATGCTCAGCATTCAGTATTAAACATCTTATCCTGTATCTGTAGTACCTGATAGAGTACACTTACTATGCACGATTATTGCATACCCTGCTCATCCTATATAGATATTATTAGATTGCACATGCTATGCATGATTATTGCATACCCTACTCATCTTATATAGATGTTATTAGATTGCATTTGCTATGCACGATTATTGCATACCTTGCTCATCATATTGAGATGTTATTAGATCGCACTTGTTGCATGATTATTACGCATCCAGCTCATCATATAGATGTTATCTGTTGGCATAGGTTAGAGTATTGCAGTACGTGCATACTCGTGATTACCTTTATATGTTATCTACTATTCACGAGTTGGCAACTCACCCATGTTGTGCCACAGTTTTTGCAGGTTGCCCCTCAGAGTAGTTGCGGCAGGCTGCCTTCTTGTATCTTTTGATACAGATACCACTGCAGTTGGCTCTTGTACCCTTTTGCTGATAGGTGGGTTTTTGCGGTATCTGTTTATTTTCCTGTTGTATACACTGTTGTATCTAGTACTCTCCATTTACTACTTATGTATTGACTTAGAGACCAGTTGTGAGGACGATGTATATTATTTTGTACTCTAGTGTCGAGCTCGTTGTGAGCCGACTTTATTTATGCAGTTTTATATTTCATGTTGTCTTCACTTATTTTTACTCATTCTTCACTACGGCGTCGTATATTATCATTGTGGTGATTGTTTCCGCCGTTGGGCGCGATTACTCCCGTTTGGGATGCTTTATTCTTATTTTATATCATTTTACTCATATATTGCCTTGTACCTGATTTCGGGGCTAGTTTTTACAAAGGAAATGCTGCCAAAATTTTTAAGATAATAACCTGAACTTTAAAGAATTTTACTAAATTACTTAAGGTTTTCTAAACATTTTAACAAATGTTTCTATCAAATGTTTTAACACTCATTACTTTTAATGGTTTTGATTTCTGGGATTCGGCTTTCTTAGTCGCGTTACGTCTTTAGACGTTACGTGGTTATGTACCGGTCACGGGCCGAACTTTGGGTCGTGACACTAACATTGGGTATGGGTAATTGGCAGCCCCTTTGCCGGCGCCAATCGAGTGTAGTAATATAGTGCACATGTCATAACTAGGGCTTTTGGTCATTATTGTGTGCACTATGTGTCGGGATGGGGTAAAAAACATGGTATTGTGCGAACTTCCGAAAATGTTGTTTTATACCCAACAACACACGGTTAAAACGTTCGCATATAGCGTTCGATCCTGAATGCCCTTCCTAGGCTCCCTAGAACAGTCATCACCCATTAATGGCAGGTAGTCCTCAAAGCGGAGGGGTTGATCGTGTACGGGGATGCATGGTATTAAAGTGACTTCGTGAGTGAAGTCCCTATCGATAATAATTTCCCGATCCCCCCACAATAATCGTATGAACCCGTGTTTTGCTAAACATCTCTCCTCCACACTTTCAAAGAAACGCGCAACTAGATCCGGAATCGCGAACGCGTTTGAATGGTTAAATAACAGAAAATTCCATCCGCGTTTTCGGATCTCGTCGCCGAAATAGCTACCGTAAATATCATGGGCGAATAAGTGGGAGAAATCTTGTTCAAATTGCAATGTAGGGGCCTTGGACAGAGAGTAAATGCAGAACTATAAAATTTACAGAGAAGAGTTTAGAAGATCGAACCTCCTCTGAAAATTTCAGAGGGAGAAGCGTCGGAGAGGCGGCGGTTGCGCGGAAGAAGAGCAGATAGGCGGCGGAAGCGCGGCGGGATGAGGAGCTCTCTGGTGGATTCTTCAGCGGCGGCTAGGGTTTTGTTTTTGAGATTGAATTAGGGTTCGGGAGTGCATAAAAAGGGTCGAGGTGTATTTATAGGGCTGTTGGTCATTTGTACAAAAGCCCCCCCAAAAGAGGAATTTTTATTGCAAAAAAAAATTATTATTATTATTTTAATAGAACTGAATATTTACAAAAACACCCCCCCTTAAATTTATTTATTTATTTATTTTTACAAATTATTACAAGTGGGAATTTCACCTGGCAAGAAATATCCCGACCCACACAAAAACAAACAAACTGGTATATATATACCCCCAAACTTATTTGAAACTGTGTTTCCACTATTTATGGCTGGATAACCGAAGTTTGGTGGTAAGCGGAGAAAGATTAGTCAATGTAAACCGGCTCCAGCAACATCAGGAGCTCCTCCGAAGGTTCTGCGGTGAAGAACGGTTTTACCCTGTGTCCGTTCACTTTGAATAATGAACCGTCCTCTGGATTCTCCAAATCCACCGCGCCGTGCGGGTATACAGTCCGCACAAAAAATTGTCCTTTCCAGCGAGATCTGAGCTTACCGTGATGGAAATGTAGTCGGGTGTCGTAAAGAAGTACCTATTGTCCAGGTGTGAAAGTTTTGCGCGTAAGGTGTTTATCATGAAACACCTTCGTTCGGTTCTTAATGACAACCACGTTTTTATAAGCCTCATCCCGAAGCTCGTCAGTTCGTTGAGCTGCAGCTTCCGATAGCTTCCCGCATCTTCAAGGGTTAGATTCAGCTCTTTGATCGTCCAAAATGAGCGATGCTCGATTTCCACAGGTAGGTGGCAAGCCTTTTCATACACAAGCCGATAGGGAGACATTCCAAGATCAGTCTTGTAAGCCGTGCGGAATGCCCGAAGGGCATCAGTGAGTTTCAAAGACCAATCCTTACGGTTCTTGAAAACCGTTTTCTCTAATATCTTCTTGATTTGCCGATTAGAAACTTCGGCTTGCCCACATGTTTGGGGGTGGTAGGGTATGGATAGCTTATGATTAATGGAGTATTTCTGCATCAAGGCCTCGAAAGTCCTATTATAGAAATGCGTCCCATTGTCTCTAATGATCGCGTGGGGGTGCCTGAACCGGTAAAAGTTGTTTTCTTTAAGGAATCTAACGACAACCTTGTTTTCATTCGTCCGGCTTAGCACTGCCTCTACCCATTTAGAGACATAATCAACAACTAGAAGAATATACAGGTTCCCAAAAGTGCTGGGAAACGGCCACAAGAAATCAATTCCCCAAACATCGAAAATCTCAACAACAAAGATTGGTTGGAGCGGCATCTCGTTTCTCCTGGAAATCCGGCCCAAGTGTTGGCACCGGGAGCAAGTCTTGCAGTAATCATGAGAATCTTTGAAGAGTTGTGGCCAGTAGAAGCCACACTGCAAGACTTTCTTGGCTGTCTTTCTTGGGCCAAAATGCCCTCCACACGCTTGATCGTGGCAAAACGACAACACACTCTTGAACTCATTATCAGGAACACACCGACGAATAATCTAGTCGGGACAGTACTTGAACAGGTAGGGTTCGTCCAAGTAAAAGTATTTTACTTGGGATAAAAATCTAAGTCTGTCCTGACTTGACCATTCGTTCGGTAGTAATCCTGTTGCCAAATAGTTCACAATATCTGTGAACCAGGGTTCGCATGATACTGTCAAGAGTTGTTCATCAGGAAAGACATCGTTGATTGGGAGTGGAAGCTTCGGCGAAGATGGAAGTCGTGAAAGATGGTCGGCCACTATTTTTTCACATCCTCTTTTGTCCTTAATGACAAGGTCAAATTCTTTAAGTAAGAGTATCCAACATATTAACCGAGATTTTGCATCCTTTTTTGCAAAAAGATGTCGCAGAGCTGAATGGTCTGTATAGACAATGACTGGAGAGCCGATCAAATAAGGCCTGAATTTTTCTAAAGCAAACACAAAAGCCAAGAATTCCTTCTCGGTTGTTGTGTAATTTAGTTGGGCATCATTCAGGGTTCGGCTAGCGTAGTAGATTACGTGCAGCATTTTATCGATGTGCTGTCCTAGGACCGCACCGATAGCAAAGTCGGATGCATCATACATAATCTCAAAGGGATACGTCCAGTCAGGTTAAGAAAGAACGGGATCAGAGGTGAGTGAGCTTTTCAGTGATTCGAACGCAGTCACATAGCTCGAGTTGAAGTCGAATGTGGTATCCTTGATCAGCAGAAGTGTCAAGGGTCTAGCAATCTTGCTAAAGTCCTTGATAAATCGTTTATAAAAACCGGCGTGGCCAAGGAAAGCTCGGATATCTCTGACGCATCTAGGAGGAGGGAGATTGGAAATGACTTCAATTTTCGCTTTGTCAACCTTAATTCCATTTTGCGAAATGATATGTCCTAAGATAATACCTTCGCGTACCATGAAGTGGCACTTCTCCCAGTTTAAAGTGATGTTTTTATCCTTACATCAGGTAAGGACAACGTCGAAATGTTGCAGACACTCGTCAAAAGAATCGCCAAAGATAGAGAAACCATCCATGAGTATCTCCAAGAATTTCTCAACCATGTCAGAGAAAATTCCCATCATACACCGCTGGAAGATAGCGGGAGCATTGCATAACCCAAAGGGCATGTGGCGATATGCAAACATGCCTAAAGGACAGGTGAACGTGGTTTTGTCCCGGTCTTTCTCGGCGATGGGAATCTGGTTGTAACAGGAGTAGCCGTCCAGAAAACAGTAGTACTCATGTCCAGCCCATCTTTCAAGCATTTGGTCAATGAATGGTAGCGGAAAGTGGTCCTTTTGCGTTGCGGCATTGAGTTTTCTATAATCAATGCATACTCACCACCCTGTCTGGGTGCGAGTAGGGATTAACTCGTTCGCCTCGTTTGTGATGACCGTTATGCCCGACTTCTTGGGGACAACGTGTATAGGACTGACCCGTTGGCTATCTGAGATAGGGTAAATGATACCACTATCCAGACATTTGACGATCTCTTTTTTCACAGCCTCCTTCATGACTGGATTTAGTCGCCTCTGTGGATCCCTGGCTGGTTTGGCATCATTCGTCATATGAACGTGATATTCAACGATCAGGGGACTAATCCCTTTGATGTCCGCCATTGTCCAGCCAAAAGCTTGCCGATTGTTTTGCAAGACCGTGAGAAGGGCTTTCTCCTGATCTGGAGCTAGAGAAGCCGAGATGATGACGGGGGGGTCTCGTTCTCATCTAAGCAAGCATACTTGATGTGAGACCGCAACGGCTTGAGTTCGAGCGTTGGAGGTGAAACGATTGAAGGCAAGATAGGCAAAAAGGTCTCGAACTCAAAGGATTCTAACAGAGGCTCAAAAAGAGTGTATGCGACCGAGTTGGATGGTTCAACTAACGCATCCGAAAATTCAAAAGATTCAAACTCGATTGGCGACAAGCCAAGATCGTTCAAAAACGTGAAACACTCATAATCATTGTCGGGAGCGGAAGCAGCAGCAGGTTCACAGAGGAACGCACTAGTGGCGTCAAGATTGCTCTGATCGAACAAGAATTCCTCGAATTCACAGTCCTCTGGGGCGATCTCCTGGATGGAACAAACATCGAGTATATGAGTATTAGGTTCGGATGGCTGATTCCCTAACCTAAAAATGTTGAGTTCAATTGTCATGTTTCCGAAAGATAGGTTCATCGAACCATTTCGACAATTGATCACAGCATTTGAGGTTGCAAGGAATGGGCGATCGAGTATCACCGGAATTTGATTCTGGGGGTTAGCTACAGGTTGTGTGTCTAAAACAATGAAGTCAATAGGGAATATGAAGTCCCCAACCTTTATTAACACATCCTCTGGCTCACCCCTAAGATGGGTGATTGATCGGTCGGCCATTTGGAGAGTACAGTGTGTGGGTTTCAGCTCTCCTACACCTAGTTGCTCATATACAGAATACGGAAGCAGGTTAACACTGGCACCAGGATCCAAAAGTGCGCGGTTGATATTCTTATCCCCAATGGTTATTGAAATCGTAGGACAGCCAGGGTCTTTCCGTTTTTGAGGTAAAGCTTGGGTAAGAGTATCACTCATGGCACTAGCTAAGAAAACCTTCTTGGGTACCGATATTTCCTCTTCTTAGTGCACAAACCCTTCAAGATTTTTGCGTAGGGAGGGACTTGTAGGACTGCATCTAAGAGAGAAATGTTGATGTTAACCTGCTTAAGCAACTCCAAAATCTTCTCCATTTGTGGATTTTATTTATTGGACCTCAACTAGTTTGGAAATGGAACATTTTTTAAATTGGTTGAGTCCAATGCTTGTGGAGGAAATTGTGGAGTTAGAACGGATCCCAGAGCTGGAGTTTTAGTGGAGTGAGATGTGGGTCCGTTCGGAGCAGCGGAAGAAGAAGAGCCTTTTGAAGAATAGAGAATAGGCTGAGAAGAAGATGAAGAAGAAGAAGCGGCCGGGGTGTCATCATTTATCTGCATGCCAATATTGTTGTGCAACATCCTTCCAGATCTCAACGTAGTCACGGCACTCACATTATGGTTCTGTTGTTCAAGAGCAACATGTACATTATATGGGTGACCAGGATTTGGGAGTGGTTGAGATGGAAGCTTCCCTTTCTCTCGCTCGCTTAAAGCTGCATTCAGTTATGCAATCTGGGCTTCGATAGTCTTGATGCTTTGCCCATGTGCCGCAGTGTGGTGTACCAAAGAATGAATAGAAGACTGGATGTTGGCGGTGGATTGAGTCAATTGCTTTACAAACGCCTCCAGACTTCATTCTAACGAGGAAATCCTATCGTTGTTTGACGGAACAAAGTTGTTTTGAAGAAAAAAATTTTGGGTGCAAAGTTGTTCGTCGGATTTTGAAAAGGTTGGGGTTGGAAGGGCTGCTGATATTGATGTTGAGTTTGTTGCTGAGCTTGTTGTTGAGGAGGAGGGGGCCTCTGGAAGTTGTTGTGGCCTTGGAATTGATGCTGGTTCTGATTCCAAGCGAAATTGGGGTGGTTCTTCCAACCGGGATTGTAAATGGAAGAGTATGGATTATTTCTTAGTCTTGGCTAAAATGCAGCATTGACCTGATCCTATCCTTGAGAAGGTGGGTTGTAAGGACACTCTTCAGTCAAATGGGATGGATCAAAACAATAAGCGCAGATGGTACGAGGGGGAAGAGTAGGGGGAGGAGAAAGAGATGAGAATTTGCTCTCAATTGTTTCCAGTTTTCATGTGATTGCCGCCATGTCGGCCTTCACTGCAATTGAGATGTCGAGTTGATGAACTCCTGCCCTAGAGAGACCGAAAGAAGTAGTAGAAGAAGAAGTGTTCGGTCTGGTGCTTTCCTACTGAAGCGTCTGTTTCGCAAGATCATCGAAGAATTGCCAAGCTTCCTCGTCAGATTTGGATATGAAATGGCCTTGACAAATGGTTTCCAACAATTGCTTAGTTGTTGGATTCAGGTCCTCATGTAAGGTTTGGCAAAGTTGCCATCTCTCAATACCGTGATGAGGGTACTGAACAAGAAGGTCTTTATATCGGTCAAAGCACTTCAAAAAAGGTTCGATAGGAAGCTGGGAAAATTGGTTAATTTCGTTTCGGATCCTCGCGGTTTTGTGATTCGGGTAGAATTTTTTAAGAAACGCTTTTACAAACTCGTCCAAACTGGTTATGGAATGCGATGCGGTGCTATACAGCCACTTCTCAGCAAGGTCACACAGAGTGAAAGGAATGACTCATAGCCATATAGTATCATCGGACAGTTGGGTTGTCTTCATCATTGCGCAAACGTTCTGGAATTTGTTGATGAAGATGTAGGCATCTTCGGATTCCAGCCCATGAAATTTGGGCAACATGTTGATGAAGTGGGGCTTAATTTTGAAATTATTCCCATTGGCCGGTGGAAGTGAAAGACAGGTAGGGAGTGCGGCGCGGGTAGGATAGGAACGATCCTGGAGCGCGATTCGCTGTGGCGCTACAACAGGAGGTGGTTGTGGGTTATTCGCACCCAAATGAGGTGGAATTAGTCCCGGGGCAGGTAAAGGGATGTTAGGAGGAAATCCTGACATCACAGAAGAAGAATTTGGTGATGGCGATGGTGAAGATGAGGATGTATGAACAGAATCCCGGTCAACGTTGGAGTTGGCCGGCAAAGGTAAGGGTGAAAGAGGTGTGGAGGGAGTTTCGACATCGGAGTCGATCACGTAGTCGGTAGCGACTAACGTAACGCGGACTAGGCGGGCACTAGTGTTCCGAGTCCAACCGGACATACACTAAACGAGTTTAGTATAGTCAAAGCGTAGAAAGTGAGGGTAAGAAAACGTCAATGGAGAAATGCGGATGAAATGGAATTCTGGCGACAAAGGGCAAGTTTTTATAAAAGTTTTTGTTTTGTTGTTTTTTTTAGAAAGAGTTTTGCAAAAATATGTACGGACTTATGGCACAACTTCAAATAATCACAGTCAAAATATGCACAATCATACCTAGAGCTATGGTCTTCAAAGTCCGCTAGAATGCTCCTAACTGTTCCAAAGTGACAAGTTGTGAGATAACCCTCAAATCGTCTCTTCACTGCCAATTGTGGCCATGTAAGCACACGTGAGGTAAGGAGGGTTCCGCTCACGAATCACCGTGAGATGGGCCTTTTAAAATTAGCTTTCTCACTTGTCTAGCCTAGGCACCACAAAGTTAAGTTTAGATAAAAGATCGAATGTCCACAACCTTCCTCTGTCCTATTGAGCACGATAGTCCTTAGTTGGCCGAGTCTAAATATTTTTTATTAAGCTCAAGGGTAATGCGTATGCTTTCAGTGATTTTTGGGGTCTTAGGAAGGGTGATGAAATCCCCACCCAATCTAAATTGGTGTTATAGCCCCTTTAAGTCCGTATTATTTATGCAAAACTGTAACAAACAAAAATTTAAAACACTGGAAAAATTTTATTTGGCGGCGACGCAAAAAATCCTGCACAAAAACAGTTTAATTGGAGAGGGGAAGAGAGTTTGTGCAAAGAATACCGCAGAAAGAATAGTTTACTAGAGTTCAGAGGAGGTGAGAAGAGGATTGGAATACTCACAGAGAATTTTTGGTGCCGACGTCACAGTTTGACCGCGGTTCCGCGGTCAAAATTGCACTTCTTCCACGGTTCCACGGCTATACAGTCAGTTGGGAGCTTCAAATTTCTTCCCTGTGCTATGTTGGGTCTCCTCTTCCTGGTTAGAGCCCCTGAATCTTGATTTGGTCACTGAGTTTGCTCCAGAATTTTATAGTAAACCGTGGTTCTGTCTTGATCCGCCGCGGTGTCGCCGCGAGATATGGGTCTAACTCCCTACGAATTTGGCACTGAACTTGATCTTCTTCCTATCCTGCACACTTGCACAAAAAAGAATCAAAAGTAACAAGATGATTTTTACAGTATATTTTTTGTTTCGTTTTTGGTTATATATATATTCACAAATTAACCCGAAATTACACAAAGAAATAAACTACCGTCTCCCCGGCAACTACGCCATTTGATTGATAGGATTTTTGCGTGCTTAGTTTTAATTACCGCAATCAAGACGGTTTCGCTTGGTAGCTAGCCGGTTGAGTATGGGTCGGTCCACGGAGAGATGTGAATCTTTTTCTTAGTGTTTTAACGAGTTAAGTCCAATTTGTCCAAGTTTTCTTAGGTTCACTATATGCTAAAATATGTATAAAGAGAGCTTGTTAGGGTTAGGATTAGGTTAGTTTGAGTTGGGAGTCGCTCACTTTTTTCGTTGCCACTCTTAATATCGGTGTTACGGTAATCGGCAACAACGGTGATTAGCACGACTAGGAAGGAAACTTGCGAGTATAAGCTAGGCTTTCCAATGCTTAGTTCCTTCCTTTTGGTCCTTGTCCGTCCGTTCTTGGCTCTTAGCCTTAATCTCCGGTTAATTCAACCACAACCGGTCTCACTAAGGTATCATCTCTATCATGTAGGATAGGGTGCCGTAGGGAGCGGATTGTGATTCAATTAACGGGAGTCCGAATCAAGATGTTGGGCAAAGAAAAGAGTGTAGGAGATTTCCTTCTCTCAAACTTCCCTTATCCTACCCTAACAAGTGAGAAACTACTCACCCATTAAAAAGGAAAAGAAAATAAAACAAAGAAAGAAGATAGGAAGAAATGTGTTTAGAAAATCACAACTAGCTATTTGAGACCTTACTTTGGCAAGTATCATACTTAAGCATCATTGTTGTAAAGATAAAGGAAAAGAGAAAAAAAAGCAAACAAACAACAAATAATAACAACTACTTTAACAAATAAAATTACAAGCAAATATAACAACACAATTACAAGACATGCATGTTAAAAAGAACTCTTCTTTTATTCATCATCACTCATGAAGCTCACTACAATATCAATGGAGAAAGATGAAGAGGAAGAAGAAAATACAAACTCTTATCATAAAATCTAATACAAGAAAAGCACCCCTTTTACTTGGCTTGGAATTGGGCTACTTATAGGCAAATACACGAAACCCTAGGAATACAATCTGAGACAAAATGAAGTTACAAAAATACCCTCAAAAAACGAGCCAATATTGAGTTGACTCGGCCGTGGATCCGCGGCCTAAGTGCCACATCCGCGGATCCACGGCCCTTTGGTTGACTTGGAGGGTCGTATTCTCTGGGGTTCTCCATGTTGCTGTTCTCTTCTGTTTGGTATACTTGGTTTCTCAGAATCTCTTCATTTTTTCTTCCGGATTTTTAGCAGTCCAAAAAAGCGAAATGAAGTGTGATTTTGCCTTGATTTTCTTGAGCTCCGCGTTGAAATCTTGGATCTTGTGCTACCTCTTGTGCTTTGTGCATGAAATGACCAATGATTTGCCATTTTTTCCCTCGAACTGGTATGCGGTATCATACGGATAGTGAGCGGAGACCCGCTGTTGTTGGCCATAGTCCTGAATTTGTTGCGACTTTTCATGAGTTTCACTATTTAGAGCTGAGAACCTGTAACCTGCGCTTATTTAGCAAACACGGATCAAGAGAACCTACCTATATGCAATGTGATCAAGAATGGGCGGTATAAAAATGCAAAAATCTGATATGAACATGAAGCATTAAGTCATGGTCGCTGCCAATAAATGTTGAGCACTTTTAGTCATTTTGACTAAATGTGAAGTGCTAAGCACTTTTTATTGCGTCCACGTGAGGTGCATGTAAGGCGCTGGGCGTTGCCCAATCGGTGATAAGCACTCAGCCGTTTTGGCTGCATATGAAGTGCTAAGCACTTTTTATATGGCGCCTATGTGAGGAGCACGTGCGGAGCTGAGCGTTGCCCAATCAGTGCTAAGCACTTAGCTGTCTTCGGCTGCATAGGGAGTGCTGAGCACTTTTATTTAACGTTCACGTGTGGAGCGTGTGAGGTGCTAGTCTTTTTTTCCCTTTTTTTAGAGATTAAATCTATGTTAATGGCAAGTTGACCATTAATGATCACCAAGATCTTCGTTTTTTGAAGATCTGGGATCAGGTTTTTTTCTTTAAGAACTAAGTTCTTTTATAGGTTACTTTCTCCTTTTGTTTTTTTCTTTTGGACCGAGTTCTTCTGAATTTTTGATTCTCAAGAACAAGATATTTCCGATGAAAATTAAATTCTCAACTTATGAGAGACTTATCTTGTGGATCTCAGATCCAGAGAAAGAACTAAGTTCTTTAAAAAGGGTTAAACCCTTAGATATGATAGAGATATTTTGATCTCTTTTCTTTACCTAGGGTTTTGAGAAGGAAGATCTTCTTCTTTGAGAATTGAATTCTCTCTTCTTTTCTCTCTCCCCCTTGAGGCTTGGAGTTTGGGGGCCTTTATATAGTGGAGGAAAATTGTTAACTAGTTTTGAGAAAATCTCTCATTGAGAGATTCTAATTGATTTAATTGGACTCAAAATTAATTTGAGCAATTTTTCTTACCGTTGAATCTTTGATCCATGGACTTCTGTTTTACAGAATATGACTGGGGAAATATTTTCCCTTATACAGAATTTATTCTGTAAAACGGTGATTGTTTAATCACCATTGGATTCTTAATCTAAGGGTTCTCTATTTTACAGAGAGTAATCTTTCTTATTTAGAAAGATTGAGATAATATATTCCAAAATAGAATTTTATTCTATAATTGGATTTTTGTTCCAACCGAGAGTATCTTTCTTATTTTAGAATGATTTGGGAAATGTTTTCTCCCAACAGAATTTAATTCTGCGTTTTGATAATTTATCATCTCCGTTAGATTTTTGATCCAACGACTCTGTTTAACAGGGAGTATTGTAGAATTTTAATTCTACTTGGGTACTGGCGCTCACGTGTCATGCATGTGGGCGCTACTTAAGAATTTAATTCTTATAATGGGTATTTATGTGCTTTGCACATTAGCGCCCGCATGAGGAACACGTCCGGTGCCATCTAAGAGTTTAACTCTTATGCAATGAACTCTTCTGTGCTTTGCACATTGGCGCCCGGGTGAGGAGCACGTACGGCGCCATCTAAGAGTTTAACTCTTATGAACTCTTCTGTGCTTTGCACATTGGCATCCGCATGAGGAGCACGTGCGGCGCCATCTAAGAGTTTAACTCTTATGAACTCTTCTGTGCTTTACACATTGGCGCCCACGTGAGGAGCACGTAAGGCGCCACCATAGGATTTAATCTTATAAGATTGGCTCTGGCGATGGCGCCTTCGTGGAGAGCACATGAGGCGCTTCCTTGTTAGATTCAACAGAGTTTTGCTCTTTTATTAGGTTAAATATTTGGGGAAACAGTCTTCAAGATCAAAAATGATCCATCTTGAGGAAACTTTAACACAAGCTCTTACTTCACCATTCAACAACTTGTAGTGAAGAGAACAACCTAAACTAATTTAGTAGATTAGTTTAGATTGAAGAAGTGGGATTTTTCCCAATTAACTTTCTTTTCTTTTTCTTTACTCTTGAATGAATAGTAATTCAATTGAGGAGATGGAGAAGATGAAGATGGTAATGAGAATGGCTTGGAGTGAGGGTAAGATTAAGAAATGATAAACTTATATCAATTTAAAAGAAAAGATTAATAAGTCATGCATGCTACACTCTTCCAAACTAATGACTCATTTATTTCTTTCCAAATTCATATAAGTAAATCATTATCCTCTTATCTTTTACCCCATATAATTTTCATATACATAACTTTTGTGTATAATCAAACTTGACAAACACTTATTTATATATTTATATCATAAATATAAATATATTATAAAGAGAAGAATAAATAAAGTGAGCATAATATTAGTTTATATATATATATCATATATAAATATATATCAAATTATTAAATAAACAATTGATTTAATAACCCGGTTATATCATATATAATCCGGCTAATATTAAATAACGCTAGATTATAATACGGTATCATATACCCGTATTTAATCGAGCTCATGCACATATCTCTATACATGCCCTACTTCATTTCGCTTGTGCTAAGAAAGCTCTATGTGGGACTCTAAAAACTCGCCAATACACTGGCAGTAGGTAACGATCGTATCAAATACCTACAAGCATGTCAGCGGTACTAGCTGTACGTAACGACTATTCAGGTATTGAACGAATAGAAGATCAACAAGTAAACTTGTTCAAACTCCCCGTAGAGCCTATAAGAAACACTTACCGTACAATTCGGTCTCTTCGTCTGATATGTTGTATATTGGGTCTTGGAGGTGGTATCGTCAGACCCCAATAATCCGATAAGTCATGTCAATGTGTATTCTATAACCAATCGAGAAACTACCGATAACACTTATCAATAAATCTCATCAGCCCTTGCCAAAGACTCGCGGTTTTAACCAATCGCGCATAGCCCAAAATCAACTCCCAATACTGGGAGAGGCGAAACTCTTCCTATCGCTCACTGCCTTTATGTGACTCTGGACTGTACCTAACCACCACCTGTTTGCACGACTCAGTAGAGCTGTGGTAGGAAAGTAATCAAAGCACAGTGGGAACGACATAATACATTATGCCGATCTCAGATCTACAAACTAACCTATACAAGTGTCACCAGAGAACTGCTGTCTGATGATGGGTATGGTACCATGTAGGAGTTCTTGGCAAGTCCATTCGGTGTACTCATTCTTCAATGAGCACCTGTATACAATTTTCGGTGTCAAACACTAATGGTTGTGGGATCAACCATCACCCCATACAGGGTCAAAAAAGGTATACACTAGTCTACTCTGGAATATCGATACCCTGTCTTGATACTCTCTCGACTAGAAACATTAAAGGATGTGCTTGTGGACTACTCAGGCCCCTCTAGTATGATCTACATCATATTCCTGGTAGTCAAGTATCATGCCCTGCTTCCAAGTACACAGAAACAGTGACGTGGTAAGCCCGCAACATATTTACTATGAGAATACATTAAGCGTATGTAAGCAATATAATAATGTTTAAGAATGACAAGAGTAATAACATTAAACAACAACTTTATTTACATTCAATTTTAAATATCACTGTCTGGAATAAAAAGATACAATGATAAAAACAAATGCCTAAATAATGGCATACTGAAGGTAAGTGTAGGCAGGAGCTAGTAATCAGGTTGAGCAGCAAACCGGTTCAAGTTCTCCAGGCTCGGCTCTATCTTCTCAGAGTCCAGTCCTCCTGACGAACATTCCAAAGAAAAAAAACAGAGAGGAATATCGTCAGCGAACCAGTGCTCGGTAAGTCCCTAAAAGTGGTAAATGAAGATGACTAAATGGTATATAAAGTGAATAGAAAACCAAGTAATGTGAACATGTAAGATTGTATAAGCGAGTATCTAAGTATGATCATTTACAGGTATAAGATTTGCTATTCTAACGTGGTTGTTTTTAGTTTGATAAAGAAGGTATCATGTATACGAGAGAAGTTCATCTTACTCCGTGGACTATGGTAATATGTAGTACAAGGCCCTGTCATAACTCTTAGGATAAGACACGTGAATTCATGTAAGTATTTTTAAAAGTGACCTCTCGTGCCACGATATACATTTCGTACTAATCTACCCTTTTATTCCCGCATATTGTAGTGTATAGTTCAAGTTAACAGGTGTTGGCCGAATCCATGAATATAAAAATAATGTGCAAGTTCATGTTCAAGTTGCAATCATGTATTCAGGTATTCATGTCAAGTAATATTCATGGTTCGGTCAAGTCAAGTCAAGTATTCGAGTTAAAATTTAGATATTCAAGTTCAAGATCAAGTGTTCAAGTTTGGGTTTGAGTTTTGGACTCTGGTTCAAGTTTGTATTCAGGCTATAGTCATTTCTTATGAATGGATTAACTGTTGAAATTCTTAAATTCGGGAGTAATCGGACAACCGCTGCACATGGATGGCAAGATTTGTGTGTTTTTCCAAGACGATTATCATTGATAATTTCGTTAATTTGCAAGGTTGTCTAACTTGAATAGACAAGCACTCACTTTCTCCGGCTTTCTGGGGTTCAAGAGAAATGATACCGCCTAAACCTATATTAATCTAGTGTCCTTGAAGATTTATTCGAGTTATTTATATTGTATTTACGTTGTTTGCATTTCTCGAGGGGGTTTTATGAAAATGTTTTAATAATGTTTAAAAATAAACCTTGAGGGTGATTTATAATATTAAGAGTTTTTATAAAAATTTATTTTAGTTTTAGTGGTATTTTAGCGATGAAACCTAGTTTTTAAAAGTTTATGGTATTTTTATGAAAACTATACTTTTGGAAACTTTAGGATATTTTATTAAAATTTTAATTTTTCATTTTAAAATATAATTGTCACAATCGATTTTTAATGAAAATACGGATTCATAATTTTATATAATTTTTCCAAAGTTTAATTTGTTTTAAAAAGTCGTATTTCTTTAAAAATAGTAATTTTATTTCCCTTCGAGAACGAATTCTCCGTGAGGAGTTCTGTATCCCGCTCTACTATCCTAAGAACGTGCGACAATCCATACCATCCGTAAATGGGTTCCCTTAAAAGGGTTGTAGAGGCGCAATTGCAAAGGTCTTAAAAATATCGATTAAAAACATTTATTTGTAAAAATAATGGTATTTTATTGTAAACCGTATCCTTTAAATTAATCATATATCTAAAATATTGTACTATGAAACCATAGTGTATGTGGTGGGGTAGGTCGTTACCCCATGAATTTCTATAGGTATATATTCTTGTTATCGGTAAAAGGGTAGTTTAAAGTTCATGGTATTTATATGAAATTGTTCGATTTATGTAGTTAATTCTCATGGAATTTTAATTACATGAAAAGGTAAACGTTGTGAATATTATGTTATGGTGATATTAGCAGTTTAGAGTGAAATTTTAACATAGCAAAGGTGATAAAAATTGTTTAAAAGAAAAGATTACGAGTTAGCTCTCTAATTTTGTCGATATGTTTTAAGAATTGTTTTGAGATGAAATGAAAGAGAGAGGAAGGGACTTACGAGTTATGTAGCGTTGAGAAAAGAGTATGAAAGATAGGGTAAGTCTTCATGGCGTCGCGGTAGCGTCGGAATTGGCTCTGGCCTTCAACGGAATGAACTTGGATTGCTAACTTCATTTGACTAGCCTTAACCCCGTTCTTGAGCTTAGAAATTTAGAGAAATTTTCAGAATAGGGGAGAAATAGGGGGTGGGGTGGTATTTATAGTGTAGAAATGAAGGTGTATGAGTTAAAGAATTGAATTTAAAAAGAATTTAAAATAGGGTTAATGGGGAATTGAAGAGTTTATGGTTATATTCAGAAAAATCAAACAATAAATTGTAATAGAGGGGGGATGAAGGGGTGTACGGGCGAAACACGGATGCATTTGGAGGTATCAAGTCCACTGGTAGCGGCCAAAAGGCAATTTTAGGCGGTTGAATGTGCGCCACGTGTCTTGAAGTTTTTGTAATGTGCTTTAATCTGTGTTAACTCCTCATTTATCCCTTTTGATTTTTCTGAAACTTTTCAATTCTCCGTGTATTGCACGTGGAACTCTTGGACTTCCGAAAAGTTAAAAAGAAAAAATATTAAAAATAATTAGGAATGATGGGATTTGAATACGCAGGCTATATAACAGCAGTGTAGAGGCTTAATCAGTGAGTTACAAGTTGTTTCTTGTTTTTATTGAACAAAATTAACTTATAACTCCTAATCAGGCCGAAATACCCTTTCTATATATTAAAAAATTACATTTGTACATGTATTTCAGAGTAGTTACATTCTATCCTCCTTATAAAAATTCTGTCCTCGAAATTTACATAAAGACTAATTTTCAAAAAGGTGAGGATATCGTGCATGCATATCGTCTTTTCTCTCCCATGTCGATTCTCCCGGCGAATCCTTTCTCAACATCACTCGTACCAAGTTCACTTCCTTGTTTTGTAATGTCTTCACCTTTCGATCCAAGATCTCAACTAGTTGCTTCTTGCAAGTTAGATCGGTTTGTACAGTGAGTTCTGAGTGATCAAGTATGTGGCTGGGGTCACTCACATATCGTCATAGCTGGGATATGTGGAACACATTTTGCATTCCTTCCAATGAGGGTGGTAGTGCCAAACGGTATGCCACTTCTCCAACTTGTTCGAGCATGTCGAACGGTTCGTGTCACGCCCCGCTTCCTAAAGGTATGGAAACAGTGACGTGCCAAGGTTCACAACCTAACTGTGTCGAGAGTGGTATTTCTCGATACAGTTACGTTAAGCGTATAAATAAATCATGCAGGCAATGTACCAAAACTGATTATAAAAGCAGAAACATTTATCCCCATTAACTAAAATTATTACATCCCAAAGTACTGAAAGTAACTAAATAGTTTGATTAAATTGATGAAAAGAAAGTAAGCCATAAACATGTGGGTAATAGAAGATCTATCCTATTACTCTTACGTCAACTCCGTGTAGTATTCATTAGTGGGCTGTATTTCATCGTCTTCTTCTTTATTTATCTTGTTCTCATCTAACTGACGTTCCATGGATAGAGAAAGGGAAAGGTTGTCCGTCAGCGAGTTACACTTGGATATCATTTTCTCAACAGAAAGTAATGATAAAGAGAATAAGTGTGTGTAATATATGATATCATATATATGTAGAGGTATGATATATGTATTGTAGACATCAGGTAAATTATGGTATACTGCGTAAGGTTACTACAGGTAATATATTCGTTTAGTTTGTTAAACAAGGGTAACGGGTTCTCGAGATTATTCCATTCTAACCATGGAACAACGGTTGGGAAAAGTGAATTGTACTGTTCCACTTTCTCGGTTCTGATCGAGTAATAAGGAAATCCGAGTCCGTATACTACCTTGTCTAATCAAACTATCCAGCCCTGTTTTATTCAGTGTAAATGTTTTGCGAATTAGAGTTAGTGCGTATATCATCTAGGCATGGAATGTCATTTGTCCATGTTGGGATTGATCATATCATTCGCTCTAATATCAGGATTAGTAGTCGTCCATATTAGGATTGTTCAATTCATTCGTGTAGTCGCCCATATTGGGACTGTTCAACCTGCCTGTAGGGATCTTCATTTGTAATAGTATTTCATAAATAGGTTTGCGTATTCTAACCCTAACCGTATCGTAGGTCATGTCGTGTGATGTAGTAACGACTCTGAAATAACTGTACAAATATTTCTTGTATTTCATAGTAAAGAGTATTTCAGCCTGTGTAAGAGTTAAAAGTTATTTTCGTTAAATAAAAACAAGAAATAACTTGTAGCTCACTGTAAAGCCTCTACACTGCTGTGACATAGCCTGTGCGTTCAATCCCACCAGACCCAATTATTTTTTAGGATTTTTCTTTTTAATTTTTGGAAGCCCAATAGTTGCACATGCAATACACGAAGAAATGAAAAGTTTCAAAAAAATCAAATAGGCGCAATGGGGTGTACACACCCAAATACCCACGTGGTACGAATCTCGAGGCGATTGACTCAGTCTCGACCGCCCAAATTCCTCCTAGGTCCAGCGTCGACGGTCGATCTTGCCCCATTTGCCTTCGTGCTTTGCACACACACCCTTTCGACTTCCCTGCACTGTTTGATTTTCCTGCAATCAAACAGAGACTCTTCAATTCACCATTTAACACCTTTTTAATGCATTTTAATCAACATTTTTAATTCCCAAATCCTAATTCTCCACTATAAATATTACCCCATACCTTAGCTCTTCATCATTATGAAATTCTAGCAAAAATTCTCTCAAAACTCTTTAAGTCCAAGTGGAGTTAAGCCCCTCAAGTGGAGTAGCGAGCTAAACTCAACGACCGGAGCATCTCCGATGAAACCACGATCCCCAAGAGCTTCTTCAATCTCTTCTTAACCTTCTAAAAACAGTAAGTCCCTCTTCTCTCCAATTCTTTCATCTCAATTCGTCGTCTAAGATAACATCGACAAAAGTGGAGTTAATACGTAACAACCTTCGTTTTTAAATATTTTATCTTGCTTGATAGGTCTAAATATCACATAATCACCTTAATATCTTTTTAAAACAAAACTCACATCTATTGTGTTTTGACGTAACCAAAATTTCATGTTCAATACTCAAATAATGAACTCTTTCATTAAAATACCATGCACTTTAGTGTAAGCTCTTTTCTATATCTAGTATACCCAAATCCTAGAACTTTCATGGGGTAATAACCTACCCTACACGCAAAATATGGTTTCATAGAACGGTATTATAAGAATATGGGTAATTCAAAGTAAAAACTTTTTCATTAAAATACCACACTTTTACAAAAAAACGGGTTTCTTTAAATCAGAATTTCGAAATCTTTGGCAATTACGCCTCTACAACTCTCGTCAGGGGACCCATTAATAGATGGTGCGGATTATAGCAAATCCTTAGAATAGTAGAGCGAGATGCAGAACTGCTCACGGAGTACTCGGTCTCGAAATGAATAAAAAATAAGGTTTTTATGAAACGCGACTTTTTCTAATAAAAAAACTAATTTTTGGGAAAATTATATAAAAACTATGTAATCCGTATTTTCAATAAAAGTATATTAAGAAACTATATTTTTTAAAATGAAAGATAAAATATTTTAACAAAATACCACCAAGTTTCCAAAAGTAGTAGTTTTCATAAAAATACCACAAACTTTCAAAAAAGCTGGGTTTTTTCACCAAAACACCACAACAATTAAAATACATGTTCACGAAAACCCTAAATGTTATAAATCACCCTCGAGATTTATTTTTAAACTATAGTAAAGTATTTTTCATAAAACCCCCTCAAGATATACGAACAATATTAAGAACTCTGGATTAATATAGGTTTAAGCGGGATCAATTCTCTTGAGCCCCAGGGAGCGGGAGAAAGTGAGTGCTTACCTATTCGGGTTAGAAAACTTAACGGAGTTATCAATGACAATTGTCTTGGAAAATGATACAAATCCTGTCGTCCATGTGCAGCAATTTCTGATTTCTCCCGAACATAAGATTTTAACAATTTACATCAATTCACATGAAAAGACAGGAACTCAAATCCAAACTCAAATCTAAACTTGAACTCGAACTCAAATACAAACTTGAACTCTAACGTAACTCGATTCTAAACTCGAATATGTACTCGAATCCAATCTACTCGAACCAACTTGACTCGAACCCAGATTGCAATTATCATGACTCGCACATTACTCGACTCACTCGAATACAATCTACACCTTTTGCAATCTCGGTTTTCGATCAAGACATGTCAATCAATCAATCAAATTAATTAAGTATATTAACCAGTTATAATATATTATATTCGGGGTGCTTGGGATAGTTTCTTGTGTGAATCCAACGGAGTTTCAGGAGTCCCGTATTAACCTCTTTTTTCTTTTACTAAAATATCAGTCGGGTTGACTCATCCACAGCTTAGAGCCCCGATGCTAACACATAAAATGTGCCATGTTTCCTTGCTCTTAGGGCCCCACTCTTGAGCTCGTAAATACTTCTACGGCTGCGTTGACATTCACACTTGGTACTTAACGTTAACATAGTGACCATATAGAGACCTATAGTATATATTTATCCATGAACATATACTCTTACTCATCATATATATTCTATACTTATCATTTTCTTTACTCTTACCCATCATTGGGACTTACGGAGTGACAGTTCGCTGACGGGCATTCCAACCACTTTTCTTTTCTTGGAATGTTCGTCAGATACGGTCGAGACGGAGGAGCTTGTAGCTACAGAGGAAGACTAAAATCAGATCGCTACTCAGGACTAGCTCAGTTTCATTTTTTCTCTAGTTTATGTATTCCACTTGTTAGGCATTTTCCTTATTGTATTTATTTTCCAACATAAACTCATGTACTTGTACATATTGTAATTTGAATGTAAATAAAGATGTTTCTTGAAAAATTTTACAGTCTTAATTTATTTGTGTATTATTATTTCAATACGCTTAGTATATTTATTTAGGGAATGACCTTCTTTGGATAAATATATAGCGGGCTTACCATGTCACCGTTTTCGTCTACTGAGAAGCGGGGCGTGACAGGTTTTATTGGTGGCCCATGCAGGTCTGTTCTGCATGAAGTCGTAAACAATATACCACAAGAATTAATGAGTTCAACAAACATTTACATTCCTTACATTTCAAATTCCTTGAATCTATCCTAACTTATCTTTTATATCAAGGTGATGGAGTCTCCGAACAATACCACCACAAACGTCAACGACAATACTCCACCGCCTTTACTACCACCACGACCTACTGTTGCAGCTCCAATCATTGAGAAAACAGTACTGCTTGAGGCTATCAAGAGCCTATTGGAGGGTCAGCAGCAGCAAACTGCTATCCTCATGCACCGCCCCGAATTTGAAGCATCCGGAGTTAAGCAGTTTCGAGCACTGCGCCCAAAGCACTTCTCGGGTAAGGAGAGCCCACTTGAGGTAGAAGAATGGGCTCAAGCGATCGAGGATGACCTGGCAGCAGCTCAATTGCCAGATATTGCTTGGATGAGAGTTGCTAAGTTGCAACTGACTGATAACGCCAGAGTTTGGTGGAAGGCTGAGGAGAGTCGTCTCGTACAACCGATAGAATGGAGAACATTCCGAGAGCTCTTCGATGCCAAGTACTTCCCAGTGATTGCCCGCTTTGACATGGAGAAGCAGTTCATCCATCTACAGCAAGGCTCGATGTGGGTCAAGTCGGTGGAGGAATATGATGCTGAATTTACCATGCTCAGCCGGTAAGACATTGTCTCAAATTCAATTTTTTGATCTCACTCACTACACTGCTAACACAAGGTCATAACAAGTTCGCTACACATTTTATTCCCACTGCTGAGATCCAGGCATGATGATTTCAGCAAGGGATGGACCCTGCAATCCAAGCCACACTCGCTACAGGGGATTTCCCAACCCATGAACTTGCTTTAAAGGCTGCCCGATGGTATGAGGCAGTTGTGAAGAAGAAGGGAAGGCCGCAGACTGTCGGTGTGAAACGCCCTGTGCACCAGATCATAGGAGGGGCCTCTTCCAGGCCAGCTTTTAACGGACCATCTCGGAGGCCAGTAGGTTCATTCACCCATAGCAGGCCAGACTTTTGAACCTACTGCAAAAGAATAGGACATCTTGTGAAGAACTGTCGCAAGGCGAACAACTTGTCCCTGATCTGTGGGTCTTCTACTCACGCCATTGGAGCATGCCCACAGAACCGAGGACCCAACAATCCTCCAGCTACACCAGCAATCCATGATCCTCCTACCCGGTTAGCTCTACCAGCTCCAGCTCCCCACACCAAGACCACTCAACCTCAACCCCGAGTGTTTAACCAGGCATAGAGGAAAGTGCCACGACGCCAAGCATTTACCATGTCGTTCGAAGAGGCCGAAGCTATGGGTCAGGCTATCACTGATAAATCCCTTCCCTATTCTTTTTCAAGTCCTTTCAATTCCTAGTCATTTTATATATGTTAAACCTAAACATATCCCACATAACTTAGGTACAATCACAGTAGCCTCCCTACCTGCTCTAGTGCTCTTTGACACTGGAGCATCACATTGCTTTATATCGCAACGGTTCGTCCGAACTCATGCGATCCCAATTAAACCGCTCGTATCCAGCTGGAATGTCAGTTAAGGGAACGTCGTTCTAAAAGCAACTTTGGAATACAATCTGTGTTCAGTGGTCGTCTGCAGTCGAGAATTTTATACGGACTTCAAGGTGCTGGACATACCAAACTTCGACGCAGTCTTGGAAATAGACTGGCTGGGAATTTTCTTCGCTACCATCGCATGTCACTAAAGGAGAGTAGTGTTCGAAATATCAAATCATCCAGTGTTCTATTTCAAGAGTGAGGTTCGTACCTTGGAACCTAGCGTCTACAAAGCAAAACCAAAGAAGGCTGAGGTTGCAGCATTGCAAGCGGAAGAATCGAAATCAGAGGCAGTTCGAGAGTTCGAGGATGTATTCCTGGAAGATATATCAGGTTTGCCTCCCGATCAAGCTCTTGAATTCGGCATCGATTTACAACCTGGCGCACAACCAGTAATAATAGCTCCGTACCGATTAAGTCCGGAGGGATTGAAGGAGATCTGCATTCAGTTTGATGAACTCCTGAAGAATGGTTGGAGTCGTCCCAGTACTTCAAGATAGGGATTTCCGGTGCTACTAGTGAAGAAGAAAGAAGGATCCTACAAGATGTGCGTGGATTATCAAGCTCTGAACGAAGTGACGATACGATTAAGAACAAGTATCCACTACTCCGCATCGATGACCTTTTCGATCAGTTAAGTGGATCTTGTGTCTTTTCAAAACTAAATCTTCGTTTGGGTTACCGTTAGGTGAAGGTCAAAGAGTCCGACATTCTGATGACAGCGTTTATGACTCGTTATGGTCATTATGAATATCTTGTAATGTCATTTGGAGTGACCAATGCACCTGCCATCTTTATGAACCTGATGAACCAAGTTTATCGAGAGTACCTAGACAGGTTTGTTGTCATCTTCATCGACGGCATCCTGGTGTATTCAAAGAATCGGAAAGAGCACGCCGATCGCTTACAGATTGTTCTGGAGACATTGCGACAACATCAGCTCTATGCCAAATATAGCAAGTGTGAATTTTGGCTAGATCAAGTCGGATTTCTCGGACATATTGTTTCAGACGAAGGAATCTCTGTAGATCCAGCTAAAGTGTCAGCTGTCAGCGAGTGGCTGACACTAAAGATAGTGAAAGATATAAGAAGTTTCTTGGGATTAGTAGGATACTACCGACGATTAAATGAAGGCTTCTCAAAGATCGCAGCACCCCTGACCAAGCTCACACATAAAGACGAAGCATTCGTGTGGTCAGAAATATATGAAAAGGCTTTTGTAGAACTCAAGTTGAGATTAACTTCTGCTCTTATCATCATAATACCGGATCAATTTGGCAGATTCTTCATGCATTGTGATGCGTCCGGTAAAGGATTAGGATGTGTTCTACACCAGCATAGAAAAGTTGTGGCTTTTGTATTAAGACAATTAAAGGTACATGAACGCAACTATCTAACACATGATATAGAATTGGGAGCCGTCATCTTCACATTCAAGATTTGGCGCCAGTATCTATTAGGAGAACGAGTGGATATATATACTGACCACAAAGTCTTAAGTATGTATTTACTCAGAAAGAACTCAACATGCGGTAGAGAAGATGGCTAGAACTCATGGCGGACTTCGACATCAACCTACAGTATCATCCTGGGAAGGTGAACGTAATTCCTGATGCACTTAGTTGCCAGCCATTAGCAATGAACCCCACCGCTCAGTGGAGACAACAACAAGAATTGCACGGATTGGAGATTGAAGTAGTTATCCTTGGTAACGCTTCATATTTGATGAACATACAAGTCCAGTCCACTCTTGTAAATCAGATTAAGGAAGCTCAAGCAAATGATGCCAAGCTACAAAAGATTCGAGAAAAAGTAGAAAGTGGACTACGAACTGACTTCATCATCCACGAAGATGGATCCTTGCGATATGGAAGTCGTTTATGCATGCCGGTCGGACCTATTAGAGAAGAGTTGATGAAGGAAGCTCACAACTCTCTGTATTCGGTACACCCCTATGGTACGAAGATGTACAAGGATCTACGGCAACAGTACTGGTGGCATGGAATGAAGCACGAAGTAGGAAGGAGCATAGCCAAGTGTTTGGTGTGTCAGCAAGTGAAGGCTGAACATCACAGAACTGCTGGTCTACTTCAGCCATTACCAATCCCAGAATGAAAATGATAACACTTACCATGGACTTCGTGACTTCCCTCCCTCGCAGCACGAAGGGTAACGACGCAATTTGGGTTATTGTGGATCGACTTACCAAGTCGGCTCACTTTATTCCATTTCGAACTGGCCAGTCAACCGAGACTTTAGCAAGGAAGTACATGGAGCTGAGTATAAATCTAAAGTAAGATTTAAACCTTCAAGATGTACCATATTTGATACCCATAAACACATGCAGGAGATCGTGAGATTACATGGAGTACCTGTTTGCATCGTCTCCGATCGTGATACAAGATTTTGATCACAATTTTGGCAGAGTCTGCAAGCTAGCCTGGGAACGAGTCTGAATTTCTGCACGACCTATCATCCACAAACAGACGGATAGTCTGAGCGAACAATTCAGATTCTGGAAGACATGCTAAGAGCCTGTATGTTAGACTTCGGAGGTTCGTTGGAAGATCACCTACACCTTGTTGAGTTTTCATACAACAACAACTATCAGGCAAGTATTGAGATAGCACCATTCGCAACACTCTATAGACAGAAGTGTCGTTCCCCGTTGAGTTAGGACGACGTTGGAGACCGTGAACTCCTTGGAACAGAGATGATCGTGGCAACTGTGGACGTAGTTCGCATGATCAGGGAAAGGATGCGAATAGCCCAAGACCGACAAAAACATTGGGCAGTCGACACTTGGAGTTTCAACTCGGAGAATATGTATTCTTTAAGATCTCTCCAACAGAGGAGTGATACATTTTAGCAAGAAGGGTAAGCTAAGTCTATGATATATAGGACCATTCGACATACTCGAACGAGTTGGAGAAGTGGCATACCGTTTAGCACTACCATCCTCATTGGAAAGAGTTCATAATGTGTTCTATATATCCCAACTACGACGATATATGAGCGATCCAGCCACATACTTGATCACTCAGAGCTCACAGTACAAACTAACCTAACATGCGAGCAACAACCAGTTGAGATCCTGGACCGAAAGGTGAAAACATTACGGAATAAGGAAGTAAACTTGGTCCGAGTGATGTGGTGAAAGGATTCGCTAGGAGAATCAACTTGGGAAAGAGAAGAAGATATACGTACACGATACGCTTACCTTTTTGAAAATTAGTCTCTATGTAATTGTAAACTTCGAGGACGAAATTTTTGTAAGGAGGGTAGAATGTAACGACTCTGAAATCACTGTACAGAAATTTCTTGTATTTCACAGTAAAGAGTATTTCAGCCTGTGTAAGAGTTACAAGTTATTTCTATTAAATAAAAGCAAGAAACAACTTATAGCTCACCGGTAAAGCCTCTACATTGCTGTAACGTAACTTGTGTGTTTGATTCCCATCAGACCCAATTATTTTTTAGATTTTTTCTTTTTAATTTTTGGAAGCCCAAGAGTTGCATGTGCAATACACGGAGAAATGAAAAGTTTTTGAAAAATCAAACAGGCGCAATGAGGTGTACACACCCAAACACTCATGATTAGTCTAAAATATTGCACATTTGAATGCATATTTTCCCTACTATTGTTAAGTACTAAAAGGTGTTTATTGTAATTATAGTACATATGAGGGTTTATGTGTAAAAAATTTATTATCATTTGTTTCTACATTATAATTAACATAATAAGGGAAAATACATGCATATAATATTTATATAAAATATTACTAATTAATATTCTTAACATTTAATATCATATAAAATGATTAGGATAATATCTCAAAAATACCAAATACTACTAAAACTTTGATTTGAGATATTGTGCAGATTAGCTCAGGTCTGGAATCCAAGAGATCTGGGATAAATGAAGATATCAGAATCAAATCTTCCAGAATATTGAAGCAAATCATAAGATCTAGTAACGGAAGAGGCTCAGTTCATTATTATCAGAATATATACATCTAGAGGATCTCCACATAACGATACAAAACACCAGAAAAAATCCCAACAATTGAAGCCACCAATATGCGGCGGATCCGCGGCAAATATAGGCAATATGCGGCAGAAGCGCAGCAGTTTAATAGCCATAGGATTTGAGATTTTGGTGATTTGATTGTATCTGCATATATTATTATATGGAATTTAGGATTTCTAGTTTCTGTGACTATATAAAGGACCGAGAGCTTCACATTAAAAAGGCATTTGTTCATCTCAGAAAATTGCAATTCAGTACGGCTCATTCATTATCTGTTTTGTTATAGATCGGTACTATTAACCGGTGTCTTCTCAGTAATTACATATTATAGGTATCCGTGATAAAATACTAGAAACACACTCAAAATCACGGATATAACGTTTGTGAGCCGACACTGCAACCGGAACAGGAAACCGACCGATATTAAAAGAGTTTTTGCAAATAAATAAGTGTACACACATTTTTGTCCAACACATAGCAAGTGTACACTAGCTCTTTGATGGCATGAACCATGGTGGGGTTGCCTATGGCATACATGATATGATGAATTCGGTACATGGGGGGACAAGAGTTATGAATGCAAAAAGTAATAGTGTGACCAAATGCTACAAGTTTCCCTCTAAATTCCTGAGTTCAGACTAGGTTCTTATAGAAAAATCAAGCAGTACCAGTGGACTTTTCGAGAGCACACAACATCACACAACAAACACGAGCCCAAACGCTCGGACTTGGACCGGCGACATGCCCAAGAAAACCGAGCTCACCGGCCCCACCATGCCTAATGAGTCCCGATTTTCTGTTGTCCATCCCTTGCTTCCATGTCATCTTATTTTTGTTGATTGTTTATTCTTGTTTTGTTCCTATATAAGGCAGGTCAGTGAGCAAGGGATGTAGGTCATACTTTGTATACTATTTGTCCAAGACTTCATACTCTTTTTGTTTTCTTTTTGGTTCTTGTACATAGCTAGTTTCCCTTGAGCTCTTTGCCTTCTCTTGATCTTGCAACCTCTTCATTAAGCTTGCAAGTTTATGTTTTGGTTATTTAATTCAAGGGTTGTATCATCATTGAAGAATAATAAAGCTTTCATTTTTGTTCTTGGGTTCTTATTTTCATTACTTACTTTACTTACTTGCCATATCTATTCTTGCCATTTACTTACTTGCTCTTTTATTATCTTGCAATTTACCTTCTTGTAATGTTGAGTATTCTTTTCTTTGTATCTTTTCATTTGCTCTTTTTCTTTTGCTGTTTGATGGTTGTAAATATGGTGTTGTTAGGAAAAATAATGGTGTTGTAAATTAAGGTTTTCTTTTCTTATTTCCTTTGCCCGATATTTTGCTTTGAACTCCGTCCAAACCTTACACAAGCGCTCCGTTAGGCACATTACCCTACCAAGGAATCGGTGATCCCTAACCGTGACCTGTTGCGTTCGGTTTGGCCGGAGGTGAAAGCCAAGAGACAAGAACGGACGGACAAGGATCAATAAGCCGGATTTCACTAATACCGTGCTTAAGCACTCTAATCCACGTTGTTGCCGATTGCTCTAACTTCAATGGTTAAGTTCGGCAGTGAGTACGGATTTCATTAACTTACACTAACCTATCTTTTCCTAAAAAATTTATACTTGCATATATACACATAGGTTAGAATCGAACCATTCCGCCCACGTGCATTAACTCGTCAAAACAAGAACTTAGAACGCTCCGTCTTCCTGCGGACGACCCGTGCTCACCGCGGCTAGCTACACGCGACGCCGTCCTTGATCACAGTTAAACTTAATAGAACTTAAAATACGACACGCCAAAAACGTGCCGATCAAATGGCGCCGAAAACAAAAAGAAAAAAAAAACAGGGGGGCGCCGACAATTTTGACCCTCTTGGTGTAACCTGACAGTGAGGGCACTGTCAAGTTTAAGTTTGCGGGTGTGCTCGGTAAGCTTTCTACCTTTGCATTCATATGTATATTTTTCATTTGCATACTTATTTAAAAACCCAAAAAAATCAAAAAATTTTACAAAAAATATAAAAAAAAACTGTCGTTAAGTTAGCGAATATGGTGACTTAGATTTTTATTCCGAAAGTTTAGTTGCTACGTTTGAAATAACTAAATCCTAGGCTTAGGAATTAAAAACCCTAAAGATAATCCTCATTCTGTTTAACCTTGGTAATTATACATCCTTACAGTTTTTTTTATAGGAGTAGGTAATCTTGAGTTCAGTTCTTGAGTTAAGTCGAGATGAAGGGAAAGTATTAAAGTTTTACTGAAAGATAAGTTTGAAAAATAGTTTCTATTCTTGAGTCCAAATTTAGAAAGTATATACCCTACAAATTGCACATACACGCACCTTGAAACTTGGGATAGTAGAGGATATCCAGAAATACTCTTACCTAAAAACCTAGTATGAAAGAAAAACGGTATTTAAAGCTAACCACCAAAAGAGTATCATTGAAAAATATATCCGGTCTTGAAAATGAAAAAGAAAAGAAAAAGAAAAAAAATAAGGTCAAGACCTGGAGACTGCTATTTACGCTTTAAAGCTCACACATTCAGTAATCGGCTGTTAGTGCCTCAAGAAGTATTAATAGTCGCATGAAAGGTGTGTGAGCAACCCCGTCCACCATTAATAAAAAGAAGTAGTATTAGGTATTAAGGCAAGGGTACTATAGCTTGAATTGAATTCTTAATTGTAGGGGTGAAATTTTACACACACGTAGGGGTATACAATCGATATTTGGAGGAAAGATAGAAATAAAGAATAAGACTTATGTTTTCTGTAAAGATGATAAAAATTCATGATTGGAGACCGCACTTTAGAAGGAAAACTCAAAAGAAACCGAGAACTTTCTAAACTATAAAACATATAAGATCTGATGTTGAATAAATTAGTGGCGTGACACATAAGGGTTGGATATTTCTAACTTAGGATAATAGAATTTCTAACCTAGATACTAAACTGTAGGAGTAGAATCGACGTTAACATATGAAACTAGCTTGACGGGATTTTGCGGGTGCAATCCGCTGAAAACCCTCAGGAGACAACACTCCTCCTACTAGGGACACCTAAAGGTTTAACGGCTTGTTGCACGAGCTTAGTGCAATCGCGTTCCCTGCGAAAGTGTGGCTAGAATTTTGTTTTGCTCGGGACGAGCAAAATATAAGTTTGGGGGTATTTGGTCATCTCAAAAAATTGCATCTCAATACCGCTCATTCATTATCTGTATTGTTATAGATCGATACAATTAACCAGTGTCTTCTCGGTAATTACAGATTACAGTTATCCATGACAAAATACTAGAAACACACTCAAAATCACGGATATAACGTTTGTGAGCTGACATTGGAACCAGAACTGGAAACCAATCGATATTCAAAGAGTTTTTGCAAATAAATAAGTGTACACACATTTTTTCCCAATACAAAGCAAGTGTACACTAGCTCTTTGATGGCATGAACTATGGCGGGGCTGCCCATGGCACACATGATATGATGAATTGGGCACATGGGGGACAAGAGTTATAAATGCAAAAAGTAATGATGTGACCAAAAGCTACAAGTTTCCCTCCAAATTCCTGAGTGCAGATCAGGTTCTTATAGACAAATCGAGCAGCACCAGTGGATTTGTCGAGATCACACTGTTAGTGAATATGCCCTAGAGGCCATTACTGTATCATACTAGTTTGTATATTACTTAATGGAAACTTGGGATATTCAAAGTTTTATAGGCAATCTTGCTCAAAATGGTAGTATGCTACTTGGTTTGTTTCTACTTCAATATGTGCATGTGTTTCTTTTAGCATATTGCTTATACATATTAGTGGAGCCCTTAGGATCTTTTTTTGATTACTAGCGTTATGATGTCAGTCATACTAGTGGGGGCTGGGTAATCTACAAGCACATCCTTATACAGGTCCCTAGTCATAGGATTATCGAGACGGGGCATCGATACTCCGGAGTACACTAGCGTATACGCTTCTCATCCCAGCAGGGGAGATGGTCTGTCCCACAGCCATTAGTGCGTCGTACTGGAGATAGTATGCAGGTGATCATTAGGTTACGAGTACACTGGATAGGACTCGTCGGGAACTGTTGGTTGGTACTATACCAATCGTCAGATAACAGTTCCCAGGTGACAGGAGTACAGCTTAGTCTGTCGACTTGACACTGCTACTTCGCCTCGAGTGTGTTCCCACTGTACTTTGATTACTACCCTACCATGGCTCAAAGGAGTCGTACAAATAGGTAGTAGTTGGGTGCAGTCCCGAAGCACTTAGAGGCAGTAGCGGTTAGATAGGATTCGTCTCTCCCGGTATTGGGGGTTGATGTCGCGCTGTGTCTAGGAGAGCCATTACACGAAGTCCCTGGCCAGGACAAGTGAGAATTACTGGTAGTGTTTCCAGTAGTTTCTCAGGGTGTTCTGTGCTATACTCCGGCACGACTTGTACCGCTATTAGGTGTCTGACGTTTACCGCCCCCTAGGCCCGACATGCGATACTTTTAGACGAACAGACCGGACTGTACGGAAATTGTCATATTCAGGCTCAGTAGGAGTTCGGATGGGTTTAACTCATCGGCCTTCTTATCGACATCTACCTGGGGACCGTTACGTACAGCTAGTGCCGCTTGCGGTCTGTGGTTAAACCCACTGCCAGCGTAGTGTCGAGTCTTTAGAGTCCCACACAGAGAGTTTCCCTGCACTGGGCAAAAGGTGTAGAGGCCGTATGGTTTTACGGCAAGGCTACGATCACTTACGTGCACTTGTGCGCGTATGATGTTCAGGCAGACTATACTAGTGGGCTTTGGTTTAAGCCGGATCCTAGTATTGTATATATGGATTCGTTTTGTCTTCTGTGCATTCACATTCTACGGAATGCGGATGCGAGTGTATATGCACGATTGTGAGGAGCGAAGAAGGAGGTGCCTCATTGGGGTTCTGACCGTTGATTCGGTCAAAACCATTATGAGGTGAGGAAAATATTTACTAATCTTTTTAATGATAATTGTGTTATGGCTAATTGTTTTGACCATTTGACCATGTTGACAATTTGACCTAGTTGACCATTGTTGACTTGGATCTTTCTTGTGAGCTCTAGACTCTTCTTTGGCTTTAGATTTAATTTGACATGATAATGGTCAAATCAATGTAACCATCACACTTTATCATGACAAAAGAATGGTAATTATTTTTCTTATGCATCATTATCTTCTTCTCATTCTCTCTCATCCAAAAGAGAGCTCCCATGGTTCCTCCTTCTTCTTCCTCTCTAGATTTTTCTATAGCTCTCATGTCTTGAGAAAAATAGAAACAAAATAGACAAACAAATCCATCTTCTTCTTCTACACCACCTAGGACATCAAGAATAGCAAACTTGTTGCCCTAGTTACATCGTCTTGAGATGGAGCTTGGACTACAGACTCTCGGGTGGATCGTCTTCGACTTTAGGAGGCCGTGGAGGTGACCAAGATCCGGATCGATCCTCGGAGCTTGTATGGACGAGGAGGACAGCGGAGAAAAGACCCGAAGGACTTGTTGCATGAGGTATAATCTCCTAAGCATAGTAGATAGAACCTCATGTAGTTTGTTAGCAATGGTTTGGCAAAGATCCTCAAGTATTAGTCTATGTTACCTTGTGTTAAAATTTTGTTTTTTACCTATTCCGCCTCGCCGTAAGTACCGGGGTGGGTAACGTGGACTTACAGTGGTATCAGAGCCTCGCTAAACCATTACATACTTATTAGCAAAGTGTTAGAAATTCGATCACCGGAGAAATCGCAAAAACACGTCAAAAATGGACGTTTTCTGTCGTTTTTAAAAACTGGTCCAAATTTTTTTTCCAGGGACCTTAAAAATACGTACAGGCTTTTTTAAGAAGACCAATGAAAAATGAGATCGTGACTCGGTGAGACCGCCGTGGAAGCGCGGCGAAACCATGGGTTTCGCCATGGATCCGCGGCCGAGTCGACTCCGAGTCAGCTCGTTTTCCCTGCAGAATGTCTATCTTGGTGTTTTGTGATTTCTCTGATATTTTGTTTCTGCCCAGATTTTTTTGAGTACTGTGTTTTGTTTGGGGTAGATTCAAATCTGGTAATCGATCGAAATTCTAAGTATTTTAGCTAATCGGATCTTCTGTGATGTGATATATGTACTGAATGTCTACTAATCGCTATACGTCGATTAGTGGGGGTTGTCCATATCTGTGATCTGTGATGTTGGTTTGTGTATATGAACTTGTTGGATCGTCGTGATGAATAGCCGGGGATATGAGATGAGAGTTTTCATTTTTCATTCAATGTAAAATTTGTAATTTGATGTAATATTATTTTATGGCCGCACATCCGGGTTGAGGTTGTAGCCGCCATTGTATATTATTTCTTTTACTTTTTTTTGCTCCTATGATAGACCCATGGTGGGGTGCACAAACTACCGGGTATTTTGAAGTGCCGAGTGGCCTATTCACGTTATTGAGGGAGGTTGTTTCACTTCGGGTACTTGGCGGGTAGTTTGCCGCACCCGTAGGGGTCTAGGGTGGGGTTTGGCTATTCATCGCGACCGTGTAATCCGTCTTTCGTTGTAGGCTCAAACGAAGCGCGGATTCATAGCATATCCAATGTGTTCATATGTGATCTGGAATGGCTATTGTTCCCCTCCGAATGGCGGCCGACGACGTGAAGACATCTTGCCTGAGATTCGGGGCAGATGCTATTTGGTTTTATCCATCCACCTCTCCGAAGATGCCAAGTTGATTTATTGCACCGTGTATCGGAGGTTTAGACGGATGCGGCCGATGTAGCAGACTTCGTCAGATTCCCCCTCGCTTGAGGGGTTTTTGATTGTGGGGACGCTCTTCCCTGCAAGCGTAAGCCCATGCAGTTAATTACGCTACCGCATCGCGGTAACAACTTTCTCCTTCTCCAGAATTTCACTTCGTGTCGTGGGTGTTTGTTTTGTTTGTGGTTACCCGTGGATTGTATACGGAGACTATTTATTTCGTCGCCCGTAGGACGTGGATTAGTCCAAATCCGTATTTTCTTAGATTTGGATTTGGGGTTTTGGTTTAAGGATACGTTAGCCATATTTGAGACTAAGATCAACTTAAACGTTTGTTAAGGACACGTTAGTCTGATTTGAGACTAAGATCGACTTAACGGGATCGTTTAGATCCGACAAAAGAGCATTTAAGGGCTCTATTGCTCCAGTTTAGGGACATAGTGGTCCATTTCATATGTATGTATGGCCGTCGGGACCCATCACCACTCTGACGTCGTTGAAGGATTACAACGATAGGTGTCAGAGGAGTTCAGAGATGTACCCTTGAACCAAAATTGATTAGGGGATCTATAGTCCGGTTTGGGACTAAAGTCTGTTTGAAAGTTTAAGGATACGTTAGCTATTTTTGAGGCTAAGATCAACTTAAACGGATCGTTTAGATCCGACAAAAGAGCATTTGGGCTCTATTGTTCCAGTTTAGGGACGTAGTGGTCCATAGGTAGTTTAGGGACATTGCGGTCCAAGTTCCAGTTTAGGGACATAGAGGTCCAATGTATGTACGGCCGTCGGGACCCATCATCTCTCTGACGTCGTTGAAGGATTACAACGATAGGTGTCAGAGGAGTTCAGAGATGTACCCTTGAACCAGGTGTAAATTGATTTAAGAGAGCAGCCGTGCTCAGTCAATTTAATTTGAGGACTTAAGTCCAAGTTCCAGTTGAAAAATGTTCAACGCTTTTATTTGTTTTTGGCCTATTAGGACTGTGCTAGGGCTTTGCCCCTTTTTAAATAATGCATTGCATTTTCTTATTTTTTTTATTTTGTTTTGGCTCTGCCCATTTATAAATGAGGCAGAACACCAATTTTGTCTGGGCTCTGCATTTTATTTGGTTTTATTTTGTTTGGGCTCTGCCCTTTCATAAAAGATGCAGAGCATCAATTTTACTTGGGCTCTGCCCTTTTATTGCATTGCAATTTATTTTGGCCTATTAGGCCTTTTTGATTTGGTCCTTGCCCTTTAGCAAACAATGCGTTGCATTTGTCAGGCGCTTTGCGCCAATCAATGAGCGCAAGCGCTTGTGGTGATAACACATGTCACGTAAGCGCAGTGCGCTGCGCTTGCGCTGTTAACATGTGGCGCGCTCTGGTGAGTTGTGCCAATTTTAGAGAGCAAGGCTCTATTTTAAAAGCGCATAGCGCAAATTGTTCTGGAGCTGACACGTGGCGCTCTCTGGTGGCTTGCGCCAACCTAAGAGTGCAATAGTGCCAATTTTGCAAGTGCAGGGCACTGTTTTATATTTTGATCAATTTTAGATCAGAGATAACAAGTTTTTCTTGTTTTCAAAGAACCAGTGGTTCATAAAAAAGTGCAAGGCACTGTTATTTATGTTTTATTGAAGATCATTGATCTTGTTATTAAATCAATGATCTATTAGAAGAAATTCTTCTCTTTTAAAGGTTTTTACCTTTTTCTTGAGTCTCTTTTCAAGTTTCTTCAGAGTTGAAGTTCTTGATGATTCTTGATCTCTCACAATGTTGATGATGTTCCTTTTTCTTTGAGTTGGGGTCTAGGGGTCTTTATATAGTGCCCATACATTTGTTAAATTTGTTAAAGAGATCCTTCTCTGAGTGATTTGGGGAATTTTCCCCACCGTTGAATCTTTGATCTAAGGTCTTCTGTTTTACAGAAGACAATCTTTTTGTTTCAACAAGAACAGAAGAATCTCACTAGAATTTAATTCTGTTTGGCGCAAACGCCCGAGCGCGTGACACGTGTCGCGCAGCGCACAGCGCAGCGCAACTGCGCTTGTGCAACTGCGCTGACACGTGTCGCGCAGCGCAACGCTTGCGCAACTGAAGCGTTGCTTCCTTTAATTTTAATTTTAATTTTAAATAGAGCCTTGCTCTGATTGGGCGCGCTGCCTTGGGCGCTGCGCTCCCTGTGCTGGAGTGTCTGATTTTGACACGTGGCGCTCTGTGCGCAGCGCAGGGGATCTGAAGCGTTGCTTCATTTATTTTAACTTTAATTTTCACTTTAATTTTCAAAGCAGAGCTTTGCTCTGATTGGGGAAACAGAAGCGTTGCTTCATCTCCCGCCTTGGAATTTGAACAGAGCTTTGCTCTGATTGGGGGTAAACAGCTATCATTGCATCTGACGAATGTATATATCTATATATGATATCTAGTAGGCGTTGCTTATGTTTTGCATCCGTGCTAGTCCAGCCCCCGCTCTGTCGTTAGTTAAGTAACCTAACGGGTGATGACGGGGCCTCGTGGCGAATGTGGATGGCATAAGCGTACGTCATATTTTCGTTGTTTTCTGCAATTGTAGGATTAATTGATGGGACGCATTATATTAATGCAAAGAAAATAAACCAAAGTTAAATCGTTGGAACAATTTCAAAACCACTCGGTTTTTTCCAAAACAGAAAAGTTTTAAAAACGCGGAGCTTAAACCACTACTTTTAAAAGCTATCAAGGTTCCTTTGATTATATCAAGTTCACTACGTTCACGGTTTTGCCAAAACCATTCGTAGCCCTCCGTCATTTCGTATGAATATTCAATAGTATTCAAGCTATCTTTGTTAGCCTTAGTCAAGGCATAGTGATTGGTAGCTGCTGGGTATTCATATGTTGCATAGATAGATGCGTTGGTTTGGGACAGTCGTATTACTTTGTTGGCCATAGTCAATGATATATATGGGTGGATTCAAATCAACCTGGACAATGACGGATAGAACTTGACATGTGACCTATGATTTGTTGGCCTTAGTCAAGGTCATAAGAGCATGGGGAAAAAATCCACATCGGGAGTTTCTAAGGAAATTGAAACTTGCTAGTGCTGCATACCATTTGGAGTTTGATAATGTTGGTAGAATTCCTTCAGCATTATTACACAATGATATTTGGATCCCGATCCTACTGTGAGTATTCGCTACTCCTCGGGAGACTTTTTCACTTAACGATCAATGCTATAAACCAAGTAGGTGTCTAGAAAGGTGTTAGCGGGGCTACGCCCACAGGGAAAAGAGGTTATTTAATTAAGGAACTTCGCGAAAGCGTCGTAAAACCTCCCTCGAAGTACCGACACCAGCCTGGCTGAACGGTGAAGCAAATATTGTACGGTGAGATCAATCCCGACTAATTCTTCTTTTATGGTTTGAGGAAGGATTCGAGAAACAGTGGGAGCCATCCTGTTCGATAAACTAAAAACCAATCTAAACTTGCAAGAGTATCATGCTAAGTGTTTTCTTCTCTCTCTCTTAATTGCAGCGACCCAGTGACCAGACATAGGTTACATCTAGATAATAAAATGACTGAATCTGACTGTAATGACTGGCAAAGGTCTGTCCAGATGCCCATTACCCATGACAAACTGGGAGACCTCTTCACTAATCAAACCCCTGCCGTCTCAGGACCAGTTTCCACTGTTACGGATATTGATATCCGTAAGACATTGGAAAGGGACTGTGCGAATGCCAAGTGCCTCGTGTTGGCTTCAGTTGATGGTACATACCAGAGGCAGCATGAGAAGATGGACTTAGTTTCTGTCTTCCTCCATAACAAAGATTTATATGGAGAGCAATCTCGTATCGCAAGATATGAGACCTCGAACGAATTGCTTCAAGCGAGCTTGGCTGTCAGGTCATCTGTAAGGGACAACGTCCTTACAGAGAATAGCTATTTTGATGAGCTCACGGACCTGAAGACCACGTTGAAGAACGGGTCAAGTACTGACTTGATTCTACAGTCTCTGCCCTCTACTTACACCCTGAAGGAAACCAGGGAAGTAGAAGGAAAGGGAAGGACAAAATATTTGGGACTGGATGTAGTAAAGGAGGGACGTTCCTATTGTTACAGGAAAGGACATTGGCAGAAGCATTGCAGGGCTAGCAAAGACAGTAGCAAGGATTCGAAGCATGTTGTGTCTTCAGCTTCGGGTGTGTTTGTAATAGAAAACTGTATGTCAATTAACCCTACTTCCTGGGTACTGGATACCGGATCAGGATCTCACATCTGTAATTCATTACAGGCTTTGAGAAACCGTAGAGTTATCAGGATAGGTGATATAACTCTCATGGTTGCTAACGGAATGAGCGTGGACGCTGAATCCGTAGGGGAATATCACCTTGGATTGACAAGTGGACAGATATTGATTCTGCGTAACTGTTTGTATGTACCTAGTATGGCTTGTAATATCATATCTGTATCCTTACTTTCTAAAGAAGGATATGATTTTACTTTTGTAAGCGATGTGGTCCACATCCACCTAAATCAAGTTCTGATTGGGTCAGGTGCATTGGAAAACGGAATATACGTACTGAATCAAGCTCAGGTTTTCAATGTCCAGAACACACTTAAAAGAAAGTCTCCGGAATTAAATCAGGCTTTCTTATGGCATTGTAGACTGGGTCACATTAATGAGACACGGTTAACAAAGTTACATAAAGAGGGATACTTGAATCCGTTCGAGTATCAGTCTTATGCTACTTGTGAATCTTGTCTCATGGGAAAGATGACAAAGACACCGTTCACTGGACACGGAGTAAGAGCGAGCGAGCTCTTGGAACTCATACATAGTGACGTGTGTCGTCCAATGTCTACACATGCGCGAAGTGGTTATTCATACTTCATTACATTTACGGATGAGTTCTCTAAGTATGGACATGTCTTCCTGATGAAGCATAAATCCGAGGCCTTTAAGAAATTTCGGGAATACAAGAATGAAGTTGAAAAACAAACAGGCAAAAGTATCAAGACACTAAGATCTGATCGAGGTGGTGAATACTTAAGTGCCGAGTTTCTGGACTACTTACAAGAGAATGGAATTCTCTCTCAGCTTACTCCTCCATACACACCACAACACAATGGTGTATCGGAAAGGCGGAATCGAACTCTATTGGATATGGTTCGTTCCATGATGAGTACGGCTGAGTTACCGCGATCTTTCTGGGGTTATGCACTAGAAACAGCCGCATATCTTTTGAACCAAGTTCCTACTAAGTCAGTGCCTACCACACCATATCAGATGTGGAGTAGGAAGAAACCCTGTCTTAAACACTTTAAGACATGGGGATGTCCAGCTTTTGTCAAAAAGCAGCATGCGGACAAGCTTGAGGCACGCTCAGTACAGTGTAAGTTTGTGGGATACCCAAAGAACTCCAAGGGGTATGTTTTCTATTACGCAGAGGAGCAAAAGGTCTTTGTTTCTCGTCATGCCCGCTTCTTGGAAACTGAATTTTTAGAAAATCAGATAAGTGGGAGCGCAATAGAACTGGAAGAAATTCCATAACCACAAGCTATTACTGAAAGCTTGGTAAAACCAGAAGTTTCGGGAGAACCGGACATCCCAGCGCCACTCCGCAGGAGTAGTAGACTGTCTCATCCGCCCGAGAGATACTACGGTTTTCCCATAGACAGGGATCGAGAAGATTGCATCATTGAAAATAATGAGCCTACTAGCTTCCAGCATATGCCATTCAGAGCGGTGACTCAGTAAAATGGCTGGATGCAATGCGGACCGAGATGTAGTCCATGTACACCAACAATGTTTGAACTTTGGACATTGCTCCAGAAGGGGTAAAACCCATAGGCTGCAAATGGATCTTCAGAAAGAAGATTGGTGTAGATGGGCAGGTTGAAACCTATAAAGCTAGACATGTTGCAAAGGGTTTTCGCCAAAGACCTGGTTTGGACTATGACGAAACCTTTTCTCCAGTGGCTATGCTCAAATCCATTCGGATCCTTCTTGCCATTGCTGCCTTCCACGATTATGAGATCTGGCAGATGGACGTAAAGACGGCTTTTCTAAATGGAAATTTGGAAGAGTGCGTCTATATGGATCAGCCGAAGGGTTTCATTCAGAGTGGGAGCAGCGGTAAAGTGTGCAAATTGGTTAAGTCCATTTATGGACTGAAGCAGGTATCGCGGAGCTGGAACATCTGCTTTGATGATACTGTCAAAGAATTCGACTTTATCAAAACTCCGGATGAAACATGCATTTACAGTAAGATTGTAAGGAGAACTGTGGTATTCCTCGTCTTGTACGTGGATGACATTCTCCTAATAGAAAATGACATTCCTATGCTACAGTCAGTCAAAGGATTCTTGTCACAGAGGTTCTCCATGAAGGACCTGGGCGATGCCAACTACATTCTGGGGATCCAGATCTATCGTGATAGATCTAAGAGGATTTTGGGACTTTCGCAGTCCAGGTACATCGACACCATACTGAAATGATTTAGTATGGAAGATTCAAAGCGCGGTAATCTACCGGCTTGTCACGGAATCACCCTCTCCAAAGAGATGTCTCCTAAGACTGATTTGGAAAGGGCCCGCATGTCATCTATACCCTACGCCTCTGCGGTAGGCTCTATAATGTATGCGATGTTGTGTACCAGACCAGATGTAGCATACGCATTGAGCGTTGTAAGCCGGTATCAGTCAGACCCAGGGGAGAAACACTGGATAGCAGTAAAGAACATTCTCAAGTACCTGAGAAGGACTAAGGAGATGTTCTTAGTGTATGGCGGAAAAGACCTCCAGATCGAGGCCTTTGCTGACTCCAGCTTCCAGAGTGACAAGGATGACTCCAAGTCCATGTCGGGTTATGTCTTTACCCTCAATCGAGGGGCGGTTTGCTTGAAGAGCTCCAAGCAGGAAACCATTGCTGACTCAACTATAGAAGCGGAGTACATAGCTGCTTGCGATGCCGCAAAGGAAGCTGTCTGGATGAAGAAGTTCCTCACGGAGCTTCAGGTGGTTCCTACCATTGTTGATCCAATACAGCTGTATTGTGACAACAACGGCGCTATAGCTTTAGTGAAGGAACCCAGGTCCCATCAGAAGTCCAGACACATTTTGAGGCGGTACCACCTGATCAGGGAGATCGTAGATCGCCGGGAGATCGAGGTGAGGAGAGCAGATTCGGAGAATAACACCGCAGATCCACTCACGAAGGCCATACCCCAGACTCAGTTCGAGCGGCTGATCGAGATGATAGGTCTTCGATACGCCAGTATATGGCCCTAGTGCAAGTGGGAGATTATTAGTGTATATGCCCTAGAGGCCAATACTGTATCATACTAGTTTGTATATTACTTAATGGAATCTTGGGATATTCACAGTTGTATAGAAAATCTTGCTCAAAATGGTACTATGCTACTTGGTTTGTTTCTACTTCAATATGTGCATGTGTTTCTTTTAGCATATTTCTTATACATATTAGTGGAGCCCTTAGGATCTTTACTTGATTACCAGCGTTGTGATGGCAGTCACACTAGTGGGGGCTCGGTAATCTACAAGCACATCCTTATACAAGTCCCTAGTCGTAGGATTATCGAGTCGGGGCATCGATACTCCGGAGTAGACTAGCGTATACGCTTCTCATCCCAGCAGGGGAGATGGTCTGTCCCACTGCCATTAGTATGTCATACTGGAGATAGTATGCGGGTGCTCGTTAGGTTACGAGTGCACCGGACATGACTCGTCGGGAACTGTTGGTTGGTACTATACCTATCGTCAGATAACAGTTCCCAGGTGACAGGAGTACAGCTTAGTCCGTCGACTTGACACTGCTACTTCGCCTCGAGTGTGTTCCCACTGTACTTTGATTACTACCCTACCACGGCTCAAAGGAGTCGTGCAAACAGGTAGTAGTTGGGTGCAGTCCCGAAGCACTTGGAGGCAGTAATGGTTAGATAGGATTCGTCTCTCCCGGTATTGGGGGTTGATATCGCACTGTGTCTAGGAGAGCCATTACACGAAGTCCCTGGCCAGGGCAAGTGAGAATTACTGGTAGTGTTTCCAGTAGTTTCTCAGGGTGTTCTGGGTTACACTCCGGCATGACTTGTACCGCTATTAGGGATCTGACGTTTACCGCCCCCTAGGCCCGACATGCGATACTCTTAAACGAACAGACCGGACTGTACGGAGATTGTCGCATTCAGGCTCAGTAGGAGTTCGGATGGGTTTACCTCATCGGCCTTCTTATCAATATCTACCTGGGGACCGTTACGTACAGCTAGTGCCGCTTGCGGTCTGTGGTTAAACCCATTGCCAGCGTAGTGTCGAGTCTTTAGAGTCCCACACAGAGAGTTTTCCTGCACTGGGCAGAAGGTGTAGAGGCCGTATGGTTTTACGGCAAGGCTACGATCACTTACGTGCACTTGTGCGCGTATGATGTTCGGACAGACGATACTAGTGGGCTTTGGTTTAAGCCGGATCATAGTATTGTATAGATGGATTGGTTTTTTCTTCTTTGCATTCGCATTCTACGGAATGCGGATGCGAGTGTATATGCACGGTTGTGAGGAGCGAAGAAGGAGGTGCCTCATTGGGGTTCTGACCGTTGATTCGGTCAAAACCATTATGAGGTGAGGAAAATATTTACTAATCTTTTTAATGATAATTGTGTTATGGCTAATTGTTTTGACCATTTGACCATGTTGACAATTTGACCTAGTTGACCATTGTTGACTTGGATCTTTCTTGTGAGCTCTAGACTCTTCTTTGGCTTTAGATTTAATTTGACATGATAATGGTCAAATCAATATAACCATCACACTTTATCATGAAAAAAGAATGGTAATTATTTTTCTTATGCATCATTATCTTCTTCTCATTCTCTCTCATCCAAAAGAGAGCTCCCATGGTTCCTCCTTTTTCTTCCTCTCTAGATTTTTCTATAGCTCTCATGTGTTGAGAAAAATAGAAACAAAATAGACAAACAAATCCATCTTCTTTTTCTACACCACCTAGGATATCAAGAATAGCAAACTTGTTGCCCTAGTTACCTCGGCTTGAGGTGGTGCTCGGACTATAGACTCTCGGGTGGATCGTCTTCGACTTTAGGAGGCTGCGGAGGTGACCAAGATCCGGATCGATCCTCGGAGCTTGCATGGACGAGGAGGACAGCGGAGAAAAGACCCGAAGGACTTGTTGCATGTGGTATAATCTTCTAAGCATAGTAGATAGAACCTCATGTAGTTTGTTAGCAATGGTTTGGCAAAGATCCTCAAGTATTAGTCTATGTTACCTTGTGTTAAAAATTTGTTTTTTACCTATTCCGCCTCCCCGTAATTACCGGGGAGGGTAACGTGGATTTACACACACAACATCACACAACAAACACGAGCCCAAACGCTCGGACTTGGACCGGCGACATGCCCAAGAAAACCGAGCTCACCGGCCCCACCATGCCTAATGAGTCCCGGTTTTCTGTTGTCCATCCCTTGCTTCCATGTCATCTTATTTTTGTTGCTTGTTTATTCTTGTTTTGTGCCTATATAAGGCAGGTCAGTGAGCAAGGGATGGGGGTTATACTTTGTATACTATTTGTCCAAGACTTCATACTCTTTTTATTTTCTTTTTGGTTCTTATACAAAGCTAGTTTCCCTTGAGCTCTTTGCCTTCTCTTGATCTTGCAACCTCTTTATTGAGCTTGCAAGTTTAAGTTTTGGTTATTGAATTCAAGGGTTGTATCATCATTGAAGAATAATAAAGCTTTCATTTTAGTTCTTGGGTTCGTAGTTTCATTACTTGCTTTACTTACTTATCTCTATTCTTGCCCTTTACTTACTTACTCTTTTATTACCTTGCAATTTACCTTCTTGTAATATTGAGTATTCTTTTCTTTGTATCTTTTCATCTGCTCTTTTTCTTTTGTTGTTTGATGGTTGTAAATATGATGTTGTTAGGAAAAAAAATGGTGTTGTAAGTTAAGATTTTATTTTCTAATTTCCTTTGCCCAATATTTTCCTTTGAACTCCGCCCAAACCTTACACAAGCGCCCCGTTAGGTACCCTACCCTACCAAGATATCAGTGATCCTTAACCGTGACCAGTTGCGTTCAGTTTGGCCGGAGGCGAAAGCCAAGAGACAAGAACGGACGGACAAGGGTCAATAAGCCGGATTTCACTAATACCGTGCTTAAGCACCCTAATCCACGTTGTTGCTGATTGCTCTAGGTTCAATGGTTAAGTTCGGCACAAAGGAGTGAGTACGGACTTCATTAACTTACACTAACCTATCTTTTCCTAACAAATTTATTCTTGCATATATACACATAGGTTCGAATCGAATTATTCCGCCCACGTGCATTAACTCGTCAAAACAAGAACTTAGAACGCTCCGTCTCCCTGCGGACGACCCGTGCTCACCGTGGCTAGCTACATGCGACGCCGTCCTTGATCATGGTTAAACTTAATAGAACTTAAAATACGACACACCAAAAACGTGCCGATCAGCATCACCGAAGAGATTAAGAGGTCCAAATCGATCAACCCATCCGAGTGATTATCAGCTAGTCAACTAATTCCAATAAGATAGAAATTTAAGAGCAACTAGGGTTCTTGAACTCTACTTTTAAAAGTTGTATGCAATAGTTGATTAATAAAATTAGTGTTTTTATTATTTAATTCTTTTTGCACTTACTTTCTGCATTTGAATCATGTTTTCATTCTTCAACCATTCTTCTAAATCTCAAACCATGAGTGAGTAATTCCTTGCTTGTTAGGGTTCATAGGATAGGGTAGATCAATGGATGATAAAATCTTTTAACCTTTTTTTTTATACATTTTGAAGTTTACAAACCTTAGCAAAATAAATGTTAACATCTTTATCGAGCGCGCTACCAATTTATTGCTAGACACGACCACGATTTGAGATTGGTTTAACACTTATTTTTTTAGGGGCTAGACATGAATAGAGATCAAGGCAATGACAAGTGTTAGTAGTAGGGAAACCCAAATTTCTTCCAAAGTACCCTAATCTACATTCATCACTATCGATCTAGTTTTAAATTATTAAAAAATAAAAGGAGTCATTTTTAATTATTCATCTATTACTACTAAGTCCTATGAACCCTACAAGATTTTTCTTTATAAATCTTATATCCGTAACGAGAAACAACCACCCTTCTTTAATCAACTCGTCTAAAATAAGAAAAGGGTTCGCGTTTCCCTGCGGACGACCCGTACTCATCGCGGCTAGCTACTAGCAACTCCGTCTTGATTACGGTTACTTTTTGTACACACTTTTCAGCACAGACCATTCAAAAGGCGTCGTTGCCGGAGAAACGACTGTAATTTTTTCTTGTTATTCGGGTTGATTTCTTATAAAATCTAGCAAACATATTATAAACAAGAACTAAAACCGCATCTTGTGTATTTAAATATTTGTGTGCGAGTTTTGCAAGGGAATCTGGAGTAACTGAAGTAAGGAAACAGAGATTCAGAGATTTTCAACGTAGCCCAGAGGAGCAGAGGGGAGCACTGAAAAAAATTTGGCAACCGACCCTACCAAATTGTGGCGGAACCGCGGCGCGTTGGTGGAGTTGGGCCCCCAAAATTTTCAGGTAATTTCCCAGTATCTTTCTCTCTCCTCTAAGATCCAATAATCTGATCTTTCCTGCAGGATTCTTTGCAAATATCGCCGCTCAAAAATCTATTTGCGTGTTTTGATATCTGTTTGTTTGTGTATATCTAAACCGGACATTAAGGGGCAATAACCCAAATCCAAATTAGGTGGGGATTTCATCACCCTTCCTAGGCCCCACAAATCATAAAACGGGTATAATATTACCCTACATTAATTAAAAAATATCTAGACTAAGCCTTTAAGGACCGTCGCGCTCAATTAGGACAGAGGAGGGTCGTGGATAATCTATCGCTTATCCACATTTCTCTTTTGGTGTCTAGGCAAGTATGACTATGGAAAGTGGTTACTTAATTAGGCCTTCTATTTCGGTGATTCGTATAGCGGATACCTCCCACTTACCTGGCACTTACCTGGCCACAAAAGTGATAAAGAGGTGGTAGAGGATTGATCCTGCGACTTATCCTTTGGAAGTCTAGGAGTGGTCTAGTGACTTGACCTAGGTGACCCTAGTTTTAGGGATTGATTGTGCATTTTGTGATTTTTTGAGTCAAGACTTAAGTCCGACTATTTTTCAAAACAAACCTTCTTAAAAAGAGTTCTCACATATCACACGCAGCCATGTGCGCTAAACCCGCTTAGTGCATGATCGGTTAGACATAGGATTCTAGTGCCCATCTTGTCCGCATTTTTTCTATCGATTTTGAAGTTGGTACTTCTTCATCTTCTATTTCTCCTCCACCCATCACATCTTTCGAGATGGATGGATCTCCATCAGATTTTAACAATACCACCCTGCCACCACCCGTAGGTGCGTAGAATCCACTGCGCATCTCTCTCCAAGAAAGATACTACTCCATACGTGGACCCCTTCCTACTAGTTTGTCTCTTCCGCCAGCCAATGGAGATAATTTCGAAATTAAACCCCACTTCATCAACTTGTTGCCCAAATTTCACGGGCTTGAATCCGAAGATGCATACTTTTTCATAACCGAATTCGAGAACGTATGTGCAATGATGAGCATAACCCAATTGTCTGTGGATGCTACGCGATTACATCATTTCCTTTTTATCTTGTGTGATCTAGCAGAAAAATGGCTTTATACCACTGCTGCACATTCTATCGCTAAATGGGACGAATTCGTCATAGCATTCCTTAATAAATTTTATCCTAATCACAAAACCGCCCTGTTCGAAGCGAGATTAACCAGTTTACCCAACTTCCCAACGAACCATTCTGGAAATGCGTTGAACGGTTTAAGGATCTTCTTGTACAATGCCTCCATCACGGAATTTATAGATGGCAACTTTGCAGAATTATATAAGATGGTGTTAATCCTGCTATGAAACAAATGCTTGAAACTATTTGTCAATGCCATTTCATGTCAAAAGATGATGGCGAAGCTTAGAAATTTCTGGAGGATCTCGCCGAACAAATCTCACAATTGGAGAGCACTAGACCAACATCGTTTTCATCTAGGGAAGGTATCCATCAGCTCGACATTTCCATCGCAGTGAAAGCCAAAATGGACGTGATGCAAAAAAAAAACTGGAATCTATCGAAAAAAAGTCTTGTCAACCTCCCTAAACCAAGTTACGCTCCCCAAAGCCGTTTGTGGTTGCTGTTTTGATCCATCACATTTAACGGAAGAATGTCCTTTGAATCCTCCGTCTCAAGGTCATGAACAAACCAATGCTGCTTTTCAGCAACAACCTAGAAATGACCTTTATTCATCCACATATAATCAGGGATGGAGAAATCATCCTAATTTTTCTTGGAACCAAAACCAATCTCAAAATCAAAATCAATTCCTAAACCAAAATAACTAGCAAAGGCTTTCTCCACAGCAATAGCCACCACACCAAATTCAGCACCCTATTCAACCGCAATCTCTTCAAAATACGGCCAACAACTTTGCACCTTATAATAAGTCTTTCCTAACGGCCAGTACCGATAAAACCTCTATACTCGAACGAAACTTAGAAATGTTCATTAAACAATTTACACAAACGACGGCTAATTTAACGTCTTCTATCCAAATGTTATTGCAGCACACTGCTTCCCACGGTGAAAACATAAAATCGATAGAAACACAACTTGCACAGTTAAATGCCGCTATGAGTGAGAGAGAGAAAGGGAGACATACATCTCAACCTCTACCAAATCCCGGCCACTCACAAATCGTAAATCTCATCCTTCAAAATCATAATGTGACTGCCGTAACCACGTTGAGATCGGGAAGAGTGTTGAATAACAATTTTGGTGAACAAGTTGAAGTTGATGACATTGTTGAAACCCCGGCTACTACTTCTACTCCTATTTCGTCTAATCCAACATTTTCTTCCAAGCCTATTCTCCGTTTTCTACTAGGTTCGAACTCTCAGCCCACTTTCTTGAAGGAATTACCATTTACGACCATCCCAAATCCAATTTTGGGGTCCATTCCAGCCCCACAAACTTCTCCTCAAAAGTTGGACCCAGCCCTTATTGATAAAGCTCCTTTTCCACACAGGTTGAGAGCCAACAGACCAAGTCCCCAAATGGAGAAGATTGTGGAAATTTTTAAATAAGTTAACATAAATATTCCTCTCTTAGAAGCTATCAAACAAGTACCTTATTATGCGAAAATTTTAAAGGACATGTGCACTAGGAAAAGAAAAATTCAAGTGCCTAAAACAGTTTTCTTAGCAAGTAATATGAGTAATTCTCTTACCTAATTGGTGTCCACAAAACATAAGAACCCCGGTTGTCCTACAATGTCGATAACTATTGGGGGTTAAAATATCAATCGTGTTCTACTCGATTTAGGTGTTAGTGTTAACTTACTTCTGTAATCTGTTTATGAGCAATTAGGCATAGGAGAGTTGAAACCTGCGCATTGCACTCTCCAGATGGCCGATCGATCTATCACCCAATCTCGGGGTGAGCTAAAGGACGTGTTAATCAAAATCAGGGAATTTATATTCTCTGTGGACTTTATAGTTATAGATACACAGTCTGTGGCAAACCCACGGAACCAAATTCCGGTGATTCTAGGTCGACTTTTCCTAGCAACTTCCAACGTGATAATCAATTGTCGTAACGGTTCTATGAACCTATCTTTTGGAAAGATGACAGTTGAGCCTAACATCTACAAGCTAGGAAGTCAACCCTCCGAACCCTATGCTCAGATAGTTTATGTATGTTCTGTCGAAAAGACAACTTTCGACAGTTGCGAATTTGAGGAGCTTCACGATACTGATCTCGATGCCACTTGTGCATTATTGTTTGATCCTACTATTTATTATATATGTGAAGACCATTCTGTCGACAAGTCCACATCTAAGTCCGAACCTTTTGACTTGTCGAATGATTTAGTCGAGCTATCCGAGTATCATAACTTCCTTTCCGTTGAGATTATCATTTAGAATATAAATGAAAGTTTTGAAGACATTTTATCGAAGAAATCGCATTCCTAGAATACGTGGGAGTTGTGATGAATCAACCTCCATCTAAAGAAGTTGAACCGCTACCCCTTCTTCTTATCAAGAACGAGAATGCGAGTATTGCACCATCACTATTTCGTCTCTACCAACCGAGATGTAAACCCGATCGATTACGTCTCTTATCTCCCCACCTCTTCACATCTATGACCTTCCACCAACTATATTGTTACATCGATAAAATATTCGAACGGTTGGTGTTGACTTTTGGTCTTTGTAAAGGTTTACTTAGACCAATAACTTTACCCCCTCTTATAATTTTAAATGCTTAATACTGTTTCACTCAAGTTTGGGGAGGGGGGAGAAAAATATTTTGGCTCTTGAAAGAAAAACAAAATTTTTAAAATTGTGAGCCAAAAATAAATTTGGGGGAGGATTTCACTGTTATTAATTCTTGTCCCCGTTACTAACTTTTCCTCCCAAGTCTACAGGTTTTAAGCTTAAAAGATGCCATCAGTGAGGACATTACTGCAAATAGGTTTGGGGGGAGGCTTGTGCTTATTCACGCATCATTTTTGCATTATACTAAATAATCGCACAAAAAATTTTAAAATTTTTTGATAATAAAAGTTAGGATGTGAAAAATACATATGAAAGAATTGAAGAGATTCAAGAAAAGCATGAAAATTAGATGTTTTAAAATGAAGCTAGTAATAGATAGTCATGAGCTGTTGTCCCAAGGGTTAGTAAGATGAAAGGAATCACTAATCTGGGCATAGAAATAAGTTTGAAAAATAGTCTCTATTCTTGAGTTCAAACTTCTGAACGTTGATACCCTACTATACGCACTTGCACACATCTTGAAATTTGGGATAGTAGAGGATACCTTGAAATGCACTTGTTTAATAGCCTTAGTATGAAGGAAAAAAGTATATAAATCAACAAAATATAAAAAAATGGTGAAGAAAATTGAACACTAATTTTGTAATTACTTAAGGCAGCATAAAAAGAATATAGCGATGGTGCTTTATCACCTAGTGCCTTAGACCAACTGGTTTGGGAGCCACTGCTAAGCCTTTAGTGTTGCAAGACTAGGATATTGCTAATTACGCCTTAACGAGTGAGAAAATTTGGTAAATCGGTTGGTTAGTACCTCAAGAAGTATTAATGGTCGCATGATGAATGTGTGAGCAATTCCATCTATAAAATATTCACCGACTAAAAAGTACTAAGAAAGATTGACAAGAGCATGATAGCTTGAATTGAATTCTCTAAGTGTAGGGATGTCTTTTACACACATGTAGGGGTATATGATCTATGTTTGGAAGAAAATTAGGGAGGAAGACTAAAGGCGATGTTTTATTATAGGATGATGTGATTTCTGACATCTTTTCATGACTATTAAGATAGGGCTCATGGCTACTAAAAAGCTAGTGTAGTTTGAAACTCTTATTTTCAAATTCTTTCTTTTATATATTCTTTATATTTGTATGTAGCTTTCATCATCTTTCTTTTATTATCAGATTTTGTGGGTGTAATCCACTGAAAACCCTCAGGAGACAACACTCCTCCTATTAGAGGCACCCAGAAGTTTAAAGGCTTGTTGCACGTGCTAAGTGCAATCGTGTTGCCTATGAAAGTGTGCTAGGTTTTTTCTTTTTCTTCTTCTTCTTCTCTTTAATAACTAGTTTGCTCGGGACGATCAAAATTAAGTTTGGGGGTATTTGATTAGTCTAAAATATTGAACATTTGAATGAATATTTTCCCCACTATTGTTAAGTACTAAAAGGTGTTTATTGTAATTATAGAACATATGAGGGTTTATGTGTAAAAAGTTTATTATCATATATTTCTACATTATAATTAACATAATGAGGAAAAATACATGCATACAATATTTATATGAAATATTTGTAATTAAAATATGCATATCATATTAAATATTTCTAATCAATATTCTTAACATTTAATATCATATAAAATGGTTAGAATAATATATCAAAAATACCAAATACCACAAACATTTTGATTTGAGATATTGTGCAGATTAGCTCAGGTCTGGAATCCAAGAGATCCGGGATAAATCAAGATATCGGAATCAAATCTGCCAGAATATTGAAGCAAATCATAAAATCTAGCAACGACAGAGACCCGGTTCATTATTATCAGAATATAGACATCTATAGGATCTCCACATGACGATGCAAAACACCAGAAAAAATCCCAAAAATTGAAGCCACCAAGATTCTGAGATTTTAGTGATTTGATCGTATCTGCATATAATATTATATGGAATCTAGGGTTTCTAGTTTCTGTGACTATATAAAGGACCGAGAGGTTCACATTAAAAAGGCATCACCGAGGATATCAAGAGGTCCAAAGCGATCCGCGCATCCGAGTGATCATCAACTAGTCATCTACTTCCAATAAGATAGAGATCTAAGAACAACTAGGGTCCTTGTACTTTACTTTCAAAAGTTGTATGTAATAGTTGATTAATAAAGGTAGTGTTTTTATTATTTAATTCTTTTTGCACTTACTTTTTGCACTTACTTTCTGCATCTTAATCATGTTTTCATTCTTTGACCTTTCTTCTAAATCACAAACCATGAGTGAGTAATTCCTAACTTGCTAGGGTTCGTAGGATAGGGTAGATCAATAGATGATAAAATCTTTTAACCTCTTTTATACATTTTAAAGTTTATAAACCTTAGCAAAATAAATGTTAACATCCTTATCGGGCATGCTACAAATTTATTGCGAGTCACGACCATAATTTGAGATTCTTTTAACACTTGTTTTGTTAGGGGCTAGACATGAATAAAGATCAATGCAAGGACAAGGGTTAGTAGTGGGGAAACCCTAGTTTCTTCCAAAGAACCCTAATATACATTCATCACTATCGATCTAGTTTTAAACTATTAAAAAATAAAAAGAGTCATTTTTAATTATTCATCTATTACTACTAAGTCTTGTGAACCCTACAAGCCTTTTTTTATAAATCTTATATCCGTAACAACAAACAATCACCCTTCTTCAATCAACTCGTCAAAATCAAGAAAAGAGTTCACGTTTCCCTGCGGACGACCCGTACTTATCGCGGCTAGCTACTAGTGACACCGTCTTGATTGCGGTTACTTTTCGAACACAGTTTTCAGCACAAATCAATCAACCCACGTGGCAAAAATCTCAAGTCGATTGCCTCAATCTCGACCACCCAAATTCCTCCTACGGCCAGCTCCGATGGTCGATCTTGCCCCATTTGCCTCCGTGCTTTGCACACACACCCCTTCGACTCCCCTGCACTGTTTGATTTTCCTGCAATTAAACAGAGACTCTTCAATTCACGATTTAACACCTTTTTAACGCATTTTAATCCACATTTTTAATTCCCAAACCTTAATTCTTCACTATAAATACCACCCCATACCTTAGCTCTTCACTGAAATTCTAGCAAAAATTCTCTCAAAACTCTCCAAGTCCATGTGGAGTTAAGCCCCTCAAGTGGAGTGGCGAGCCATACTCTAGGACCGGAGCATCTCCGACGAAACCACGATGCTCGAGAGCTTCTTCAATCTTTTTTTAACTTTCTAAAAATAGTAAGTCATTCTGCTCTCCAATTCTTTCATCTCAATTCGTCGTCTAAGAAAACATTGACAAAAGTAGAGTTAACACGTAACAACCTTCGTTTTTAAATATTTTATCATGCATATAGGTCTAAATGTCACATAATCATCCTGATATCTTTTTAAAACAAAACTCACGTCTATTGTCTTTTGACGTAACCAACATTTCATGTTCAATACTCAAATAATGAACTTTTTCATTAAAATACCATGAACTTTTGTGTAAGCTCTTTTCGGTATCTAGTATACCTAAACCCTAGAACCTTCACAGGGTAATGACCTACCACACACGCACACTATGATTTCATAGCACGGTATTCTAAGTATATGGGTAATTCTAAGTAAAAACTTTTTCATTAAAATACCACACTTTTACGAAAAATGGGTTTTTTTAAATCGGTATTTCGAAATTCTTGGCAATTACGCCTCTACAACCCTTGTCAGGGTACCCGCTAATGGATGGTGTGGATTATTGCACATCCTTGGGACAGTAGAGAGAAATGCAGAACTCCTCACGGAATACTCGGTCTCGAAAGGAAAAAAATAGGGTTTTTAAGAAACATGACTTTTTCTAATAAAAAAAACTAATTTTTGGGGAAATTATATAAAAATTATGAAATCCATATTTTCAATAAAAGTATATTAAGAAACTATATTTTTTAAAATGAAAGATAGTTTTTTTAACAAAATATCACCAAGTTTCCAAAAGTAGTAGTTTTCATAAAAATACCACAAACTTTCAAAAAACCAAGGTTTTATCACCAAAACACCTTAACAATTAAAATACATATTCATGAAAACCCTAAATGTTATAAATCACCCTCAAGGTTTATTTTTAAACTGTAGTAAAGTATTTTTCATAAAACCCCCTCGAGATATACAAACAATACTAAGGACTCTAGGTTAATATAGGTTTAAGCGGGATCAATTCTCTTGAGCCCTAGGGAGCCGGAGAAAGTGAGTGCTTTCCTATTCAGGTTAGACAACTTAACGGAGTTATCAATGAAAATTTTCTTGGAAAAAAACACAAATCCTGCCGTCCATGTGCAGCAGTTGCCGATTTCTCCCGAACATAAGATTTTAACAATTTATATCAATTCACATGAAAAGACACGAACTCAAATCCGAACTCAAATCTAAACTTGAACTCGAACTCAAATACAAATCCGAACTCTAATCTAACTCGAATCTAAACTCGAATATGTACTTGAACCCAATCTACACAAACCAACTTGACTCGAACCCAGATTGCAATTGTCATGACTCGTACATTACTCGACTCACTCGAATACAATCTACACCTTTTGCAATCTACGGTTTAGATCAATACATGTCAATCAATCAATCAAATCAATTAAGTATATTAACCAGTTATAATATATTATACTCGGGGTGCTTGGAATAGTTTCTTGTATGAATCCAACGGAGCTTCAGGAGTCCCGTATTAACCTCTTTTTTTATTTTACTCAAATATCAGTCGGGTTGACTCATCCACAGCCTAGAGCCCCGATACTAACATATGAAATAGGTACATATTTCCTTTCTCCTGGGCCCCACTCTTGAGCTCGTGAATACTTCTACTGTTGCGTTGATATTCACACTTGGAACTTAACCATAGTGACCATATAGAGACCTATAGTATATATTTACCCATGAACATATACTCTTACTCGTCATATATATTCTACACTTTTTATTTTCTTTACTCTTACCCATCTTTGGGACTTACCGAGCGCTAGTTCGCTGACGGGCATTCCATCCATTTTTCTTTTTTTAGAATGTTCGTCAGATACGGTCGAGACGGAGGAGGTTGAAGCCACAGAGGAGAACTTCAACCAGATCGCTACTCAGGGCTAGCTCAGCTTCATTGTTTTCTCCAGTTTATGTATACCACTTGTTTAGGCATTTTCTTATTGTATTTACTTTCCAGCATAAACTTATGTACTTGTACATATTGGAAGTTGAATGTAAATAAAGATATTTATTGAAAATTTTTACAGTCTCAATTTATTCTTGCATTGTATATTATTGTTTCAATATGCTTAGTATATTTATTTAGGGAATGACCTTCTCTGGATAAATATACCGCGGGCTTTCTACGTCACCATTTCCGTCTACTAGGAAGCGGGGCGTGACAGATGAATAAAAGTTGGATTTAAGTAGATGATATCTCAGTCTATATGGACTTCCACATTCGTAGGTTATATCTCGTTCCATTATAATTATAAGGTAAACATAGTAATTTATAGAAACCTTAGTTTATAATGGACTATGGTATTTTATCATAATTATTGTTTATATAAAAACAATGGTATTTTTAGGGCAAAATATTGTTTTATGAAGTGCCATGATATTTTAGGGTAAAGATTGTAACGCTTTAATAAGAATAACCCTTTATAAAAGAGTATGGTATTTATCTGGTATATTAACATAAATTATTTTTTTATTATAAAGGTTGTAGTATTTTAATAAAAGAATCTCCTTTATAAAAAGGTAAGGGTATTTTAGTGAAATTCTAAAAACTTCACTTCCGAAATTAGGAGTATTTTTGGTAAGCTTTCACTTCTTAAAGGTATTTATTAAAAATCTAGTTTTAGGATTATTATTGATTTTTACAAGAAAATCCTAGCTTTTAAAAGTTCAGGGTATTTTAACAAAACTAATTACTCTACCAAGTTCATGGTATTTTCGTAAAAATTATGATTCAAAAAAGTTCATGGTATTTTAATAAAAATATCACTTGCAAAGGTTTAGGGTATTTTAAGGAAAATACTATTTTTTCAAGGTTCGTGGTATTATAATGAAAATACAAATTCTTACGAGTTGAAAGTATTTTTGTGAAATACCCATTTTAGTGAAAATATGGTTTTACATGTTTACTATCAATTTTATTTTAAAATAACCAATATATAAAAATTTACTATAATTTTTCCATGTTTTAATAATTAAGGAACTGATTATCGATAACTTTTATTTAATACCGTAGAATAATTACATTTATTCCTGTAAAATTTGTCCCGGTCATGATAGTCACTTTACGACTTAGTTACATATGTCCAAGCATGAATTTGGTGTTGTCCGTTATCCCGTGATTTTATCGTGAAGGATAACTGCTAAAATTCGTTATTTTATTAAGGTTTAATATCGTTTTTAATCGTCAAAACCCATATAATAGATAATCTAGTTAAAACATGATAATTAGGTCCTGGAATTTTTTTTACAGATAGACATTTTCACAATGAAGATAAAAGAGAGTCAAGTGTTGAGAGATCCTACCTGAAATAAGGTAGGAAAATGAAAGTCAGTGAGCATCGGGTTATACGAGAACAAGTATATCTTGATGCCGAGAATTATTTTTGCTTCTGGGACTTGGTCCAGAGTGTAGAAGACTCAAAGAGAAGCTTTGGAAATATTTTGAGATTTTTTGTCGAATGGATATTTTTTGGGGGTTTTAAAACCTAAGGGGTCTATTTATAGGATTTTCATGACAAAAAAATCCCTATTTTTTTACCCCGGTTACAGGAGCCCCCCATGAGCCGACCAGATCCTGAAAGTCACTCAACCAGATCCAACTACTCCTATCACGTCTCTAGTGAGCCGGCGTGGGCCCCGTCTTAAGTTGGCGCTGGAGATCCTTGGCCATTGGATCATTGATCCAACGGTCCAGATCAAAGGCGTCTATATTTTTATTTTTATTTTCTTTTATTTAAAACTGTTGGAAGAATCTGGACCATTGGTTTCCAGATCTGAAGGTCCAGATTCATTCCCGCTCTTAAAATTAAATAAAATTTGTTTTTAATATTTAAAAATGTTTTAAAAATTGTTTTTGGCTTCTAAAAATTATTTAAAAATAGTTAAAAATATTATAAAAATCTGGAAAAAATATATAAAATGTATTTTGATATTTTCTATCCTTTGCAACCAAATTTGGTCTAAAATAGCTCCCTTTGTCGGTTTTAAAAACTTTTCCCTTCGATAAAAAATCCATTTAAATTCTTAAAAATTCCTAAAATATTCCGAAAAATCATATTAATTCATTTTAATCATGGAAAAATATTTTTAAAGTGTTTTCTACAGTTAGAAGCAGTAAAATAATTTTTTTGACCTCGAGAAAAATTAAAAAATGCTTTTATTACTTATCTAGAGTACACGATCGTTACAATATACCCTTCTTGAAATAATTTTGTCCTCGAAATTCTGGAGGTAAAACAATGGGTAGTTACATTGAAAAAGTTATAAATAGATGGGGATAACGTTCCCGTATCTCATCCTCTCTCTCCCACATGGATTCGTCCGGAGAGTCTTTCCATTACATAACTCTAACCAGCTGGACTGTTTTGTCCATCAATGTCTTCTCCTTCCAATCTAGAATTTCAACTGGTTGTTGTTCGTAGGTTAGCTCAGCCCCTACTGTGATTTTGGAATGATCCAAAATATGAATAGGGTCACTGACATACCTCCTTAACTGCGAAATATGAAAAACGTCATGCACGCTCTCCAAAGAAGGTGGTAAGGCTAGACGATACGCAACCTTCCCAACTTGTTCAAGGATGTCAAATGGGCCGATGAATCACGGATTGAGCTTTCCCCGCTTCCAGAAATATATCACTCCACGATTCGGTGAGATCTTCAGGAACACATGTTCACTTGGTTGAAATTATAGGTGCCTCCTTTTTGCATCTGCCCAGTGTTTCGGTCAATCCTGAGTTATACGCAGTTGATCCCTGATAGTTCTCACAACTCCCACGGTCTCAAAAATCATCTTTGGTCCTAGAAGTTCTCGATCTCCAACATCATCCCAGCTCAATGGAGACCTACACTTCCTCCCATATAATGTTGTGAAAGGCGCCATACCGATACTTTCCTGGTAGCTGTTGTTATACGTGAACTCTACCAAGTGCAAGAGGTCCTCCTGTTGGATATAGGTGCCCTCAAGGTAATTATTGTAGTTGCAGGAATGCAATTACAGAATTCGAGGAGGGCATATACCAAGAATAGTCTTTTTAGAGATGATAGTACGCTATCTGGTTTGTCTTTATCTGTTATGTGTATATGTGTTACTAGTTATCACTTATCGCTAATACATGAGATAAAGCTCATAGAATCTTTGCTTGACTACCAGGATTACGATAAGGAACATACTAGTAAGGCCTGATAGTTTATAAGCACATCCTTAAATGTCCCTAGTCGTAGGAGTATCGTGACTGGGTATCGATACTCCAGTTTAGACTAATGTATATGTTTCATGACCCTGTAAGGGGCGATGGTTGATCCCATAGCCATTGGTGTTTGACACTGATGATTGTATACAAGAGCTCATTGGATGAGTTACACTGGACGAACTCACCGAAAACTCCTAGATGGTATTATACCAATTTCAGATAGCAGTTCTCTAGTGACATGGGCATAGGGTAGTCTCTAGACCCGAAATTGCCACAGTGTATTGTGTGTGGTCCCAATATACGTAGATTACTACCCTACCATGGCTCTACTAAGTCGTGCAAACAGGTTTTAGTTGGGTAAAGTCCCGAAGCACATGGAGGCAGTGAGCGGTCGAAGGAATTCGTCACTCCCGATATTGGGAGTCGATATTGCACTGTGCAGGACATGACTATAGTCAAATGTCCGAGGCCACGGCAGTAGAGATAAACTGGTAAGTGTTACTAGTTGTATCTCTTTGGTTATGAGTCTTTTGTCAGCACGACTTAACGGGTTATTAGAGGTATGAAAGATTCCACTCCCAGACCCAGTATATGATACTCTATGACGAAGAGACCGGACTATACGGTGACTATCACTTATAGACTTTTTCGGGTCTGGATGAGTTCGCTCGTTGACCTGCCTTTATTTTTCTCATATCTAGGTAGCCGTTACGTACAGCTAGTGCCATTGACGAGCTTGTGGGTTAACCCAAAAGGGAGTTGAATTTGAAAGTGTTTCAGATTCAATCGGATGTGATCCTGTATAAGCTACTGCCAGCGTATTGACAGGTCTTTAGAGTCCCGCAACGAAAATGCCTGTCTATGCAAAACGCGATGTGACGTACGTATAGGGATACGTGCATGAGTTCGATAAAACATGTATATTTGATATACATGTTTAATCGGACGACTGCTATACTAGCCGGTTTAAAAGCCGGAATATCAAGTCAAGTGGTTACTTGATAACCGAATTTATGATGCGGTTTTTAGTAGAGTGTATATGATACGCATACTCTCTATAGTATATGATACCGAGAAGATATTGATGGCATTTCATGTATGTGATACATGATGTGTACGTGTGTAGGATACATGTACTATTACTTATTTAATATATATATATATATATATTATTTATTTGTTATGCTTAGTTAATGGTGGGACCCACCCTCTCTCATGTGTGTGACACACACATGAGAGAGAGTGTGGGAAAGGAGAGGTGTCATATATTATATGACATGTGTAAGAAAAAGGGAAAAAGAAGATAATTCATTTTTCCACTAGACATCAATTTCTTCTTCTTCCTCAAACATGAGCTTGAGCTCTCTAGATCAATGGCACATATTGCCAAGGTGAGAGAGTGGGAAAAAGATAGAGTACCCAGAATTTTCATCGCCTTCCCTATGCCCAGCGAGCCTCTGGAGGAAGTTTCTCCGCCCGGTGACGAAGTTGGAGTTCGGGCAGCCCGCTTTCAACACGGATCATCTACGGTGAGACGGTCGGCGTTCCTATGCGTCCGGAAGCTCACGAAGTCTAGAAGGGGTCTTCTGGGATTAGCCGAACACGCTACAATGGTTTTAGCTCCATTGACTTTTCTCTTTACTCTTTTCTACTTTGCACATTGTATTGTATTTGATGATCTTGGTGATGGATTGAGGTTATGCTTTGTAAAACTGTTGTTTTTCAAATTCCACCGTGGCCATGATTGTCACTGTAACATTTCAGGAAAATAAAATATTATTTTCAGAATTTAAATAATTAAAATAATATATTTTATGAATATTATAAAAATATAGAAATTGTTTTAAGGATATGGCATGATTATATATGTATAATTTGGAAAATATTGGAAATTAATAAGAATTATTGATTTTGAAAGAATTATATGATTTGGACATTTATAAATTATTATACAATTATTTGTATACACGTTTAATACTAAACTCGTTTAATATTTCACTAATTATGCACTAATCATGTTTATGTATATTGAATGCAACAAATTATGTTGCAATATACTTGTTACATTTTTATGAACCATGGCTTCAATTCTTCATTTGCATATATTTATATATATATATATATATATATATATATGGTTTTTGTTTTAAAATAAAAAGAAAAGAAAATGGAATATATTTTGGAAGGAGACAGACAAGGGGGACCATGAGGCATGGGCCTTGAGAGAAAGAGAGAGAGAGAGAGAGGCATGGCTATTAGACTTTCCCACTTCATTCTCTTCATCTTTCATTTTCTTCACTCTCTCCTCCTTCATCTCCCTCATCCTCCACCTCCTCTACCACCCTCAAACACCCCCAAATCCACACCAAAACACCTTACCACCATCACAAAAATTGATCACAAGCACACTACAAACCCCATGGATGAAGCAAGTTAAGGTTTTGAGCACTTCGAGCAACTCTAGAATTTTCTTGAGTTGCCAAATGAGGTAAATCCTACATCCTTACTTAAGAATTTGAGTTTCCTTACCTCCTATAGTAGTTTAGAGCTAAACTAATGTAGTTTGGTGATCTTAGAATATTCCAAGATGAAAGTTAGGGGATATTTTGAATTGTAAAGGTGTAGTTGAGATTTAGTAGCGGCCACAAACCCTTTTAGTGTTAGAATCCTGGAACTAAACTAAGTGTAGAACCCCAAACCATGAACATGGAAATCTCCGATATTGGGTTTTGTGAGATTATGATGATATTTTGGGATCTGTTACAACTCATGAACTCTGAAAATTAATTAATGATCACAGTGAGACAAGAAGGCCATCTAGAAGCTACCATAAAGAGACGAGCCCCAAATTCCTTACCCTGGCCACCAATTTAAGCTTCCTGGCCACAAATTGCGGCCTTCCATGAAGCCGGTGTCTCGTGCTTGGTCCATGGCTTCTTTATCTAGTAATTTGACCTATCATATTTGCAAAATATCCCAATTTCACCTGAGTCAAAATCTGGAAGTGTTTTTCAAAGTTTCTGATTTCGGTTTGCGAGTTTTGTTAACTTGAATTTTGGTAATTGGGTTTTGACTCGGTCGTTTGACATTTGTACGTCAACGTCGAGAGTTGTTGGTTATTCTTGCATGTGTAGGCCGTAGGTTCTAACCTATATGCACTTCGCATGCCATATCGGTTTTCATGTGCAATTCTTGTTTACGATACGATATGCTTGAAACTATAGGTACCTTCGCCTGGACTTTGGGACGATAAGGGAGAGCAAGGCGTCATCGACTTCGATAAGCGAGGATCGAAGGTGAGGAGATGTATATCTACGGGGGAAGTCGGGTGGATGGCATATAGCACCCCCGTAACCGTAGAATAGGTTAATTATCTATATTATGTATTTATAACTATGTGAGATGGATACTCAGTATGTAGGGCTCTAGGAGACTCTAGGTTAAAATAAGCGTATTTGTAGGAAGATTTATCCTTAGTCTTTTTCCTTAGTCGTGTTTATATTGTCGCGCGCATACACACACGCACACACTTGGTATGATATGTGTGTATATGTATATATGTATATTTATATATATATATATATATGGATGTTTTGATATATATATATATATATATATATATATAGTATACATATACGTGTAAGATGAGGATATGATATGCTATATGGTTTTGAGTCGATTTGATGGGATATGATGTCAAGAGATTATGATATACGATTTGAGTTTGAGACATCGTATACGTTATGATATATATTAAAGGATCGTTGGGAGAATTACACATAACATGCGATAATATGTGAATTGATGATATAATTGAATGTATGTGACCTTAGATCCGTACCCTTGATTTTGAAGATGCCGCACGGCGGACTATACCATACGATATATATATATATGATTGATCTGCACTCTTGACTCGAGGATGCCTTACGATGGATATTACCGTACGTGATGCTATGAGGCTGGATCGCCGACTACTAGATACATCGACTCGGAAATGTTATAGATTTCTTATCAGTTTCGATTTGGTTCTCAGTTTAGTTTTCTAATTACTTAAGTAGATGTAAGTATAGATTTGAGTCATACCTATTTCAAACCAACGAATTGTATTCATTTTAAAAGGATAAAATAAGGGATGCTATGGATTTTCAAAAGATATCTCTTTTCTAAAAAATACACCGTAGCCCTTACTTTTATAAAAACAATGATTCGTTCTATTTTAAATACGGTAACCGTATGGCTCGTATATATATATATATATATATATATATATACTTTATCAATGTTGTGTTTACTATTTACTTCTGCTATACTTATGTTATTCTCATTGCATTGTATATATACATGTGTTTCCATTAGCTGTTAAGATCTCGTCTGCTAGGGCACATGCACCATTATCGATGATGCGTATGTTGCACATACACTTTCTTGCCGGCTCACACACATCATCATCGGTAATTGCTATGCCACGCACACTATAGAAACTGCCATGGATAAATATATGGTGTACTGCATTCATTATTGATAATTAGATAACGATTCTAGTACTAATACGCATCATGATTTGCATCATGCATACATTGCTATAGTGATTTATCTCATATGATGTTTTCATGAGATTTTTGTTTCGTGGATTTAGGAAATCGTAAAGTAAATTTTGAAAACTTGAAATATTTAAAAAGTGTGATTTTCCATTGATATGATAATTATGTCCACCATGTGTTTTCTCGGTTCTGAGCATTTTTGAGTACCCGATTCGAAGAGTTGGATGGGCCGTCTGTGGGTACATGGTGGACCCGGTAAGGTACCCCGGGGCAAGAAATTTGTAAGGATGACATTGAGCCTGGCAGGGTGAGCACTACCTACCTGTGATTGTTTGGTGCGGCAGATATCCGGAGGATACCGACCGTAGTCATGAGATCAGATGATATGGGGTCAATCTGGACAGACGGAGACCGATATATGAGTATTATGTGCCGCTGATGGACACGGTTTTCATGATATTTTCGAGTGTCGATGGTTGGCACTCAGGTTTTATCATGATTTATTATGTCGTTGCTGGACACACGTTGGATGATGCATTTATACATGATGTACATGACATGTTACTACATTATGACACAGACACGATTACTTTGGTATTGCACATATGCTTATATTATTACCCTTGTTATCACTCGATATCACTATATCATTATTATCTTACTCTATGACCTAGGAGATAGTCATACATTCGGTTTCTACTCGGTGATGTGTTCTACTCACGAATTGGCAACTCACCCACGTTGTGCCATAGTTTTCTTGCAGGTTTGACCGCACAGGTTCCGTTGTGGTTTGCTGGCACACCGCTTCTTCCGGGTGATTGCATTGATTAGGTGGGATACACTCGCATCGTGACCAGCATTGCACTTCTATATTTTATTTCTGTTGTATCTAGTTAAAGCTCCATCAACTAGACTTATATATTTAGTAGAATTAGAATCGCAGTTGTATATTCTTTCAGACTTAGAGTCACGCTCATGTATTTCTTATTGTTTTTTATTTCTTGATGATGCTTTGTTTTTTCACTTTATTTCTGTTCTTTGATCCTCGCCTTCGGCTTTGTATATTCATATCATTGCGTGGTTGTTTCCGCCGATTGGCGAAGAGCTAGCTCCCGCTTGGGGATGCCTATTATTATTATTACTTGTATTACTTTCGGGTTTAAGTTTTACAAAGGTGGTGCTGCCCAAATTTCAAACAATGAAAAATATTTTCAAGATAGATATAAAGTATTGCATTTTCATAGAATATAACTTATGTTTAAAAAGAAAGATCTTGATTTCATTATGCCGTTATTTCAAACTTCACCTCTACTATTTTCCCTAAAAATGTTTAGATTTCTGGACTTTTGGCATACTTGAATTAGGTGGGGTCCTATAAACTTCACATGATTCAAGTGCCAGTTATCTGCCTTTTCTGGGTCGTGAAAGTCATGACCCTAACCCCCATCCACTTACATGGTATCAAAGCCAAATCAAATACTTGCAATTGGTTTTGTGGTCATTTGAATTTTCAAAACCTTTTTACAAAACAAAATAGTTCTGTTTCAAAAATTGTCTCAAACCAGTAACTATTTTCACAAATAACTCGCGTCCCGGGGCTCTTGGTTCGGACCGAGAGTCCCGTGGTGGCGTGGGAGCGACCCCAGGGTTGTCTCCAGGGGCTAGGGTGGGCTCCCACGACTGAGACCATCATGAAATGGTCTCGGGTATGGCGCTAGGAAAGCAAGCGCGCAGCTGCGCGCTTGCTGTCCCAGCAGCCAACCCATGGCCACAATTTCATGGCCAAGGGTTGGAGCCCCAGCTAATGCCTCCTAGGGCCTCATAGGTCATACCCGAGGTCCACCCGGTGTCTCATGCAGTTTTTGGATCGTTTGGGGTTCGATTTATGCATGAAATGGTGGTGTTTTGGGGCCGGGGCTGATCTTGAATTTTAATTTTTTGATAATTCGATTCCGTCTTCGTGGGTTTTGGAATTCATTGGCCATGTGTTCCGTACTGACGAGCTTAAAGCATTTAACCTTGTTAATGCGATGGCATATGTGATATGTGGTGTTTAACGTCGCCGAATTGATGTGATCAATTCGACGGGGTTGCACATGTGGGTCAGATATGTTCTATGTTAAAGTTTATTTGGTGTGGATTGGATTGTCGCGAAATGAATAGTCCCATATGTGTTGTGGTTTTCATTTCATTTATGTTATAGCTAAATGTAGATTCTTTTATTCGGGACGAGCGGTCGACATGTGGCAATCGTTTCCGCTTGTTGTATTATTATTTGTCGGGACACGATCAGGTTGCGATCGATATTGTTGGGTTTTCTTAGCACCATGCCTAGGGTTTGGAAGCATCATACATGCAACTTTAAAATTTTAGGGAGGTGCTAAGCAAACTAACCATGAATCTGACTAGAAGTTTAGGGTAACAACATAGTATCACATACTAAAACAAGTTTCTAACACAAAGTAGAGAAAAATACAACCTTTATAGACCTCCTTGCTAGACTCCTTGGCACAACTTGAGTTTGAACCGGTTCGCTAGAATCCTTCGTTGTCCACGACGATCCACCCGGGGCCCCTTTTCTCAAGCTCCTAGCTTCACTTGACCAAGGATGAAGATGAAGGAAACACTCTAATCTTGTGGGCTAAACTAAAGTAGAATGGTGATGTGGTTTGTATGCTCACATAAAAACCCTTTCTTTTTGTGTTCCTCACTCTATAGAAAAGTCAAGAGAGCAAGGAAGAAGAAGGAGATGGAAAATGCTAGAGCTCTATTTGTGATAAATCTAAAAAGAAATGAGAAATGAAAATATATATGAGAGTGATACTCTCACCCAACTATAGTAAACAAATATCTTGATATTTTATCGTTGAGTTAAGAAGCCAAATGAAAATTAATCCATGGTTAATAATTAGGTGAAGTGTGGTCAAGTGTAGATAAATATCAACCGTGAATTAATCCATTTTCTTTTCTTAAATAATAAAAATATATGGATATTTTATACCATGTGAGTCTTTCACTCCCATCTCCAATGTATCAACAACCATAATAAGTATTTATGCATGTATGTGTGCATGCACATCACTATGTGCAAATACACCCAATCATGCATACATCCAAATAGAAAGGGTTTCAAGTGAAATCTAATGGTCACAATATCAAATCAACAATTGATTTAATAAACCGGTAATATCGCATACGACCCAACCAATGAAAAACGCCAGATTACAATACGGTATCACATACACGCATTTAATCAAGCATCCGTGCATATCACCATATGCACCACACATCTTTTCGCCTGAGTAAGGTAACCCATTTGTGGGACTCTAAGACTCGTCAATACGCCGGCAGCAGGCGATGATCATATCAAAAACCCATAAGCCGCAAGCGGTCAGCTAAACGTAACGGCCACTCGGGTATTGAGCGAGCAGAAGAAAAACAAGCAAACCTGTCATAACTCCTGTCGAGCCAACCGGTAACACTTTCCGTACAGTCCGGTCTCTTCGTTAGATATGCTTCATATCGAATCTAGGAATGGCATCATCGACCCTAATAACTCAATAAGTCATGCCGATGTATGGCCTATAACAGATCGAGAAATTACTGATAACACCTATCAGTAAATCTCATCAGCCCTGGCTAGGGACTTGCTGATATTGCCAATCGAGCACAGCGTAACATCAAACCCCAATACCAGGAGAGACGAAACCCCTCATATCGCTTGTTGCCTCCATGTGTCTCGGGACTGTACCCAAAAGCCATCTATTTGCACGACTCAGTAGAGCTGTGGTAGGGTGGAAATCAAAGCACAGTGGGAGAACACATAAGACTCTATGACGATCTCGGGTCTATAGACTAACTTGTACCAGTGTTACATGAGAACTGCTATCCGACGATAGATATAATACCACATAGGAGTTCTCGGTGAGTCCGTCCGATGTACCCAGTCTCCACTGAGCACCCGTATACAATCTTAGTGTCAAACACCAATGGATATGGGATCATCCATCGCCTATCACATGGGTCAAGAATCGCATACACTAGTCTACTCTGGAATATCGATGCCCCGTCTCGATATACCTACGACTAGGGACATTTCAGGATATGCTTATAAACTACACATGTCCCACTAGTATGATCTGCATCATAATCAAAGTAGTCAAGCTAATATCCTTAGGGCTTTATCAACATGTACCAAATGAATAAATGCATGATCAAGTGAACATGTCAAGATAAAGAGTAACCGGATAGCATACTATCATGTTGAGCAAGAATGTCCTCTGAATATATATACATGTATAAATACATCCACTATCAAATAATGGCCTCTAGGGCATACATATATTCAACAATCTCCTACTTGCACTAAGGCCAATTATTGGCGTATCTCATACCCAACATCTCAAAAAGTCGCTCATGCTGTGGCTGAGGGAGGGCCCTGGTGAGTGGATCCGTGGTGCTATTCTTTGTATCTACTCTTTGAATCTCGATCTCGCGGCGATCAGCTATCTCCCGGATCAGATGAAATCGCCTCAGGATGTGTCTGGATCGCTGATGGGACCTGGGCTCTTTGGCTAATGCCATAGCCCCATTACTGTCACAATACAATGCTATTGGATCAATGATGGTTGGAACTACTCCTAGCTCCAAGATGAACTTCCTCATCCAGACGGCTTCCTTGGCGGCATCATTTGCAGCAATGTACTCAGCTTCCATTGTAGAGTCTGCAGTGGTATCCTGTTTGGAACTCTTCCAACACACCGCCCCTCCATTGAGGGCAAATACAAACCCAGAGATAGATTTTCTGTCGTCCTTATCACTCTGGAAGCTCGAATCGGTAAAGGCCTCCATTTGGAGATCTCCATTACCATACACCAAGAACAGTTCTTTACTCCTTCGCAAGTACTTAAGAATGTTCTTCACAGCTATCCAGTGATTCTCTCCTAGGTTGTACTGATACCTGCTTACTACACCTAGTGCATAAGCTACATCAAGGCGTGTACACAACATCGCATACAATATAGATCCTACGGCTGAAGCGTAGGGAATAATGCTCATGCGATCTCTCTCTTCATCAGTCTTTGGGCAAAAGTCCTTAGAGAGAGTGATTCCATGGAAAGCGGGTAAGGCACCCCGTTTGGAGTCTTCCATACAAAACCTCTTTAGGATGGTGTTGATATACCTGGTTTGGGACAGTCCCAAGAACCTTTTGGATTTATCCCTATAGATCCGAATGCCCAATATGTACGTGGCATCACCCAGGTCCTTCATGGAGAACCTTTGTGATAAGAATGATTTGACCGATTGTAGTATTGGAACATCGTTTCCTATCATAAGAATGTCATCCATGTACAATACGAGGAATGTGACACTACTCCATACAATCATCTTATAAACACAAGGTTCATCTGGATTTTTGATGAAATCAAATTCTTTGATAACATTATCAAAACAGATGTTCCAACTCCGTGATGCCTGTTTTAATCCATAAATGGATTTAAGCAGTCTACATGCCTTCCCGCTGCTCCCACTGTCAACGAAGCCCTCTGGCTGATCCATATAAACGCATTCTTCTAAATCACCATTTAGAAATGCGGTTTTAACGTCCATCTGCCAGATTTCATAGTCTAGTGAGTAGCTATAGCAAGTAGGATCCAAATGGATTTAAGCATGGCTACGGGAGAAAAAGTTTCGTCATAGTCCAGACCTGGTCTCTGACGAAATCCTTTCGCCACAAGTCTTGCCTTATTGGTCTCCACCTGCCCATCTACACCAATCTTTCTTTTAAAGATCCATTTGCACCCCACGGGTTTTATCCCAGGGGTACAACGTCCAAAGTCCATACTTTGTTGGTGTACATAGACTCCATTTCGGATCTCATGGAATCCAGCCACTTCACAGAGTCACCACTCGTGATAGCTTGCTGAAAAATAGTAGGATCATCATCCTCCATGATGCAATCTTCTCTATCACCATCAATGAGGAAACCGTAGTACCTCTCCGGTGGGCGAGAAGTCCTACTAGATCTACGGAATGGCTGAGGTTCAATAGTCTCTATTGCAACATCAGGCTCAACCAAATCGTTATTTGTAACTTGTGTTTCTAGAATTTCTTCTAGGTCTACCACATTGCCATCTGTATCATTTGTAAAAAAATCTTTTTCTAAAAATGTGGCATGCTGAGAGACAAACACCTTTTGTTCCTTCTTATGGAAGAATAGATATCCATATGAATTCTTTGGATATCCTACAAACTTATACATGACTAACTATGTCTCGAGTTTTTCCGGATTCTGCTTTTTGACATAGGTCGGACAACCCCAAATCTTAACTCGTTTAAGAGATGGTCTCTTTCCATGCCATATCTCATATGGTGTGGTAGACATGGTTTTGGTTGGAACCCTGTTCAATAGAAACGCTGCAGTCTCCAATGCATGCCCCCAAAATAAGACAGGTAACTCAGCATCACTCATCATGGAACGTACCATATCTAATAGGGTCCGATTCTATCGTTCTGACACACCGTTGTGCTGTGGTGTGTAAGGAGGAGTGAGCTGAGAGAGAATCCCATTCTCTTTTAGAAATTCTGAAAACTCTGTGCTGAGATACTCTCCATCTCGATTTGATTGAAGTATCTTGATGCTCAATCCGGTTTGTTTTTCTACTTCAAGTTTGTACTCAGTGAATTTCTCGAAAGCTTCAGACTTATACTTTATTAAAAATACATGACCAAATCTTGAGAAATCATTAGTAAAAGTTATGAAGTAAGAAAAACTGCCTCTACTTTGTGTAGACATTGGCCCGCATACATTACTATGTATGAGGCCTAAGAGCTCAGTAGCTCTTTCTCTGTGTCCTGTAAACGGAGTTTTGGTCATTTTACCCTTGATACAAGACTGACAAGTTGTATAAGATTTATATTTAAAAGGATTTAAATATCCATCTTTATCTAGCTTGTTTAGTCTTGTTTCGTTAATATGACCAAGTCTATAGTTCTAAAGAAAATCTTCATTTATTTCTGAAATTTTTTTTTTATTAGTGTGTTGTATGCTGAAAACTGTGTGTTGATTTAGGACGTATATTCCGTTATTAAGTGTACCATACCCAACCAACATTTGATTCAGGTTAATGTTCATAACATTATTCTACAATACAAAATTATATCCTTCATTGTCTAACAAAGAAACATATATTATATTACAAAGTATACTAGGTACATAATAACATGGGTTCAAAACCAATATACACCCTGATGGAAACCCCAGGTGATACTCTCCCACTGAAACCGTATATACATTGGAACCATTTCCAACCCGGAGAGTATGGTCACCTGTCTTCAAAACTTTGCATATGCGAGAACCTGAACCAGTATCTAATACCCAGGAAGCAGAGTTTATAGAAGAACCGTTTTCTGTCACAAACACACCTGAAGCGGAAGCATCACCATGCTTCTTCTTCTTGAGATCTAGGTACTCAGCACAGTTGCGCTTCCAGTGTCCCACTTTGTGGCAGTAATAACATTCCCCTTTCCCCGATTGCCCAGCCGTGGACTTGTCTTTCCCCTTAGCCTTTTTAACTCTACCTCTAGGTTTGGTGGGTTTCTTCTTCATCTTTCTTTTGGCCTTGGCCTTTGGGCGAGAGGAGGAAGATGGCCCAGCAATGAAAGCGGGAGTCTTCACTTCTTTGAGCGTGCTCTCTGCACTTCTCAATATATTGAGAAGTTCAGGTAGTGACTTCTCCATGTTCTGCATGTTGAAGTTTACTGCAAATTGAGCAAAGGCAAATGGAGAGACCGTAGAACAATATCAACATGTTTCTCGTTTTCCATTGTCCATCCGAGGTCCTCAAGCTCTTTAATAAAAGCTATCATCTTCAAAACGTGGTCACCTACTGGTATGCCAGGAGCCATCCGCATCTGAAACAGCTTTCGCGATGCTTCGTATCGTAGGACACGAGATTGCTCCCCATACAACTCTTTTGTATGGAGAAAGATGGATTGAACATCCATCTGCTCGTGCTGCTTTTGATGTGTGTTATCCATAGATGCAAGCGTGAGGCATTTGGCTATGTCACAATGAGTATCCCATGTCTTGCGGATTTCCCTATCCGCAACTGAAGATTTAAGGCCTGGGACGGGTGGGGCTGGGGCTGTGAGGACATATGATACCTTATCATAAGTTAAGAAAATCTTAATGTTCCTTAGTCAGTCTTTATAATTAGTCCCATTCAGTTTATTTTTCTCTAGTAGAAGCTTAAGTCCTGTCATTGGTATCTGCCATTAAGAGAGAGAAAAGAATACACTCAGCGAAAGCCTTTGCAAAGATCAGATTGGTTATTATCTTATCTAATCGATGTCTCCCACTGCTTTTATCAAATTTTCCTTCTAACCTTAAAAAGAAAACTAGCCAGGATTAATTACATTTTATGACTTCGCTAACCGTTCAGCCAGGCCAGTGTCGGTACTTTGAGGGAGGTTCCCCGTGCTTTCGCACGGACCTAATTAAAATAAACCTCATTTTTCCAGAGGGGTAACTCTGTAGACACCTTTCAAGACACCTAATAGGCTAGCTAATTGTAAAGCGTAAAACTCTCCTGGGAGCAACTCTTGCTCACAGTGGGATCGGGATCCAACCATCATATGGAAGGTATGCAATCTCATTGCAAATTTCAACTCTTGAAATTCCCGATATGATTTTTACCCCTAGCACTCATGACCTTGGCTATGGTCAACAAATCACAAGCACTAGTCAAGTTCTACCCGTCATTTTGAGATTAATTAGACCCATTCATATGACCCTTGGCTAAGGTCAAAAAAGTCACATGCCTGTCCTAATTAATCGCATCATATGCTGTGTAGGAAGACATCACTTAGCAACCGTACACTACGCCTTGGCTAAGGTCAACAAACGTAGCACGAATACTAAGTACTCTACTTCCTAAAATGATGGAGGGCTGCAGATGGTTTTTAAGAAAACCTTTAACGCTTTGAACTTGATATCGTTGTAGAATCAAATGGTTTTCAAAAGGAGTGGCCTAAGCTCCGCAATTTTAAAATGTAGCTTTTTCGTAAAAAGCCGAGTGGGTTTCATATTCGATTCTACAACATCTCGAAATACTCCGAATTAGCCCCTTAACCAATTAACATCACATGAAATATTTGGACTAAACAAACAATACCTAAAACCCCAAAACCTACAGACCATAACACAGCAAAAAATCGAGGAAATTCTGAGCATTCTGGGTCGAGCTCGCCTGCCAATTAAGGCTTTTGCTCGGGTCAAAACCGAGGGATTGGCCTCGTTTTTCTACTGTGTTCTCAGTGTATCACATGCAAGCTTCTGCAGTTGCTAAAATAATTTTTAGACGACTTTTCAAAAAATCAACAGAGAACAATTTAAATTTCAAGTTATCATATTTTTCGGAGTTGTTTTCGTTTTTGTAATAGTTATAACATCGTGGCTAAATTTCTAGCTTAGCTCTGATACCATTTTTGGGTTTCATTAGCACCATGCCTAGGGTTTGGAAGCATCATACATGCAACTTTAAAATTTTAGGGAGGTGCTAAGCAAACTCACCATGAATCTAACTAGAAGTTTAGGTTAACAACATAGTATCACATACTAAAACAAGTGTCTAACACAAAGTAGAGAAAAATACAACCTTTGTAGACCTCTTTGCTAGACTAGTTGGCATAACTTGAGTTTGAACCGGTTCGCTAGAATCCTTCGTTGTCCACGACGATCCATCCGGGGCCCCTTTTCTCAAGCTCCCAGCTTCACTTGATCAAGGATGAAGATGAAGCAAACACTCTAATCTAGTGGGCTAAACTAAAGTAGAATGGTGATGTGGTTTGTATGCTCACATAAAAACCATTTCTTTTTGTGTTCCTCACTCTATAGAAAAGTCAAGAGAGCAAGGAAGAAGAAGGAGATGGAAAATGCTAGAGCTCTACTTGTGATAAATCTAAAAAGAAATGAGAAATGAAAATATATATGAGAGTCATACTCTCACCCAACTATGGTAAACAAATATCTAGATATTTTATCTTTGAGTTAAGAAGCCAAATGAAAATTAAGCCATGGTTAATAATTAGGTGAAGTGTGGTCAAGTGTAGATAAATATCAACCATGAATTAATCCATTTTCTTTTCTCAAATAATAAAAATATATGGATATTTTATACGATGAGAGTTTTGAACACCCATCTCCAATGTATCAACAACCATGATAAATATATATGCATGTATGTGTGCATGCACATCACTATGTGCACATACACCCAATCATGCATACATCCAAATAGAAAGGGTTTCAAGTGAAATCTAATGGTCACAATATCAAATCAAAAATTGATTTAAAAAACCGGTCATATCGCATACGACCCGACCAATGGAAAACGCCAGATTACAATGCGGTATCAGATACACGCATTTAATCAAGCATCCGCGCATATCACCATATGCACCCCACATCTCTTCACCTGAGCAAAGTAACCCCTTTGTGGGACTCTAAGATGTAGGGTTCCTAGGCACACTAATGAGGTCTCACAAGGCATCAACCATGCAAAATTCAAATTTTTTCATGTGCCTACAAACCCTAATACGGATCGTTAACTAGAGGATAGGCGATAAAGATTGCAAGTTAACAACTTAACTAAGAGTGAACGAAAATACAACCTTTGTAGATCCGGTCCTACACTTCCTTGGCTCCGTGTTGACGTCCCTCCACTGCGATCATCGGATCCCGGACTCTAGCGATGGTTTCGTCGAAGAAATGATCGGGCTAGGTCGTCGACTTCGATGCCGAAGATGATCTACGTCGAGGCAACTCAAGCTCAAGCTCCACCTTCACCAAGTCATGAAACTTGTGAAGAAAACACCCTATACTACATGGCAAGTGGTAGAGGATGAAGAAATAGGAAGTGGGTTCACTTTGGATTTGGATTTCTCACTTGGAATCATCACTTAGAATTTTCTAGCCATGGTTTCTTCTCTTCATGAAGAAGATGAAGAAGAAGAAAGAAAAAGAATCATTCCAAAAAGAAAATCCAAGTGATATCTATCATAATGCAACCATGGTTGAGTGTAGAGAATAAACTATGGTTAGGTGAATGGTTAGGTTAAGCAAAAGAAACAAAAATGGTCAAAGCTTCTTGAAGCTTCAAGGAAAAACAAAAGAAGCAACCATTTCTTTTCTTGCTTAAATGAATAAATAAATAAAATAAATAATCAAGAAATGATAACAAAACCCTAACCATTCACTTAAACATGGTTTAAAGTAAACATACACCCAAGTTTGCATGTATCATCAAATATGATACAAACTAGTGCACAAACATATATCATATATACAATGTGCACAATCAAGTGAGATAATCAATCTTAAGTGAACCAATACTAGTTAATGTAGTAATATATCAAATATATAATTATACATTAAATCATTAAATCAACACTTGATTTAATGATCCGGTCATATCGCAAATAACCGACTAATATCAAGTGTATCAATGTATCGAATCAACACTTGATTCGGTATCCCGGCTATATCATATATAACCGTCCAATGATACAAATCGCGAGAATAGAATACAGTATGACATATTGATATTATTCTCGGTCCCGCACATATCTCATATGCACTCCTATTTCGTTTCGCTTGAGCCAGGAAACCTCTGTGTAGGACTCTAAAGACTCGTCAATACGCCGGCAGCAGGTGATGATCATATCAAACACCCACAAGCCGCAAGCGGTCTGCTAAACGTAACGGCCACCCGGGTATTGAGCGATCAGAAGATCGACGAGCAAGCCCGCTCACACTCCTGTGAATCCAACCAGTAACACTTACCGTACAGTCCGGTCTGTTCGTCTGATATATCGCATATCTCGCCTAGAGATGGTAAACGTCAGACCCTAGCAGATCGATAAGTCGTGTCGATATGAGGTCTATAACAGTTCGAGAAACTACTGGTAACAATTACCAGTAAATCTCAGCAACCCTGGCCAGGGATTTCCGATTATAGCCAATCGAACACAGCGCAACATCAACTCCCTATACCGGGAGAGACGAATCCCCTCCTATCGCTCATTGTCTCCATGTGATTCGGGACTGTACCCAAAAACCACCGTTTTGCACGCCCTCTTGGACGTGGTAAGGTGGAAATCAAAGCACAGTGGGAATCACACAAGACTCTATGACGATCTCGGGTCAACAGACTACTCTGTACCAGTGTCACCAGAGAACTGCCATCTGACGTAAGGTATAATACCATCTGGGAGTTCTCAGCGAGTCCGTACAGTGTACCCAGTCTCCACTGAGCACCCGTATATCATCTCTGGTGTCAAACACCAATGGATATGGGATCATCCATCGCCCATCTGTATGGGTCGAGAAGGTATACGCTAGTCTACACTGGTATATCGATGCCCTGTCTCGATACACCCACGACTAGGGAATGATTGACACGAAAGAGTGTGTTTGTTTGTAGTTAACCGCAAACAGAACGGTGTCGCGCATAGCTAGACCGAGGTGAGTACGGGCCATCCTCAGGGAAACGTTGAACCTTTTACTTTTACTTTAGATGTGTTGAGAAAGAGAGGAGGGATAAAGAATTTTATAGAATGGTTTCTAGATCTACGTTAAACAAGAATGTAAAATATAGATCTAGATTATTTTAAAGATGTAGTTAATATAATAAGGGGGCTTGTAGGGTTCGTTAGGATTTAGTAGTTATGGACGATTAATTAAAAGTTACCCTTTTTATCCATTAATAGATTTAGAACTAGAACGACGGTGATGCGTGTATATTAGGCTTTCTGGAGGGAAAAGGAATCCCACTCTTAACCCTTATCTCGAAACGGAACTCCGTTCATATCTAGCCTTTACCAAAACAATCATTAATCTAATCTCTAATCGCGGTCGGAACTAGCAAAGAATTGCTAGCGCGCCCGATTAGGATGTTAATAATTCTTTTGATAAAGTTCCTAAACTTTATAGGACTTAAAAAGGGTTTAATTATTTTCATCGTCCATTAGCCTACCCTAATCCTACGAAACCTAACAAGCGGAGAATTACTCGCGCATGTTGGGATAAGAAGATGAAAAGACAAAGAGGGAAAACATAATGTAAAATGCAAAAACAATTAAATAAAATAACTACCTTTATTAATCGACTTGAACAAACTACACTTTAATCCGTAGAAAATGATTACAAACTAGTTGCTTCTCGATCTTTCCTAAGGAGGTAGTCGAACAGTCGATGATCAGCCTGAATGCGTGAGTGTCGGGAGCTTTGTGATCTCTTCGGCTTGATGATTTTTCCAAGAGGCTCTCGGTGCTCTTTTAAAGTGCAAAGACAGAATCTTATTGTTGAAAACTTGGAAAAATATAGATTTGATTCACCCTAAAAAAATCTTGTGCTTTAACTCTCTAGACTTGCGGCGGATCCGCGGCCCAAGGGTGGGTTTGGCCGCGGATCTGCGCTCAAAGGTGGGGATCTCTCGATCAAATTTCTTGGGCTTTCTTCTCGTGACATGTGGCAATCCTAGGCACCTTTAGAATTCAGAAATCTTCTCTCGGTTGCTTCCAGACTTGGTCTCCAAGTTTTGCTTCTTAATTTGGCAAGTTTTCTTCAACAAATTGATTTGTTTGATAAATTCTTCATAACAACTTGGAAATATTCTGCACAACAACTCAAATAAGATTTTAGTAGACTTTGTTCTACTAGGATTAGGTCAATAATATTTGCATACATTTTCCTACCAAATGATAATTAAAATATATTAACACATGGAAAATAATGTTTTTACTCATAAACCCTCATATGTATAATATATTATAATAAAGTCTTTTTTTAATATGAAAATGGTAGGAAAAATGTAATACAAATGTGCAGTTTTATCAACTGAACAAATACCCCCAAACTTATCTTTGATCGTCCCGAGCAAACTAGTTTATTTAAGAGGAGAAAAAGAAAGGAGAAAACTAAGCACACTTTCGTAGGCAACACGATTGCACTGAGCATGTGCAACAAGCCGTTAAACCTCTAGGTGTCCCTAGTAGGAGGAGTGTTGTCTCCTGAGGATTTTCAGCGGATTACACCCACAAAATCCTATAACAAAAGAAAGATGGTGAAATTTACATATAAAGATAAGAACCATAAAAGAAAGACTTTGAAAAGAAGAGTTTCCAACTATGCTAGCTTTTCAGTTATCATGAGCCCTATCTTAATAGTCATGAAAAAATGTTAGAAATCACATTACCCCTCAATAAAATATCGTCTTTATTCTTCATTCCTACCTTTCTTCCAAACATTGATCATATAACCCCACGTGTATGAAATGGACATCCCTACACTCGGAGAATTCAATTCAAGCTATCATACTCCATCTACCTTAGTACTTTTTAATTTAATGAATATTAAAGATTTGCTCACACATTTTCATGCGACCGTTAATACTTCTTGAGATACTAACCAACCGATTACTCATGTGCTTGCTAATTAGGTGATAATATTTTCCTCGTCTTGCACCACCTAAGGCTTAGCAGTGACTCCCAGACCAGTTGGCCTTAGGGCACTAGGTGAAGAGACACCCTCGCTATATTTTTTTATTGCCGCCTTGGCGATAACAAAACCAGTGTTCATTTTTTTTTCACCATTTATATTTTCTTCATTTTTTTTTCATTTCCTTCATACTTTGGCTTTTGGACAAGAGCATTTCAAGGTATCCTCTACTATCCTGAGTTTCAAGACGTGTATAAGTGCATATAGTAGGGTATCAATATTCAAATGTTTGGCTTCCAGAATAGAAACTATTTTTCAGACTTATTTTTATCCTCAGATTAGTGACTTCCTTCATTTTACTAACCCTTGGGACAACAGCTCATAACTACTTATTACTAGTTCGTGTAAGAAAACTTCTAATTTTCTTGGTTTTCTTAAACTATTCCAATCTTTTGGATGTAATTTTTCACTTTCTACTCTTTTGTTATATATATAAAAAAAAAATTTTAATGCCCGGTGTCAAAGATAATTTAGTGAATACAAACCTCCCCCCCAAACCTGTTTTCAGCAGTGTCCTCACTGATGTAGCCTTTTGAGAACATGGACCTGTATACTAAGGGAGAGATACAAGGGGTAAAATAATAGTGAAATGAAAAATTCCCCCAAACTTATTCTTTGACACGCACAGATATTCAATCAAATCATTTTTTTACTCACCTCCATTCTTAAAATGTGAAAAAGTTATCAAAACATGGAGGTGAGGCGGAGGAATTTTAGTTTTGATAAAGCGGCTCCTGTTAAAACAGGAGCTCCTCCACGGGGTCAGCAGAAAAATACGGTTTTAATCTATGCCCATTCACTTTAAAAATCGAACCGTTTTTCAAATTTTCGACTTCAACTGCTCCGTGCGGGTGTACATACCGCACCACAAAAGGTCCTTTCCAACGAGATTTAAGCTTACCCGGATGAAGATGGAGACGGGAATCATAAAGAAGGACTTGTTGTCCCGATGTGAAGGTTTTTCTAGAAAGATTTTTATCGTGGAACACTTTAGTCCTGTTCTTTACTATCACCGCATTATCGTAAGCTTCATCGCGGAGTTCGTTTAGCTCATTCAATTGCAGCTTCCGATAGCTGCCTGCATGCTCAAGATCAAAATTAAGCTCTTTAATAGCCCACATTGCCTTATGTTCAATCTCGACAGGGAGGTGGCATGCCTTCCCAAACACAAGGCGGTATGGAGACATACCAAGATCGGTCTTATAAGCGGTGCGGAATGCCCAAAGAGCATCCGTCAATTTGGTTGACCAATCCTTACGGTTTTTCGAAACTGTCTTCTCCAATATCTGTTTAATTTGCCTATTTGAAATCTCAGCCTGCCCGCTTGTTTGAGGGTGATAGGGCGTAGAAAGCTTGTGAGTGATTGAATATTTCCGCATCAAGGCCTCGAAAGACCAATTGCAGAAATGTGTCCCGTTGTCACTAATGATAGCGCGAGGGTGTCCGAATCGCGAAAAGATATTTTCTTTAAGGAACTTAATGACAACTTTTTTGTCATTAGTGCGACACGGTATAGCTTCCACCCACTTCGAGACATAATCAACCGCTAACAAGATATATAGATTCCCAAAGGAGTTGGGAAAAGGGCCCATAAAATCAATACCCCAAACATCAAATATTTCCACAACCAAAATAGGTTGGAGCGGCATCTCATTCCTTCGTGAAATCCGACCCAAATGCTGACATCGCGGACAAGTTTTGCAATGTTCAAATGCATCTTTAAATAATGTTGGCCAATAAAAGCCACATTGCAAAACTTTCTCCGCCGTTTTTCGAGGTCCAAAGTGACCGCCGCATGCCTGATCATGACAAAATGATAACACGCTCTTGAATTCATCGTTAGGGACACACCTGCGAATGATTTGATCGGAACAATACTTGAATAGATATGGTTCATCCCAGTAAAAATATTTTACTTGGGATGAAAATCGAAGTTTGTCTTGTTTCGACCAATCGCTAGGTATAAGTCCCGTCGCAAGATAGTTCACGATATCCACGAACCAAGGTTCGTATGATACATTCAAGAGCTGTTCGTCGGGAAATGAGTCATTTATCGGCACGGTCACAGTTGGCGAAGAAGTGATGCGTGAAAGATGGTCGGCTACAACGTTTTCACATCCACTCTTGTCTTTGATGACAAGATCAAATTCTTGTAACAATAGGATCCAACGTATTAGCCTGGCCTTCGCATCCTTCTTCGATAAAAGATGTCATAGGGCGGAATGATCTGTGTAAACCACAATAGGCGAGCCAATCAAGTAGGGCCTAAATTTCTCTAATGCAAATACAACTGCCAAGAGTTCTTTCTCGGTAGTTGTGTAATTTATTTGTGCATCATTCAAGGTCCTACTTGCATAGTAAATTACATGTGGCATCTTATCAATATGTTGTCCCAAGACAGCACCAATAGCAAAGTTTGATGCGTCACACATAAGCTCGAACGGGTGGTTCCAATCCGGAGATGATAGAACGGGGGCTGTAGTAAGTGATTCTTTAAGTGATTCAAAAGCAGCCTCACAATCCGAATCGAAGTGAAAAGTAGTGTCCTTGGCCAATAGAAGGGTTAAGGGTCTAGCAATTTTGCTAAAGTCGTTAATAAATCTCCTATAAAATCCTGCATGACCAAGGAAGGATCGTATATCTTTGACGCAATTGGGACAAGGGAAGTTTTGAATGACATCTATTTTAGCTCTGTCAACCTCAATGCCTTTATGTGAAATTATATGTCCAAGCACAATACCTTCTTGGACCATAAAATGGCATTTTTCCCAATTCAAAGTCAAGTTCTTATCCTTACAGCGGGTAAGAACAGCGTCAAGATTACGAAGGCAGTCCTCAAAGGAGTCCCCAAAAATGGAGAAATCGTCTATAAAAATTTCAAGAAAATTTTCCACCATATCTGAAAATATCCCCATCATGCACCGCTGAAATGTAGCGGGAGCGTTGCATAATCCAAAGGGCATGCGTCTATAAGCAAAAGTTCCGAAAGGACAAGTAAAAGTGGTTTTATCTTGATCCTTTTCGGCGATGGGGACCTGGTTATAACCAGAGTATCCGTCCAAAAAACAGTAGTATTCGTGTCCCGCTAATCGTTCTAACATCTGGTCAATGAAAGGTAGAGGGAAATGATCTTTCCTCGTCGCGGCATTGAGTTTCCTGTAATCGATACATACGCGCCACCCAGTTTGGGTGCGTGTTTGGATTAACTCATTAGCCTCATTAGTGATGACCGTGATACCAGACTTTTTAGGGACCACATGAATTGGACTTACCCATTGACTATCAGATATGGGGTAAATTATTCCACTATCAAGGCACTTGACGATTTCTTACTTTACCGCCTCCTTCATAACGGGATTTAATCGTCTTTGTGGGTCTCGGGTTGGTTTGGCTTCATCCATTCAGATATATGTAATGTTCAACAATTAAGGGACTAATCCCTTTGATGTCATATTAATGTAGTCCGATCATTTAAGTTCTTAAGCCATCACAGAAAAGAAACGAAAATAGAACATACGCTTATGCCATTCGCATTCGCCACAGTGTCCCGTTATGCACCGTTAGGTTACTTAACTAACGGCATAGCGGGGCGAGACTAGCGTGAATGTAAAACATAAGCAACGCTTATTATATATCATATATATAATAATACCATTCGTCTCATCCGATAAAGTGATCTTATCACAGAATATCAACAGCAAAAGCACATAAATGAATATATAGGATATACTAGGAATTCCGTATTTTATATTTAGCCAACGATATAAAATACGGGTTCCACGGTCGCGATGAATAGCCAATCCCACACCCTAGACCCCTACGAGAGCGGCGAGTGACCCTACCAATTCTAGAGTTATGAGACCCGGTCTTGACTCCTCGAGATGGCCTCCCACTGGACTCTAGAAGCCGGTCACTTGTGTTCCCCACCTTGGGTCTATCCTAATGCGGAAAAGTAAATAATATACATCATAGGTTACGTCATCCTCAACCCGGATGTGCCATAATAAAAGAATATTACATACAATGAATTTTACATGAATGAAAAAGAAAACTCTCATCTCACATAAAAACCCCGGCCATTCAATCACGACGATCCTATACATCATATCACAGCAACACATAACATCACATGTCATCAACGTAAGCAAGTATGCATACCCCAATTGTCGTTGACATATAGCAACGAAACCGGCGATATACCACATACTACACTTACGGTCGCAGAAATAAATATCATATACAGCTAGACAATATTAAATATTTCAATTGAATCATCAAACGCCCACATCTCTCAAAACGTTCAACACTTGAGCAAAGTTAAAATACTCAAAACGTGCCACAGTACCTATGGACCAGCCGTAGAAGAGTCAACTAATGCCTCACCTATGGCACCACGGAACTACAGCAAACCCTAGGGTTTGGTCGCGGTTCCTTAGACATAGAATCGAGTTAGGGTTTTTGTTCTTCTAGAGCGGCCATAGAATTACTTGCACGACCATTGAATATATTCAACTTAGAAAATACCAACTCTTGAAAATTTCAGAGGGGGTCTTGATGTGGGGTTCGAAGTTCGTTCAAAGTATTAAAGATTGTCCAGGTTACCATTACAATGTTAAAATTACGACTACGAAATACTCCGAATTAGCCCCTTAACCAATTAACATCACATGAAATATTTGGACTAAACAAACAATACCTAAAACCCCAAAACCTACAGACCAAAACACAGCAAAAAATCGAGGAAATTCTGAGCATTCTGGGCCGAGCTCGCCTGCCAATTAAGGGTTCTGCTCGGGTCAAAACCGAGGGATTGGCCTCGTTTTTCTACTGTGTTCTCAGTGTATCACATGCAAGTTTCTGCAGTTGCTAAAATAATTTTTAGACGACTTTTCAAAAAATCAACAGAGAGCAATTTAAATTTCTAGTTATCATTTTTTTCGGTGTTGTTTTCGTTTTTGTAATAGTTATAACATCGTGGCTAAATTTCTAGCTTAGCTCTGATACCATTTTTGGGTTTCATTAGCACCATGCCTAGGGTTTGGAAGCATCATACATGCAACTTTAAAATTTTAGGGAGGTGCTAAGCAAACTCACCATGAATCTAACTAGAAGTTTAGGTTAACAACATAGTATCACATACTAAAACAAGTGTCTAACACAAAGTAGAGAAAAATACAACCTTTGTAGACCTCTTTGCTAGACTCTTTGGCATAACTTGAGTTTGAACCGGTTCGCTAGAATCCTTCGTTGTCCACGACGATCCATCCGGGGCCCCTTTTCTTAAGCTCCCAGCTTCACTTGATCAAGGATGAAGATGAAGCAAACACTCTAATCTAGTGGGCTAAACTAAAATAGAATGGTGATGTGGTTTGTATGCTCACATAAAAACCATTTCTTTTTGTATTCCTCACTCTATAGAAAAGTCAAGAGAGCAAGGAAGAAGAAGGAGATGGAAAATGCTAGAGCTCTACTTGTGATAAATCTAAAAAGAAATGAGAAATGAAAATATATATGAGAGTCATACTCTCACCCAACTATGGTAAACAAATATCTAGATATTTTATCTTTTGAGTTAAGAAGCCAAATGAAAATTAAGCCATGGTTAATAATTAGGTGAAGTGTGGTCAAGTGTAGATAAATATCAACCATGAATTAATCCATTTTCTTTTCTCAAATAATAAAAATATATGGATATTTTATACAATGTGAGTTTTGAACACCTATCTCCAATGTATCAACAACCATGATAAGTATATATGCATGTATGTGTGCATGCACATCACTATGTGCACATACACCCAATCATGCATACATCCAAATAGAAAGGGTTTCAAGTGAAATCTAATGGTCACAATATCAAATCAAAAATTGATTTAAAAAACCGGTCATATCGCATACGACCCGACCAATGGAAAACGCCAGATTACAATGCGGTATCAGATACACGCATTTAATCAAGCATCCGCGCATATCACCATATGCACCCCACATCTCTTCACCTGAGCAAAGTAACCCCTTTGTGGGACTCTAAGATGTAGGGTTCCTAGGCACACTAATGAGGTCTCACAAGGCATCAACCATGCAAAATTCAAATTTTTTCATGTGCCTACAAACCCTAATACGGATCGTTAACTAGAGGATAGGCGATAAAGATTGCAATATAACAACTTAACTAAGAGTGAACGAAAATACAACCTTTGTAGATCCGGTCCTATACTTCCTTGGCTCCGTGTTGACGTCCCTCCACTGCGATCATCGGATCCCGGACTCTAGCGATGGTTTCGTCGAAGAAATGATCGGGCTAGGTCGTCGACTTCGATGCCGAAGATGATCTACGTCGAGGCAACTCAAGCTCAAGCTCCACCTTCACCAAGTCATGAAACTTGTGAAGAAAACACCCTATACTACATGGCAAGTGGTAGAGAATGAAGAAATAGGAAGTGGGTTCACTTTGGATTTGGATTTCTCACTTGGAATCATCACTTAGAATTTTCTAGCCATGGTTTCTTCTCTTCATGAAGAAGATGAAGAAGAAGAAAGAAAAAGAATTATTCCAAAAAGAAAATCCAAGTGATATCTATCATAATGCAACCATAGTTGAGTGTAGAGAATAAACGATGGTTAGGTGAATGGTTAGGTTAAGCAAAAGAAACAAAAATGGTCAAAGCTTCCTGAAGCTTCAAGGAAAAACAAAAGAAGCAAGCATTTCTTTTCTTGCTTAAATGAATAAATAAAATAAATAAATAATCAAGAAATGATAACAAAACCCTAACCATTCACTTAAACATGGTTTAAAGTAAACATACACCCAAGTTTGCATGTATCATCAAATATGATACAAACTAGTGCACAAACATATATCATATATACAATGTGCACAATCAAGTGAGATAATCAATCTTAAGTGAACCAATACTAGTTAATGTAGTAATATATCAAATATATAATTATACATTAAATCATTAAATCAACACTTGATTTAATGATCCGGTCATATCGCAAATAACCGACTAATATCAAGTGTATCAATGTATCGAATCAACACTTGATTCGGTATCCTGGCTATATCATATATAACCGTCCAATGATACAAATCGCGAGAATAGAATACTGTATCACATACTGATATTATTCTCGGTCCCGCACATATCTCTTATGCGCTCCTATTTCGTTTCGCTTGAGCCAGGAAACCTCTGTGTAGGACTCTAAAGACTCGTCAATACGCCGGCAGCAGGTGATGATCATATCAAACACCCACAAGCCGCAAGAGGTCTGCTAAACGTAACGGCCACCCAGGTATTGAGCGATCAGAAGATCGACGAGCAAGCCCGCTCACACTCCTGTGAATCCAACCAGTAACACTTACCGTACAGTCCGGTCTGTTCGTCTGATATATCGCATATCTCGCCTAGGGATGGTAAACGTCAGACCCTAGCAGATCGATAAGTCGTGTCGATATGAGGTCTATAACAGTTTGAGAAACTACTGGTAACAGTTACCAGTAAATCTCAGCAACCCTGGCCAGGCATTTCCGATTATAGCCAATCGAACACAGCGCAACATCAACTCCCTATACCGGGAGAGACGAATCCCCTCCTATCGCTCATTGTCTCCATGTGATTCGGGACTGTATCCAAAAACCACCGTTTTGCACGCCCTCTTAGACGTGGTAAGGTGGAAATCAAAGCACAGTGGGAATCACACAAGACTCTATGACGATCTCGGGTCAACAGACTACTCTGTACCAGTGTCACCAGAGAACTGCAATCTGACGTAAGGTATAATACCATCTGGGAGTTCTCGGCGAGTCCGTACAGTGTACCCAGTCTCCACTGAGCACCCATACATCATCTCTGATGTCAAACACTAATGGATATGGGATCATCCATCGCCCATCTGTATGGGTCGAGAAGGTATACGCTAGTCTACACTGGTATATCGATGCCCTGTCTCGATACACCCACGACTAGGGACTGATTGACACGAAAGAGTGTGTTTGTTTGTAGTTAACCGCAATCAGAACGGTGTCGCGCATAGCTAGACCGAGGTGAGTACGGGTCGTCCTCAGGGAAACGTTGAACCTTTTACTTTTACTTTAGATGTGTTGAGAAAGAGAGGAGGGATAAAGAATTTTATAGAATGGTTTCTAGATCTACGTTAAACAAGAATGTAAAATATAAATCTAGATTATTTTAAAGATGTAGTTAATATAATAAGGGGGCTCGTAGAGTTCGTTAGGATTTAGTAGTTATGGACGATTAATTAAAAGTTACCCTTTTTATCCATTAATAGATTTAGAACTAGAACGACGGTGATGCGTGTAGATTAGGCTTTCTGGAGGGAAAAAGAATCCCACTCTTAACCCTTATCTCGAAACGGAACTCCGTTCATATCTAGCCTTTACCAAAACAATCATTAATCTAATCTCTAATCGCGGTCGGAACTAGTAAAGAATTGCTAGCGCGCCCGATTAGGATGTTAATAATTCTTTTGATAAAGTTCCTAAACTTTATAAGACTTAAAAAGGGTTTAATTATTTTCATCGTCCATTAGCCTACCCTAATCTTACGAACCCTAACAAGCGGAGAATTACTCGCGCATGTTGGGATAAGAAGATGAAAAGACAAAGTGGGAAAACATAATGTAAAATACAAAAACAATTAAATAAAATAATTACCTTTATTAATCGACTTGAACAAACTACACTTTAATCCGTAGAAAATGATTACAAACTAGTTGCTTCTCGATCTTTCCTAAGGTGGTAGTCGAACAGTCGATGATCAGCCTGGATGCGTGAGCGTCGGGAGCTTTGTGATCTCTTCGGCTTGATGATTTTTCCAAGAGGCTCTCGGTGCTCTTTTAAAGTGCAAAGCCAGAATCTTATTGTTGAAAACTTGGAAAAATATAGATTTGATTCACCCCAAAAAAATCTTGTGCTTTAACTCCCTAGACTTGCGGCGGATCCGCGGCCCAAGGGTGGGTTTGGCCACGGATCCGCGCTCAAAGGTGGGGATCTCTCGATCAAATTTCTTGGGCTTTCTTCTCATGACATGTGGCAATCCTAGGCACCTTTAGAATTCAGAAATCTTCTCTCGGTTGCTTCCAGACTTGGTCTCCAAGTTTTGCTTCTTAATTTGGCAAGTTTTCTTCAACAAATTGATTTGTTTGATAAATTCTTCATAACAACTTGGAAATATTCTGCACAACAACTCAAATAAGATTTTAGTAGACTTTGTTCTACTAGGATTAGGTCAATAATATTTGCATACATTTTCCTACCAAATGATAATTAAGATATATTAACACATGGAAAATAATGTTTTTACTCATAAACCCTCATATGTATAATATATTATAATAAAGTCCTTTTTTAATATGAAAATGGTAGGAAAAATGTAATACAAATGTGCAGTTTTATCAACTGAACAAATACCCCCAAACTTATCTTTGATCGTCCCGAGCAAACTAGTTTATTTAAGAGGCGAAAAAGAAAGGAGAAAACTAAGCACACTTTCGTAGGCAACACGATTGCACTGAGCATGTGCAACAAGCCGTTAAACCTCTAGGTGTCCCTAGTAGGAGGAGTGTTGTCTCCTGAGGGTTTTCAGCGGATTACACCCACAAAATCCTATAACAAAAGAAAGATGGTGAAATTTACATATAAAGATAAGAACCATAAAAGAAAGACTTTGAAAAGAAGAGTTTCCAACTATACTAGCTTTTCAGTTATCATGAGTCCTATCTTAATAGTCATGAAAAAATGTTAGAAATCACATTACCCCTCAATAAAATATCGTCTTTATTCTTCATTCCTACCTTTCTTCCAAACATTGATCATATAACCCCACGTGTGTGAAATGGACATCCCTACACTCGGAGAATTCAATTCAAGCTATCATACTCCATCTACCTTAGTACTTTTTAATTTAATGAATATTAAAGATTTGCTCACACATTTTCATGCGACCGTTAATACTTCTTGAGGTACTAACCAACCGATTACTCATGTGCTTGCTAATTAGGTGATAATATTTTCCTCGTCTTGCACCACCTAAGGCTTAGCAGTGACTCCCAGACCAGTTGGCCTTAGGGCACTAGGTGAAGAGACACCCTCGCTATATTTTTTTATTGCCGCCTTGGCGATAACAAAACCAGTTTTCATTTTTTTTTCACCATTTATATTTTCTTCATTTTTTTTTTCATTTCCTTCATACTTTGGCTTTTGGACAAGAGCATTTCAAGGTATCCTCTACTATCCTGAGTTTCAAGACGTGTGTAAGTGCATATTGTAGGGTATCAATATTCAAATGTTTGGCTTCCAGAATAGAAACTATTTTTCAGACATATTTTTATCCTCAGATTAGTGACTTCCTTCATTTTACTAACCCTTGGGACAACAGCTCATAACTACTTATTACTAGTTCGTGTAAGAAAACTTCTAATTTTCTTGGTTTTCTTAAACTATTCCAATCTTTTGGATGTAATTTTTCACTTTCTACTCTTTTGTTATATATATAAAAAAAAAAATTTAATGCCCGGTGTCAAAGATAATTTAGTGAATACAAACCTCCCCCCCAAACCTGTTTTCAGCAGTGTCCTCACTGATGTAGCCTTTTGAGAACATGGACCTGTATACTAAGGGAGAGATACAAGGGGTAAAATAATAGTGAAATGAAAAATTCCCCCAAACTTATTCTTTGACACGCACAGATATTCAATCAAATCATTTTTTTACTCACCTCCAATCTTAAAATGTGAAAAAGTTATCAAAACATGGAGGTGAGGCGGAGGAATTTTAGTTTTGATAAAGCGGCTCCTGTAAAAACAGGAGCTCCTCCACGGGGTCAGCAGAAAAATACGGTTTTAATCTATGCCCATTCACTTTAAAAATCGAACCGTTTTTCAAATTTTCGACTTCAACTGCTCCGTGCGGGTGTACATACCGCACCACAAAAGGTCCTTTCCAACGAGATTTAAGCTTACCCGGATGAAGATGGAGACGGGAATCGTAAAGAAGGACTTGTTGCCCCGATGTGAAGGTTTTTCTAGAAAGATTTTTATCGTGGAACACTTTAGTCCTGTTCTTTACTATCACTGCATTATCGTAAGCTTCATCGCGGAGTTCGCTTAGCTCATTCAATTGCAGCTTCCGATAGCTGCCTGCATGCTCAAGATCAAAATTAAGCTCTTTAATAGCCCACATTGCCTTATGTTCAATCTCGACAGGGAGGTGGCATGCCTTCCCAAACACAAGACGGTATGGAGACATACCAAGATCGGTCTTATAAGCGGTGCGGAATGCCCAAAGAGCATCCGTCAATTTGGTTGACCAATCCTTACGGTTTTTCGAAACTGTCTTCTCCAATATCTATTTAATTTGCCTATTTGAAATCTCAGCCTGCCCGCTTGTTTGAGGGTGATAGGGTGTAGAAAGCTTGTGAGTGATTGAATATTTCCGCATCAAGGCCTCGAAAGACCTATTGCAGAAATGTGTCCCGTTGTCGCTAATGATAGCGCGAGGGTGTCCGAATCGCGAAAAGATATTTTCTTTAAGGAACTTAATGACAACTTTGTTGTCATTAGTGCGACACGGTATAGCTTCCACCCACTTCGAGACATAATCAACCGCTAACAAGATATATAGATTCCCAAAGGAGTTGGGAAAAGGGCTCATAAAATCAATACCCCAAACATCAAATATTTCCACAACCAAAATAGGTTGGAGCGGCATCTCATTCCTTCGTGAAATCCGACCCAAATGCTGACATCGCGGACAAGTTTTGCAATGTTCAAATGCATCTTTAAATAATGTTGGCCAATAAAAGCCACATTGCAAAACTTTCTCCGCCGTTTTTCGAGGTCCAAAGTGACCGCCGCATGCCTGATCATGACAAAATGATAACACGCTCTTGAATTCATCGTTAGGGACACACCTGCGAATGATTTGATCGGAACAATACTTGAATAGATATGGTTCATCCCAGTAAAAATATTTTACTTGGGATGAAAATCGAAGTTTGTCTTGTTTCGACCAATCGCTAGGTATAAGTCCCGTCGCAAGATAGTTCACGATATCCACGAACCAAGGTTCGTAGGATACATTCAAGAGCTGTTCGTCGGGAAATGAGTCATTTATCGGCACGGTCACAGTTGGCGAAGAAGTGATGCGTGAAAGATGGTCGGCTACAACGTTTTCACATCCACTCTTGTCTTTGATGACAAGATCAAATTCTTGTAACAATAGGATCCAACGTATTAGCCTGGCCTTCGCATCCTTCTTCGATAAAAGATGTCGTAGGGCGGAATGATTTGTGTAAACCACAATAGGCGAGCCAATCAAGTAGGGCCTGAATTTCTCTAATGCAAATACAACTGCCAAGAGTTCTTTCTCGGTAGTTGTGTAATTTATTTGTGCATCATTCAAGGTCCTACTTGCATAGTAAATTACATGTGGCATCTTATCAATATGTTGTCCCAAGATAGCACCAATAGCAAAGTCTGATGCGTCACACATAAGCTCGAACGGATGGTTCCAATCCGGAGATGATAGAACGGGGGCTGTAGTGAGTGATTCTTTAAGTGATTCAAAAGCAGCCTCACAATCCGAATCGAAGTGAAAAGTAGTGTCCTTGGCCAATAGAAGGGTTAAGGGTCTAGCAATTTTGCTAAAGTCCTTAATATATCTCCTATAAAATCCTGCATGACCAAGGAAGGATCGTATATCTTTGACGCAATTGGGACAAGGGAGGTTTTGAATGAGATCTATTTTAGCTCTGTCAACCTCAGTGCCTTTATGTGAAATTATATGTCCAAGCACAATACCTTCTTGGACCATAAAATGGCATTTTTCCCAATTCAAAGTCAAGTTCTTATCCTTACAGCGGGTAAGAACAGCGTCAAGATTACGAAGGCAGTCCTCAAAGGAGTCCCCAAAAATGGAGAAATCGTCCATAAAAATTTCCAGAAAATTTTCCACCATATCTGAAAATATCCCCATCATGCACCGCTGAAATGTAGCGGGAGCGTTGCATAACCCAAAGGGCATGCGTCTATAAGCAAAAGTTCCGAAAGGACAAGTAAAAGTGATTTTATCTTGATCCTTTTCGGCGATGGGGACCTAGTTATAACCAGAGTATCCGTCCAAGAAACAGTAGTATTCGTGTCCCGCTAATCGTTTTAACATCTGGTCAATGAAAGGTAGAGGGAAATGATCTTTCCTCGTCGCGGCATTGAGTTTCCTGTAATCGATACATACGCGCCACCCAGTTTGGGTGCGTGTTTGGATTAACTCATTAGCCTCATTAGTGATGACCGTGATGCCAGACTTTTTAGGGACCACATGAATCGGACTTACCCATTGACTATCAGATATGGGGTAAATTATTCCACTATCAAGGCACTTGACGATTTCTTTCTTTACCGCCTCCTTCATAACGGGATTTAACTTTCTTTGTGGGTCTCGGGTTGGTTTGGCTTTATCCATTCAGATGTATGTAATGTTCAACAATTAAGGGACTAATCCCTTTGATGTCAGCCATTGTCCAACCAAATGCTTCTCGATTCGATCTCAACACTGCCAAAAGTGCATTCTCTTGCTCTAAGGCAAGAGAAGCGGAAATAATCACTGGCAAAGTCTCATTCTCTCCTAAATATGCATATTTAAGATGAGAAGGTAGCGGTTTGAGATCAAGAATTGGCGGAGAGACTATAGAAGGTGGGGTAAGCGAATGATATTCGTACTCCCGAAGAGGTTCAACACTTGCATAAGATATTGACTCGGAAAGTGCTGCTGACTTTTGCAACGAGTCAACGGGTTCAATCTCAAGGTCGGACTCATTGAACATATCCTCACTGTAAAGTGGTGCAAGATCAAACGATATCTCATTAGTGTTGTCGAGAACATCAAAGCAAAGCTCCTCATCCATGTAGCTTTCGGAAGCTATCTCGTGGATGGAACAAACATCCAACAATTGAGCAGAAGGTTCTGATGGCTGACTTCCTAGCTTGTAAATATTAAGCTCAATTGTCATTTTCCCGAAGGATAAGTTCATAGAACCGTTACAACAATTAATCACAGCGTTAGAAGTTGCTAGGAAGGGTCGACCAAGTATCACCGGGATTTGATTGCGTGGGTTTGCCACAGGTTGTGTATCCAAAACAATAAAGTCCACGGGAAATATGAATTCCCCGACTTTAATTAACACATCCTCTAGTTCGCCCCGAGGTTTGGTGATAGATCGGTCTGCCATTTGGAGAGTACAATGGGTGGGTTTTAACTCTCCAATCCCTAACTGCTCGTATACTGAATAAGGAAGCAAGTTGACGCTAGCGCCTAGATCGAGTAAAGCACGATTAATATTTTTACCCCCAATAGAAATAGAGATTGTAGGACAGCCGGGGTCCTTACGTTTCTTTGGTATTTGTTGGGTAAAAGCTGTGCTAACATTACTCGTCATGAAAACCTTTTTAGGCACTTGAGTTTTTCTCTTCCTAGTGCACAAGTCTTTAAGGATTCTTGCATAAGATGGGACTTGTTGAATAGCATCTAGGAGAGGAATATTCACGCTCACTTGCTTAAACATTTCCACAATCTTCTCCATTTGCGGGTTAGGTCGGTTGGCCCTTAATCGGTTTGGAAATGGAGCTCGATCAATAAGTTTTGGGTCCAACGTTTGTGGAGAAGACTGTGGCGACGGATTCGATCCCAAAATTGGAGTGGGCATCGACTTAGATAGATTTGGCGAAATGTTTGAGCCTTGGGGAAAACGGAGAATAGGCTCGGATGAAGGTGGAAGACTGGAAGAAGAAGAAGAAGAAGGGGTATCAAATGTGTCACTATCATCAAATTGCTCACCCACTTGGTTGTTCAGCACTCTCCCCGATCTCAACGTAGTGACGGCATTCACATTATGACTTTGTGAATGGCCAGGATTCGGTAGGGGTTGAGATGGGAGTTTCCCTTTCTCTCTCGCACTCATTGCGGCGTTTAACTGTGCGATTTGGTTTTCTATTGATTTGATACTCTCACCATGGGAGGAGGAGTTTTTCGTTAGGGCATCAATAGAAGACCTCATCTCAGCCGAATTTTGCATGGATTGTTTCATGAACATATCCAAAGTTTGTGCAAGTGAGTTGTCAATACCGGCCACTTGTGGTGTAGAAATGTTGGCCGGATTTTGGAAATTCTGTGACTGAAAGGGGGGTTGATTCTGTGGTTGTGGTTGCTGTGGAGGAGGTCTTTGATAATTGCTTTGTTGGTTTTGATTCCAAGCAAAGTTAGGATGATTCCTCCATCCTTGATTGTACGTGGAAGAATAAGGGTCGTTTCTAGGTCGCTGCTGAAAAGCAGCATTAGCTTGAAACGATGCATTCATAGGACATTCTTCCGTTAAGTGTGAAGGATCCGAACAGCAACCACAGACGGTCTTAGGAAGTGTGACCCGATTTAGGGAGAAAGATGAGAACTTGTTTTCAATAGCGTCGAGTTTCTTTTGTATCGCTACCATTTCGGTTTTCACTGCGATGGAAACGTCGAGCTGGTGAATACCTCCCTTAGTTGTAGGTGGTCTTACGCTTTCCCACTGCAACGTGTGTTCAGCGAGATCTTCCAGATATTTCCATGCTTCACCATCATCTTTAGACATGAAATTGCATTGACACATTGTTTCAAGCATCTGCTTTGTCGCTGGATTAATGCCCTCATATATAATCCGACATAAATCCCATCTTTGTATTCCGTGAGGGGGGCATTGGACAAGCAGATCTTTGAAACGTTCAAAGCACTTCCAAAATGGTTCATTGGGAAGCTGGGTGAACTGGTTGATCTCGCTCCTAATGTGGGCAGTCTTATGGTTTGGGTAAAACTTCTTAAGAAATGCTATGACGAATTCATCCCAATTAGTGATAGAGTGTGCGGCAGTATTATACAGCCATTTTACTGCCAAGTCGCACAGTGTGAATGGGAGAAGACGTAAGCGCATAGCATCTAAAGTCAATTGTGAAGTACCCATCATTGCGCATACGTTTTCGAATTTGGTGATGAAAACGTACGCGTCTTCCGACTCAAGCCCGTGAAATTTGGGCAGCAGATTGATGTAGTGGGGTTTAATTTCGAAATTATCCCCGTTAAGTGGTGGAAGAGATAGACAAGTAGGAAGAGGACCACGAATATGATAGCATCTCTCTTGGAGAGAGATGCGCGGTGGATTCTTCTCACCTGCGGGCGGTGACAGCGTGGTGTTATAATTAGATGGAGTGTCGTCCATCACGGTCGATGTAGTGTGTGGTGGGGGAAAAGAAGATGAAGAAGTACCGACTTCAGCGTCGATAGCAGGAACGCGGACAAGACGGGCACTAGGATCCCGTGTCCAGCCGAGTATGCACTAAACGGGTTTAGTGCAAGTGGCAGCGTGTGTGTGATTTTAAAATTGGCTTTTTTTTGAAAAAGTGGGACTCAAGACAAATCTCCCTAAGATGCACAAGCAACCCTAGAACTAAGGTCACCTAGGTCAGTCTCTAGACCGCTCCTAGACTTCCAAAGGACAAGCCGCAGGATCAATCCTCTACCGCCTCCGTACTACCCTTGTAGCCAGGTAAGTGCCAGGTAAGTGGGAAGGAACCACGTCGTGGGCCTAATTAAAAACCACTAGCCTTTGTCACACTTGCCTAGGCACTACAAAAGTAATGCGGATAAACGATAGATTACCCACGACCTTCCTCTGTCCTTATTGAGCGCGACAGTCTTTAGAGTCTGGTGTAGATATTTTTTAAATTAATGAAGGGTTGATCTATATGCTCGGTTTGTGATTTGTGGGGCTTAGGAAGAGTGATGAAATCCCCACCTAATCTTGATTTGGTCTTTGCCCCTTAAAGTCCATATTAAATATGCAAAACAAAACCAATCACAAAACTTTTGCAAAAAGATTTTTTTTCTGAGCGGCGCAATTTTGCAAAGAATCCTGCAGAAAATAGATTTTATTGGATTTGAGGAGAGAGAGAAGGCGTTGAGAAATATACCAGAGAAGATTGATTCCCTAATTCCTCCAACTGGCCGCGATTCCGCCGCAGAAGGGATGTTTTTGCCGCGGTTCCGCCGCGTGGAAGAAGGAACAGTTGATGAAATTTTTTGTATAGCCTTCTGTGCTCCTCTAGATCTCTAAAAATGTCTCTGTTTCCTGTTCTCCTTAATTCTATGACTCCAGATCTCCTTGCAAAAATTCACGCACAAATCGTTAAATATGCAATTTGCAGTTTTGTGTTAATAATGATATGACTCGTCTAAGAATTCAACACAAATAGTAAAAATAAAAAATTACGCACGTATCCCCGGCAACGGCGCCATTTGATTGACACGAAAGAGTGTGTTTGTTTGTAGTTAACCGCAATCAGAACGGTGTCGCGTGTAGCTAGACCGAGGTGAGTATGGGTCGTCCTCAGGGAAACGTTGAACCTTTTACTTTTACTTTAGATGTGTTGAGAAAGAGAGGAGAGATAAAGAATTTTATAGAATGGTTTCTAGATCTACGTTAAACAAGAATGTAAAATATAGATCTAGATTATTTTAAAGATGTAGTTAATATAATAAGGGGGCTTGTAGGGTTCGTTAGGATTTAGTAGTTATGGACGATTAATTAAAAGTTACCCTTTTTATCCATTAATAGATTTAGAACTAGAACGACGGTGATGCGTGTAGATTAGGGTTTCTGGAGGGAAAAGAAATCCCACTCTTAACCCTTATCTCGACACGGAACTCCGTTCATATCTAGCCTTTACCAAAACAATCATTAATCTAATCTCTAATCACGGTCGGAACTAGCAAAGAATTGCTAGCGCGCCCGATTAGGATGTTAATAATTCTTTTGATAAAGTTCCTAAATTTTATAGGACTTAAAAAGGGTTTAATTATTTTCATCGTCCATTAGCCTACCCTAATCCTACGAACCCTAACAAGCGGAGAATTACTCGCGCATGTTGGGATAAGAAGATGAAAAGACAAAGAGGGAAAACATAATGTAAAATGCAAAAACAATTAAATAAAATAACTACCTTTATTAATCGACTTGAACAAACTACACTTTAATCCGTGGAAAATGATTACAAACTAGTTGTTTCTAGATCTTTCCTAAGGAGGTAGTCGAACAGTCGATGATCAGCCTGGATGCGTGAGCGTCGGGAGCTTCGTGATCTCTTCGGCTTGATGATTTTTCCAAGAGGCTCTCGGTGCTCTTTTATAGTGCAAAGCCAGAATCTTATTGTTGATAACTTGGAAAAATATAGATTTGATTCACCCCAAAAAAATCTTGTGCTTTAACTCCCTGGACTTGCGGCGGATCTGCGGCCCAAGGGTGGGTTTGGCCGCGGATCCGCGCTCAAAGGTAGGGATCTCTCGATCAAATTTCTTGGGATTTCTTCTCGTGACATGTGGCAATCCTAGGCACCTTTAGAATTCAGAAATCTTCTCTCGGTTGCTTCCAGACTTGGTCTCCAAGTTTTGCTTCTTAATTTGGTAAGTTTTCTTCAACAAATTGATTTGTTTGATAAATTCTTCATAACAACTTGGAAATATTCTGCACAACAACTCAAATAAGATTTTAGTAGACTTTGTTCTACTAGGATTAGGTCAATAATATTTGCATACATTTTCCTACCAAATGATAATTAAAATATATTAACACATGGAAAATAATGTTTTTACACATAAACCCTCATATGTATAATATATTATAATAAAGTCCTTTTTTAATATGAAAATGGTAGGAAAAATGTAATACAAATGTGCAGTTTTATCAACTGAACAGGGACCTTGAAGGATGTACTTATGGACTACCATGTCCCCACTAGTATGATCCGCATCATAGTCCAGGTAGTCAAGTACACATCCTAAGGGCTTTACCAACATGTAACAGAGAGACAATCAGTGTACACGTTAAGGTAAAGATCAACCAGATAGCATACTATCATGTCGAGCAAGAAAGTCCTCCCTATATATGTCCAAGCATCCACTACAATATACATCCTATGTATAGTAATGGCCTCTAGGGCATATATATAACTAACAATCTCCCACTTGCACTAGGGCCATCTGTAGCAGTGGTTGTAGTATCTCATACTCAACCATCCCATAAAAGTCTCTCTCTGGGAAAAGGCCTTTGTGAGTGGACCGCCGTGTTGTCCTCTGAGTCTGCTCTCCTAACCTTGATCCCCTGGAGATCAACCATCTCCACGATCAGGTGACACTGCCTTAGAATATGTCTGGATCACTGATGGGACGGGCGTTCCTTGGCATAAGCCACAACTCCATTGTCACACAATGGGAGGAACTAAGTTCATCTCATGAACCATTATACACCCAGACTGCCTCTTTGGTAGCATCTTAAGTAGCGATGTATCCAGCCTTTATCGTCTAGTAAGCCACGGTATCTAGCTTGGAACTCTTCCAACATACCGTCCCTTTACTAAGGGTAAAGACAATGCCTGTGTCTGACATTCAGTCGTCCTTATCATCCTGGAACCTTTCCAGTGATTCTCCCCAGGATCAACTGATACCATCTCACTACAACTAGTGAGTATTCTAACATCCAATTAGATCTATCTCATAGATCCAAAACCCAGGATTTAGGAGGTATCACTTTGATCCTATATGGAGAATCACTGTGATAAGCGGAGATTGACCGAGCGTAGCATAGGAAACACCTTCCCTATCAAGAGTATGTCATCCACGTACTCTACGAGGATCACCACCATACTCCCTACTACCTTTTTGTATATACAGGGTTCATCTACCATTTTGATGATGTCAAACTCTTTGACTAATACATCAAAACAGATGTTCCAACTCCGCGATGCCTGCTTTATCACATAAAACATCTTGCACACGTTTCCGCTGCTCCCACTGTCTACGAAGCCCTCTGGCTGTGTACTTATAGACGCACTCTTCTAAAACATCACTTAGAAAAGAAATCATGGCACCCAACCGCCAGATATCGTAGTCATAGTATGTAGCCGTGGCAAGTAGGATCTGGATGGACTTAACCATAGCCACTGGAAAAAGGTTTCATCATTATCCACGCCTGGTCGATGACGAAAACCTTTAACAAGTATAGCTTTGAAAGTCTCAACTTTTCCATCTACACCAAGTAATCTTCTCAAGATATACTTGCTCCTGATAGGGATTTAACCCTTCAGGTATAGCAACCAAAGTCCATACTTTGTTGGTGTATAAGGATTCCATCTCAGATCGCTAAGCATCCAGCCATTCTTACAGAGTCCCACTTCTGATGGCCAGCTCGAAACTAGTTGGGTCATCATCTCATGATGCAATCCTCGCTCCCACTGTCATAGAGAAACCGAAGTATCTCTCAGGTGGGTGAGAAACCCTACTAGATCGGCGGAGAGGCTGAGGTTCGTTGGTAACTATTGAATCCTTTGGTTTTATCAAATCATCTGCTGTAGTTTGTATAGCTGGAACCTTTCCAGTTCCATATAACAGTCCTTGCCCCGAGCTTGTCCGGATTTTGCTTTAAGACATAGGCCGGTCAACCCCAAATCTTAACTAGCTTAAGACATGGGCTCTTCCCATACCATATCTCATATGGAGTGGTAGGCTGTGATCTGATTCGAACCTAATTCAATAGGTATGCAGCTTCTCAAGTACATAACCTCCAAAAGGAAACAGGTAACTCAGTAGTACTCATCATAGAGCGCACCATATCGAATAGGGTGCAATTGCTCCACCCCGATATACCATCGTGCTATGGTGTATACAGAGGAGTAATGCTGAGAGAGAATCTCATTCTCCTTTAGGATAGTCCAGGAATTCTATGCACAAGTATTCTCCTCCCTGATCGCATCAAAGGACATAATACTTATACCCTTATTTTGGTTCTCTACTTCTAACTTATATTCTGTGAATATCTCAAAAGTTTCGGACTTGTATTTCAACAGTAACATATGTCTGAATCTAAAGAGATCATCAGAGAATGCAATGAAGTACAAAGAACCGGTCCTGGCATTTGTAGACGGGGGACCTTACATACATCAACATGTATCAATCCTAAGAGTTCACTAACTCTTTCTCTGTTTCCAATAAACGGAGCTATAGTCATCTTATCTCTGTGATATGACTGGCAAGTTTCACAAGATGTAAATTCAAACTAATTTAAATATGCATCTATATGTAACTTCAGCTAGTCGGGTCGCATTGATATGACCTAGTCTACAATACCTCAAGAAGAATTTGTTCATTTCTGAACTCTTCCTCTTGTGTGTGTTCCATATACTAAGAACTGTAGTTTGATTTAAAACATCAATGCTTTTAGATAACGTGCCTGAACCGATCAACTTTTGATATAGGAAATGTTCAAAACATAATCCAACAACACAAAATTATATCCTTTCTTTACTAATAAAGAGACTGATATGATTTTGTATATCAGGTTCGGTATCTAATAACATTCGTTCAGAATCAATGTATTGGTAATACAGGGTGACAGTGACCAACAGACTTGGCTGCAACATTTGCCCCGTTTTCTGTCTCATGAAACTTATCACCCGTTCTCAGTTCTCTACCTTTCTGTAGCCCATGTAACAGATTACATATGCGGGATCCTGATCCGGTATCACATACTCAGGACGTAAAGGATACTGAGTAACAGTTCTGTATAATGAACACACCCAAAAATGATGCATCAGCATGCACTCTCTTCGTTTGGGCGGCATGGGAATTCTGGTATTCCCCTATTTCTTGCTCGGTCTTATAACAATTATAAGTTTGAGCGGGACCAACGTTCCCCAGCTCAGTATAACAAGCGGGTTCGGTCAATACTCCGTATTATTATCTTGATTAAGGCGTGATATAGTCGCTACCCGGAGAGAGAGAGAAGAAAACACTCAGCGTATGCTCTTGCAAGATTAGATTTGTTATATTTTATCTAATCAGGATGGCTCCCACTGTTTTTATCAAATCTTCCTTCAAACCCTAAAAGGAAAGACTAGCCGGGATTAATTACACGCTACAAGTTCGCCAATCTTTCAGCCAGGCCAGTGTCGGTACTTTGAGGGAGGTCCCCCGTGCTTTCGCACGAACCTAATTAATGTAAACCTTGTTTTCCCAGAGGCGTAACCCCGTTGACACCTTTCTAGACACCTACTTGATCGGCTAATTGTAATGTGTAAAACTCTCACAGGAGTAACAATTACTCGCAGTGGGTATCGGGATCCAACTATCTCATAGAAGGTATGCAATCTCATTGCAAATTTCAACACTTGAAATTCCCGATAATATTTTGCCCCTAACCTCCTATGACCTTGACAAAGGCCAACAAACCATAGGATGCTAGTCAAGTTCAACCCGTCATTTCCTGATTGAATTAAACCCACCCACACGACCCTTGACAAAGGCCAACAAGGTCGCACGACTACCCTAACCCAATCTGCATCATATGCATAAGCAGATAAGCACCAGTTAGCTACCGCACACTACGCCTTGACAAAGGCCAACAAACTCAGCACGAATACTAACTACTACTTATCTGAAATGACGGAGGGCTACGACAGGTTTTTCTGAAAACCTATTGCGTAATGAACTTGATATCGTTGTAGAATCAAATGATTTTAAAATGGAGCGTTTTTTAGGCTTTTCTAGTTTTGCTAAAGGGGTCACTCCCGGTGAAGGGAACGTCGGCCCTTTCCTCGTCGAATGAGGTGCGGGATATATCATATATATCACTGTGCAAAGCAGAAACTATAGAAACAATCAAAAGACAAACTGAGGGTTGTAGCATCTGCCAGTTATTGCTAAAGGAGTCACTCCCGGTGAAGGGATCTCGGTCCTTTCCTTATCGAATAAGGTGCAGGATGTTCTACAAGGAACACCGCGATGCAAAGCAAGAACTATAGCTACCTGTTTTTGAAAATTCGATTCCACATCTTTAGGTTTCTTTTATTTCATTAATCTCATTAATGAAGTCCCATCATTTAAGTACCTAAACATCACAGATAAATACGACGTACACTTATGCCATCCGCATTCTCCTCGATGTTCCCTCGTGCACCGTTAGGTTGGTAACTAATGGCAGAGCGGGGCAGGGCTAGCGCGGGTGTAAAACATAAGTAACGCCTATATAATATATCATATATACTATATACAATTTTTATCACAGAACATCAAATGATCACATCACAGATATCGCAGCAGAAGAATCATATGAAACATTGGATATACTAGGACGTCCGTGTTTTCAATACGAGCCAGTATAAAACACGGATTCCACGGTCGCGATGAATAGTCAAACCCACACCCCTAGACCCCTACGAGAGCGGCAAGCAACCCTACCAATTCTAGAGTTAGGAGACCCGGACTCGACTCCTCGAGTTGGTCTCCCACTGGACTCCAGAACCCGGTTACTTGTGCCCTCCTCCTTGGGTCTATCCTAGTGCGGAAAAGTAAATAATATACAAAAGGTGACATCTTCCGCAACCTGGAAGTGCCCCAATAAAAGAATATTACATACAAGTTTTTACATGAATGAAAATGAAAAAACACTCATCTCACATAAAAAAAACCCCGGCTATTCAAACACGACGATCCAATATAACATATCCAGCAACACATAACATCACATGTCATCAACGTAAGTAAATATGCCCATCCCAATTGTCATTGATATATAGCAACGAAACCGGCGATATCACATATTACACTTACGGACGCAGAAAAGAAAGTGTAAAACTACAACAGTTGGAATCCGCAACCTCCTTAGACATCGCATGCCTAATCAAATGAATTAGTTAGACATCACATGCCTAACAATTATAAACCCCGCATTTTAGTCTCATTATCGAAAACACTTTTCAATATCAAGTCGGGTAATTCAACTAGATTCCCGACATCCTGATCGAATGCTCGTCGCAAACTTTAGTAGACGGCCGCACCCCCGATACCGTCGACGAAGTGCACCAAGGCGGAACACCGCTGCCGCGAGCACCCGAACGGATGCTTTCGGCGACGGGGTTCTTCTACAGTCACTTGGTCGGGGCTATGGGGTGAGGCTGTCTATTAAGTTTACCCGGCGAGCATCCGCGTACGCTACGTGATTGCGACGAACTTTTGATCACATCAAAATTCCGTGGCAACCGATCAAGTGAGACTAAACTGCTATGTTTATAACATTCATTCAGTTATCTCATAACTACTAGTGAATTCCAAATGTTGTATCACATTCCGGATAAATAGAAAATATTAAACTTTTCGATCGAACAATCGAACACCCAAGTTTTCCCGAAACAGCTCAACACATGAAATAAGTTCAAAAATATTCACTTCATGCCTCAGTACCAACGGTCCAGCCGTAGAAGGGTCAAGCCAATGCCTCACATGTGGCACGTCGTACTGCCCCAAACCCTAAGGTTCAAATGGCAGTTCAAGACGGTCACATAATCGAGTTAAGGTTTGTTGTCTTCTAGAGGGACCATCGCGTTACTTGCACTGCTTAGAACGTCATTAAACTACGGAAAAATCCAACAATTGGAAATTTCCCGGCTGGGGGAAAAATGGGTATTTATATCCGGTCGAACTTTTTAACATATTCTAAAATTACCCGGAAGACACAGACAAAGTTAAAGATTCCGATCGAATCGTCGAACTCCCAATACAACCCAGAAAACTCAACACTTGAGTATAAAATAAAAATACCCAGAAAACTCAGGAATAAAATAGTGACATTACTGTGTAAGACTTGGTGAAAGAACTGACCGTACGGCCGCGGAACCGCCGCGCAAGCCAGCTATTGCCGCGGTTCCGCGGCGATTTGATGGAATTAGGATCTCGTGTTGCACAGTAATTCATAGAAAACCCTGCTTAATTTTTTGCATATTTTTAATTTGGAAAAATGCACAGTTTTGAAAAAAGTACAGAGAATGGCATCGAATAGGGTTTCGGGGTTCGATCGGATTTCTAACATCGTCTACGCATCGCCTAAGGCTCTAGCTATGCTCTGATACCACTGTAGGGTTCCTAGGCACACTAATGAGGTCTCACAAGGTATCAACCATGCCAAATTCAAATTTTTTCATGTGCCTACAAACCCTAATACGGATCGTTAATTAGAGGATAGGCGATAAAGATTGCAAGTTAACAACTTAACTAAGAGTGAACGAAAATACAACCTTTGTAGATCCGGTCCTCCGCTTTCTTGGCTTCGTGTTGACGTCCCTTCGCTGCGATCATCGGATCCCGGACTCTAGCGATGGTTTCGTCGAAGAAATGATCGGGCTAGGACGTCGACTTCGATGCCGAAGATGATCTACGTCGAGGCAACTCAAGCTCAAGCTCCACCTTCACAAGGTCATGAAACTTGTGACGAAAACACCCTATACTACATGGCAAGTGGTAGAGGATGAAGAAATAGGAAGTGGGTTCACTTTGGATTTGGATTTCTCACTTGGAATCATCACTTAGAATTTTCTAGCCATGGTTTCTTCTCTTCATGAAGAAGATGAAGAAGAAGAAAGAAAAAGAATTATTTCAAAAAGAAAATCCAAATGATATCTATCATAATGCAACTATGGTTGAGTGTAGAGAATAAACTATGGTTAGGTGAATGGTTAGGTTAAGCAAAAGAAACAAAAATGGTCAAAGCTTCTTGAAGCTTCAAGGAAAAACAAAAGAAGCAACCAATTCGTTTCTTGCTTAAATGAATAAATAAATAAAATAAATAATCAAGAAATGATAACAAAACCCTAACCATTCACTTAAACATGGTTTAAAGTAAACATACACCCAAGTTTGCATGTATCATCAAACATGATACAAACTAGTGCACAAACATATATCATATATACAATGTGCACAATCAAGTGAGATAATCAATCTTAAGTGAACCAATACTAGTTAATGTAAAGTAATATATCAAATATATAATTATACATTAAAACATTAAATCAACACTTGATTTAATGATCTGGTCATATCGCATATAACCGACTAATATCAAGTGTATCAATGTATCGAATCAACACTTGATTCGGTATCCCGGCTATATCATATATAACCGTCCAATGATACAAATCGCGAGAATAGAATACAGTATCACATACTGATATTATTCTCGGTCCCGCACATATCTCATATGCGCTCCTATTTCGTTTCGCTTGAGCCAGGAAACCTCTGTGTAGGACTCTGAAGACTCGTCAATACGCCGACAGCAGGTGATGATCATATCAAACACCCACAAGCCGCAAGCGGTCTGCTAAACGTAACGGCCAGGGTATTGAACGATCAGAAGATCGACGAGCAAGCCCGCTCACACTCCTGTGAATCGAACCAGTAACACTTACCGTACAGTCCGTTCTGTTCGTCTGATATGTCGCATATCTCGCCTAGAGGTGGTAAACGTCAGACCCCAGCAGCTCAATAAGTCGTGTCGATATAAGGTCTATAATAGTTTGAGAAACTACTGGTAACACATACCAGTAAATCTCAGCAACCCAAGCCTGGGATTTCCGGTTATAGCCAATCGAACACAGCGCAACATCAACTCCCTATACCGGGTGAGACGAATCCTCTCCTATCGCTCATTGCCTCCATGTGATTCGGGACTGTACCCAAAAACCACCGTTTTGCACGCCCTCTTGGACGTGGTAAGGTAGAAATCAAAGCACAGTGGGAATCACACAAGACTCTATGACGATCTCGGATCAACAGACTACTCTGTACCAATGTCACCAGAGAACTGCCATCTGACGTAAGGTATAATACCATCTGGGAGTTCTCGGCGAGTCCGTCCAGTGTACCCAGTCTCCACTGAGCAACCGTATATCATCTCTGATGTCAAACACCAATGGATATGGGATCATCCATCGCCCATCTGTATGGGTCGAGAAGGTATACGCTAGTCTACACTGGTATATCGATGCTCTGTCTCGATACACCCACGACTAGGGACCTTGAAGGATGTACTTATGGACTACCATATCCCCACTAGTATGATCCGCATCATAGTCCAGGTAGTCAAGTACACATCCTAAGGGCTTTACCAACATGTAACAGAGAGACAATCAGTGTACACGTTAAGGTAAAGATCAACCAGATAGCATACTATCATGTCGAGCAAGAAAGTCCTCCCTATATATGTCCAAGCATCCACTACAATATACATCCTATGTACAGTAATGGCCTCTAGGGCATAGATATAACTAACATAAGACTCGTCAATACGCCTGCAGTAGGCGATGATCATGTCAAACACCCGCAAGCCGTAATCGGTCAGCTAAACGTAATGGCTACCCGGGTATTGAGCGAGCAGAAAAAAAAACAAGCGAACCTGTCATAACTCCTGTCGAGCCAACCGGTAACACTTACCGTACAGTCCGGTCTCTTCGTCAAATATGTTGCATATTGAATCTAGGGATGGCATCGTCGACCCCAATAGCTCAATAAATCATGCCGATGTATGGCCTATAACAGATCGAGAAACTACTAATAACACTTATCAGTAAATCTCATCAGCCCTAGCCAGCGACTTGCTGATATAGCCAATCGAACACAGCGCAATATCAACCCCCAATACCGAGAGAGACGAAATCCCTCCTATCACTCATTGCCTCCATGTGTCTCGGGATTGTACCCAAAAGCCACCCGTTTGCACGACTCAGTAGAGCCGTGGTAGGGTGGAAATCAAAGCACAGTGGGAGAACACACAAGACTCTATAACGATCTCGGGTCTACAGACTAACATGTACCAGTGTCACCTGAGAATTACTATGCGACAATAGATATAATACCACATAGGAGTGTTCCCCTCCGAATGGCGGCGCACAAGACTGCGATGTCTTGGCACTGAGACTCGGGGCAGATGCTAATTGGTGCTATCCGTCCACCTCTCCGAAGATGCCAAGTTGATTTATGGCACCATGTATCGAAGGTTTAGACGGATGCGTCCGATGTAGCAGACTTCGTCAGATTCCCCCTCGTTTGAGGGGTTTTTGATTGTGGGGACGCTCTTCCCTGCAGGCGCAAGCCCCTGCAGTTAATTACGCTACCGCATTGCGGTAACAACTTTCTCCTTCTCCAGATGGTCACTTCGTGTCGTGGGTGTTTGTTTTGTGTTTTGTTGCCCGTGGATTGTTTACGGAGACTGAGTTATGTCGTCGCCCGTAGGGCGTGGACTAGTCCAAATCCGTATTATCTTAGATTTGGGTTTTGGGGTTTGATTTGAGGATACGTCAGCCATACTTGAGGCTAAGATCAACTCAAATGTTTGTTAAGGATACGTTAGTCTAATTTTGAGACTAAGATCAACTTAACGGGATCATTTAGATCCGACAAAGGAGCGTTTTAGGCTCCATTGTTCCAGTTTAGGGACATAGTGGTCCATCGTATGTATGGCCGTCGGGACCCGTCACCTCTCTGACGACGTTGAAGGATTACAACGACGGATGTTAGAGGAGTTCAGGGATGTACCCTCGAGCCAGAGTTAATTGGGGGGATTCATAGTCCAGTCTGTTTGAAGGTTTAAGGATACGTTAGCCATCTTTAAGGCTAAGATCAACTTAAACGGGACCGTTTAGATCCGACAAAAGAGCATGCGGGGCTCTATTGTTCTAGTTTAAGGACATTGCGGTCCATGGGTAGTTTAAGGACGTTGCGGTCCATGGGTAGTTTAAGGACGTTGCGGTCCATGGGTAGTTTAAGGACATTGCGGTCCATGGGTAGTTTAAGGACATTGTGGTCCACGGGTAGTTTAAGGACGTTGCGGTCCATTGTTAGTTTTAAGACATCTCGGTCGAGGTTAAGGACGTCGTAGTCCATGGGTTTAAGGACTCCATAGTCCGGTATGTGCTCTGGATGCTTCACACGGGTTCACTGCCTTGCTTGGCGAGGACCAGGCTCCGCTCTGGGCGTTTTCCGCGGGGTCAAAGAGTGACGTTATCCGCATTCCACGTAACCAGGAATTTTGCACTAGATGCTTCACACGGGTTCACTGTCGTGCTCGGCGAGGACTAGGCTCCGCTCTGGGCGTTTTCCGCGGGGTCAAAGAGTGACGTTATCCGCGTTCCACGTAACCAGGAATTTTGCATTAGACACGGGTTTAAGGACCCCACAGTCCATATCAATGTGTGGTCGTCGGGACCCGTCACCTCTTTGAAGACATTGAGGGATTACAATGCCAAGTATCAAAGGAGTGAAGAGATGTACCCTAGAACCGGAATGGCTTAAATAGTCCTTGACCCAATTTGGGATCAAGACCGATTAATTATGTTATGAGCCCATTAGCCCAGTTAATTACGAATTGAAGACTCATGGCCTAGCTTGGGCTAAGTCCGATCATGTCTGGAATATTGGCTTCTTGTTGGTCCATTGAAGGAGAGGCTTTGCCTCTATCCATTTAGCCAATTGGGCCAAAGCCTAGTGTTAAACACTACAAAGCAATCATTGTTGAACACTGGGAATGAGGTTAACAAGTTAGTGTTTAACACTAAAAGATAATTGGTGTTAAACACCAGCAACAAGGCTTTCAAATTATCATAAACACTAAAACAGACCAGTGTTGAACACTGGCAATGGAGATCTCAGATTAGTGTTAAATACTAAGGTAATCAGTGTTGAACACTGCGAATAAAGTTCTTTGATTAGTGTTGAACACTAGGGCCCAACAGTGTTTCAATACTGGATTCGAGAGTTCCAATTTAGTGTTGAACACTAAGGCAAGAGGGGTCACGTGGCAACACGTGAGAGCGCCCTCCCTTCATTTATTCTGCTGAGATTATCGCATCACGTGCCCTCACGTGAAGGGCATTTAAATGCTTATATGTTAAAGCTTCTGCCGAGGGTCACGTGGGTCACGTGGGGTGCTGCCTCAAAGGGGTTTTCTATAGATCTCTTGGGGGGGTCACGTGGTGACACGTGACCCTGCCTCTATGTATGTTGTTTAGAGGATCTGTTAATCTTTTCCAGGAATTAAATTCCTCGTAGGGTTAAACCCTGACAGTAATTTCAGAGGAATTAAATTCTTACTTCCTTTTGAAGATTTATATTCTGAATAGAGTTGGACTCTGAATTTTCTGTAGGAATTAAATTCCTCATACATGTGAAGAACTAAATAGGGTTAAACCCTAATAAAAGCTTTTAAGGAATTAAATTCCCATTCTCTGTTAAATTATGATCAAGGGAATTAAATCCCCGCTGTTCCAACAGAACTAGGTTCTTAATTAGGGTTAAACCCTGTTTCTTTTTGTTCTGAAGGAATTAAATTCCCATAACACAGGGTTAAGCCCTAGTTTTATTTTAAAGGAATTAAATTCCTATAGTTCTGTGAGAATTAAATTCTCGTGCTTCCATTCCCTCTTTATGTTTTGGATCTGCATGGCAGGATCTCAACCCATTGAGAATTAAATTCTCAGATTCAAGGGGAGATGTGCACTTTGCAGATCCTCTATCAAAGAGAGAAGAAATATATTCTTCCGTTTTATATATCAGAGTTAAACTCTGTTGAGAATTAAATTCTCCTTTCTTTCAAGGAGCCTTCCCTTTCTTACCTAGGGTTTTCTTTTGCAGAAGATCCAAGTTCCTCGAAGTGTCAAGGCTCTCTCTCCCTTTCTTCCCTCTGCGTATATATATATTTTTTGTGTCTCTTGGCTCCTATTTATAGGAGAAGCAGCCGAGTCATTTAGTTTTTTACGAATCTTCATTGAGAGATTTGATTTGCATCCATCATTCGTTCTGGACCTTTGGATTATTAGGTGAATTTTATTCACCATTGGATTTCAAGTCCCGGGATTCTCCTTTGTTATTTCGGTTAGATTTAAAGGGGAAATCTTTCCAAACTCGAGATTTTCCCATAAATAGGTGATATTTAATCACCTCTGAACCTTTAATTTAATTGTTTCTAGATAGTCGCTTTCCTTTGGAAGGATTTGAATCTCCTTCAGAATTTAATTCTGTTAACAAAACGGGCTTTGAAAGCCGGTCACGTGTGACCACGTGACCCATGGTCACGTGTGGGCACGTGACCCCTTTTGGAATGAGCCTTCTTCTTTCTTTCTGCGCTTTGCTTTCTGTTCTCTGTTTAGCTGTCACGTGCCACCACGTGACAACTGGTCACGTGTGAGCACGTGAGCCTGGCATGGAGCCTTCTTCTCGATTTAACCGGAGAATGAGCCTGATGTTTTGAGTGTCACGTGCCAACACGTGACCCTGGTCACGTGGGAGCACGTGACCTCTTCTGAAGCCTTTTTCTTGATTCGATCAGGGAACCGTTGTGTCTTTGCCGCTGCTTTTAAATGTCACGTGCCGACACGTGACCGAGGTCACGTGGGAGCACGTGACCCTTTTTGAAGCCCCTTTCTTTGACGTATTTGGGAAACTGAATTTGCCTTGTCGATACTTTTAGGTGTCGCGTGCCCACACGTGACTGCTGGTCACGTGTAAGCACGTGACCCTTTTCTGAAGCTTTTCCCATAAGCTTTTCTGATTTTAAATCAGGAAACAAATGCCCCCACAGTGTTGTTCTCACGTGTCAGCACGTGAGTGCAACGCTGTCACCTTTTGTGACCGTTGGATTCCTTTAGGGATTTGGGGAGATGAAGCGTTTCCATCGCCTTCTATAAATACCACCGTCTCTTCCGAGGAGCCTTCACTTTGCTCATCTTTTTCTTCTGAGAACTTTTTCCTTGAGAATTTAATTCTCGCTTCCAGAGCTTAGTTCTCTGTCTTGAAACAATCTTCAGAGTTTAACTCTGTTCGAAAAGAATTCTTTTCCTCAGGTAATGTTCTTGGACAAACGATGGACCTTCACATTCCTCTGGATTTTAAATCCAAAACAAGGGTTTTTACCCTTTTTTCTTCATGTTTTTCCATAAGAACATGAAACCGCTTAACCTTCAAACTGTAGATCTTTTAGGGTTTAGATGATCTTTGGGGAGATGATGATGGCGTTTCAACTCCATGGAATTTAATTTCATCCAAAAATGTTTCTGGGAATTTAATTCCCTTTTCTTAGTAAGGAATTTTAATTCCAATGAAGAACTCGATTTCTTCACACGGAGGCTTCCTGGGGTCTCTTGGCCCGAGGTTGTTCTTCTGCAATTAATGCAATGGGAGTTTTGTAATGATTCTCGTGACTTTTACTTCAGGTATCATGGATGCCCATCTGTATAGTCTTGACGAGATCATTTCCTACGGGAATATTCGTGCGCTGGGCCGCAGTCAGAACCAGGAGTTCACCGATGCTCAGTGTGCCGAGATCATGAGCCGCTTTGATGAGTACAACCATCGTCTACTCCCCCGTCGCTCTTCTCTTCTGAGGCTGATCGTGCTGGCGATCCGGGAGGCACTTCCTCTCTTTTGCACCGGCATACCGCTCGGGGCCTTGGACACTGCCGAGGATAAGGTGCATTCGGTGTACCTTATGGGCTTGATCTCAAAGAGGAGGCGAGATCACCTCATCGATCTTTTGCACCAGGCGTTCCAGCAGTCGGCCATACTTGCCGCCTATCGGAGGGTGGAGGACATTCGTGAGGACCCCGACGCTTGCGACCGCGAGAGGAAGCATACTCGGGAGGTTCGAAGTGCTTGGAGAATTTTGGACAAAGTTAATCTCGAGTTTCTTAACCCATGCCCCGCGTCTGAAGCCTTGCCGTTGTAAAAGTTTTCTTTTTATTTTGTATGACCTTCTTGAAGTCTGGATGATAAGTTCTATTGTGTTTTTGTATGTTTGCATGCTTTTTTGTGGGATTTTATCATTTCACTATTGTTGTTGCTGGTGCTTTAATATGCATGGTGCTATTCTATTTTCTAGTACACGTCAAATTTGGGCCTCACGTGTTCCGCACGTGGGATCATTTGATGGGACTGTTCACAAAATTTTCCATGCCGCATCTTTAGCGCGCAGTATCAGATGCAGAAAAGGAGCCTTGGAAATAGTTCCATCTCCTTGATTTTCGATGCCTTTCCTTTTTTGGGCCTTGGAAACAGCTTTCGCATGCAAGATTTTCCGCGCATAGCACTTAATGCACCTCTTTATATCTGAGGCAATGGCCTTCCTTTTCTCTTCACAGAGAACTTTTATTCCCATTTTGACGTGATTCAATTCGAGAATAACTAAGTGCCATGGCCTGCAATCGTTTACACGCCCGTCGACAGCCATGGGAAGTGCCTATCGAGGAGATGATTCCTCGCTTTGCTGCACGATTGGTGGACCCTCTCCTGACCGACGACGAATGTGACTCAGCGGCATACGAGCTCTCGACTCGCAGGGGGTCCCCTCTTCCAATGGGCTCTCTCTGGCTCCGAATGATTCTTGCTGTTGTGCTTGCCGACGTCCCTCCTCACCCGGTGGAGATGACCCTAGCGATGCTCGATGCGGCTGAAGAAAAGCTCGAGGGCTTTCATGAAGCGTGCCCGATTACTCAGGCTTTGAAAGATCGCTCAGTTCATCTTTTGAGCGAAATAAGAGCCCGACGGGCTGTTATGTCTGCTTTTGCAGATGGCCATGGTGCCAATCGATGGGGAGCGACTTCTCGCGAGAACCGTCGCTTTGATGTGTTGGAGAGAGCAGAGAGAGAGATGGAGAACCTTGTTCTTTGTTTAGTTAACCCTTGTATTTCTGATCCCTTGTTTGGTGATCTTTTCCCACCAATGTAGTGTATTTGAATCAATGTACTCCTTTAATCATTGGTGGTTTGTATGCTTTCTGTTGAATTTTCATGCTTGTCAGATAGTCGTACGTGTGTCTTGCTTGCGTAAATGAGCTGTTTGTTTTTCTTTAGTTACGAGCACCATCGTTACGTTGCATGCACATCAGTGCCTCAGGCAACATTTCCTTTTAAACATTCGTACAGTTGCAAATGCGTGCCTGATAGGATACAGATCAGAAACTTGCCACGTTATCTCCCGTATCGGGTGGTTTGCGCTGGCTTTAGATCGAGTATTGTTTGTTGAAGGGAGGTTTATAAATGAAGACATATTCTTCTCTTCAATGGTGTGTCCCCTTTTTATTGAATGTATTCTGCGGATATTCTATCTTGATCTCCTTGCAGGACAGCGATGGCTCAGGGTTCAGGGTTAAGATCTGCTTTCTAAGGCTTTTGCATCTTATGAGCCACGAGGGTCTCATAAAGAGTTTTTCTCCCTACAGGTCGAGAGGATCCCATAGGTGTAAGTTCTTCTTAGAGATCGTGAGGATTCTTAAGCGGGTTTTCCCTTGAGAGTCGTAAGGATCTCACAAGGGAGTTTTTTCTTCCTTACAGGTCGTGAGGACCTGCAAGTGCTGGATGTGGTCATCCTTATCCGTGTTTCACGGGGTCAGAGGCTGCTCCAGGTAACGTAGTTTAAAGACGTCGCGGTCAAGGTTAAGGACCTCATAGTCCGTGGATTTAGGGACTCCACCGTCCGCTGTTAGATTTAAGACATCACGGTCAAGGTTAAGGACCTCATAGTCCGTGGATTTAGGGACTCCACAGTCCGATGTTAGTTTTAAGACATCGCGGTCAAGGTTAAGGACCTCAGAGTCCGTGGATTTAGGGACTCCACAGTCCGATGTTAGTTTTAAGACATCGCGGTCAAGGTTAAGGACCTCATAGTCCGTGGATCTAGGGACTCCACAGTCTGGTGTTTGGTTGCAGGGACCCGTCACCTCTTTGAAGACGTTGAGGAATTACAACGCCAGGTATCAAAGGAGTGAAGAGATGTACCCTTAAACCAAGGCAGAATCATTAGGGAATCAGGGTGGTTGATCGTTAGTTTTAAGACATCACGGTCGAGGTTAAGGACGTCATAGTCCGTGGATTTTAAGGACTCCACAGTCCGGTATTTGCTATGGATGCTTCACACGGGTTCACTGCCGTGCTTGGCGAGGACCAGGCTCCGCTATGGATGCTTCACACGGTTCACTGCCGTGCTCTGCGAGGACCAGGATCCGCTCTGGACGTTTTCCACGGGGTCAAAGAGTGACATTATCCACGTTCCACGTAACCAGGAATTTTGCACTAGATGCTTCACACGGGTTCACTGCCGTGCTCGGCGAGGACTAGGCTCCGCTCTGGACGTTTTCCACGGGGTCAAAGAGTGACATTATCCGCGTTCCACGTGACCAGGAATTTTGCACTAGATGCTTCACACGGGTTCACTGCCGCGCTCGGCGAGGACTAGGCTCCTCTCTGGATGCTTCACACGGGTTCACTGCCGTGCTCTGCGAGGACCAGGATCCGCTCTGGACGTTTTCCACGGGGTCAAAGAGTGACATTATCCGCGTTCCACGTAACCAGGAATTTTGCACTAGATGCTTCACACGGGTTCACTGCCGTGCTCGGCGAGGACTAGGCTTCGCTCTGGATGTTTTCCACGGGGTCAAAGAGTGACATTATCCGCGTTCCACGTGACCAGGAATTTTGCACTAGATGCTTCACACGGGTTCACTGCCGCGCTCGGCGAGGACTAGGCTCCACTCTGGATGCTTCACACGGGTTCACTGCCGTGCTCTGCGAGGACCAGGATCCGCTCTGGACGTTTTCCACGGGGTCAAAGAGTGACATTATCCACGTTCCACGTAACCAGGAATTTTGCACTAGATGCTTCACACGGGTTCACTGCCGCGCTCGGCGAGGAATAGGCTCCGCTCTGGACGTTTTCCACGGGGTCAAAGAGTGACATCATCCGCGTTCCACATGACCAGGAATTTTGCACTAGATGCTTCACACGGGTTCACTGCCGTGCTCGGCGAGGACTAGGCTCCGCTCTGGACGTTTTCCACGGGGTCAAAGAGTGACATTATCCGCGTTCCACGTGACCAGGAATTTTGCACTAGATACTTCACACGGGTTCACTGCCGCGCTCGGCGAGGACTAGGCTCCGCTCTGGATGCTTCACACGGGTTCACTGCCGTGCTCTGCGAGGACCAGGATCCGCTCTGGACGTTTTCCACGGGGTCAAAGAGTGACATTATCTGCGTTCCACGTAACCAGGAATTTTGCTGATTGTATCCGCATTTCACGGGATGGAGGTTTGACTGTTGGCGATATGTATACCACCGAGCCATGGAACTGGGAGTTGCCGCTGTTCCGCTTAGCTTGAAGTTGTGTCCGTTGTTACGAGACGAGTGTTGGGATGATCTCTAGGTCGCTTGTGGCCCGTCGAGATTTAGCTTCTTTCTTTGGTGAAACCTGGGGGCGGGAGGTATGTTCCCTTTTTGTTTATGCCATTGGATTGTATACAGGGTGTGATGGAACATCACCTGTAAGGCATACATTTTATTTTTATTTTATTTCTTTTTCCGCGATGCTCTATCGTTTCAGCTTTTATATCGCGAAGGTCGCGATTGCCCCATCATTTCGGCTATTTTTCGCAGTGCCCAATCATTTCGGCTATTTATTTATTTTCTACTCGCTGCTTTTTATTGCGAGTTGCCCCATCGTTTCGGCTATTTTTCATGCATACATTTTTACTTGCTGCTTTTTATTGCAAGTTGCCACATCATTTCGGCTATTTCGTAGGCATGTGTGGCTTGCTAGCTTTTTCGCCGCAAGCTTGGATTTTAGACACCGATTTCGGCATCAGCACCGCTGCAACTGGGATGTTGCCAGGAGCGAATCATCATTTGCCTCTGTCGATATTGAACAAAGGTGGCTTAGTAAACAGGGTTAAGGGTCCTGTCGACCAAGGCTTTTGACTTCATGAGCCGTAAGGGTCTCACAAAGGTATTTCTCCCTACAAGTCGTGAGGATCTTGCAGGTGTATTTTCTCCTTAGGGATCGTGAGGATTCCTAAGTGTATGTTCCTCTGCAAGTCGTAAGGATCCTACAAGAGGGCTTTCTCCTTATGGGTCGAGAGGACCTACAAGGGTTGCTCATCATATGGGCATATCCCTAGTCACGGGTGGGACTTTGCTGGGGAAATGTTTTTTCGCGCCCGTGGATTGTATACAAGGGTCAGTATTGAGCCTCTTGTAGGGCAATATCGAAGGTTGTGGAGGATTTGCTTAAGAACAGGTTTAGGTTTCTGTAACTTAAGACTTTCAAATCTCATGAGCCGTGAGGGTCCCATAAGAGAATTCTCCTTATGAGTCGTGAGGATCTCGTAAGTGTATTTTCTCCTTAGGAATCGTGAGGATCCCTAAGTGTGTTGCTCCTTTGTGAGTCGTAAGGATCTCACGCAGGTGGTTTCTCCTTACAAGGTCGAGAGGACCCTACAAGTGTCTTTTAACGAGGTTGCGCCCTTTCGGGTTTTCACAAACACTCGCCGGTAGTCCTGCTGTTTTTACTCACGGAGCCCTTTCGGGTTTTCATCCGTGCCCATTTTGCTTATGGACATACCGTTTTTATTCTTTTTCACTTTTTTTTACAAGGTCGCGCCCTTTCGGGTTTTCACGAACACTTGCCGGCAGCCCTGCTGTTTTTACTCATGGAGCCCTTTCGGGTTTTCATCCGTGCCCATTTTGCTTATGGACATACCGTTTTTTTTTCTCTTTTTCATATATTTTTTTTAATTTTTTCTTTCTCTCCCCTTTTTTTATCTCGTCAGCCTAAAGATACTGCGGTAGTAGTTTTAGGGACGTTTCGGTCCGTCGTTAGTTTAAGGACGTTTCGGTCCGTCGATAGTTTAAGGACGTTTCGGTCCGTCGTTAGTTTAAGGACGTTTCGGTCCATCGTTAGTTTAAGGACGTTTCGGTCCGTCGCTATGGGAAGGCCGGCTGCTGCTTGTAAAGTCTGAGCCTAGGAAGATAGTGAGCGGACATAGTCGTCGTCATCTATCATTGACCCAGGCTGTGGCTTATTAAGCGTAGTATTTCTTTAAGAAGCGGCCGTTTATTGGCCTGAAAGGCCTTTCACCGTGCATGTCCGTGAGTAGGTAGGCTCCACCCTGGCAGACCTTGTCTATGATGTACGGGCCTTCATAATTTGGCTCAAATTTTCCTCGCTTGGCACGATTGGGGATCATAGGTCCTTTGACCACTAGTACGAGTTCGCCTTGGCGGAATGTCCTCGGCCTGGTCAATCTTTCGTACGAGCGCGTCATCTTTGCTTTGTAGGCCTCTAGGTGTTGTTGCGCTATGAGCCGAGTTTCGTCGAGGGCATCAAGCTCTTCAAGCCGAAGGTGAGCATTTTCTTCGTTCATCAGCTCGTGGTGGACTGCTACTCGTAGAAAGGGTAACTCTATCTCGAGGGGGAGCACTGCTTCCGTCCCAAATACCAACGCGTACGGCGTTGTGTTCGTGGCCGTCTTGAATGTGTTCGATAAGCCCAAAGGGCTTCTTGCAGCCTTTCATGCCAGTCTCTCTTATTCCTGGAAACGGTCTTTTTTATGATCTTCGTCAAGGTCTTATTGAAGGCCTCGGCCAGACCGTTAGCTCGTGGATTGTAAACCGAAGAATATCTCCAGTCTATATTGTGCTGCTGTGCGAAGCGGCTAATCTTATGGCTTCGGTAGGCCGGCCCATTATCGGAGATAATCCGCCGTGGAGTTCCGAACCGATAGATGACGTGCGTCTTGAAGAAATGGAGGATATTCTCCGTCTTCACTTCCCTCAGTGGTACTGCTTCTGCCCATTAGGAGAAGTAATCTGTTGTCGCCAGGATAAAACGGTGTCCCCGGGATGATGCTGGCTCAATGGGGCCGACTATGTCAGTCCCCCACATTTCGAACGGCCAGCTAGCTACCGTTGGGTGCAGTAGATTCGGATGTTGGTGGATGAAGTCTCCATGAATCTGGCATGAGTGGCATTGCTTCGCATACTCGAGGCAGTCCTGGATCATCGTGGGCCAGTAGTAACCCATCCGTTTAATTTTTAACTTCATCTTTGGGCCTGCTTGGTGAGAACCGCAAAGTCCATCATGAACTTCCTGAATGACTCTTTCTGCTTCGTCAGGTCCTAAGCATCTCAGCCATAGAGAATCAAACGATCTCTTGTATAGAATATCGTTGACGAAAGCGAAAGATAGAGCTCGTTTCATGAGCTGATGTCTTGAGGACGCTTCTTTGGGCATTCGGTGGGACTTAAAGTAGTCTATGAAGACTTCCCTCCAGTCTTTGGCCTTCTCATGGTCTTTTATTTGTAGGGTCGTCTGCTCAGTCGCTCCCTTCTCCTTATATAATTCCGGAGGTATTTCCGCCGGGGCGAGCACTCGACGGCTTTGTACCACGATTCTGACGTCATCGAGGTTCTCGTCAGCCAGTTCTTTAGCAAGTTTAGCCAACGCGTCTGCTTTGCTGTTTTCCGCGCGCGGTATGTTCTCCAAAGTATAGGAGGGAATTTGGGTCAATAGTTGTTGCACCTTTTCGCCGTACTTCACCAACTCCGGTTTGCACGTTTGGTAGTCACCTTTTACTTGACTAACGACCAGTTGAGAATCCCCGTATATAAGGAGGTCTTCAATTCCCAGGTCGATGGCGATTTCGAGGCCTGCTATCAGAGCTTCGTATTCAGCTTCATTGTTTGTCCTCGGCTCTGTTAAGGAGAAGGCGAAGCGCATTATCCCTCCTTGTGGAGTTGCAAAGACGAGGCCTATCCCCGATTTGGTCATTGGGATACCTTGTTTCTGTTTCTTTACGGAGGACGCTCCATCGAAATAGAGTTCCCATCGGGCGCTACCACCGCCAATCGCATCAAATGCATGCTCGTCCGGCAAATCACAGTTCAGAGGAGAATCGGCCGGTATCGGGTGCTCAGCGAGGAAATCGGCAATGGCCTGGCCTTTCATTGCCTTGAGAGGTTGATACGTTATCGAGAACTCCATCAAGAGCAGGGCCCACTTAGCGAGTCGTCCCGTCAATATGGCTTTCGACATCAAGTATTTAAGGGGATCCACCTTTGAAATGAGACGGACTTCATGCGCCAACGCATAGTGCCTGAGCTTTGTTATCGCGAAGATTAACGCCAAGCAATGTTTTTCAATGGGAGAGTAGTCGCTTTCTGCCCCCAATAGAACTCGACTTAAGTAGTAGAGTGCCCTCTCTTTCCCCTGATCGTTCTCTTGTGCCCATAATGCGTCCAAGGAACCTTCGAGGGCGGTCGTATAAAGAATGAGGGGTTTTCCCTTGACCGGCGCAGCCAACACCGGAGGGTTCTGCAGGTACTGCTTGATCTCGTCTAGTGCACCTTGACATTTGTGATCCCAAGCGAATGGAGTTCCCTTTTTCATCAGGTAGCTGTAAGGACGGCATTTGCCCGAAAGATTAGCGATAAACCGCCGGATGTATGCGATCTTCCCTTGGAGAGACCGCAACTGCTTGAGGGTTCTTGGCGGAGGCATTTCCATGATCGCTTTAATCTTTGACGGATCTATTTCAATACCTCGGTGTCGAACGATGAATCCCAGAAATTTGCCCGAGGAGACTCCAAATGCGCATTTGAGGGGATTCATTTTCAAATTATATTGTCGAAGGCGTCGAAATACAGTCTCCAGATGCTTTAAATGATCTTCGTATGACATGCTCTTTACTACGAGGTCATCGATATAGCACTCGACGACGTCGCGTATGAGGTCATCAAAGATCTTTGTCATGGCCCTTTGATAGGTAGCGCCAGCATTCTTTAGACCAAAGGGCATAACCCTGTAGCAAAATATGCCCAAAGGGGTGCGGAAAGCGGTGTGCTTCTGGTCTTCGGGATGCATCTTTATCTGATTGTATCCTGACGAATCATCCATAAAGGAGAAAACCTCGTGAGTGGACGTGTTATCTATCATTAGCTCGGTTACTGGTACTGGGAAATCATCCTTTGGACAGGCTTTATTGAGATCCCTGAAATCCACGCATATGCGTACCGTCCCATTCTTCTTCATTACCGGGACGATATTGGCGATCCAGTCGGGATATTGGACTTCTTGGATAAATCCAGAATCGATCAGCTTCTTGACTTCGGCGTTGATGCTCATCTCAAGCTCGAGTCGCATCCTCCTTGGCGCCTGCTTGACTGGCTTGATATCTGGGGATATTGCTAATTTATGCACAGCAATCTCCGGATCTAATCCTGGCATCTCGGAGTAGTTCCACGCGAAGCAGTCTTTATGCCGTAGAAGCACGTTCTTTAACGCAGCCACCCTTTCTTCAGATAGCAGCTCGCTGACAAACGTCGGTCGCAGGTCGTCTGCCGATCCCAACTCAATCTTCTTGAGGTTATCTGCAGTAGTATGTATACCATCTTCCAGTTCTTTCGGAGCGGGCGGAAATTCTGAGATCACCTCATCATCGCTGTTCTCAAAGCACCGGGGAAGGTCATCTACGTTCTCGGGCTCTTCTCTTAATATCGTAATCGTATAACAGGTTCGAACCCGCTCCCCGGACTGAGGTGGACCCGGTTCTGCTCTTGCGGCCTTGGGTTCATGCTTTTGTGGCGGCGTTACCCTCCAGCCGTCGGATAAAGCGAATCTGCCCTGTTGGTACTGGTCCTCGACCCAGTTCTTGAAGGTGAAGCAGTCTTCGGTAGGATGTCCTATGGCTCGGTGATAAGAGCAATAGCTCAGATGAGAAGCCTTGTTAGCTTGCTCAGGATGTCTAGACTCTGGAAGCGCGATCATTTGATGTTTTATAGCGAGCTTGAGTAACTTCTCCGTCTTGTCTCGGGGGAAGGAGTACGCTCGACTCATCTTCTTCATGTGGGACAAATCCGAGCCGTGCAACACCCGACCACATAACCCTCTAATCCTGCGTCGTTGTTGTCGGCTCCTCTTTCCGCTTCTTGATTTATTTCCGTCTCTGCGTCGGGCCTTTCGTACAACGGATTGACGAGGATGAGCGTCTTTGTCTTTTGCAGCCTGTTGAAATAGACGTTGCGTCCTGGCCTTCTCGTAGATGGCCATTTCGCGGTTATGGTCTTCCCGAGCTTTCTGACCCACTTTCCTGATAGGCTTGCCCATTCGTTCTTCAAACGACGGACTCGGCGCTTCAATCGCGGGGTCTAGTTTTGATGAGGGGTTGGCATCTCCCGACGAGGCGTCCTCTTCTTCATCAAAGGTATAAATGGCGTAGCTACTGTGGGCCCGTTCCCGTTTTCCGGCTCTTGCATATCCAAGCCCGAGTGTTTCCATTTTCCCGTTGGGCAATTTGCGTTGAGTCCCGGGGACATCCCAAATCCTGTTGTAGAACCGAGCCTGCCGAACAGTCTGTTTTAAGGGTACTCCTTGGCGCTTCAATAGCTTCTTTAATCCATTTGTATAGTATCTGGGCAGACGGATGGGTTGGAGCCTGTCAAGTGTAGCATCCGCGCCATGCCAGATCTCTTTCTCTATTTTCGACTCTGAGGATCGGTAGAATAGGATCACCTTCTCACCCCTTTGCCTGGGAGGGACGTAAAATGTTTGCAGGTCCTGCACATTGTGAGCCTGAAGCGTGTCGAGATCCTTATAGTGTTCTCGCGGTACCATGGTGATTTGCAAACTATGGTCATCGCCAGGGGGTGCTTGTATTGACAGCCGATTGGAGAACACAGCATTAACTTCATCTTCTGAATCACTTCCGAAGACTAACATGGGGGCGGGCGTCCCCAGGTTGTTGCGTTGAGATGGCCCTGCATAAACTATCTCTTCCTCTTCTTCGGTATCGCTCCCGAAAACAGGGATGGTGGCGGCGGTTTTGTTCTCCGGATTGCGACACCTTTCTGTATCCTCGAAATCTGGCAAAAAGTACTTCGCATCTTCGTATTTGCGGACTTCGTTCACGGAAAATGGGTTTAGCTCTCCTGTTACAGTATACTCGAAACCATCCTTAAAGTATTTCATACACTGATGTTGTGTAGAAGGGATGATGTTGTACTCGTGTAGCCAAGGACGACCGAGCTGGGCGTTATAGCAGGTCTTGGCGTCAATGACATGGAATTTGATGTCTGTGACGAGAAGTCCAAAGCGTAATGTTAGTATCACAGATCCGAGAGTCCGTGACGATTGTGAATCGAAACCGGAGATAGTAATTTTGTCACGAGCGAGGTATTGCACACTCATGCAGATTTCCTTCAACACCCGAACATTAAGGAGATTGACGGAGGATCCATTATCCACCAGGATCTTGCCTATCTTGATATCATGGCAGTATCCGGAGACATATAGGGGACGGTTGTGGTCGCACGTCCCGAGAAGGAGGTCTTCATCACCGAAATTGATGTCGGCCGTATGCACTTCCTCCAGTTCATCCTTTATCTTTTCAGTGGCGAGGAAGGCTTGGAATTGCTCAGGTTCTTGTAACGCCTTAATTAGTGAGTCTCGCGCTTCTTTTGATAATAGGAGGGCATCGAGAATGCTAAGCTGAGAAGGTAGCTTCCTTAGGTGCGCGAGGATGTTATAGTCCACCTTACCCTTCCTAGGAGGGTCTTTGGCAGCCAGCTCTCTCATGACTTGGTCATCTAAAGTGATATCTTCCGTGACCTTTTCCTTTCCCTTATCCTTTCTACTTACGGGCCCGAGATTCTTTTCTGGGAGTGTGCGATTGCGCAGCTGAATGTTCTCGCAGATCTCCGATTTCTCCTCTTTCCCTAAAACGGATTCTTTGAAGAGAGGGCCCAGAGCCATTTCTTCATCAAAGTCGCTCCCAAAGGTGAAAACTTGTGACCCCCCGGCGTGAGCCATACAACAGTTGCCAGTAGTTCTGTTGTGCCCATCGATAGTACTTCTTCGCTCCCGACGGCTCTTGCGTTTCATGTGCTTAACATGTTGCCGACGAGCAACATATCCTTGCCACCATATCTTAAAGGCGTCGCACTCCTCCGTGGGGTGTGATATTTTCCGGTGATATGCGCAATAATCAGGGTGCCTTTCCACCCCATCGTGTGTGTTTCTTTCCGAGGGCGGTAGCTTCATCCCTATTGACATGGCTTTGGCAAACCTTTTTCTCGTCTTGAATATCTTCTTGTCTACTTCGGATGCCTTTCGCTCTGGCAGGGGTAGGTCAACTCTTTCGTTCAGTTGCCCGCATTTGGCTCCTTCCGATGTGGCCATCTCACGCTCCTGGTCCGCTTTACTTTTTAGACGAATCTCTTCTAGAAAGGCATTGATCATTTCATTTGTCGACCACGCACGCTCTTGTCCAGGCTCTGCTTCCAGCTTCTTAGTGCCTGGAGTTTTCTCATCATCGGTAAACGAGTGGGAGATTACGTTACAACTCGCCATATACCCTTCAGATTCCTCCGACGAGCTCTCTCCATCGTCTCCCTCTTGAAAGATGTGGTTGAGGAACTCTTGCAGTGTGACAGGAGTCCGCGCCTTTTGATTGTACTCTTCCAGTGCGTCGATTTGCTTCTGCAAGTTCGTGTGCTCATCTCCGAGCTTCACGGTCTTCTTGGATTTCTTCTTCTTTTTCTTCGAAGATTTTGACGGTTGGGCGTGAGTATTTGGGTCCTCATCGCGAGTCTTCGTAGTTGGGGGCGCCTTAGCATCCCTTCGATAATTTGAGGTTCAAGAGGGTCCTTCCATTCGATCGCAGGGCACGCATGAAGGTCTCTCAGCATTCTTTTGGTTTTAGTTGATAGCACGACCTCCCATGGAGCTTCTTCAATAAAGGAGCAGGTTGCCCCCGGTGTATCTGCTTTCTTAGGAGTATGCGGTTGTGGTGGGTTCACCTTCCACTTTTCGGACAGTACAAACTTCCCCTGGAGGTATTGATCTTCAATCCATCCTTTGAAGACGAAGCAATCTTCAATCGGATGGCTTACCGTTTGATGGTAAGGGCAATAGTTAGGGTTATTCACCTCGGTGGGTTGCGGCGGTCGCCTTGGATTTGGTAGGCTTATAAGTCTGTTGCGTATTGCCAGCTCGAATAACCGTTTCGTCTTGTCTCGTGGGAACGAGTAGGGACGCTTCATCTTCTCATTATAATACCGGCGTCTTTCCTCCAGTTGATCTGCCGGTTTCGGGGCGTTAGGTTGCTGTTGGGCATTCGCAACAAAGGTTGCCCTTCCTTTACCCTTGTCATTCCGAGGTTCCGACTTCGGGGGAGGTGGTCTATGACCCATCTGGTCCATCTGAGCCAACTTGTCGATTAAAGCCTGGAATGTGGTTGGCTTAAAGAACATCATAAACTGGGAGATAGTTGCGTGGGGGTCTAGGGTTCCCACGAACATGCCCACTGCGGGTGCCTCCTCAATGCGTTGTTCACATCTCGACCACAAGTTCCGCCAGCGTATAGCATACTGGACCCAGGTTTCGCCTGGTTTTACCCTGGCGTTAATCAGTGCAGTTATTGGAGTGCGTTCGCTGGCACTTGCGAATCGCTGAGTGAATAACAACTCCATTTCAGCGAACGTTTTGATAGAATCGTTCGGGAGTTCCGAATACCATTCGAACGCAGTTTCTGATAAGCTGCCCACGAACTGGCGGAGCAACAATTTATCATCACCGCCGGTGTTACCGCAGAGGGCCCAGAACTGGGCGACATGTTGATGGGGGTTGCCGGTCCCCTTGTACACGTGGAATTTTGGTATCGTATAGCCTTGCGGGTATTTGATTTGGTCGTACCAGCTTGGATACGGCCGGCCCGTCTTTACGACTTGACCAGCTGCCTCAGCCGCATGATGAACCCGGATTTGCTGGGCTATATAGTCAACCAAATCAGCTTTAGAGATTGCCTCCTCTTTGGCCGTTGAGAGGGTCGGCGGTGGATTTGACGTTTCTCCTCGGTCTTCTTCAAGAACGATTCGGGGATCCTCGGCGGGTGGGTCCTGCTGGATCATCATTCCTATCATGTCTTGGAAGAGAAGGCCCATACGCTGTATGTTGGTTGCTTGTTCAGCAGCCTCTTTGTCCTTTTTCTCCAGTATCCGGCGAAGGAATTCAGCGTCGGTTTCTTCCTCCTGGCGCGCGTCTGAGGACGTTTCTGGGCTTTCTTTTGGCCCGGTAAGTGCGGCCATAGCATTCATCATTTCCTGAAGCTTTTGTTGCTGCTCCTGGGCTTTCGTCACGGATCGGGTTAGCGGTCGGTGGCCCGTAGAAGTACGGCTTTCCTCCTTTCCAGAGGCCATGTAAACAGTATGCACCACCATGCCCCCAGACTTAGGGCGTCTGGGCTCAGTGCTTTTAGTCGTCGTTGCATGCTGGGGGGTCTTCTCTGGCCTCCTCCTTTTATGAGCCATGGAGGTTGAGGGGGCCGTTGAGGTGGGCGTCCAGACAGCCTTTTGGGGTTTAGCCTGGTGACCAGCTTCCGGTTGGATTTTCAGCTTCTTGTGCTGGCGGGAGAAGTTTGGATCGATGATCGAGTCTCGGGCCTGCCTCCAAACCTTATAGATTTTGGAAGACAGCCGTTGAGGAGATCGGGGCTGTTCTGGTTTTATTTCCACAACCTTTTTTAATGGGGGAGGAGACCTCTTCAGCACTGCAGTAGGAGAATTCCTTCGCACCTTATTTAGCATTTCGAAGCTGTTCCCAGTTGGAACAGCAGCATTAACTTCTGCCACCGGGGCTGATGGAGTCAACCCGGAGGGGGAGTTGCCCCCAGCCTTCCTTACTCGGCGCCAATGGCGACGTCGAGCGTATCGAGCGGACGGCGTAGGGTCAGCGGTAAGAATGGTTTCGTCTTGCCCCCTGTCTGGGTGGGGGGTCGCTGTTGGTATTAGCCTGTCAAAGACCGATGTCCTTTGGGCAGCAGGAGCGGGAGCTGAAGCCGTCAATCTTGTAAAGACCGACCTTTTGGCCGGAGAAGCCGCCTTGACGATTTCGGGAGCAGGAGCGGCCACTTTCTTAGAAGCAGCCTTCTCTGAGATTGTAGGCCCCATGATGAGTTCGCAGGATTTCTGGCCCAATCTAGAGAAGACCGAGGCGTTGACGTTGGGCGACTCGTTGAGAGGAGCCGCGGCAGGGGTAAGACGATCAAAGACCGACTTCTTGAGAGCTTCCGTTGTCAGCACTGGAGCGGTGAAGCCTGTCGGCGGGAGCATGGTCCCAAAGAACAATCCTGTGGTGGCACGAGTGACCTGTTCCACGGGCATTGTGAATAGCGAAGCAGCTTGGGGCCCGTAGGCTATACCTCCTGGCGAGGCAGAGCGTTGGTTGCAATTGCAGTCCAAGCAGTTGGAGAATTTCGCAGAAGTAGAAGCCATCGATCCTTTGCTTTCTGCAATAAGCAAGATGCCAAGTTTTAGTATCTTGAAACCCAAGGTCAACCATTAGCGAACCGCGATTGGTTCGCGAGTCACGACACACGAAGTGTGGAGTGGAAAGAGGAAAAGGTCCCACCGGGCGTGCCAGAATCTGTTCCCCTCCGAATGGCGGCGCACAAGACTGCGATGTCTTGGCACTGAGACTCGGGGCAGATGCTAATTGGTGCTATCCGTCCACCTCTCCGAAGATGCCAAGTTGATTTATGGCACCATGTATCGAAGGTTTAGACGGATGCGTCCGATGTAGCAGACTTCGTCAGATTCCCCCTCGTTTGAGGGGTTTTTGATTGTGGGGACGCTCTTCCCTGCAGGCGCAAGCCCCTGCAGTTAATTACGCTACCGCATTGCGGTAACAACTTTCTCCTTCTCCAGATGGTCACTTCGTGTCGTGGGTGTTTGTTTTGTGTTTTGTTGCCCGTGGATTGTTTACGGAGACTGAGTTATGTCGTCGCCCGTAGGGCGTGGACTAGTCCAAATCCGTATTATCTTAGATTTGGGTTTGGGGGTTTGGTTTGAGGATACGTCAGCCATACTTGAGGCTAAGATCAACTCAAACGTTTGTTAAGGATACGTTAGTCTAACTTTGAGACTAAGATCAACTTAACGGGATCGTTTAGATCCGACAAAGGAGCGTTTTAGGCTCCATTGTTCCAGTTTAGGGACATAGTGGTCCATCGTATGTATGGCCGTCGGGACCCGTCACCTCTCTGACGACGTTGAAGGATTACAACGACGGATGTCAGAGGAGTTCAGGGATGTACCCTCGAGCCAGAGTTAATTGGGGGGATTCATAGTCCAGTCTGTTTGAAGGTTTAAGGATACGTTAGCCATCTTTAAGGCTAAGATCAACTTAAACGGGACCGTTTAGATCCGACAAAATAGCATGCGGGGCTCTATTGTTCTAGTTTAAGGACATTGCGGTCCATAGGTAGTTTAAGGACGTTGCGGTCCATGGGTAGTTTAAGGACATTGCGGTCCATGGGTAGTTTAAGGACATTGCGGTCCACGGGTAGTTTAAGGACGTTGCGGTCCACGGGTAGTTTAAGGACGTTGCGGTCCATTGTTAGTTTTAAGACATCTCGGTCGAGGTTAAGGACGTCGTAGTCCATGGGTTTAAGGACTCCATAGTCCGGTATGTGCTCTGGATGCTTCACACGGGTTCACTGCCGTGCTTGGCGAGGACCAGGCTCCGCTCTGGGCGTTTTCCGCGGGGTCAAAGAGTGACGTTATCCGCATTCCACGTAACCAGGAATTTTGCACTAGATGCTTCACACGGGTTCACTGCCGTGCTCGGCGAGGACTAGGCTCCGCTCTGGGCGTTTTCCGCGGGGTCAAAGAGTGACGTTATCCGCGTTCCACGTAACCAGGAATTTTGCATTAGACACGGGTTTAAGGACCCCACAGTCCATATCAATGTGTGGTCGTCGGGACCCGTCACCTCTTTGAAGACATTGAGGGATTACAATGCCAAGTATCAAAGGAGTGAAGAGATGTACCCTAGAACCGGAATGGCTTAAATAGTCCTTGACCCAATTTGGGATCAAGACCGATTAATTATGTTATGAGCCCATTAGCCCAGTTAATTACGAATTGAAGACTCATGTCCTAGCTTGGGCTAAGTCCGATCATGTCTGGAATATTGGCTTCTTGTTGGTCCATTGAAGGAGAGGCTTTGCCTCTATCCATTTAGCCAATTGGGCCAAAGCCTAGTGTTAAACACTACAGAGCAATCATTGTTGAACACTGGGAATGAGGTTGACAAGTTAGTGTTTAACACTAAAAGATAATTGGTGTTAAACACCAGCAACAAGGCTTTCAAATTATCATAAACACTAAAACAGACCAGTGTTGAACACTGGCAATGGAGATCTCAGATTAGTGTTAAATACTAAGGTAATCAGTGTTGAACACTGCGAATAAAGTTCTTTGATTAGTGTTGAACACTAGGGCCCAACAGTGTTTCAATACTGGATTCGAGAGTTTCAATTTAGTGTTGAACACTAAGGCAAGAGGGGTCACATGGCAACACGTGAGAGCGCCCTCCCTTCATTTATTCTGCTGAGATTATCGCATCACGTGCCCTCACGTGAAGGGCATTTAAATGCTTATATGTTAAAGCTTCTGCCGAGGGTCACGTGGGTCACGTGGGGTGCTGCCTCAAAGGGGTTTTCTGTAGATCTCTTGGGGGGGTCACGTGGTGACACGTGACCCTGCCTCTATGTATGTTGTTTAGAGGATCTGTTAATCTTTTCCAGGAATTAAATTCCTCGTAGGGTTAAACCCTGACAGTAATTTCAGAGGAATTAAATTCCTACTTCCTTTTGATGATTTATATTCTGAATAGAGTTGGACTCTGAATTTTCTGTAGGAATTAAATTCCTCATACATGTGAAGAACTAAATAGGGTTAAACCCTAATAAAAGCTTTTAAGGAATTAAATTCCCATTCTCTGTTAAATTATGATCAAGGGAATTAAATCCCCGCTGTTCCAACAGAACTAGGTTCTTAATTAAGGTTAAACCCTATTTCTTTTTGTTCTGAAGGAATTAAATTCCCATAACACAGGGTCAAGCCCTAGTTTTATTTTAAAGGAATTAAATTCCTATAGTTCTATGAGAATTAAATTCTCGTGCTTCCATTCCCTCTCTATGTTTTGGATCTGCATGGCAGGATCTCAACCCATTGAGAATTAAATTCTCAGATTCAAGAGGAGATGTGCACTTTGCAGATCCTCTATCAAAGAGAGAAGAAATATATTCTTCCGTTTTATATATCAGAGTTAAACTCTGTTGAGAATTAAATTCTCCTTTCTTTCAAGGAGCCTTCCCTTTCTTACCTAGGGTTTTCTTTTGCAGAAGATCCAAGTTCCTCGAAGTGTCAAGGCTCTCTCTCCCTTTCTTCCCTCTGCGTATATATATTTTTTTTGTGTCTCTTGGCTCCTATTTATAGGAGAAGCAGCCGAGTCAATTAGTTTTTTACGAATCTTCATTGAGAGATTTGATTTGCATCCATCATTCGTTCTGGACCTTTGGATTATTAGGTGAATTTTATTCACCATTGGATTTCAAGTCCCGGGATTCTCCTTTGTTATTTCGGTTAGATTTAAAGGGGAAATCTTTCCAAAATCGAGATTTTCCCATAAATAGGTGATATTTAATCACCTCTGAACCTTTAATTTAATTGTTTCTAGATAGTCGCTTTCCTTTGGAAGGATTTGAATCTCCTTCAGAATTTAATTCTGTTAACAAAATGGGCTTTGAAAGCCGGTCACGTGTGACCACGTGACCCATGGTCACGTGTGGGCACGTGATCCCCTTTGGAATGAGCCTTCTTCTTTCTTTCTGCGCTTTTCTTTCTGTTCTCTGTTTAGCTGTCACGTGCCACCACGTGACAACTGGTCACGTGTGAGCACATGACCCTGGCATGGAGCCTTCTTCTCGATTTAACCGGAGAATGAGCCTGATGTTTTGAGTGTCACGTGCCAACACGTGACCCTGGTCACGTGGGAGCACGTGACTTCTTCCGAAGCCTTTTTCTTGATTCGATCAGGGAACCGTTGTGTCTTTGCCGCTGCTTTTAAATGTCACGTGCCGACACGTGACCCAAGTCACGTGGGAGCACGTGACCCTTTTTGAAGCCCCTTTCTTTGACGTATTTGGGAAACTGAATTTGCCTTGTCGATACTTTTAGGTGTCGCGTGCCCACACGTGACTGCTGGTCACGTGTAAGCACGTGACCCTTTTCTGAAGATTTTCCCATAAGCTTTTCTGATTTTAAATCAGGAAACAAGGAGTTCTCGGTGAGTCTGTCCAGTGTACCCAGTCTCTACTGAGCGCCCGTATACAATCTTGGTGTCAAACACTAATGGATATGGGATCATCCATCGCCCATCACATGGGTCAAGAATCGTATACGCTAGTCTAATCTGGAATATCGATGCCCCGTCTCGATACACCTATGACTAGGGACATTTCATGATATGCTTATAAACTACACATGTCCCACTAGTATGATCTGCATCATAATCAAAGTAGTCAAGCTAATATCCTCAGGGCTTTATCAACATGTACCAAATGAATAAAAGCATGATCGAGTGAACATGTCAAGATAAAGAGTAACCAGATAACATACTATCATGTCGTGCAAGAATGTCCTCTAAATATATATACATGTATAAATACATCCACTATCAAATAATGGCTTCTAGGGCATACATATATCCAACAGATATTACTGTTGTATTAATACAGGTTTTAGGATTACCCCACGGAGAAGTGCACGGGCAGCCGGGTTCTAGATTGCAGTGGGGTCACTTGATTCTAGAATTGGTGGGCTGCTTGCCGCGCTTGTAGGGGGTTAGGATAGACCCGCGGAGGAGTGCTCAAGTCATCGGATTCGAGAAAGTGCTGGGTAGCCCCATCATGGTGATGATGCCGGGTTGCCTCGTTTCTTAGATTAGCAGATGACTTTCCGCACTTGTAGGGGTCTGCTTTTGACTACACACGGACTATTCATACGACCGGGGAATGTCGCGCTTTGTTTGTGGCTCGAACGAAATGCGGTATTCCTAGGTGATCCGACCATTCCAACTCTGTGATATGTTTTTATCGCATGCTGTAATGTGATGATTTGCGTGTGATGATATATTGATATATGTGATATGTGATATATGATATATATATATATATATATATGCTATATACGTTTTGCATCCACACTAGTCCTGCCCCGCTTTGTCGTTAGTTAAGTAATCTAACGGTGCATGACGGGACCTCATGGCGATTGCGGATGCCGTATATATGCATTATATTTTTTTTCCTTTTCATACTTTTCTATAATGTTTGTGTATGAAGGATAATACTAGATAATGTGATTATCTATATGATGGGATTGTATTAATTACATTAGTATAAAGTAAAATAAATCTATACGTTGTAGGAACCAATTTTTTCTAAAAAGGGAAATTTTAGTCGATTTTTTTGCTTTGCATCGTGGCATTCGGTTAGGAATGTCCCGCACCTCATTCGATGAGGAAAGAGCCTTGATCCAGTCACTGGGATTTCGCTCTGGGGTAAAATTTTGCGTCCATAAAATTGTTTTTGTAGCCGTATTCTTTTGCTTTGCGTCGTGATATTCGATTAGGAATATCCCGCACCTTATTCGATGAGGAAAAGAGTCTAGATCCCTTCACGGGGAGTTCACTCTTAAGCAAATGTCTATACAATTATAAACTTTCAAAAACCACTCGGTTCCTACGATGAGATCAAGTTCATTACATTGATGGTTTTTTTAAAACCAGTCGTAGCTCTATGTCATTTCAAGAAGTAGAGTACTTAGTTTTCGTACTACGTTAGTTGACTGTGTCAAGGCGTAGTTTAAGGTAGCTAATTGATGTCTTCCTGCTTGCATATTGATGCGATAAGTTAGGACAGTTGTGTAACCTTGTTAACAGTATCAAGGTTTATACGGATGGGTCTAAATCAATCATGAAATGACGGGTTGAACTTGACTAGCAGCTTATGGTTTGTTGACCGTTTCAAGGTTATAAGCCGCTAGGGATAAAAACTAACATCGGGAGTTTCGAGTATTGAAACATGCAATGAAATTGCATACCTTCTATGGTGTGTGGTGACTTGTTGACCGTGTCAAGGTTACCACTCCATGATAGTTTGGACCCCGATTCCTATTATGAATAATTGTTACTCCCGGGAGATTTTCTATACGAAATCCCGGCTGGTTCTCCTTTTAAGATTTGAGGAAGAATTTGACAGAATAGTGGGAGCCATCCTGATTAGATAAATATACCAATATAATCTAAGTTAGAGGGAACACGGAGTGTTTTTTTCCTCTCTCTCTGGCAGCAAACATGGACTCACCTTAAACTAAGACTCATTATCCATATTGTAACGACTCCAATTTCATTGTACAAAAATTTTCAAATTAATGTACAGAATAGAGTTGTAAGACTGAGCACAACTTATAAATTTAATTTGTTTAAGAACATCAAGAAATAACTTGTAGTTTATTGGTAAAGCCTTGCATTGCTGTGACGTAGCCCCTGTGTTCAAATCCCATCAGCCACATATATTTTTACTAATTTTTATTTTAAACTTTTGGAAGCCCAAAAGTTTACACGTTCAATACACATAAAACCGAAAAGTCAGATAAAATCAAACATGTGCTGAATGATATATGAACCGACCTAGACATGTGGCAAGAATCCAAGCCCCAAACCCATACAGGTGGCTGCCGAGATGGCCTATAGGGTCGGTGGCTCCGGGCTCCCCCGTCGGTAATGTCCCCATTTTCTACACACCAGTCTTTTGGCCTACCCCCACCACTCCTATTATGTTTGAATTCCCTGCAATTATCCAGAAAGTGTTAAATCACTCATAAATCCTATTTTTAATATATTTTAATTCTCTCTTCAATTCTCAAAATCCTAATTCCATCCTATAAATACCACATCATATCCTACCCCTCTTCATTCTAAAATCTTTTGTCAAAATTCTCAAAATTTTCCAAGTCAAAGAACAGTAGAAGTGGAGTTAGCACTAGGTCAATTTCCGACGACGATTCCGGCGACCCCACAACTCCATGAAGCCATCAAACATTCCTTCAACCTCCTATCTATTCTCTAAGCTAGTATGTTCCTTGTCTCTTCTTCTTTTCATATCTCAAAACTTCTTCTTTTCAATGATGTCGGTAAGTGGAGTTATACCGACATGCATTTCTAAATTTTTTTAAAATAACAACTTTTATTATTAACTAATTACCTAAATCATTATACTTTGTTTGTTAAACATTAAACAAAAATTATAAACAAGTTTCATTTCAAAACTCCATATAAAACTACTTTTATTACACTTTTACGTTTAAATACAATAAAGTTACATATGGCATCTTTTTATTATTTTTGCTTATATTACCTTTAGAAAATCTCACGAGCCTCTCACAACAGGTATCATGACATATCACGATTAGTTTTTAACAATATAAATATATTTTGGACAAATACGACTTACGATTGTATTATTTAAATTCCTTACACTATTAAAAACCGTATTCTTTAAATTGTATTATTTAAATTCCTTACGATTGTGTCTCTACAACCCACTTTTGGGGAATCTGATTCGGTTAGTGCGGGTTATCGCACATCCATCGGACTATTAAGGCGAGATGCAGATCTCGTCACGGAGCATACGATCTCGATAGAATTTTTAATGCAATTTTTAAGAAAAACGTGATTTTCTATTTAATAAATAAATTTTATTTTTAATAATTATATATAAATATTATCAAACCATCTATTTTAAATATATAATAAATTCCATATTTCCTATACAAAAGAAAAGAATTACAAGTTTCATGAAAATACCATCAAGAATCCATATAAGTCAATTTTACACAAAAATACCCTTTATTATTCAAGATAGGTATTTATTCACTAGAATACTTTACTTTTAAATATTACGTCCATGAAAATCCTAAATATGATAAATAAATACTTGGGGTTTAATTTGAAAGTATACTAAAAATATATTTCATAAAACCCCTTCAAGTTATATTAATTTACATTAAGGAGCCTAGTAAATATAGGTTTAAGCGAGACCAATTCTCTTGAGCCTCAAGGAGCCGGAGAAAGTTGGTGCTTTCCTATTTAAGGTAGAAAACTAAAACGGGGTTATCAATGGTAATTGGTTTGGAAAAAGTCACAAATCCTGCCGTCCATGAGCCGTAGTTACCGATAACTTCTAAACCTAATTCAGGATCCAATTCTGTTTAAGTGTCTGACTCAATCTAAGTCTCAGTCTAATCCGAATATAATCTAAACATGAACACAATCCAATCTTAACTCCAATACAACATGAATCCAATTTATACTTGAACTTGAACATGAATACCAGAACTATACCAGAACAAAATCAACATGACTTGAATTGACCGAACCATGGATATATCTTGACTTGACTACATAACTATCCGTTTACATCCTTATCCGTTTACATGAACAATTTATACTATGGTCTCAGCAAGTCTTACATCTATAATAAAACACAATATACATTTACGGGGTTTTTAAGGGGTAAATTAGTACGGAATGTATTAGAAGTGGAATGAGACAGTCACTATAATACACCGAACCTGAATATCCATTGCCGTTGTCCCGTGGGTTTTGACGGGGCCTTGTACTCCATATGCCTTTGTCCACAGAGTAAGTTGGACTCCTCTCATATACATTGATATAATCTGTACCAAGGTACAAACAACTACGTTAGCATAACTAACTTTTTATTTATCAGTTCTATTCACTCTATTTATCTATTTCTATTCTATCTCTTAGGACTTACAGAGCGCTAGTTCGCTGACGATATTCTTATTTCTTCCTTCTTTGGAATGTTGTCAGGATGACCCAACTCCCAGGAGATCGAGTCCAGCTAGGACGATTTGGAGCACTTTACTGAGGATTTGGAATTTTAGTTCACTTGTACTTACTTTACTTTCAGTTCATTTGCCATTGTTTAGCCATCGCTTTCCAGCATTGTATCAGTTCATTTGCTATTGTTTAGCCATCGCTTTCCAGCATTGTATTTACTTTCCAGTTGTATATAAAGAATGATTCATCAATAGAAAGTTGTTGTTTATTTATATCTTTTGTCATTTCTTGTGTATATTTATTATATTGCTTATTTATGCTTAACGTGTTTATTTTTGAGTAAATACTTCACGGGCCTCACCACGTCTACTTCCCCATACACTGGGAAGCGGGGTGTGACAGGTTTTGTTGGCGGTCCATGCAAGTCAGTTCTGTATGGTGCCCTACCATGCCGGTCAGTTCTGCATGGAAACCTAAGCAAATATATCACAAGAATTATATGAATCAATAACTAAAAACATTCTTTACATTTCACATTCCTTGAATCTATCCTAACCCTATTTTTTTCAAAGGTTATGGATTCTCCCAACAATACGAGCACGGACGTCAACAGCAACACCCTACCACCACCTATACCACTTACACCTACCGTAGCTGCTCCTATCAACGAGCAGACGGTATTGCTTGAGGCAATCAAGAGCCTCTTGGAAGGACATCAGCAGCAGACTGATATCCTATTGCATCGCATAGAAGCTGAGGCACCCGGTGTGAAACAATTCCGGGCACTGCACTCTAAACAATTCTCTGGGAAAGAGAGCCCCTTTGGAGGTAGAGGAATATGCTCAGTCGATTGAGGACGATTAGGCAGCAGCATAAGTGCCAGATATTGCTTGGGTAAGAGTTGCGAAGTTGCAACTAACTGACGACGCCAGAGTATGGTGGAAGGCTGAAGAAAGTCGACTTACCCAGCCAATCGAATGGAAGACTTTTCACGACATGTTCGACGCGAAATATTTTCACGAGACTGCCCGTTTTTACATAGAGCAACAATTCATCCACCTGCAAAAATGCTCTATGTGGAGCAAATTTGTGTATGAGTATGACGTTGAATTCACCATGCTGAGAAGGTAAGAGATATCTCAAATAATCAAGTTTTCTAATATCACATGCTACACATGTAGGGTTAGCTTAGCACCTTAGCAAGGTTTTAGGCAAGCATCAAACATGCAATTTAAAAAATTTTGGGGTGCTAAATAAACCAACTAAGTAATCGAACTAGAGACTTAGGGTTAAACATAATATGTAAACAACTTTACATCTAAGTGAATACGGAATAAAACCTTTGTAGACTGGTCCTTCACTTCTAAAGCTCCGTGTAGTAGTCCCTTCGCGCCAAAAGAGGTCACTCCCGGTGAAGGTATCTCTGCTCTTTCCTCGTGGAATGAGGTGCAGCATATTCCAACTGAATATCTCGATGCAAAGCAAAAAAGTAATCGACTATAATGAAGTTATTATCCTGACGCAAAATTCTTCCCAAGAGGTCATTCCCGGTGAAGGGATCTCGGGTTTTGCCTCGTCGAATGAGGTGCTGGATATTCATAACCGAATACCGCTGTGCAAAATAAAAGAAAACGTCCTTGTAATAACAGCTTTTGAAAATTGTTCCAACAACATCGAATAAGTCTGTTTTCTTTGCATTGATCTGAATCAACGCAGTCCCATCAATTAATCACACCACAAAAGAATGAAAATATGATGTATGTATATGCCATCCGCATTCTCCACTGGGCCCCGTCATCACCCGTTAGGTTACTTAACTAACGACAGAGCGGGGCCTGGACTAGCACGGGTGTAAAACATATACAATATCTACTAGTATATATATAACAATATATAATAATCTCTCCAGGCGTGATAAATGCAATATCACAGATAAGCAATAAGCATCACAGAATAATACAGATAATTTGGGAGCCCCGGGTTTCCATTGAGCCACAAGCGAAACCCGACGTTCCCCTGGTCGTGTGGATAGCTTGTGTAATGAAAACCTAGACCCCTACGAGCACGGTAAGTTACCCGCCAAAACCAGAAGTGAGATAGCACCCTTCATCAAAGTGAATGGGCCACCCGGCACTTCACGGAATCCGTTAACTTGAGCACCCCTCCTTGGGTCAACCTGTACCCCCTACGAGTGCGGGAAATAGCCCGCCAATTCTAGAGTGAAGCCCCCTCCTTCTCAACGCCATGAGATGCAGACCTGTTTCCCTCCAGAACTCGGCTATCCGTGCACTCCATCGCTGGGTAATCATAGTATAGAAAAGAAAAATATGTACAACGGTGACATCGACCTCAACCCGGTCGTGTCCCAAACAAATAATATACAAACAGGCAGTGAGAGCAGTCCACATGTCGGACGCTCGCCCCGCGATATCAAATGTACAAATAAATCTAAACTGTACTAACATTGCACCCAAGCTATCCACCACGACGATTCCGCAACAAACACATCACACCACAAAACATCAACGTGAATGTCACGTTCGTACACCCGTCTAAAAGAACTATAGCAATTAGACAAGTTGTACCGCTCTAATGACATTCATAGTCGTAGATAGTAATGTAAGTACTGTAAACTTTAAACAGTGTTAGAAATATCGACTTCAAAATAACCCTAAATAGTCCCAAACATCTAGATAAAACCATATCCAAACTGGGCTAAACTAGCAATACCACTGAACCAATATTCCAGAGACTAAAGCACACTACAAATTTTAAGTCGAAACTCATCACCAAACCGGCCATGCCGGATTTTCTCCCTATGTGGTCGGCCAAGTAAAGTCATTTCGAGCTCGTATTTGGTGTGTGTTCTAGTTTTCACGGAGTAGTCTTCTGCAGTTGCTTAAATATTTTTAGAAGACTCGGAAAATTTTGACAGAAACTAGAATACATCGAGTGATATTTCGTAGTTGTTACGGTTTTGATACTTAAACATCGTCTAAACAAACTAGTATGTGGTTAATGGGTTGTCTCTGATACCATGTTGGGTTATGGCAGCGCCCCGGCCATAAATCCATGGCCAAATGCGGAACAAAAACTTTTAAAATCCGGCGCTAACGGAACCCTAATCGATGGATCGTACCATTAACCCTATACTTGTTCTATGAAAAAAGTTTAGAGAGGTTATACTGATCGATCCGTGTTCTTCGGTCTTCAACCTCTGTCCCAAGCACCTCGCGGATTTCTCGATCAAGTTCGATCTCCGGTCTCCCTTGTCGAAGACGATCCACGTCGAGGATTAGTAATACGGGCTCCTGCTTCAAAACCGAAGCAACTCGGGTATCTACTTTGCTAACCTAGATAGCCAAGATGAAGTAGAGATAGTGTATGAATATTTTGTCTCAGTACACCCAAGGATTCTCAACTCATGAGAGGGTTTGGGTGGAGATTGAAGAAGAAGCCATGAAGGAAAAGTGTGAGCTCAAGAGAAAAGAGCAAGTGAAGAAAAGTGTCTGCTCTTTTCTTGTGTTGTTTTTGCTAAGTGTTTTTTGTGTGTGTGATATTTCTTGTTATGAGCAAGAGCAACTAAAGAAAAACTCACAAGAACATGAGCTGCCTCTTTCCAAGAATATCTCACGCAAAATATCTTAACAAAACCAAACAATCCCATGACCTAATACCATGAGTCACCAAAACTACATGCTACAATCAATGCTCAATGCCAAGACTTGCACCCACACTTTCCACACAATAAACATTAACCTAAATGTTTAAATCCAAGAAAAAGAAATGGCAACCTCAAAAGTAAACTCGTAACAAATTACAAGAATACCCATCATCCATATATACATACCTGCATCCGTATTCCGACTGATACGAATACTACGAGACGAAAATAATCCAGCAATATAATACTAGGATCCGGCTTAAACCAAAGCCCACTAGTATTATCCGTCCGATCATGATCTGTGCACAAGTGCACGTATATGATCGAACCCTGCCATAAAACCATACGGCCTCTACAATGTTTCGCTCGAAGCAGTGAAACCCTCTGTGTGGGACTCTAAAGATTCGTCAATACGCTGGTAGTGGGTTTAACCACAAGCACGTAAGTGGCACTAGCTGTACGTAACGGCTACCCAGGTATTAAGCGAAAAGGAGGCCGAAGAGCAAACTCATCCTGAAACCCTACTGAGCCTGACAGTGACAATATCCGTATAGTCTGGTCCGTTCATCTATGAGTATCGCATATCGAGTTTAGGGGGTGGACAAAGTCAGACCCCTAATAACTTGACATTTAGTGTCGGCATGAAACCTATCACCAACTTAGAAACTATCGATCCTATAGCGGTAATTATCGTCTACCCTAGCCGAGGATTTCTGGTGATGGACACACATGCACACCACGACATCAACCTCCCAATACCGAGAGAGACGAATCCCCTGACGATCCGCTCGCTGCCTCTATGTGGCTCGGGACTGTACCCGACTAAAACCTGTTTGTACGACTCCTTTGAGCCATGGTAGGGTAGTAATCAAAGCACAGTAGGAACTCACACGAGACAAATGACGATCTCAGGCCGATAGACTAACCTGTACACATGTCACCAGGGAACTGCTATCTGACAATAGGTATAATACCAACTAGCATGTTCCCGGCGAGTCCGTCCGGTGTACTCATAACCCAATGAGCACCTGTATACATCTTAGGTAAACCAACTGACACCAATGGATTGTGAGACCGGCCACCGCCCCTCATCGGGGTCTTGATCCATATACACTAGTTTACTCTTAGAGTATCGATACCTAGTCTCGAAACTCCCACGACTAGGGACACTTTAAGGATGTGCTTATAGACCACCCAGCTCCCACGTATATGATCACCATCATACTACTGGTAGTCAAGCAAGAATCCTAAGGGCTATATCAACATGTAATAGTGATCTGTAATGTCACCTGAAGCATGAACACGATGATAAATACAAACCAAAGAGCATACTATTATCTCGAGTAAGACTGTCTACCGGTATAGGTCATCCATCAATCATTGCAATCACATGCCTGCGATCCAATAATTGACTTGAAGGCACTATAGCCAACAAAATGGAGAGACGTCAATAGGAATTGAAGTGAGAAAAAGGAAATTGCGACTACAGTCTTAAACCTGGGCAATAGAAAAGGCAATACTGAGAATACCCGACTACACCCTGTTCACCGCCGAAAATGGAGACGAACTGGGATGGATCGTCCTGCCTGAATTTTGGGGCAGATGCTATTTGGATTTATCTGTCCACCTCTCTAAAGATGCCAAGTTGATTTATGGCATCGTATTTTGGAGGTTTGAACGGATGTGGCCATTGTAGCAGACTTCGTCAGATTCCCCCTCGTTTATGAGGCGGTTTTGATTGTGGGGACGCTCTTCCCTGCAGGCGCAAGCCCTTGCAATTAATTACGTTTCCGCATCGCGATAACCACTTTCTCCTGCTCCAGAAGTTCACTTCGTTTCGTATGTGTTTTTGTTTGTTTTGGTTGCTCGTGGATTGTATACGGAGACTAATTTATGTTGTCGTCTGTAGGGCGTGGATCAGTCCAAATCCGTATTTCTTAGATATGGTTTTTTTATTTAAGTATCGTTGATCTATTTTTATATTAAGATCGATTTAAATGTATGTGAGCATTTGGGGGCTCGATTTGTTTTTGTTAAGGATACATTAGTCCAATTTGAGACTAAGATCCACTTAACGGGGTTTCACGATCATTTTTATTTCAGATCTAACAAAAGAGCATTTAGGCTCTATTATTTTAGTTTAAGGACATTTCGGACCATTATTGCCATTTTGGAGGCGAATATTAGTTTAAGGACATTTCGGTCCATTATCGCCATTCTGGAGGCGAATATTAGTTTAGGGACTTCTCGGTCCTTTGCCAGTTTAAGGACGTAGTGGTCCATTGTCAGTTTAAGGACATAGTGGTCTATTGTTTTCATCTTGCGCGCATGTGTATTTGTTACGTGACGGAATGAACAGGGGTGATATGGAAGGCACCCAGTATGGGATGCGGTCTGATTTGAGGTGTGCACATCGGTTTGGACGGTTTGGGAATGCACTGAAGAATTATTGGTTGCCGGGACCCACCACCTCTCTGAAGACGTTGAAGAATTACAACGACGTATATCAGAGGTGTGGAGAGATGTACCCTTAAACTAAATCCCGTATTTGAGGAAAATGGGTTATGGTGACCCTAGGAGTCATTAGTCATGTTTGAGACTAAGATTTCCTCGGGAGGATGCGGGATGAGTATCGTTTTAGATATTATCAGTTGGAAGATCAATAGTCGTATTTTTGACTAAGATCAGCTTGGGAAATCATGAGTGCATAGGCCCGGTTGGTCGGAATCAGGGAGGTTCTATCCTCAGGGGACCTAGACAATTTGAGCTTGGTCTATTCAGTTTTTTATTATTGAAAAGTGCCAAGCACTTTTTTGGGCTCTGTGTAATTAGTCCCCTTTTTGTACAAAAAAAGGCTGAGCACTTATATAAGTTCTGACGCTCATATATAATCATGTGAGCTTTCAGTCATGGGGATTGCCCAATAAGTGTTAAACACTTTACCCCTTTTTGTCTTTGTATGGAGTGCTAGGCACTCTTTATTGCGCCCATGTGAGGCGCTATGCGCTGCCCAGTGAGTGCTAAGTACTCCCCTCTATAGCGTCCACGTGAGGGGCACATGACGCGCTGGGCGCCACTCATTGAGTGCTAAGCACTCTCCTCTGTGGAGCCCACATGAGGGGCATGAGGGGCGCTGGGCACTGGTTTCTTTTTTTATTAATGATCAATGTGATCTTTATTTTGTAGATGAATATTTGGTTCTCAAGAAACAAGTTCTTCCTAATGAGGATTAAATTCTCATCATATGAGAGACTTATCTTGTGGATCTCAGATCCAGAGAAAGAACTCAGTTTTTTGAAAAGGGCTAAACCCTCCAGTAAGTATATTTTTTTACCTTCTTATATATATCTTTTTTATTTACCTAAAATTTCCAAAAAGGAAGCTCTTCTTCCTCGAGAATTTAATTCGTTGTTCTTTTTCAAGCTTTCTTCCTTTTTTTTTCTTAAAGCTTATGGGAGATCCTCCTTTTTAGACTTGAAGTCTTTGGTCCTTTATATAGTAGGAGCGAGTTTGTTTATTAGTTTTGGAAGAAATCTCTCATTAAGAGATTCTAAATGATTTGGGGATTTATACCCACTATTCGATCTTTGATCCAAGGGTTTCTGTTTTATAGAACAAGATTGGGGAAATATTTTCCCTTGCACAGAATTTATTATGCAAAACGGTGATTATTAATCACCGTTGGATTTTTAATTTAACGGTCCTCTGTTTTAAAGAAGGCATAAAATTTTATTCTATGATCCAACCGAAGTTATCTTTCCTGTTTTGGTAAGATTTGAGGAATATTTCCTCTCAACAGAATTTTAATTCTGAGTCTTGATGATTTATCATCTCCGTTGGATCTTTTAATCCAACGGCTCTGTTTAACGGAGAGTAGAATTTAATTCTATCTGGACGCCGGCGCTCACGTGTTGTGCACACGGGCGCTAATTAGGGTTTTAATTCCTTTATGTGCTTTGCACGTTGGCGCCCCCGTGAGGAGCACGTGCAACGCTATGTAAGAGTTTTTTAACTCTGGCTTTGGCGCCTTAGTGGAAGGTACGTGAGGCGCTGCCTCTTGAAAAATTTTGGCAGAGAGCTTTGCTCTTTTATTGGGGGAAACAAATGCCCCACACCGTTGCGCTCACGTGGCTCACACGTGAGTGCAGCGGTGGCACCCTTTCTACCGTTCGATCTCCTGGGAAGTTGAACCATCTCTTAAAGTCTTATAAATATGGCCTTTGGCCCTTGAGATGGCTGTTGTTCATCTTCTTTAGCCTTCTTCTTTTCTTGAGAATTTAATTCTCCTTTCAGAGTTCAGATCTCTGTTTAAAGAAACTCTTTTAGAGTCAAAACTCTGTCAAAGTTTGGTAAGAACCATAAATATGTCTTAATGTCTGAGGAAACTCTCGAAGGAATCTCTTCATGTTTTAGTTTTTTTTAACCTATTAACAGAGTTTTGCTCTTGTTTTGCAATGGTCTCTTAGAGATCTAAAAAAAAAATTAGTTGAGTAGATTGTAGATCATAAAGATCTTTTTTAGGGTTTTACCCTGTTAGAAACTTTGATTTTTGAAGGTTATTTGGAATTTAATTCCCTTTCTTGAGCGGAGTTCTGGGATGTTATCCCATTGTTCTACAGAGCTTGGCTCTGAAGAATTTCTTTTAAAGAAATTCTTTTGGGAATTTTATTCCCTTCCTAATTTTCTTGATAGATTTGAAATCTGTTTGCAGAACACAGTTCTCGAGGGAGTTTAACTCTAGAGTTTAATAATGTTTTCTCATTAAGTGAGAATCCTTTGGATTTTATTTTTAATGAGTGGCTGCCCCATCATTGATGGGATGTTATCACTGTTTTTATTTTAGATTCTAAGAATCTTGATATTTTGATTGCTAACCTTTTACTGAATTTTGTTTCCAGATACCATAGCTTCTTATCTGTATGATCTTGACGAGATTATCTGTTATGAAGGCATTTGCGTCCAAGACCGCGTCAAGACCAGGAGTTTACGGACGCCCAATGCGCTGAGGTAATGCATCGCTTCGATGATTACAATGGTCGACTACTCCCCCACCGTTCCGTGAAAGCAAGGGTCCTGATCGAGCCCGTCCTAGTCTTTTGAAAATTATCGTGGGGGCGATTTGGTAAGCACTTTATGGACTTGATGAATCTATGCCGCTCGAGGTACTTGATGATGTTGAAGACAAGGTGCATTCAGTATATTTGATGGGCCTGATCTCAAAGAAGCGAAGAGATAATTTTGTTAATGTTTTGCATCGCGTCTTCCAACAAACGACGATAGTATCCGCCTACCAGAGGACGGATGATATCAGCGGGGATCCCGACGCTTGCATTCGTGAGTAAATGCATAAGAAAATGGTTAGAAAATCCAGAAGCGCTTTACTCGGACTTGCTTCTGAATTCCTAAATACATGTCTGGAATTCAGTGTTTTGTTGTTGTAAACATTTTGATGATGTTTTGGTTTTGTTGTTATTACCAATGTATAAATTTTCCCAAATATAAATGACAATATCTCTCCTTTTATACCACAGCTCATATGTGCCTCACATGAAGTAGTAGCTACTCATATATATGCAGGGTTACTGAGCACGGCAACAAGTTTTCGGGAGGCATAGTCCATGCCAAATTCAAAAATTTGCCATTCTAGCTAACCCTAACTAAGAATCGTTAACTAGAAATCGACGGAAATAATATATGTAAACACTTTACATCCTAAGTGAGCAAGGAATACAACCTTTGTCCGCCGTCCTTCACTTCATTAGCTCCGTGTAGTCGTCCCTTCGCTGCGATCGTGAACTCCGGACTCGAGAGAGGCTCCCTTAAAGAAACGAACATGCTTTTTGATGTCTTCGAGACCGAAGATGGTCTACGTCGAGGAGACACTAACCCAAACTATGTCTTCACTAACTATGGAATTAGTGAAGCAAACACCCTATACTAAATGGAAAGTAGTAGAGGATGATGAAGTAGGAAGTGGGCTTACTTTAGATTTCAATTTCTCACACTTTTTCCATCAACTCCATTGAAGCTAGAAAGCTTTGAGGAGGAAGAAGAAGAAGAAGAAGAAGAAGAAGAAGAAGAATGAACTCATCATATGAATTATGTGTGAGGTTAGAAATGCAACCAAGGGTGTCACGCCCCGCTTCGCAGGGTACGGCGAAGGGGACGCGACGAGGTCCGCTACGTATATACTCAGAAGTACATACGCTAAGCGTATCTAAGAAATATAAAATAAATACACAAGAGACAAGAGATAATAAAAACAACTTTTATTTATTAACATTCTTTTGTACAATGCATGAAAAGGAAATACAACTGAAATAAAAAGATGCCTAAACAGTGGCATAACATGAAATGAAAAGTACTGAATGGAAAAGTGTACAATGAAACTACAGTGCTAGATCTTCGGCAAACTGCTCCAAGTCTTCTATAGATGGCTCGATTTCTGCTGGGTCCAAACCACCTGACGACATTCAAAGAAGAAAGAAATAGAATGTCGTCAGCGAACAGGTCGCTCGGTAAGTCCCAAAGATAAGAGGAAAGTAGAATAGACAGAATAAGAAGATATCTTTTAAAGTTGTATATTATTGTTGTAATGTTGTGTTAACGCTATTGTTTGTAGCTTGGTACAGAAGGATACCAGTGTATACGGGAGGGGTCTCTATATGCTAGAGACCAGGGCAAACGGAATGTACAAGGAACCGTTAAGCCACGGCACAACAGCAACGGAATATAGGTTAGGTGTCTTAATCTGACCGCCTCGTGCCATCTTTAACACCTTCCGTACCAATCTACCCCTTAAACCCCGTAGTGTTTTATTTGTATTGTTTTGTACTGTAAATTGTATTGAATGTATAATTGAAAGACTGACTGAAACCATGATATCAGTAAACGGATGTAACCGTAGAACCATGTAAATGGAATAACTGGAGAACCATGTAAAATGAATATATCCATAGTTCGGTTCGATCAAGTTGTATAGATTGATAACTGGATTCATGGATTCATGTGTTCATATTGAATTAGAATATTGTAGATTGTAGATTGACTTGTATCATATTCAAATCAGATTAATCAGACTCAAACCCGAGTCAAACAGTCAGCAAAGTAACTTGAAGTCCTGATTGTTTTTATTAATTTTTCTAACTTAGATAGACAAGCACCCACTTTTCCGGCTCACTGAGGCTCAAGAGATTGGTCCCGCTTAAACCTATATTTAATTATCGTCTTTATGTACAAAAAACAATTTAAAAATCAAGATAAATATGTATACATGTTCGAAGAGCATGAAATGAGTCAAGTATATTATTCGAGTAACTACCATAAACAATGCTGTAAAGAAATATTATGTACGACTAATTAATCAAGTCGAACGAATGCGGAATATAAACAGAAATATGGCTCTAAGTGTTTTGCACGTGTGAGATCCAGTCGTGCCTAAATACAACTACCGATTTGGGAGATACATTCATTTTCGTTTTGTCGTGCGGAACAGATCAGAATATGTCCAGCACCGTCACATATTTTTAAAATGCAGTTTGAGTTAATTTCCATTAGGTTTCAGATTATGAAGATTATTAGAAAATTGTATTTATTTTGAATTACTTATCCAAAACACCAAGATTCATACGATTTGGATTTCTGAAGCTCTAGTTATGATCATTTTAATATCAGCGTTTAAAACAGAAATTCAGATTTCTGGACAGCAACTATATATTTTATTGCAAAACCTATATCGGGGTGTTTCATGCATTTCTAAGTAATCAAGTATACATAAAATTATAGTTCTATCAATTGTGCATCTACAAATATAAATTTTGTCACGAACGGACATCGAGAGTTTGAGATATGTCTAATTTAAAAACAGTGTGCGAATCAGGCGAGATTCTGTCCAGATCCGTCACTTAATATTGTAACGCAGTTTTCTATATTTTAAGTCGGTTTTAAGTAAAAACGTAAAACTAAGAAAATCTATATCTTTCGATGTAGATATCAAAAACACCTGAGTTTGATCAATTTGGATAACGTTATACCAAGTTATGTGTCTTAGAAGTTCACCGATAACTGCAGTTTTCTGTTTTACGATCAGTGAATAAAAACGATGTAATTCCTAAACCGTTATGCGGTTCGGTCTAAAATTTTCACAGCATGTACAAAATAATATATTCTATCATATGTAAATTTCCTGAAATTTTCAGAATTAAAAATTAATTTATAAAAATTATTTTAAAACTAAAGGTATTGATATGTCATATGTGAGAAATGAGAATACCATGGTATTTATTCGTAACTTCATTTTTTTTAGAAACTTTAAATAAAGTGATTTAAAATAAAACAACAAACATGCAATTCTAATTGGTCACTATGAAATCTTAACATGTGAATTGAGAGTAATGAAAAAGACTTTACAAACTATATATGTGTGTATGTTTGTGTGTTCATTATTTATATATGTATCCATTTAATTAATTATTTAGGAACTATGATATGTCAAGGGAAGTTTTTCATGGCAATATAAAACAAGAGAAATATAAAGAGAAAAAGAAAGAGATGGAGGAAGGGAAAGAGAGAAGGGACTTACATGCACAAGCCGGTATTGTCACCTGGCTTGTCTATCCGCCGATAGCCTCGCGTTACTAGCGAGACCTTCTTGAAGACTTCTTCATATTCTTCTTCTTGAACTCTAGGTGAAGAGGGAGAAGTGAGAGATAGAAAAATGTGAGGAAGGAAAAAATAGAGGAGGACAATAAAGATGGTGTAATGGTGAATTATGTATAATAATATATGCATTCAATATAAGAATTAAAAGAGAAATGAAAGGTCACCATTTATTTTGGAAATGAAATGTCTCATTTGTAGGTTATGAGAAGAATAAAAAATGATAAAAATAATTGCAAGAATGGGGATTTGAATATGTGACTTATAGAATAACAATACAAGGACTTAACCAATGTGCTACAAGGTTGTTCATGGGCATATTTAATTAGAATTAAATATATGATGTTGCTTAAAAAGAAAGTTGGCTTTTTAGATGGACTGTAGAGAATAAGAATAATGGATTTGGGTTAAATATTTATGAAAGAAAAAATAAGAATGAGAAGTTAAAAACTTAAATATAAGAAAAAGAAATTGTACACAGAAAAATACATAATAGATTGAGGAATAAAATAATAATAAATTTAATAGAAAAAGGAAAATACCAAGTACAAATAAATACGGTATATTATTGAAGAGGAACAATACAAATGTATAAATATTTTGGGGCCATTACAAAGGGTTAAGCATGCCATACTTAACTCTTGTAGAAAGTTAACCACGAGTTAGGGTTAAAGGTTAGGTCAAATAATATCTTAAGCTAGACAAAAGGAGTGGACAAAGTCAAAGATGCTTACAAGCTTTCAACAAATATCAACCATGACTAATTCCATAATTTTTGAATTACTTAATGATAAAATTATAAACCCTAATCTTAACTCTAGCATGGTTTAACCCTCATGAACCCTAGTTGCATTTGTAACCTAGCTTGATACATTTAACATATATCATATATACATCAATGTATCCAAAGTGAGAAAAGAAAACATAAGTTAGCTAATACTAGTTAATGTAATGTAATATATCAAATATATAATTATACATTAGATTATCAAATCAACTCTTGATTTAATTATCCGGTTATATCACCTATAACCGACTAATATCATATAAATCAATTTATCGAATCAACACTTGATCCGATAACCCGGCTATATCATATATAACCGACCGATATCTCATATCGCGAGAATAGAATACGGTATCTCATATCGTATCAATCTCGGTCCCGCATATATCACATATGTGCTCCTACTCCGTTTCGCTTGAGCCAGGAAACCCCTGTGTAGGACTCTAAAGACTCGTCAATACGCCGGCAGTAGGTGATGATCATATCAAACACCCACAAGCCGCAAGTAGTCTACTAAACGTAACGGCCACCTGGGTATTGAGCGATCAGAAGATCAACAAGCAAGCCTGCTCACACTCCTGCGAATCCAATCAGTAACACTACCGTACAGTCCGGTCTCTTCGTCTGATATGTCACATATCTCGTCTAGGGGTGGTAAACGTCAGACCCCAGTAACTCGATAAGCCGTGTCGATATGAGGCTCATAACGGGTCGAGAAAATACTGATAACACTTACCAGTATATCTCTGAAGCAGCCTTGGCCAAGGACTTCCTGTTATAGCTAATCGAGCACAGCGCAACATCAACTCCCAATACCGGAAGAGGCGAAACCCCTCATATCGCTCATTGCCTCCATGTGACTCGGGACTGTACCCAAAAGCCACCGTTTTGCACGTTCTCTTGAACGTGGTAAGGTGGAAATCAAAGCACAGTGGGAATCACACAAGACTCTATGACGATCTCGGGTCTACAGACTAACATGTACCAGTGTCACCAGAGAACTGCCATCTGACGTTAGGTATAATACCATCTGGGAGTACTCGGCGAGTCCGTTTAGTGTACCCAATCTTCACTGAGCACCCGTATACTGTCTCTGATGTCAAACACCAATGGATATGGGATCATCCATCGCCCATCTACATGGGTCGAGAAGCTATACGCTAGTCTACTCAGGTATATCGATGCCCTGTCTCGATACACCTACAACTAGGAACATTTGAAGGATGTACTTAGCGACTTTTCAGTCCCCACTTGTATGATATGCATCATAGTCCTGGTAGTCAAGTACTCATCCTAAGGGCTTTATCAACATGTAATATAGAGACAATCAGCGTACATGTTAAGATAAAGAGCAACCAGATAGCATACTATCATGTCGAGCAAGAAAGTCCTCCATATATATGTCCAAGTATCCACTACAATATACATCGTATGTACAGTAATGGCCTCTAGGGCATACATATAATTAACAATCTCCCACTTGCACTAGAGCCATCTGTTGTAGTATCTCATATCCAACAATCAGTAGTGGTTGAAGTATCACATACACAACCATCCCATAAAAGCATCTACTGGGAATAGGCTATTATGAGTGGATCCGCTGTGTTGTCCTCTGTATCTACTCTCCTTAACCTCGATCTCCCTGGAGATCAACCATCTCCATGATCAGATGATACTGCCTAAGAATATGTCTGGATCACTGATAGGACGGGGGTTCCTAGGCCTAAGCCACAACTCCATTGTCACACAATGATAGGAACGAAGTTCATGTCATGAACTTATATATATCCAGACTACCTCTTTGGTAGCATTCTTGGTAGCAATGGATCCTGCCATTATCGTCTAGTATGCCACGGTATCTAGCTTAGAACTCTTCCAACATACCGTCGCTCCACTGAGGGTAAAGACAATGTCTGTGACTAACATTCAGTTGACCTTACCACCCTGGAAGCTATCCAGTGATTCTCCCCAGGATCGATTAATACCATCTCACTGCACCTAGTGAGAATCCTAACATCCACTTAGATCTATCTCATAGATCCAAAACCTAGGATTTAGGTGGTATCACCTTGATCCTATATGGAGAATCCTTGTGATAAGAGGAGATTGACCGAGTGTAGCATAGAAAACTCTTTTCCTGTCAAGAGTATGCCATCCACGTACAATACGAGGATCAACACCATACTCCCTACTACCATTTTGTATATACAAGGTTTATCTACCATTTTGATGAAGTCAAACTCTTTGATTACCGCATCAAAACAGATGTTCCAACTCCGCGATGCCTGTTTTATCCCATAAAGCAACTTGCACATGTTTCCGCTGCTCCCACTGTCTACGAAGCCCTTTGGCTGTGTACTTATAGACGCTCTCTTCTAAATCACCATTTAGAAAAGCAGTCATGACACTTAACTGCCAGATATCGTAGTCATGGTATGTAGCAATGGAAAGTAGGATCCGAATGGACTTAAGCATAGGCACTATAAAAGGTTTCATCGTTATCTACACCTGGTGGATGACGAGAACCTTTTGCAACAAGTCTTAGCTTTGAAAGTCTTAACTTTTCGTTATACACCAAGTAATCTTCTCAAGATATACTTGCTCCTGATAGGGATTTAACCCTTCAGATAAAGCAACCAAATTCCATACTTTGTTGGTGTATATAGATTCCATCTTAGATCGCTTAGCATCCAGCCATTCTCACAGAGTCACCACTCTTGATGGCCTGCTCGAAACTAGTTGGGTCATCATCTCATGATGCAATCCTCGCTCACACTGGCATAGAAAAACCGAAGTATCTCTCAGGTGGGTGAGGAACCCTACTAGATCGGCGGAGAGGCTGAGGTTCGTTGGGAACTATTGAATCCTCCGGTTCTACCAAATCAACAGCTACAGTTTGTATAGCTGGAACTCCTTCCAGTTCTACCTCATGACCAATAATTTCTTCACAAGAAATTCCCTTTCCAAAAGGCGGCATGCTGATAAATAAAACACCTTTTGTTCCTCGGTGCAGTAGAAGATATTCCCTAGCTGATGCTTGAGACATCCAACAAACTTCCACAGAACTGACATTGCCTCTAACTTGTCCGGATTTTGCTTTTAGACATAGGCCGGACAACCCCAAATCTTAACATCCTCAAGAGATAGGCTCTTCCCATACCGTATCACATATGGAGTAGTAGGCACCTGATTTGATTGGAACCCAATTCAATAGGTATGCAGCATCTCAAGTGCATAACTCCCAAAAAGAAATAGGCAACTCAGTAGTACTCATCATAGAGCACACCATATCACATAGGGTGCAATTGCTCCGTACCAATATACCAACGTGCTGTGGTGTATATGGAGGAGTAATGCTGAGGGAGAATCTCATTCTCCTTTAAAATAGTCCAGGAATTCCGTGCTTAAGTATTCTCCTTCCTGATCTCATCAAAGGACATAATACTTATACCCATTTTGGTTCTCTACTTCTGACTTATATTCTTTGAATATCTCAAAAGGTTCAGACTTGTGTTTCAACAAGAACATATGTCCAAATCTTGAGAGATCATCAGTGAATGTAATGAAATAAAAAGAACCGGTCCTGGTATGTGTAGACATGGGACCTACATACATCATCATGTATCAATCCCAAGAGTTCATCTAACTCTTTCTCTGTTTCCAGTAAACGGAGCTATGGTCATCTTATCTTTGTGACATGACTGGCAAGTTTCATAAGATGTAAATTCAAACTGATTTAAATATGCATCTTTATGTAACTTTAGCTAGTCTGGTCGCATTGATATGACCTAGTCTACAATGCCTCAAGAAGTATTCGTTCATTTCTGAACTCTTCCTTTTGTGTGTGTTCTGTACGTTGAGAATTGTGGTTTGATTTAGAACATATATGATTTTAGATAACGTGCCTGAACCGATCAACTCTTGATATAGGAAATGTTCAAAACATTATCCAACAATACAAAATTATATCCTTCTTTACTAAATAAAGAGACTGATATGATGTTGTACATCAGGTTCGGTATCTAATAACATTCGTTCAGAATCAATGTATTCTGATAATACATGGTGATAACTGCCAACAACTTGTCTACAACACTTGCACCATTTCCAACTCTTGAAACTTATCATCCATTCTCAGTTCTGTACGTATCTGTAGCCCATGTAACATATTACATATGTGGGATCTTGATCCGGTATCTCATAACCAGGATGTAAAGGACAATGAGAAACAACACTCTGTAATGAACACACCCGAAGAAGATGCATCATCATGCACTTTCTTCGTTTGGACGGCACGGGAATCCTGGTAATCCCTTATTTCCTGCTCAGTTTTATAACAATTATAAGTTGGAGCGGGACCAATGTTCCCTAGCTCAGTATAACAAACGGGTTTGGTCAATACATCCGTATTATTATCTTGATTAAAGCGTGACATGGTCGCTACCTGGAGAGAGAGAGAAGAAAACACTCAGCGTATGCTCTTGCAAGATTAGATTGGTTATTAGTTTATCTAATCAGGATGGCTCCCTGATTGACAGAGTTTGTGCGTGTTCAAGTTCTAGTTTTAAATACCGCAATCAAGACGGTTTCGCTTGTAGCTAGCCGGTTGAGTACGGGTCGTCCGCAGGGAGATGGGAGTCTTTTTCAATGTGCTTTAACGAGTTAAGTCCGGTTTTTCAGATTTTGTTTGTAGTTATCTAAGTGTTGAGTTGATATTTAAAGAGAGCATGTTAGGGTTAGGATTAGGTTAGTTTGAGTTAGGAGTCTCCACATCTTTCGTTGCCCTTCTTAATATCGGTGTTACGGTAATCGGCAACAACGGGGATTAGCACGACTAGGAAGGACTTTGCGAGTATAAGCTAGGCTTTCCAACGCATAAGTCTTCCTTTTGGTGCTTGTCCGTCCGTTCTTGGCTCTTAGCCATAACCTCCGGTTAATTCAACCACAACCGGTCTCACTACGGAATCACCGCTATCATGTAGGATAGGGTTCCGTAAGGAGCGGATTGTGGTTCAATTAACGGGAGTCGATTTAAGCTGTTGGGCAAGGAAAGAGTGAGAGAGATTTCCTTCTCTCAAACTTCCCTTATCCTACCCTAACAAGTATTAACTACTCACACATCATGATAAGGAAAAACAAAACAAAACAAAAGAGGAAGATAGAAAGAAGGAGATTAGAAGAATACGACTAACTATTTACGACCTCACCTTGGCGAGGATCGAGCGTAAGTATCATTGTCGTATGAATGATAAAGAAAAAGAGAGAAGAAAGAAACAACAAGGAAATAACAACAACTACTTAACGAATTAAAATTACAACAATTAACAAAGTAAAGAGACAAGCATGATAATAAATGGTTCTTCTTTATTCATCACTCTTCACTCAAAAGCTCACTACAAGTTTAATGGAGAAGAGGTGAGAAGAGGAAGAAGAAAAACACTAAACCTAGGCAAAAATGAAAATACAAGAATGGACCCTTTCCTTCTCAAACTTCTGGGCTATTTATAGGCTGGAGAATGGAAATCTAGGGCAACCTTCAGAACACATACGAAAAGACCATTCTACCCCCAAAACAACTTTTTCTTTGGCGCCAGAATGGCCGCGGATCCGCGGCCTAGACCCTCCTTTGGCCGCGGATCCGCGGCCGTTTGGTTGAGTTGGCCCCCCCAATTTGCTGTGGTTCCCTGGTTTGATGTGTACATTATTCTGGCATATATATTTTCTTAATTTGGCTCCACGATTTTTCCAGAATTTCTGTTGAGGGAAAGGTGGACTTTTTGTCAAGATTTTATCATGATTGCCTCGAGCTCCGCGTAGATTTCTTGGATCTTGTGCTACCATTGAGCCTTGTGCATTGATTTGACATTGATTTGACCTTTTGTCTTCCTAAACTGGTATCTGGCAACATACGGATGAAGAGCGGAGACCGTGTTTTATCTGTGGTTGGCAGGGACCCGGACTTTTTTCGTGTTTTCCATGAATTTCACCGTTTTAGAACCGAGAACCTATATCCTGCAATTGACTAGCAAACACGGCTCAAGAGTATCTACGGATATGCAATGTGATAAAAATTGGGCGGTATGAAAATGCAAAAATCTGATATGAACAAATACCCCCAAACTTATCATTTGCTCGTCCCGAGCAAAGCCCATTTATTCACAAAAAATTTCCTAACCTCACTTTCGCAGGGAACGCGATTGCACTGAGCATGTGCAACAAGCCGTTAAACCTCTAGGTGTCCCTAGTAGGAGGAGTGTTGTCTCCTGAGGGTTTTCAGCGGATACTACCCACAAAATCCCTTCAAGCTGGTTTGTAAAATAACTAAGCTTCAAACCCTAAAGTTTTGTTTTAGAAAATAACAATTCTATAATCCTAAGTCTAGACCATCGAACCTTTATTTTTCACACCTCGCTTCTTATTTAACTACAGATTTTACATGTCTTTACGTGCAGTGCAAATAGTGTCGTTAAGTTCCCGAAAGGTCGAATAAAGTCATCATGTCGCACAATAAAGCCCAGATAACAATTTAAAAAGGATCAAATAAGTTTTATAAAGAGTTAAGCATTTTTCAAGTTTCGTTTTCCAGTAAGGTTTCAATTTCAGAATTTCTATCTTCCATAACAGGAAACTAAGTCGTATTTTTCACTCCACCTTTTTCTTGTTTTCATTTCATACACACCTCTGTGAACGTGCAATAGTCTTTATCATAGAATAAAACCTTCATATCTCTGCTAAAATCTTGATAAAAGCCTGTCTTTTATCAAGATTATTCTCACACAAAGAACCGTTAGGAATTTTAACTCGGAGAGAACACTTGCTTGACTTTGTTTAAAAACTGGACTTTCTAGGCTTCTTAGCGAGCTTTGGGCCAATGCACCCAAACCAGTTGGTTTTAGGGCATTAGGTGTAGAAACACCCCAGCGGACTTAATTACTCAAGTTACCTAGGTCCAAAAACAAAAGACAGTTTGGCGTGAAAATCAGATGATTTAATACGAACGGAGATATAACCGGCAGTTCAATTATTTTTTTTGGATAAAAGACGTGTTTAGTGGGTTTGGTGTGTAATCATTCCAATCAAATTTCCGATGGGTTATTTTTCAGACTTAGCTCCAATTACGGCATCAATAACATTCCTTCATATTCGCTTTACTTCATAAGCTATTCTTGACATTACTTATTTCAGAACAAACCTATTTGATCCTCAGAAAATCATTTATCTGTTTAAAAGTTTAAACATGAAAGACTTGTCATCTAATTCCCAAAATCTTACGACACGTGTAGTGTGATGTAAAGACGTATATCAGCTATAGTTAACTTCAAAGGAGAGTTATCTTTCAGGTTTTCAAAATCCAAACATAAGATTTAGTCATTCCTATCTTTTCAAACAAAAACCGTCGAATGTTGAATCAGAGTTCTTCCACAAGCTAACTCGACAAAAAAAAGTTTTTTTTTTTAATATTTTTTTAGAAAATTTTCAAATTTTTATGGATTTTATGGATATTAATATGCAGATGCAAAATATACATATGAATGCGAAGGTAAGAAATGCGTACCGAGCGTACCCCCAAACTTAAACTGGACAGTGTCCTCACTGTCGTTGCATGAAGAGATCATTTGAAGGGTTAAAATTGTCGGTTAGCGATACACAAATTTTTATTTGTTTTTGTGTTTTTAAAGAAAAGAATATACTCAAATATATACAAAATGGTTTGTACATACCCCCAAACTTATTTTGAACAGTGTCCGCTGTTCTTGGCTGGATAACCGAAGTTTGGAGGTAGGCAGAGGAAGATCATTCAGGGTAAACCGGCTCCTGTAAGAACAGGAGCTCTTCTGTTGGTTCGGCACTAAGGTACGGTTTGAGTCGGTGTCCATTCACTTTGAAAAATGAACCGTCCTTTGGATTCTCCAAATCCACAGCGCCCTGCGGATACACATTCCGCACGAAATACGGCCCTTTCCAGCGAGATCTGAGCTTTCCTGGATGGAAGTGAAGTCGGGTGTCGTAAAGCAGTACCTGCTGACCAGGTACGAAGGTTTTGCGCAAAAGGTGTTTATCGTGAAACACCTTCGTTCGATTCTTAACGACAACCGCGTTATCGTAAGCCTCATCCCTAAGCTCGTTCAGTTCGTTCAACTGCAGCTTCCGATGGCTGCCCGCATCTTCAAGAGACAGATTCAGCTCTTTTATCGCCCAAAATGCGTGATGCTCTATTTCGACAGGAAGGTGGAAGGCTTTTCCGTACACAAGCCGATAGGGAGACATGCCAAGGTCGGTCTTATAAGCGGTTCTAAATGCCCAAAGGGCATCAGTGAGTTTCAGAGACCAATCCTTACGGTTCTTGGAAACCGTCTTCTCCAGAATCTGCTTGATTTACCGATTTGAAACTTCGGCCTGCCCGCAGGTTTGGGGGTGGTAGGGCGTAGAAAGCTTATGATTAATGGAGTATTTCCGCATCAAGGCCTCGAAAGTCCTATTGCAGAAATGACTTCCATTGTCGTTAATGATCGCTCGGGGGTGCCCAAACCGGGAGAAAATGTTTTCTTTAAGGAACCTAACGACAACCTTGTTGTCGTTAGTCCGGCTAGGCACAGCCTCGACCCATTTAGAGACGTAATCAACAGCTAGAAGGATGTACAATTTCCCGAAAGAGCTGGGAAACGGCCCCATAAAATCTATCCCCCAAACATCGAAAATCTCCACAACCAAGATTGGTTGGAGCGGCATCTCGTTCCTCCGGGATATCCGGCCCATGTGTTGGCACCGGGAGCAAGTCTTGCAATAGTCATGAGCGTCTTTGAAAAGTTGTGGCCAGTAGAAACCACATTGCAAGATCTTCTCAGCTGTCTTTCTGGGCCCAAAATGCCCGCCACATGCTTGATCATGGCAAAATGACAGCACACTCTTGAATTCCTCATCAGGGACACACCGACGAATAATCTGGTCGGGACAGTACTTGAATAAGTAGGGTTCGTCCCAGTAAAAGTGTTTTACTTGGGATAAGAAGCGAAGTCTGTCCTGACTTGACCATTCGGTCGGTAGTAATCCCGTGGCCAAATAGTTCACAATATCTGCGAACCAGGGTTCGCACGATACTGTCAAGAGCTGTTCATCCGGGAAAACGTCGTTGATCGGAATTGGAAGCGAAGGCGAAGAAGGAAGTCGTGAGAGATGGTCGGCAACTACGTTTTCATATCCTCGTTTGTCCTTAATGACAAGGTCAAACTCTTGAAGCAAGAGGATCCAACGTATTAACCGAGATTTGGCATCTTTCTTCGCAAAAAGATGGCGCAGAGCTGAATGGTCAGTGTAGACAATGACTGGAGAGCCGATGAGGTAGGGCCTGAACTTTTCTAAAGCAAATACAACAGCTAAGAATTCCTTCTCAGTTGTTGTATAATTAAGTTGGGCATCGTTCAGGGTTCGGCTTGCGAAATAGATTACGTGCGGCATCTTGTTGATGTGCTGTCCAAGGACAGCACCGATGGCAAAGTCGGATGCATCGCACATAATCTCGAATGGGTGCGTCCAGTCAGGTGAAGAAAGAACGGGAGCAGAAGTGAGTGAGCGTTTCAGTAACTCGAATGCAGTCACACAGCTCGAGTTGAAGTCGAAAGGCGTGTCCTTGGCCAGCAAAAGTGTCAAGGGCCTAGCAATCTTGCTAAAGTCCTTGATAAACCGTCTATAGAAACCGGCATGGCCAAGGAAGGCTCGGATATCTCTGACGCATCGGGGAGGAGGCAGATTGGAAATGACCTCAATCTTTGCTTTGTCAACCTCTATGCCATTTTGTGAGATGATATGTCCTAAGACAATACCTTCGCGCACCATGAAGTGGCATTTCTCCCAGTTCAAAGTGAGATTCTTGTCCTTACATCGGGTAAGGACAGCGTCAAGATGCAGCAAACACTCATCAAAGGAGTCGCCGAAGATGGAGAAGTCATCCATGAAAATCTTCAGAAATTTTTCCACCATGTCAGAGAAAATTCCCATCATACACCGCTGGAAGGTAGCGGGCGCATTGCATAACCCAAAGGGCATGCGTCGATATGCAAACGTGCCGAAAGGACAAGTGAAAGTGGTCTTGTCCTGGTCTTTTTCGGCGATGGGAATTTGATTATAGCCGGAGTAGCCATCAAGAAAGCAGTAGTACTCGTGTCCGGCCAATCGTTCAAGCATCTGGTCAATGAAAGGTAGCGGAAAGTGGTCTTTCCGCGTTGCGGCGTTTAGTTTTTTGTAATCAATGCAAACTCGCCACCCAGTTTGGGTGCGAGTAGGGATTAACTCATTCGCCTCGTTGGTTATGACCGTGATGCCCGACTTCTTGGGGACAACATGAATGGGGCTAACCCACTGGCTATCAGAGATAGGGTAAATGATACCACTATCTAAACATTTGACGATCTCCTTCTTCACAGCCTCCTTCATGACTGGATTAAGACGTCTTTGTGGATCCCGGGCTGGTTTGGCATCATCCATCAGATGAATGTGATGCTCAACGATGAGGGGACTAATCCCCTTGATGTCCGCCATGGACCAGCCAAAAGCTTGCCTGTTGCTGTGCAAGACCGCGAGAAGGGCTTTCTCTTGCTCGGGAGCTAGAGAAGCCGAGATGATGACAGGAAGGGTCTCGTTCTCACCTAAGTAAGCATACTTGAGGTGAGACGGCAAAGGCTTGAGTTCGAGCGTTGGAGGTGAAATGATGGAAGGCAAGACTGGTGCAAAGGTCTCGAACTCAAAGGACTCCAGCAAAGGTTCAAAGCGAGTGTAAGCAACCGAGTTGGATGGTTCAGGTAACTCATCCGGAAAGTCGAAAGATTCAAACTCGGGTTGTGCGCGGCTAAGATCGTTCAAGAACGTGAAACACTCGTATTCGTTGTCGGGCGCAGAAACAGCAGCAGGTTCGAAGAGAAACGCACTAGTGGCGTCGAGATTATCGTGATCAAACAGAAACTCCTTGAATTCACACTCTTCTGGGGTGATCTCCTGGATCGAGCAGACGTCCAGTATACGAGCATTAGGTTCGGCGGGCTGATTCCCCAACCTAAAAATGTTGAGTTCAATCGTCATATTTCCAAAAGAGAGGTTCATCAAACCATTGCGACAATTGATCACAGCATTTGAGGTTGCGAGAAATGGTCGACCGAGTATCACCGGAATTTGATTCCGGGGGTTAGCTACAGGCTGTGTATCTAATACAATGAAGTCAACGGGGAATATGAAGTCCCCGACTCTTATCAACACATCCTCTAGCTCACCCCTAGGGTGGGTGATCGATCGGTCGGCCATTTGGAGAGTGCAGTGTGTGGGTTTCAACTCTCCGACGCCTAATTGCTCGTATACTGAATACGGAAGCAGGTTAACACTGGCACCAAGATCTAATAGTGCGCGGTTGATGTTCTTATCCCTAATAGTAATTGAAATCGTAGGACAGCCAGGGTCCTTCCGTTTTTGTGGTAAAGATTGGGTAAGGGCATCACTCACAGCACTAGCCAAGAAAACTTTCTTTGGTACCTGAGACTTCCTCTTTTTCGTGCACAAGTCCTTTAAGATTTTCGCGTAAGACGGGACTTGTTGGACAGCATCTAAAAGAGGAATGTTAATGTTAACTTGCTTAAATAACTCCAGAATCTTCTCCATTTATGGATTTTGTTTGTTAGACCTCAACCGGTTTGGAAATGGAACATTTTGAAAATTGGTTGAGTCTAAAGCTGGAGGAGGAGATTGTGGAGTTGGAACGGATCCCAGAATAGGTGTCTTCGTGGAGTGAGAAGTGGGTCCGTTCAGAGAAGAAGAGGAAGGAGAGCCTTGTGAAGAACGAAGAATAGGCTCAGAAGACGAAGAAGAAGAAGGAGAAGAAGAAGAAGCAGCGGCCGGGGTGTCATTGTTGATCCGTGTGCCAATGTTGTTTTGCAGCATCCTCCCCGATCTCAGTGTAGTCACGGCACTCACATTATGATTTTGTTGTTCAAGAGCAACATGTGCATTATGTGGGTGACCGGGATTTGGAAGTGGCTGGGACGGGAGCTTCCCCTTCTCTCGCTCGCTTAAGGCCGCGTTTAGCTGTGCAATCTGGGCCTCGATGGTCTTGATGCTTTGCCCGTGTGCGGCAGTGTGTTGCACTAAAGATTGAATCGAAGACTGGATGTTGGCGGTGGATTGAGTCGATTGTTTAACAAACGCCTCCAGACTTCGCTCGAGCGAGGAAACCTTATCGTTGTTTAACGGAACAAAGTTGTTTGGTGGAAAAGAGTTGTTGGGTGCAAAGTTGTTCGTCTGGTTTTGGAAAGGCTGGGGTTGGAAGGGCTGCTGATATTGATGTTGAGTTTGTTGTGGCGCTTGTTGTTGCGGTGGAGGGGCCCTTTGGAAATTGCTGCCTTGGAATTGATTCTGATTCTGATTCCAGGCGAAATTGGGGTGGTTCCTCCAACCGGGATTGTAGGTGGAAGAGTATGGATCATTCCTCGGTCTTTACTGGAAGGCAGCATTAACCTGATCCTGTCCTTGCGAGGGTGGATTGTAAGGACACTCTTCGGTCAAGTGGGAAGGATCGGAACAACAAGCGCAGATGGTACGAAGGGGGAGAACAGGGGCAGGAGCAGGAGCAGAGAATTTGCTCTCTATCGCTTCAATCTTCCTTGTTATTGCAGCCATTTCAGCTTTCATCGCAATAGAGACATCGAGTTGGTGGATTCCTACCCTAGACTGACCGGTAGAAGTGGAGGTAGAAGAAGAAGAAGTCGGTCTGGTGCTCTCCCACTGTAGCGTTTGCTCCGCAAGATCGTCAAAGAACTGCCACGCTTACTCGTCAGATTTTGATAGGAAGTGGCCCTGACAGATGGTTTCCAGCAACTGCTTCGTTGCTGGGTTCAGTCCCTCGTATAAGGTTTGGCAGAGTTGCCATTTCTCTATACCGTGGTGAGGACACTGAACAAGAAGGTCTTTGTACCGGTCAAAGCACTTCCAGAAGGGTTCAGAAGGAAGCTGGGAGAATTGGTTGATTTCATTTCGAATTCTTGCGGTCTTATGATTAGGATAGAATTTTTTCAGAAACGCTTTAACAAACTCGTCCCAGCTGGTGATTGAGTGGGAAGCGGTGCTATACAGCCATTTTTCAGCGAGGTCGCATAAAGTGAACGGAATGACCCATAGACGTATAGCATCGTCCGACAGCTGGGTTGTTTTCATCATGGCACAGACGTTTTGAAATTTGTTGATGAAGATATAGGCATCTTCAGATTCAAGCCCATGAAAACGTGGAAGCATGTTGATGAAATGGGGCTTAATTTCAAAGTTGTCCCTATTGGCCGGAGGAAGAGAAAGGCAGGTGGGAAGTGCAGAACGGGTGGGGTAGAAACGATCCTGGAGCGCAATTCGCTGCGGCGCTACAACAGGCGGAGGTGGTGGGAGATTGGTCTCCGTAGGAGGTGGAGCCAATCCAGCGGTGGTCAAAGAGATGTTCGGATTAAATCCTGGCATCGCGGAAGAAGAGGTTGGTGAAGGTGAAGGTGAAGGTGAAGATGTATGAACAGAATTCCGGTCAACGTCGGAGTTGGCCGGCAAAGGAAGGGGTGAAAGAGGAGTGGACGGAGTATCGACTTCGGAGTCGATCGCGTAGTCGGTCGCGACTAACGTAACGCGGACTAGACGGGCGCTAGTGTCCCGAGTCCAAGCGGACATACACTAAATGAGTTTAGTATAGTCAAAGCGGAGAAGGTGAGGGTAAGAAAACGTCAAAGGAGAAAGGCGATGGGTGGTGGGTGAAAATGGATTTGGCGACAAAAAGGGCAAGTTTTTATAAAAGTTTTTTCTTTTTTTCTTTTTTTTTATTTTTAGAAAGAGATTTACAGAAATATGTACGGAAATACGGCTTAAGCAATCACAAACAAGATATGCACAATCACACCTAGATCTAGGGTAACCTAGGTCTACTAGACCTGCTCCTGAACTTGATTGTCGAAGTTAAACAATGTCGAGAAACGGGCTTAAAAATACACTGATCACGAGGCCAGGTAAGTGCAGAGATAAGGGGAGGTTGTCCAACGCTTTCGCGAAGTTCCTTAATTAAATAACCCTTTCTCTTTCGGCGGTTGCGCCTTTAACACTTTCCTAGACACCCCGTAAACAATATATGGTTAAGCGAGGTTCTAAACACGGTTTATCTTCTCCTAATGAGCGCGAAGTCCTTAGGGCTGAAGTCTAGTATTTTTTAATTTACAATGGACAATGCATATGCTTTAGTGATTTTTGGGGTCCTGGGAAGTGTGATGAAATCTCCACCCAATCTGGATTGGTTTCAAGCCCCTTAAGTCCGTATTAAAGAATGCAAAGCGGTAACAAATCAACTGCAAACAATTTTTATTTGCGGCGCAAAGAATCCTGCACAAGAACAGTTTATTGGAAGGGGGAGAAGAATTTGCGCAAAGAAGGCTGCAGAAAACACAATTCAGTGGAGTTCAGAGGAGAGGGGAGAAGCAGAGGGACTTACAGAGAGAAACTGAGGGCCTGAAGCCAACAGATGGCCGCGTTTCCGCGGCCAAACGCATGCAATAGCCGCGGATCCGCGGCTATGTGGAGGTATTGGGTCTTGAAAATTTTTGTAGCTGCTGTTCTGGGTCTCCTCTGCTTGTCTGGATGTGTGGAATTCTGATGTGCTCACTGTATCTACTCCAGATTTTGACAGTAGGCCGTATGCTTCGTTTTTTTGTCCGTCGCGGTCTAGCCGCGAAATGTGGGTCTATCTTCCCACGTCTTTGGCACTGTACTTGAACTCCGTATTTTCCGACGTCTTTGGCGCCGATCTTGAACTTCGTATTTTCCTGCACACTTGCACAAAAACTAATCAAGAATAACAAGATGGTTTTTTACAATGTATATTTTTTTTTCGTTTTTTTTATATACTTACAAATTAACCCGAAATTACACAAGGAAATAAACTACCGTCTCCCCGGCAACGGCGCCATTTGATTGACAGAGTTTGTGCGTGTTCAAGTTCTAGTTTTAAATACCGCAATCAAGACGGTTTCGCTTGTAGCTAGCCGGTTGAGTACGGGTCGTCCGCAGGGAGATGAGTGTCTTTTTCTATGTGCTTTAACGAGTTAAGTCCGGTTTTTCAGATTTTGTTTGTAGTTATCTAAGTGTTGAGTTGATATTTAAAGAGAGCATGTTAGGGTTAGGATTAGGTTAGTTTGAGTTAGGAGTCTCCACATCTTTCGTTGCCCCTCTTAATATCGGTGTTACGGTAATCGGAAACAACGGGGATTAGCACGACTAGGAAGGACTTTGCGAGTATAAGCTAGGCTTTCCAACGCATAAGTATTCCTTTTGGTGCTTGTCCGTCCGTTCTTGGCTCTTAGCCATAACCTCCGGTTAATTCAACCACAACCGGTCTCACTACGGAATCACCGCTATCATGTAGGATAGGGTGCCGTAAGGAGCGGATTGTGGTTCAATTAACGGGAGTCGATTTAAGCTGTTGGGCTAGGAAAGAGTGAGAGAGATTTCCTTCTCTCAAACTTCCCTTATCCTACCCTAACAAGTATTAACTACTCACACATCATGATAAGGAAAAACAAAACAAAACAAAAGAGGAAGATAGAAAGAAGGAGATTAGAAAAATACGACTAACTATTTGCGACCTCACCTTGGCGAGGATCGAGCGTAAGTATCATTGTCGTATGAATGATAAAGAAAAAGAGAGAAGAAAGAAACAACAAGGAAATAACAACAACTACTTAACGAATTAAAATTACAACAATTAACAAAGTAAAGAGACAAGCATGATAATAAATGGTTCTTCTTTATTCATCACTCTTCACTCAAAAGCTCACTACAAGTTTAATGGAGAAGAGGTGAGAAGAGGAAGAAGAAAAACACTAAACCTAGGCAAAAATGAAAATACAAGAATGGACCCTTTCCTTCTCAAACTTCTGGGCTATTTATAGGCTGGAGAATGGAAATCTAGGGCAACCTTCAGAACACATACGAAAAGACCATTCTACCCCCAAAAAAACTTTTTCTTTGGCGCCAGAATGGCCGCGGATCCGCGGCCTAGACCCTCCTTTGGCCGCGGATCCGCGGCCGTTTGGTTGAGTTGGGCCCCCCAATTTGCTGTGGTTCCCTGGTTTGATGTGTACATTATTCTGGTATATATATTTTCTCAATTTGGCTCCACGATTTTTCCAGAATTTCTGTTGAGGGAAAGGTGGACTTTTTGTCAAGATTTTGTCATGATTGCCTCGAGCTCCGCGTAGATTTCTTGGATCTTGTGCTACCATTGAGCCTTGTGCATTGATTTGACATTGATTTGACCATTTGTCTTCCTAAACTGGTATCTGGCAACATACGGATGAAGAGCGGAGACCGTTTTTTATCTGTGGTTGGCAGGGACCCGGACTTTTTTCGTGTTTTCCATGAATTTCACCGTTTTAGAACCGAGAACCTGTATCCTGCAATTGACTAGCAAACACGGCTCAAGAGTATCTACGGATATGCAATGTGATAAAAATTGGGCGGTATGAAAATGCAAAAATCTGATATGAACACTCCCACTGTTTTAGTCAAATCTTCCTTCATACCCTAAAAGGAAAGAATAACCGGGATTAATTACACCCTACAAGTTTGCCAATTTTTCAGCCAGGCCAGTGCCGGTACTTTGAGGGAGGTCCCCCGTGCTTTCATGGACCTAATTAAAATAAACCTCGTTTTCTTATGGGCGTAACCCCATTAACACCTTTCTAGACACCTACTTGATCGGCTAATTGTGATGTGTAAAACTCTCCTAGGAGTAACTCTTACTCGCAGTGGGTATCCGGATCCAACTATCTCATAGAAGGTATGCAATCTCAATGCAAATTTCAACACTTGAAATTCCCGATAATATTTTTCCCCAAGTGTCCTATGACCTTGACAGAGGTCAACAAACCATAGGCTGCTAGTCATGTTCAACCCGTCATTTCCTGATTGAAGTAAACCCACCCGCACGACCTTTGACGGAGGTCAACAAGGTCGCACGACTACCCTAAATCAATCACATCATATGCTATGCAGATAAGCACTAATCAGCTACTGCACACTACACCTTGACAGAGGTCAACAAACGCAGCACGAATACTAACTATTACTTATCTGAAATGACGGAGGGCTACGACAGGTTTTTAAGAAAACCTTTTGCGTAATGAACTTAATATCGTCGTAAAATTGAGTGATTTTGAAAAGGAGTGTTTTTTAGGCTTTTACTAGTTTTGCTAAAGTGGTCACTCCCGGTGAAGGGATCTCGGCTCTTTCCTTATCAAATAAGGTGCAGGATATTTCACAAATACCACTATGCAAAGCAAAAATTATAAAAGCAATCAAAAGTCAAACCGAGTTTGTAGCATCTGCTAGTTTCGCTAAATAGGTCACTCCCGGTGAAGGGATCTCGGCTCTTTCCTTATCGTATAAGGTGCTGGATATTCTACAAGGAATACCGCTATACAAAACAAGAACTAGAGCTACCAGTTTTGAGACAAGTTTCTACAACATCTTTAGGTTTCTTTTATTTCATTAATCTCATTAATGAAGTCCCATTTAATTATGCTTCCCAAGCATCACATATGAAACGATAGAAGCAATATTAATTATATCCCATATATATAATATAGCCATTTGTCTCAGAATATAATTAATGATCACAATACAGAATATCGCAGCAGAATAAGAACATATGAAATATTGGATATACTAGGATTTTCGGGTTTTATTTTAAGCCTGTATAAAACACTGATTCCACGGTCGTGATGAATAGCCAATCCCACACCCCTAGACCCCTACAAGAGCGGCAAGCAACCTTACAAATTCTAGAGTTAGGAGACCCGGTCTCGACTCCTCATGATGGTCTCCCACTGGACCCTAGAACCCGGTTATTTATGCTCCCCGCCTTGGGTCTATCCTAATGCGGAAAAGTAAATAATATACAATGGTGACATCATCCTTAACCCGGAAGTGCCCCAATAAAAGAATATTACATACAATGAATTTTACATGAATGAAAATGAAAAACTCTCATCTCACATAAAACCCCCGGCTATTCAAACACGACGATCCAATATAATATATCACAGCAACATATAACATCACATGTCATCAACGTAAGTAAATATACGTATCCCATTTTTCGTTGACATATACCACCAAAACCGGTAATACACCACATATTACACTTACGGTCGCAGAAAAGAAAGTGAAAAACTACAACAGTTGGAATCTGCAACCAACTTAAACATCACATGCCTAACCAAATGAATTCCTTAGACATCACATGCCTGACAATTATAAACCTCACATTTTAGTCTCGATCTCGAAAACACTTTTCAATATCTAGTCGGGCAATTCAACAAGATTCCCGACATCCTGATCGGATACTCGTCAGAAACTTTAGTAGACGGCCGCACCCCCCGATACCATCGATGAAGTGCACTAAGGTGGAACACTGCTGCCGCGAGCACCCGAATGGATGCTTTTGGCGACGGAGTTCTCCTACAGTCACTTGGTCGGGACTATGGGGCGTGGCTATCTATTAAGTTTACCCGGCGAGTATCCGCGTACGCTACGTGATTGCGACGGACTTTTGATCTCATCAAAATCCCGTGGCAATCGATCATCTGAGACTAAACTGCTAGATTTATAACATTCAAATTAGTTATCTCATAACTACTTATGGATTCCAAATATTGTATCCCATCACATAATATTCGGACGACGTTAAACTTTTCGATCGAGTCATCAAAGTCCCACAATTTCCCGACAGCTCAACACTTGAGCACAGTTTTAGTAATACCCAGAATATGCCACAGTACCTACGCACCAGCCGTAGAAGGGCAAATCCAAACCTCACTCATGTTGCCACGGAACTACGGCAAACCATAGGGTTTGACCGCGGTTCCACAATCCAAAAAGTTGAGTTAGGGTTTCATTCTTCTAGAGGGTTCATAGGATCACTTGCATGTTTTTCCGAATACGTTAAACTTGGAAAAATGGGTTTTTAACATTCGATCAAACTTTTTAACTTCGTCTAGACAGCATGCGAATAACCCAAAACAATGTTAAAACTACGAATACGAAACACTCCGAATTGCTTATTGTGTAAGATTACATCACATGCAAAATTAGCAAAAACAAACAACACTTGAAACATCAAACCCAAGTCACCGGAACACACAAAAATTTTCAGGGGGATGTGCTCGGTTTTGGCCGAGATGTAAGTGGTGGTGGCCGGCCAAAAAATCATGGAATCCCCTGAAATTTTTATAGTGTTCATGATATATCTCATACATCACTCTGTACTTGTTTGAAACCTTTTTTGAACAATTTTTAAAATCGACAGAAACTTGAATTTTACGTTTCAAGTTTCGGAGTATTTCGATTTCGTAATCTTAACAAAATCCATATAAATTTCTAGCATGGCTCTGATACCACTGCAGGGTTACCTAGCACAGCAGCAAGTTTTCGGGAAGCATCGTCCATGCCTAATTCAAAAATTTGCCGTTCTAGCTAACCCTAAATAAGAATCGTTAACTAGAAATCGACGGAAATAACATATTTAAACACTTTACATCCTAAGTGAGCAAGGAATACAATCTTTGTAGACCGTTCCTTCACTTCATTATCTCCGTGTAGTCTTCCCTTCGCTGCGATCGTGAACTCCGGACTCGAGAGAGGCTCCCTTGAAGAAACGAACATGCTTGCTTCGATGTCTTCGAAGCCGAAGATGATCTACGTCGAGGAGACACTAACCCAAGCTATCTCTTCACTAACTATGGAATTAGTGAAGTAAACACCCTATACTAAATGGCAAGTAGTAGAGGATGATGAAGTAGGAAGTAGGCTCACTTTAGATTTCAATTTCTCACACTTTTTCCATCAACTCCATTGAAGCTAGAAAGCTTTGAGGAGGAAGAAGAAGAAGAAAAAGAATGAACTCGGTTACAAATGCAACCATGGGTTAAGCATGCCATGCTTAACCCTTGTAGAGAGTTAACCATAAGCTAGGGTTAAAGGTTAGGTTAAATAATATCTTAAGCTAGACAAAAGGAGTGGACAAAGTCAAATATACTTACAAGCTTTCAACAAATATCAACCATGACTAATTCCATAATTTTTGAATTACTTAATGATAAAATTATAAACCCTAATCTTAACCCTAGCATGGTTTAACTCTCATTAACCCTAGTTGCATTTGTAACCTAGCTTGATACATTTAACATATATCATATATACATCAATGTATCCAAAGTGAGAAAAGAAATCATAAGTGAGCTAATACTAGTTAATGTAATGTAATATATCAAATATATAATTATATATTAGATTATCAAATCAACTCTTGATTTAATAATCCGGTTATATCACCTATAACCGACTAATATCATATGAATCAACTTATCGAATCAATACTTGATCCGATAACCCGGCTATATCATATATAACCGACCGATATCTCATATCACGAGAATAGAATACGGTATCTCATATCGTATCAATCTCGGTCCCGCACATATCACATATGTGCTCCTACTCCATTTTGCTTGAGCCAGGAAACCCCTGTGTAGGACTCTAAAGACTCATCAATACGCCGGCAATAGGTGATGATCATATCAAATACCCACAAGCCGCAAGCGGTCTGCTAAACGTAACGGCCACCCGGGTATTGAGCAATCAGAAGATCAACAAGCAAGCCTGCTCACACTCCTGCGAATCCAATCAGTAACACTACCGTACAGTCCGGTCTCTTCGTCTGATATGTCGTAAATCTCGTCTAGTGGTGGTAAACGTCAGACCCCAATAACTCGATAAGTCGTGTCGATATGAGGCTCATAACGGGTCGAGAAACTACCGATAACACTTACCAGTATATCTCTGAAGCAGCCTTGGCTAAGAACTTCCTGTTATAGCCAATCGAGCACAGCGAAACATCAACTCCCAATACCGGGAGAGACGAAACCCCACCTATCGCTCGTTGCCTCCATGTGACCCAGGACTGTACCCAAAAGCCACCGTTTTGCACGTTCTCTAGAACGTGGTAAGGTAGAAATCAAAGCACAGTGGGAATCATACAAGACTCTATGACGATCTTGGGTTTACAGACTAACCTGTACCAGTGTCACCAGAGAACTACCATCTGACGTTAGGTATAATACCATCTGGGTGTTCTCGGCGAGTCCATTCAGTGTACCCAGTCTCCACTGAGCACCCGTATACTGTCTCTGATGTCAAACACCAATGGATATGGATTCATCCATCGCCCATCTACATGGATCGAGAAGCTATACGCTAGTCTACTTAGGTATATCGATGCCCTGTCTCGATACACCTATGACTAGGAACATTTGAAGGATGTACTTAGCGACTACTCTATCCCCACTAGTATGATCTGCATCATAGTCCTGGTAGTCAAGTACTCATCCTAAGGGCTTTATCAACATGTAACATAGAGACAATCGGCGTACATGTTAAGATAAAGAGCAACCGGATATCATATTATCATGTCGAGCAAGAAAGTCTTCCATATATATGTCCAAGCATCCACTACAATATACATCGTATGTATATTAATGGCCTCTAGGGCATACATATAACTAACAATATATATTTATATATAATACCGACGCCCACGTGTTATACGCGTGAAGCGCTGCCATAGGTTCCAACGATTGGCGCCGGCGCCTATATGTTAAGTGCATGAGGCGCTATCAGTGATTATAATTCTATAAAGGATTGGCTCTAGCGATCACGTGTCACGCCCGTGAAGCGCTAGAATCATTCCACCTTCTTGCTCTGATTCCCATGAGTCAACTCTTTCTTTTCCCATGCCCCTTTTTTAGTCCTTGGAAATAGTTCCACCGTGCATATATTTTTTGTGCCTAGCCTTAAATGATTCTTTTTATATCCTGAAGCTATGTCTTCCTCCTTTTCACAACGAGAGAACCATTTCTTTCGACAGATCTTAAAGTAACCAAATCAATAGTTATGGCTTGCAATCGTCCTTACGCTCATCGGCAACCATGGGAGGTACCTGTCGAGGAGATCATTCCTCGTTTTGCTGCGCGGCTAGCGAATCAACTTCTCCCCGATGATCAATATGACACGGAGATGTATGAGCTCCTGACTCGTAGGGGCTCTCCTCTTCCTATGTGCTCCATTTGGCTCTGGATGATTTTCCTACCCGTGCTTGCCGATATCCCCTTTCATCCGACAGAGATGACTCCGGCGATTCTCGATGCGGCGGAGGACAAGATTAAGGGCTTCCGTGAGGCACGTTTGATTACCCAACCTCAAAGGGACCGTTCGGTTCTGTTGCTAAGCCAGATACGGGCTCATCGGGCCATCATGTTTGCCTTCGTTGATGAGCACGGCGCTGATCGCTGGGGAGCGACTCCTCGTGAAGATCGCCGCTTCGATATGGTGAAGAAGGCAAAGAGGGAGTTAGAGAATTTTGTTTATTGTTTTGTTAATCCCTCTATCTCTGATCCCATATTTGGTAATCTCTTCCCGGTAGAGTAGGATGTTTATTTAAATGTATTTATTTTATCGTTGACCGTTGAATGTTTCATCTTCATCGCATATTCGTATGTGCATCTTGCATTTGCGCATGAGTTTTATACTTTACACTTAGGAATTTTTTCTAAGTGCAAACGCCACTGTTGTGTTCGTGTCATGCGCTAATCCTTCTCACGCATACAAAAATTAGCATGCTTTGAACACCATTTCCATTCAAGTACGTATGTAGTTGTGACTGAATGCTTAATCGGGTGTGAATCAAATGCTCTCCCTACCGCCTTGCATAGCATACGGTTGGTGCCCACGGGTTGCGCCTTTATGTTTCTTGACTTGACGTGAAGTAGTTTATGTACTCATCTTAGAGTTTCTAGTTTACGTACTTGTTTCGGAGTTTGTAATTTATTCAATCATTTCAGAGTTTCTAATTTATGTACTTATTTCGGAGTTTATAGTTTATTCACTCATTCCGGATTCTCTACTTTATGGACTCATTTCGGAGTTTTTAGTTTATTCACTCATTCCGGAGTCTCTAGTATATGGACCCATTAGTTTACCTCCCTAGGGCTTATAGGCAAACTTGTCCTAACGTTATAGATAACCCCTGCTCTTTGCGACAGAGGTCCGTTAGGTTTTGTGGTACTAGGGTTTTAGTCTGTGGTACCGTCACATTGGCTGATGCATTCCCCGATATGCAGTCTTTACACTGCTGTTCGAGTGGCCTCACGACTGTCGTGTCTCTAATCCCTTCGGGGGATGGACAAGACGTCTTCAAGTAATCTCCTTAAGCTATCGTAAGAGCAAGCATTAGGAATTAGCCATGTCGCTTTTTACTTGAGGTTAGGCTCGGTTTGGAGCCCCGATGAGTCATAACCACTCCGCGCTGGTGTGGAATGATCTCCGATAGTCTCTTAAGCTTTATATAACTTGTTGTTGAGACCCTGAAGATAGGAATATGCCGTTGCTTCAATTTGATTTGGCTATTTGGAGCCTTCGTTGACATTGCGTCTACTGTAACGAGAAGAATGTCGAGTCGGAGCTGGGATTTTGTCGTCACTTCTTTTTTGTTTGGCTATTTGGAGCCTTTGTTGACATTGCGTCTGCTGTAACGAGATGAATATCAAGATGGAGCTGGGATTTTGCCGTCACTCCTTTTTGGATTGGTTATTTGGAGCCTTTGTTGACATTGCGTCTGTTGTAATGAGAAGAATGTCGATCTGGAGCTGGGATTTTACCGTCACTCCTTTTTGTTTCGACCCTTGGGCTTTTTGTTGACGTTGCGTCTGCATCGTGCTGGAATGAGAAGGTACGCCAGAGTTGTCTCTACGTTGTATATGAACCGTCAAGACTTGAAGCTAGGAATTTGCCATGGGCTCCATTTTATTTCGACCCTTGGAGCTTTTTTGACGTTGTGTCTATACTGAGAAGGAACGTTAGGCTGATCTCTAGGCTGTAGGTGTCGCCATCAAGATCTGGCTCTCCCTTTGACGGAGCCTGGTGGGAAAACATGGTTCCCTTTTTCATTTGTTTCCATAGATTGTATACAGGGTTCGGTGTAGACTCACCTGCAGGGCAGAGGAAATTTTATTTTATTTTATTTTTTATTTCCATGATACTCTATCTTTTCAGCTTTTCATATCGCGAAAGTTGCGATTGCCCAATCATTTCGGCTATTTATCATGGTGCCCAATAATTTTGGCTATTTTTATAATTTAACTTGCTGCTTTTAATTGCGAGTTTCCTAAACATTTCTGATATTTTATATGCATATATATTTTGCTCGCTAATTTTTATTGCGAGTTGCCCCATCATTTCGGCTATTTTTATATGCATTTTTTTGCTCGCTGATTTTTATTGCGAGTATGGAACTTAAGATCTAATACCAATCTTGGCATCAGCATCGCTGCGACTGGAATAATGCTAGGAGCGAATCATCATTTGCCATGAAAGGACTTGGCGTTTGACACTGATTTAGGCATCAACATCGCTATAACTGGGATATTGCCAGGAGCGAATCATCATTTTCCTGTGCTGATTTGAAGAAAGGTGGCTTAGTACACAGGGTTAGGATCTTGTCGACTAAGACTTTTCAACTTTATGAGCCGTAAGGGTCTCATAAAGTTATTTCTCCCTACGATTCGTGAGGATCTCGTAGACGTATTTTCTCCTTAGAAATCATGGGGATTCTTAAGTATGTGTTCTCTTATAAGTCGTAAGGATCTTACAAGAGCGTTTTCTCCTTATAAGTCGAGAGGACTTAAAATTTTCGTTCACCATATGAGGACATTCCTCGTCATTGGTGGAACTTGGTGGGGAAATCGTTTATTTGTGCCCGTGGATTGTATACTAGGGCCAATATTGGACCGCCTGTAGGGCAACTTGGGGCAAACGACGGGTTAAGAACAGGTTTAAGTGCCTGTAGCTTAAGGCTTTTGAATTCTATGAGTTGTGAGGGTCTCATAGGGGGAGTTTTCCTTACAAGTCGAGAGGATGTCATAAGTAAAAATTTTACGAGATTGCGCCCTTCCAGATTTTCACAAATTCGCCGGTAGCCCTGCTGTTTTTACTCACGGCGCCCTTTCGGTTTTTCATCCGTGTACATTTTGCTTGTGGACATACCTTTTCTTAAGCGATTGCGCCCTTCTGGGTTTTCATCTGTGCCCATTTTTCTTGTGGACATACCGTTTTTTTAACCCATATGTTTGCCAATGGGACTTGGGGGTGACTTCACCGCTGGAGTAGCTATATAGCCAGTGGGACTTGAGTTGCAACTTCTGCTATTGAGACTTTGATTGCAACACAGATCTCATGGGTGGATATCTCCGTATTTGGGGGCGATGCGCCATGTTTGAGGCGGAGCACTAGTTTAAGGACATTCCGGTCCATTGTTAGTTTAGGGACATCTCAGTCTATGGCCAGCTTAAGGAAGTAGTGGTCCATTGTTACCATTTTCGAGGCAACGGATCCTCTGGATACTACTTTCAGGGTTTTGACTCAGGAAGATAGCGAGCGGACACAGGTGTCGTTATCTATCATTGATCTGAATCGTAACCTGTTAGGCATAGTATTATTTGAGGAATCGGCCATTTATTGGCGGGAAGGGTCTTTCGTCATGCTCCATGAGTAGGTAGACCCCACCCTGGTAGACCTTGTCTATGATGTACAGGCCCTCATAGTTTGGCTCGAATTTCCCCCGTTTTTCACAATTGGGGATCATAGGTCTTTTGACGATTAGCACGAGTTCTCTTTGGTGGAATATTCTCGGTCTAGTCAGTTTTTCGTATGACCGCGTCATCCTCGCCTTATAAGCCTCCAGGTTTTGCTGTGATATAAGGCGAGTTTCATCGAGGGCGTTTAGCTCCACAAGCTGGAAATGAGCGTTTTCTTCATCTATTAGTTCATATTGAACCGCTACTCGGAGAGAAGGGACTTCTATTTCCAAAGGAAGGACTGCTTCCGTGCCAAACTCCAACGCATATGGGGTCGTATTCGTGGCTGTTTTGAATGTCGTCCGGTACGCCCAGAGAGCTTCGTGCAGCCTTTCATGCTAATCTTTTTTGCTTTTGGACACCGTTTTCTTTATAATCTTGGTCAAGGTCTTGTAGAAAGTTTCAGCTAGACCGTTAGCTCGGGGATTATAGACGGGGGAGTATCTACAGTCTATTTTATGTTGTTTTGCGAAGTGGCGGATTTTATGTCTCCTGTAGGCTGGTCCATTATCTGAGATTATTCGTCGCGGAGTGCCGAACCGATAGATGACATGTTTCTTGAAGAAATGGAGAATATTCTCCATCTTCACGTCCCTTAGTGGTATTGCTTCTGCCCACTTAGAAAAGTAATCGGACGTTACTAGTATGAACCGATGTCCTTTGGATACAGCTGGTTCGATGGGGCCAATTACGTCGGTTCCCCACATTTCAAATGGCAAGCTAGCTACTGTTGGGTGTAGCGGATTCGGTTGTTAGTGGATGAAGTACCCATGAATTTGGCATGAGTGAGACTGCTTCGCATATTCGAAGCGGTCCTGAATCATTGTGGGCCAATAATAGCCCATCCTTTTGATCTTCAGCTTCTTCTTTGGCCTGGCCTGATAAGAACCGCAGAGTCCATCGTGAGTTTCTTGAACGACTTTTTTGCTTCTTCTAGCCCCAATCACCTTAGCCACAAACCGTCAAGCGATCTCTTATATAGAGTATCATTGACGAAAGCGAAAGACCGAGCCCCTTTCATGAGCTGATGTCTTGACGACGCGTTTTCGGGCGTTCGATGGGATTTGAAGTAGTATATGAAGCCTTCCCTCCGATCCTTGATCTTTTCTTCGTTTTTTATTTGAAGGACTTCTTGTTTAGTCATTTCCTTTTCTTCAGATGACTCTGTTAAATACTCCGAAAATATCTTTGCTGGCACGAGAACCCTGCGGCTTTGCACGATAATTTTTACGTCATCAAGGTCTTCGTCGGCCAATTCCTTAGACAGCTTGGCCAATGCATCCGCCTTGCTATTTTTCACAGGCGGTATACTCTCTAGGATGTAGGAGGGAATTTGCGTCAGCAATCGCTACACTCTTTCGCTATACTTTATTAGCTCTGGCTTGCACGTTTGATAGTCGCCATTTACTTGGATAAGGACTGGCTGGGAGTCTCCATATATGAGGAGGTTTTCGATTCTATATCGACAGCGATCACAAGACCCTCTATCAAAGATTCATATTCAGCCTCGTTGTTTGTTCTTGGCTCCGTTAAGGAAAGGGCGAAACGCATTATCTCTCCTTCCGGAGTCACGAAGATGAGGCCTACCCCGGCTTTGATTATAGGAGTGTTATCCTTCCGCTTCTTCATGGAAGATGCTCCATCGAAGTAGAGTTCCCATTGGACATTATTTTCTTCCTTCTCCTCTTCGATTGTGTCAAACGCGTGTTCATCTGGCAATTCACAATTTAAGGGGGAGTCGGCGGGTATCAGATGCTCGGCAAGAAAGTCAGCGATGGCTTGGCCTTTCACCGCTTTAAGGGGTCGATACGTTATCGAGAATTCCATCAAGAGGAGGGCCCATTTGGCAAGCCTTCCTGTCAGTATGGTTCTTGATATCAAATATTTGAGAGGATCCACATTTGATATAAGATGGACCTCATGCGCCAAGCCATAGTGTCTGAGCCGTTATCACGAAGATCAGTGCCAGGAATACTTTCGATGGGGGAGTAGTTATTTTCTATCCCCAAGAGAACTCGAATCAAATAGTAGAGAGCTCTCTCCCTTCCCTGGTCATTCTCCTGTGCCCATAACACACCTAGAGAACCTTCCAGGGCTGTTGTGTACAGGATGAGGGGCTTTCCCTTGACCGGAGCGGTCAGTACCGGCGAGTTCTGCAGGTATTGCTTGATTTCGTCCAATGAACTTTAGCATGTATGATCCCAAATGAACGGGTCCCCTTCTTCATTAGATGGCTGTAGGGGCAGCATTTGTCGGAGAGATTGGCTATGAACCGCTGGATATACGCGAGCTTTTCTTGGAGAGACCGCAGTTGTTTGAGAGTCCTCGACGTGGGCATCTCCATAATCGCCTTAATCTTCGAAGGGTCAATTTCGATACCACGGTGCCGTATGATGAATCCCAGGAATTTTCCTGAGGAGACTCCAAACGCGCATTTGAGCCGATTCATCTTCAGATTATACTTCCGAAGACGTTGGAACACTATATCTAGATGTTCCCAATGCTTCTTATGAGATTTGCTTTTTACCACAAGGCCGTCAATGTAGCATTCAACAGCCTCATGAATGAGGTCATCAAAAATCTTTGTTATGGCCCTCTGGTAGGTAGCGCCGGCATTCTTCAGACCGAAGGGCATCACCTTGTAACAGAATATACCTATTGGAGTCCGGAAGGCGGTATGCTTTTGGTCTTCACGATGCATTTTTATTTAGTTGTATCCTGAAGATCCATCCATGAAAAAGAAGACTTCATGAGTAGACGTGTTGTCGATCATCAACTCGATAATAGGTACTGGGAAGTCATCCTTCGGACAAGCTTTGTTGAGGTCCCAAAAGACCACGCAGATGCGCACTGTCCCATTTTTCTTCATCACCGGAATGATGTTAGCGATCTAGTCAGGGTATTGAACTTCCTGGATGAAGCCGGAGTCAATTAGTTTCTTAACTTCAGCGTTGATACTCATCTCGAGTTCGAGCTGCATTCTCATTGGCGCTTGTTTAACTGGCTTGATGTCCGGCGATATGGCCAGCATATGTACTGCTACATCTGGATCTAGACCCGGCATCTCGGAATAGTTCCATACGAAGCAGTCTTTATATTGCATGAGCACTCCTTTTAACGTGGCCACCTGCGTTTTAGATAGCAGCTCACTAACGAATGTGGGCCTCGGCTCGTTTTCCGTCCCCAGGTCAATTTTTCTTAGGTTGTCCACCGTGGTATGTATCCCATCTTCCAGTTCTTTTGGTGTTGGTGGAAACTCTGAGATCACCTCCTCCTCCTCCTCATTTGTGAAGCACTTGAAGCAGTCACCCATATTCTTATGCTCTCCCACCTTTGAGAGTGTTATCATAAGGAAAGTACGAGTTCGCTTCCATTCTTGGTGTTGAGCTGGTCCTGCCTTCGCGATATAGGTTCTCTTTGGCTCATGCTTTTGCGGTGGGGTCACCCTTCAGCTGTCGGATAAAGCGAACCTGCCTTGTTGATTTTATCCATCGACCCGGTCTTTAAAGGTGAAGTAGTCTTCAAGAGGATGTCCTATTGCTTGATGATAAGAGCAATAATCCGAGTGGTGGACCTCATTTACCTGTTCGGGGTAGCGAGGCTCCGGGAGCGTCATCATTTGATGCTTCATGACAAGGTTGAATATTTTTCTTATCTTGTTTTGGGGGAAAGAGTATTTCCAACCCATCTTCTTCATAAAAGAAGGATTCCAGCTGACTTTTACTCAATCGCGTGGCTTCTTGGATCTACTTCGCTGTTTTCAAACGTCATTCTCATTCTCCACCTTATTTTTGCCTCTATGTCGGTCTTTTTCCTTGTCACGAGAACGTACAGTGGGCTAAGGGTTAAGGGCATCGTAATTTTCCTTTTCCGCAAACTGCTAACTAAGACGTTGAGTCCTGGCCTTTTCGTAAATAGCCATTTCGTGGCTGTGATCATCCCAAACCTTTTGACCGGCTTTCCTTATTAGCTTGTCAACTTGCTCTTCGAACGACAGACTTGACGTTCTTATAGTAGGATTTTGCTCCTTTTCAATGTTAGCGCTATCTGAAAAAGCATTCCCTTCTTCACCAGTGTTATTTATAATGCGTCAGCTATGGAATCGCTCTCGTTTCTTGGACCAAACGTATCCAAGCCCAGTCGGCTCCATCCTCCCATCAGGAATCTTTCACTGAGTTCTAGGAATGTCCCAAATCTTGTTGTAGAAATGGGATTGTCGAGCGGTTTGTTTGAAGGGTATGCCTTGGCATCTTAATAGCCTTTTCAATCCCTCTGCGTAATATCGGGGTAGACGGATTGGTTGACGTCTGTCAATTGAAAACTTGGTACCATGCCAGACTACTTTTTCCACTCCGGTCTCCGTAGATTGATAGAAGAGGATCGCCTTTTCACCTCTTCGCCTGGGAGGGATGTAGAAAGTTTGCAGCTCTTGTACGCTGTATGTATCGAGTGCATCAAGTTCTTTGTAATGCCGTGACGAAACTATGGTGATTTGCAAGCTCTGATCAGCTCCAGTAATGGTTTGTGTTGATGGGCGAGTGGAAAATACGGCGTTAGTCTCGTCCTCAGAGTCACTACCAAAGATCAAAATAGGAGTAGATAGTCCGAGCCTGTTGCATTGGGGTTGCCCCGGGTAGACTATCTCTTCCTCTTCCTCGGTATCGCTCCCAAAGATCGGGATAGTGGTGACGGATATTTGTTTATTATCCGGCTTATGACATCTTTCCGTGTCTTTGAAGTCTGGTAGGAAGTACTTTGCGTCATCATATTTTCGGACTTCGTTTACGGAGAATGGATTCAGCTCCCCTGTAACGGTGTACTAGAGGCCGTCTTTGAAATACTTCATACACTGGTGTTGTGGAGAAGGGATGACGTTGTACTCGTGTAACCAAGGCCTGCCGAGCAGAGAGTTGTAGCAAGTCTTGGCGTCAATGACATGAAATTCGATGTCAGTGACGAGCGGCCCGAAGCGTAATGTCAGTATTACGGACCTGAGTGTCCGTGATGACTGTGAATAGAACCCGGAGATGGTAATTTTGTCCCGAGCCAGGTGCTGAATGTTCATTCAAATCTCATTCAATAACTTCACGTTGAGTAGGTTGATGGAGGACCCGTTGTCGATGATGATTTTTCCTATCTTGATATCGTGGCAATACCGGTGACGTATAGAGGTTTGTTGTGCTCATACGTTTCGAGGAGGATATCCTCATCACTAAATATGATATCAGCAATGTGAACCCCTGCCGGCTCGTACTTCATCTTTTCTTCAGCTAAGAAATCTTGAAACTGATCTGGCTCTTGTAACGCCTTGATCGGAGAATCTCGTGCTTCTTTGGACAGGAGAAGAGCATCCAATATGCTCAGTTGTGAGGGTATCTTCCTCAGATGTGCTAGGACATTGTAATCCACCTTGTTTTTCCAAGTCAGGTCCTTGGCTGTGAGCTCTTTAACGACTCCATCATCAAAAGCTAATTTCCTCAGGGACCTTTTCTTTCCCTTTGTCTCTTTTGCTCGAACCTTTGTTTGCAGATCCGAGGTTCTTCTCAGGTAGCATGCGATTACGCAGCTGAATGTTCTCGCAGTTGTTCTCCTCCTCTTCTTTTTCGGAGGTGGAGTTCTTGAAGAGAGGGCCGAGGGTCATTTCTTCTTCAGAATCGTTCCCGAAGGTAAGAGCTTGGAGTTTTTCGCTTTCCCGACTGGCCTCAACCATATGACAGTTGCCAGACGTTTTCTCGCATGCACTTGTCTAACTTCTTTGCCGTAAACGAGCTTCTCGTTTCATCCTCTTGAAGTGTTGTTGATGGGCAACATATCCTTGCCACCACTTCTTGAAGGCATTGCATTCTTCGGTGGGGTGGTGACCCTCCGATGATATAGGCTATAGTTTGGATGTATATCTGCTCCGTCGAGGCATATGACCCCTGGAGTGTTCTCCATGAGAGGTGGCAGCTTCATTCCCACTGACAGGGCTTTAGCGAACCGTTTCTCTGCCTTGATCTTGCTCTTATTTGTCGCAGGTGTGCTTCGGTTTGGTTAGAGTACTGTACGACTCATCCTTACCGCAGCTTCTTCATCCTGACGCCGACGCCTAGCCTTTTCGTATATGGCTGTTTCGCATTCTCGGTCAGCTTTACTATTTTGAAAGGCTTCTTTTAGCAGCATGTCAATTGGGTCTTCTGGAAGCTCTGGGGATTTTGGCGCCGATCCTGCGCCCAGTTCCTCTGTGTTGCTTTCTGATGCCGAGGGAGCTTCTTCGCCATTTAACGACGAATGGGAGACCATGTGGCAACTTGCTACATAGTCTTCGATTTCTGATGGGTTGTTTTCCTCATCATTGTCACTATCTTCGTTCTCAAGAATATGCTTGAGGAACTCTTCGAGGGTAACCGGTATCCGTGCCTTCTAGTTGTACTCCTCTAGTGCGTCAATATACCTTTGTAAGTCTGTGTGTTTTTCGTCATTCTTGGTAGGTTGCACAGGCTTCTTGGTCTTCTTCTTTTTCGTTGAAGATTTTGAAGGCTCGACTTTGGGATTTTGCCCTTTGTCGACAGTTTTTGGTACGGGACGCGGTTTTAGCATCCCTTCAATGATCTCGGGCTCCAGCGTGATTTTTCACCTGATCGCTGGACATGCCTGGAGATCCTTCAGCATTCATTTAGTTTTAGCTGAAAGGACGAATTCCCATGGAACTTCTTCCACGAGGGAGCATGATGCCCCCAGCATATCCACCTTTTTAGGAGCATGCTTCTGTGGCGGGCTCACCCTCTAGTTCATAGAAAGCGGAAATTTCCCCCATTGATACTGGTCCTCGATCAAATTTTTGAAGACATAGCAATCTTCAACTGGGTGGCTCACCATTCTGTGATAGGAGCAGTAAGTGGGGTTGTTGACGTCACTGGGCTGAGGTGAACGTTTTGGGTCCGGCAGAATGATGAGTTTGTTACGCACTGCCGGTTCGAACAATCTCCTCGTTTTATCATGGGAAAACGACTAAGCACGTCCTAACTTCTCTTCGAGGGACTGGTGCGGACGCGCGTTGTTTAAGCGAGTAACTTGTTTTGGGTTACTCGGTTGTTGAGTGTTGGCAATGAAGGCCGCTTTCCCTTTACCCTTTGCATTCTGAGGGTCCATTTTTTAAGCGGAAGGCCCATGGCCCATCTGGTCCATTTGGGCTAGCTTGTCGATTAGAGTCTGGAAGGTGGTCTGCTTGAAGAACGTCATGAATTGGGAAATGGTCGCTTGAGGATTAAGGGTCCCGATGAACATGCCCACGGCAGGAGATTCTTCGATGCGCTGTTCGCATTTTGACCTTAGGTTACGCCACCGGATCGCGTATTGAACCCAGGTCTCTCCTGGTTTTACCCTAGCATTGATTAATGTCGTGATCGGGGTGCGCTCGCTTGCGCTGTCAAACCACTGCGTGAATAGCAATTCCATTTCCGTAAATATTTTGATGGAGTCATTTGGGAGCTCTGAATACCATTCGAATGTTGTTTCCGAAACGTTGCCAACGAACTGGCGAAGCAGCAATTTGTCATCGTCTCCCGTATTGCCACAGAAAGCTTTGAACTGAGCAACGTGCTGATGAGGATTGCATGTCCCCTTTTACACATGGAATTTGGGGATTGTATATCCCTATGGGTACGTGATTTGATCGTACCAACCCGGATACGGTCGCCCAGTTCTGAAGACTTGGCCAGCCGTTTCACTCGCTTGATGAGCTCATATTTGTTGAGCTATGTAATCATCAAGGGCAGCCTTAGAGATCGTTTCCTCCCCGACTATTGATAAAACTGGAAGACCGTTTGATGTTTCCCTCTGTCATCCTCGATGATTATCGGCGGGTCTTCAGCTGGAGGTTCTGGCTGGATCATCATTCCAACCATGTCTTGGAACATGAGCGCCATCTGTTTTATATTAGCAGCCTATTCCGCGGCCTCTTTATCCTTCCTTTCTAGCACCCTTCGCAGGAACTTTGTATTGGTCTCCTGCTCCTGGCGCTGTTCAGACGCTGCTTCCGGGCTTTCTTTCTGCCTAGTGAGTGCTTCCATTTTCGTCAGCATCTTCTGGAGCTTTTGTTGCTGCTCCTGAGCTTTGTCAACGACCATGTTTGTGGTTGATGACCTAAGAAATTACGGCTTTCCTCTTTCCCAGAATCCATGCAGACCGTGTGTACAACCATGCCCCCAAACTTGGGGCATTTGGGTCCATTGCCTTTGGAATTTGCCACATGCGGTGGGATTTTCTCCGGCCTCCTCCTTTTGTGGGAGGTCAAAGTTGAAGGCGTTGTAACAGGCACCCGTGTGGAAGAAATCCCTCGTTGTATGGTGGAGGGATAATCTTCCTCTAGCCGAGCCTTCGATTTTTTCGGTCGACGAGAATAATCTTTGCTGACCACAGAGTCTTGGACCTTCTGCCAGACTCTGTGAATTTGGGAGGAGAGCCATTGAGGGGCCTGCTCCTATTTTTCCTGCATCATGTTTTCAGCAAGAAGTGGAGATTTCCTCAACACCGCGGTTGGGGAGTTCTTTTGCACCCTCCTAAGCAGTTCAAAACTGTTCCCGGTTAGAACAGCAGTGTCAATTTCCACCATTGGAGCTGGTGGAGTAAGTCCAGAGGTGGAGTTTCCCCCAGCTGTTCTCACCCGGCGCCAGTGGCGATGTCGAGCGTGCGTTGCAGACAGGACCACCTCGGTTGTGGAAGCAGCTCCATCATGCCCCTGGCTTTGATGAAGGGCTACTGTTGGTGCCAGCCTGTTGAAAACTGACGTCCGTTGAGAGGGAACAACTAATCTTTCGAGGGCTGATTTTCTGGTAGGGGAAGCACTTTTTACGACTTCACCCGCAGCAGGAGTTGGAACGGCCAATCTGTTGAAGACCGATCTTTTGGTAGGCGAAACACCTTTGACGACTTCACCTGCCGGAGGAGTTGGAATGACTATCCAGTTTGGGATAGCCCCTTCAGGTGTCGCGAGCCTCTTTGCGGACCCACTTGAGCTTAGGCTCAACCTGTTGAAGACTGAGTTGGCAGACTTGGACGACCCATGGAGAAGGGACGTAGTGGCTGCAAGTCGATCGAAGACTGACTTCTTAGGAGCTTCCTGTGGTGGCACAGGGGTGCTGAAGCTTGGTGGCGGGGGCATGATCCCGAAGAACAATCCAGTGATGGGTTGAGTCACTTGCCCCACCGGGATTGAAAAGATGGAGGCCGCATTTGGCCCGTAAGTCACTCCTCCAGTTGGGGCGGAAAGGGAATTGCTGTTGCAGTTTGTGCAGCTGGAAGCCTTTGACCTTTTCCTTCTTCTTTTGCACAAGAGCAAGGCACCAAATCTTAGTACCTCGAATCCAAGGGCAACCATAGCAAACAGCGATTTTTGTCCACGAAACACGACACACGAAGTGTGGAGTGGAAAGAGGTAAAGGTCCTATCGGGCGTGCCAGAATCTGTTTACCGCAGAAAACGGAGACGAACTGAGATGGATCATCTTGCCTGAATTTGGGGGTAGATGCTATTTGGATTTATCCATCCACCTCTCCGAAAATGCCAAGTAGATTTATGGAACCGTATATCGGAGGTTTGAACGGATGCGGCCATTGTAGCAGACTTCGTCAGACTCCCCCTCGTTTATGAGGGATTTTTTATTGTGGGGACGCTCTTCCCTGCAGGCGCAAGCCCCTGCAGTTAATTACGTTACCGCATCGCAATAACCACTTTCTCCTGCCTCAGAAGTTCACTTCGTGTCGTGTGTGTTTTTGTTTGTTTTGATTGCCCGTGGATTGTATACGAAGACTAATTTATGTTGTCGTCCATAGGGCGTGGATTAGTCCAAATCCATATTTCTTAGATTTAGGGTTTTTTTATTTAAAGATCATTCATTTATTTTGAGATTAAGATCGACTTAAATGTATGTGAGCATTTAGGGGCTCGATTTGTTTTTGTTAAGGATGCATTAGTCCAATTTGATACTAAGATCCACTTAACGAGGTTTCAGGATCATTTTTATTTCAGATCCAACAAAATTGCATTTGGGCTCTATTGTTTTAGTTTAAGGACGTTTCGGTCCATTATCGCCATTTTGGAGGAGAATATTAGTTTAGGGACATTTCGGTCCATTATCGCCATTTTGGAGGCAAATATTAGTTTAGGAACTTCTCGGTCCTTTGCCAGTTTAAAGACGTAGTGATCCATTTCCAGTTTAAGGACGTAGTGGTCCATTGTGTTCATCTTGCGCGTACGTGTATTTGTTACGTGATGGAATGAACATGAGTGATATGGAAGGCACCCAGTATGGGATGCAGTCTGATTTGAGGTGTCCATGTCGGTTTGGACGGTTTGGGAATGCAGGACCCAGCACCTCTCCGAAGACGTTGAAGAATTACAACAACGTATATCAGAGGTGTGGAGAGATATACCCTTAAACCAAATCCCGTATTTGAGGGAAATGGGTTATGGTGACCCTAGGAGTCGTTAGTCATGTTTGAGACTAAGATTTTCTCGGGAGGATGTGGAATGAGTATCATTTTGGATATCATCAGTTGGAAGATCAATAGTCGTATTTGGGACTAAAATCAGTTTGGGAAATCATAAGCGCATGGGTTCGGTTGGTCTGGATCAGGGAGGTTCTATCCTCAGGGGACCTAGCCAATTTGGTCTTGGTCCATTCAGTTTTTTTATTGAAAAGTTCCAAGCACTTGTTTTGGCTCTGTATAATTAGTCCCCTTTTTGTACAAAAAGGGCTGAGCACTTATATAAGTTCTGACGCTCACATATAATCATGTGGGCTTTCAGTCATGGGGATTGCCCAATAAGTGTTAAACATATTACTTCTTTTTGTCTTTGTATGGAGTGCTAGGCACTCTTTATGGTGCCCACGTAAGGGACACGTGAGGCGCTAGGCGCTTCCTAGTGAGTGCTAAGCACTCACCTCTATGGCATCTATGTGAGGGGCACGTGAGGCGTTGGGCGCTGGACGCCGCTCATTGAGTGCTAAGCACTCTCCTCTGTGGCGTCCAAGTGAGGGGCCCGTGAGGCGCTGGGCGCTGGTTTCCTTTCTTGCTTAATGATCATTGTGATCTTTATTTTGTAGATGAATCTTTGGTTCTCAAGAAACAAGTTCTTCCTAATGAGGATTAAATTCTCATCATATGAGAGACTTGTCTTGTGGATCTCAGATCCAGAGAAAGAACTCAGTTCTTTGAGAAGGGCTAAACCCTCCAGTGGGTATATATTTTTACCTTCTTATATATATCTTTTTTATTTACCTAAAATTTCCAAGAAGGAAGCTCTTCTTCCTCGAGAATTTAATTCTCTGTTCCTTTTGAAGCTTTCTCCCTTTTTTTTTCTTAAAGCTTATGGGGGTCCTCCCTTTTAGACTTGAAGTCTTGGATCTTTTATAGTTTTTGAAGAAATCTCTCATTAAGAGTTCTTAACTGATTTGTGGATTTTTACCCACCAATGGATCTTTGATCCAAGGGTTTCTGTTTTATAGAACAAGATTTGAGAAATATTTTCTCTTGCACAGAATTTATCCTTTAAAACGGTGATTTTTAATCACCGTTGGATTTTTAATCTAACGGTCCTCTGTTTTACTAAAGGTATAGAATTTTATTCTATGATCCAACCGAAGGTATCTTTTTTTTTTTAGAAAGATTTGAGGAATATTTCCTCTCAACAGAATTTTAATTCTGAGTCTTGATGACTTATCATCTTCGTTGGATCATTGATCCAACGACTTTGTTTAACAGAGAGTAGAATTTAATTCTATCTGGGCGCCGGCGCTCACGTGTTGTGCACGCGGGGGCTAATTAGGGTTTTAATTCGTTTATGTGCTTTGCACGTTGGCGTTCGCGTGAGGAGGACGTGCGGCGCCATGTAAGAGTTTTTTAACTCTGGCGCTGGCGCCCTTGTGGAAGGCACGTGAGGCGCTGCCTCTTTAAAAATTTAGGCACAGAGCTTTGCTCTTTTATTAGGGGAAACAAACCTCACTAAAACATTTTTGATGTTTCGGACTTCCCGTGCGTCTGTGTTTTGAGAAATTACTTCTCAATAAACTCTAACTCCTGAGTATATAGATACCAGATTAGAATGCCATATCTGTAGAGCGTTACAGATATTGAGAAGGAGCAGAGAATTGAGAATGGATGATTTTTTCCTCAATGTCGGTTTTCGGAGCAATTGTTGCAATTGAGGAAAATCATCAGGTTTTACCTGAACGACAAACTTTTGGTTTCTTTTAACCAAAAGAATGTTTTCAATTAACAGCACACAGAAAATGAGTTAGTGAACTCTATGGACTTATTCTTATTGATGTATATCGTCCGATGTCCATACGAACATGGGGTTGGTACCAGGTATTCCGTAATATGAATGTGATTCTCTCTCAGATTGCTCATCCGCAGGTATGCTCCATGATGAGTAATGCTGAGTTGCCTTCTTCAATTTTGGGGATGTATTAGAAATAGATTCATATCAATTAATACTAGTTACACCTAAACAAGTGTCTCCTTTTTATATGTGATATAGAATAATGTTCATCTTAAAGTTGTTAAGATATGGGCTTATCCGGTTTGTGTTTAAAACCATAATTCGGATAAACTCGAGGTACGTTTCAGTAATAACAGTCTGCGGGTTATCCCAAAATTTCGCGAGGGATAGCTTCTACCATTTTCAAATTCAAAAATGTTTTGTTCTTGACTCGCCACCTCTTTGGTTAAGGAATTTCTTGCAAAAGAAATTAGTGGGAGTATGGTAGAACTGGAAGTGATTGCAAAACCACAAATGGTTACTGAAAGTTTAGTAGAACCTGATGATTAAATTGACCCTAACAAACCATAGCTACTCCGCAGATTTAGTAGGTGACCTCTGCCACCCGAGAGATACTTCGGTTCTCGTAGATGGTGACGAGGAGGATTGCATCATGTGATGATGACCTTACTAATTATCAACTGGCTGTAGGAAGTGGTGACTTCCAAATGATGGCTGGATGCCAAGATTATCCATGTTGGACTCTATGCACTACATCAAATTATAGACTTTGTTGTGTGCTCTTAAAAGGGGTTAAACCTATAAGGAGCAAGCAAATCTTTCAAGATCAGTGCAAATGAAAAGGTATTAACCTAATAAAGGATAGACTTACAGTATACATGTATTCATCAAATACCCGATGAGGATTATGATTATACTGTTATTTCAAAGTCTGTGTTGAAGTCCATACGCATAAAATTTGCCACTGTTGTTTTCATGACTATGATATCTAGTATGAGTATGATTATAAAGTCTTTCTAAATTGGATTTAGAAGTGTACGTGTATATGACTCTACCAAAGCGTTGTCTTAGTCAATGGGAGCAGCAATTAGTGTGCAAATTACTTAAGTCTATTTGTAGTCTAAAGCAGGCATAGCGGAGATGTGGATCATCTGTTTTGATGCTACAGTCAAAGTGTTTGACATCATCAAAATAAGAGATGAACCAAGTATTTGTAAGAAAGCTGTAGGGAGTACTATCTGATTCTGCATACTGATGTAGATAACATACACTTGATAGGAAGTGAAATTCCTATACTACGATTCGGTCAAATGTTGGTTGTCACATTTGTTTCTCCTTCATGGATTTGGATTAATGATTCTGGTGACTAGGTCTATAGATTTAGATCTAGTAGGGGTTTTGGAATTGTCCCAAATTCAGTTATCTTAAATCCATTATAAAGTGGTTTAGAATGGATGACTCCCTGTGAGGTAATGTACCTGTAAGAAATGGGGTCACTCTCTTTACAAATGTCTTTCGGGATTGATGAAGAGAGGGTCTCGCATGAATGACATTTGACAAGCTTTGGCAGTGAGGTTAATAATGCGATATTAAATACCAGAATAGATATTGCATTTTTACTTGGTGAAGTAAGTAAATATTAGTCCAATCCAGGAGAAACATAGGAAGAAGTGAAGAACATATGAGATGTTCTTGGTATATGGTAATGGAAGACTCTTTCGGGAGGCGATTACCTATTCCAGCATCCGAAGTGATAAGGATGACGGAATATCTGTCGCGAGTCATTAGTTTACCCTCTTATGAGGAGCGGTATATTGGAAGAGTTCCAAGCGAGATACTGGGATAATTAAGGCGCTAGATGCTGATTGTGAATCAACAAAGGATACATCCTAAATATTTGTTTGGATAAATGCGTCCATTTGTAAACAAGGTCCCATCAGCTATCCAAACAATATTCTGAAGTAAGTATCGCTCATTTTGGGAGATAGTTGATCTCCGCAAAGTTGAGATTCATAGAGAGGTGGTTAGAAATATTATAGTGGATCCACTCACTGAGGCTATTTCTCAAACACAGTTTGCGAAACTGTTAGTACAGAAATTGGGTATGCAATAGCACATGAGATGTGTGTATGCGATACCGCAATAATTGGCCTTGAGTGCAAGTGGGAGATTGTTGGATATGGGTGCCTTCAAGACAATTATCGAAGTTTTAGGAATGAAATTACTGAATTCGAGGAGGGCCTATATCAAGAACAATCTTGCTCGAGATAATAGTATGCTATCTGGTTTGTCTTTATCTGTCATGTGTACTTGTGTTGCTAGTTATCACTTATCACTAATACATGAGATAAAGTCCATAGGATCTTTGTTTGACTACCAGGATTATGATAAGGATCATACCAGCGCGACCTAGTAGTTTATAAGCACATCCTTAAATGTCCCTAGTCGTAGGAGTATCGAGACTGGGTATCGGTACTCCAGTTTAGACTAGTGTATACGTTTTATGACCCTGTAAGGGGCGATGGCTGATCCCATAGCCATTGGTGTTTGACACTGATGATTGTATACATGTGCTCATTGGATGAGTTACATTGGACGGACTCGTCGAGAACTCCTGGATGGTTTTGTACCATTTTCAGATAGCCATTCTCTGGTGACATGAGTGCAGGGTAGTCACTAGACCTGAAATCGCTACAGTGTCTTGTGTGTGTTCCCACTGTACTTAGATTACTACGCTACCATGGCTCTACTGAGTCGTGCAAATAGGTTTTAGTTGGGTACAGTCCCGAAGCACATGGTGGCAATGAGCGGTCGAGGAATTCGTCACTCCCGGTATTAAAAGTCGATATCGCACTATGCAGGAAATGACTATAGCCCGAAGTCCGTGGCCACGGAAGTAGAGATAACCTGGTAAATGTTACCAGTTGTATCTCTTTAGTTATGAGTTCTCTATCAGTACGACTTATCGGGTTATTAGGGGTATGACAGATTCCACTACCAAGACCCGGTATATGATACTCTATGACGAAGAGACTGAAATGTACGGTGACTGTCACTTATAGACTTTGTCAGGTCCGGATGTGTTCGCTCGTCGACCTGTCTTTATCTTGCTCATACCTGGGTAGCCGTTACATACAGCTAGTGCCACTGATGAGCTTGTGGGTTAACCCAAAAGGGGGTTGAATCTGAAAGTGTTTCAGATTCAATCGGATATGATCCTGTATAACCTACTGCCAGCGTATTGACAGGTCTTTAGAGTCCCGCAACAAAAATGCCTGCCCGGGCAAAACACGATGTGACGTACGTATAGGGATACGTGCATGAGTTCGATAAAACATGCATATTGGATATACATGTTTAATCGGACAACTGTTATACTAGCTGGTTTAAAAGCAAGAATATCAAGTCAAGTCTTGACTTGATAACCGAATTTATGATGCAGTTTCTAGTATAGTGTATATGATACACACACTCTCTGCAGTACATGATACTGAGAAGATATTGATGGCATTTCGTGTATATGATACATGATGTGTAAGTATATAGGATACATGTACTAATACTTATTTAATATATATATTTAATATATACAATATATATATGTATGTATGTAAATGTACATATATATATTATTTGTTATACTGAGTTAATGGTGGGACCCACCCTCTCTCTTGTGTGTGTGACACACACATGGGAGATAGAGTGGGAAAGGAGAAGTATCATATATTCTATGACATGGGTGAGAAAAAGAGAAAAAGAAGATAATTTATTTTTTCACTAGCCATCAATTTCTTCTTCTTCCTCAAACATGAGCTTGAGCTCTTTAGGTCAATGGCACATATTGCAATGGTGAGGGAGTGAGAAAAAGAGAGAGTAGTCAGAATTCGCATCGCCTTCGTCCATGCCCAGCGAGCCTCTGGAGGAAATTTCTCCACCCGTTGACAGATTTGGAGTTCGGGTAGCCTGTTTTCAACGCGGATCATTTACAGAGAGGCGGTCGGTGTTCCTACGCATCCGGGAGCTCACGGAATCTAGAAGGGGTCTTCCGGGATTAGCCGGTCACAATATAAAGGTTGTAGCTCCATTGACTTTTCCCTTTACTCTTTTCTACTTTGCACATTGTATTGTATTTGATGATCATGGTGATGGATTGGGGTTATACATTGTAAAACCATTGTTTTCCAAATTCCGTCGCGGCCGTGATTGTCACGACCCTAACCCCCGTCCACTTACACCTCCTAAGATCCCTTAAAACCCAACATACAAGTTTGGAGCATATCTTCGAGAATCTGAATGACTCTCTCGGGTTGGCCATCAGTTTGGGGTTGATAGCCTGTATTGAAACTCAAGTTCGTGCCAAGACTCTCCTGTAGACTCTGCCAGAAATGAGATTGGAAACGTGTATCTCGATCAGAAACGATGCATACAGGTACTCCTTGTAATCGGATGATCTTCTCTATATACTTCTTCGCTAGGCTTTCAGTTGACTGGCCGACATGAAAAGGAATGAAATGCCCGGACTTGGTAAGCCGGTCCATGATTACCCATACTGCATCGTTGCCCTTGGTACTGTTGGGAGTATAGTCATGAAATTCATAGTGACGTTCCGCCACTTCCATTCGGGTATCGGTAAGGGTTGTAATAGACCGGCAATTCAGTAGTGTTCAGCCTTCACCTGTTGACAATCACGCACTTGGATACACTCTTTGCTACCTCCCGCTTCATACCATGCCACCAATAGTTTTGACGGAAGTCTTTATACATCTTTGTTCCTCCAGGATGAATGGAGTATGGGAAACTGTGCATCTCTTTCGTCAATTCCTCTCTAATTTTGCCTGTAGGCACACAAATCCTGCTTCCATATCTTAGCGGCCTATCTTCATGAATGATGAAATCAGTTCACAAGTTTGTTTCTATCTGCTCTCGAATCTTTTGTAATCTTGTATCTCCAGCTTGAGTTTCTTTGATCCGATCCACCAATGTGGACTGAATTTGCATATTCATAAGTGATGAGGGTACCCCTAGCATGATTACCTCTATCTCTAACTTGTTGAGGTCCTGTAGATTTCTCTAGTGAGTAGCAAGACTCAACGCCATCGGCTGGCGACTTAGAGCTTCAGGGGCCACATTTACCTTCCCTGGATGATATTGCTGGTTTATATCAAAATCTGCCATTAGTTCTAACCACCTCCTTTGCCTCATATTGAGCTCCTTCTGAGTGAAGACATACTTCAAACTCTTGTGATCATTATAAATCTCCACCTTCTCCCCCAATAAATAATGCCTCCAGATTTTGAGTGCGAAGAGAACCGCAGCGAGCTCCAAATCATGGGTTGGGTAGTTGCATTCATGAATCTTTAGCTGTCTTGATACATACGCCACTACCTTACTGTGTTTGTATAACACACATCCCAATCCCTTTCCCTAGGTGTCGCAATGAACGTCGAAACCTCCAGTTCTGTCGAAAATAGTAAGAATGGGCGCCATAGTTAGACGAGTCTTCAACTCCAAGAACGCTTTTTCAAAAGCCTCAGACCATACATACGGCACATCCTACCATACATACGGCACATCCTTCCGAGTCAAACAAGTCATCGGTTCCGCAATCCTGGAGAAGTTTTTAATAAATCGGTGGTAATATCCAACAAGCCTTAAGAAGCTCCTAATCTCCGTAACTATTCCTGGTGTCGGACATTTTTGTAGAGCGGTAATTTTGGTCAGATCTACCGAAATTCCATTGCCCTACACATTGTGTCCTAGGAAAGCTATTCGCTCTAACCAAAACTCGTATTTGCTGAACTTCGCGTACAGTTGATGTTGACGCAAAGTTTCAAGCACAATATGCAGATGCTCCACGTGTTCCTCTCGATCCTTTGAATACACAAGGATATCGTCGATGGAGATGACGACAAACTTGTTCAAGTATTCATAAAACACTTGGTTCATCAGATTCATGAATACCGCCGGAGCATTAGTCACTCCAAAAGGCATTACTAGAAATTCGTAGTGCCCATACTTAGTCCGGAAAGCCGTCTTAGGAATGTCAAATGTATTGACTTTGAGTTGATGATAACCCGCATGCAGATCTACCTTCGAGAACAATCGAGATCCTTCCAACTGATCAAACAGATCGTCTATCCTCGGCAGAGAATACTTGTTCTTAATAGTGACCTTATTTAGCTCCTGATAATCTATACACATCCTCTTGGTTCCATCCTTCTTAGGTACCAAAAGAACCGGAGCACTCTAAAGTAACGTACTCGGTCTAATAAATCCTTTATCAAGGTAGTCCTCAATTTACATTCGAAGCTCGGTCAATTCTGCTGGCCCAATCCGATACGGTGCTCGTAAGATTGGTTGTGTGCCTGGCATCAAGTCTATTGCGAATTCGATCGCTCGATCTGGTGGTAACCCAGACACCTCGGCGAACACATCTTCGAACTTTCGAACCACCATCGGCATATCTTCCACTTCCTGTAAGATATATAACCTCTCCTCCTTCCTCAGTACAGCTTTATAAGTTGCTGGATCCAAGGATCGACTCCAGCTCTCGAATACGAACATTGGATGGTCATGAATCTCGAACACTATCCTCTTTTGACTGCAGTCGATAGTAGCATAAAAAGTACTCAACCAGTCCATGCCCAAGATTACGTCGAAATTAAGCATATCTATCACCATGAAGTTGGCTACCACAAACTTTTGTGCTATAAAACAGTATGACGCACCGGAGTTAAAAAGGGTAAGTGCAGGTGTAGAGAATACTAGAAGGACACCTACATTTTAAAAGTAAGGGCATGAGTGAGCCTAACTATATGTGGCCAACGAAAATAACGGTGATACTGGAAGCAAAATAGAAAGGAAAGGAATGGATACCTATAATGACTTCCTCCGTGGCCTCAGCCTTCTCAGCTGTCATAGTATAGGCCTGACGCTTGGGACCATTATGCTGAGCTTGCTGAAAAACATACTTTTACGATGACAAGGGTGGTCCTCTAGCTGGCGCACTTTGTCCGGTCGGCTTAGCAGCGGGAAGCGGTTGGTTTCCCTGTTGTGGTGCCCCATTATTGACTTGCTTGTTGAAAGGGCCTAGTGGTCCTCTTCTCTGAAGACAGTTCCCTATAGCATGATCTGGAGACCCACAAATTAGACAGAGTTTGTTCAAAATACGGCAGTCCCTCATGTAATGTCCGACTCTACCACAGTGGTTGCATGTAACGGTTGGTTTTCTTAAGACAATTGGCCCTGCTGGCCTCTTGAATTGCTGTCTTCCATTGAATTTGGAAGTCGATCATCCTGAAATTTGACTTGCCAGTCGTTTCATTTCAGAAGGACGATCACACTTCTTGATCCTTTTCTCCATATCTTCATAATTACGAGTTGCCTCCAGAATCGCATCATAAGTGGGAAGAGCAGTACAGGATACGACCGACTATGTTCTAAGATCCAACCCCTATCAGAATCTCTTAGCATATAATTCAGGGGTGGCCACAAGATAGAGAGTGAAATGGCTAAGCATAGTATATTCCGCCGAATATTGGTCCATAGTTATCTCCCACATAGAACCTTGTTGGAACTGATCGAACTTACGCTCTATATCCATATGTTCTACTGCTGGAAAGTACTGAGTATCGAATGCACCTTGAAGGATTCCCAAGTGATAGGCTCCGTCAGTCTATTTTCCTCAGCTTCCCACCATATTCGAGCATTGTCCGTGAGTTGTAGCTTGGCTATGCTGACTCACTCATCCTTTGGGACTTGAGCAACCCCAAAGTCGTTGACAGTTACCCGAAGCCATTCCTCAGCTTCTAATGGAGTCCCTTTCCCAACAAAAGTTTTCGGATGCAGTGATCGGAATTGTTTAACTCCCGCGGATCCTTGGGGAGTTGGAGCTAATGCCTTCTCAAATAGCTCAACTTGTTGCTTCCTACTTTCTCGTAGCTCATGGTGAAGAACGGCAGTCTGTTGCTGTTGTTGGTCCACCATCCCTTGCATCATTTGCAACAAGGCTACTTGCTGAGCAGCAGCCTCATGGATCCTATTTCCTCGCCTATTGCGGTTATGGTTACAACCAGTCATCATTAACTGAATAAGAAGGTTTAGGTTACAAACATATTCGGTGATGAGACCAGATAGTAACTTGCATGAAAGAATAACAATTAATGCAAGAGGTAAACTAAGAAAGGAAAAGGCATGAGACACAAGAGAATTTTGCTCGAAACTAAGATTTCATTAATAAAAGTTAAAAGGAGATACAACTAAAGATAAACGTGGAACTACTGCTATACATAGCTTTATTTGGCCAACCAATACAAACTAAAACTAATACTGATCGTCTCGATCGCTGTCCAACAAACAAACAGGTGGAACCGCTCAGCTCTAGCTAGTCGGTTGTTGACCATCTTCGTAAAGCTTAGTGGAAGGGTGAGCCTGGTATGTCATGGCGATAGAGGCATGGTGGAGTGCGGCACACGCATCGATAACCATGCCCCCGAATATAGAGCCTTTTCCCAATAAACCATATGTGAGGACTGTATTCTTCTGGTTCCTCCATCCCAATGGGAGCCTCCTCTTTAGCTGGGTCCTCTTCAATAGGTTCCGCTTCCGCTGGTTCTTCTTCGATGGGTTCCTCTTCCTCTGGCTCTTTCTCAGTAGGTTCCTCTGAGTCATTGTCGGAGATAACCGTCGGTGGTCCTATGACCTCTTCATCCGAATAACTATGTGTAGCCTCGAAGGTAATATCTGACATGTTGTTCTCGTTGGGAAGGGGTACAGCTTCTAAATTGGCCATGACCTGAAAGGAAAAGGCCATGGTCAGAATACAAAATGTAAAGGAAGATAGAAAGAACAATGGAAGATGTATGAAGACGGTATAAGTGGATAAAATTCACAAACATAATAATGTCAGTTAATGGTTTCATTTTAGTACATTGAGGGCCTGCATGGGCCACCACTAAAACCTGTCACGCCCTACTTCCCAAAGGTATGGAAACAGTGACGTGCTAAGGTCAGCAACCTGACTGTATCGAGGGAGATCTTTTTCGATACAGTTACGTTAAGCGTATAAATAAATCATGCAGGCAATATACCAAAACTGATAATAAAAGCAGAAGCATTTATTTCCATTAACTAAAATTATTACATCCTAAAGTACCGAAAGCAACTAAATAGTTTGATTACATTGATGAAAAGAAAGTAAGCCCTAAACAGATGGGCAATAGAATAGTAATCCTAATACTTGTACGTCAACTCTACATAGTCTTCATTAGTAGGCTGCATTCCATTGTCTCCTTCTTTATCAATCTCTTTCTCATGTAACAGACGTTCCAAAGATAAAGAAAGGGAAAGAAAGTCCGTGAGCGGGTTATACTCGGGTAGAATTTTCTCAACATAAAGTAATGGTAAAAAGAACAAGTGTGTGTAATATATGATATCATATGTATCTAGAGGTATGATGTATTTATTGTAAACATCAGGTAAAATATAGTATATTGCGTAAGGTAACTACTGGTAATATGTTCATTTAGTTTATTAGACAAGGGTAACGGGTTCTCGAGATTATTCTGTTCTAACCACGGAACAATGGTTGGGGAAAGTGAAATGTACTGTTCCACTTTCCCGAATATGATCGAGTAATAAGAAAATCCAAGTCCGTATACTATTTTGTCTAATCAAACTATCAAGCCCCATTTTATTCAGTGTAAAGGTTTTGCAAATTAGAGTTAGTGCATATATCATCTAGGCACGGATTGTCATTTGTCTATGTTAGGACTTCTCATATCATTCGCCCAAATATCGGGATTAGCAGTCATCCATGTTGGGACTGTTCAATTCATTCGTAGTAGTCGTCCATGTTGGGATTGTTCACCTGCCTGTAGTGATTTTCATTTGTAATAGTCCATACCTAGGTTCACGCATTCTAACCCTAACCATATCGTAGGTCATGCCGTGTGATGTATAAAAGTTGGATTTAAGTAGATGATATCTCAGTCGATATGGACTTCCACAGTCGTGGGTTATGTCTCGTTCAATTATAGTTGTAAGGTAAACATAGTATTTTATAGAAACCTTAGTTTATAATGGACTATGGTATTTTATCATAATTATTGTTTATATAAAAACAATGGTATTTTTAGGGCAAAATATTGTTTTATGAAGTGCCATGATATTTTAGGGTAAAGATTGTGATACTTTAATAAGAATAACGTTTTATAAAAGAGTATGGTATTTATATGGTATATTAATCTAAATTATCTTTTATTATAAATGTTGTGGTATTTTAATAAAAAAATCTTCTTTATAAAAAGATAAAGGTATTTTAGTGAAATTCTAAAAACTCCACTTTCGAAATTAAGGGTATTTTTGGTGAGGTTTCACTTCTTAAAGATATTTAGTAAAAATCTAGTTTTAGGTTTATTATTGAGTTTTACCAGAAAACCCTAGCTTTTAAAAGTTCAGGGTATTTTAATAAAACTAATTACTCTACCAAGTTCATGGTATTTTCATAAAAATTATGATTCGGAAAAGTTCATGGTGTTTTAATAAAAATATCACTTGGAAAGGTTTAGGGTATTTTAAGGAAAATACTATTTTTCTAAAGGTCATGGTATTATAATGAAAATATTGTAGGAATGTTAAGCATGACAACAAGGTTTCGGGAGGCAACGTCCATGTCATTTTCAAAATTTTGCCATGTTAAACAACCCTAACCCTAGAATCTTAACAAGAGATTTAGACAATCCAATGTGTAAACAACTTTACAACTAAGTGAACTAGGAATAAAACCTCTGTAGACCGGTCATTCACTTCATAGCTCCATATAGTAGTCCCTTCGCTCCAAGTAGTGATCTTCCGGACTCAAGAATGGCTCCACAAGATGAAAGGAACGAGCTTGCACAAAGTCTTCGAGGCCGAAGATGATCTACGTCGAGGAGATACTAACCCAAGCTACCTCTTCACTAATGTGAGATTAGTGAAGCTAACACCCTAAACTAAATGGCTAATCTAGTAGAGGATGATGAAGTAGGATTTTTGCTCACTTTAGAATTAATTTTCTCACTCCTTTTTTTCTCCTCTCAAAAACCTAGAGAGCTAAGCTCTTGATGAAGAAGAAGAAGCAAATAATGGATGAGAGAGTGAATGACAACCATGGGTGAGAAATATCTCATATAACTCATGTAAAGACATAACCATGAGTTTAGACAATGGTTGGGTTAATAAATATCTTAAGTAAAACAAAATTAGTGGACTAAGTCAATGCATCTACAAGCTTCCACAAGCTTCATACCATGTGACTAATTTCCAACTAATTTGGATTTAATTTAAATGAATAAACCCTACATTATCATTAGCATGGTGTAAGTCTCATACACCCATATTGCATGTGGCATCAAGCATGCCACAATAAGAAAACACAATTAATATATATCACATATATATTAAGTGTGCACATGTGAGAAAAAGAAATGCTTAAGTGAGCAAATATTAGTTAATGTAAATTGATATATCAAATATATAACTATACATTAAATCATTAAATCAATACTTGATGTAATAATCCGGCTATATCACATACAACCGACTAATATTATTTGTATCAACTTATCGAATCAACACTTGATTTGATAACCCGGCTATATCACATATAACCAACCGATACGAATAAATCGCGAGAATAGAATATGGTATCAAATACTCGTATTAATCTTGGTCCCGCACATATCACATATGTGCTCCTACTTCTTTTTGCCTGAGCCAGTAAACCTCTATGTAGGACTCTAAAGACTCGTCAATACGCCGGCAGTAGGTGATGATCATATCAAGCACCAACAAGCCGTCAGCGGTACTAGCTGGACGTAACGGCTACCCGGGTATTGAGCAATCAGAATATCAACAAGCAAGCCCGCTCTAACTCCTGTAAAGCCTGTCGGTAACACTACCATACAGTCCGGTCTCTTCGTCTGATATGTCGCATATCTAGTTCACGGGTGGTAAACGTCAGACTCCAGTAACCGATAAGCCATGCCGATATGAGGCTCATAATGGGTCGAGAAACTACTGATAACACTTACCAGTAGATCTCCAAATCAACCCTGGCCAGGGACTTCATGTTATAGCCAATCGTAGCACAGCGCAACATCAACCCCTAATACCGGGAAAGACGAATCCCCTCCTATCGCTCATTGCCTCCATGTGATTCGGGACTGTACCCAAAAGCCATCATTTTGCACGATCTCTTGAACGTGGTAAGTTGGAAATCAAAGCACAGTGGGAATCGCACAAGACACTATGATGATCCCGGGTCTACAGACTAACCTGTACCAGTGTCACCAGAGAACTGCTATCTGACGATATGTATAATACCAACTAGGAGTTCTTGACGAGTCCGTTCAGTGTACCCAGTCTCCACTGAGCGCCCGTATACCATCTTTGATCTCAAACACCAATGGATGTGGGACCATCCATCGCCCATCATATGGGTCAAGAAGCGCATACGTTAGTCTACTCTGGAGTATCGATGCCCTGTCTCGAAACACCCTCGACTAGGAACAATTATAGGATGTACTTTTAGACTACCCTGGCCCCACTAGTATGATCTCCATCATAGTCCTAGTAGTCAAATACACATCCTAAGGGCTTTATCAACATATGAGAGCAAGACAGTATCACAATACAAATCTACATGTTAAGACAAAGAGCAACCAGATAGCATACTATCATGTCGAGCAAGAAAGTTCTCTCTATATATATCCAAGCATCCACTATAATATACATCACATGTATAATAATGGCCTCTAAGGCATATATATAACTAACAATCTCCCACTTGCACTAAGGCCAGTTATTGTAGTATCTCATACCCAACATCCCGAAGAGTCTCTCAAATTGTATCTGGGGTATGGCCTTTGTGAGTGGATCCGCTATGTTGTCCTTCGTGTTAACTCTCCTGATCTCGATCTCCCGACGATCAACTATCTTCCGGATCAGGTGATACCGCCTCAGAATATGCCTGGATCGCTGATAGGACCTGGGTTCCTCGGCTAAGGCCACTGCTCCATTGTTATCACAATACAATGGTATTGGATGCTCAATGGACGGAACCACACCAAGTTCAGTTATGAACTTCTTTATCTAGACAGCCTCTTTGTCAGCATCGTTGGCAGCAATATATTCAGCCTCCATCGTCAAGTCTGCCACGGTTTCCTGTTTGGAACTCTTCCAACAAACCGCCCCTCCATTGAGGGTAAAGAGAAATCCCGAGACCGACTTAGAGTCATCCTTATCACTCTGGAAGCTCGAATCGGTAAAGAAATCCACTTGGAGTTCTCCATTACCATACACCAAGAACATCTCTTTAGTCCTTCTCAAGTACTTAAGAATGTTCTTCACAGCTGTCCAGTAACTCTCTCCTGGATCTTCTTGATACCTACTCACTACACTTAGTGAGTATTCTACATCGGGTCTGGTACATAACATCGCATACATGATAGAGCCTACTGCTGAAGTATAGGGTGTCCCTTGCATGCGAGCTCTCTCCAAATCTGTCTTGGGAGACATCTCTTTAGAGAGAGTGAGTCCTGATATCGTGGGTAAATTCCCATGGTTGGATTCTTCCATACTAAAACTCTTTAGTATGGTGTCAATGTACCTGGATTGGGACAATCCCAGTATCCGTTTAGATCTATCTCTATAGATCTTAATTTCCAAGATGTAGGAGGAATCACCTAGATCTTTCATTGAGAATCTTTGTGATAAGAAGAGCTTGACCGAGTGCAGCATATGAACATCATTTCCTATCAAGAGTATGTCATCCACGTACAATACGAGGAAGACCACCTTACTCTCTGCCACCTTCTTGTATATACAAGGTTCATCTTTGTTTTTTATGAAGTCAAACTCTTTGACTACGACATAAAAATAGATGTTCCAACTCAGCGATGCCTGCTTCAACCCGTAGATGGATTTAAGAAGCTTGCACACCTTTCCTCTACTCCCACTGTCTACGAAGCCCTCTAGCTGAGTCATATACACGCACTCTTCTAAATCACCATTTAGAAAGGCAGTCTTAACATCTATCTGCCAGATTTCGTAGTCATGGTATGCAGCGATGGAAAGTAGGATCCGGATGGACTTAAGCATAACCACTGGAGAAAAGGTTTCATCATAATCCACACCTGGTCGTTGACGAAAACCTTTTGCAACAAGTCTAGCTTTGAAAGTCTCAACTTTTCCATCTACACCAATTTTTTTCTTGAAGATCCACTTGCTCTCGATGGGTTTTACCCCTTCAGGAGCATCTTCCAAAGTGCATACTTTGTTGGTGTACATGGATTCCATCTCAGACTGCATTGCATCCAGCTATTTCATAGAGTCCCCACTCGTGATGGCCTGCTCGAAACTAGTTGGGTCATCATCTTCCATGATGCAATCCTCGCTCCCACCTTCAATGAGAAAAATATAGTATCTCTCAGGTGGATGAGGAACCCTACTAGATCGGCGGAGAGGCTGAGGTTCTTTGGGAACTATCGAATCCCCTGGTTCTACCAAATCTTCTGTCATAGTTTATACTGTTGGAACTTCTTCCAGTTCTACCTCCTCGCCACTAATTTCTTTTTCAAGAAATTCCTTTTCTAAAAGGTGGCATTGCGAGAAACAAACACATTTTTTTCCTCGGAATGGTAGAAGATATACCAACGTGAATTTTTGGGTTATCCAACAAACTTACACAAAACTGATCTTGCCTCAAGTTTGTCCGGATTTTGCGTTTTAACATAAGCCAGACAACCCCATATCTTAATATAATTAAGACACGTTCTCTTCCCCTTCCATATCTCATATGGAGTGGTAGACACAGATTTGGTAGGGACCATATTCAATAGGTGTATGGCTGTCTCAAGCGCATACCCCCAAAAGGAAATAAGCAACTCAGCAATGCTCATCATAGAGCGGATCATATCTAATAGGGCGTGATTCCTCCGCTCCGATACACCGTTGTGCTATGGTGTATACGAAGGAGTAAGCTGGAAGAGAATCACATTCTCTTTTAGATAGTCCAGGAACTCATTACTCAAGTATTCTCCTCCTCTATCAAATCGAAAGATTTTAATACTTTTACCTGTCTAGTTCTCAACTTCATGCTTATATTCTTTGAATTTCTCAAAAGTTTCATACTTGTGTTTCAACAGGAACACATGTCCGTATCTTGAGAGATCGTTAGTGAATATAATGAAGTACGAGAAACCATTCCTGGCATGTGTAGACATGGGACCACATACATCACTATGTATCAGTCCCAAGAGTTCCGTAACTCTTTCTCCGTGTCCAGTAAACGGAGTTATGGTCATCTTTCCTTTGAGACATGAATGGAAAGTTTCATAAGATGATAATTCGAACGGATTCAAATATCCATTCTTATGTAACTTAGCTAGTCGTGTTGCACTGATATGACCTAGTCTACAATGCTATAAGAAGAATTCGTTCATTTCTGAACTCTTCCCCTTGTGTGTGTTCTGTATGTTAAGAACTGTGTTTTGATTCAGAACGTACAACCCGTTATATAACGCAACAAACCCAATCAACACTTGATTTAGGTAAATGTTCATAACATTATTCTCTAATACAAATTTATATCCGTCCTTATCTAATAAGGAAATTGATATTAAATTGCATATCATAGAGGAACGTAATAACATTTGTTCAAGATCAAAGTATTTCCATTTGGTAATACAAGGTGATATTCACCAACTGTTTTGGCCGCAACACTTGCACCATTCCCTACTTTTAGAGAATGATCACCTATTCCCAATTCTCTACCTTTCCTTAGCCCAAGTAACATATTATATTTGTGGGATCCTGATCCGGTATCTAATACCCAGGACGTAGAGTGTACTGAGAAACAGTTCTCGGTAACTAACACACCCGAAGAAGATGCATCAACATGCTCATTCTTCGTTTGGGTGGCGTAGAAATCCGGATATTTTCCTATTTCCTGCTCAGACTTATAACAATTATAAGTTGGAGTGGAACCAACGTTCCTCAGCTCAGCATAACAAGCGGGTTCGGTCAATACATCCATATTATTATCTTGATTAAGGCCTGACATGGTCGCTACCTGGAGAGAGAGTAAAGAAAACACTTTAGCGTATGCTCTTGCAAGATTAGATTGGTTTATTATCTTATCTAATAAGGATGGCTCCCACTGTTTTTTTTCAAATTTCCTTCAAACCCTAAAAGGTAAGACTAGCCGGGATTAATTACACCTTACGAGTTTGCCAATTTTTCAGCCAGGCCAGTGTTGATACTTTAAGGGAGGTTCCCCGTGCTTTCGCACGGACCTAATTAAAATAAACCTCGTTTTCATAGGGGCGTAACCCCGTTAACACCTTTCTAGACACCTACTTGATCGGCTAATTGTCATGTGTAAATCTCTCCCAGGAGTAACTCTTACTCGCAGTGGGTATCAGGATCTAACTATCTCATATGCAATCTCATTGCAAATTTCAACACTTGAAATTCCCGATAATATTTTGCACCTAGCTTCCTATGGCCTTGACGAAGGCCAACAAACCATAGGCCGCTAGTCAAGTTCAACCCATTCATTTCATGATTGAATTAAACCCACCCGCACGACACTTGATGAAGGCCAATAAAATCGTACGACTACCCTAATCCAATCGCATCACATGCAATAAGCAGATAAGTACTAATCAGCTACCACATACTACGCCTTAACGAAGGCCAACAAACGCAGCCCAAATACTAACTAGTCTTTATTTGAAATCACGGAGGGCTACGACAGGTTTTTAAGAAAAGGTTTTGCGTAATGAACTTGATATCATTGTAGAAACAAGTGATTTTTGAAAATGAGTGTTTTTTAGGCTTTTTACTAGTTTTGCTAAAGAGGTCACTCCCGGTGAAGGGATCTCGACTCTTTCCTAATCGAATAAGGTGTAGGATATTTCAAAAATACCGCTATGCAAAGCAAGAACTAAAAGAAGCAATCAAAAGACAAAACCGAGTGGGTTGTAGCATCTGCTAGTTTCACTAAAGAGGTCACTCCCGGTGAAGGGATCTCGGCTCTTTCCTCATCGAATAAGGTGCTGGATATTCTACAAGGAATACCATTATGCAAAGCAAAAACTAGAGCTACCCTTTTTATAAATTTGATTCTACAACATCTTTTTAGGTTTCTTTCTTTTTCATTAATCTCATTAATGATGTCCCATCATTTATGCTTTCCAAGCATCACAGAAGAAACGAAAATACAACGTACGCTTATGCCATCCGCATTCGCCACAGTGTCCCGTTATGCACCGTTAGGTTACTTAACTAACGGCATAGAGGGGCGGGACTAGCGCGGATGAAAAACGTAAGCAACGTTTATTATATATCATATATACAATAATAAAGCATTCGTCTCAGACATATAAAGTGATCACATCACAGAATATCAGCAGCAGAAGATAACATATGAAATATTGGATATACTAGGAATTCTGTGTTTTAAATTAAGCCAGTATAAAACAAGGATTCCACGGTCGCGATGAATAGCCAAAACCCACATCCCTAGACCCCTATGAGAGCGACAAGAAACCTTACCAATTCTACAGTTAGGAGACCCGAACTTGACTCCTCGACATGGTCGCCTATTGGACTTTAGAACCCGGTTACTTGTGCACCCCTCCTTGGGTCTATCCTAATGCAGAAAAGTAAATAATATTTAACAATGGTGACATCATCCTCAACCCGAAAGTGCCCCAATAAAATAATATTATACAATGAATTTTACATGAATGAAAATAAAAACTCTCATCTCATATAAAAACCCCGGCTATTCAAAACACGACGATCCAATATAACATATCACAGCAACACATAACATCACATGTCATCAACGTAAGTAAATATGCGTATCACAATTATCGTTGACATATAGCAATGAATACGGCGATTCACCATATATTACACTTACGGTCGCAGAAAAGAAAATGTCAAACTACAACATTTGGAATCCACAATCAGCTTAGACATCATAAACCCAAAATATCATATACTTCGGATTTCAAGCCTAACTATATGAATTCCACATATTGTATCACATTCCACAAATAGCTAGACGATATTAAACATTCCGATCGAATCAACAAACATCCAAAATTTCCTGAAAAGCTCAACACTTAAGCGCGGTTTAAAAATACTCAGAACATGCCATAGTACCTATGGACCAACCGTAGAAGGGTCAACCCTTGCCTCACTTATGGCGCCGTGGAACTACAGCAAACCCTAGGGTTTGGCGGTGGTTTTACGGTCATAGAATCGAGTTAGGGTTTCGTTCTTTTAGAGGGTCCATCGAATTACTTGCATGATTTTTGAATGTTCTTTAACTTGGAAAAAATCCAACTCTTGGAAAATTTTCCATCGAGGGAAAAGTTGGGTTATTGATATCCATTCAAATTTTTTAACACCGTCTAAATAACCCGAAAGAAAGTTAGAATTATGACTACGAAACACTCCAAATTTCTTTTATAGAAAATTAACATCTCATGCAATTTTAGAAAAAACAAGCAACACCTGAAACACCAAATCTTAGAGACCAGAACACCAGACGAATACGAACCAATTCAAGCATGAGGGGGCCGGCCAGGCCGGAATTTTTGGCCTTGTCATCGGGTCAAAACCGGTGGAATGGGTTCGTATTTTTTCAGTGTTTATGTTACATCTCATATAACATTCTGCTGTTGCTTAAAAAAAGTTTCAACGACTTAAAAATTTAACAGAATCTAGATTATAGTTTCGAGTGTTTCGGAGTTGTTTCGGTTTCATAATTCTACAAATATCGTCTAAATCTCTAGCTTGGCTCTGATACCTCTGTAGGAATGTTAAGCACGACAACAAGGTTTCGGGAGGTATCGTTCATGCCATTTTCAAAATTTTGCCATGCTAAACAACCCTAACCCTAGAATCTTAACTAGAGATTTAGACAATCCAATATGTAAACAACTTTACAACTAAATGAACTAGAAATACAACCTTTGTAGACCGGTCTTTCACTTCAATATCTCCGTGTAGTAGTCCCTTTGCTCCAAGTAGTGATCTTCCGGACTCAAGAATGGCTCCACAATATGAAAGGAACGAGCTTGCACGATGGCCGAAGATGATCTACGTCGAGGATACATTAACCCAAGCCACCTCTTCACTAATGTGGGATTAGTGAAGCTAACACCCAAAACTAAATGGCTAATCTAGTAGAGGATGATGAAGTAGGATTTTTGCTCACTTTAGAATTAATTTTCTCACTATTTTTCTTCTCCTCTCAAAAACCTAGAGAGCTAAGCTCTTGATGAAGAAGAAGAAGCAAATAATAGATGAGAGAGTGAATGGCAACCATGAGTGAGAAATATCTCATATAACTCATCTAGAGACTTAACCATGAGTTTAGATAATGGTTGGGTTAATAAATATCTTAAATAAAACAAAATTAGTAGACTAAGTCAATGCATCTACAAGCTTCCACAAGCTTCATGCCATGTAACTAATTTCCAACTAATTTGGATTTACTTTAAATGAATAAACCCTACATTATCATTTGCATGTGGCATCAAGCATGACACTATAAGAAAACACAATTTATATATATCACATATATATTAAGTGTGCACGTGTGAGAAAAAGAAATGCTTAAGTGAGCAAATATTAGTTAATGTAAATTGATATATCAAATATATAATTATACATTAAATCATTAAATCAACACTTGATTTAATAATCCGGCTATATCATATACAACCAACTAATATTATTTGTATCAACTTATCGAATCAACACTTGATTCGATAACCTGGCTATATCACATATAACCGACCGATACGAATAAATCGCGAGAATAGAATACGGTATCATATACTCGTATTAATCTCGGTCCCGCACATATCACATATGTACTCCTACTTCTTTTTGCCTGAGCCAGTAAACCTCTGTGTAGGACTCTAAAGACTCGTCAATACGCCAGCAGTAGGTGATGATCATATCAAGCTCCCACAAGCCGTCGGCGGTACTAGCTAAACGTAACGGCTACCCGGATATTGAGCAATCAGAAGATCAACAAGCAAGCCTGCTATAACTCCTGTAAAGCCTGTCAGTAACACTACTGTACAGTCCGGTTTCTTCGTCTGATATGTCGCATATCTAGCCTAGGGGTGGTAAATGTCAAACCCTAGTAACCGATAAGTTATGCCGATGTGAGGCCCATAACGGGTCGAGAAACTACTGATAACACTTACCATTAGATCTCCAAATTAGCCCTGGCCAGGGACTTCCTGTTATAGCCAATCGTAGCACAGCGCAACATCAACCCCCAATACCGGGAGAGACGAATTCCCTCCTATCGCTCATTGCCTCCATGTGATTCTAGACTGTACCCAAAAGCCACCGTTTTGCACGTTCTCCTGAACGTGGTAAGGTGGAAATCAAAGCACAGTGGGAATCACACAAGTCTCTATGACGATCTCGGGTCTACAGACTAACCTGTACCAGTGTCACTAGAGAACTGCTATCTGACGATATGTATAATACCAACTAGGAGTTCTCGGCCAGTCCGTTCAGTGTACTCAGTCTCCACTGAGCACCCGTATACCATCTTTGATGTCAAACACCAATGGATGTGGGATCATACATCGCCCATCATATGGGTCAAGAAGCGCATCCGCTAGTCTACTCTGTAGTATCGATGCCCTGTCTTGATATACCCTCGACTAGGAACAATTATATGATGTACTTGTGGACTACCCTGGCCCCACTAGTATGATCTCCATCTTAGTCCTAGTAGTCAAGTACACATCCTAAAGGTTTTATCAACATATGAGAGCAAGAAAGTATCATAATACAAGTCTACAAGTTAAGACAAAGAGCAACCAGATAGCATATTATCACGTCGAGCAAGAAAGTCCTCTTTATATATATCCAAGCATCCACTATAATATACATCATATGTACAATAATGGCCTCTAAGGCATACATATAACTAACAAATATAAATTCTTAGGAGTTGATGGTATTTTTGTGAAATGCCCATTTTAGTGAAAATATGGTTTTACATATTTACCATCAATTTTATTTTAAAATAACCAATATATAAATATTTACTATAATTTTTTCATGTTTTAATAATTAAGGAACTAATTATCGATAACTTTTATTTAATACCGTAGAATAATTACATTTATTCCTGTAAAAGTTGTCATGGCCATGATAGTCGCTTTACGACTTAATTCCATATGTCCAAGCATGAATTTGGGGTTGTCCATTACCCCGTGATTTTATCTTGATGGATAATTGCTAAAAGTTCATTATTTAATTAGAGTTTAATATCGTTTTTAATCGTCAAACCCCGTATAATAGATAATCTAGTTAAAACATCATAATTAGGTCATGGAATTTTTTTTACAAATATATATTTTCATAATGAAGATAACAGAGCATCAAGTATTGAGAGATCCTACCTGAAATGTGCTAGGAAAATGAAAGTCAGTGAGCGTCAGGTTGTACGAGAACATGTATATCTTGAAGCCGAGAATTTTTTGCCTCTGGGACTTGGTCCATAATGTAGAAGACTCAAATAGGAAGCTTTGGAAATATTTTGAGATTTTATTGTTGAACTGATATTTTTTAGGGGATTTTACAAGCCAAGGGGTCTATTTATAGGATTTTCAGGATAGAAATATCCCTATTTTTCTACCCCGGCTACAGGAGCCGCCCTACGAGCCGACCAGATCCGGAACGTTGCTTGACTAGATCCAAAAATTCCCATCACGTCGCTGGTGAGCTGGCGCGGGCCCTGGCTTGAGTTGGCGTTGGCGATCCTGGGTCGTTGGTTCGTTGATCTAACGGTCCAGATCAAAGGCGCCTATATTTTTATTTTTCTTCTTCTTTTTCTTTTATTTAAAACTGTTAGCAGAATCTGGACTGTTGGTTTCCGGATCCGACGGCCCAGATTCATTCTCGCTCTTAAAGTAAAATAAAATTTGTTTTTAATATTTAAAAATGTTTTAAAAATTGTTTTTGGCTTCTAAAAATTATTTTAAAATAGTTTAAAATATTATAAAAATCTGGAAAAATTATAGAAAACGTATTTTGATGTTTTCTGTCCTTTACAACCAAATTTGGTCCAAAATAGATCCCCTTTTCGGTTTTAAAAATTTTTCCCTTCGATAAAAAATCCATTTAAATTCTTAAAAATTAAAAAAATTCATAAAAATTACTAAAAATCATATTAATTCATTTTAATCATGGAAAATTTTTTTTAAAGTGCTTTATACTAATAGAAGCAGTAAAATAATTGTTTTGAACTTGAGAAAATTATAAACGTTTTTATTACGTATCTAGAGTATACGAACGTTATAGTTCGATCTACCATGGACTTAGTTTACCCCTCTTGCCAAAACGTATTACTCCTCCGTTCAGAGAGATCTTCAGAAACATATGTTCTCAGGGTTGAAACTCCAAGTGTCGACGCTTTGCATCTGCCCAATACTTCTGTCGGTCCTAGGTTATGCGCATCTTTTTCCTGATCATGCGAACTACATCCACGGTTACCACGATCATCTCTGGCCCAAGGAGTTCACAATCTCCAACATCATTCCAACTCAGCGGAGAACAACACTTATGTCCATAGAGTGATGCAAAAGGTTCCATCCCAATACTTTCCTGGTAGCTGTCATTATAAGAAAAATCATCATGGTGCAGGTGATCTTCCTATGAACCTCCGAAGTCTAGCATACAGGCTCTCAGCATATCTTTTAGAATCTGAATTGTTCGCTCAGACTATCCATCTATTTTGGGATGATACGCCGTGCTAAATATCAGATTCATTCCTAAGCTAGCTTGAAGACTCTGCCAAAACTGAGATCGGAATCTAATATCTCGGTCGGAGACGATGCAAACAGGTATTCCATGCAATCTCATGATCTCCTCCATGTGCTTTCTTTCCAACGTCTCCATACATTCCTCCTTGCCGGAGGAATATTCCTCTGTTCTTGAGGCGCGTTTCTCTGTGCCTGATGGAATTGATGCTGAGGCTGTGCAGGTGGTTTACGTGGAGCTGGTGCAGGAAGAGGTAGGCGGGGTGCATGTGCCTGAATAGCTAGCATATGCGGAGCTGGTATTGGTGTTGTGTTACTTTGATATGGGGCATGCTCCTATAGCATGAGTAGATGCGCCACAAATCAAACACATTTCATTTGCATGCCTGCAGTCCTTTGCCAAATGTCCAGTTCTCTTGCAGTAAAAACAAAAATCTGGAATGGATCGATTAAACGATCCTCCTGGTCTCTTGGGTGCAAAATTCGGCATGGAATAGGCCCCTCCTGTCATCTGAGTAGCAGGACGTTTGATTCCAATTTCTTGCAGCTTACCCTTCTTCTTGACCACAGTTTCATAACGACGCTCTACCTTCAGAGCGAGTTCATAAGTCGGATAGTCGCATGTTGCTAAAACCGCTTGAATCTCCGGGTCAAAGCCTTATTGGAATCGTCTAGCTTGAATCTCATCGGTAGGGATCAAGTGTATCGCGAACCTGCTATGATGTTGATGTTAGGATAGTTACGTGTCTTACAGAACAGAATTTGAGACGAATTCTTTACCTGCTAAGCATGATGAATTTGGCATCATATTCATCCACTGATTTTACCCACATAGAGCCCTGTTGCAGGTGGACGAACTATTGTTCCATATCAAAACGAACAGTCTCGGGGGAATACTTCGTATCAAATAGGTCGCGCAACATCTTCCACTCTATCGGTTGTGCAAGACGGGTTTTCTTGGTCTTCCACCAGACTCTTGTATTGTCCGTGAGCTGGAGTTTTGCCACACAAATCCAAGCTATGTCTGGTACCTGCGCTGCTGCAAGATCGTCCTCGATACTTTGGGCCCATTTTTCAGCCTCAAGAGGACTCTCGTTCCCTGAGAAGTTCTTTGGACGCAATGCCCGAAATTTCTTTACTCCAGGTGCTTCGGCTTCACGGCGGTTCATAAGGATAGCAGTGTGCTGCTGCTGACCCTCCAGAAGGCTTTTGATGGTTTCCAGAAGCACCGTCCATTCGTTGATTGGTGCAGCAACGGTAAGGGGAGGTGGTAGGGTAGGTGGTGGTATGTTTCCATTAACATTGGTGCTGGTGTTGGAGAATTCATCACCTTGATAGAAAAGACAGGTTAGGATAGATTCAAGAAATTTGAAATGCAACGAATGTATAGTTGCTGATTCTTATAATTTTATGATGTATTGCTTAAGATTTCATGCAGAACTGATCTACATGGGCAGCCAATAAAACCTGTCACGCTTCGCTTCCCAGTAAACGGAAACGGTGACGTGGAAAGCCCGCAACGTATCTACTATGAGAATACGTTAAGCGTATATAAGCAATATAACAATTTGCAAGAATGACAAGAGTAATAACCTTAAACAGCTACTTTATTTACATTCAATTTTAAATACAACTGTTTGGAATAGAAAGATACAATGATAAAATCAAATTCCTAAACAATGGCATACTGAAAGTAAGTGCAGGCAGGAGCTAGTAATCAGGCTGGACAGCAAACTGGTCCAAGTCTTCTGGGCTCGGCTCTATCTCCTCGGTATCCGGTCTTCCTGACGAACATTCCAAAGAAAAGAAATAGAGAGGAATGTCGTCAACAAACCAGCGCTCGGTAAGTCCCCAAAAGAAGTAAAAGAAGATGACTGAATGGTATATAAAGTGAATAGAAAACCAAGTAATGTGAATAGGGATGATTATATAACCAAGAATCTAAGCATGATCATTTACAAGTATAATATTTGCTATTCTAACGTAGTTATTTGTAGTTTGATAAAGAAAGTATTCATGTATACGAGAGAAGTCCGTCTTACCCCATGGACTATGGTGACATATAGTATAAGGCCCCATTATAACCATGGGACAACGGCACACAAATTCATGTAGGTGTCTTTTAAAGTGATCTCTCGTGCCACGATATACGTTTTGTACCAATCTACCCCTTTATCCCCGCGTATTGTAGTGTATAGTTCAAGTTAACAGGTTTTGGCCGAATCCATGAATATAAAAATAATGTGCAAGTTCATATTCAAGTTGTAATCATGTATTCAGGTATTCAAGTCAAGTCAAGTATTCGAGTTCAAATTTGGGTATTCAAGTTCAAGTGTTCAAATTCAAGATCAAGTGTTCAAGTTCTGGTTTGAGTTTTGGACTCTACTTCAAGTTTCTATTCAGGCTATAGTCATTTCTTGTAAATGGATTAACTATTGAAATTCTTAAGTTTGGGAGTAATCGGACAACCGCTTCACATGGACGGAAGGATTTGTATCATTTTCCAAGACGATTGCCATTGATAATTCCGCTAATTTGTAGGGTTGTCTAACCTGAATAGGCAAGCATTCACTTTCTACGGCTCTGTGGGGCTCAAGAGAAATGATACCACTTAAATTTATATTAATCTTGTGTCCTTAAAGATTTATTCTACTTATTTACATTGTATTTACATCGTTTGTATTTCTTGAGGGGGTTTTATGAAAATATTTTAATATTTTTTAAAAATAAATCTCGAGGATGATTTATAATATTAAGTGTTTTTATAAAAATGTATTTTAGTTTTAGTGGTATTTTAGCGATGAAACCTACCTTTTGAAAGTTTATAGTATTTTTATGAAAACTATACTTTTGGAAAATTTAGAATATTTTATTAAAATTTTAATCTTTCATTTTAAAATATAATTTTCACAATCAGTTTTTATTGAAAATATGGATTCATAATTTTATATAATTTTTCCAAAGTTTAATTTGTTTTAAAAAGTCGTAGTTCTTTAAAAATCGTATTTTTGTTTTCTTTCGAGACCGAATTCTCCGTGAGGAGTTCTGTATCCCGCTCTACTATCCCAATGACTTGCAATAACCCATACCATCCATAAATGGGTTCCCTTAAAAGGGTTGTAGAGACGCAATTGCAAAGTTCTTAAATATCAATTAAAAACATTTATTTGTAAAAACAATAGTATTTTATTGTAAACCGTATCCTTTAAATTAAACATACATCTAAAATACCGTGCTATGAAACCATAGTGTATGTGGTGGGGTAGGTCGTTACCGCGTGAATTTCTATAGGTATATATTCTTGTTATCGGTGAAAGGGTACTTTTAAAGTTCATGGTATTTATATGAAATTGTTCGATTTATATGGTTAATTCATATGGAATTTTAATTACATGAAAACGTAAATGTTGTGAATAATATGTTAAGGTAATATTAGACCTTTAGAGTGAAATTTTAACATACCAAAAGTGACAAAAGTTGTTTAAAAGAAAAGATTACAAGTTAACTCCACTTTTGTCAATATGTTTTAAGAATTGTTTTGAGGTGAAATGAAATAGAGAGGAAGGGACTTACGGGTTTTGTAGCGTTGATATAAGAGTAAGAAAGAGAGGAGAAGTCTTTGTGGCGTCGTGGTGGCGTCGGAATTAGTTCCGGCCTTCAACGGAATAAATTTGGATTGCTAACTCCACTTGACTAGCCTTAACCCCTTCTTGAGCTTAGAAATTTAGAGAATTTTTGTGAAATTTTCAGAATAGGGGAGACATAAGGGTAGGGTGGTATTTATAGTATAGAATTGAAGGTGTGTGGATTAAAGAATTGAATTAAAAAGAATTTAAAATAGGGTTAATAGGGAATTGAAGAGTTTCTGGTTATATTCAGAGAAATCAAACAATAAAGTGGAGTAGAGGGGAGCTGAAGGAGTACACGGGCGAAACACGGATGCATTTGGAGGCATGGCCAAAAGGAAATTTTAGACGGTCGAATGTGCACTACTTGTCTCGAAGTTCATGCCATGTGCTTTAATCTATGTTAACTCCTCATTTATCCCGTTTGATTTTTCTGAAACTTTTCAATTCTCCGTGTATTGCACATGGAACTCTTAGGCTTCCGAAAAGTTAAAATGAAAAAATATTAAAAATAGTTGGGACTGATGGGATTCGATCACGCAGACTATATCACAGCAGTGTAGAGACTTAACCAGTGAGCTACAAGTTGTTTCTTGTTTTTATTGAACAAAATTAACTTATAACTCCTAATCAGGCTGAATTACCCTTTCTATACATTGAACAAATTACATTTGTATAAGGATTTCAGAGTCGTTATATCAAGCTAACATTCTAAGGGCATTATCAATATGTATCAATGAAAGAGTAAACTATAACAAATGCGCATATTAAGATAAAGAGAAATCAGATAGCATACTATCATATTGAGTAAGAATGTCCTGTGTGTGTGTGTGTGTGTGTGTGTGTGTATGTGTCCAAGCATCCATTATAATTTACAATAATGATCTCTAGAGCATACATATCACTAACAGATCAACCAGAGGGTTTCATAGACAGTGGGAGCAGTGGGAAGGTGTGCAAGTTGTTTAAATCCATTTATGGATTAAAGCAGGTATTGCGGAGTTGGAACATCTGCTTTGATGAGACTGTCAAGAAATTTGACTATATAAAAAATGTCGATGAATCTTGTATTTATAAGAAAATTGTAGAAAGAACTGTGGTATTCCTCGTTTTATACGTAGATGCCATTCTTCTGATAGGAAATGATATTCCTATGCTACAATCGGTCATGCTCTTCTTGTTACAGAAGTTCTCTATGAATGACCTGAGTGATGCCTCGTACATTCTGGGGATTAAGATCTATCATGACAGATCTAAAAGAATGTTGGTATTTTCACAGTCAAGGTACATAGACACCATACTAAAGAGGTTTAGTTTGGGAGATTCCAAGCGCAGTAATTTACCCGCTTGTCACGGAATCACCCTCTCCAAAGAGATGTCTCCCAAGACTGAGGAGGAGAGGGCTCGCATGAGCTTTGTACCCTATACTTCGGCGTTAGAGTGTATAATGTATGTGATGCTATATACCAGACTAGATATATCTTGCGCACTTCGTGTCGTTAGTAGGTTTCAGTCCAACCCAGGTGAGAAGTATTGGATAGCAGTGAAGAACATTTTTAAGTACCTGAGAAGGACTAAGGAGATGTTCTTAGTGTACGGTAATGGAGACGTCCAGATCGAAGTTTTTACTGACTCTGGCTTCCAAAGTGATAAGGATGAATCTAAATACGTCTCGGGTTATGTGTTTACCCTCAACGGAGGGGCGGTCTTTTGGAAGAGTTCCAAACCGGGCACCATAGCAGGCTCGATGATGGAACTCGAGTACATCGCTGCTAACGATGTCGTAAAAAAGGAGATTTAGATGAGGAAGTTCATTTCTAAACTTCAAGTGGTTCCATCCTTTGCTAATCCAATACTTTTGTATTGTGATAACAGTAAAGCCATGGCTTTGGCAATAGAACCATGGACCCATCAGAAATCCAGACATATTTTGAAGTGGTATCACCCGATCAGGGATGTCGATGTGCAGAGAGTAGATTCGAAGGACAACACGGCAAATCCATTCACTAAGGCCCTCCCTCAAGCACAGTTCGAGCAACTATTCGAGATGTTGGGTATGCGATACGCCAATAACTGGCCCTAGTGCAGACGTTAAGTACTCAATACGCCAATAACAGACCTTAGTGCAAGTGGGAGATTGTTGGATATGTATGCCCTAAAGGCCTTTATTGTATAGGATGCTAGGGGTATGCATGTACAGGACAATCTTGCTCGATATAATAGTGTGGTATTTGGTTTGAATTTATCTTAACATGTGCATATGTTTTACTAGTTATCGCTTTTACATATTGGTAAAGCCCGTAGGATTTTTGTTTGACTGCCAGCGTTGTGATAGCAATCATACTTGAAGGATCTGGATAGTCTATATGCACATCCTTAAATGTCTATAGTCATGGGAGTATCGAGACTGGGTATCGATATTCCAGAATAGACTAGTGTATACATTTCTAGACCCCGACGAGGGGCGGTGGTTGGTCCCACAGCCATTGGTTTGTTTCACCTAAGATTGTATACATGTTCTCATTGGGGGTGAGTACACTGGTTGGACTCGCCAAGAACTGGCTAGATGGTATTATACCTACGTCAAATAGCACTTCACTGGTGATATGAGTACAGATAGTCTGTCGACCTGAGATCGTCATTTGTCTCGTATGAGTTCCCACTGTGCTTTGATTACTATCCTACCACGGCTCTACTGAGTCGTGCAAATATGTTTTAGTTGGGTGCAATCTCGAGCAACATGGAGGCAGTGAGCGATTGTTGGGGATTCGTCTCTCCTGGTATAGAGAGTCGATGCCGCGCTGTGTTTGGTTGGCTAACACCATAAGTCCCTGACCAGGGCGGTTGAGAATTACTGATAGTTAAATCAGTAGATTCTCAGATGGTCTTGAGCCACATCGACATGACTTGTCAGGTTATTAGGGGTCTGACATTGACCATCCCTAGACCCGGTATGCGATACTCTAAGACGAACAGACCGGACTATACGGAGATTGTCACGAACAGGCTTAGTAGGGGCTCAGATGATTTGCTCATCGGCCTTCTTTTTGACAAGTAAATAGGTAACTGTTACGTATAGCTAGTGCTACTTACGTGCTTGTGGTTATAGATTTATATAGTAACTTACTGCCAGCGTACTAACGAATCTTTAGAGTCCCACACAGAGGGTTTCCTTGGTTCAGAAGAAACGATGTAGAGGCCGTATTTTAATATGTGCTAGATGCCGATTAAATACGCGCACTTGACACACGGACTTTAATCGGATGGTTCGATAATACTAGCCAGCTTAGGATTAAGCCGGGTTATTAAATCATTTATTGATTTAAAAATTTGCATATGTGTGTGTATTCTAGTATTATGTTTGTTGTATTATCTATCTCTTTTAGTGTTCGTATAGTGATACGAATATGGGTATGTATATACAGTATTTTGTATTCTTGTATTTGTACAAGAATGCTTCTAGAAGAGGACATCTCATTATATGTTTTTCTATTTACTAGAAAAAGAAAATGAGGGGAAGGTTGAGGTGGCTTTAAGTATGGTAAGAGGCATGGCTAAATTATTTGTTTATCCATTTGTGTTTATTATACATGTATGAATACATATTTTATAGTAAATGAATTTTGGAAATGGAAATATTAAAGCCATTTTTACTCTTATCAATTTTCATTCTAAGCTACACATTCTCTCTCCTTTCTTGAGCTCCCTCTTCTTCTAGATCCCAAACTCTCTCATGAGTTGAGAATCATTAGGATTTAGAGATAGATTAACACCCCAAACACATCCTACATCACTGAGCACTCTAGACTAGAAAACTAGTGTCTTTAGTTATCTTATCTACTTGAAGTTGAAGGTTGAACTATATCTCTCGGATGGATCGTCTAGGACCAAAGGAGACTGGCCTCAATCTCGATCTAGGACCGCGGGAAGCTTAAGAAGAGGATATAAAGACCCGAAGGACACGCCGAGGTTGTATACTTAAACCGAGTAATTAATATTCTCTTTAGATTTACTAGTTTTAGTGCTTGGTCACTTCGTGGGATTTAGTTTCTAGTGCCATAATCTGAAAAAATCAAAGTTTTGTATTCCGCAAGGGCACTAGACACTTAAACTCACACCGCATGCAACACCTCACACAACCGAGACCTCCTCTCTTTCAAACCCAACCATCACTGCCAACACCTACAACCGCTGCCCCTATTACCGACGAGCTTTGTCACCAGCACCTCTTCCATCAACCTCCATCATCGTCTCCCTCCAACTAAGCTTCTTTCTTCCTCCACCATCAACACCCGAGCACCAACCTCCAGCGCCCAACACCACCACCACTGTCACCACCTCTACTGCCACTGCTTGTTACCGCAGCTGCCACCTGAGTACCGCCGCCGTCTTGACCACTACACTTAGCCGAGCTCAACCAATGCCCCATTTCTTCCTCCAAAGGCCCCCATGTCAATAGCTGAGCCCAACCAAGCTTATTTCTACCCTTGATGCTGCTGTCCTGCCATTATCGTCATCGCTGTCATTGCCACCAATCATCGCTGTCATTGCCACTAATCATCGCCAGGCAAGTGAAATCCATATTCTTTACATGCTATGTTAATAAATAGATCGACACACACACATACATATACATATAACTATACCGTAAAATACAGTCACATTTTTAATAACAAACTGTGTTAATTTAGCCGTATTGATTTGCTTATAATCAAGTCTAACTCGTAATAATATCGTATGGAAATGGTAAGAATTAAATGGTGTTTTGATTAGTTGGATGAAAACGGCGTAGTTTCGTACATGAAATGACGCCCCAAAAGGCTACGTCAAATCTAAAAATCACCGTACATATCATGTTGTAAAATTATTAGTAAATTGGATATAACTTGTATTATGATGTGCTTTGGCTTGTTACGAAGAATATTAGATAATATATAAGTATATGGGAATTTTTATTGGATATTGCTTTGTTATGATATTACAAATGGAGGGGAAATACGGCTCTGGACTGCAGTCCATAGAAGTATCTTCCGGCGACACCTAATTTTAAATTCCTTTACTTCCCTGTATAAATATGAAAATACATGGAATCCTATATCATTGCCAAGATAATTAAGTTATCTAACAAATGGTATTGATTTTATTTAATTTAAGTACATTTTAATATTTTGAAAGTATTTTAGATCATCAACATGTCTTTCAGTTTTCTACAGTGACAGTTTATACACATTGATATTAAACTAAACATATCTCCCCGTATACAGCGACTATTATTGATCCGTTTATTGCGTTGGAAATCTAACTGATAAGTATAGATTTATGCAATAGCATCTCTCCTTAAATATGATCACAAACTATAGAAAACTGAGCTTGAAGTTGGACTTTCAGTTCTGAAACTGAAATTCCAGCAGCTTACACCCATTCTAAAATGAACATAACTCCTTAATCAGAAAACCTTTTGATATGAAACCAATTTTATTGCTTAGATGATCAAGTATAATTCATATGACTTTTATATTGTTTTTCTCAATTCTGCACGTGTGATTTATAGTAAATTTTCCAAGTTATATGACACTGGCTGCCCATAATTTAGCGAACATTTACTTAATGCATTTCTACCATATCTTGTGATTACTTTACACTCTATTGTTTAGAGATTGTTTGCATTGAAATCCTAGCGAATGATTGCATTTTCGATTGATATGTGTTAGTTGTAAGTCCACGTTACCCACCCCGGTGCTTACGGGGAGGCGGAATAGGTAAAAAACGGTTTTTTAACACAAGGTAACATGGACTAGAAATGGAGGATCTTTGCTAAACAAAAACTAACAAACAAGCTAAAAGATTTAGCTACTCGGTTAAAAGGTTATACCTTGGTCTTGAACTCCTTCTCTTCTTGCTCCTTGGAGTAGTTTGAACGTCTCCTCCTCGTCGCCTTCTCTTGCCGAAGAAAGATCCACCCGAAGGCCTCTACCTTGAGCTCCTACCTCAACCTAGAGGTAACTAAAGTGCTTGGCTTGCTAAACCTAAAACCCTAGAATGAGTAGAGAGGAGTTTTGGTGGTTTTATCTCAATAGCTAATGGTTCTCAACACATGAGATAAGAGAGCTTTGAGAGAGAGGAAGAGGATGAGCTTAACCTCTGAGAGAGAAAGAACAAGAGAGAATGAGAATAATTATCAACCATACTCTCATATATGTGAATTATGAAAAATAATATTAATCAAGGAAATTGTGATGGTTCATTTGGAATGACCATTATCATTTCACATTTAATGAATTTTGCTAGAATTAAAGAGCATCTTTCATGTGAAATGATGATGGTCAATATGTCAACATAGGTCAACAAGTCAACCATAGTCAAATGGTCAACAACCCTAACCATGGCACAATTATCTTTAATGAATATCATTAATCATAATTCCCATTTTCATTAGGGTTTGGAAAAATACAAAGGGCAACAACCCTAATGAGAATCCTCTGCCTCTGTCAACTGTGCATACACACCCACATCCGTGTTCCGAGGAACACGAATACAATGAGACAAAACCAATCCCAAAACAAATACTAGGATCTGGCTTAATCCAAATCCCGCTAGTAATAACTGCCCGAACACCAAACGTGCACAAGTGCGCGGATGCGGACGAACCCCGTCGCAAAACCATGCAACCTCTACTTTGTTTTGGCCAAAGGCGAATAACCCTCTGTGTAGAACTCTAAAGACTCGACACTACACTGGCAGTGGGTTTAACCATAGGCCGCAAGCGGTACTAGCTGTACGTAACGGTCCCCAGGTAGATGCCGATAAGAAGACTGATGAGGTGAACCCATCCGAACTCCTACTGAGCCTGAATGTGACAATCTCTGTACAGTCCGGTCTTTTCGTCTAAGAGTATCGCATGGCGGGACTAGGGGGGCGATAAACGTCAGTCCCCTAATAGCGGTACAAGTCGTTTCGGAGTGTAGCCCAGAACACCCTGAGATAACACTGGAAACGCTATCAGTATATCTCGCTAGCCCTGGCCAGGGACTTTGTGTAATGGCTCTCCTAGACACAGCACGATATCAACCCCCAATACCTGGAGAGACGAATCCTGTCTAACCGTCACTGCCTCCAAGTGCTTCGGGACTGCACCCAACTGCTACCTGTTTACACGAATCATTTGAGCCGTGGTAGGGTAGCAATCTAAGAATAGTGGGAACACACTCGAGGCGAAGTGACAGTGTCAAGTCAACAGATTAAGTTGTACTCATGTCACCTTGGAACTGATAACTGACGATAGGTATAGTACCAACCAACAGTTCCCGACGAGTCCTGTCCAGTGTACTCGTAACCTAACGAGCACCCGCATACTATCTCAAGTACGACGTACTAATGGCTGTGGGACAGACTATCTCCCCTGCGAGGATGAGAAGCGCATACGCTAGTCTACTCCGGAGTATCGATGCCCCGTCCCGATAATCCTTCGACTAGGGACCTGTATAAGGATGTGCTTGTAGATTACCCAGCCCCCACTAGTGTGACTGCCATCACAACGCTGGTAATCAAGCAAAGATCCTAAGGGCTCCACTAATGTGTATAGACGATATGCTAAAAGAAACACATGCACACATTAAAGTAGAAACAAACCAAGTAGCATACTACCATTTTGAGCAAGATTGTCAATACAACTGTGAATATCCCAAGCTTACATTAAGTAATATACAAACTAGTATGATACAGTAATGGCATCTAGGGCATATACACTAAGAATCTCCCACTTGCACTAAGGCCATGTACTGGCGTATCGAAGACCTATCATCTCGATCAGCCGCTCGAACTGAGTCTGGGGTATGGCCTTCGTGAATGGATCTGCAATGTTTTCTTCTATAGCAACCCTCTGAACCTCGATCTCCCGGCGATCCACGATCTCCCTGATCAGGTGATACCGCCTCAAGATGTGTCTGGACTTCTGATGGGACCTGGGTTCCTTCGCTAAAGCTATAGCCCCGTTGTTGTCACAATACAGAGGTACTGGATCAACAATAGACGGAACCACCTGAAGTTCTGTCAAGAACTTCCTCATCCAGACGGCTTCTTTTGCGGCATCAGATGCAGCGATATATTCCGCTTCCATTGTCGAGTCAGCAACGGTTTCCTGTTTGGAGCTCTTCCAACACACCGCCCCTCCATTGAGGGTAAAGACATAACCTGATATGGATTTGGAGTCATCCTTGCCACTCTGGAAGCTGGAGTCAGCAAAGGCCTCGATCTGGAGGCCTTTTCCGCCATACACCGATCTGGAGGTCTTTCCCGCCATACACCAAGAACATCTCCTTAGTCCTTCTCAGGTACTTAAGAATGTTCTTTACCGCTATCCAGTGTTTCTCCCCAGGGTTTGACTGATACCGGCTTACCACACTCAGTGCATAAGCTACATCTGGTCTGGTACACAACATCGCATACATTATAGAGCCTACTGCAGAGGCGTAGGGTATAATAAACATGCGATCCTTTTCCAAATCAGTCTTGGAAGACATCTCTTTGGAGAGGGTGATCCCGTGACAAGCCGGTAAATTACCGCGCTTGGAATCTTCCATACTGAATCTTTTCAGTATGGTGTTGATGTACCTGGACTGTGAAAGTCCTAATATCCTCTTGGACCTATCACGATAGATCCGGATCCCCAGAATGTAAGAGGCATCACCCAGGTCTTTCATGGAGAACCTGTGTGACAAGAACCCTTTGACAGATTGTAGCATTGGAATGTCATTTCCTATCAAGAGAATTTCATCCACGTATAAAACTAGGAATACGACAGTTCGTGCTACAATTTTACTATAGATGCATGGTTCATCTGGATTTTTGATAAAGCCAAATTCTTTGACCGTCTCATCAAAACAGATGTTCCAACTCCGCGATGCCTGCTTCAGTCCATAAATGGACCTAAGCAACTTGCACACCTTCCCGCTGCTCCCACTCCGAATGAAACCCTCTGGCTGGTCCATATAGACACACTCCTCTAAATTTCCATTTAAAAAAGCGGTCTTTACGTCCATCTGCCAAATCTCATAATCGTGGAAGGAAGCAATGACAAGAAGGATCCGAATGGATTTGAGCATAGCCACTGGAGAAAAAGTTTCGTCATAGTCTAAACCAGGTCTTTGACGGAAACCCTTTGCAACAAGTCTAGCCTTATAGGTCTCAATCTGTCCATCTAAACCAATCTTCCTTTGAAGATCCATTTGCAGCCTACGGGTGTTACCCCTTCTGGAGCAACGTCCAAAGTCCATACTTTGTTGGTGTACATGGACTCCATTTCGGTTCGCATTGCATCCAGCCATTTTACCGAGTCACTGCTCTGAATGGCCTGCTGGAAGCTAGTCGGCTCATCAGTATCAATGATGCAATCCTCTCTATCCCTGTCTTTGAGAAAACCGTAGTATCTCTCGGGCGGATGAGACTGCCTACTACTTCTGCGGAGTGGCGCAGGAATGTCCTGTTCTTTCGAACCTTCTGGTTCTACTAAGCTTTCAGTAATAGCTTGTGGTTCTGGAATTTCTTCCAGTTCTATTGCGCTCCCACTTATCTGATTTTCTAAAAATTCAGTTTCCAAGAAGCAGGCATGACGAGAAACAAAAACATTTTGTTCCTCTGCGTAATAGAAGAAATATCCCTTGGAGTTCTTTGGATATCCCACAAACTTGCACTGTACTGAGCGTGCCTCGAGTTTGTCCGCATGCTGCTTTTTGAAAAAAGCTGGACATCCCCATGTCTTAATGTGCTTAAGATAGGGTTTCTTCCCACTCCATATCTGATATGGTGTGGTAAGCACTGTCTTAGTTGGAACTCGGTTCAAAAGATATGCAGCTGATTCTAGTGCATATCCCCAGAATGATCGCGGCAACTCAGCATTATTCATCATGGAACGTACCATATCCAATAGGGTTCGGTTCCTTCTCTCCGATACACCATTATGTTGTGGGGTGTATGGAGGAGTAAGTTGAGAGAGAATTCCATTCTCTTTTAGGTAACCCAGGAACTCGGCACTCAAGTATTCACCACCTCGATCAGATCTCAGTGTCTTGATACTTTTGCCTGTTTGTTTTTCTACTTCATTCTTGTATTCCTGGAATTTTTCAAAAGCTTCTGATTTATGCTTCATTAAGAAGACATATCCGTACCTTGAAAAATCATCCGTAAAAGTAATGAAGTAAGAATAACCACTTCGCGCATGTGTAGACATTGGACCGCATACATCGCTGTGTACGAGTCCCAAGAGCTCGCTTGCTCTAACTCCGTGTCCAGTGAACGGAGTCTTTGTCATCTTTCCTTTGAGACATGATTGATAAGTTGCATATGATTGATATTCGAACGGGTCCAAATATCCTTCTTTATGCAACTTAGTTAACCTTGTCTCATTTATGTGACCCAGTCTACAATACCATAAGAAAGCATGATTTATTTCTGGAGACTTTCTTTTGTGTGTATTCTGGACATTGAAAATCTGTGGTTGGTTCAATACGTATATACCGTTGCTTAATGTACCCGACCCAATCAGAACATGATTAAGGTGAATGTTTACAACATTGCTTACAAATGCAAAATCATAACCTTCTTTAGACATTAAAGATACAGATATGATATTACAAGTCGAACTGGGTACAAAATAACAATCACGCAAAACCAAAACATGTCCATCTGACAATCCCAAGTGATAGTCCCCCACAGACTCAGCATCCATGCTAGCTCCGTTTGCAACTCTGAGGGTCATATCACCTGCCTTCAAAACCCTACGCTTTCTCAGTGCCTGCAAAGAATTACAGATATGAGATCCTGATCCGGTATCCAATACCCAGGAAGTAGAGTTTATTGATAGTCAGTTTTCAATAACATACACACCTGAAGCCGAAGCCACAACTTGCTTCGGGTCCTGGTTCTTGGCCTTCCAAGCCCTGCAACCTTTCTTCCAGTGTCCACTCTTATGAAAATAAAAGCACTCTTCCTTTCCCACAAGCTTTCCCGCTACCTTTGCTACTTTTGCCTTTCCCTTGGTTTCCACTTTACTAACACCGCCCCTTGGTTTGGTGGGGGCCTTCTTCTTCTTTCCTCTGGCTTTCGTCTTGGACCTAGAAGAGGAAGCTCCTCCAACAAACAAAGTGGATGTTTCCCTTACTTTATGTAGGGTGCCCTCTGCACTCCTCAACATATTTAGAAGTTCCGAAAGTTCAACTTCCTTTCCTTGCATGTTGAAGTTCAGGATAAACTGGGCGTAAGTGGAAGAAAGGGACTGGAGAATCAAGTCAGTGTAGAGCTCGTTCTCTAACGTGGTCCATAGGTCCGCGAGCTCTTCAATGTAGCCAATCATCTTAAGCACGTATTCCGCTACGGATGATCCGACAGCAAATCTCGCCGAAAACAACTTTTTCGAGACTTCGTATCTGGCGATACGGGATTGCTCTCCATACAGATCCTTAGTATGGAGAAATATGGATTCGAGGTCTATATTCTCGTGCCTCCTCTGATGTTCATTGTCCATAGAGGCAAGCACAAGGCACTTGGCCTTCGCGCAATCAATCTCCCAGGTCTTACGGATTTTCTTATCCGCGACGCTGGATTGAGGACCTGGGACAGGGGGAGCTTTGGTGGTAAGGAGATAGCCCAACTTGTCATAAGTGATTGCCATTTTGACATTCCTGAGCCAATCTTTGTAGTTTGGACCTGTCAGTATGTTTTTATCTAGTAGTAACTTAAGTCCGGTCATGATGCTTGGTCGCTGCAATTAGGAGAGAGAGAAGAAATACTTTAGCATGATGCTCTTGCAAGTTTAGAGTGGTTTTTAGTTTGTCTAAACAGGATGGCTCCCACCGTTTCTCGAATCCTTCCCCAAACCAAAAAAGAAGAATTAGTCGGGATCAATCTCACCGAACAATACTTGCTTAACCGTTCAGCCAGGCCAGTGTTGGTACTTCGAGGGAGGTTTTCCAACGCTTTCGTGAAGTTCCTTAATTAAATAAGCTCTTTTCCCTGTGGGCGTAGCCCCGCTAACACCTTTCTAGATACCTACTTAGTTTATAGCATTGATCTTTAAGTGAGAAAGTTCCCGAGGAGTAGCATATACTCACAGTAGGATCGGGATCCAAATATCATCGTGTGATAAAATTGAAGGAATCCTACAAGAATCATCACACTCCAAATGGTATGTAGCACCAGCAAGTTTCAGTTTCTTTAGAAACTCCCGATGTGGATTTTTGCCCCATGCCTTTATGACCTTGACTTTGGCCAACAAATCATAAGTCACATGTCAAGTTCTACCCGTCATTTTCCAGGTTAATTTGAACCCACCCGTACCTACCCTTGACTTTGGCCAACAAAGCAGTACGACGTCCCAAACCAACGCATCTATCTATGCTACATATGAATATCCAATAGCTACCAATCACTATGCCTTGACTTTGGCCAACAAACACAGCTTGAATACTATTGACTATCCATATGAAATGACGGAGGGCTACGAATGGTTTTGGCGAAACCGTGAACGTAGTGAACTTGATATAATCGAAGGAACATGATAGCTTTTAAAGGGAGTGGTTCAAGCTCCGCGTTTTAAAAGTTTTCTGTTTTGAAAAGAAACCGAATGGGTTTTGAAATTGTTCCAACGACTTAACTTTGGTTTATTTTCTTGCATTAATTTAATGCGTCCAATCAATTAATCCTACCATTGCAGAAAACAACGAAAATATGACGTACGCTTATGCCATCCGCATTCGCCACGGGGCCTCGTCATCACCCGTTAGGTTACTTAACTAACGACAGAGCGGGGGCTGGACTAGCGCGGATGCAAAACATAAGCAACGCCTACTAGATATCATATATAGATATATACATTCGTCAGATGCAATGATAGCCATTCCAGATCACAGATGAACACATTGGATATACTAGGAATCCGCGTTTCGTTCGAGCCTGCAACGAAAGACGGATTACACGGTCGCGATGAATAGCCAAACCCCGCCCTAGACCTCTACGGGTGCGGCAAACTACCCGCCAAGTAGCCTAAGTGAAGCAACTTCCCTCAACAACGTGAGTAGGCCACTCGGCACTTCAAAGTACCCGGTAGTTTGTGCATCCCACCTTGGGTCTATCCTAGGAGGAAAAACAATAAAAGAAATAATATACAATGGCGGTTACAACCTCATCCCGGATGTGCGGCCATAAAAATAATATTACATCAATTTACATATTACATCAAATGAAAGATAAAGAAACTCCCATCTCACAAAACCCCGGCTATTCATCCGCGACAATCCAATGAGTTGATATACACAATCCAACAACATTACAGATCACATATATGCACAACCCCCACTAATCGACGTATAGCGATTAGTCGACGTTCAGTGCATATATCACATCACAGATATAACCATTTAGCAAAAGTTTGTAGAACTTCGATCAAAATACCAATTTGTAACTACCCCAAACACAACTTATTCTCTGGAAATTCTGGGCAGAAATAAAATATCTTAAAAATCCTAAAACAGTACACTGAACAAACTGCAGCAAATACGAGCCGCGGCCGAGTCAACTTGGTCGCGGATCCGCGGCGAAACGCGTGGTTTCGCCGTGCTTCCGCGGCGAGTTGACCGAGTCGTGGTCTCATTTTTTCTGCATGTTCTTAAAAAACCCTGCACCGATTTTTAAGGTATGTGGAATTATTTTTAAAGCGGTTTTAAAAATCGGCAGAAAGTTTGGTTTTTGGACATGTTTTGCAATTTTTTTCCGGATCGAAGTTCTAATCACTTTGCTAACATGCTAGTTGTTGTTTAGCTAGGCTCTGCTACCACTGGAAGTCCACGTTACGCATCCCGGTGCTTACGGGGAGGCGGAATAGGTAAAAAATGGTTTTTTAACACAACGTAACATGGACTAGAAATGGAGGATCTTTGCTAAACAAAAACTAACAAACAAGCTAAAATATTTAGCTACTCGGTTAAAAGGTTTTACCTTGGTCTTGAACTCCTTCTCTTCTTGCTCCTTGGAGTGGTTTGAACGTCTCCTCCTCGTCGCCTTCTCTTGCCGAAGAAAGATCCACCCGAAGGCCTCTACCATGAGCTCCTACCTCAACCTAGAGGTAACTAAAGTTCTTGACTTGCTAAACCTAGAACCCTAGAATGAGTAGAGAGGATTTTTGGTGGTTTTATCTCAATAGTTAATGGTTCTCAACACATGAGAGAAGAGAGCTTTGAGAGAGAGGAAGATGATGAGCTTAACCTATGAGAGAGAAAGAACAAGAGAGAATGAGGATAATTATCAACCATACTCTCATATATGTGAATTATGAAAAATAATATTAATCAATGAAATTGTGATGGTTCATTTGGAATGACCATTATCATTTCACATTTAATGAATTTTCTAAGAATCAAAGAGCATCTTTCATGTGAAATGATGATGGTCAATATGTCAACATAGGTCAATAAGTCAACCATAGTCAAATGGTCAACAACCCTAACCATGGCACAATTATCTTTAATTAATATCATTAATCATAATTCCCATTTTCATTAGGGTTTGGAAAAAGACAACGGTCAACAACCCTAATGAGAATCGTCTGCCTCTGCCTCTGTCTACTGTGCATACACACCCGCATCCGAGTTCTGAGGAACACGAATACAATGAGACAAAGCCAATCCCAAAACAAATACCAGGATCTGGATTAATCCAAAGCCCACTAGTAATAATTGCCTGAACACCAAATGTGCACAAGTGCGCGGATGTGGACAAACCCCATCGCAAAACCATGTGACCTCTACTCTGTTTTGCCCAAAGGCGAATAACCCTCTGTGTGGGACTCTAAAGACTCGACACTACGATGGCAGTGTGTTTAACCATAGGTCGCAAGCGGTACTAGCTGTACGTAACGGTTCCCAGGTAGATGCCGATAAGATGACTGATGAGGTGAACCCATCCGAACTCCTACTGAGCCTGAATGTGACAATCTCCGTACAGTCCGGTCTATTCGTCTAAGAGTATCGTATGGCGGGCCTACGGGGGTGGTAAACTTCAGTCCCCTAATAGCGGTACAAGTCGTGTCAGAGTGTAGCCCAGAACACCCTGAGATAACACTGGAAACGCTACCAATATATCTCGCTAGCCCTGGCCAGGGACTTTGTGTAATGGCTCTTCTAGACACAGCGCGATATCAACCCCCAATACCGGGAGAGACGAATCCTGTCTAACCGTCAGTGCCTCCAAGTGCTTCGGGACTGCACCCAACTGCTACCTGTTTGCACGACTCATTTGAGCCATGGTAGGGTAGCAATCTAAGAATGGTGGGAACACACTCGAGGCGAAGTGACAGTGTCAAGTCAACGGACTAAGCTGTACTCATGTTGTTGGATATAGTGCCCTCAAAGTCAATTATTGGATCGCAGGTATGTGATTGCAATGATTGAGGGAGGACCTATACCGATATGAAAGTCTTACTCGAGATGATAGTATGCTAACTGGTTTGTCTTTATCATCGTATATATACTTTAGTTCACTATTGCATGTTGATAGAGCCCAAAGGATTCTTGATTGACTACCAGCAGTATGATGGCGATCATATACGTGGGAGCTGGGGTCTCTAAGCACATCCTTAAAGTGTCCCTCGTCGTAGGAGTTTCGAGACAGGGCATCGATACTCCAGAGTAGACCAGTGTATACAGTCGAGACCCCGACGAGGTGCGATGGCCGGTCTCACAAGCCATTGGTGTCAGTTGGTTCACCTAAGATGTATACAGGTGCTCATCTTGTTATGAGTACACCGGACAGGACTCGCCGGGAACATGCTAGTTGGTATTATATATCGTCAGATAGCAGTTCCCTGGTGACATGTGTACAGGTTAGTTTGTCGACCTGAGATCGTCATTTGTCTCGTGTGAGTTCCCACTGTGCTTTGATTTCTACCCTACCACGGCTCGAAGGAGTCGTGCAAATAGGTCTTTTTGGGGTACAGTCCCGAGCCACATGGAGGCAATGAGCGGATCGTCGGGGATTCGTCTCTCCCGGTATTGGGGGTTGATGTCGTACAGTGCACGGGTGGCCATCACTAGAAATCCTCGGCCGAGGTAGTGGAGAATTACTGATTTGGATCAGTAATTTCTCAGGTGGTGATGGGCTTCATGCCGACACGATTTATCACGTTATTAGGGGTCTGACTTTATCCACCCCCTAGACTCGATATGCAATACTCTTTAGACGAACGGACCGGACTGTTCGGATATTTTCACTGTCAGTCTCAGTAGGGTTTATGGATGAGTTCGCTCGTCAGCTTCTTTTCCAATCAATACATAGGCAACCGTTACGTACAACTAGTACCTCTGACGTGCTAGTGGTTATACCCAGTGCCAGTGTGTTGATGAATCATTAGAGTCCCCTACAGACCGTTTCCCAAGTTCGGGCGAAACGTTGTAGAGGCCGTATGGTTTTATGGCAGGGATCGGAAAATGCGCGTGCGTTTTCGCACGTGTCATTTTTCGGGCACATAATACTGGTGGGCTTTGGTTTAAGCCGGATCCGAGTATTATACTGTGTGGATATAATATATTTGTCTCAGTTGCATTTGTATTCGGTCATAATACAAATGCGGGTATGTTTATACTGTTACGGGGTTATCCTGAAATTCGTTCCGGGATCACTTTTGGAAGTTGCCAGTTTCCAGTTTTCTATCAGCCGTATTTAACATTCGGTTAAATGCGGATTTATCTTTTCTTCTTGAGGGTGAGTCATAGGGTGAGTCATGTGTGTGGATGCTTCTAGTAGGTGACTAGGATGGTGAGGTGGCTTAGTGCATTAATGGAGTATTTATGTGTTGATGACTATGTGTTATGAATCATTGTTTCATTAAATGTTAATGTGCAAGGTGTTATGATAAGTATCATATTGTTATGGTCACCCTCTCCACTCCTACACTCACCCCTCCTCCTTAAATTGGCCGGCCCCCTTTCTTGATGAATGATGGTTGCTTGAGAGGAAAAAGATGATAGTTTTAGTGTATGGAAATTTGATAGAAACTCATTTCGCATTTCCACCCGATCCAAAAGGCAACTTCATTAACCGTTCGTCCATAGCTTTGGACGTAACGAGACAAAGTGTTCTACTCATTCTCTAAATAAATCTTGGTCGTCTCTTTTAGCAAACTTGACGACCGAGTTGCCTCGGTTCAGAGGCGGGAGCCCGTTTAAAGATCCGTCGACGTGGTGCCACCTGGACGAGAAGACTGGAGATTCAGGAGATCAGAGCAGCCGCAACAAAGCGTGGGATGATGGTTGAAGACCGAAGAACTCGGATCGTTCGGTATAACATTTCTACCCACTTTGTAGTTTGTTAGTTTAGGTTTAATGGCAGATCCGGGTTATAGTATGCGATAGTGCCAGTTGTAAAATATTTTGTTCCGCATTTCGCGTCTGTTAGACGGCCGGGGCGCTACCGTGGACTTACAGTGGTATCAGAGCCTCACTATTAAGCTTTACTAACTTATGCTAACGTGTTTAAAATATCGATCGAACGGATTTTCCAAAACTACAATTTTCTGTGCAATAGTTCCTGTCGATTTTTAAAAGGCCCTAAAATTATTTTGAGTATCACAGAAAATAGAGCAGGCTTTTTGAAGAACACAGAAGAAAACTGGTCCCATGAACCGACCGTACGGCCACGGAACCGCCACCAAAGCTATGCTTTGGCCGCGGATCCGCGGCCATATTGGTGCTTCATGGGGCCAAATTTCTTCTGGTGGGTCTACAGAGAAAATTGTGGTTTTTTGTACTATTCTTTTGGGCCCAGATTTTGTTACAGTACAGCAGATGTATGTGGGGCCCACTTCGGGAAATTTTGTCAATCGAAATTTTAAACTTGTTAGTATACAGTACTTAATTTATATCTCCGACCGGGAATGTCATTCGAGCGGTAAATTGCGTCTAATTGCTATAGTTCTTTTCGACGGATTTGCGAACGTGACATTCACGTTGATGTTCTGTGTTGTGCTGTGATGTTGCGGATTTGTCGTGGTGGATAGCAGGGTGCAATGATAGTGCTGTTTAGATTTATTTGTACATTTGATTTTGCGGGGACAGCGTCCAACATGTGGACTGCCGTCACTGCCTGTTTGTATAATATTCTTTTGGGGCACGACCGGGTTGAGGTCGATGTACCCGTTGTACATATTTTTATTTCTGTACTAGGTTTACCCCCCGACGGAGTGCATGGATATCCGGGTTCTAGAGAGCAACGGGTCCGTATCTCATGGCTTTGAGAGGCAGAGGGGCCTCACTCTAGAATTGGCAAACTATTCGCCGCACTCGTAGGGGGTACAGGTTGATCCAAGGAGGGGTGCTCAAGTTACCGGATTCCGTGAAGTGCCGGGTGGTCCATTCATTATACTGTAGAGGGCTGCCTCTCTTCAGGTTTTGGCGTGTAACTTGCCGCACCCGTAGGGGTCTAGGTTTCATTGCACAGGCTATCCACACGACCAGGGGAACGTCGGGTTTCAGTAGTGGCTCTGTGAAACCCAGGGATCCCAGATTATCTGTATTGTTCTGTGATGCTCATTACTTTTCTGTAATGTTGCATATTATCACGCCTGGAGCGATTATTGTATATTGGTATATATACTATTAGATGTTGTATATGTTTTACACCCACGCTAGTCCAGCCCCCGCTCTGTCGTTAGTTAAGTAACCTAACGGGTGATGACGGGAGCCAGTAACGAAGGCGAATGGCATATACGTACATTTTATTTTCGTTCTTTTCTGGTGTGATTAATTGATGGGACTGTGTTGATTCTGATCAATGCAAAAGTAAAACAAACCTATATTTGATGTTGTTGGAACAAATTTTAAAATGTGTTATTACAAAGACGTTTCCTTTTGTTATGCATAGTGATATTCAGTTAGAATATCCTGCACCTCATTCGACGAGGCAAGGGCTAATATCCCTTCACCGGGAGAGACCCCTTGGGCAGAAGTTTCCGTCAGGGTAATAACTTCAATATAGTCGATTACAAGTTGCTTTGCATCGCGGTACTCAGTTAGAATATCCTGCACCTCATTCCACGAGGAAAGAGCCGAGATCCCTTCACCGGGAGTGACCTCTTTAGCAAAAGGTTTTCGCCACTATATTTTTATAAAAAGCTATCAGGTTCCTTCAGCGATATCAAGTTCATTACGTTAAAGGTTTTTCGCCAAAAACCAGCTGTAGCCCTCCGTCATTTCTTATGGATAGTTAGTAGTATTCAAGCTATGTATATTTGGCCCTTAGTCAAAACATAGTGATTGGTAGTTGCTGGGGTATTCATCTCTTGCGTAGCTAGATGCGTTGGTTTGAGACAGTCGTATTACCTTGTTGGCCAAAGTCAAAGGTATGTACGGGTGGGTTCAAATTGACCTGGATAATGATGGATAGAACTTTACATGTGATTTATGAGATATTTGGCCCTTAGTCAAGGTCATAAGAGCATGGGGCAAAAATATACATCGGGAGTTTCAAACATAATGAAACTTGCCAAGTATGCGCATACCTTCTGAAGTGTGATAACTTGAGTGGCTTCCATCAAGTTATCATGCGATGATAGTTGGATCCCGATTCTCACTGATGAGTTGGTTTACTCTTCGGGTGATCCCGACTAATTCTTCTTTCAGGTTTGAAGGAGAATTTGAGATTACAGTGGGAGGTTTCCTGATTAGATAAAGTGATAACCATTCTAATCTAGGTTAGAGTGCACGCAGAGTGTTTCTTTTCTCTCTCTCTCTCTTTGGCAGCGACCTTTGACCGACCCTAGACTATGACTCAGTGACCAAGTTGACCGAACCTTCTTAAAATACTGGCTTTTGGATTGTCTGAGTTGCATAAGTCATTGCCGCTCTTTCTTTTACCCTTTGTATTTCTCAGAACACCCCGTATTACTACGGACATCCACTTCCATTGGATAGATCCATCGTATGGTTATATACGAACTCGAAGGGACTTCTTCGAGGATGGATCCAGGTTCAAGAGAAATAGAATTAGTTTATTCAGTTGTCTTTTATTATCACCTTCTCTCAGGTTGCGAGGGCTCCTTAGTTTATGAGGGTACACCTATTACGCTTATTGGATAGTCTTATTCCAAATCATAGGCAGGTGCCGAAAGGTAGGGAATGAAGAAAACCAATTAACCTAAGTAGGGTGTACAGAAGGTAATAACTAAAGACAAAATAAAGGAATTAGAAAGAGGGCAAAGTAAATTGCGACTGTTATCATTCGCGACCAAAACACGTACTTCATCGCCACTCCAATTTTCACCTTTGCTTTTTTCCCCAGTTCGGGAGAAATAGAATAAGGTATTATTCAGTTGTCTTTTATCATCACCTTCTCTCAGGTTACGAGTACTCCTTGGTTTAGGATGGTACACCTATTATGCTTACTGGATAGTCTTCTTCCAAACCATAGGCTGGTGCCGAACGGTAGGGAAGGAAGAAAACCACTTAGCCTAACGAAGGTGTACAGAAGGTAATGAATAAAGACAAATAAAGGGATTTGGAGAGATGGCAAAGAAATATACGGTTAAAGTCATGAATTGGATTATGGAAGAGGCATTACTAGGAATACCAGGATACCCCTACGAAACATTTTCATGTTTCAGTTACACTGTGCATTGTTAAAGGAAAACTGATTTCCCGATTAGATACTTACTCCAGGGTATGTATTTACCAGGAATGATTCTCACATCTGTATGGTTTTACAGATGATGAGTGGGAGTAGGTTATTGGGAATAAAGGTGATCATACTCATTATATCGGAATTCGTTGTAATTGGTGATATTTGAGGAAGTCGCCTGAGTTTTTGCCGGACGGCATGTATTTGGTTTTGAGTATTCGTTATTGTGCACCAATTTCAAAATGATATATCTGTACGTTTATTTTTATAAAGTGAGATATAATTTTTTGAAATTATGTCTGTGACATTTACCTATATCAGTTGAAGATTGGGTAAGGAGCATTAAACAACAGAGTAGTTCTTAAACCATAAGTACATTTTTCAACCTACGATGCACAGGTTTTGAGTAATTCAACTCAGCGGACTTATACAGAGTATTGTATGTTGTCCAGAGTCCGTCAGGACAAAGGGGTTGGTCCTCGTACTATGTTCTGTTTACTTATAACTTCTCTAGTTTTTAGACAAGTGTTTCATAGAAATACAAAGTCTAAGTTTTGAGAAGTTGTGGGTATAAGAATAAAGTAGAGAACCAGGTGTCACAAGTATCGGGATTCTTCAAAGCGATCGAAGATGTAGATTCTTGTGATTGGTATTCAGTTGATAGTAATGGTTTTGAGAAACTTGTTTCTCTTTCAGGTTACTCATAATTGGATGCATTCCTAATTTGAGTAATGCTGATTAGCCTCTCTCCATTAAGTTGATATGCACTGGAGACAGTTGCATGGTTTGAATCTGTTTCCAGTTAAATTAGTGCCTCTATTTCTATATTTTATATAGAATAGTTCATATCTTAACAATGTTAAGGTACGGAGAGTTGTCCAGCTTATGCTTAAAACCAGACAGTGGATAACTCAAGGCACGTTTCTGTATTGGCAGTTTGTGGGTTGACCTTGGCTTTGACAAGGGTTGATTTTCTACCATCTGGAAGATCAATAGTGATATTGTTCTTGACTCGCCACAGTTTTAGTAAAATGGATTTTTTCAGAAAACAGTAGTGGGAGTATGGTAGAACTGGAAGTGATTCCAGAACCGCAAACGATTACGGAAAATTTAATAGGACCTATATATTTAATCAGGTTTGACATTCCATTAGCCACTCCTCAGATATGGTAGGTAACCTCAGACACCCGAGAGGTACTAAGGTAGCCTCAAGGACAGTGACAGGGAGGTTCTTATTCACCCAGATTTGACACTACTGTTGTTCCAAGCTATGGGACCCGGCAGGAGGATAAGTATAGCACCGTTCTAAACTAAGCTTTAGAAGTGCACGCATATATTATTCTGCCAGAGGGTTGTCGTAGTCAGTGGGAGCAGCGGAAGCATAGTGGGCAAGTAGCTTATGTCTATTTATAGGCTTGAGCAGATATAGCGGAGATAAGATCATCTATTTTTGATGTGACAGTCATGGGTTTGACTTCATCAGAATAGGGGATGGATCTGTTAAGGAAGTACTAGGGTGTGATGTCCTGGTATTTGGATGACATACACAGAGTAGGAAGTAAAATTTCTATACTACGATCGGTTGTACTGTGGTCGTCACACAGTTGTTTCTCCACAAAGGATATGGATATAATATCAGACATTTTGGTTTCTAGATCTATGGTTTTAGATCTTGATTTGGGTAGTTTCCCAATGTAGGTACATTGACAGTATTCTAAAGGTATTTAGAATAGATGACTTCTGGCATGGTGGTGTACCTGCAGGTGACGGAGTCACCCTCTCTAAAGGTGTCTTATAGACTAAAGGGGAAAGGGATGTGCATGATTGGCAGATCACTTGCTTATGCAATTGAGTCAATCATGAGATGTCAAGTACCACACCAGATGTTGTTCTTTGCACTAGATGCAATAAGTTTATATTAATCCAATCCTGAAGAAACATAAGGAAGCAATTTTAGAACATAAGTGCATGTTCTACGGATTTGATGACGGCAGCCTCCTTCGGGAGACGATTATCATTCCAGGCTTCAAAGGTGACATTGATGGCAGAGTGATTGTCAGAGTTATAGTTTTCCCTCTGATGAGGGACAGTATTATGGACAGGTGGTCTAAGAGGATACTGTGGAAGGTATGGTGCTGGATACTGATTAGGTTCAGTTATCGATACAGTCTAAGAAGTTTGGATTTGAAGATCATTTATGAACTAGGTCCCATCAGATATCCAGACATATTCTAAGACAGGTATTACTCAATTCGGGAGATGGCTTTCTCCGCGAACTTGAGATAGAGAGAGACATAGAAAGAAACATCAAGGCGGATCCACTTACTGAAGCTATGAGTATGCGATATCGCAATAATAGCCTTAAGTGCAAGTGGGAGATTGTTGGATATAGTACCCTCAAAGTCAATTATTGGATCGCAGGTACATGATTGCAATGATTGAGGGAGGACCTATACCGGTATGAAAGTCTTACTCGAAATGATAGTATGCTATCTGGTTTGTCTTTATTATCGTATACATACTTTAGTTCACTACTGCATGTTGATAGAGCCCATAGGATTCTTGCTTAACTACCAGCAGTATGATGGCGATCATATACGTGGGAGCTGGGGTCTGTAAGCACATCCTTAAAATGTCCCTAGTTGTAGGAGTTTCGAGACAGGGCATCAATACTCCAGAGTAGAATAGTGTATACAGTCGAGACCCCGACGAGGGGCGATGGCCGGTCTCACAAGCCATTGGTGTCAGTTGGTTCACCTAAGATGTATACAGGTGCTCATCTCGTTATGAGTACACCGGACAGGACTCGCCGGGAACATGCTAGTTGGTATTATATATATCATCAGATAGCAGTTCCCTGGTGACATGTGTACAGGTTAGTTTGTCGACTTGAGATCGTCATTTGTCTCGTGTGAGTTCCCACTGTGCTTTGATTTCTACCCTACCACGGCTCAAAGGAGTCGTGCAAACAGGTCTTTTTTGGGTACAGTCCCGAGCCACATGGAGGCAGTGAGCGGATCGTCGGGGATTCGTCTCTCCCGGTATTGGGGGTTGATGTCGCACAGTGCACGGGTGGCCATCACTAGAAATCCTCGGCCGAGATAGTGGAGAATTACTGATTTGGATCAGTAATTTCTCAGGTGGTGATGGGCTTCATGCCGACACGATTTATCGCGTTATTAGGGGTCTGACTTTATCCACCCCCTAGACTCGATATGCAATACTCTTTAGACGAACGGACCGGACTGTACGGATATTGTCACTGTCAAGCTCAGTAGAGTTTATGGATGAGTTCGCTCGTCAGCTTCCCTTCCAATCAATACATAGGCAACCGTTACGTACAGCTAGTACCTCTGACGTGCTAGTGGTTATACCAAGTGCCAGTGTGTTGATGAGTCATTAGAGTCCCCCACAGACCGTTTCCCAAGTTCGGGAGAAACGTTGTAGAGGCCGTATGGTTTTATGGTAGGGTTCGGAAAAAGCACGTGCGTTTTCGCACGTGTCATTTTTCGGGCACATAATACTGGTGGGCTTTGGTTTAAGCCGGATCCGAGTATTATACTGTGTAGATATAATATCTTTGTCTCAGTTGCATTTGTATTCGGTAGTAATACAAATGCGGGTATGTTTATACTGTTACGGGGTTATCCTGAAATTCATTTTGGGATCACTTTTGGAAGTTGCCAGTTTCCAGTTTTATATCAGCCGTATTTAACATTCGGTTAAATGCGGATTTATCTTTTCTTCTTAAGGGTGAGTCATAGGGTGAGTCATGTGTGTGGATGCTTCTAGTAGGTGACTTGGATGGTGAGGTGGCTTAGTGCATTAATGGAGCATTTATGTGTTGATGACTATGTGTTATGAATCATTGTTTCATTAAATGTTAATGTGCAAGGTGTTATGATAAGTATCATATTGTTATGGTCACCCTCTCCACTCCTACACTCATCCCTCCTCCTAAAATTGGCCGGCCCCCTTTCTTGATGAATGATGGTTGCTTGAGAGGAAAAAGATGATAGTTTTAGTGTATGGAAATTTGATAGATACTCATTTCGCATTTCCACCCGATCCAAAAGGCAACTTCATTAACCGTTCGTCCATAGCTTTGGACGTAACGAGACAAAGTGTTCTACTCATTCTCTACATCAATCTTGGTCGTCTTTTTTAGCAAACTGGATGACCGAGTTGTTAGTTATATGTATGCCATAGAGGCCATTACTATACATAGGATGTATATTGTAGTGGATGCTTGGACATATAAAGGGAGAACTTTCTTGCTCAACATGATAGTATGCTATCCGGTTGCTCTTTACCTTAACGTGTACACTGATTGTCTCTCTGTTACATGTTGGTAAAGCCCTTAGGATGTGTACTTGACTACCTGGACTATGATGCGGATCATACTAGTGGGGATATGGTAGTCCATAAGTACATCCTTCAAGGTCCCTAGTCGTGGGTGTATCGAGATAGGGCATCGATATACCAGAGTAGACTAGCGTATACCTTCTCGACCCATACAGATGGGCGATGGATGATCCCATATCCATTGGTGTTTGACATCAGAGATGATATACGGGTGCTCAGTGGAGACTGGGTATACTGGACGGACTCGCCAAGAACACCCAGATGGTATTATACCTTACGTCAGATGGCAGTTCTCTGGTGACACTGGTACAGGTTAGTCTGTAGACCCGAGATCGTCATAGAGTCTTGTGTGATTCCTACTGTGCTTTGATTTCCACCTTACCACGTCCAAGAGGGCGTGCAAAATGGTGGTTTTTGGGTACATTCCCGAATCACATGGAGGCAATGAGCTATAGGAGGGGATTCGTCTCTCCCGGTATAGGGAGTTGATGTTGCACTGTGTTCGATTGGCTATAACCGGAAATCCCTGGCCAGGGTTGCTGAGATTTACTGGTAAGTGTTACCAGTAGTTTCTCGAACTGTTATAGACCTCATATCGACACGACTTATCGAGCTACTGGGGTCTGACGTTTACCACCCCTAGGCGAGATATGCGGCATATCATACGAACAGACCGGACTGTGCGGTAAGTGTTACTGGTTGGATTCACAAGAGTGTGAGCGGGCTTGCTCGTTGATCTTCTGATCGCTCAATACCCGGGTGGCCGTTACGTTTAGCAGACCGCTTGCGACTTGTGGGTGTTTGATATGATCATCACATACTGCCGGCGTATTGACGAGTCTTTAGAGTCCTACACAGGAGTTTCCTGGCTCAAGCGAAACGAAATAGGAGCGCATATGAGATATGTGCGGGACCGAGAATAATACCAGTATTTGATACTGTATTCGATTCTCACGATTTGTGACATTGATCGGTTATATGCGATATAGCCGGGTTATCCGATCAAGTGTTAATTCGATAAGTTGTTACTATAGATATTAGTCGGTTATATGCGATATGACAGGATCATTAAATCAAGTGTTGATTTAATGATTTAATGTATAATTATATATTAGATATATTACTTTACATTGACTGGTATTGTTCACTTAAAATTGATTATCTCACTTGATTGTGCACATTGTATATATGATATATGTTTGTGCACTAGTTTGTATCATGTTTGATGATACATGCAAACTTGGGTGTGTGTATGCTTTAAACCATGTTTAGGTTAATGGTTAGGTTTTATTTGTTTTATTTAGATTCTTTATTCATTTTTGGCAAAAATAAAATGGTAGTGGCTTTCTTTGTTTTATGCAAGAAGCTTCATGATGTTTCATGCATCTTTGAAAAAGTCTTGACCATTTTGTTTTGTTCCTTAACCTAACCATTCATCTAAACCCTAGTTTATTCTCTACAAAAGAAACACTCACCCATGGTTGCAATATGATAAGGCTTCACTTGATTTTCTATTTTGATAATTCTTCTTTTTTCTTTTTCTTCTTCTTCTTCATGAAGAAAAGAAAAGCTTGCTAGAAAATTCTAAGTGATGAAATCAAGTGAGAAATCCAAATCCAAAGTGAACCCACTTTCTATTTCTTCATCCTCTACCACTTGCCATGTTATATAGGGTGTTTTCTTCACAAGGTTCATGACTTAGTGAAGATGGAGCTTGAGTTTGAGTTGCCTCGACGTAGATCATCTTCGGCATCGAAGTCAACGACCTAGCCAGATCATTTCTCCGACGAAACCATCGCTAGAGTCCGGGATCCCGATGATCGCAGCGGAGGGACGTCATCACCGAGCTAAAGAAGTGGAGGACCGGATTTACAAAGGTTGTAGTCACTTTCACTTGTAGTTAAGTTGTTAACTTGCATTTAGTTTCGCCTATTCTCTAGTTAACGATCTTGCGTAGAGTTGTTAGGCACATAAAAATTTGAATTTGGCATGGTTGATGCCTTATGGAACCTCATGAGTGTGCCTAAGAACCCTACAGTGGTATCAGAGCCTAGCTAGAGCTTTAAGCGATGTGTAGACGAAGTTAGAAGTCCGTCCGAACCCGAAACCCTAATCGAATACCCCTCTCTGTACATTTTCTGAAACTGTGGACTTTTCCAAATTAAAAATATCCAAAAAATACAGCTGGTAACTATAGGAGTTACTGTGGAGCACGTGCTCCTAAGTCGTTTAATGAGCCGCGGAACCGCGGTGCCACCCTGGCTTTCGCGGCGGTTCCGCGGCCATAAATGTGAGTCTTGTCACGTGATCTGCACAGTAATGTCCAACTGAATTTCCTGTGTTTTCTGGGAATTTTTAAATTACACTCAAGAGTTGAGTTATCTGGGGTGTATTGGGGACTTAATGATTCGATCGGATTGTTTAATTTTGTCTGTGTTTTTCCGGGTAATTTTAGAATATGTTAAAAAGTTCGACCGGATATAAATACCCACTTTTTCCCCTGCCGGGAAATTTCCAAGTGTTGGATTTTTCCGTGGTTTAAGAACGTTCTAAGTAGTGCAAGTAACGTGATGGACCCTCTAAAAGACAACAAACCTTAACTCGATTATGTGACCGTCTTGAACTGCCCTTTGAACCTTAGGGTTTGGGGCAGTACGGCATGCCACATGTGAGGTGTTGGCTTGACCCTTCTACGGCTGGACCGTTGGTACTGTGGCATGAAGTGAATGTTTTTAAAATTATTTCATGTGTTGAGCTGTTCCGGGAAAACTTGGGTGTTTGATTGTTCGATCGGAAAGTTTAACATATTCTATTTATCTGGAATGTGATACAATATTTGGAATCCATAAGTAGTTATGAGATAACTGATTTGGATGTTATAAACATAGCACTTTAGTCTCACTTGATCGGTTGCCGCGGAATTTTGATGTGATCAAAAGTCCGTCGCAATCGCGTAGCGTACGCGGATACTCACCCGGTAAATTTAATAGACAGCTACAGCCCATAGCCCCGACCAAGTGACTGTAGGAGAACCCCGTCACCGAAAGCATCCGTTCGGGTGCTCGCGACAACGGTGTTCCGCCTTAGTGCACTTCGTCGGCGGCATCGGGGGTGCGGCCGTCTACTAAAGTTTGCGACGAGCATTCGTTCAGGATGTCGGGAATCTTGTTGAATTACCCGACTTGATATTGAAAAGTGTTTTCGATAATGAGACTAAAATGTGGGGTTTATAATTGTTAGGCATGCGATGTCTAAGGAATTCATTTGGTTAGGCATGCGATGTCTAAAGAGGTTGCGGATTCCAACTGTTGTAGTTTTACACTTTCTTTTCTGTGACCGTAAGTGTAATATGTGATATCGCCGGTTTCGTTGCTATATGTCAACGGCAATTGGAATGGGCATATTTACTTACGTTGATGACATGTGATGTTATGTGTTGCTGGATATGTTATATTGGATCGTCGCGTTTGAATAGCCGGGGGTTTTTATGTGAGGTGGGTGTTTTTCATTTTCATTCATGTAAAAACTTGTATGTAATATTCTTTTATTGGGGCACTTTCAGGTTGCGGAAGATGTCACCGTTGATGTATATTATTTATTTTTCCGCACTAGAATAGACCCAATGAGGGAAGCACAAGTAACCGGGTTCTAGGGTCCAATGGGAGACCAACTCGAGGAGTCGAGTCCGGGTCTCCTAACCCTAGAATTGGAAGGGTTGCTTGCCGCTCTCGTAGGGATCTAGGGGTGTGGGTTTGGCTATTCATCGCGACCGTGGAATCCGTGTTTTATACTGGCTCGTATTGAAAACACGGTCGTCCTAGTATATCCAATGTTTCATATGTTTCTTCTGTTGCGTTATCTGTGATGTGATCATGTGTTATGTTCAGATTGATACTGTATATAGTATATATGATATATTATATAAACGTTACTTATGTTTTACACCCGCGCTAGCCCTGCCCCGTTCTGCCGTTAGTTACCTAACCTAACGGTGCACGAGGGGACATCGAGGCGAATGCGGATGGCATAAGTGTACGTCGTATTTATCTGTGATGTTTAGGTAACTTAAATGATGGGACTTCATTAATGTGATTAATGAAAGAAAAGAAACCTAAAGATGTTGTGGAATCGAATTTTCAAAAACAGGTAGCTACAGTTCTTGCTTTGCATCGAGGTGTTCCTTGTAGAACATCCTGCACCTTATTCGATGAGGAAAGGGCCGAGATCCCTTCATCGAGAGTGACCCCTTTAGCAATAACTGGCAGATGCTACAACCCTCGGTTTGTCTTTTGATTGCTTTTAGAGTTTTTGCTTTGCACAGTGATATATATGATATATCCTGCACCTCATTCGACGAGGAAAGGGCCGACGATCCCTTCACCGGGAATGACCCCTTTAGCAAAACTAGAAAAGCCTAAAAAACACTCCATTTTAAAATCATTTGATTCTACAACGATATCATGTTCAATACGCTCATGGTTTTCTTAAAAACCTGCGTAGCCCTCCGTCATTTCAGATAAGTATTACTTAGTATTCGTGCTACGGTAGTTTGGCATGCGTCAAGGCGTAGTGTACGGTAGCTAACTAGTGCTTATCTGCTAGCATACAATGCGATTGGATTAGGGTATTCGTACGGCGTTATTTAGCATGCGTCAAGGGTCGTGTGGGTGGGTTTAATTCAATCAAGAAATGTACGGGTTGAACTTGACTAGCGGACTATGGGTTGTTTGGCATGCGTCAAGGTCATAGCACGCTAGGGGTAAAATATTATCGGGAATTTCAAGTGTTGAAATTTGCAATGAGATTGCACACCTTCTATGAGATAGTTGGATCTCAATACCCGCTGCGAGTAAGAGTTACTCCTGGGAGAGTTTTATACATTACAATTAGCCGATCAAGTAGGTGTCTAGAAAGGTGTCAACGGGGTTACGCCTCTGGGAAAACGAGGTTTACTTTAATTAGGTCCGTGCGAAAGCACGGGGAACCTCCCTTAAACTACCGACCCTGGCCTGGCTGAAAGATTGGCGAACTTGTAGCGTGTAATTAATCCCGGCTAGTCTTTCCTTTTAGGGTTTGAAGGAAGATTTGATAAAAACAGTGGGAGCCATCCTGATTAGATAAAATAATAACCAATCTGATCTTGCAAGAGCATACGCTGAGTGTTTTTTTCTCTCTCTCTCCAGGTAGCGACCATATCACGCCTTAATCAAGATAATAATACGGATATATTGACCGAACCCGCTTGTTATACTGAGCTAGGGAACGTTGGTCCCGCTCCAACTTATAATTGTTATAAGACAGAGCAGGAAATTAAGGAACACCAGATTTCCCGTGCCGCCAAAACGAAGAAACTGCATGCTGATGCATCTTCTTCGGGTGTGTTCATTACAGAGAATTGTTTCTCAGTATCCTTTACGTCCTGGGTATGAGATACCGGATCAGGATCCCGCATATGTAATCTGTTACATGGGCTACAGAAAGGTAGAGAACTGAGAACGGGTGATAAGTTTCATGAGATAGAAAACGGTGTAAGTGTTGCAGCCAAGTCTGTTGGTCACTGTCACCCTGTATTAACAAATGCAATTAGATACCGAACCTGATATACAAAATCATATCAATCTTTTTATTTAATAAAGAAGGATATAATTTTGTATTGTTAAACATTGTTTTGAACATTTCAAAAGTTGATCGGTTCAGGTACGTTATCTAAAAGCATTAATGTTCTAAATCAAACTACAGTTCCTAGTATACAGAACACACACAAGAGAAAGAGTTCAGAAATGAACGAATTCTTCTTGAGGCGTTGTAGACTAGGTCATATCAATGCGACACGACTAGCTAAAGTTACATATAGATGCATATTTAAATTAGTTTGAATTTACATCTTGTGAAACTTGCCGGTCATGTCACAGAGATAAGATGACCACAGATCTATTTATTGGAAACAGAGAAAGAGTTAGTGAACTCTTGGGATGATACATGTTGTTGTATGAAGGTCCCCTGTCTACACATGCCAAGATCGGTTCTTTGTGCTTCATTACATTCTCTTATAATCTCTCAAGATTCAGACATATGTTCCTGTTGAAACACAAGTCCGAACCTTTTGAGATATTCACAGAATATAAGATGGAAGTAGAGAACCAAAACGGGTATAAGTATTATGTCCTTTGATGCGATCAAGGAGGAGAATACTTGAGCACGGAATTCCTGGATTATTCTAAACGAGAATGAGATTCTCTCTCAGCATTACTCCTCTGTATACACCATAGCACGATGGTATATCGGGACGGAGCAATAGCACCCTATGTGATATGGTGTGCTCTATGATGAGTACTACTGAGTTTCCTATTTTCTTTTTTGGGAGTTATGCACTTGAGAAGCTGCATACCTATTGAATAGGGTTTCAATCAAATCAGATGCCTACCACTTCATATGTGATATGGAAAGGGAAGAGCCCATATCTTAAGTTAGTTAAGATTTGGGGTTGTCCGGGCTATGTCTAAAAGCAAAATCCGGACAAGCTCGAGGCAAGGTCTGTTATGTAGAACTGGAAAGGTTCCAGCTATACATAATGCAGCTGATGATTTGGTAAAACCAAAGGATTCAATAGTAACTAACGAACCTCAGCCTCTCCGCCGATCTAGTATGGTTCCTCACCCACCTGAGAGATACTTTGGTTTTTCTATGACAGTGGTAGCGAGGATTGCATCATGAGATGATGACCCAACTAGTTTCGGGCTGGCCATCAGGAGTGGGACTCTGTAAGAATGGCTGGATGCTTAGCGATCTGAGATGGAATCCTTATACACCAACAAAGTATGGACTTTGGTTGCTTTATCTGAAGGGTTAAATCCCCATCAGGAGCAAGTATATCTTGAGAAGATTACTTGGTGTACATGGAAAAGTTGAGACTATCAAAGCTAGACTTGTTAAAGGTTTGCATCATTGACCAGGTATGGATTATGATGAAACCTTTTCTAAGGAGCTGTGCTTAAGTCCATCCAGATCCTACTTGCCACGGCTACATACCATGTCTACGATATCTGGTGGTTGGGTGTCATGACTGCTTTTCTAAATGATGTTTTAGAAGAGAGCGTCTATAAGTACAAAGCCAGAGGGCTTCATAGACAGTGGGAGCAGCGGAAACATGGACAAGTAGCTTTATAGGATAAAACAGGCATCGTGGAGTTGGAACATCTGTTTTGATATAGTAGTCAAAGAGTTTGACTTCATCAAAATGGTAGATGAACCTTGTATATACAAAAAGGTAGTAGGGAGTATGGTGGTGGTCCTCGTAGAGTACGTGGATGACATACTCTTGATAGGGAAGGAGTTTCCTATGCTACGCTCGGTCAATCTCCGCTTATCACAAGGATTCTCCATATAGGATCAAAGTGATACCTCCTAAATCCTAAGTTTTGGATCTATGAGATAGATCTGAATGGATGTTAGGATACTCACTAGTTGTAGTGAGAAGGTATCAATCGATCCTGAGGAGAATCACTGGAAAGGTTCCAGGGTGATGAGAACGACTGAAAGTCAGCCACAGGCATTGTCTTTACCCTCAGTAAAGGGACGGTATATTGGAAGAGTTCCAAGCTAGATACCGAGACATACTAGACGATTAAAGGCAAGATACATCGTTACTAAAGATGCTACCAAAGAGGAAGTCTGGGTGTATATTAGTTCATGAGATGAACTTCGTTCCTCCCATTGTGAGACAATGGAGTTGTGGCTTATGCCTAAGAACTCCTGTCCCATCAGTGATCCAGACATATTCTGAGGCAGCATCACCTGATCATGGAGATAGTTGATCTCCAGGGTGATCGAGGTTGGGAGAGTAGACTCAGAGGACAACACGGCGGATCCACTCACAAAGGCTTTTTCCCAGAGAGAGACTTATATGGGATGGTTGAGTATTAAATACTGCAACCACTGCTACAGATGGCCCTAGTGCAAGTGGGAGATTGTTAGTTATATGTATGCCCTAGAGGCCATTACTATATATAGGATGTATATTGTAGTGGATGCTTGGACATATATAGGGAGGACTTTCTTGTTCGACATGATAGTATGCTATCTGGTTGCTCTTTACCTTAACGTGTACACTGATTGTCTCTCTGTTATACGTTGGTAAAGGCCTTTAGATGTGTACTTGACTACCTGGACTATGATGCGGATCATACTAGTGGGGGCATGGTAGTCCATAAGTACATCCTTCAAGGTCCCTAGTCGTGGGTGTATCGAGACGGGGCATCGATATACCAGAGTAGACTAGCGTATACCTTCTCGGCCCATACAGATGGGCGATGGATGATCCCATATCCATTGGTGTTTGACATCAGAGATGATATACGGGTGCTCAGTGGAGACTGGGTACACTGGACGGACTCGCCGAGAACTCCCAGATGGTATTATACCTTACGTCAGATGGCAGTTCTCTGGTGACACTGGTACAGGTTAGTCTGTAGACCCGAGATCGTCATAGAGTCTTGTGTGATTCCTACTGTGCTTTGATTTCCACCTTACCACATCCAAGAGGGCGTGTAAAACGGTGGTTTTTGGGTACATTCCCGAATCACATGGACGCAATGAGCGATAGGAGGGGATTCGTCTCTCCCGGTATAGGGAGTTGATGTTGCGCTGTGTTCGATTGGCTATAACCGGAAATCCCTGGCCAGGGTTGCTGAGATTTACTGGTAAGTGTTACCAGTAGTTTCTCGAACTGTTATAGACCTCATATCGACACGACTTATCGAGCTACCGGGGTCTGACGTTTACCACCCCTAGGCGAGATATGCGGCATATCATACGAACAGACCGGACTGTGCGGTAAGTGTTACTGGTTGGATTCACAGGAGTATCAGCGGGCTTGCTCGTTGATCTTCTGATCGCTCAATACCCGGGTGGCCGTTACGTTTAGCAGACCGCTTGCGGCTTGTGGGTGTTTGATATGATCATCACCTACTGCCGGCGTATTGACGAGTCTTTAGAGTCCTACACAGGGGTTTCCTGGCTCAAGCGAAACGAAATAGGAGCGCATATGAGATATGTGCGGGACCGAGAATAATACCAGTATTTGATACTGTATTCGATTCTCGCGATTTGTGACATTGATCGGTTATTTGCGATATAGCCGGGTTATCTGATCAAGTGTTGATTCGATAAGTTATTACTATAGATATTAGTCGGTTATATGCGATATGACCGGATCATTAAATCAAGTGTTGATTTAATGATTTAATTTATAATTATATATTAGATATATTACTTTACATTGACTAGTATTGTTCACTTAAAATTGATTATCTCACTTGATTGTGCACATTGTATATATGATATATGTTTGTGCACTAGTTTGTATCATGTTTGATGATACATGCAAACTTGGGTGTGTGTATGATTTAAACCATGTTTAGGTTAATGGTTAGGTTTTATTTGTTTTATTTAGATTCTTTATTCATTTTTGGCAAAAATAAAATGTTAGTGGCTTTCTTTGTTTTATGCAAGAAGCTTCATGATGCTTCATGCATCTTTGAAAAAGTCTTGACCATTTTGTTTTGTTCCTTAACCTAACCATTCACCTAAACCCTAGTTTATTCTCTACAAAAGAAACACTCACCATGGTTGCAATATGATAAGGTTTCACTTGATTTTCTATTTTGATAATTCTTCTTTCTTCTTCTTCTTCTTCTTCTTCTTCATGAAGAAAAGAAAAGCTTGCTAGAAAATTCTAAGTGATGAAATCAAGTGAGAAATCCAAATCCAAAGTGAACCCACTTCCTACTTCTTCATCCTCTACCACTTGCCATGTTGTATAGGGTGTTTTCTTCACAAGGTTCATGACTTAGTGTAGATGGAGCTTGAGTTTGAGTTGCCTCGACGTAGATCATCTTCGGCATCGAAGTCAACGACCTAGCCCGATCATTTCTCCGACGAAACCATCGCTAGAGTCCGGGATCCCGATGATCGCAGCGAAGGGACTTCATCACGGAGCTAAAGAAGTGGAGGACCGGATCTACAAAGGTTGTAGTCACTTTCACTTATAGTTAAGTTGTTAACATGCATTTAATTTCGCCTATTCTCTAGTTAACGATCTTGCATAGAGTTGTTAGGCACATAAAAATTTGAATTTGGCATGGTTGATGCCTTGTGGAACCTCATGAGTATGCCAAGGAACCCTACACGAGTTGCCTCGGTTCAGAGGCGGGAGCCCGTTTAAAGATCCGTCGACGTGGTGCCACCTGGACGAGAAGACTGGAGATTCAGGAGATCGGAGCAGCCGCAACAAAGCGTGGGATGATGGTTGAAGACCGAAGGACTCGGATCGTTCGGTATAACATTTCTACCCACTTTGTACTTTGTTAGTTTAGCTTTAATGGCAGATCCGGGTTATAGTATGCGATAGCGCCAGTTGTAAAAGTTTTTTTTCCGCATTTGGCATCTGTTAGACGGCCGGGGCGCTACCGTGGACTTACACATGACACCTGGGAATCGATAACTGACGATGGGTATAGTACCAACCAACAGTTCCTGACGAGTCCTGTCCAGTGTACTCGTAACCTAACGAGCACCCGCATACTATCTCAAGTACGACGTACTAATGGCTGTGGGACAGACCATCTCCCCTGCTGGGATGAGAAGCGTATATGCTAGTCTACTCTGGAGTATCGATGCCCCGTCTTGATAATCCTATGACTAGGGACCTGTATATGGATGTGCTTGTAGATTACCCAGCCCCCACTACTGTGACTGCCATCACAACGCTGGTAATCAAGCAAAGATCCTAAGGGCTCCACTAATGTGTATAGGCGATATGCTAAAAGAAACACATGCACACATTAAAGTAGAAACAAACCAAGTAGCATACTACCATTTTGAGCAAGATTGTCTATACAACTGTGAATATCCCAAGCTTCTATTAAGTAATATACAAACTAGTATGATACAGTAATGGCCTCTAGGGCATATACACTAACATTAGTGACTGGGTTGTGACAAGTAAGATAGTGAAACAGTGATTGAAAATGATACTGACAACCGAAAACGTGATTGAATAGTGGAAGTGACACATACTTGTACACAAGCAGCAGAACCATTTAGTTATTGTATTGTCGATGTCTATGAGATTTATATAAGTGTAACTATAACTGGTATAGGACAAGTATGTAAGCACATATATTAGTGTCATAGATAAGATATCGAGGACTGTCCACTTATTTTGGATACCAGTCGAGATATGTTTGATGGAGACCTTATCTCCAGTTCTCGCGTAGACTTGTCATGGAGCAACTAGTATTTAGATTCGTGGTCAGTGCTTGATGTAGACCGTGGGGTGTGAGATAGTTTGAGTGTGAGTTCGATCAATGGAATCTCAGGAGTACCTTTACCGGTATATTTCGTGATTTTGTGATATTGTTACTAATCATATTAATGAATTTTACAGATCGTGATTCGGGCACGTGTTTCCTTGCCCCTGGGGGTTACCCTTGGGTTGGGAATACTCATACGGTGGTTAACGCTCACACTCGGATCAACGATAGGTTTAGTGACATGGACCTTGAGACTTAGAGACTGATAGGTTTAGTGACATAGACATTATATTGATTACTGAACTTATACACATGCTTTACTGATACCTATACTGGTTATCTCATATTACATGTCATCACCATATGCTTTGCTACTTTATGTTATCATTATTGCACATATTATATATATTGCTATATTGTGTCTCCCTGACGACTTGAGTATGAATGCTCAGAGTGAGAAGTGAACTTAGCCCAGATCAGGATCTACCTTACTTCGAGAATATCGCGGATATCTAGATCGGTGATGTCAGAGCTATCTTTCTTTTGACTTTACCTTGTTAGTTATTTCTTTTTCTTATATCTGTTGCACTCTGATTCGTTTAAATGTGATAGATTTAGTGATCGTGATTCTCATTACTTATGTTGTATTTACTGCTTACCATGTAATGTTAGAAACCGAAGTGTAACTACGGCATGATTATTTCTTGACCGTAGGAGCATGGCTGGTCATGTTACCATCATATTCCGTAGTTTGGGAAGCAGGACGTGACTACCACTATGCCCCTAAACTGGAAAGATGGAGCGCGATGTCCTTAAACTAGCATCTTGCCCCACGGTCCGTCTCCATATTGACTAACGTATACAACCCATTGGCACAAGTGATATGTATTGCCACTATATCTGATGCCCTACGGGCTCCTTGAGATCTATGTTGCTCCTGAAGTCCGACCGGCAAACAGTTGGGTCACTTGTGGTGAAGCTACGTCCGAGAATTCGCAAAAAAAAATGGTATGTCTACAAGAAAAATGGGCACGGATGAAAACCCGAAAGGGCTCCGTGAGTAAAACCAGCAGGACTACCCGTAAGTTTGTGAAAACCCGTAAGGGCGCAAACCCATAAAAAATGTGTACACTTGCAGGATCCTCTTGACCTGTAAGGAGAAAATACCTGTGTAAGATCCGTACGACCCACAAAGGAAAAACACACTTAGGAATCTATCCGATTCCTAAGGAGAAGATACACTTACGAGATCCTCTCAACTCGTAAGGAGAAGACACCCCTTATGAGACCCTCACGGCTCATACAATTCAAAAGCCTTAGGTTATAGGGATTTGAACATGTTTCCTAAGCCATCATATGCCCCAAACTGCCCTATAAATAGTTCAATACTAACTCTTGTATACAATCCACGGGCACAAACAAATATGTTCCTACCAAAGGCGAACGATACTTCTCGTATGGGGAACGACACTTGTAAGTCCTCTCGACTTGTAAGGAGAAACACTTTTGCGAGATCATTACAACTTGCATGAGAAAATACCTCTTATGAGTCCTCATGACCCCTAAAGAGAAAATACACCTACGAGATCCTTTCGACCCATAGTGAGAAATACCTTTATGAGACCCTTAGGGCTTATGAAGATTTGAAAGCCTTAGCTAACATGGATCTAAACCTATTTTCTAAGAACTATTGGCCAAAATAGGCAATGGAAAATGATCAGTTTCTCCTGGCAATATTACAGCTATAGCGATACTGATGCCAAAGCTGGTATCAGACTCCAAATTCCTAACCCGCAATAAAAATCAGCGAGTAAAAATAAAATGAAATAGCTGAAATGATTGAGCAGCTTATGAGAAAAATCAATGAGTGAAAATAATAAGGAAATAGCCGAAATGGTTGGGCAACTCGCAATAAAAAGCAGTGATTAAAAATATATGAATAGCCGAATTGATTAGGTGCCGCGAATAATTGGCCGAAATGATTAGGCAAATGCGGTTTTCAAAATAAGAAAAGCTGAATTGATAGAGCATCAGGGAAAATTAAAAATATAATATAAAGAAACATTTTATGCTCTACAGGTATGCCAATACTGACTCCTGTAGACGATCCATGGGCACAAATGAAAAAAGAGGGGACTATATTTTCCACTATACTTCGCCAAACGAAGACCCAAATCTCGATGGCAACATATACAGTGTAACACCCTAGCACGATCGTACGTTATTTAACGATATTAATTAGTATTTTAAATTTATTTAATTATTATTTGTTGGGTTGTGATTGGTTTGAATTGTATATGTGTTTATCAGACCCGACCCCTTTGCGTGAAACTCGTTATAGTGCTAGAGTATCTTTTATTGATATTTATCCATAGACTAAATCTATATGAATCTTAAATGACAGATATATAATATTTAAATTATATATATATATATATTCTGGTAGCCATACGTTAGGAATATTTTCATATATTAATTGTCAGCATGTTATTTAAATATCTCATGATATTATATTGACAATTATCTATTGCAGATAAATCTTAAACATCCTGAGATACCATGTATAATATATTAGATTAGAATATATTCTTTTAACCCTTAGATTTATGGTTTAAGAGGGTTATGTATGTATAGATACAACAACAACTGAGCCTTTTATTCCAAGCATATGAGATGGGCTACATGAACCAACATGAGAATCACGCCGGGTCCAATACATGAATCCTCTGCCTCCACTCACTCCTATCGAACAATATACTTTCATTGAGGCCTTTGGCAACCATATCTTTTCATATCACCTCCATCCATGTTTTCTTCGGTCTCCCCTTCGCCCTTTGACATTGCCTATATCGATAGTTTCCATTCGTCGAACCGGTGGTTTCATAGGTCTGCGTCGCACATGAACAAACTATCTTAGCCAGTTTTCCCGTATCTTTTTCTCTACAGGTGCTCACCAAATTTTACACGAATATTCTCATTTCGCACCTTATCTTTTCTAGTGTTACCACACATCCAACGAAGCACGCGTATCTCAGTTACATGCATCTTCTGTGTGTGATGATTTTTAGGAGCCCAGCATTCTATACCATATAATAAGGCAGACCGAATAGCGCTCCGATAAAACTTCTCTTTCAACCTTAACGGAAAGTTACGATTGCACAAAATCACTGTTGCGCTCTTCCATTTCAACCAACCAGCTTGGATTCTTTGATAAACATCGTTATTGATCTCTCCATCCTTTTGGATGATGGAACCTTATTATCTAAACTGATCGCTTGGTGATATCTCTTATCCTTCCAGTGTTATTCCAATGTGGTCTTGACTTCTCTATTTGCTAAATTTGAAATGCATATATGTTGTCTTGGACCTGCTCAATCTGAACCCCTGAGGTTCCAACGTTTTCCTCCATAACTCTAATTTGGTATTAACCCCTACTTTCATCTCATTAACTAGAACAATATCATCAGCGAATAGCATACGCCAAGGTACCTCATCTTTGATAGTTCTAGTAAGCTCATCCATCATGATGGTAAACAGAAATGGACTTAATGCAGATCCTTGATGTAAGCCAATTGTAATAGAAAAATCACTCATTAGGTCGCCGCATGTTCTGACATTTTTCACTACTCCATCATGCATGTCCTTGATTATGTCAATGTACTTGACGGGGACTCTCTTCTTCATTATTGTCCACCATAATACCTCTCTAGGTACCTAATCGTACGCTTTCTCTAAATCAATAAATATCATATGCAAATCTCTTTTCCTCTCTCCAAAACTCTCGACAGGTTGACGAAGCAAATGAATAGTCTCTATCGTCGATCGTCCAGGCATAAACCCAAACTGGTTCTCTGTTATCCTAACATCCTTCCTTAGCTTGTATTTAATCACTCTCTCTCAAAACTTTATGTTGTGACACATAAGTTTTATTCCACGGTAGTTTGAGTAACTTTGAATGTTACCCTTGTTCTTGTAGATAGTTACAAGGGTACTTTTTCTCCACTCATTTGGTATCTTTTTGGTCTGCCAAATTTTATTAAAAAGATTTGTCAGCCATTTAACGCCTATTTCTCCTAAGCATCTTCATACCTCGATAGGAATCTCGTCTGGACATACCGCTTTTCTTGATCCCATTCTCTTCAAAGCCTCATTAATCTCTAGTATTCTTATTTACGCATAAAATCACGGTTTATATCTTGAGATTGAATGACATGTCCGTCTAAATTCTTAGTAAAGCTCTCATTGAACAATTTGTCAAAATAATCTCTCCACATTTCCTTAATATTCTCATCTCGAACTAAAACCTTCTGATCTTCATTTTTGACACACTTCACTGAACATAAGTCTCTGGTCTTCCTTTCCCGCATCCGAGCAATCCAGTATATATCATGTTCAGCCTCCTTAATGTCTAACTTCTCGTACATCTACTTCTAGACCTTACCTTTAGTTTCCCAAACAGCTTTCTTAACATCCTTTTTAGCCATTTTATACTTCTCAAATCTCTTTGTATCTCTACTTTTTTTCAAATCTTTATAAGAATCTCTCTTTATTTTAATAGCAGCCTTTAATTTTTCGTTCCACCATGATGTGTCCTTAGTGGTGGAGCACCACTTCTCGACTCACCAAGTAGATCTCTAACTACCCTCTTGATACAACTAACTATCTTGTTCTATATTCTGTCTGAATCATCATCAAACTGTCATTCCGCCTCTTGAAATACACGATCTATAAAAGTCTTTTGGTTACCTTCTTTCAGTCTCCACCACTTAATTCCAGGTTCTACCTTACGTCTAATCTATCTAGGTGCTCTTCTAAATCAAAAATTTAGAACTAAAAGTCTATGTTGAGTGGTTACACTCTCACCTGGAACTGCCTTACAGTCGATGCAATAACCTCTATCTATCATTCTCGTTAGAAAAAAGTCTATTTGACTTGAACTTGATCCACTCCTAAAGGTGATAAGGAGAGACTCGATTTTCCTAAACCAAGTGTTTTCTAAAATTAAGTCATAAGACAAGGTAAAATCTAGAATTGAGCTATCTGCTTTATTCCTTTGTCCAAAACCAAAACCTCAATGGATAGTATCAAACCCACTACGACCAGTACCTACATGTCCATTTAGATTACCACCAATAAATAACTTCTCTCCATTAGGTATCCTTTACACCATCTCATCTAAATCCTCCTAGAATAGATGCTTATTACTGTCATCAAGACCTATCTGTGGTATATAAGCACTAATAATATTAAGGATCTCCCCAACTAGAATAGGCTTAACCAGTAAAATTCTATCACCTTTCTTATAATCTCAACTACATCCTCAGGTAACCGTCTATATCTATATATTCATAATATTATTTATTATTAGTACACCATTTTATATATATAATCCGTATATCGATCATTAGTTAACAATCATAAGTGTTAAAATTGCAGTTTATAATGTTATGTAAATTATATCAATAACATGTGGTTATAACAAACTATTATGGTTTGGTTAATCAATAAATTGAAGTGTAGGAATTAATGTGGTTAGTTTTCGGTACATCATTTATTGCACCTAAATAATGGTTACAACTGTATTTCATCATGACCTGTTTGCACGATATTATCATAAATAAACACTTTATTTAATTGAATACAATATCACTGACATACGTGTAACCTGCTAGACTATTACTATTTTGTTATCGTATTAATACATGTTACTTGTACTACTTATTGATACCAACAATCCTGACTTGTTGTCCTGATGGACATGACCTGTTGTCTAGATAGACATAACCTGTACTTGCTTGCTCCTATGTTGGTATTAAGTAGATATTATTCATACCTGATTTGGAAAAAGAAACCTGGGGAAATGGGAAAATCAAAAGTGTAACTGAAGTATAACTTAAAAGGATATTATTTGATTTCGTGGTTCCGAGGGGTAACGGAACAAAATCATTCTTGATTCATACATCTTGCATCCGTGATCCGGGGGGTAACAGGATATATCTTGTGTCCATGGTCCCGGGGGGTAATGGAATATATACTTTTAAGTTACATGGAGGAGAATATTCATTCGTTTCAAATACATGTACGATAGTTAATCTAGAAATACAGATTTTAGGATACACGTGACATGTTTGACTACCTGTAGCCTATTTTTATGACACCAGTTTGTGATTTTGTTTATATTGATAACTCACTCTTGTACGTGACATCCTATATAGCACACTGTTCAGTTTATTATTATGATGATGATATTTATGATGCACTGACGTCTGGGTTTTCCATGGCCCAGTTCCTTTACCCTTATCGCAGGAAGATCAAGATTATTTTGATAGGTAAGCTGAGCAGTGAAGAGCTTTTTTCTGATTTAGTTTAGTGATGTTTTAGATTTATTTTTTAGTTATGGTTTTGTCATTGTGATCCCATAAAGGACGAGGCTAGGATATTATTTCTTGTTGGATCTTTATTTGTTTCCGCTATCTTTCTCGTTATTATTTTATTATGGCAGTTTAGACATGTGATAGATGGATATTTATTTTCTGTTCTTGATATCTGATTGACAGCCGTAATATGACTATGGAAGAATAATTGCTCAACATAGGTAGCATGGTTGGCTTTTTCACGTTCCGTATTTATGTATTTTAAGATGCGGGACATGACAAGATTTTGTTGGTATCAGAGCATAGGTTTTAGATTAGCTGGGTTTGGTTTAAATTTATAGTTAGGTATTGTACCTAATAAACTGACCTGAAAACCCGGATTAGAAATGTGTCCTGCCACATTACAACCTTGCCATTCTTGAATCTATAGTCTATTGACTCCTTGTCTTATTGAATTGTGTTTCTATTGCTAATCTTCTTCAGTGTTCTTAACTCCAGAATCATGGCAAGAAGAGATTCACGGGCATATCAAAGGTGTATATCCACACCGCATTACTTAGGGTCATATGAGGTATGCTAGAGAACCAGAAACGTCAGACGGAGCTGAACCAGCGACACGCCGAGGCTTTCTAAGAGGACTAAAGGAAGGCCTAACAAATTGCTATCACGGCAGCTAAGAGGGCAGCAACTCCTAGACCAGCTCAGCGTGAGGGTACTGTGGCGGACTTTCAGAAGCTCAGTCCGGCCACATTTACAGGGTTATAGGATCCTTTACTGGTATAGCAGTGGCTGGTGGATACAGAGAATCTGTTAGTTGCTGTACAGATTCCGGACGAGAAAAGGGTGAATGTGGTTCGTATCCAGTTGGTGGATTACACTCGCGAGTGGTGACTTTTACACGGTGTTTCTTGGAAAAGTTCTATCTGCAATCTGCTAGAGAAGAAATGGAAGAGAAGTTTATTAGCTTAAAATAGAACGGCGGATCTATTGATACATATGCGGCTGAGTGGACCCGGCTCAATCAATTTGCGGGGCCTTTGGTTGCCAGCGAGGCAAATAGGGCAAGGCGGTTCATGTGTAGTTTGGATGTTGAGATTCAGAGGCATATCACTATGTTGGGACCGATCACTTTCTCTCAGGTTCTCACGGCAGGTAGGGAACAACGGAGATTCTCATTGAGGGTAAAGGGCACTCAGCAGCAAAAGGTTGTGGTGTGGAAGATCTCATATGCACCAACCAGAGCTCATGAACGTAAAAGCATTATGGTTAACCGATAGGGGACAATACCAATGAAAATGCCTTTTGTATCAAATCAGAAAAAGAGTGGTTTATACTTTCTGCCGTCTACCCGGCCACATGCAGAAGGATTGTTGGAGGAACCTTGGATTCTGTTTAGTTTATAGATTAGCTGACCATAAGATTAGTGTATGCCCTTTGAAATTACAGTTGAGAGACGATATTCAGAAAACACCACAAAAGCAGACATATAGGTAGAAGAAGATTACTTAGAGGCCTAATCAGGGACGGGCCTTCACCCGAACGACCGAGGAGGCCAAATCTTCAGACGATATTATTTCAGATATTCTACTTGTTTATAATTTTCCTGCATTGGTATTATTTGATTCTGGTTCATCCCATTGGTTTATGTCGTCCAAATTTATTGGTACACACTCTATTCCACACACGGCCCAATCTAGCAGTTGGAATAAACACACTGAGAACAGGAGAATTATATCTAGTAGTGAATGCAAGGGTTGTTCTGTTGTTATTTTCGGACGGGAGTTGTTCACAGATTTCTTGGTAATAGATACAGGCAGTTGTAACGTTGTCTTGGAAATGGACGTATTTGGTATTTTCCACGCTCACATAAACTATAGAGAAACTTAGGTGATTGATTGTTAGAGTTTTTGCATGCTTAGTTTTAATTACCGCAATCAAGACGGTTTCGCTTGGTAGCTAGCCGGTTGAGTACGGGGCGTCCGCAGGGAGATGGGAATCTTTTTCTATGTGCTCGAACGAGTTAAGTCCAAATGTCCAGATTTGTTTGAGATTAACTATGTGTTGAAATATGTATAAAGAGAGCATGTTAGGATTAGAATTAGGTTAGTTTGAGTTAGAAATCTCTCACTTCTTTCATTGCCACTCATAATATCGGTGTTACGGTAATCGGCAACAACGGGGATTAGCACGACTAGGAAGGAACTTGCGAGTATAAGCTAGGCTTTCCAATTCTTAGTTTCTTCCTTTTGGTCCTTGTCCGTCCGTTCTTGGCTCTTATCCTTAACTTCCGGTTAATTCAACCACAACCGGTCTCGCTAAGGAATCACCGCTATCATGTAGGATAGGGTGCCGTAGGGAGCGGATTGTGGTTCAATTAATGGGAGTCCGAATTAAGATGTTTGGCAAGAAAAGTGTGAGAGAGATTTCCTTCTCTCAAACTTTCCTTATCCTACCTTAACAAGTGAGAAACTACTCACCCATTAACAAGAAAAAGAAAATAAAACAAACGAGGAAGATAGAAAGAAAGGGGTTAGAAAATCACAACTAGCTATTTGAGACATCACTTTGGCAAGGATCATACTCAAGCATCATGGTTGTAAAGATAAAGAAAAATAGAAGAAGAAAGAAAGCAAACAACAAAATAACAACAACTAGATTAGTAAATGAAAATTACAGGCAAGACAATAGAACAAAATTACAACACAAGCATGTTTAAGAAAAGAACTCTTCTTTTATTCATCACTCATAAAGCTCACTACAAGTTTTTATGGAGAAAGATGAAAAGAGGAAGAAGAACTACAAAATCTAATCCTAAAATCTAATACAAAGAAAAGCACACTTAGTTTGGCTTTGAGCTGGGCTATTTATAGGCAGGAAAGTGAAACCCTATGGATACAATCTGATACAAAATGAAGTTACAAAACTGCCCCCAAAATCCGAGTCAACAATGAGTTGACTCGGCCGCGGATCCGCGGCATAAGTGCTATCTTAGCCGCGGTTCCGTGGCCATTTAGTTGAGTTGGGAGACCATCTTCCCAGGGTTCCTCCATGTTGCTTTTTTCTTCTGTTTTGTATACTTGGTTTCTCAAAAGCTCTTCAGTTTTCTTCCAGATTTTCAGCAGATCAAAAAGGTGAATTGATGTGGACTTTTTGCCTTGATTTTCCTGAGCTCCGCGTAGAAGTCTTGGATCTTGTGCTGCCCTTGTGCTTTGTGCATGAAAATAACCATTGATTTGCCATTTTTTCCCTTGAACTGGTAGGCGGCACTATACGGATAGTGCGCGGAGACCCGTATTTATCTGTGGCTGGCGGAAGTCCTGAATTTGTTGTGTTTTTTCATGAATTTCACTGCTTAGAGCTGAGAACCTGTAACCTGCAATTATTTAACAAATACGGATCAAGAGTACCTACCTATATGCAATGTGATCAAGAATGGGCGGTATAAAAATTCAAATATCTGATATGAACAAATACCCCCAAACTTATCTTTTGCTCGTCCCGAGCAAAGCCAATTTATTCACAAAAAGTCCTAACCTCACTTTCGCAGGGAACGCGATTGCACTGAGCTCGTGCAACAAGCCGTTAAATCTCTAGGTGTCCCTAGTAGGAGGTGTGTTGTCTCCTGAGGGTTTTCAGCGGATACTACCCATAAAATCCGATCAAATTGGTCGTCGACTCTTATTCTACAATTCAGCATTCTAGCGAGAAATTCTATCATATTCAACTTAGAAATCATCAAACTGTATTTTTCACTCTTCATATTCATTTAACTTAAGGTCCTATACGTTTTGCCAGTTTATAAAGCTCTTAGCATCTCTTGAGTTTTCCTTCTAAGGCGCAATCTTAACTCAGGAAATTTTCTCATCTTTACTGAAGATATAAGCCCTATCTTTTATTCCTATCTCTCCTCCAAACTTCAATCATATACCCCTACGTGTGTGTAATTATCACCCCTACACTTGGAAATTCAATTCAAGCTATGATACCCTTGCCTTAATACCTAGTACTACTTCTTTTCATTAATGATGGACGGTTTTGCTCATACACCTTTCATACGACTATTAATGCTTCTTGAGGCACTAACATCCGATTACTGAATGTACGAGCTTAAAGCGTAAATAGCGGTCTCCAGGTCTTGTATTTTATTCCTTTTTTTATTTCAAGACCAGATATATTTTCAATGATGCTCTTTTGGTGGTTAGCTTTAATTTCCGGGTTTTTTTCATACTAGGTTTTCAGGCAAGAGTATTTCTAGGTATCATCTACTATCCCAAGTTTCAAGGTGCGTGTATGAGCGATTTGTAGGGTATATATTTTCAGAATTTGGATTTAAGGTTCAGAATTATTTTTCAGACTTACACTTCAAATAGAGCTTTCAATACTCTTTCCTCATTTCGACTTTGCCCAAGAACTGAACTCAAAATTTGCTTATTTCTAAATAAACTGCAAGGACGTATATTTTTTACAGTAAGACTTCAAGAAAGGTTATTTTTAGGGTTTTTAATTTACGAAGTTTAAGATCTAGTTTTTCTAACTAGTCAACCGTCATGTCAAACTCGAGTCAAATATGAACAATATTGAAAAAAAAATTTAAATATTTTTTTAAATTTTTTTATATATTTTTTATGCAATGCAGAAAAATAAGATACGGAATTAAATATGCAAAGAAAAACAAATATTTACAAAAATAAAAAACGTGCAGATGCAATGCAAAAATAACTATTTACAATCAACCCTTACCCCCAAACTTAATTACAGCAGTGTCCTCAATGCTCCATGCGTCGTCGTCTAGACGCGGCCTCACTAGTCCCAGCCTCTCCCCTATCAGTCCCCCATCCCCACGATTGGGCACATTCCTCTCTGGCCAGTAAGGTGCTCATACCCTGTTCCAGGCTTGTCAGTCGCTGATCAAAGTTCGTCAGCATCCCTATCACCCATTTTACCCCCTTATGGGTTCGTCGTATCAAACGCGCTTGCGCAGCGGGGTTTAGCTCTTCATCGCTCGCGGAGGAGCTCGAGCTGGGTGTCTTGGTCGGCACATCCTCGGCCGGCTCAGTGCGCGACCATAAAGCGTGAAGTCGTGTATAGGATGTGGAGACGCCCTCTAGAAGGGGTCGAATGGGAACCACACCATGCATGTAAAATTCAAATTCCTCATCATGGAGGAATTGGCGACACAGTTGTGTCACCAACATCGGACATGGATAATTGGCAGCCTTCTTGCCGGCGCCAATCGAGTGAAGCAACACGGTTCACATGTCATAGCTAGGGTTTTGAGTCATCAATGTGTGCACTATGTGTAGGGATGGTGTAAAAAATGCTGTGTTGTGCGAACTGCCAAAAATGTTTTTTTTTGCCCAACGGCACATAGTTAAAACATTCGCATACAGCGTGCAAGACTGAATTCCTTTTCTGGGCTCCTGATTTCAGTTGGATTTTAACGATCAAAAATATAATTACCGCAATCAAGAACGGCGTCGCTTTGCAGCTAGCCGATGAGTACGGGTCGGTCCACAGGGATGTTGTGAATCTCCTAATCGCTCTTACGAGTTAATTCCGAAGGGTGTTCGGATTGATTATTAAATCTAAAAACTAAATCTATCTATACTAAAATTATCTAGATCTAAATCTTACTAGGGTTAGGTTTAGGAATGGTTTGGAAATGTAAATAAATCTTAACGCTTTCTATACCCAAATAAAGATCTATGAGGAGTTATGGTAATTATAAATAAAGGGGATTAGATCCATTCGGGAAGGTGTTCCTTCCTCTAGGTTCTTGTCCTTCCTTTAGAGATCCTTACCCTAACCTCCATGGAAAACACGCGCAACCGGGCTTTTATACTACGGTATCACCGCTACCTCGAGGGATAGGGTGCCATAGGGCGCGGTGTGTGTGTGTATGCATGGAGTCCTATAGATTATATGTGATGGGTAAGAAAGGGATGAGAGATCCCATCTCTCAAAAGCCTTTCCCAAAGCTAACATCTAAGATAAGGAATTAAAATCTAAACTAGAGCAATTAAATAAAATTACTTACAGATGGCTCTCTCCAAACATCAACACAGTGTTGTCAGATCTGGATTCATGAATTGAAAAGAGGCACCGATGCTCTCCAAAAGAATTCTAAAATTTATTAATGAAGGGAGGCATGAGAAAATACAATGATTTGGGTTCTATTTATAGGACATAGAAACCCTAGGTTACAATTGATTCGCACATCTGCTTTTACAAAAATGCCCTCTAAGAAAAGACCTAGTCAAAGATTTGCGCCGCTTCTGGAATTTTCGTAAAATTTTATTCAATTTTGGGCTCTTGATGGTCGCGGAACCGCGGCCGCAGCAGGGTTTGGGCCGCGGTTCCGCGGCCCAATTGTAGACTTGGACTCTGATTCTTCTGGGCTGGGTTCTGGTTGTCTTGGGCAACTTAATTCTTTAGTTCTTTCTCTAAAATAGCTTCTGGTTCTCTTCCAGAGTTTCCAGTGAATAATTATGGTGAACTTTAACCGTGGCTTTGTAATCTTGGACCTTGCGTTGCCTTGTACTGATCTTTTGTGTAGGCTTGATTAAGATCCTTCTCTTTGTTGGTCAAAGTCTCACTTTTGCATTGTCTTTTATCTTTTTCACTGTTTTAGCTCCAAGAACCTGTAACCTGTAATTATGTAGCAGACATGTGTCAAAAGCATATGTTTATTTATAAAACGAATAAGAATGGGGAATATAATAATACAATATTATGGTATGAACAAATACCCCCAAACTTATCTTTTGCTCGTTCTCGAGCAAACTTAATTTTATTCTCTACAAAAACCTAACCGCACTTTCGTAGGGAAACGTGATTGCACTGAGCTCGTGCAACAAGCCATTAAACCTCTAGGTGTCCCTAGTAGGAGGAGTGTTGTCTCCTGAGGGTTTTCAGCGGATTACACCCACAAAATCCTATCAATTTGGTTTTTTTCGACTTTTGTTCTCCAATTAGGGTTTCTAACAAGGAATTCTATTATCTTCGACTTGCAAATTATCCACCTATATTTTTCACACTTCATCATCATCTAACTTAAGATTATATATGTTCTATAGACTTACTTACCTTTCGGCATCTCTTAAGTTTTCCTACTAGGGTTCCATCTCCACTTAGGAATTTTTATCAACTCTATTAAAGATACAAGTTCTATTCTTCACTCCTATCTCCCATCTAAACTCCAATCACATATCCCTACGTGTGTGTGTGTATATCACCCCTACACTCGGAAATTCAAATCAAGCAATCATACTCTTGTCCGTTGTCCAAAGCACTTATTAATTAGTGAATTTTTAATTGAATTTTGCTTACACATCCTTCATGCGACCGTTAATACTTCTTGAAGTACCAACAACCGATTACAAGATGTGTTTGCACTTTAAAGCGTACTTCCTAGTCTTGTAACACCCAAGGCTTTAGCAATGACTCCCAAACAGTTGGTCTAAGGCACTAGGTGATGAAACACCCTCGCTAAATATTTTTCTATTTTTGCAGCCTTAAGTAATCACAAAAACCAGCGTTCATTTTTTTTTCTTTATTCACTTTTTTTCTTTTTTTTCTTTTCTTCATACTAAGGACTTTAGACAAGAGCATTTCAAGGTCTCCTCTACTATTCCAAGTTTCAAGGTGCGTGAGTGTGCAAATTTGTAGGGTATACATTTTCAGAATCTAGATTTAAGCTAGAAATTATTTTTCAAACTTATACTCTAATAAAAATATCAATACTTTTCCTTCGTTTCGACTTAGCCCAAGAAGTGAACCCAAAATTTGCCTATTTCTAAATAAACTACAAAGGCATATAGTTTCTACTGTTAAACTTTAAGGAAGGTTATTTTTAGGGTTTTTAATTTACTAAGTGTAAGATCTAGTTGTGCCTAGCCAGTTAACCTATTTGTCAAACTCAAGTCAAATATGGCCAAAATTGAATACAATAATTTTTATAATTTTTGAAATTTTCAAATTTTTATGGGTTTTTAAAATAAGTATGCAAATGCAAAAAAATATGTACAAATGAATGCGAAGGAAAGAAGGCTTACCGAGCATACCCCCAAACTTAAACTTGGCAGTGTCCTTACTATCATGTCACACCAAGAGGGTCAAAATTGTTGGCACTCCCCTGTTTATTTATTTACAAAATATTTTTTTTATATTTTTTAATATTTTGAATTTTTTTTATATTTTATAGAAAAAGAAAACAAAAAATATATATACATATATACAACAAGGTTCCCCCCAAACTTAAGCTTGGCCTTACACAAGCCAAAGTTAGCACCAACCATCCAAAAATCTTATCGTGGTAATGGTCGATTTGGTGAAAGAATAGAGTGGAAAGAAAAGAGATGAATAGCACACGAGACCGTGTGGAGGCAGAAACGGGATACGGTCTCGGTGGGGGAGAAGAATGGCGGAAAAAAGAAAGAAGTAGAGTACGATCTTGAGGGTGTAAATCGAGTGAATAAATTAGCACAATTTGTGATGATCGATGTGTTAAAAGCGATTGTGCTAACCTATCAACCCGTCGATAATTGGGGTCAAATCCCTCAAGATTCGCAAGAAAACATGGGTACGCCGAACTTGGTATCGGAGATGAAAGCGTGACGGTCTCTTATACGGTCGGAACAATGGAAGGTAGGGAAGGGAGTGAATTAGGGATAGTCTCATTCTCACCGTAGTAAACTGTCTCGAATTGGAAAGATTCCATCAATGGTTCGAAACAACTGTAAGCAACCAAGTCTGATGGTTCGACTAACTCATCTGAAAATGTAAAGGACTCAAATTCAGGCGGTGAGTCATCAACATCGTCCGAAAAAGTGAAACACTCGTAATCGATATCGTCTGTGAGAACTGTGTCAGATTCAAAGAAATTTTTTAAGCTCACAGTCTTCAAGTGTGATCTTATGCATGGTCGAAATGATGGAAAGGAGGGAGGGTGATTTAAAAGGGTCAAGAGGATGAATTGGAAAATCAGACATATCAAACAAAAATAGTTCAACCTCAATATGATCCTCAATACTCTCCTCAATACTATCCTCATAATTCTCCTCAATATTTAACTCATCCATGCCATTATCATCAAAATCAAGACGCATATGAGGTTCGGGAGAAACATCTAATACCTTGGGATGATGAGTTGAACATAAAATTTCAATCAAATCGATAGGTTCATCATCCGAAATATTCCCGGCGTCTATATCCTCAATCAAGTGAAAATCAATATTTTCTGACACCTCATCAAAAGCATGGATATTTATCAATTCAGGTTCTAGAGTGGACGTGTAAAGATCGAAAGGATTAAGTGTGGTTTCACTCGAAAGGGGTTCTTCACAATCTGGCAAATCAAGCACTACAAAGTCGCACAACTCATCATTTTGGACACATGTTTGAAAATTGGAGTTGTTGGATTCAATTGGATATGGGTAAGTTTGATTTGGAAATCCTATCACATTCTCACTCTGTCCAACCGCCTCCTCATACATTGAAAAATTTGAAGCAAGTTGGAAACTAGCTACCGGTTCAGCAGGTTGCAGAAGGGCGGCTATGGACACTTCCACATTCCTAGTCATTTTGTTTGTTGGTGCAATATAAGCTTCCAACGACTGTTCCAAACTAGACTTGGGTGGTAAGGGGGTTTCGGCAAAAGATTCGAAATTGTTTGGATACGTGAAACTCCCAAAAGGCTGTGTAGAAACAGGGTCTAGTGACGGTGGGAATGTCGGGAAAGACTGGTAGGAAGTGGATGGTTGGACAGGATTAGGATCAACATGTGGATAAAAAGGTGGATGGACTTGTTGATTCCTAGAACTAGATGAGGGGAGAGGGGTGAAAGATCAACGGACATCGGTTTAGGAGTTACAGCAGGACTTGAAAAAGTGGTATCAACATATGAAGGTGGTAAAGGTTGACTTGGTTAACACAAAGTGGGTTGCAAAGTCAAACCGTTTCTCCTAGACGCTTCTATTTGATCTTTCAAAGATATTTTGGGCACGGAGGGATCTTCCTTAAATCGACCGAAACAATTGACGTACGAGGCAAAGTTAGGTTCGGGATACCAAAGTTCGGCAAGAGATTTATGATGTGGGGTACCCATGATAGAAGAATGAGAAAAGAAAGAAGGTAGGTGGTGCAAGTGGGGTGCAAGGATTTCTTAGCGACAAAATTTTTGCAAGTTTTGATAAAAAAAATCGTTTTTTTTTTTCTCTTTATTTGAAACTGTTTGCAACAAAAAAATTTCGATAAAGGGCTTAGACACAAATGCAATCAACTAGAAATGCACAATCATACCTAGATCTAGGGTCACCTAGGTCAGCTAGACAGCTTCTAACTGTTCCAAAGGGCTAGAAATAGGACCTCAAACCGCCTCTTCACCGCCAATTGCGGCCAGGTAAGTGTCAGGTAAGTAGGAGGCTCCCCGCTACAAGTAGCGCTCCTAATTAAGTAACCACTTGCCTCGACACACTTGCCTAGACACCGCAAAGTCAGGTTAGGATAAACGGCTGATGCCTATAACTAGTCCTCTGTCCTATTGAGCTCGAAGTCCTTAGGGCTCAGTCTAGTATTTTTTTAATTAATAGATGGTCATGCATATGCCTTATGTGATTTCTGGGGTCCTGGGAAGGGTGATGAAATCCCCACCCAAACTGAATTGGTCAAAAGCCCCTTAAAGTCCGATTAAAGATATGCAAAACAGTAAATCACTTGTAATCAAATCTTTTTATTTTATGCGCGGCACAAAGAATCCTGCACAAGATTTGTTATTGGAAGGGGGAAGATTTTTTAAGCGCAAAGAATCCTGCAGGAGATTTTTCAGAGGAGATATCAGAGATTTGCAGAGGAGGAGATCAGAAGACTTACAGAGTTTTTTTTTTCCCAAGCCCTGAATCGACCAGGGCGCAGCGGTTCCGAGGCCAGAAGGTGGGTCGCGCGGCGGTTCCGCGGCCGGAATGGGGTCGCGCTTTTTTTTTTTGCACTCCAGATCTCCGCGGTTGACTTGTAGACTCGGTCCTTCAAATTTCTTATGTTCCTCGGTTGTTGTGGTCTTCTATTTGTTCGGATTTGATATTTGCTGTTTTGATCTCTGTAGATTTCCAGATCCGAATTTGTTCGTAAATCCTGCAAAATTCACACAAAAATACCCTTCCCAAAAATAACAGATGATATATTTTTATATTTTTTTGATTTTTCAGATTTTTCAGATTTTTTTAATTTTGATTAACCCGAAATTGCAAAAAGGAAATACCACGCCATCCCCGGCAACTATCTGCTCCCTAGAATAGTCGTCTCTCATTAGAGGTAGGTAATCCTCAAAACGGAAGGGTTGGTCATGGATGGGGAGTCGTGGTATTAAAGTGACTTCATGAATAAAGTTCCTATTGATTAAAATTTCCCGATCCCCCCTCAGTAATCTAAGGTACCCGTGTTGTGCCAAACAACCCTCCTCTATACTATCATAAAAACGGGCAACAAAATCCGGAAGCGCGAATGCGTTCGGATGGTTAAATAATAAAAAGTTCCATCCGCGCCTTCGGATCTCGTCGCCGAAATAACTACCGTAAACGTTATGTGCAAACAACTGGGAGAAATCCCTTTCAAATTGCAGGGTAGGGGCCATGACAGAGAACTGCAGAAATTTATAAAAATTTTACAAAGAGGATCAGAGAGGTGCAAACCTCCTCTGAAAAATTCAGAGGGAGAGGACTCCAAGCGGCGGCGGTTGCACGACAGGAAGGGGTATCGGCGGCGGAAGCACGGCGGTTGGGTGCGATCTCGCTGCAAGGTTGGAGAGGCGGCTAGGGTTTTGAGTTAGGGTTAGGAGGAGGCTCTATAAATGCAGAGAAAGGGTCGGGGTGTTTTTATAAGAATTGTTTGGTTATATGTACAAAAGCCCCCTTAAAAAGAGGAATTTATTTTGTAAAAAATAGTATTTATTTTTCATTTATTTAATATAACCGAATATTTACAAAAACACTCCCCGAAAAATTTTTTCCTTTTCTTTTTTCTTTTTTCTTTTTTTTTTCATTTCTACAAATAATTACAAGTGGGAAATAAAAAAAAAATTTAAAAAAATGGTATAAACATACCCCCAAACTTTTTTAAAACAGTGTTTCCACAGTTTATGGCTGGATAACCGAAGTCTGGTGGTAAGCGGAGGAAGATTAATCCATGTAAACTGACTCCTGCAAGATCATGAGCTCCTCCGATGGGTCCGCGGTGAGGAACGGTTTTAGCCTGTGTCCGTTCACTTTGAATAGTGAACCATCCTCTGGATTTTCCAAATCCACCGCACCATGCGGATATACGGTCCGCACAAAAAATGGCCCTTTCCAGCGAGATCGGAGCTTACCGGGATGTAAATGTAGCCGGGTGTCGTAAAAAAGTACATGTTGACCATGTGTGAAAGTTTTGCGCGTAAGGTGTTTATCGTGAAACACCTTTGTTCGGTTCTTAACGACAACCGCGTTTTCGTAAGCTTTATCCCGAAGCTTGTTCAATTCGTTTAACTGCAGATTTCGATGGCTGCCCGCATCTTCAAGAGATAGATTCAGCTCCTTTATCGCCCAAAATGCGCGATGCTCGATTTCCACTGGAAGGTCGCAAGCCTTTCCGTAAACAAGCCGATAAGGAGACATACCAAGATCAGTCTTATAAGCAGTTCGAAATGGTCAATGAGCATCAGTGAGTTTTAAATACCAATCCTTACGGTTCTTGGAAACCTTCTTCTCCAATATCTGCTTGATTTGCCGATTCGAAACTTTGGCTTGCCCGCATGTTTAGGGGTGGTAGGGCGTGGACAGCTTATGATTAATGGAATATTTCCGCATTAAGGCCTCGAAAGTCCTATTACAGAAATGAGTTCCATTGTCGCTAATGATCGCGCGGGGGTGCCCAAACCGAGAAAAGATGTTTTCCTTAAGGAATCTAACGACAACCTTGTTGTTTTAGTCCGGCTGGGCACGGCCTCGACCCATTTAGAGACATAATCAACAGCTACATGAATATACAGGTTCCCAAAAGAGCTGGGAAACGTCCCCATGAAATCAATCCCCCAAACATCGAAAATCTCGACAACCAAGATTGGTTGGAGCGGAATTTCGTTTCTCCTGGATATCCGGCCCAAGTGTTGGCACCGGGAGAAAGTCTTACAGTAATCATGAGCATCTTTGAAGAGTTGTGGCTAGTAGAAGCCATACTGCAAGATCTTCTCGGCTGTATTTCTGGGGCCAAAATGCCCGCCACACGCTTGATCGTGGCAAAATGACAACACACTCTTGAACTCATTATCATGAACACACCGATGAATAATCTGGTCGGGACAGTACTTGAACAGATATGGTTCGTCCTAGTAAAAGTATTTTACTTAGGATAAGAATCGAAGTCTGTCCTGACTAGACCATTCATTTGGTAGTAATCTTATTGCCAAATAGTTCACAATATCTGCGAACCAGGGTTCCCACGATACTGTCAAGAGCTGTTCATCCGGAAAAACGTCGTTTATTAGAAGTGGAGGCGTTGGCGAAGAAGGAAGTCGTGAAAGATGGTCGGCGACTACGTTTTCACATCCTCTTTTGTCCTTGATGATAAGGTCAAACTCTTGAAGTAAGAGGATCCAACGTATCAGCCGAGATTTTGCGTTCTTCTTCGCAAAAAGATGGCGCAGAGCTGAATGGTCTGTGTAGACGATGACTGGAGAGCCAATCAAGTAAGGCATGAACTTTTCTAAAACAAACACAACAACCAATAATTCCTTCTTGGTTGTTGTGTAATTTAGTTAGGCATCGTTCAGGGTTTGGCTATCATAATAGATTACGTGCGGCATTTTATCGATGTGCTGTCCAAGGACCGCACCGATGGTAAAGTTAGATGCATCGCACATAATCTCAAAGGGATACGTCCAATCAAGAGAAGAAAGAACGGGAGCAGAAGTGAGTGAGCTTTTTAGTGATTCAAACGCAGTCACACAGCTCGAGTTGAAGTCAAATGTGGTATTCTTGGCCAGCAGAAGAGTCAAGGGCCTAGCAATCTTGCTAAAGTCCTTGATAAACCGTCTATAGAACCGGCATGGCCATGGAAAGCTCGGATGTCTCTGACGCATCTGGGAGGAGGGATATTGGAAATGACTTCAATCTTTGCTTTGTCTACCTCAATGTTTTTTTGCGAAATGATATGTCCTAGGACAATACTTTCGCGTACAATGAAGTGGCACTTCTACCAATTCAAAGTGATGTTTTTATCCTTACACCGGGTAAGGACAGCGTCGAGATACAGCAAACACTCATCAAAGGAATCTCCGAAAATGGAGAAATCATCCATGAAGATCTCTAAGAATTTTTCCACCATGTCTGAGAAGATTCCCATCATACACCACTGGAAGGTAGCAGGCGCATTGCATAACCCAAAGGGCATGCGGCGATATGCAAACTTGCCGAAAGGACAGGTGAACGTGGTTTTGTCCTGGTCCTTTTCGGTGATGGGAATCTGGTTATAGCCGGATTAGCCATCCAAAAAGCAGTAGTACTCGTGTCCAGCCAATCGTTCTAGCATTTGGTCAATGAATCGTAGCGGAAAGTGGTCCTTCCGCGTTGCGGCGTTGAGTTTTCTATAATCAATGCATACTCGCCACCCGGTTTGGGTGTGAGTAGGGATTAACTCGTTTGACTCGTTGGTGATGACCGTTATGCCTAACTTCTTAGCGAGAACGTGAATGCGGCTGACCCACTGGCTATCAGAGATAAGATAAATGATACCACTATCCAGACACTTGACGATCTCTTTTTTCACAGCCTCCTTCATGACGGAATTGAGTCGCCTCTGTGGATCCCTGGCCGGTTTGGTATCATCCATCATATGAATATGATGTTCAACGATCAAGGGACTAACCCCCTTTGATGTCTGCCATTAACCAGCCAAAAGCTTGTCGATTGCTGTGCAAGACCGTCAGAAGGGCTTTCTCCTACTTTGGAGCTAGAGAAGCCGAGATGATGACAGGGAGGGCCTCGTTCTCACCTAAGTAAGCATGCTAGAAGTGAGACGGCAACGGCTTGAGTTCGAGCGTTGGAGGTGAAACGATTGAAGGCAAGATCAATGAAAATGTCTCGAACTCAAAGCATTCTAACATAGGCTCAAAACGAGTGTAAGCGACCGAGTTGGATGGTTCAGCTAACGCATCCGAAAATTCAAAGGATTCAAGCTCGGGTGGCGACAAGCCAAGATCGTTCGAGAAAGGGAAACACTCATAATCACTGTCAGGAGCAGAAGCAGCAGTAGGTTCAAAGAGGAATGCACTAGTGGCATCAAGATTGCTGTGATCGAACAAAAACTCCTCAAATTCACAGTACTCTGGGGTGATCTCCTGGATTGAACAAACGTCTAGTATATGAGCATTAGGTTCAGAGGGCTGATTCCCCAACTTAAAAATGTTGAGTTCAATTGTCATGTTTCCAAAAGATAAGTTCATCGAACCATTTCGACAATTGATCACAGCATTTGAGGTTGCAAGGAATGGACGACCGAGTATCATCGGAATTTAATTCCGGGGGTTAGCTACAGGTTGTGTGTCTAAGACGATGAAGTCAACGGAGAATATGAAGTCCCCAACCTTTATTAACACATCCTCTAGCTCACCCTTAGGATGGGTGATAGATCGGTTGGCCATTTGGAGAGTACAGTGTGTGGGTTTCAACTCTCCTACACCTAGTTGCTCATATACAGAGTACGAAAGCAGGTTAACATTGGCACCAAGATCCAAAAGTGCACGGTTGATGTTCTTATCTCCAATGGTTATTGAAATCGTAGGACAGCCAGGGTCCTTCCATTTTTAAGGTAAAATTTGGGTAAGAGCATCACTCACAGCACTAGCTAAGAAAACCCTCTTGGGTACCTGAGATTTCCTCTTTTTAGTGCACAAGTCCTTCAAGATTTTTGCATAAGAAGGGACTTGTTGGACTGCATCTAAAAGGGGAATGTTGATGTTAACCTACTTAAACAACTCCAGAATCTTCTTCATTTGTGGATTTTGTTTATTAGACCTCAACCGGTTTGGAAATGTAACGTTTTTGAAATTGGTTGAGTCCAATGCTTGTGGAGGAGATTATGGAGTTGGAACAGATCCCAGAGCTGGAGTTTTCTTGGAGTGAGATGTGGGTCCGTTCGGAGCAGCAGCAGAAGAAGAAGAGCATTTTGAAGAATGGAGAACATGCTCAGAAGAAGAAAAAGAAGAAGAAGAAGCGGCCGGGGTGTCATCATCTGTGCCGACGTTGTTGTGCAGCATCCTTCCCGATCTCAACGTAGTAACGGCACTCACATTATGGTTCTGTTGTTCAATAGCAAATGTACATTATGTGGGTGCCCAAGATTTGGGAGTGGTTAAGATGGAAGCTTCCCTTTCTCTCGCTCGCTTAAAGCCGCATTCAGTTGGGCAATCTGGGATTCGATGGTTTTGATGCTTTGCCCCTGTGCAGCAGTGTGTTGCACCAAAGACTGAATTAAGGACTGGATGTTGGCGGTGGATTGAGTTGATTGCTTTACAAACGCCTCCAGACTCCGTTCTAGTGAGGAAACCTAATCTTTGTTTGACGGAACAAAGTTGTTTTGAGGAAAAGAAATGTTGGGTGCAAAATTGTTCGTCGGATTTTGAAAAGGTTTGGGTTGGAAAGGCAGCTGATATTGAAGTTGAGTTTGTTGCTGAGCTTGTTGTTGCGGAGGATGAGGCCTCTGGAAGTTGTTGTGGCCTTGGAATTGATGCTGGTTCTGATTCCAAGCGAAATTGGGGTGGTTCCTCCAGCCGGGATTGTAAGTGGAAGAGTATGGATCATTTCTTGGTCTTTGCTGAAATGCAGTATTGACCTGATCCTGTCCTTGAGCAGGTGGGTTGTAAGGACACTCTTCGGTCAAGTGTGATGGGTCAAAACAACAAGCGCGGATGGTATGAGGGAGAAGAGCAGGGGCAGGAGAAGGAGATGAGAATTTGTTCTTGATTGTTTCCAATTTTCGTGTTATTGCTGCCATCTTGGCCTTCATTGCAATTGAGATATCGAGTTGATGAACTCCTGCCCTAGAGAGACCAGGAGAAGTAGAAGAAGAAGAAGTGTTCGGTCTGGTGCTTTCCTACCAAAGCGTTTGTTCTGCGAGATCGTCGAAGAATTGCCAAGCTTCCTCGTCAGATTTGGATAGGAAGTGGCCTTGACAAATGGTCTCCAGCAACTGCTTAGTTGCTGGATTCAGGCCCTCATATAAGGTCTGGCAAAGTTGCCATCTCTCAATACCGTGATGAGGGCACTGAACAAGAAGGTCTTTGTATCGGTCAAAGCATTTCCAAAAGGGTTCGGTAGGAAGCTGGGAAAATTGGTTAATTTCGTTTCGGTTTCTCGCGGTCTTGTGGTTCGGGTAGAACTTTTTAAGAAACGCTTTTACAAACTCATCCCAACTGGTTATGGAATGCAATGCGGTGCTATACAGCCACTTCTCAGCAAGGTCACACAGAGTAAAAGGAATGACTCGTAGACGTATAGCATCGTCGGACAGTTGGGTTGTCTTCATCATTGCACAGACATTCTGGAATTTGTTGATGAAGATGTAGGCATCTTCGGATTCCAGCCCATGAAATTTGGGCAACATGTTGATGAAGTGGGGCTTAATTTCAAAATTATACCCATTGACCGGCGGAAGTGAAAGACGGGTAGGGAGTGTAGAGCGGGTAGGATATAAACGACCTTGGAGCGCGATTCGCTGTGGCACTACAACAGGGGGTGGTTGCGGGTTATTCGCACCCAGATGAGGTGGAATCAGTCCCGGGGGAGGTAAAGGGATGTTAGAAGGAAATCCTGACATCTCAGAAGAAGAATTTGGTGATGGTGAAGGTGAAGGCGAGGATGTATGAACAGGATCCCGGTCAACGTCAGAGTTGGCCGGCAAAGGAAAAGGTGAAAGAGGTGTGGATAGAGTTTCGATGTCGGAGTCGATCGCATAGTCGGTAGCGACTAACAAAATACGGACTAGACAGGCACTACTGTCCCGGGTCCAACCGGACATACACTAAACGAGTTTAGTATAGTCAAAGCATAGAATGTGAAGGTAAGAAAACGTCAATGGAGAAATGCGGAAGAAAAGTGGGTGAATTGGGATTCTGGCGACAAAGGGCAAGTTTTTATAAAAGTTTTTGTTTTGTTGTTTTTTTTTCTTTTTTTTCCGAAAGAGTTTTGCAAAAATATGTACGGACTTACGGCACAACTTCAAACAATCATAGTCAAAACATGCACAATCATACCTAGAGCTATGGTCTTCAAAGTGCACTAGACTGCTCCTAACTGTTCCAAAGTGACAAGTTGTGAGATAACACTCAAACCGTCTCTTAACTGCCAATTGTGGCCAGGTAAGCACACGTGAGGAAAGGAGGGTTCCGCTCATGAATCACCGTGAGACGGGCCTTTTAAAATAACCTTTCTCACTTGTCTAGCCTAGGCACCAAAAACTCAAGTTTAGATAAACGATCGAATGCCCACAACATTTTTCTGTCCTGTTGAGCACGACAGTCCTTAGTTGGATGAGTCTAGATATTTTTTAATTAAGCTCAAGGGTAATGTGTTTGCTTTTAGTGATTTTTGGGGTCTTAGGAAAGGTGATGAAATCCCCACCCAATCTGAATTGGTGTTATAACCCTTTAAAGTTCGTATTATTTATGCAAAACAGTAACAAACAAAAATCTAAAACACTTGCCAAAAATTTATGTGGCGGCGGCGCAAAGAATCCTGCACAAAAACAATTTTATTGGAGAGGGGTAGAGAGTTTGTGCAAAGAATGCTGCAGAAAGAAAAGTTCAGTGGAGTTCAGAGGAGATGAGAAGTGGGCTGGAATACTCACAGAGAAAATTGGGTGCTGACGTCACACTTTGACCGCGGTTCCGCGGCCAAATAAGCACTTGTGACACCGTTCCGCGGCTGTACAGTCACTTCTGAACTTCAAATTTCTTCCCTGTGCTGATTTGGGTCTCCTCTTCCTTTTTAGTGCCCCTGAATCTTGATTTGGTCACTGAATTTGCTCCAGAATTTTACAGTAGACCGTTGTTCCGTCTTGATCCGTCGCGCTGCAGCCACGAGATATGGGTCTAACTCCCCACGACTTTGGCACTGAACTTGACCTTCTTCCTATCAGGCACACTTGCACAAAAACTAATCAAAAATAACAAAATGATTTTTACAATATATTTTTTTGTTTTTTGTTATATGTATATTCACAAATTAACCCGAAATTACACAAAGAAATAAACTACCGTCTCCCCGGCAATGGCGCCATTTGATTGTTAGAGTTTTTGCGTGCTTAGTTTTAATTATCGCAATCAAGACGGTTTCACTTGGTAGCTAGCCGGTTGAGTACGGGCCGTCTGCAGGGAGATTGGAATCTTTTTCTATGTGCTTGAACGAGTTAAGTCCAAATGTCCAGGTTTGTTTGAGATTAACTATGTGTTGAAATATGTATAAAGAGAGCTTGTTAGGGTTAGGATTAGGTTAGTTTGAGTTAGGAATCGCTCACTTCTTTCATTGCCACTCTTAATATCGGTGTTACGGTAATCGGCAACAACGGGGATTAGCACAATTAGGAAGGAACTTGCGAGTATAAGCTAGGCTTTCCAACGCTTAGTTTCTTCCTTTTGGTCCTTGTCCGTCAGTTCTTGGCTCTTAGCCTTAACCTCCGGTTAATTCAACCACAACCGGTCTCGCTAAGGAATCACCGTTATCATGTAGGATAGGGTGCCGTAGGGAGCAGATTGTGGTTCAATTAACGGGAGTCCGAATTAAGATGTTGGGCAAGAAAAGAGTGAGAGAGATTTCCTTCTCTCAAACTTTCCTTATCCTACCCTAACAAGTGAGAAACTACTCATCCATTAACAAGAAAAAGAAAATAAAACAAACGAGGAAGATAGAAAGAAAGGGGTTAGAAAATCACAACTAGCTATTTGAGACCTCACTTTGGTAAGGATCATACTCAAGTATCATGGTTGTAAAGATAAAGAAAAATAGAAGAAGAAAGAAAGCAAACAACAAAATAACAACTACTAGATTAGCAAATGAAAATTACAAGCAAGATAATAGAACAAAATTATAAGACAAGCATGTTAAAGAAAAGAACTCTTCTTTTATTCATCACTCATAAAGCTCACTACAAGTTTTAATGGAGAAAGATGAAAAGAGCAAGAAGAACTGCAAAATCTAATCCTAAAATCTAATACAAAGAAAAGCACAGTTAGTTTGGCTTTAAGCTGGGCTATTTATAGGCAGGAAAGTGAAATCCTAGGGATACAAAATGACGTTACAAAACTGCCCCCAAAATCCGAGTCAACAATGAGTTGACTCGACCGCGGATCCGCGGCAGAAGTGCTATCTTGGCCGCGGCTCTGTGGCCATTTAGTTGCATTGGGGGACCATCTTCTCAGGGTTCCTCCATGTTGCTTTTTTCTTCTGTTTTGTACACTTGGTTTCTCAAAAGCTCTTGAGTTTTCTTTCTGATTTTCAGCAGATCAAAAAGGTGGATTGATGTGGACTTTTTGTCTTGATTTTCTTGAGCTCCGCGTACAAGTCTTGGATCTTGTGCTGCCCTTGTGCTTTGTGCATGAAAATGACCATTGATTTGCCATTTTGTCCCTTGAACTGGTAGGCGGCACTATACAGATAGTGCGCGGAAACCCGTATTATCTGTGGTTGGCGGAAGTCCTGAATTTATTGCGCTTTTCATGAATTTCACTTCTTAGAGATGAGAACCTGTAACCTGCAATTATTTAGCAAACACGGATCAAGAGTACCTATCTATATGCAATGTGATCAAGAATGGGCGGTATAAAAATGTAAAAATCTGATATGAATAGTGATTTTCTAAATACCCGAACATCCGGAGTTCGAATTCTTTGGGGGCGGCAAATCGGTCGGGCCATTCGAATTTAGGGCTAAGCTGACAAATGTCGTTTTTTCATTGATGTGTTCAAGTACATCTCGATTTTACCGCCAAAACGATATGTCGAGTTCTCGATTGATCTCATTCCTGAAGTAGCGCCAATTTCAAAAGCTTATTATTTGATGGCACCGGTAGATATGGAAGAGATATAGAGACAGGTTTTTGAATTATTAGAGAAGGGTTGGATTCATAGCAGCGGTTCACTGTGGGGAGCTCCAGTTCTTTTAGTCAAGAAGAAAAATGGCACGCGGAGAATCCGCATCGAATATCAAGAGTTAATCGGGTTACCATCAAGAATAAGTACCTAATTTCTCGCATAGGCAAATTATTTGATCAACTCAGTGGAGAGAGAGTATTCTCAAAATTAGATTTGCTATCAGATTATCACTAAGTTCGAATGAAAACAAATGACATTTGCAAGACGGCGTTTTGAACTCGATACGGGCATTACGAGTATCTAGTTATTCCATTTGGAGTTACTAACGCACCGGCGATATTTATGGACTTGATGAATCAGATCTTTTCACCATTTCTAGATCAATTCGTAGTGGTATTCATTGATAATATTCTGGTCTACTCGAGGAGCAAAGAAGAGTATGAAGAACACTTAAGGATCGCACTGCAGACGTTGAGACAAGAAAAGTTGTACGCTAAGATGAGCAGGTGCGAGTTTTGACTTGATGAAGTGAAGTTCTTGGGTAAGGTTGTATTCGAAGATGAAATTTCAGTTGACCCTGAAAAGATTGCAGTTGTTCACAATTGGCCGACTCCAAAGAATATAGGGGAGATCAGAAGTTTCCTTGGGCTTGCTGGATACTATCGAAGGTTTATGAAGAACTTCACTCGGATAGCAGAACCCTTAACCAAGTTAACACGAAGGGATGTACCGTTTGTTTGGTCCAAGAAGTGTGCGTTAGCTTTAGAGGTGCTGAAGCAAAGGTTGAGAATCGCTCCTATTTTAACCATGCCAGATGGTTCCGGAGGATTAATTATTCATAGCGAAGCATCTGGGAAAATCTTAGGATGTGTTTTGATGCAGCATGGAAAGGTTGTAACTTATGCGTCGAGGCAGTTGAAGACTCATGAGAAGAACTATCCAACTCATGACTTGGAATTAGCAGCAGCTATCTTTGCACTAAATATTTGGAGACACTATTTATTGGGCGAGAAGGTTGAGGTTTTTAATGATCACAAGAGCCTAAAGTATGTGTTCACACAGACAGAGCTCAACATGAGGCAGCGTAGGTGGTTGGAGCCGATGGCCGACTATAATCTTGATCTAAAATACCATCTGGGGAAAGTAAATGCAGTTCCGGATGTTTTACGTCGGTTGCCAGCAATACGGATGTTGACTTCACAGAAAGATATTATAGCGGATTTTCAGAAATTCGAGTTGGAGCTCGTACTACTAGATTCTTCGAAACAATTGATGCAATTGTGAGTACAGTCATCGTTTGTACCACCCTAGTTTATTTATACCATATTTTATTTGGGTATTTTCTAATCTTGTGACTATTTCTTGATTATTATTGTTTTGGGGTGCGGATGATGCATTTGGTATCTGTGGTTAGTATCCGACCCGACCCGCATACCTAAAACCCATCTTAATTCTAGATTACGTCATATATTTGCTAGTACTAAGGATCCGTGCACGTTTAGATTTAATACACACCTATATATTTTATTCATCTACATATCTTCTAAATAATACAAATAATAGTCAAATAAATTTTTTTAAATATTTAGCATGGCCTGTATCATACACCATACCCTATGGTCGCATCCAGACATCATGTCCTGCCCAGATTGATAAAACAGACTCGTTTGGATTGCTACGTGATTTTACGTATATCCGTTCTTGGGGGTATGCATTTTATCTAACCGGACGTCGTATGATTGATACGCTTTTGGCGTGTCGTGTTTTTAAAGTTCTAAAGTTAACAGCAATCAGGACGACGTCGCGTGTAGCTAGCCACGATGAGTACGGGTCGTCCGCAGAGAGACGGTGCGTTTTAAGTTCTTGTTATCATGAGTTAATGTGCGTGGCGGAATGTTCGTTTCTAACCTATGTGTTTATATGCAAGTATAAGTTTGTTAGGAAATAGCTAGGTTAGTGTAAGTTATGGATTTCCATACTAAATCCTTTGTGCCGAACTTGACTATTGAAGCTAGAGCAATCGGCAACAACGTGGATTAGGATACTTAAGCACGGTATTAGTGAAATCCGGTTTATTGACCCTTGTCCATCCGTTCTTTTCTCTTGGCTTTCGCCTCCGGCCAAACCGAACACAATCGGTTGCGGTTAGGGATCACCGATACCATGGTAGGGTAGAGTGCCTAACAGAGCGCTTGCGTATTGTTTGAGCGGAGTTCAATTGAAAAATAATGGGCAAAGGAAATGAGAAACGAAAAACTTAACTTACACAACCAATCTTTTTTCTAACAACACCATCTTCACAAACATCAAAACCACAAAAAGAGAGAGCAAATGAAAAGATAAAAGAAAAGAGCAACATTACAAGAAAGTAAATGGCATGGAAATAAAATGCAAGTAAGTAAATGGAAAGAATGTAAATGCAAGTAAGTAAAAGAGACAAATAATACTAAGAACCAAAAGCACAAAAGAAAGCTTCATTAACTCAAAGTGACAATACAAGCCATGGGTTCAATAACCTAAGCTTAAACTTGCAAGCTCAATGAAAAGGTTGTAAGATCAAGAGAAGGCAAGGAACTCAAGGCAACTAGCTATGTACAAAAGAAAAAGAAAACAAAGAGAAAAAGAGTTGTGAATCAAAAGTATACAAAGTATCCCTTTGTGCCACTATGTACAAGAACTAAAATGAAAAAGAAACAAAAAGAGTATGAAGTCTTGGACCCTTTTCCCTTGCTCACTCATCTGTCTTTTATAGGCCAAAAATAAGATTAAACAAACATTACAAACAAGTTGATGTGACAGCAAGGGAGAGTCAGCAGCAAAATGGGGCTAATTGGGGCTAGGGAGACCGGCGAGATCGGGAAATATGGGCATGTCGTCGGTCCAAATCCGAGCAACCTTGCTCTTGTTGGTTGTATGGTCTTGTGTTCTCTCGACAATTCCACTGGTATTTCTTGATTTATCTATATAAACTTGGGTTGCACTCAGGGATTTAGAGGGAAACTTGATGCTTTTTAAATCACATCACATCTTTTTGCATTTAACACACATCACCTCACATGTGTCCACTTGCACCAAGGCAGCCCCCTCTCTAGGTCCATGTACCAACAAGCTAGTGTACACACTTGTATGTGTTGGACCATTTAGATAAAAAGTGTGTACATATGCATGTTGCAAAAAGAAACTCTTGAAATATCGATCGGTTTGCAGTTCCGGTTGCAGTGTCGGCTCACAAACGTTATATCCGTGATTTTGAGTGTGTTTCCAGTATTGTGTCAGGGATACCCGTAATCTGTATTTACTGAGCAGACACTGGTTAATATTACCGATATATACAAAAAATAGATAATGAATGAGTAGTATTAAAATGCAGTTTTCTGTGATAAACAAATACCCCCAAACTTATCTTTTGCTCATCCCGAGCAAAACAAACAAAATCCTAGCCTTACTTTCGCAGGAAACGCATTTGCACTGAGCTCGTGCAAAAAGCCGTTAAACCTTTAGATGTCCCTAGTAGGAGGAGTGTTGTCTCCTGAGGGTTTTCAGCGGATTACACCGACAAAATCCCGTCAAGCTAGTTTCATAAGTTAACATCGATTCTACTCCTACAGTTTAGTATCTTGATTAGAAATTCTATCATGCTAAGTTAGAAATATTCCACCCTTATGTTTCACGTCTCATATTTATTCAACCTCAGATCCTATACGTTTTTACAGTTTAAGAAGATCTCGGTATCTCTTGAGTTTTCCTTCTAAAGTGTTGTCTCCAATCAGGGATTTTTATCATCTTTACGGAAAACAAAAGTCTTATTCTTTATCCCTATCTTTCCTTCAAACATTGATTGTATACCCCTACATGTGTGAAAAATTTCACTCTTACACTTAAGAATTCAATTCAAGCTATAGTACCTTTTCCCTGATGCCTAATACTACTTCTTTCGTTAATGATCGACGATTTTGCTCACACACTTTTCATGCGATTATTAATGCTTCTTGAGGCACTAACAGCCGATTGCTGAATGCATGAGCTTAAAGCGTAAATAGCAGTTTCCAGGTCTTGATTTTATTTATTTTTTTCTTTTCTTTATTTTTTCTTTTTCAAAACCGGATATATTTTTCAATGATACTCTTTTGGTGGTTAGCTTTAAATACTGTTTTTCTTTCATACTAAGCTTTCAGGCAAGCGTATTTCTAGGTATCCTCTACTATCTCAAGTTTCAAGGTGCGTGTATGTGCAGTTTGTAGGGTATATACATTCTAAATTGGGACTCAAGAATAAAAACTATTTTTCAGACTTATCCTTCAGTAAAGCTTTCAATACTTTCCCTTCATCTCAACTTAACTCAAGAACTGAACTCAAGATTAACTACTTCTATAAAAAAAATGCAAGGACGTAAACTTACCATGGTTAAACAGAATGAGGGTTATTTTTAGGTTTTTCAATTCCTAAGCCTAGGATTTAGTTATTTCTAACGTATCAACTAAACTTTCGGATTAAAAATCTAAGTTACCCTATTAGCTAACTTGACGACAACGTTTTTATATTTTTTTGGAATTTTTTTTGATTTTTGTGGGTTTTGTAATAAGTATGCAAACGCAAAATATATACATGAATGCGAAGGTAGAAAGCTTACCGAGCACACCTCCAAACTTAAACTTGACAGTGCCCTCACTGTCAGGCTATACCAAGAGAGTCAAAACTGTCGGCGCTCCCCTGAATTTTTTTTACAAAACAAAAAGCAAACCAAAAATATATACACCAAAAAGATCCTCCACCAAACTTAAGTGAAACAGTGTTGCTACTGTTTAAGTGTTAAAGTTCAGGATTAGGGGGGAGAGAACAGTATCAATCTATACAAGGCCTTATATAGGCCAAAAGTTAGCACCAACCATTCAAAAATTTTATCGGGATAAAGCCTGGGCTGGTGAAAGAATGCGGAGAGGAAAGAAATGGAGATACGCGAGACCGTATGCGAATGGAAGCGGTGTACGGTCTCGGTATCTGAGGAGAAGAAGGGCGGAAGGGAAAAAGAAGTGGAATACGAACTTGAGGGTGAAAACGGAGTGAATAAATTAGTACAATTTGTAATGACCGATATATACATAAAGCGATTGTACTAATCTACCAATCCGTCGAGAAATGGGGTCAAACCTCTCAAGATTCGTGAGGAAACATGGCTAGACCGAACTTGGTAAACCTGACACGGGAAATGAAAGTGATACGGTGTCTTGCAAGGTCGGAACGATGAAGAGGGTGGAGGGGAGTGATTGAGGAATGGGATCGGTTAAACGTTCAGGAGGGTGTACACGGTCAATGAAAGGGATAGGGTGAATTGGAAAATCCGACTCATCAAGTAAAACTGGTTCCTCCATAAAAATTTCCTCAAAATTTTCCTCAAAATTAAGCGCATCCATGCATTTGCCATCATCAATATCAAGACGCATATGGAGTTCGGGAAAAACAGTTAATGACTCGGGATGATTTCCACACGGAAGTGAAAGGACATGATGAATTGGTGGGAAAAAATCATCCAAAACTGTGGGTGCAACATCAAAAATATTCCCCACGTTAATATCCTCAATCAAGTGAAAAACAATTTTCTTAAACACCTCATCTAAAGCATGGATTTCAATCAATTGTGATTCTAGGATGGAGGTCTAGAGGTCAAAAGGATTGGGTGTGGTTTCACTTGACAGGGTCCCTTCACAATCTGGTAATCAAACACTACAAAGTCGCACAACTCATTAATCATTCTATCTACAATTGGTGAATCATTTGGGACGTTCGATAGGCTTACAAAACTGGAGTTGTGGAATTAAATTTGGAACGGGCAGGTTTGATTTGGAAGGGTGTACAACTCACTCTCACCATTCAAATTTTCAATCTGTCCTACCGCCTCATCATACATTGGAAAATTTGGAGCTAGTTAGAAACTAGCTGCCGGTTTGTTAGGTTGTATGAGGGCGCCCATGGACGCATTCAAATCCATCATCTGTTTGTACGACGCTACCCAAAAGTCTTTCAATGACTGTTCTAGACTAGACATGGGTTGTGAAGGGGTTTCAGTAAAAGATTCAAACTCGTTTGGATACTGGAAACTCCCAAAAGGTTGTTCAGAGGACATGTCTAGTGAGGGTGCAAAAGTTGGGTAGAATTGATAGGAATCGAATGGTTGAACAGGGATAGGATCAACATTATGATAAGAAGGTGAATCGAATTATTGATCGAATGAATTGGAAGTGGTGAAAGGAGTGAAAAAACGGCTACGGGATTGTTCAATATGTTCAGCAATAGACATAGGCCTTGAAGTTACAACAGGACTCTCAAAAGAGGTATCAACGTAAGAAGGTGGGGAAGGTTGAAACGGTTGACACAAGGTGGATTGTGGAGTCCAGTTGTTTGTCCTAGATGCGTCTATCTGATCTCTCAAAGAAAGTTTGGGCATGGATAGATCGTTCGAAGTTCGACTAAAGCAAGAACCGTAAGAAGTAATGTCTGGTTGTGGGTACCAACGTTCGATAAGAGTCTTTCTAGGTGGGGTACCCATAATATGAAGAGAAGAAGAAAAAGAAGAAGAGTAAAATGAATGTGTGTTTTTTTATAAGTTGGTTATTAACAAAAGAATGAAATATACATAAAAAAATAATCACGACACAAAATACCATACACCTAATTCGTTGTAATTGGTGATATTTGAGAAAATCACCTGGGGTTTTACCTGATGGCAGATATTTGGTTTTGAATACCCGTTGTTATGCACCAATTTCAAACTGATATATCTGTACGTTTATTTTATAAAGTGAGATATAACTTTTTGAAATTATGTCCTTGACATTTACCTATATCAGTTGATGATTGGGTAAGAAGTATTAAACAGCAGTGTAATTCTTCTTAACCATAGTACAGTTTTAAACCTACGACGCACATAGTTTGAGTTATTCAACTCAGGGAACTTATACAAAGTATTGTATGTTGTCCAGTGTCCATTAGGACAAAGGGGTTGGTCCTTGTACAATATTCTGTTTACTTGTGACTTCTCCAGTTTTAGACAAGTATTTCGTAGAAATACAAAGTCCAAGTTTTGAGAAGTTATACGTACAAGGATACAGTAGAGAACCATGTGTTGCAAGTATCAGGATTCTTCAAGGTAATCGAAAATGTAGATACTTGTGTTTGGTATTCAGTTGATAGTAATGGTTTTGAGAACTTGCTTCTCTTTCAGGTTACTCATATCTGGATGCAATCCTAAGTTGAGTAATGCTGATCGGACTCTCTCTATTTAGTTGACATGCACTGGTGACAGCTGCATGATTTGAATCTGGTTCCAAATTAAATCAGTGCCTATGTTTCTATATTGAATATAGAATGGTTCATATCTTAATGATGTTAAGGTATATGGAGTTGTCCGGCTTATGCTTAAAACCAGACTCTGAATGACTCAAGGCACGTTTCTATAATGGCAGTTTGTGGGTTATCCCGGGCTATGACGAGGGTTAACTTTCTACCATCTGGAAGATCAATAGTGATATTGTTCTTGACTCGCCACAGTTTTTGTAAAATGGACTTTTTCAGAAAACAATAGTGGGAGTATGGTAGAACTGGAAGTGATTCCAGAATCACAAACGATTACTGAAAATTTAATAGAACCTAAAGATTCAATCATGTTTGACATTCCATTAGCCACTCCGCAGATATGATGGGTAATCTCAGGCACCCGAGAGATACTCCGGTATCCTCAAAGACGGTGATAGGGAGGTTCTTGTTTACCCAGACTTGTCATTACTGCTGTTTTAGATTGTGAGACCCGACAGGAAAATGAGTATAGCGTCGTTCTAAAGTTTACTTTAGAAGTGCACGTGTATATGACTCTGCCAGAGGGTTGTTGTAGTCAGTGAGAGCAGCGGAAGCATAGTGGACAAGTAACTTGTGTCTATTTATAGACTAAAGCAGGTACAGCGGAGATAGATCATCTATTTTTGATGTGACAGTCATAGGCTTTGACTTCATCAAAATAGGAGATGGATCTGTTAAGAAGGTGGTAGGGTGTCATGTCCTGGAATTTGGATGACATATACTTTGTAGAAAGTGAAATTCCTATACTACGATCGGTTATACTGTGGTTGTCACACAGTGATTTCTCTACACAGGGTATGGATATTATATCAGACATTCTGGATACTAGATCTATGGTTTTAGATCTATATTTGGGTAGTTTCCCAATCTGGGTACTTAGACAGTATTCTAAAGGTGTTTTAGAATGAACGACTCCTGACATAGTGGTGTACCTGCAGGTGATGGAATCACCCTCTGTAAAGGTGTCTTACAGACTAAAAGGGGAGGGATGTACATGATTGGCATATCACTTGCTAAGGCGATTGAGTCAATCATGAGATGTCAAGTACCATACCAGATGTTTTTGCACTAGCTGCAATAAGTTTATATATTAATCCAATCCTAGAGAAACGTTCGGAAGCAGTTTATGAACATAAGTGGATGTTCTAGGGATTTGGTAACGGCAGCCTCCTTTGGGAGACGGTTATCATTCCAGGCTTCCAAGGTGACCTGGATGACAGAGTGACTGTCAGAGTTATAGTTTTCCCTCTTGACGATGGACAGTAGTTTGGACAGGTGGTCCAAGCGGATACTGAGGAAGGCATAGTTCAGGATACCGATTAAATTCAGTGGACGATACAGTCTAAGATGTTTGCTGGATTTGGAGTTCATTTGCGAACTGGTTCCCATCAGATATCCAGACATATTCTAAAACAGGTATTGCTCATTTCGGGAAATAGCTTTCTCCGCGAACTTGAGATAAAGAGAGACATAGAAAGAAACATTGGAGCGGATCCACTCACTGAGGCTATTTCTCGAATGCAATAGTTTTATAAACGAGCTTTGTGAAACTGATTAGTAGAGAAGTTGGGTGTTTGGTATCACATGGGCTGTGAGTATGCGACACCGCAATAATTAGCCTTAAGTGCATGTGGGAGATTGTTGGCTATAGTACCCTCAAGTCAATTATTAGATCGCGGGCACAAGATTGCAATGATTGAGGGAGGACCTATACCGGTAGGACAGTCTTACTCGAGATGATAGTATGCTATCTGGTTTATCTTTATCATCGTGTACATGCTTCAGGTGACATTACAGATCACTGTTACATGTTGATAGAGCCCATAGGATTCTTGCTTGACTACCAGCAGTATGATTGCGATCATATACGTGAGAGCTGGGTGGTCTATAAGCACATCTTTAAAGTGTCCCTAGTCGTAGGAGTTTCGAGACTGGGCATTGATACTCCAAGAGTAGACTAGTGTATACGGATCAAGAACCGGACAAGGGGCGGTGGCCGGTCTCATAAGCCATTGGTGTCAGTTGGTTCACCTAAGATGTATACAGGTGCTCATTGGGTTATGAGTACACCGAACGGACTCGCCAGGAACATGCTAGTTGGTATTATACCTATTGTCAAATAGCAGTTCCCTAGTTACATGTGTACAGGTTAGTCAATCGACCTGAGATCGTCATTTGTCTCGTGTGAGTTCCCATTGTGCTTTGATTACTACCCAACCGCGGCTCAAAGGAGTCGTGCAAACAGGTTTTAGTTGGGTACAGTCCCGAGCCACATGGAGGCAGTGAGCGGATCGTCAGGGGATTCGTCTCTCCCGGTATTGGGGGTTGATGTCGCGGAGTGCACGGGTGACCATCACCAGAAATCCTTGGCCAATGTAGTCGAGAATTACTGATTCGGATCAGTAGTTTCTCAGGTGTTGACGGGCTTCATACCAACACTAAATATCGCGTTATTAGGGGTCTGACTTTATCGACCCCTCAAGACTCGATATGCGATACTCATAGACGAAAGGACCGGACTGTACGAATATGTCACTGTCAGGCTCAGTAGGGTTTCAGGATGAGTTTGCTTGTCGGTCTCCCTTTCGCTTAATACCTGGGTAGCCGTTACGTACAGCTAGTGCCACTAACGTGCTTATGGTTAAACCCACTGCTAGTATATTGACGATTCTTTAGAGTCCCACATAGAGGGTTTCACTGGTTCGGGCGAAACGTTGTAGAGGTCGTATGGTTTTTTGGCAGGGTTCGATCATATACGTGCACTTGTGTACAGATCATGATCGGACGGATAATACTAGTGGGTTTTGGTTTAAGTCGGATCCTAGTATTATATTGTTGGATTACTTTCATCTCGCTGTATTCATATTCAGTCGGAATACGGATGCAGGTATGTATATACGGATGAGGGGTAATCTTGTAATTCGTTATAAGATTACTTTAGTAGATGCCATTTTCTTTTTGTTATAAACATTTAGGGTTTTAAATGTTTATGTGAGTGGAAGTGTGACTCATGGCTTGGCATGGATTCATGCATGTGCACTTATGAGTCATGGTGGCATGATGGTTTTTTGTTTTGTGTAAGATATTTATTGTGAGATATTTGTAGTGAGCTTGGAGATATTTATTCTTGAGTTGTTTCTTTAGTTGCTAGCATGATATAAGCTCAAAACAAATACTCACACAAAATAACACAAAATAAAAGGCAGCCACTCATTTTTCTTTGTTTGCTCTTTTTTTTTCTTGAGCTCACACTTCTTCACTCCTATGGTATCTTCTTCAACCTCCACCCATACCCTCTCATGAGTTGAGAATCCTTGGGTGTATTGAGACAAAGTATTCACACACACACACACACACACACACTCTATATCATCTTGGCTATCTAGGTTAGCAAACTAGATACCTGAGTTGATTCGGTTTTGAGGCGGGAGCCCGTATTACGAACCCTCGATGTGGATCTTCTTCGATTTTGGGAGACCGGAGATCAAGCTTGATCAAAGAAGCCGCGAGGAGCTTGGGACAGAGGTTGAAGACCGAAAAACATGGTTCGATTGGTATAACCTCTCTAAACTCCTTTAATAGAACTGGTATAAGGTTAATAGTACGATCCGTAGATTTGGGTTCCGTTAGCGCCGGGTTTTAAAAGTTTTTTTTTCTGCATTTGTCCATGGATTGATGGTCGGGGCACTGCCGTAACCCAACATGGTATCAGAGCCAACACTTTAACCCCATACTAACTCATTGCGACATTAGAAATCCGCAGTTTTTGTCATGCAAAACTGCCGACAAAAACAGTTCTGAAAATTGAAAGTTTGGGATGTTTGCATACCCCGCAGGCTCACGGTTTGAACTAAGAAGCCACGGGATGGTCCATAGACCCCCCGGTGAGTCCCCGAGGGGGACCGAACGGCTGAGACCACTCCCCAAGACCACCACAAGATAGCCTTGGTGGTGGGGACCCAAAACTGCCCCCACCTTGGGCAGTTTCAGGTCTGCCTCACCCCCTGGACACCTATTGGTGGTCTCGGGGGTGGGGTACCCCCTCTAGGCCCCCCGACTCGAAGTTAATTTTGTTCTCTAACTCCCTGCAAAGGTTCGGGCGCATTTCGTTTTGATTCGGACTTCCGGATTGGCTTTAAGCGGTCGGTTTTTGGAACTTTAGCTCACTGTTTTTTTTCCATGATTTTGGAAATTGGTTGGGTTTGCTAATTGCGTGAGGAATTCTAATGTCATAGTTTACAGTACATACATTACTATCTACGACCGTGAATGTCATTAGAGCGGTACAACTTGTCTAATTGTTATAGTTCTTTTAGACGGGTTTGCGAACGTGACATTCACGTTGATGTTCTGTGTTGTGCTGTAATGTTGGTTGGATCATCGTGGTGGATATCCTGGGTGCAATGTTAGTACAGTTTAGTTTTATTTGTACATTTGATATCTCGGGGAGAGCGTCCGACATGTGGACTACCGTCACTGCCTGATTGTATATTATTTATTTGGGGCATGATCGGGTTGAGGTCGATATCACCGTTGTACATATTTTTTATTTCTATACTAGGATTATCTCGTGGTGGAGTGCACGGATAGCAAGGTTCTAGAGAGCAACGGGTCCGCATCTCATAGCATTGAAACGGAGGGGGACTCACTCTAGAATTTGCGGGCTATTCGCCGCACTCGTAGGGGGTACAGGTTGACCCAAGGAGGAGTGCTCAAGTTACCGGATTCCGTGAAGTGACGGGTGGCCTATTCACTTTGATGAAGGGGGCTGCCTCGCTTCTGGTTTTGGCGGGTAACTTGCCGCACTCTTAGGGGTCTAAGTTTTCATTGCATAGGCTATCCACACGACCAGAGGAACATCAGGTTTCAGTTGCGGCTCAAAGGAAACCCGGGGCTCCCAGATCATCAGTTGTTCTGTGATGCTTGTCGCTTATCTGTGATGTTGAATTTATCATGCCTGGAGCGATCATTATATATTGTTATATATATTTTATTAGATATTGTATATGTTTTACACCCGCGCTAGTCTTTTTCCTGGACTGTCGTTAGTTAAGTAACCTAACGGGTGATGACGGGACCCAATGGCGAATGCGGATGGCATATACGTATATCATATTTTCGTTCTTTTCTGGTGTGATTAATTGATGGGACTGCGTTGAATCAGATCAATGCAAGGAAAACAGACATATTCGATGTTGTTGGAACAATTTTAAAAAGTTGTTATTACAAGGACGTTTTCTTTTGTTTTGCACAGCGGTATTCGATTATGAATATCCAGCACTTCATTCGACGAGGCAAGAGCCGAGATCCCCTCACCGGGAGTGACCTCTTGGGCAGAAGTTTGCGTCAGGGTAATAAGTTCACTATAGTCGATTACTTTTTGTTTTGCATCGTGGTATTCAGTGGGAATACCCTGCACCTCATTCTACGAGGAAAGAGCCGAGATCCCTTTACCGGGAGTGACCTCATTAGCACAGGTTTTTGCCACTATATATTTGTAAAAAGCTATCCGGTTCCTTCAGCGATATCAAGTTCATTACGTTAAAGGTTTTTTGCCAAAAACCATTTATAGCCCTCCGTCATTTCAGACGGGTAGCACTTAGTATTCATGCTATGTTTGTTGGCCTTCGTCAAGGCATAGTGTATGGTAGCTGCTTGTTACTTTTCCGTTGCATAGATAGATGCGTTGGTTTGGGACAGTCGTACTACTTTGTTGGCCTTCGTCAAGAGTATGTATGGGTGGGTTCTAATTAACCTGGACATTGATGGGTAGAACTTGACATGTGACTTATGATTTGTTGGCCTTCGTCAAGGTCATAAGAGCATGGGGTAAAAATCACATCAGGAGTTTCAAACATACAGGAAACTTGCCAAGCATGCGCATACCTTCTGGAGTGTGATAACTTGAGTGGATTCCATCAGGTTATCATGCGATTATAGTTGGATCCCGATACCCACTGATGAGTTGGTTTACTCCTCGGGTGATTTTAGATGATCCCGACTAATTCTTCTTTCAGGTTTGGAGGAGAATTTGAGGATACAGTGGAAGACATCCTGATTAGATAAAGTGATTAACAATTCTGATCTTGGTTAGAGTGCACGTTGAGTGTTTCTTTTCTCTTTCTCTTTGGCAGAAACCATGTCCCGACCCTAGACTAGAACTCAGTAACCAAGTTAACCGAACCTTCTTAAAACACTGGCTTTTGGATTGTCAGAGTTGCATATATCATTACCACTCCTTCTTTTACCCTTTGCATTTCTCTGGAACATTCTGTATTACTACGAAGATCCCCTTTCATTGGATATGACCATCGTATAGTTACATACGAACTCGAAGAAACTTGTTTCAGATTCGAGGATGGTTTCCGGTTCTGGAGAAATTGAATAGGACTATTCATTTGTCTTTTTCCTTTTACCTTCTCTCAGGTTGTGAGGGCTCCTAGAATTAGGAGAGGGTACACCTATTGCGCTTATTGGATAGTTTTCTTCCAAATCATAGGCAGGTGCTGAAAGGTGGGGAAGGAAGAAAACCAATTAGCCTAAGTTGGGTGTACATAAGGTAATAAGTAAAGACAAATAAAGGGATTAGAAAGAAGGCAAAGTAAACTACGACTGCTATCATTCACGACCAAACCGCGTATATCATCGGCACTCCTACTTCACCTTTGAATTTCTCCATAACACCCCGCATCACTACGAAGATCCACAGTTATTGGATAATCCGTCGTATAGTTACATACGAACTCGAAGGAACTTGTTCCAGTTCGAGGATGGATTCTGGTTCAGGAGAAATAGAATAAGGATTATTCAGTTGTCTTTTATCTTTACCTTCTCTCAGGTTGCCAGTACTCCTAGAAATACGAGAGTACACCTATTACGCTTGTTGGATAGTCTTCTTCCAAACCATAGGCTGGTGTCGAACGGTAGGGAAGGAAGAAAACCATTTAGCCTAAGGGTGGTGTACAAAAGATAATGAGTAAAGACAAATAAAGGGATTTGGAGATATGGCAAAGAAATATACGGTTACAGTCATGAATCTGGATAATGGAAGAGGCATTACTAGGAATACCCGGTTACCCCTTCGAAACATTTTCATGTTTCAGTTTCACTATGCGTTGTTAATTGAAAACTGATTTCCCAATTAGATTCTTGCTCCAGGGTATGTATATACCAGGTTTGATTCTCACATCTGTATGGTTTTACAGATGATGAGTGGGAGTAAGTTATTGGGAATTAGGTTACTATATCCTCATTGTATCGAAATTAGTTGTAATTGGTGATATTTGAGGAAATCACCTGGGGTTTTGCCTGATAGCAGATATTTGGTTTTGAATACCCGTTGTTATGCACCAATTTCAAACTGATATATCTGTACGTTTATTTTATAAAGTGAGATATAACTTTTTGAAATTATGTCCATGACATTTACCTATATCTGATGATTGGGTAAGGAGCATTAAACAGAGGTGTAATTCTTCTTAACCATACTACAGTTTTCAACCTACGACGCATATGGTTTGAGTTATTCCACTCAGGGGACTTAAACAAAGTATTGTATGTTGTCCAGTGTCCATTAGGACAAAGGGGTTGGTCATCGTACTATATTCTATTTACTTGTGACTTCTCCAGTTTTAGACAAGTATTTCGTAGAAATACAAGGTCCAAGTTTTGAGAAGTTATAGGTATAAGTATACAGTAGAGAACCATGTGTTGCAAGTATCAGGATTCTTCAAGGTAATCGAAGATGTAGATACTTGTGTTTGGTATTCAGTTGATAGTAATGGTTTTGAGAACTTGCTTCTCTTTCAGGTTACTCATATCTGGATGCACTCCTAAGTTGAGTAATGTTGATCGGCATCTCTCTATTTAGTTGACATGCACTGGAGACAGCTGCATGATTTGAATCTGGTTCCAAATTAAATCAGTGCCTCTGTTTCTATATTGAACATAGAATGGTTCATATCTTAACGATGTTAAGGTATATGGATTTGTCCGGCTTATACTTAAAACCAGACTCTGGATGACTCAAGGAACGTATCTATAATGGCAGTTTGTGGGTTGTCCCGGGCTATGACGAGGGTTAACTTTCTACCATCTGGAAAATCAATAGTGATATTGTTCTTGACTAGCCACAGTTTTAGTAAAATAGACTTTTTCAGAAAACAGTACTGAGAGTATGGTAGAACTGGAAGTGATTCCAGAACCACAAACGATTACTGAAAATTTAATAGAAGCTAAAAATTCAACCAGGTTTGGCATTCCATTAGCCACTCCGCAGATATGGTGGGTAACCTAAGGTGCCCGAGAGGTACTCCGGTATCCTCAAAGACGGTAAAAGGGAGGTTTTTGTTTACCCAGACTTGCCATTACTGTTGTTCTAGACTGTGAGACCCGGCAGGAAGATGAGTATAGCATCGTTCTAAAGTTTACTTTAGAAGTGCACGTGTATATGACTCTTTCAGAGGGTTGTGGTAGTCAGTGGGAGCAGCAGAAGCATAGTGGACAAGTAGCTTGTGTCTATTTATAGACTAAAGCAGGTATAGCAGAGATAGATCATCTATTTTTGATGTGACAGTCATAGGCTTTGACTTCATCAGAATAGGAGATAGATCTGTTAAGAAGGTAGCAGGGTGTCATTTCCTGGCATTTAGATGACATACACTTTGTAGGAAGCAAAATTCCTATACTACGATCGGTTATACTGTGGTTGTCACAGTAGTTTCTCCACATAAGATATGGATATTATATCAGGCATTCTGGATACTATATCTATGGTTTTAGATCTAGATTTGGGTAGTTTCCCATTCTGGATACTTAGACAGTATTCTAAAGGTGTTTTAGAATGGACGACTCCTGACATGGTGGTGTACCTGCAGGTGATGGGGTCACCCTCTCTAAAGGTTTCTTACAGACTAAAGGGGAGAGGGATGTGCATGATTGGTATATCACTTGCTAAGGCAATTGAGTCAATCATGAGATGTCAAGTACCATACCAGATGTTGTTTTTGCACTGGCTGCAATAAATTTATATATTAATCCAATCCTGGAGAAACGTTCGGAAGCAGTTTATGAACATAAGTGGATGTTCTAGGGATTTGATAACGGCAGCCTCTTTCGGGAGACGGTTATCATTCTAGGCTTCCAAGGTGACCTGGATGACAGAGTGACTGTCAGAGTTATAGTTTTCCCTCTTAACGATGGACAGTAGTTTGGACAGGTGGTCTAAGCGGATACTTAGGAAGGCATGGCGTAGGATACTGATTAAATTCAGTGGACGATACAGTCTAAGAAGTTTGCTGGATTTGGAGTTCATTTGCGAACTGGTTCCCATCAGATATCCAAACATATTCTACGACACGTATTGCTGATTTCGGGAGATGGCTTTCTCCGCGAACTTGAGATAAAGACAGACATAGAAAGAAACATTGGAGCGGATCCACTCACTGAGGCTATTTCTCGAATGCAATAGTTTTACAAACGAGCTTAGTGAAACTGATTAGTAGAGAAGTTGGGTGTTCGGTATCACACGGGCTGTGAGTATGCGACACCGCAATAATCAGCCTTAAGTGCATGTGGGAGATTGTTGGCTATAGTACCATCAAGTCAATTATTAGATCGCGGGCACGAGATTGCAATGATTGAGGGAAGACCTATACTGGTAGGACAGTCTTACTCGAGATGATAGTATGCTATCTGGTTTGTCTTTATCATCGTGTACATGCTTCAGGTGACATTACAGATCACTATTACATGTTTATAGAGCCCATAGGATTCTTGCTTGACTACCAGCAGTATGGTGGCGATCATATACGTGATAGCTGGGTGGTCTATAAGCACATCCTTAAAGTGTCCCTAGTCATAGGAGTTTCGAGACTGGGCATCGATACTCCAAGAGTAGACTAGTGTATATGGATCGAGACTCCGACAAGGAGCTGTTGCCGGTCTCACAAGCCATTGGTGTCAGGTTGTTCACCTAAGATGTATACAGGTGCTCATTGGGTTATGAGAACACCGGAAGGACTCACCGGGAACATGCAGGTTAGTATTATACCTATTGTTAGATAGCAGTTTCCTGGTGACATGTGTACAGGTTAGTCTATCGACCTGAGATTGTCATTTATCTCATGTGGGTTCCCACTGTGCATTGATCACTAGCCTACTACGGCTCAAAGGAGTCGTGCAAATAGGTTTTAGTTGGGTACATTCCTGAGCCATATGGAGGCAGTGAGCGGATCGTCAGGGGATTCGTCCTCCCGGTATTGGGGGTTGATGTCGCGGAGTGCACGGGTGACCATCACCAGAAATCCTTGGCCAAGGTAGTCGAGAATTACTGATTCGAATCAGTAGTTTCTCAGGTGGTGATAGGCTTCATACCGACACTAAATGTCACGTTATTAGAGGTTTGACTTTATCCACCCTCCTAGACTCAATATGCGATATTTATAGACGAACGTACCGGACAGTACGGATATTGTCACTGTCAGGCTTAGTAGGGTTTCAGGATGAGTTTGCTCGTCGGCCTTCCTTTCGCTCAATACCTGGGTAGCCATTACGTACAGCTAGTGGCACTGATGTGCTTATTGTTAAACTCACAGCCAGCGTATTGACGAGTCTTTAGAGTCCCACACAGAGGGTTTCACTGGTTCGGGCGAAACGTTGTAGAGGCCGTATGGTTTTATAGCAAGATTCGATCATATACGTACACTTGTGCACGGATCATGATCAGACGGATAATACTATTGGGTTTTGGTTTAAACCAGATCCTAGTATTATATTGTTGGATTACTTTCGTCTCGTTGTATTCGTATTTAGTCAGAATACGTATGCGGGTATGTATATACAGATGAGGGGTATTCTTGTAATTCGTTACTAGATTACTTTAGTAGATGCCACTTTCTTTTTGTGATAAACATTTAGGGTTTTAAATGTTTATGTGAGTGGAAGTGTGACTCATGTCTTGGCATGGATTCATGCATGTGCACTTATGAGTCATGGTGGCATGATGGTTTTTGTTTTGTGTAAGATATTTGTTGTGAGATATTTGTAGTAAGCTTGGAGATATTTATTCTTGAGTTGTTTCTTTAGTTGCTAGCATGATATAAGCTCAAACAAATACTCACACAAAATAACACAAAATAAAAGGCAGGCACTCATTTTTCTTTGTTTGCTCTTTTCTTTTCTTGAGCTCACACTTCTTCACTCCCATGGCATCTTCTTCGACCTCCACCCATACCCTTTCATGAGTTGAGAATCCTTGGGTGTTTTGAGACAAATTATTTACACACACTCTCTACTTCATCTTGGATATCTAGATTAGCAAACTAGATACCCGAGTTGATTCGGTTTTGAGGCGGGAGCCCGTATTACGAACTCTCGACTTGGATCTTCTTCGATGTGGGGAGACCGGAGATCAAGCTTGGTTAAGAAAGCCGCTAGGAGCTTGGGACAGAGGTTGAAGACCGAAGGACACGGATCGATCGGTATAATCTCTCTAAACTCCTTTAATAGAACTAGTATAGGGTTAATGGTACGATCCGTAGATTTGGGTTCCGTTAGTGCCGGGTTTTAAAAGTTTTTGTTCCGCATTTGGCCACGGATTGATGGCCGGGGCGCTGCCGTAACCCAACAAAATCAAGCAATAAAATTGGGACAAAATTAGAACATTGGAGCACGGGGAAAAATTTTGGAGCAAAAGGAGATGCTTGGGTCGGCGGCGCCGGAAATTTTAGGGTTCTCGCCGGACTTCCTTTGGAGTTTGGGCTCAAAATTTATTCTGTTGTCATAGAGTTCTACTGGTGTCTCAATGGTATTGTTTAATTTTTCTGTTTAGTTCCAGAGTGCTTGCAGGTCAAAAATCCAAAGAACAAAATGTTAGCAATGTCAATTTTTGTTCGTTTTTTGAAATTTTTTGATTTTTAGTTTGTTTTAAGAATGGTGTTAGATTTATAAACAAGATTTACAGAGATTAACCCGAAATAACAAGAATAAAAATGTTACCGTCTCCCCGGCAACGACGCCATTTGATTGATACTCTTTTGGCAACATAGAAAAAGTAAATGAAAATATAAAAGAAAAGAAAAGAGCAACATTACAAGAAAGTAAATGGCATGGAAATAAAATGCAAGTAAGTAAATGGCAAGAATGTAAATGCAAGTAAGTAAAAGAGACAAATAATACTAAGAACCAAGAGCATAAAAGAAAGCTTCATTAACTCAAAATGACAATACAAGCAATGGGTTCAATAACCTAAACTTAAACTTGCAAGCTCAAGGAAGAGCTTGCAAGATCAAGAGAAGGCGAGGAACTCAAGGCAACTAGCTATGTAGAAAAGAAAAAGAAAACAAAGAGAAAAAGAGTTGTGAATCAAAAGTATACAAAGTATCCCTTTGTGCCGCTATGTACAAGAACTAAATGAAAAAGAAACAAAAAGAGTATGAAGTCTTAGACCCCTTTCCCTTGCTCACTCATCTGCCTTTTATAGGCCAAAAATAAGATTAAACAAACATTACAAATAAGTTGATGTGACAGCAAGGGAGAGCCAGCAGCAAAATGGGGCCAATTGGGGCTAGGGGGACCGGCGAGATTGGGAAATATGGGCATGTCGTCGGTCCAAATCCGAGCAACCTGGCTCATGTTGGTTGTGTGGTCTAGTGTTCTCTCGACAATTCCACTGGTATTGCTTGATTTGTCTATATAAACTTGGGTTGCACTCAGGAATTTGGAGGGAAACTTGATACTTTTTAAATCACATCACATCTTTTTGCATTTAACACATATCACCTCATAAGTGTCCACTTGCACCAAGGCAGCCCCCTCTCTAGGTCCATGTACCAACAAGCTAGTGTACACACTTGTATGTGATGAACCAGTTAGATAAAAAAAAGTGTGTACACCTGCTTGTTGCAAAAAGAAACTCTTGAAATATCGATCGGTTTGCAGTTCCGGTTGCAGTGTTGGCTCACAAACGTTATATCCATGAATTTGAGTGTGTTTCCAGTATTATGTCACGGATACCTGTAATCTGTATTTACTGAGCAGACACTGGTTAATAATACCGATATATACAAAAAATAGATAATGAATGAGTGGAATTAAAATGCATTTTTCTGTGATAAACATCGTATTATAATTTTAACTGAAACGTATATTATCCGTATTTTAAAACTGGAATTTTAGAAGAGACCCGGGTGTTTTTCGGAGTATTTTTGTAGTAGCTATATAACCTTAGAATATATATTATATATTTCTATAATTTATCAGTTTATAAACGAATATATATAATAATTATTATATAATATAAATCTTAAATTATATATCCTCACAATCTCCCCCCCCCACTAACTCTCTCCCCTATATATATATATATATATATATATATATATATATATATATAACTTAATATTTCATTTACAACACCTTTTCTCTTCCCCCAATAATTTCCTTCTTCTTCTTCCTTACGAGAACTCGCCCTAACCCACGCCTGTGCCCCAGACTTCGCCGCCGACCTCCTCGTCGACCCTACCTTACCACCCTAATCAACTTCACCCCCTCTCATCTCTCATCCTTCTCCCCAACACCCTGCAACCGCATTCCTGAACCCTAGAATCCTTCGTCGCCGGAGACTCGTCGTCGACATCACCACCCTTGTCTCGCCACCCACATCACCACCCTCGTCTCACCACCCCAACCTCATCCTTACCACCTCCTTTCCTCCTCTACCCGACCATGTTTCCTACACACCCCGAGCAACCCAAGAACCTGAACTCGACCTCACCCTCACATCGCCGCCGATCACGACCTCACCCTCACTTTCTCTACCTCACCTCCCTTTTCCCTGCACCCCTACACCACTACCCTGACCAGCCCATCAACCTTCCCTGACTCCCACGATTGCAACTCCTTACTGCCAATCACTACGACACCATCGCCTCCTTCCCTTTTCTCTTCCCTCTGTCCTCAACACCAAAGCCGACGCAACAGCAACCCCATTCTCTCTCTTCTTCTCCTCCTTCTCTTCTTTCTTTCTTTTCTTTTCTTTCTTGTTTCTTGGTTTTCCGGCCGCCTCGCCGGAGTCGCGCACATCGCCAACGATCCGGACGACCCATTCATCGTCCAGCGTGGTCACGTCTTTGAGTAGTCAAGTCCAGTCCTATACGCGCGTGGTTGCATCGCAACGTTCACCCGACATCGAACGTGACGTACGTATCCTGACGTGAGATCCAATAAGGCAAGTTTATCTTGCAACATGCTATGTTAATATATTTATATCCATATGAATAAAAATAATACATGCGTTTTAATCATGCATCAAATGTTACAGATTTACTGTTTTTCGATATCCGTTCGTATCCGTACTGACTATAAAATATCTAATTGCATGCCGGAATATCTTGATATTATTATACTATTATATTAGTGCAACATGTTATCTAGTTTGTATCATACATAGTCATGGTATATAGGTTATTACAGATAAACACATATGCATCCTGACTTCAGCACTATTTACCGTGATTCCGATATCATTTGCAGTTTCACATTGGGTATCTATTTGATACATATGCATCACATGACATTTTCACGACACACTACTTGACTTGTTACTTGAATCCTGTTACTAATGCCGACAATCCTGACTTGTTGTCCTGACGGACGTAACTTGCTGTCTACATGGACAAAACATGTACCTGCTTGATCCTGTGTTGGCATTAGATTCATATCTTCAATACCTGACTTGAACACATAACCTTGGGGGTAAGAAGAAATCAATAATGAAACCTGACTTGTAACTCAACAGTTTGATGCTTATACTGATCAGTCTTTACGGGCTAGGACAGCCCCAGGATGATGTTGTTGACATCATTCGTTTGTACATGTTACCTGTTTACTGCTAAGCGGCACATCTCGGATTCAGCCCGAGAGTCTTGACCGTGGTCCAGGGCACGCACGGGATACTATTGAGTTAAATCGACGATTACATTAAATTGATTTCAAAGACTTTAGAGTAGATAACCTAGAAGCACAATTTTAGGTTACTCATCGCACTTCACATACACATACATACCTCACCGTTTCATATCCGTGTTATTCATTATATTCATATTTACCTATATCGTTGCATCCTAGTTATTATTGTTGTTTTGGTATTATGACGGACTGACGTCTGGGGTTTGCATGGCCCAGTTTCTCTATCTCTATCATAGGCTGAACATGAGTACTTCAGCAGCTAAGCCGAGCAGTGAGGAATTGATTATGTGTGGTTTAGAGATGTTTACCTTTTAGACTCTTAGTTTTTTTCCGCGGTTTAATTTCTTGATGTGAGTCCATATTGGGACGAGTTTTCAGATGTTGTTTATTAGAATTTAATTCGTTTCCGCTTATACATTTTCTTGACTCTTTTATTGTGGCAAATGGACATGTACTAGATAGCTTTTATATTTTACTGTTCTTGATATCCTATCGACAGCTGTAATGTGTCTGTGGAAGGATAATTCATATCCATAGGTAGCATGGCTGGCTCTGTCACATGCCTTAGTTTGCGCACTCTGGGAAGCGGGGCGTGACATCGTTGATTGATAGCATTAAGGCAACCCAGTTGCACGATCCTAGATTTCAAAAATTTCGAGGACAAGTAGAGGCAGGACTTCAAACGGATTTATTGATTCATGAAGATGATTCTTTAAGCTATGGAAGTCGTTTGTGTGTGCCTAAAGGATAAGTTCGTGAAGAAATCATGAATGAGGCTCATAGTTCCGTATATTCGGTACATCCAGGAGGCACGAAGATGTATAGAGATTTGCAACAACACTTTTAGTGGGAAGGCATCAAAAGAGAGATTGCTCATTACGTGTCGAGGTGCTTGGTGTGTCAGCAAGTCAAGGCTGAACATCAAAGGGTAGCTGCTTTATTGCAACCACTTTCGATTCCCCAATGGAATTTGGAATATATAACCATGGATTTCGTGACAGCATTACCACGGAGTCTAAAGGATAATAACGCGGTATGGGTGATTGTCAATCGACTGACCAAGGCAATTCATTTTATACCATTTCGAGTCGGTCAGTCAACGGAGGCTTTAGCAGAGAGGTACATGCAGGAGATTGTGAGATTGCAGGAGTACAAGTTAGTATTGTGTAACGACCCCAATATTACTATACCTTCGTATTTTCTTTCTTTAGTAATATATTTTATTTATTTATTCTTAGTATTTTTCTCATATTTTGTTTTTTATTAAATATATTATTTTATTATTTCACCTATTTTTCCCAAACACATTTCTTTAAAACTAAATCTTAACATTTTTCAAATTAAACACAAAACCTAACCCAGACAATAACTCAAATCCAATCTCATTTTCATTTTTCTTTTATAAAACTATAAGCCCAAAAGTCCACTTTCTTTTCAAGGAACAACATATATTTAATTCTTGTTAAATTTGTCCATGAAAAAGCTTGTAGATCATTGGTTAAGTCCTTATATTATTATTCCATAGGCCACACGTTCGTATCGTGGGTCATGCAATCATTTTTATCTATTTGTTTTACTCTCATAATCTACGAATGAGACCTTTCATTTTGTTTAACTTCCAATTGAGTGGGAACTCTTTCAATGTCTTTTTAACTCCCATTATGAATTCGTATTAAGTTGAATTAATATGACATAATTATTTTATATACTCATCTTACTTATTTATTCTTCTTTCTTTTAAAAAAAATTAGAAAGAAGAACAATTCCTCTCCTTTTCTTCTTCCTCACAAAATATTATTCATCTTATTTTTCCTCTACATCTAGAGTCTTTGAAAAAGAACATGAAGAAACTTTCAAAAAGTCTCGCTAGTAACACGAGACTATCGTCAGATATACAAGCCCAGTGAAAAGCTTGTGCATGTAAGTCCCTTCTCTCTTTCTCTCCCTCCATCTCTTTCTCTTTATCTTTCTCTTATTATATCGCCATGAAAAGCCTCCCTTATCATATCATAGTCCCTAAATGAATAAAAATATTGTTACATATATAAATATTGGAAACACACCAAAACAAACACATATAGTTATATAATTTCGATTATAATTGTGACTGCCTCTTGTTCAAGTTACGTTGTCGTTTAATTATATTATAACTTTCCTCCATGTCTTGCATATATATTTACCCTAATTAATAATACCACGAATCTAGAGGAAAATGAAATGGTATGATACACATTCATATATAAGTTCTTAGGAAAATAAGTTTTTTTAAGTTTTGTCGCTATTCGCAATTCATATTTTAAGATGTGAAGACTAATTAGTATACATCGTTTGTCACTGTATTTTAAATTATTTTATTTAAATTTTTGTAAAAGAAAAATGAAGTTACGAATAAATACCATGGTTTTCTCATTCTCACATATGACATAACAACACCTTTACTTTTAAAATAATTTTTAGAAATTAATTTTTACATCTGAAAATTTCAAGAAATTTATTTATGATAGAATATATTATTTTCTATACGATGTAAAAATTTTAGATCGAATCGCTTAACGGTTTAGAAATTATATCATTTTTATTCACCGTTCGTAAAAAAACAGAAAACTGCATTTATCGGTCAATTTCTAGGAGACATAAGTTGGTCTACCGGTATCTAAATTGAGCAAACTTATGCGTTTTGGGCATCAACATAGAAAGATATATATTTTCTTAGTTATAAAGTATTACTGAAAACCGACAAAAAATATAGAAAACTGCGTTATAATATTAAGCGACGAATCTGGACAGAATCTGTCTTGATTCGCACACTATTTTTAAATAGGACATAACTCGAACTCCTGATATCTGTTCATGACAAAATTTAGATGTGTAGATGCAAAAATGATATATCTATAATTTTATATATATTAGCTTACTTATAAACGGATGAAACAACCCGATATAGACTTTGGAATATAACATATAGTTGCTCTCCAGAAATCTGAATTTCTGTTTTAAATGCTAATATTAAAATGATTATAAGTAGAGCTTCAGAAATCCAAATCGCATGAATATTAGTGTTTTGGATAAGTACATCAAAAGGCTTACAATTTTCTGATAATTTTCGTAACTTAAAACCTGATGGAAATTGGCCCAAACTATGTTTCAAAAATGTGTGACGGTGCTGAATATATTCTGATTTGTTTTTCACGACAATACGAAAAAAGATATATCTCCCAAACCGGTAGTCGTATTTAGACGAGAATGGAACTCACGTGTGTATAATACTTAAGGCCATGTTTTCGTTTATATTTCCGACTTCAATTGACTTGATTAACTAATCGTACATATCATATATTTACAGCATTGTTTTCGGACGTTACTTGTATACATATCTCATATCATGTTCTGTGATTGCTTATTTATTTTTATTTATATGACTTGTGATTAAAACATTACATACTAGAATTGACTTGATCTTGACACGACTCAATCATGAATACTTGAACCCAATATATACACTTGAACTAATTTTACTCGAACCATGAATACAATTGGTATGACTTGCGCTAGACATGACTACATGAACTCAATCTTATAAACTTGATATCATACATCACTTTTTGTATTCATGGATTCGATCAAGACTCATAACATAAATCATAGACTAATAAACACGGGGTGTTGGGATAGTTTAAGTATGAATCTAACGGAATCTTATGAGTCCCATTAATACAAATCATGTTGGTGGGGTATTGGCTTAAACGGTACAAATTAACCTGTTGTGGTACCGGGATGAAACAGTATATTATTAATTCGCTAATAAGGGCCCGTGTTTCCAAACCCCTGGCTGATAGCCTGTTGGGTTTGGAATACTTCAATAATAATTGATGTCCCGATTAATTTTGGGCCCGTGATTCCTTGCCACTGGACGATAGCCTTGGGTTCGAGAATACTTTTGAGATTGGTTGGTATTCATATATGAACTCATGCGGAAGCGAGAATGTCGGCTTGAGTAACGCAAACATTGGTGAGAATCTAATGCCCCGAAAACTTAAAGGTTCCACTGCAAGGTTCGTCCACGGAGGGTGAGTCAGAGCCTAAGATCAGGCCGAAAGGCGTAGTCGATGAAGAACAGGTGAATATTCATGTATGTTAGGAAACTCTCCTATCCAGCCGGTGAGCCCGAACCAGTGAGCGGTTGCCCAGTAGGCAAGCATGAACGGCTCCTGTTGCCCTTGTCCGGTGGGCCGGTGAGCCCGACGACCCGGTGAGCCCTACGGTAGTGTTGTATCGGTTGGCTAAAATCTCTTTCTTGCTAAACTCAACTCCTCTTTGCTTAACAACTCCGATACGCAAGCGTGTACAACCAAAATCGTGGAAATGCGTTTTTTCTTTGAAATAAGATACTAATCGCAGCAAGAATGGAATTACTACAATAATTGCAAAACTTTCTGGTATAATTTGAGAATAAAAATGAGAATAAAAAAAATTATTGTGGTTTTGCACAACGAATCTATTTTGATTAGAATCATTAACCGAAGAAATCAAAAAATTCGCATTATTTCTTGTTTTCTTGCATAATCTGTTTGATTGTTGGGAGAGGGAATCTGGTATTAAAGAGAGATCTCTTACTACACCCGTAAGCTATCGTCAGCTCGTGTCGTGAGATGTTTGGTCAAGTCCTATAATGAGCGAAACCCTCATTTTGTAGTGACTTTTACCATTTTTGAGACCTTTTAGGACACTTGCATTCATTTCATATTCACTATACCCACACTCCACGATAATGTTATACTTGTTTGCTATGCTGATATAGTTGATATACACATTACCATGCACGCTGCTATACTTGTTTACATGTTCATGATTTATATCCAGCTATACCATATATCACATTATACCTTGCATTTCATTTATATGCATCACACCATCTTTTTGGAGACTTACCGAGCGTTAGTTTGTGTAACACTCTAGCACTGTGATACTATATTTTTGGGGTATTTCCAAATCTTGCGACAAATTCTTGATTATTATTGCTTTTGGGTTGCGGATAGTATATTTAGCAACTGTGGTTAGTATCCGACCCGACCCGCATGTTTAAAACCCATCATGGTTCAAGATTATATTAAATATTTGCTGGTACAGAATATTCATGCAAATCTAGATTTTATATACATATGTGATATATTTTAGCATCCACATATCCTTTTAAAAATACAATATAAAATCAAATAACATATTTTCTTATCTAACCTTACATGTCATACTACCCAATATCATGTGGTTGCACCTATGTATCATGTTCACGTCTTAATTGTTAAACAGACTCGTTTTTTATTGCTACGTATATTTACGTAGATCCGTACTTGGGGGTATATATTTTTATTATCAGGATATCGCATAATGGTGTAAACTTTTATCTATATTCTCCATATTGAAAAACTAGATTCTTGAATGGATACGGGTAATATTTGAAGAGATCCTGTAATTATCTGTAGAATCTAACTATACATATTATATATATATATATATAATATAGTTAAACTGTTATATATATATAATATATTATATTAATTAACTAATTAAATCTCTCTCTCTCTCTCTCTCTTCTCACGTCTCTCTCTCCTCCTTCTGTCTCTCTCTCTCTGTCTTCCTCTCTCTCACTCTCTCTCTCTCTCTCTCTCTCTCTCTATATATATATATATATATATATATATATATATATATATAATAAACTATTATATAAACCTAACCTCTCTCTCTCATCCTCTCTTCTTCCTCACATCCCTCGCGAGAAACCCTAACTCATGCCCGCTCCCACTTCACCATCACCGCCCTCGTCACCCTCATCACCCCGAGACCTCCTCTCCTTCCTCTCTCCTTCCCGAGCACCCCCTGCAACAACTCTGATCCCAACACAAGAAACGCACACAATGCCGGAGCCCTCGTAATCACCACCCAGCACCAGCACCGTCTCGCTCGTCCTCACCTCCTCGCGCTCTCATCATCACCACCTCCCTCTCCTCTCCCCGAAGACCCAAGCCAAAAGAGCAGCAACCCCGACCTTAGAAACCCACAGCCACCTCGCCGACGCGGCACTTCGCCGTCGGCCATCGTCGCTGCTACTTCGCCGTCGGCCATCGTCGCTGCTACTTCGCTACCTTTTCTCTGTCCTCGCCACCCCAGAACCCAAGACCAGTAGCCACCCCACTCTTCTTCTTCTTTTCTTGATCTTTTCTTGATTCCGACCGTCTCTCTAGAGTTGCGCACGTCGCCGACAACCCAGTCACCGTCGTCGTCCAGCCCAGTCACCACGTCACGTCACTGCTCAGCCAAGTCCAGTCCTGCGTGTGTAAATTTGCATTGCGACGTTATTTCCAACGTCGAACGTGACATCCGTATCTCGACATGAGATCCGATCAGGCAAGTTTTAAACTTGCAACATGCTATGTTATTATATCGATAATTATATGAATAAGAATAGTGCATGTGTTTTATTATTCAGCAAATACTACAGATTTACGGTTTTACAGTGTCCGTCTGAATCCGTACCGATAATACCATATCTAGTTGCATGCCGGAACATCATGATATCATTATACTACTATACCAGTACAATATGTTATCTAGATTGTATCATACATGATAATGGACGTATAACGGTTATTACAAATAGATACATATACATCCTGGCATTAATTGTGTTTCGATATTGATTACAGTTTTACATTGGTATCTATTTTGGTTAATATTCAGTACATGACATGTCAACGACACATTACCATACTTGTTACTTGGATATTATTACTAATACTAACAATCCTGATTGTTGTCCTGACGGACGTGACTTGTTGTCTGCATAGACAAAACCTGTACCTGCTTGATCCTGTGTTGGCATTAGATTTACATCATCGATACCTGACTTGAGCACAAAACTTTGGGGGTAAGGGGAAATCAATAATGAAACCTGAATTGTAACTCAACAGTTCGATACTTATACTGATCATTCTTTACGGGCTCGGCCAACCCCGGAATGATGCTGCTGACATCATTCATCTGTACATGTTACATGTTTACTACTTAGCAGCACGTCTAGGATTCAGCCCGAGAATCTTAACTGTGGTCCCGGGCACGCATGAGATACTATTGAGTTATATCGACCATTCCATTAAATTGATTTCAAAGACTTGTAGAATAGATAACCTAGAAGCACAGACTTAAGGGTACACATCACATACATACAGCTCACTGTTTTATACATGTGTTTATTATTTATATTCAAGTTTAATCATAGAAACATATCCTGGTTATAACTATTATTTTGATATTATGACACACTGATGTCTGGGTTTTACATGGCCCAGTTCCTCTAATTTTATCACAGGCACATCAAGAGTACTTTAGCAATCAAGCCGAGTAATGAGGAGCTAGCTATTTCAATTAGAGACTCTTAGTTTATTTAATTCCGCAGTTTTATTTCTTTTGATGTGAGCCCATATTGGGACGTGTTTTCAGATGCTATTGTTTATTGGATCTTGATTCGTTTCCGCTTTATGCATTTTCCTGATTTTATTTACTGTGGCAGATGGACATGTGATAGCTAGATTATATATTTTACTGTTCTTGATATCCGCTTGGCAGCCGTAATGTAACTGTGGAGGGATGATTCCTAACCACAGGTAGCATGGTTGGTTCCGTCACGTGCCGTGTTTACGAATTTTGGGAAGCGGAGCGTAACAGTTTACTAACGGGCATTCCACACATCTTTTTTTCTTTCTTGCAATGTTCATCAGGTGGCATTGAGACAGAGTAGATAGAAACGGTCGAAGAGGAGTAAAACTCGTTCGCATCACAACCGGACGTCTATTTTCATTCCGCCTTTCTTTTCATTTCAGCTTATTTATGTATGTCTCCTTATTAAGGCTTATCATGTTATCGTATCTTATATTCAGATATTTTGTCAATTTTGAATATTGAATGTAATAAATTAAACTTGGATTTCGTTTTTTTTATTCTTGTTACTTTATATTTCTTATAGACGTTTAGTGTATTTATTTCGAGAAATGATCTTCTCGGAATAAATACGTCATGGGCCTCGTCACGTGTCGTTTCTGTCTACTGAGAAGTGGGGCGTGAAAGGTTTTATTGTTGGGGCCATGCAAGTCCATTCTGTATGAAGTCGTAAGCAATATACCACAAGAATTATGAAATTCAACAACTTTTACATTTCCTTGAATCTCATCATATTCCTTGAATCTATCTTGAACTTCACTTTCGAATTCCTTGAATATAACCTCTCGACTTTTGAATCCTTATCTCCAGTTCACCCTTCTACTTGTATCTCGTAGGCCTATTAGCTCAGTTGGTTAGAGTATCGATCGACGGAGTTTGAAGAAGATATCGTCCTTAGCTTTTCTAGTACCTTGTTGCGACGTACTTCTTAAGGGAATTTCGGGGACGAAATTCTTTCAAAGAGGGTAGACTGCAACGTCTACACTATGATTTCATCCATTTGAATTCTTTATTGTTTTCTCCAATAATCGTGTCTCGACGTGGAGAAAATGAAACTGTGAACCCTTCATCTCCGTTTGATCTTATCTTTTTGATTCCTTATTGTTTTCTTAAATCTTATCTCTTTGACTTTGATAGTAGGAATCGAGTGATTTAAATAGAGTTATGTAATTATAATTATGAATTGCAATATGGTTACAATGCGTTACTCTATTTGAGTGATTTGGAGTTCTACATTTAATTCTCTTTTCTCTTGATTTAACTATTTTCTCCTGCATATCCCTATCTTTGATTATCGAATTCTGTCTTCTTTGTTAACATATTCTTTCCCGATTTTAAATTCGATTTTCATTCTTTATCTTTATATCCAATTCCTATTTATGTTTCTTCTATTCGAGTGCTTACTTACGACATTCTTAAAAACTACTCTTGCTTATCCTAACAATATATATTCTGATTTTCGAAACTCCTCGTTTTCCTGGTGGTCATATCGCGAATTAATTAAAGTACCGACTGATGGAGTGCGATGACAAGACTCGACTGCCTCTTAACTCATTTCCTTATTCTGTTACGACATCCTTCTTGAGCAATTTCAAGGACAAAATTATTTTTGAGGCTAGAATGTAACGACCCCAATATTACTATACCGTCGTATTTTCGTTCATTAGTAAAATATTTTATTTATTTATTCTTAGTATCTTCCGTATATTTTTTTTTCTATTAAATATATTATTTTATTATTCCATCTATTTTTCCCAAACACATTTTTTTAAAACTAAATTTTAACCTTTTTCAAATTAAACACAAGACCAAACCCAGCTCATAATCCAAATCCAATCTCATTTTCATTTTTCTTTTTTAAAACTATGAGCCCAAATCCCTCCTTCGTTTCAAGCAACAACATATATTTAATTCTTGTTAAATTTGTGCATGAACAACCATGTAGCTCATTTGTTAATTGTTGTATAGACCATATGTTCGAATCTTGGGTTTTGCAATTATTTTTATTTATTTTTTTTACTCTCTCATAGTCTACAAATGAGACCTTTCATTTTCTTTAATTTCTAAATGAGTGAGCTTTAATTTCTCTTTAACTCCCATTATGAATTCATATTAATTTGAATTAATATGACATAATTTTTGTATATACTCATCTTACATTTTTATTTTTTTTCTCTTAAAAAAAATTAGAAAGAAGAACAACTACTCTCCCATCTTTTTTCCTCACAAAATATTATTCATCTCCTTCACTGGTAACGAGAGACTATTGTTGGATAGCCATGCCCGGTGACAATACCGGCTTGTGCATGTAAGCCCCTTCTCTCTTTCTCTCCCTCCATCTCTTTCTCTCTATATTTCTCTTGTCATATTGTCATGAAAAGCTTCCTTTATCATATCATAATCCCTAAATAAATAAAAATATTTTTACATATATAAATATTGAAAACACACCAAAATAAACACATATAGTTATATAATTTCGATTATAATTTTGACTGTCTCTTATTCAAGTTACATTTTCATTTAATTGTATTATAATTTTCCTTCATGTGTTGCATATAGATTTACCCTAAATGATAATACCATGAATCTAGAGGAAAATGATATGGCATAATACACATTCATATATAAGTTCTTTGGAAAATAAGTTTTGTATAACTTTTGTCGCTATTGGCAATTCATATGTTAAGATTGCAGAGACCAATTAGTATACATCATTTTTCACTGTATTTTAAATTATTTTATTTAAATTTTTGTAAAAGAAAAATAATGTTACGAATAAATGCCATGGTTTTCTCATTCTCACATATGACATATTAATACCTTTACTTTTAAAATAATTTTTAGAAACTAATTTTTACTTCTGAAAATTTCAAGAAATTTATCTACGATAGAATGTATTATTTTGTACACTTTTTAAAATTTTATATCGAATCGCTTAACGGTTTAGGAATTCTATCGTTTTTATTCACTGTTCATAAAAAACAGAAAACTGTATTTATCGGTCAATTTCTAGAACACATAGGTTGGTCTACCGATATCTAAAGTGAGCAAACTCAAGTGTTTTAGACATCTATATTGAAATATCTTAATTTTATTAGTTTTAAGTTTTTACTGAAAACTAACGTAAAATATAGAAAACTACATTACAATATTAAGCGACGAATCTGGACAGAATCTGTCCTAATTCGCACACTGTTTTTAAATAGGACATAACTCGAACTCTCGATATCCGTTCATGACAAAATTTAGATGTGTAGATACATAATTGATAGATCTATAATTTTATATATATTATATTACTTATAAACGCATGAAACAACCAGATATAGACTTTACAATATAACATATAGTTGCTGTCCAAAAATCTGAATTTCTGTTTTAAACGCTGATATTAAAATGATCATAACTAGAGCTTCAGAAATCTAAATCGCGTGATTTTTAGTGTTTATGATAAGTACATCGAAAGACCTATAATTTTTTAATATATCTTTATAACCTAAAATCTGATGTAAATTGACCCAAACTATATTTTAAAAATATGTGACGGTACTGAACAGATTTTGATCTATTTTGCGCGACGATACGAAAACAGATATATCTCCCAAACCGTTAGTCATATTTAGGCGAGACTGGAACTCATGTGTGTATAATACTTAAGGCCATGTTTTTGTTTATATTTCCGACTTCAATTGACTTGATTAACTAATCGTACATATCATATATTTACAAAACTGTTTTTGGACGTTACTTGTATACTTATCTCATATCATGTTCTGTAATTGCTTATTTATGTTTATCTATATGACTTGTGATTAAACTATTACATGCAAGAATTTACTTGATCTTGACACGACTCAATCATGAATACTTGAACCAACTTGAATCGAACCATGAATACAATTGGCATGACTTGCACTTGACATGACTACATGAACTCAATCTTAAAAACTTAATATCATACACCACCTTTGTATTCATGGATTCGATCAAGACTCATAACATTAATCATAGACTAATATAAACGGGGTATTGGGGTAGTTGGAGTATGAATCCAACGGAATCTCATGAGTCTCATTAATACAAATCATGTTGCCGTGGTACCGGGCTGAAACGGTATAAATCATGCTGCTGTGGTATCGGGCTGAAACGGTTGCTCATTAATTCACTAATAAAGGCCTGTGTTTCCAAACTCCTGGACGATAGCCTGTTGGGTTTGGAATACTTCAATAATAATTGAAGTCCTGATTACTTTTGGGCCCGTAATTTCGTACCTCTGGACGATAGCCTTGGGTTCAAGAATACTCTTGAGATTGGTTAACATTCACATTTGAACTCACGTTAGTGATTTTTACTATTCTAGAGACCTTTTAGGACACTTGCATTCACTTTATATTCATTATACTTACACTCCACGACCATGTTATACTTGTTTTCCATACTGATATAGTGACATACGTATTACCATGCACGCTACTATATTTGTTTACATGTTCATAATTTATATCCATACTATCCATATATCGTTTTACACCTTGCATATCATTTATATATATCACACCATCCTTTTGGGGACTTACCGAGCGTTAGTTCACAGACGGGCATTCCATCCATCTTTTTTTCTTTCTTGGAATGTTCGTCATATGGAATTCAGACAGAGGAGATAGAAGCAGTCGAAGAAAAGTACAAGCAGCTCACATCACAACCAGACGTTGATTTTCATTCATCTTTTCATTTCATTTCAGTTTAATTATGTATGCCTTCTTGTTAAGACTTATTATATTATCGTATCTTGTATTCAGATATTTTGTCAATTGTGAATTGTAAATTTTGATTGCAATAAATCAAAATTGGATTTCATTCTTTTGTTTATTTTTGTTGCTTTATGTTGCTTATAGATGCTTAGCATATTTATTTCGAGAAATGATAATAAATACGTCGCGGGCCTCGTCACGTGCCGTTTCTGTCTACTGGAAAGCGGGGCGTGACATATTATGTCTGATCGTGATACTCGGTTCCTATCATATTTTTGGAGGAGTCTACAAGAAAGTTTGGAAACTCACTTGAAGTTTTGTAAGGCCTATCATCCTGAGATAGGTGGACGGTCCGAGAGAACGATCCAAACACTTGAAAATATGTTGAAAGCTTGCATGTTAGACTTCAAGGGTTCATAGGAAGATCATTTACATTTAGTGGAGTTCTTGTCCAATAACATTTTTCAGGCGAGTATACAGATAGCTCCATTTAAAATATTGTACGGTCGTAAGTGCCGCTCGCCAGTATGTTAAGATGCTATTGGATAAAAAAGATTGTTGAGACCGTAATTAATTGTGGAAACTGTGGAGAAAGTTAACTTGATTCAGGAGCATATAAAGGTGGCACAAGATCGACAAACAATTTGGGCAGATATTGGAAGAAGACCATTAGTTTTTTCTGTTGGTGATCATGTGTTCTTTAAGATATCACCGACTAGGGGAGTAATTCAGTTCAGTAGTCGAGGCAAGTTTAGTTCTCGATTCGTGGGTCCTTCCGATATCATCGAGCATATTGGAGAAGTAGCTTATCGATTAGTTTTACCACCATTCTTGGAGGATGTTCATGACGTGATTCATTCATCTCAACTTCGTAAGTATGTCCGAGATGAGACGCGCATTCTAGACCACTCGGAATTGAAAGTGAGGGAGGATTTGACTTATGAAGAGCAACCGATAGCTATTATAGATCGACGAGAAAATGTTCTCAAGAATAGAGTGATCCATCTAGTGCTTGTATCATAGGGAAATCGTTTGCATGAGGAATCTACTTGGGAACATGAAGAAGAAATTCGCAAAAAATTTCTACACATTTTTCCATAGATCCTTATTTTTCCTTGTTCTTTTCTCTTTCCTGTTTCCGTGAATTCTGAGGAGGAAATTCTTTTGTAGTTGGGTATAATGTAACACCCTAACACGATCGTACGTTATTTAACGATATTAATTTGTATTTTAAATTTCTTTAATTATTATTGTTTGGGTTGTGATTTGTTTGAATAGTATATGTGTTTATCGGACCCGACCCGCTTGCGTGAAACCTGTTATGGTGCTAGAGTATCTTTTATTGATATTTATCCATAGACTAAATTTATATGAATTTTAAATGACAGATATATAATATTTAAATTATATATATATATATATTCTGGTAGCCATACACAGAAGATGCACGTAGTGGAGATGTGCATGCTTTGTTGGATGTGTGGTAACACTAGAAAAGATAAGTTGCGAAATGAGAATATTCATGCAAAAATTAGTGTAGCACCTGTGGGGGAGAAGATATAGGAAAACCGGCTAAGGTGGTTTGGCCATGTGTGACGCAGACCTATGTAAGCATCGGTTCGACGAATTTATATTATCGATATAGGCAATGTCAAAAGGGCGAAAAGAAGACCGAAGAAAATATGGATGGAGGTGATACGAAAAGATATGATTGCCAAAACCCTCAATGAAAGTATATTGTTCGATAGGAGTGAGTGAAGGTGGAGGATTCATATGCTAGACCCGGCGTGATTCTCATGTTAGTTCATGTAGCCTACCCTAATATGCTTAGGATAAAAGGCTCAGTTGTTGTTGCTGCTGCATATGTTGGGGATATTTTCATATATTAATTGTCAGTATGCTATTTAAACATCTCATGATATTATATTGACAAGAATCTATTGCAGGTAAATCCTAAACATCCTGAAATACCATGTATAATATATTAGATTAGAATATATTCTTTTAACTCTTAGATTTATGGTGTAAGGGGGTTACGTATGTATAGATAATTTCCAATATATTTTCTCTGAGATTTAGTAGAGACGGATCGGGGATTTGTAATATCTTTTATAATATTATTAGTTATTAGTTATATACTAAACTATATATATAATATATAAATATACTATACAAAATAAATAAATAAAAATTCCTATATACAAAACTCTCTCTCTGCCTCACAAAAACTCTCTCTCTCTCTCTCTCTCTCTCTCTTTCCCGCGTCTCTCTCTTTCGCTCCCCTCCTCGCAGCCGACACCTACACCCCGACTCCTCACCCACGTCCCCATCTCCACCTTCGACTACATCACCGCTGTCTTCATTGTCTCCTTCTTTGGCCGAACCCATCTCCTTCAACCCGTCGACCCTGACTCCACCGCCAACACCTCCTTCTCCTTTCTCCACCGGGATCACCATCGACTTCCTTCATCATCGTCACCGCAACTCCCGTGCCCAACTCCATCCCTCGACCCCGATCACCTTCGAACCCATCAACACTCACCGAGCACCTTGCTCCTCACCTTCACCAACATCGCAGCAGCACCCAAGTGAGCATCCTAAAACCCCCGACCTCACCCCCTTCACGCATCACCAACCTTGACCCTACCTATCTCTTCGCCATTTATCTTCCTGAGAACCCAACTCGCCAGCAGCCTTATCGTCGATCGCCAGCACCCACCATTGCTGAGACCACCATCGGCAGCAGTTCAAGTCATCGTCGACTTCATCTCCGAGCCTAGAAGTTGGAGGTTGTTTCGTGTTGCCGTTGTTCCTTGTCCGTATTGCTTCGTTCGTGTTCGTATCTGCATTCGTTGAGACCGAGGCAAGTTTACAACTTGCTACATGCTATAGTCTACGTAAAATTATATATATATATATGTTGTCGTAATATTGTTTATTATTAGTATACCATTTTATATATATAATCCGTATATCGATAATTAGTTAACAATAACAAGTGTTATAATTGCAGTTTATAATGTTATGTAAATTATATTTATAACTAGTGGTTATAACAAACTATTCTAATTTGGTTAATCGATAAATCGAAGTGTAGGAATTAATGTGGTTATTTTTCGTTATATCATTTATCGCACCTAGATATCAGTTACAACCGTATTTCATCATGACCTGTTTGCACAATGTTATCACAAATAAACACTTTATTTAATTAAATACAATATCACTGACATACATGTAACCTGCCAGACTATTACTATTTTGTTATCATGTTAATACCTGCTACCTGTAATACTTACCAATGCTAACAATCCCGACTTGTTGTCATGATGGACATGACCTGTTGTCTAGATAGACATAACCTGTACCTTCCTGCTCTTGTGTTGGCATTAAGTCGATATTATTCATACCTGACTTGGAAAACGAAATCTGGGGAAATAGGGAAATCAAAAGTGTAACTGAAGTGTAACTTAAAAGGATATTACATGTTTTCGTGGTTCTGGGGGTAATGGAACAGAATCATTCTTAATTCATACATCTTGCATCCGTGAGATATATCTTGTGTTCGTGGTCCCGGGGAGTAACGGGATATATACTTTTGAGTTACATGGATGAGTACATTCATTGGTTTCAAATACCTGTAGGATAGTTAACCTAGAAATACAGACTTTAGGATACGCATGACATGTTTGACTACCTATAGCCTACTGTTATGACGCGTGTGTGATTTTGTTTATACTAATAACTCACCCTTGCACGTGACATCCTATATAGCACATTGTTCGGTTTATTATTATGATGATGATTTTTATGATGCACTAATGTCTGGATTTTGCATGGCCCAGTTCTTTTAATCTTATCGTAAGAAGATCAAGAATACTTTGACAAACAAGCTAAGCAGTGAAGAGCATTTTGCTGATTTAGGTTAGTAAAGCTTTTGATTTATTTTCTAGTTATGATTTTGTCGTTGTTATCCCATAAAGGATGAGGCTAGGATATTATTTCTTATTCGATATTTATTTGTTTCCGCTATCTTTCTTGTTGTTAATTTATTGTGGCAGTTTGGACATGTGATAGGTAAATATTTATTTTCTGTTCTTGATATCTGATTGACAGCCATAATATGACTAAGGAAGGATAATTTCTCACCATAGGTAGCATGGTTGGCTTTTTCACGTTCCGTATTTATATATTTTGGGAAGCAGGGCGTGACATACAGCCCAGAGATTATCTCAGCGTCCTCCTTATTACAGCACAGTACGGATGTGACGCCAATAAATCGTGAAGAGCCAAAGCTAATGCGGTTTAACGGCATATTCCTAACCTTAGATATTAATGGCAACATATAGAGCCTAGAGATTATCTCGACATTCTTTCTCATTCTAGTAAGGTGCAGAAACAACGTCAACAAGGACTTAAGGGTCAAAGAAAGGTAGAATGATGGCAAATTTCTAGTTCCAGATCTCAAGGGCGATATATACAATCCAGAGACCATACGGATGTCTATCCTACTTCAGTGAAGAATCGGTGTGACATCATCAAAGTAAAAGTGAAGTGACAACATATTTCTAGTTTCAGGTCTTAAGGGCAAAATATGCATGCCTAAAGATCATTTGATGTTATTCCACCTTAGACGGATGCGTCTACGACTTCTTTGGGACTTGAAGAATGGAGTATGACCTCAAGATAAAGCGCCACAGTGATGCCTAACGCTGAATCTTCTGACGGAAACATGGATATTCCAGCCTAAGAAGATTGCATGAGACGTTGTTGAAGGAACTATTGCAATCTAATAAGAAATTTTAAAAGATGATATCTTAGGGTTTTAAAAAACCTAGAGAGAAATTGTTCCAAACATTAAGATCTAAGTAAAAGATTATAACTTGTAACGAACAAAAGAGAGCAAACTAGCTACTAGGTTGAAACTACAACCTTTGTAATATTTTCAAGTGCTCCCAAATTGTGTTGGACTTCATTGATGGCTCCTTGAAGCCCCATGAAACAAGCTTGCTAATTCACCTCCTCCATCAAAGATGATCCACCTTGAAGGCTCAAGAGCAATGGCTCCAAATTCAAACTAGAATTAACCTAAGTAGTTAGGTTGCTAAGCTAACTAGTTAGGAGTTGTAGTTCAAGCTTACTACTAATTTTCTCTCTTTTTATTTCCTTTTTCTTTTTATTTTCTAAAGTGTAAAGAGAGGAGGAAGAAGGATATGGGAGTTCTCATGAAAAAGAGAGTATCAAATAACCTAACCATTTCAAAAGAAATAGTTACAAATATATTTTTCTCCTAAAACAATCCAAGCCCTTAGATCAAACCAACCATCCATGTGTTCATCGCCTCCTCTTGATTACACATGTCACCATACTACAATATGGTGAGGATATTTTATACCCAAGGAATAAAATAAGCTTAAGAAAATAAAAGGAAAAAGAATTAACAAAAAAAATATAATAATAATAATAATATACTAAATACATATACTTGTAATTGTTATCCAAGCTATTTAAAATACATAAAAGAGAGATTAATTAATAGTGACATAATACTAGTAAATACATATACATTATATATGTATAAAATATTACACCCGATTTAATATTTGTCTTTCTAAAAAGACAGGCTAGTATTACAGCCGTCCGATTGCCATCAGTATATAAAATACATTAGTTTTAATCAAACCCAAATATGTACCAATGTACCGCAGCTACAACATTTCACCAAAGATGGAAACTCTCTTTGTGGGACTCTAAATCCTCGACAATACGCTGGCAGTGGGTTTAACCATAAACACGTCAGCTGCACTAGCTGTACGTAACGGCTATCTAGGTATTATCGAAAAGTAGATCGACAAGCAAGCTCGTCCGAAATCCTACTGAGCCTATCAGCGACATGTACCAAACAGTCCGGTCTGTTCGTCTGAGAGTATCGCATATCTGGTCTAGAGGGTGGATAGCGTCAGACCCCTAATAACATGATAAGTCGTGCCAGTGTCAAGACCTATCACCAATCGAGAAACAACTGATTGCAATCAGTAAATCCTATCCGCCTAGACCTAGGTCTTATGGTGATGGCCAATCGTATATAGCGCAACATCAACTCCTAATACCGGAAAAGACAAATCCCCTCTATCGCTCATTGCCTCCAAGTGTTTCAGGACTGCACCCAAAAGCTACATGTTTGCACGACTCATTAAAGTCATGGTATGGTAGCAATCAAAGTAGAGTGGGAATACACTCGAGACAAATGACGATTTCAGGTCGAAAGACTACGATGTACTAATGTCACCTGAGAACTGCTATATGAAATAGGTATAATACCATTAGCATGTTCTCGACGAGTCCATCCAATATAACTCATAACCCAATGAGTACCTTTATATAATCTTTGTTGATTGACTAACACCAATGGTTGTGAGACCGGCCATCGCCCCTTGTACACTAGTCTACTCTAAAATATCGATACTCGGTCTCAATATTCCCATGACTGGGGACATTTAAGGATGTGCATATAGACTACCCCATTCTCACAAGTGTGATCGCCATCATAACCTTGGTAGTCAAGCATGAATCATATGGGCTATATCAATATGTAATAGTGATATGCTATACTATACAAGACATGTATATAATGATAAAGTCAAACCAGATAGCATACTATCATCTCGAGTAAGACTATTCTAACATTATAGATCTTCCCTTAATCATCATAATCGCCTGCTTGCGATTACAATAATTTTCTTGAGGGCACTATATCCAACAATCTCCCACATGCACTTAAGGATAATTATTGCAATATCGCATACCCACTGCTTGTGTGCTACCGAATACCCTACTTCTCTACTAATCAGTTTCACAAACTGTGTTTACGAAACATTCGTGTTCGAGAAATAGCCTTGGTGAGTGGATCTGCCCCAATGTTTCTATCTTTATCACTCTATATCTCAACTTCGCGGAGAACGTCTATCTTCCGAAATGAGCGATACATGTTTTAGAACTTGTGTAGATATCTGATGGAACCAAGTTCATAATATGAACACCAAATCCAACAAAGTTCTTAGACTATATTTTCCACTGAATTTAATCAATATCCTGCACCATACCTACCCAGTATCTGTTTGGATCTCTGTCCAACACACTGTCCCTCAGAAGAGGGTAAACTTATAACTCTGAAAGTCAATCTGTCACCCAAGTCACCTTGGAAGCCTTAACCGGTAATCGCCTCCTGTAGGAGGCTGCCATTATCATATAGCAAGAACAATCACTTATGTTCACAATTGCTTCCCTTTATTTCCCCATGATTGGATTAATATCTGCTTACTGCAGCTAGTGCAAAAGCAACATTATGCATTTCCTGTGTGAAGAAACACTTGTGACATCCAAAGTTTAACCAATTATAATATAGGAACCCCACTTCCAATCCGGAGCATGTCATCTAAATCTCTTGACAGTACTCCCTACTACCTTCATACCGGGTTCATCTGTTGTTTTGATGAAGTCAAACACTTTGACTGTAACATTAAAACAGATGATCCATCTCTGCTATACCTATTTTAGTCTATAAATAGACATAAGCAACCTGACCACCACGCTTCCGCTGCTCCCACTGACTACAACAACTCTCTGGCAAAGTCACGTGCACTTCTAAAATCCCATTTAGAACGATGTTATAGTCATCCACCTCATAATCAGGGACAGCAGTAGTGATAAGCTTGGGTCATCAAAAGCTCCATGTCACCATCTTTGAGGAAACTGAAGAAACTCTCGGGTGGCTGAAGTTACCCACTAAATCTGTGGAGTGGCTAAATAGATCATTGAATCCAGTTGAATTCTTAGGTTCTACTAAATTTTCAGTAACCGTTTGAGGTTCTGGAATCACTTCTAGTTCTACCATACTCCCACTAAAGTCTTTAGAAAAGAATACATTTTACTTAAAATGTGGCGAGTTAAGAACAAAATAAATTTTTATCTTGCAAATGGTAGAATGTTAACCCTCGTCTATGCCCGGGATAACCCTTAAACTGCCATTAGTGAAAATTGTCTTGAGTTTATCTGAATTCTGGTTTTGAGTATAAGCCGGACAACTCCATATATCTTAACATTGTTAAGATATGAATCCATTCTATGTTCATATAGAAACTGAGGCACTAATTTAGATGAATCCAGATTCAAATAGTATGCAGCTGTTTCCAGTGCACATCACATGAATGGAAGACCATGCAGCATTACTCATCAAGGAGAGCACACATGGATGAGTAACCTAACATAGACTACTATCATGGAATACCTAGCATAAGTATCTATATCTTCGATCACCTCGAAGAATCATGATACTTGCAACATATGGTTCTCTACTTTATTCTTATACCTATAAACTTCTCATAATTTTGGACCTTGCATTTTAACAAAAATGCATGTCTAGAATAAGAGAAGTTATTGGTATTCGGAATATCGTAAGAGTACCAACCCCTTTTCCTAATGGATACTGGACAACATACAATACTTTGTATAAATCCCCTGAGTTTGCTAACTCAAACTCTGTGTATCTTAAGTTGAAAACTGTATTTTGGTTAAGAAGAATTACACCGTTATTGAATGCACCTTACCTAATCATCATCTGATAAAGGTAAATGTTGTAAACATAATTTTAAACTTAATGAAATAAACATACAGATATATCAGTTTGAAATTGGTGCATAACAACGGATATTCAAAACCAACAAATCTCCAATAGGCAAACCCAAGTGATTTCCTCAAACATTAAGAATTACAACAAACTCTGATATTGAGGATCTAATCACCCAATTCCCAATATTTTACTCACACTCATCATCTGTAACGCCATACGGATGTGAGAATCTAAACCGCTATATACATACCCTGGAGTCAGAATGTAATTAGGAAAGCAATTTTCAATAACTAATGTACAGGAAAACTGAAACATGGGAATGTTTCAAGAGGGTGGCCGGGTATTCTTAGTAATGCCTCTTCCATTATCCAGATCCATGACACTAGTTGCAATTTCCATTGCCCTCACTTCAATCCCTTAATATGTCTCTACTTCTTACCTTCTGCATACCGTATTTCGGCTAATTGGTTTTCTTCATTCCCTACCTTTCGGCACTTGTCTAAGATTTGGAAGAAGAATATCCAATAAGTATAATAGGTGTACCCTCCTAATACGAGGAGCTCTCACAACCTGAGAGAAGGTAAAGAGTAGAGACAAACGAATAATCCTATTCAAATTCTTCAGAACCGGAATCCATTCTCGAACTGAAATAAATTTCTGCGAGTTTGTATATAACTATACGAGATGGTTTTATTCATTCTATTAGGATCTTCGTAGTGATACGGAATGTTCTGGAGAAAGCTAAAGGTAAAGTAGGAGGGGCATGGATATACGCGACTTTATCATGAATGTAGACGATCCAAAATCCTGATGGTAAAAGGTTCGGTTTAACTCAGTAACGAGTTTTAGTTTAAAGCGGGTCAAGGTAGCAGCCAGTGACAGAGAGAGGGGAAAGAAACACTCAGTGTGCACTCTAACCTAAATTAGATTGGTTTAATAATAAATTATCTAATCTGGATGGCTTCCACTGTTTTCTTGAAACCCTAAAAGGAAAAATAGTCGGGATAACCGGAGGAGTAATTACGACTCATCAGTGGGAATCGAGATCCAATTATCACCGCATAGCAACTTGATGGAATCCACTCAAGTCACTACACTCCAAAATGTATGCGCATACTTGGCAAGTTTCCTTTATATTTGAAAATCCTGATATGGTTTTTGCCCCAAACAGTTTATGACCTTGACAAAGACAAACAAATCAATAGTCGCAAGTCAAGTTCAACTCGTCATTATATTGATTAATTTAGACTCACACATATAAGCTCTTGACAAATGCCAACAAGGCTATATGACTATTCTAGATAATTGCATCTCTATGCACAAACGAGCAACATCTAGCTACCGCACACTACGCCTTGACAAATGCCAACAAACGCATCACGAATACTAAGCACGAAAATGACGGAGGTCTACGGCTGGTTTTTGGCGAAAATCCTTTAACGTAATGAACTTGATATCGTTGTAGTAACCGGATGGTTTTGCAAATATATAGTAGTGCAAACTTTTGCAGAAGAGGTCACTCTCTGTTAAGGGATTTAGGCTCTTTCCTCATCGAATGAGATGCTAGATATTCATAAATGAATATCTCTGTGCAAAGCAAAAGATCACGTGTCATGCCCCGCTTCCCAGTAGACTGAAACGGTGACGTGGCAGGCCGCAACATATTTACTAAGAAATAAATACGGTAGACGTAATTAAGCAATATATAAAATGAAAAAAATGACAAGAGTAATAAAATGAACAGCAACTTTATTTACATTCAACTTTACATACAACTGTTTGAAATGAAAAGATACAATGATATAAATCAAATGCCTAAACAATGGCATACAGAAAATAAGTACAAGAAGAACCAGTAGTCCGGTTGAGCTGTAAACTGGTCCAAATCCTCCTGGCTCTGCTCTGTCTCCTCAGAGTCCGATCCTCCTAACGAACATTCCAAAGAAAGAAACAGTAAAGAATGTCGTCAGTGAACTAATGCTCGGTAAGTCCCAAAATAAGAAAGAGAAGATGGTATATTAAGTGAAATGAATAGGTAAAGTGTATATGACTGATTACTGGTATATGATAGTTATTATAACGTGATTGTTTGTAGTTTGGTAAAGAAGATATTCATGTATACGAGAGGATTCCATCTTACCCTGTGGACTATGGTAACATGTAGTACGGGGTCCCGTCATAACCCATGGGACAACGGCATGAGAATTCATGTTGGTGTCTTTTAAGTGACCTCCCGTACCACGATGTACGTTCCGTACCAATCTATCCCTTCATCCCCGCATAATGTATTGTATAGATTATATTTACAAGTCTTGCCGAAACCATGGATACAAAATGTTCAGGTATTCATGTTCAGGATGTAATCATGTATTCAAATAGTCATGTCAAGTTATAACCGTGGTTCGGTCAAGTCAGTCAAGTATACATGTTTGATATTGATGTTTGAATTCAAGTATTCATGTTTATGATCAAGTATTCGGGTTTGATTTTGGATTCAGGTTTGAATTGGACTCAGACTGAGTCAGACACTTGTACGGATTTAACTCTTGAATTCTTAGGTCCGGGAATTATCAGCAACTGCTGCACATAGACGGCAGGATTTGTGTCTTTTTTCAAGACAATTGCCATTGATAACTCCTGTTAAGTTTTCTAAAGGCAAGCACTCACTTTCTCCGGCTCCCTGGGGCTCAAGAGAATTGATCCCGCTTAAACCTATATTTACTAAAGTCCTTAAAATATTGTTTTGTATATCTCGAGGGGGTTTTATGAAAAATATTTTTAATATAGATTAAAAATAAAACTCGAGAGTGGTTTGTATTACTTAGGGTTTTCATAAGCATTTGTTTGATTATTGGGGTATTTCATGATAAATACTTAGCTTTCAAAAGTTTATGATATTTTAGTGAAAAAGAGTCTTTTTAGTAACTTGATGGTATTTTATTGACATTTTTTAATCTTTTCGTTTTCAGAAAAATATAGTTTCATAATATAATGAAAATATGGATTTATAATTTTATATAATTTTTAATTTTAAAATTTTAGTTTTATTTTAAAATATTCGTTTTTCTTAAAAACCGTATTTATATCCTTTCGAGATCGAATACACCGTGAGGAGTGCTGCATCTCGTTCTACTATCCCCAGGATATGCGATAATCTGCACCATCCATTAGCGGATCCCCTAATAAGGGTTGTAGATGCATAATAGCAAAAGAATATGAAATATTATTTTAAAAGAAGCCCGGTTTTAAAGTAGATGGTATTTTATTGTAAAGCTTATACTTCGAAACAAATATTCATACAAATTAGTATCGTGCTATGAAACCAACGTGTTCATGAGGGGTAGGTCATTACCCCGTGCTGTTTTTTCCTAATGGTATAGTTTTAATAAAACTAAAAGAAGTGATATCAAAGTTCATGGTATTTTAATGAAAAAGTTCAATTATGGATGTTTCACATGAGATTCTTGGTTAAAATTGATTCTAAACAGTTATATTTAAGGTTAAAAGTATTATGTAAAAATTTGGTTGATCAAAGTATAAAAGAGAAGGATTTTCTAGGGTTTAGAAAAAGGATATCGGTAATAACTCCACTTACCGATATAAGTTTTAAAATTGAATTTCAATGAAGAGAAAGAGAGATTGGGAGGGACTTACAGTTTGAAAATCTCAAAGAAAGGGTTAGAAAGGAAAGAGTGTCTTCGTTGCGTCGCGGGAGCTCCGGAATCGGCTTCGATCTTCGACAGAAGAAGTTCGCTCGGTAACTCCACTTTACTCCACTTGCACTTAGGAAGTTTTGAGAGAGTTTTTGTTAGAATTTTCAGAATGGTAAAGAGCTAGGGCATGGGGTTGTATTTATCATGGAGAATTAGGGTTTGGAAATTAAAAATGTGGATTAAAAAGCATTAAAATGGTGTTAAATTGTGAAATGAAAGGTCTCTGTTTGATTGCAAGGAAATCAAACAGTGCAGAGGAGTTAAGGGTAGCTGAAGAGACGAGTGTGCAAAGCACAGGACAATTTGGCCACATCTTGACCATCCCCGCCGGCCCATATAGCTAAACCGCCAATCGATCTTGTGGCAAATGCCTCGAGATTCATGCCATCTGATAAATTCTGTATTTACACCATTTTCCACATGTTTGATTTTTCTGAACTTTTCATTTTGCCGTGTATTGCACTTGAAATCTTTTGGGCTTCCAAAAATTAAAAAGAAAAATTCAGAAAAAAAGTGTCTGATGGGAATCGAACACACAGGCTACGTCACAGCATTGAAAAGGCTTTACTGGTGAGCTATAAATTGTTTCTTGCTTTTATTTAATAAAAGTGACTTATAACTCAAACTCGGGCTGTAATACTTTTTTCTTGTATATTAACAGTAAAATTTTATGTAAAAAGATTTCAGAGTCGTTACATTCTACCCTCCTTATAAAAATTTCGTTCTTGAAATTTACATTTACATAAGGAATAATTTTCAAATAGGTAAGGGTATCTTGCACGCATGTCTTCTTCTTGTTCCCATGTTGATTCCCCTGGAGAATCCTTTCTCCACATCACTCAGACCAAGTTTACTTCCTTTTTCCGTAATATCTTCACCTTTCGGTCCAGAATCTCAACTGGTTGTTGCTCGCAGGTTAAATCAATCTGTACTGTGAGCTCTGAGTGATCGAGTATGTGGCTAGGGTCGCTCTCATATCATCGTAGCTGGTATATGTGGAACACGTTGTGCACACCTTCCAATGAGGGTGGTAGTGCTAAACAGTATGCCACTTCTCCAAATCGTTTGAGTATGTCGAACAGTTCTATGTATCTTGGATTTAGCTTACCCCTCTTGCCAAAACGGATCACTCCTCTGTTTAGAGATATCTTTAGGAATACATGGTCTCCAGGTTGGAACTCCAGATATCGACGTTTTGCATCTGCCCAATACTTCTGTCTGTCTTGGGCTATGCGCATTCTTTCCTTGATCATGCGAACTACGTCCATAGTTGCCACGATCATCTTTGGTCTAAGGAGTTCATGATCTCTGATGTCGTCCCAACTTAGCGGTGAATGACACTTTCATCTGTAAAGTGCTGCGAATGGTGCCATTCTAATGCTTACCCGATAGCCGTTGTTGTTTAAAAACTCCACAAGGTGTAGGTTATCTTCCCACGAACCTCCGAAGTCTAACATACAGGCTCTTAGCATGTTTTCTAGAATCTGAATTGTTCACTCAGACTATCCGTCCATTTTTGGATGATAAGCCATGCTGAAATTTAAAACCGTTCACAGGCTAGCTTGCAGACTCTTCCAAAATTGTGATCGGAATCTGGTATCACGATCGGAGACGATGCAAACAGGCACTCCATGTAATCTCACGATCTCCTGCATGAGTTCATGGGTATCAAATATGGTACATGTTGAAGGTTTAAATCTTACTTTAGATTTATGCTTACCTCCATGTACTTCTTTACTAACGTCTCGGTTGACTGGCCAACTCGAAATGGAATAAAGTGAGCCGACTTGGTGAATCGATCCACAATAACCCATAATGTGTCGTTACCTTTCGTGCTGCGAGGAAGGGCAGTCATGAAGTCCATGGTAATGTGCTGCCATTTCCATTCTGGGATTGGTAACAGCTAAAGTATACCGGCAGTTCTGTGATATTCAGCCTTCACTTGCTGACACACCAAACACCTGGCTACGCTTCTAACTACTTCGCGTTTCATTCCATACCATCAATAGTGTTGTCATAGATCCTTATACATTTTCAAACCACCGGGATGTACAGAATAAGGAGAGCTGTGAGTTTCTTTCATCAACTCTTCTCGAACAGGGATGATTGGCACACATAATCGACTTCCATATCTCAAGAATCCGTCTTCGTGGATGATGAATTCAGTCGAAGTCCACTTTTTACTTGTTCTCGGATCTTTCGTAGTTTGGTATCATTTGCTTAAGCTGCCTTGATCTGATTGATAAGAGTGGACTGGACTAGTAAGTTCATCAAATATGAAGCGTTACCTGGCACAACTACTTCGATCTCCAATCCGTGCAATTCTTACTGTAACTTCCACTGAGCGGTGAGGTTCATTGCTAATAGCTGGCAGCTAAGTGCATCAGGAACTACATTTACCTTCCCAGGATGATACTGTAGGTTGATGTCGAAGTCTTCCATGAGTTCTAAACATCTTCTCTGCCGCATGTTTAATTCTTTCTGAGTAAATACATACTTCAGACTCTTGCGGTCAGTGTATATATCCACTCGTTCTCGTAGAAGATAGTGGCGCTAAATCTTAAGTGCGAAGATAACGGCTACCAACTCCAGATCATGTGTTGGATAGTTGTGCTCATGTACCTTTAGCTGTATTGATGCAAAAGCAACAACTTTTCTATGCTGGTGTAGAACACATCCTAATCTTTTACCGGATGCATCACAATGCACAACGAATCGTCCAGATTGATCCGGTATTACGAAGATAGGAGCATAGGTTAATCTTGACTTTAGTTCTACAAAAGCTTTTCACATGCTTTTGACCACATGAATGCTTCATCTTTACGTATGAGCTTGGTCAGGGGTGCTGCAATCTTTAAGAAGCCTTCAATGAATCATCGGTAGTATCATGCTGATCCCAAGAAACTTCATATATTTCTCACCGTCTTTGGTGTCGGCCATTCGCTGACAGCTGACACCTTAGCTGGATCTACAGAGATTCCTTCGCCTGAAACGATATGTCCGAGAAATCCGACTTGATCTATCCAAAATTCACACTTGCTGTACTTGACGTAGAGCAGATGTTGTAACAATGTCTCCAGGACAATCCGTAAGTGCTCGGCGTGTTCTTTCTGATTTTTTGAATACACCAGGATGTCGTCGATGAATATGACAACGAACTTGTCTAAGTACTCTCGGAAAACTTGGTTCATTATATTCATAAAGATGGCAGGTGCATTGGTCACTCCAAATGGCATTATGAGATATTCATAATGACCATATCGAGTCCTAAAAACCATCTTCGGAATGTCGAACTCTTTGACCTTCACCTGATGATAACCCAAACGAAGATCTAGTTTTGAAAGTACATAAGACCCACTTAGCTGATCGAAAAGATAATCGATGTGTAGTAGTGGATTCTTGTTTTTGATCGTCACTTCGTTCAGAACTTGATAATTTACACACATACTGTAAGAACCTTCTTTCTTCTTCACATAATACCGGAGATCCCCAGCTTGAAATACTAGGACAAATCCAACCTTTCTTCAAGAGTTCATCCAACTAAATGCGGATCTCCTTCAATCCTTCTGGACTTAGCCGGTACGGAGCCTTGATTACAGGTTGCGCACCAGGTTGTAAATCAATACTAAACTCAAGAGCTCGATCGGGAGGCAAACCTGATATGTCTTCAGGGAACACATCCTCGAACTCTCGAACTACCTCGGGCTTTTCTTCTTCTACCGGTAGAGAAAACCCTTTTGCATTCTTCGGTTTAGCACGGTATTTTCCTGACTCCAAAGTTCTATCTCCACTTTTGAAATAGAAGACTGGGTGATCTGGTTTCTTAAATACTACCCTCTTTTGACGGCAGTCAATAGTAGCATAGAATACTCCCAGCCAATCCATTCCCAACACAGCATCGAAATTTTGTATGTCTGGTACTTTGAAATTCGCGTAGAATTCTCGTTCGCAAACTACAACTGGACACTGATCAAACCCCATAGTTGCTTTCAAGTCCCCATTCCCGAAACTGACATTCCAGCTTGAAATGAGTGGCTTCATGGGAATCTCGTGCGTTCTCACAAATCATTGGGACATGAAGCAGTGTGAAGCTCCAGTATCAAAAGGTGCGAGTGCAGGAAGGGTAGATACTAGTATAGTACCTAAGTTGTGTGAGGTTGGGTTTAGATATAGGAAAAGTTATAGTGTTACACAAAGATTGAAAAATTGAAAGGATTGGGAAGTTACCAGTGCTGACTTGTCCTGTGGCTTCGACCTCCTCGACCGTCATTGTGAAAGCCTGACGTCGTGGTACATGCCTCCTTGCTAGAAGCACATTCCTCTGTCCTTGGGGCACGTTTCTCTGCCCTTGAGGCACATTTCTCTATGCCTGATGGAATTAATGTTGAGGCTATGCAGGAGGTCCATGTGGAGCTGGTGCAGGGAGAACTAGGCGAGGTGCAGGAGCCTGAATGGCTGGCCACTACGGGACTGTGATTACGGGTCTAGGTGCTGGTGTTGTGTTAAAAAAGTATGGACATGCTCCTATAGCGTGAGTGGATGCGCCACAAACCAAACACAGGCCATTCGCACGCCTGCAGTCCATCGCCAGGTGTCCAGTTCTCTTGCAATAGAAACAAAAGTCTGGACTGGATCGGTTAAATGATCCTCTCGGTCTCCTGGGTGTAAAGGTTGGTGTAGAAGAGGCTCCTCCTTATATCTATGCGGCAGTGCGTTTGATTCCAGCTGTTTGGGGCTTACCCTTCTTTTTCACCACAGCTTCATAACGGCAAGCTGCCTTCAGGGTGAGTTCATGAATCGGGTAATCGCCTGTGGCTAACGCCGCCTGAATCTCCAGGTCTAAGCCCTGTTGAAATCGTCTAGCCCGAATCTTATCAGTCGGGATCAAATGTGCCGCGAACCTGATAAGATGTTGATGTCAGGATAGAGATGTATTTTAACGGAACAGTATTTGATACAAATTCTTTACCTGCTAAGCATGATGAATTCAGCATCATACTCATCCACCGATTTTACCCACATGGAGCCTTGTTGCATGTGGATGAACTGTTGCTCCATCTCGAAACAAGCAGTCTCAAGGAAGAACTTCGCATCGAACAAATCATGAAACGTCTTCTACTCATTAGGTTAGGTGAGACGGCTTTCCTCGGCCTTCCACCAGATCTTACATTGTCTGTCAGTTGCAGCTTAGCAACTCTCACCCAGGCAATATCCGGCACTTGAGCTGCTACCAGATCATCTTCAATCGATTGTGCCTATTCTTCTGCCTCCAGTTGGCTCTCTTTTTTTGAGAATTTTTTTGGATGCAGTGCCCAAAATTGTTTGACTCCGGGTGCCTCGGCTTCGGGGCGGTGCATGAGGATAGCAGTCTGCTGCTTCTGACCCTCCAATAGGCTCTTTATAGCCTCAAGTAGTACCGATTGCTCATTGATAAGACCTGTAACGGTAGGTGGTGGTGGTAGAGTAGACGGTGGGGTATTGTCGTTGACGTTCGTGCAGGTGTTGTTGAGAGAATCCATTACCTTGATAGAAAAGGAATGGTTAGGATAGATTCAAGAAATTAGAAATGAAAGGAATGGTTAGTTGCTGATTCTTATAATTCTTGTGATATATTGCTTAAGACTTCATGCAGAACTGACCTGCATGGGCCACCAACAAAACCTGTCACGCTCCGCTTCCCAGTAGACGGAAACGGTGTCATGGCAGGCCGCAACATATTTACTAAGAAATAAATACGTTAAGCGTAATTAAGCAATATATAAAATGAACAAGAATGACAAGAGTAATAAAATGAACAACAATTTTATTTATATTCAACTTTACATACAATTGTTTGAAATGAAAAGATACAACGATATAAAACAAATGCCTAAAGGCATACAGAAAATAAGTGTAAGAAGAACTAGTAGTCAGGCTGAGCAGTAAACTGGTCCAAGTCCTCCTGGCTCGGCTCTGTTTCTTCATAATCCGGTCCTCCTGACGAACATTCCAAAGAAAGAAATAGTAAGGAATATCGTCAGCAAACTAACGCTCGATAAGTCCCAAAAGAACAAAGAGAAGATAGTATATTAAGTAGAAATTGAACTCCTGACTTGAGTCTTTCTCCACCCGCATCTATATATAAACAAGAAGAGGAAGCGCCTTGACTCGTCAACCGCCGACTGACCATGTGCCGAGAGCTCCTCCCCCGAACCCCCTCTCTCTGAAGATTCTCTTGTTCGGAAAAGCATTGAATGAACTATCTTTCTTTTGGCTTTTTGCATGTTAGCACTTTTACCTAACCCTTCGTCATTGCTTTCTGATCATATGGATGCCGCTCTTAGAGAATCCGCGAAAGGAAAAGACACTTTGAGGGAGAGGGATATGGAATCAGCTGCACATGAAGCTGTGGAATAGAATGCCCCGTTATTTCATCTCCTTGCCTTTCTTTTAGTCCAAACAATACTAGAACCCGGAGAGCGCTAGCTTGAACTAGGAAGTCAGAGGCGCCGGAACTTGGCGAGAGGGATTTCTTGCCCAAAGTTTTCTCCCGAAATGCTCGGATTGCACTAGTCTTAGGGACATGCCCATAATAGGTTCGCACATTAATCTAGTAGAAGAGGATGGCATTGAATCTGCTGTTTTTGTTCGAGAATCCGCAGCGCAAGAATATGAGTAAAAGGAACTGATTGACCAAGGTCTTACAGAAGGAGCTGCTAGAAACGAACAGGTAAAGTGTATATGACTGATTACTGGTATATGATAGTTATTATAACGTGCTTGTTTGTAGTTTGGTAAAGAAAGTATTCATGTATACGAGAGAAGTCCATCTTACCCAGTGGACTATGGTAACATATAGTACAAGGCCCCGTCATAACTCATGGGACAACGGCATGAGAATTCATGTAGGTGTCTTTTAAGTGACCTTTCATGCCACGATATATGTTCCGTACTGACTGATTTGATGATGAAAAGTTGTTCATAAAGTAACCGCAATCAAGACGGTGTCGCTAGTAGCTAGCCGTGATGAGTACGGGTCGTTCGCAGGGAAACGTGAACCTTTTTCTTGCTTTAGACGAGTTGATTGAAGAAGGGTGATTGTTTTTCATTACGGTTATAAGATTTTATAAAGGAAAGGCTCGTAGGGTTCATAGTACTTAGTAGTAATGGATGAATAATTAAAAATGACTCATTTTATCTTTTAATAGTTTAAAACTATATCGATAGTGATGAATGTAGATCAGGGTTCTCTTTTGGAAGAAACTAGGGTTTCCCCACTACTAACCCTTGTCCTTGTATTGATCTTTATTCATGTCCAGCCTTTAACAAAACAAGTGTTAAACCAATCTCAAATCGTGGTCATGACTAGTAATAAATTGGTAGCGCGCCCGATAAGGATGTTAACATTTATTTTGCTAAAGTTTATAAAGTTTAAAATGTATAAAAGATGTTAAAAGATTTTATCATCCATTGATCTACCCTATCCTACGAATTCTAGCAAGCTAGGAATTACTCACTCATAGTTTGAGATTTAGAAGAAAAGTTGAAGAATGAAAACATAATTAAGATGCAGAAAGTAAGTGCAGAAAGTAAGTGCAAAAAGAACGATAAAAACACTACCTTTATTAATAAACTATTGCATAGAAATTTTGAAAGTAGAGTACAAGAACTCTAGTTGCTCTTAGATCTCTATCTTATTGGAAATAGATGACTAGCTGATGATCACTCGGATATGTGGACCTCTTTGGACCTCTTGATCTCTTCGGTGATGATTTTTAATATGAAGCTCTCGGTCCTTTATATAGTCACAGAAACTAGAAACCCTAGATTCCATATAATAATATATGCAGATACGATCAAATCACCAAAATCTCAAATCCTATGGCCATTAAACCGCCGCGCTTCCGCCGCATATTGCCTTATTTGCCGCAGATCCGCCGCATCTTGGTGGCTTCAATTTTTAGGATTTTTTCTGGTGTTTTGTATCGTCATATGGAGATCCTTTAAATGTCTATATTCTGATAATAATGAATTGAGTCTTTGTCGTTGCTAGATCTTACGATTTCCTTCAATATTTTGGCAGATTTGATTCCGACATCTTGATTTATATCGGATCTCTTGGATTCCAGACCTGAGCTAATCTGCACAATATCTCAAATCAAAGTGTTGGTAGTATTTGGTATTTTTGAGATATTATCCTAACCATTTTATATGATATTATATGTTAAGAATATTAATTAGAAATATTTGATATGATATGCATATTTTAATTACCATATTTCATATAAATATTATATTCATGTATTTTCCCTCATTATGTTAAGAAACATATGATAATAAACTTTTTACACATAAACCCTCATATGTTCTATAACTACAATAAACACCTTTTAGTACTTAACAATAATAGAGAAAATGTTCATTCACATGTGTAATATTTTAGACTAATCAAATACCTCCAAACTTAACTTTGATCGTCCCGGGCAAACTAGTTATTAAAGAGAAGAAGAAGAAAAAGAAAAACCTAGTACACTTTCGTAGGCAACACGATTGCACTGAGCACGTGCAACAAGCCTTTAAACCTCTAGGTGTCCCTAATAGGAGGAGTGTTGTCTCCTGAGGGTTTTCAGCAGATTACACCCACAAAATCCCATAATAAAAGAAAGATGATGAAAGTTACATACAAAGGTAAAGAACATATAAAAGAAAAAACTTGAAAATAAGAGTTTCAAATTACACTAGCTTTTTAGTAGCCATGAGTCATATCTTAATGGTCATGAAAAGATGTTAGAAATCACATCATCCCTCTATAAAATATCGTCTTTATTCTTCCTCCCTACCTTTCTTCCAAACATCGATCATATATCTCTACGTGTGTGTAAAAGACATCCCTACACTTAAAGAATTCAATTCAAGATATCATACTCTTGTCCATCTTACTTAGTACTTTTTAGTCAGTGAATTTTTTATAGATGGAATTGCTCACGCATTCTTCATGCGACCGTTAATACTTCTTGAGGTATTAACCAACCGATTACCAAATGTGCTTACTCGTTAAGGCGTAATTAGCAATATCCTAGTTTTGCAACACTTAAGGCTTAGCAGTGGCTCCCAAACCAGTTGGTCTAAAGCACTAGGTGATAAAGCACCCTCGCTATATTTTTTCTTATACTGCCTTAAGTAATTACAAAACATGTGTTCACCTGTGTTCATTTTTCTTCACCATTTTTTCATTTATATTTTTGTTTATATATTTATTTTCCTTCATATTAAGGTTTTTAGACAAGAGCATTTTAAGGTATTCTCTACTATCCCAATTTTCAAGATGTGTGCAAGTGCGTATAGCAGGGTATCAACGTTCAGATGTTTGGACTCAAGAATATGGACTATTTTCAGACTTATTTCTATGCTCAGATTAGTGATTCCTTTCATCTTACTAGCCCTTGGGACGACAACTCATGACTACCTATTACTAGTTTCATTTTAAAATATCTAATTTTCTTTCTTTTCTTAAACTTTTCCTTCCTATCATATGTATTATTCACTTTCTAACTTACATTTTCAAGAAAATTTAAAAAAAAATTGTACTATTATTTAGTATAATGCAAAATGATGTGTGAATAAGCACAAATCTTTCCCAAACCTATTTGCAGCAGTGTCCTCACTGATGTCATTTGTTAAACTTAAAACCTATAGACTTAAGAGGAAAATGTAGTAACGGGGACAAGAATTAATGACAGTGAAATCCTTCCCCAAACTTATTTTTTGCTCATAATTTTGTAAAGAATTTGTTTTTATTCAAGAGCCAAAATATTTTCTCCCCCCCCCCAAAAAAAACTTGAGTAAAACGGTATTAAGCATTTAAAATTATTAGAGGGAGGGTAAAGTTATTGGTCTATGCAAAGCTTTATAAAGACCAAAAGTCAACATCAACCAATCGAATATTTTATCGATGTAACAACATAGTTGATGGAAGATCATAGATGTGAAGAAGTGGGGAGATAAGACGCGTAATCGATCGGGTTTACGTCTCGGTTGGTAGAGATGAAACAGTGATGGTGCACTACTCGCATTCTCGTTCTTGATAAGAAGAAAGGGTGGTGGTTCGACTTCTTTGGGTGGGGTTTGATTCATCACAACTCCCATGTCTTCTAAGAATGCGAGTTCTTCGGCAAAAATATCTTCAAAAGTTTCATCGATATTCCGAATAATAATCTCATCGGAAAGGAAATTATGATACTCGGATAGCTCGACTAAATCATTCGACAAGTCAAACGGTTCGGACTTAGGTGTGGACTTGTCGACAGAAGGGTCTTCACGTGTATAATAAATAGTACAATCAAACAATAATGCACAAGTGGCGTCCAGATCAGTATCGTGAAGCTCCTCAAATTCGCAACTGTCGGAAGCTATCTTTTCGACAAAACATACATCAACTATCTGAGCATAGGGTTCGGAGGGTTAACTTCCTAGCTTGTAGATGTTAAGCTCAATTGTCATCTTCCCAAAAGATAGGTTCATTAAACCGTTACGACAATTGATTATCGCGTTTGAAGTTGTTAGGAAAGGTCGACCTAAAATCACCAGAATTTGGTTCTGTGAGTTTGCTACAGGCTATGTATCTATGACTATAAAGTCCACAGGGAATATAAATTCCCCAATTTTAATTAACACGTCCTCTAGCTCACCCCGAGGTTGGGTGATAGATCGATCGGCTATCTGGAGAGTGCAATGCGCAGGTTTCAACTCTCCTATACCTAACTGCTCATAAACAGAATACGGAAGCAAGTTAAGACTAGCACCTAAATCGAGTATAGCACGATTGATATTTTTACCCCAATAGTTATAGATATTGTAGGACAACCGGGATCCTTACGTTTCATGGGCCCAATTGGGTAAGAGAATTGCTCATATTACTCGCTAAGAAAACCTTTTTAGGCACTTGAATTTTTCTTTTCCTAGTGCACAAGTCCTTTAAAATTTTCGCATAGGAAGGAACTTATTTGATAGCATCTAGGAGAGGAATATTTATGTTAACTTGTTTAAAAATTTCCACAATCTTCTCCATTTGGAGACTTGGTCTGTTGGCCCTTAACCTGTGTGGAAAAAAAGCTTTATTAATAAAGGTTGAGTCCAAATTTTGTGGGGATGGAATGGATCCCAAAATTGGATTTATAATGGTTGTAGTTGGTAATTCCTTCAAGGAAATAGGATGAGGGTTCGAGCCTAGTGGAAAACGGAGAATAGGCTCGGAAGAAAAAGTTGGATTAGACAAAGTAGGAGTAGAAGTAGTAGCTGGGGTTTCAAAAATGTCATCAACTTCAACTTGTTCGCCAACATTGTTATTCAGCATTCTTCCCGATCTCAACATAGTTACGGCACTCACATTATGATTTTGAAGGATGAGATTCATGCTTTGTGAGTGGCCGGGATTTAGTATAGGTTGAGATGGAAGTCTCCTTTTCTCTATCTCACTCATCGCGACATTTAACTGTGCAAGTTATGCTTCTATCGATTTAATACTTTCACCGTGGGAAGCAGTGTGTTGCACTAACGTTTAGATAGAAGACGTTAAATTAGCCGTCATTTGTGTAGATTGTTTAATGAACGTTTCTAAGTTTTGTTCGAGTGCAGAGGTTTTATCGGTACCGGCCGTTGGGAAAAAATTATTATAAGGTGCAAAGTTGTTGGCCGGATTTTGAAGAGATTGCGGTTGAAAGGGGTGTTGAATTTGTTGTAGTGGCTGCTGTTGTGGAGGAAGCCTTTGATTGTTATTTTGGCTTGGGAACTGATTTTGATTTTGAGATTGGTTTTGGTTCCAAGCAAAATTAGGATTAATTCTCCATCCCTGATTATATGTAGATGAATAAGGATCATTTCTAGGTTGTTGCTGAAAAGCAGCATTGGTTTTTTCATGACCTTGAGACAGAGGATTCAAAGGACATTCTTCCATTAAATGTGATGGGTCAAAACAGCAACCACACACGGTTTTGGGAAGCATTGCTTGGTTTAGGGAGGTTGGCGAGACTTTGTTTTCTTCGAGTTTCTTTTGCATCACGGCCATTTCGGCTTTCACTGCTATGGAAACGTCGAGCTGATGGATACCTACCCTAGATGAAGACGGTGTTGGTCTAGTGCTCTCCTATTGTGAAGTTTGTTCGGCGAGATCCTCCATAAATTGCCAAGCTTCACCATCGTCTTTTGACATGAAATGGCATTGACAAATGGTTTCAAGCATTTTTTCGTGGCAGGATTAACATCCTTATATATAATTCGGCAAAGTTGTCATTTATCAATTCCGTGATGGGGGCATTGTACAAGAAGATCTTTAAACCATTCAAAGAATTTCCAGAATGATTCTTTGGGAAGTTGGGTAAACTAGTTAATCTCGCTTCGAACACGGGCGGTTTTATGATTAGGATAAAATTTCTTAAGGAATGCTATAACGAATTCATCCCATTTAGCGACAGAATATACGGCAGTGCTATAAAGCCATTTTCTGCTAGATCGCACAAGGTAAAAGGGAGAAGACGTAATCGCATAGCATCCACTAAAAGTTGGGTTGTGCTCATCATTGCACATACGTTCTCGAATTTGGTTATGAAAATGTATGCATCTTCAGATTCAAGCCCGTAGAATTTGGGCAACAAGTTGATGAAGTGGGGTTTAATTTCGAAATTACCCCCATTGGTCGGGGAAAGAGACAGACAAGTATGAAGGGGTCCACGTAGGAGTAGCATCTTTCTTGGAGAGAGATGCATGGTGGATTCTGCGTACCTACGGATGGTGGTAGGGTGGTGTTGTTAAAATCTGATCGAGATCCGTCCATCTCGGAAGATGTGGTGAGTGGAGGGGAAATAAAAGATAAAGAAGTACCGACTTTAGAGTCGATAGCAAAAACGCGGACAAGACGGGCACTAGAATCCCATGTCCAGCCGATCATACACTAAGCGGGTTTAGCACACGTGGCAGCGTGTGTGAGAATGATTTTAAGAAGGTTTGTTTTGAAAAATAGTCGGACTTAAGGCTTCACTCAACAAATCACAAAATGCACAATCAAACCCTAGAACTAGGGTCGCCTAGGTCAAGTCACTAGACCGCTCCTAGACTTCCAAAGGATAAGTCGCAGGATCAATCCTCTACCACCTCTTTATCACTCTTGTGGCCAGATAAGTGTCAGGTAAATGGGAGGTATCCACTGTACGAATCACCGAAATAGTGGGCCTAATTAAGTAACCACTTTCCTTAGTCACACTTGCCTAAACACTATAAGAAAAATGCGGATAAGTGATAGATTATCCATGACCCTCCTCTGCCCTAATTGAGCGTGACAGTCTTTAGAGGCTTGGTCTAGATATTTTTTAATTAATGTAGGGTGAAAGTATACTCGTTTCGTGATTTGTGGGGCCTCAGAAGGGTGATGAAATCCCCACCTAATCTGGATATGGGTTATTGCTCCTTAATGTCCGGTTTAGATATGCAGAAACAAACCGATATCAAAACACGCAAAAAGATTTTTGAGCGGCGATATTTGCAAAGAATCCTGCAGAAAAGATCAGATTATTGGATCTTAAAGGAAAGAGAAAGATATTAGGAAATTACCTGAAAATTTTAGCGCTGCAATTCCTCCAACACGCCGTGGTTCCACCACAAAACCCAATATTCCGCCACGTTTCCGCCGCAGGTTGGTAGGGTTGGTTACCAAATTTTCATCAGTGCTCCCCTCTACTCCTCTTGGGTATATTGAAAGTCTCTGAATCTCTGTTTCCTTGCTCCGGTTACTCCAGATTCCCTTGGAAAACTCGCACAATAATCGTTAAATACACAAGATGCGGTTTTGGTTCTCGTTTATAATATGTTTGCTGGATTTTATAAGAAATCAACCCGAATAACAAGAAGAAGAAAAATTACAGCCGTTTCCCCGGCAACGGCGCCATTTGATTGATTTGATACCGAAAAATGTGTTCGTAAAATAACCACAATCAAGACGGTATCGCCAGTAGCTAGCCGCGATGAGTACGGGTCGTCCGCAGAGAAACGTGAACCATTTTCTTGCTTTAGATGAGTTGATTGAAGAAGAGTGATTGTTTGTCATTACGGTTATAAGATTTTATAAAGGAAAGGCTCGTAGGGTTCATAGGACTTAGTAGTAATGGATAAATAATTAAAAATAACTCTTTTTATCTTTTAATAGTTTAAAACTAGATCGATAGTGATGAATATAGATTATGGTTCTCTTTTGGAAGAAACTAGGGTTTCCCCACTACTAACCCCTGTCCTTGCATTGATGTCTATTCATGTCCAGCCTTTTACCAAAATTGTTAGGAATATGTATTCCTTAGAGCCCATTATTGTATGATATAGTGGATGCTTGGACATATATATAGAGGACTTTCTTGCTCGACATGATAGTATGCTATATAGTTGCACTTTATCTTAACATGTACACTTGTATTATTATACTGTCTCTCTGATATATGTTGATAAAGCCCTTAGGATGTTTGCTTGACTACCAGGACTATGATGTGAATCATACTACTGGGACTTGTGTATTCCACAAGCACATCCTTTAACTGTTCCTAGTCGAGGGGATATCGAGACACGGCATCGATATTCCAGAGTAGACTAGTGTGTACGTTTCTTGACCCTATAGGGGACGATGGTTGATCACATAACCATTGGTGTTTGACATCAAAGATTGTGCACATGTGCTCATTAGAGAATGAATACACCGAACAGGACTCGCCGAGAACTCCTAGACGGTACTATACCTATCGTCAGATAGTAGTTCTCTAGTGACATTCGTACAGGTTAGTCTGTAGACCCGAGATCGTCATAGTGTCTTGTGTGGTTCCCACTGTGGTTTGATTTTCTCCCTACCACGGCTCAAAGGAGTCGTGCAAACAAGTGGGTTTTGGGTACAATCCCGAGTCACGTGGAGGCAGTGAGCGATAGGAGGGGTTTCGTCTCTCTCGGTATTGAGAGTTGATGTTGTGCTATACTCGATTAGCTATAACAGTAAGTCCCTGGCCAGGAATGATGAGATTTACTGGTAAGTGTTATCAGTAGTTTCTTGAACCGTTGTGATCCATACATTAGCATGACTTATCAAGTTACTGGGGTCTGACGATTCCACCCCTAGACTTGATATGCAACATATCAGACGAAGAGACCGGACTGTATGGTAAGTGTTACTTATAGGCTTCACGGGAGTTTGGATAAGCATGCTTGTTGATCTTCTATTCGCTCAATACCTGGGTAGCCGTTACGTCTAGCTAGTACCGCTGACGGCTTGTGGGTAACTGATATGATCATTACCTACTGTTGGGGTATTGACGAGTCTTTAGAGTCCCACATAGAGATTTCATAGTTTAAGAGAAACGAAGTAGGGCACATATGTTGATATGTGCAAGAGCCTGATTAAATACGAGTATGTGATACCGTATTCTAATCTTGCGACATTTGATATCGGTTAGGTTATATGTGATATAACCGGATTATTGAATCAAGTGTTGATTTGATAATGTGATATACAGATAAATGATATTAGTCGGTTATATATGATATAATCGGATTATTAAATCAAGTGTTGATTTAATAATTTGATATATATTTATATTTGATATAATTATATATTAACTAATATTATTGCTCACTAATTATTTTTTCTCTTTATATATATATATATATATATATATATATATATATATATATATATATTATGAAGCATGGCATTTCTATTTTTAGAAAATAGAAATATGAGGTGGAAAAACGAGAGATATTTGTGGAATAGGTGAAGCATAGCTTGATTATTTGTTTATTCGTTTGTGTTCACTATACAAGCATGGTTACAATTTATTATTGCATTTTATTGCATTCCTCAATAAGTGAATTATTGATTAAGCCATTCTTCACACTTCTTCATTTTTACCCTAGCTCATTTTTTCTTGGCTCTCTCCATTATTCCTTCTTCTTCTTCCTTTTGCTTCAAGCTCTAACTCTCACATGAGTTGTGAACCCTAGAGCTTTAGAGTATTCTAAGTAAGCCTATACTCCTACTTCATCAACCTACACTTTATTAGCCATTAAGTATAGATTGTTTCATTCACTAATAGTGGATTAGTGAAAAGGTAACTTGAATTAGAGATGCTTCAAGGTGGATCATCTTCGACACAAAGATCGAGAAGCAAGCTCGTTTCTTCTTCAAGTGGACCCTAGAGGAGTCGTAAGGACTACTACCCAGAGCTATAGAAATGAAGGACTCGATCTACAAAGGTTGTTATTTCTTTCACTTAGTTTAGAACTTGATATATCATTATATAAACCCTAATACTCTAGTTAGATTCTAGGTTAGTGTACCTTAGCACCCTAAATTTTTGAAAATTGCATGCTTGATGCCGGTTTAAACATAGTGGTGGTGCTAGGTTGTAGTTTTAACAAAACTAAAAGAAGTGATATCAAAGTTCATGGTATTTTAATGAAAAAGTTCAATTATGGATGTTTCATATAAGATTCTTGGTTAAAATTGATTCTAAACATTTATATTTAAGATTACAAGTATTATATAAAAATTTGGTTGACCAAAGTATAAAGGAGAAGGAGTTTTTATGGTTTAGAAAAAGGATATCGGTAATAACTCCACTTACTGATATAAGTTTTAAAATTGAATTTCAATGAAGAGAAAGAGAGATTGGTAGGGACTTACAATTTGAAAATCTCAAAGAAAGGGTTAGGAAGGAAAGAGTGTCGTCGTGGTATCGCGGGAGCTCCGTAATCGGCTTAGATCTTCGACGGAAGAAGTTCACTCGCTAACTCCACTTTACTCCACTTGCACTTAAGAACTTTTAAGAGAGTTTTTGCTAGAATTTTTAGAATGGTGAAGAGCTAGGGCATAGGGTGGTATTTATAGTGGAGAATTAAGGTTTGGGAATTAAAAATATGGATTAAAATGGTGTAAAATTGTGAAATGAAAGGTCTCTATTTGATTGCAGGGAAATCAAACAATGTAGAGGAGTTAAGGGTAGCTGAAGAGACGAGTGTGCAAAGCACAGGGAAATTTAGCCACATCCCGACCGTCCCCGCCGACCCATATAGCTAAACCGCCGGTCGATCTTGAGACAAATGCCTCGAGATTCGTGCCATCTGATAAATTTTGTATTTACACCATTTTCCACATGTCTGATTTTTCTGAACTTTTCATTTCCCGTGTATTGCACGTGAAATCTTTTGGGCTTCCAAAAATTAAAAAGAAAAATTCAGGAAAAAATTGTGTTTGATGGGAATCGAACACATAGACTACGTCACAGCATTGCAAAGGCTTTACCAGTAAGTTACAAGTTGTTTCTTGTTTTTATTTAATAAAAGTGACTTATAACTCAAATTCAGGCTGTAATACTTTTTTCTTGTATATTAATAGAAAAAATTTCTGTACAAAGATTTCAAAGTCGTTACATCATGACCATAGTGAAGTTATTACAGTGACGCAAACTTTTGTCCAAGAGGTCGCTCCCCATGAAGGGGTCTAGGCTCTTGCCTCGTCGAATGTGGTGTAGGATATTCATGACCGAATACCGCTGTGTAAAGCAAAAGACTATGACAATGGTTTTTAAAAACTGAGGTTTTGACAATATCATTCTAGGTTTTTTTTTTGCATTAATGAGGATTAATGCGGTCCCATCAATTAATAAAATCACACCAGAAGAAATGAAAATAACCGCGCGTATATATGCCATCCGCATTCGCCACTGGGACCCGGGTCTTCACTTAAAGTTACTTAACTTACGGCGGGGCGGGGTCAGAACTAGCGCGGATTCAAAACATATATAGCGTCTACCAGACATATATATAACATTCATCTCAGAGGCATGATATAACATAAGTATCACAGATGAAGCAATCACAATATGGAAATGCGGAAAACTAGGAAAAATTCATTTCAATAGAGCCTTATATGAAATGTAATATTTCTGGTCGTGTCAATAGCCCGTAGTATCAGACCCTAGACCCCTACGAGTGCGGCAAGTCACCCGCCAATCTCAGAAGCGAGACAACCCTGATCAACGAAGTGAGCGGGCTACCCAGCACTTCCAAAATCTGGTAACTTAGGCACCCCTCCGCGGGTCAATCCTTTACCCCCTACGAGTGCGGCGAATAGCCCGCTAATTCTAGAGAAAGACACCCTGATCTCAACTCTATGAGATGGTGGCCTATTGCCCTCTAGAACCCGGCTACTCGAGCACTCCGCCACAGGGTAATCCTAAACTTGTAATGAATACTTGATTATACAACGGTGACTACGTCTGCAAGCAGGACGTGTCCCAAAGAATAACATACAAGCCGCAGTGACGGCAGTCCATATGTCACACTTTCCATGCAATATGAATATACATTAAATCATAGAACTATCTAATACTACGTACACCGGGCTATCCATCACAACAATCCAACATAACCATAACAAGCAACATTATAGAATATCAATATAAGTATCAATTTCGTATACCCATCTAATTAATATCTATACCAATTAGACGACATTTTACCAAAAGCTATGATACTCACAGTCATAGAAAAAACCAAAACAATAACAACAAGAATCATAAAACCCGCAAGGCGGCCACTCGACTTTCCAACCATTGAAATTCAAGCACCCCCAACAACGAAAACCTTTTGGCATGAAATCAAACCCGGTTAACTCACCTAAAAAACCCCACACGATTTGAGCCGAATCGGCCCTGCATTGGGGCCGAATCAGCCTTGAAATAGGGCTGATCCAGCGGCTGATTTAGCCCCCGAAACGAGGCCGAACCGAGCACAAATGGGATGGGTTTGGGTGCGCATTAGCCTACTAGAAATCTTGGTCCAAACGAATAAGTCAGTGGCTCCGGCAAAAGCAAAAATGAGAGCATTTCATGCAAATTTTAAAAACAAGTTTTTGCTAAAATAGGTTTTGATAATTCTAAAGTCATCCAAACAAGTTCAAATCTTTAGTTAGGCTCTGATACCACTTGAAAGAACTAGTGCACTCTAATAAGCAATTTTAAAAGATGATATCTTAGAGTTTTAAAAAACCTAGAGAGCAATTGTTCCAAACATGAAGATCTAAGCTAAAGATTATAACTTACAACAAACAAATGAGAGCAACATTGCTACTAGGTTGAAACTACAACCTTTGTAACTTCTTCAAGCGCTCCCAAATTGTGTTGGAATCCATTGATGGATCCTTGAAGCTCCATGGAACAAGCTTGTTAGTCCATCTCCTTCATCAAAGATGATCCACTTTGAAGGCTCAAGTGCAATGGCTCCAAATTCAAACTAGAATTAACCTAAATAGTTAGGTTGCTAAGCTAACTAGGTAGGAGTTGTAGTTCAAGCTCACAACTAATTTTCTCTCTTTTTATTTCTTTTTTCCTTTTTCTTTTCTAAAGTGTAAAGAGAGGAGAAAGAAGGAGATGAAAGCTCTTATGAAAAAGAGAGTATCAAAAAACCTTAACCAATTCTAAAGAAATGGTTACAAATATATTTTTCTCCCAAAACAATCCAAGCCCTTGGATCAAACAAACCATCCAAGTGTCCATCATCTCCTCTTGATTACACATGTCACCATACTACAATATGGTGCGGATATGTTATGCCCGAAGAATAACATAAGCTTAAGAAAATAAAAGGAAAAAGAATAAACAAAAACAATATGTATATTTATGTAATAAAACATACTAAATACATATACTTGTAATTGTTATTCAAGGTATTTAAAATACATAAAAGAGAGATTAATTAATAGTGAAATAATACTAGTAAATACATATACAATATATATATATATAGAATATTAAATCGACACCCGATTTAATATCCTTCTTTCTAAAAAGACGGGCTAGTATTACAGCCGTCCGATTACCGTCAGTGTATAAAATACACTAGTTTTAATCGAACCCAAGCATGTACCAATGTACCACAACTACAACATTTCACCAAATCCGGAAACCCTTTGTGTGGGACTCTAAAGACTCGACAATACGCTGGCGGTGGGTTTAACTACAAGCACGTCAGTGACACTGGTTGTACGTAACAGCTACCCAGGTATTGTCAAAAAGGAGATCGACAAGCAAGCTCGTCTGAAACCCTACTTAGCCTATCAGCGACAAGTACCATATAGTGCGTTCTGTTCGTCTGAGGGTATCATATATCATTCTAGGAAGGTGGATAATGTTAGACCTCTAATAACTTGATAAGTCGTGCCGGTGTCAAGCCCTATCACCAATCGAGAAACTACTGATCGCAATCAGTAAATCCCATCCGCCTAAGCCTAGGTCTTGTAGTGATGGACAACCGTACACAGCGCGATATTAACTCCCAATACCGGGAGATGAATCCCCTCTATAGCTCACTGCCTTCAAGAGCTTCGGGACTACACCCAAAATCTACCTGTTTGCACTACTCTTTAAAGCTGTAGTAGGATAGCAATCAAAGTACAGTGGGAACACACTCGAGACAAATGACGATTTCGAGTCAACGGACTACGCTGTACTAATGTCACCTGAGAACTGCTATATGAAAATAGGTATAATACAATCTATCATGTTCTCAGCGAGTCCGTCTAGTGTAACTCATAACCCAATGAGCACCTGTATACAATCTTTATTGACTGACTAACACACTTGGCTGTGAGACCGGCCATCGCCCCTGTCGGGGTCAAGAAACATATGCACTAGTCTACTCTAAAATATCGATACCCAGTCTTGATAATTGCACGACTAAGGACATTTAAGGATGTGCATATAGACTACCCAGTTCTCACAAGTGTGATCACCATCATAACCCTGGCGGTCAAGCATGAATCCTATGAGCTCTATCAATATATAATAGTGATATACTATACCACACAAGACATGGACATAATGATAAAGTCAAACCAGATAGCATACTATCATCTTGAGTAAGACTATTCTAACCGTATAGCTCCTCCCTTAATCATTATAAACGCCTTCTTGTGATTACAATAATATCCTTGAGTGCACTATATCCAACAAGTGTATCCTATATCGGAAGGGTTGGGTGATACAGTAAGTACGCGGCTACTCGAACCAGCGACCCGAGTAGACGTGGATCGAGAAGAAATCGGCTAACGTAACGGTGCGATGGAGTAAACCCAGCACCACAAACCTAACAGAATCCTATGATAAAAGGGGTTATGTATGTTTAATGTTAGGATGTGTTTATCTGTATGCCTAAGAGAATGATAAACTGAACGCTCCAGAAAGAGTAAATAGACCGAGTTAAACTATTCCATCACAAACATCGTGGAAAAGAATCCATTTACGGGCCCTCTCGACTCATAAGGGGAAAACACTGTTGTGAGATCCTTACGACTTATAAGCGAAAATACACTTAGGGATCCCCACGATTCCTAAGGAGAATATACACCTATGAGATCCTCTCGACTCGTAGGGAGAACGTACTTTGTGGGACCCTTACGGCTCATAATATTGAAAAGCCTTAGTTAGTATGGATCTAAAGCTGTCTCCTAAGCTATCAAAACTCTAGCAGTACACTACTTAGCCCACGTACATACTTACGTAGGTAAAGTAGTGGAAGGCATTTGTTCGCACCAATTTTGACGTGCAAACATACTAGGTGTGCACCTATCATAAAAGGACAAGAGCACCAATTTAAATGCACAAGTTATAAAGTGCGCACTTGAATAAAGAGACCAAGAATATTGCGCAAGTGTCAAGTGTGCACATGGCAGAAAAACCACTTTGATGACATGCGCATCAATATACATGCACGTGTGTAAACTGATGGATAAGATAGGGTGCGACACGTGCGAAGCACGTGTGCAAAAACTTGCCGTGTGCAACTGCATCCAATAAAGCATGGGATTAGAAAAAAAATCTTTTGTTGATACAAATCAAACAAAATTGATTTAGGATTTATGATCCAGCAGCGCGCGCGTTCTAAATTGATATGGATCAATTTAGAACTTTTTGTTAAGAAATTACCCTAACAAACCCCTCTTCTATAAATAAGAACACTAGAGAGAAAAAGAACAAAAAAGAGAGAATATCAACCGCCAACAAAAAAAAGTGCACACCTCCTCAATCAAGAAGAAAACTTCATTTTCTTCAGTCTCCTTCATCAAATAGGTAAAAAAGTAAAGAGAAAGAGGAGAAAAATCTATATGTTGATAATTGATGTTTTTTCTTGATATAAAAACGTTTGCTTTTTTGTTGAATCTATTGATTTATTGAACAAGATCAAAAGAACTTATGGCCGATCTCTCGACATGATAAATTTTTGATTTTTTATGAGAGATCAATCATGAGATCCAAGAATTGAAAAAAAAACGCCATAAAATAAAATAGGTGTTTCGACACGTAAGAATTAGAAACTTTCGCTTCTCTTGAGTTTCGACTCTTTATGAAGAACATAAAGCTTCATAAAATATAGATACGCACCATAGATGCACCCAGAAATCAATGCACAGAAACTTATGTTTCTTTTTGAAAGCCAAAGTTTTCTGTTTGACCATGCGCATCATATGCTAAATACATGTGCGCAAGTGAAGAATGTTTTTTATGAAGATATGTGAAGGAGATCCATGTGCACCCAATCCAAGTGCGCACTCAATAAAAAATTGCCTATGCATGCTTGCACATGACGTGATACACACGTGTGTGCATGGGGAAATTAATGTCCCTGGAGATGTGCGCATCACGTGACATAAACGTGTGCACAAATGGAAAATATGTACTTTTTAACACATGCGCATATATATATATGCGCAGATGAAAATTTGGGGAGATGAAGAAGTGCGCAACCACGTGATATGCACGTGCGCAACCCCCTAGCTGCAAACAAGTGTGCATCATATATATGGCACATGCGCATGTGCATACTTTTGACCAGCAAGCTTTTGCTTGAACACTTAGTTAAGATAAAACTAAGTATAGAAATCTATGCTTCTGATATGTGATCCAATGATCAAACAAACAGCTTTATTTAAGTTGATCTTAATCTAAAATAAGATTAATGATCCTTAATCATAATTTTAAGTTGATATTAGTCCCAATGTAGGTTCCCTTGCGCCCGTGGCGCAGCGGAGATGCGGATGGTGAAAAATATTTCAATCAAACACGAAAGAACCTCGAACCTAGAATCGATCCAAACGCCTAAACTAGCAAACCAAGCGTGCAGGAATACAGAATACTACCTTCGACACATGTCCACCTAATCATGGAAAACCCCTCCAAGCTCCGGGTATATTGTCCGGATCGTGCTTGAGTGGCAACCACCCTTACCGAAGAAGATCCACCTGAGGGAAACCGATCCAAGCTTCGGCTTCACCTGGTGAAGTGACCGACGCTCCAAACTCTCTACGAATGGAGAGTGGGGATGTAGGAATATTCTCACTATTTTTTCTCTCTTTTCTAAGCTTAAGATAGCTACCTAGAAGGAGGAGGAGGATGTCAAGAAGAAGAAGACATGGAAAATTGCTAATTCTTCAAGTGAAGAAAAAACCAGCTAGCATAGAAAAGAATGGCTTCATTATTTACAACCATGCCACAATAGTAAATCCAAATGATTATACAAAATAATAACCAAGGCCATCTCTCTCTACCAAACTTTTTAACACCTCATCCTCCACCTCATTCTTGATTTTCTTTTAAAGAAAAATCAAGAAATGAAGTGTCCATCTTCTAGAACAAATTCCGTATAAATACGGAATATAACCCGGTATACGCATCGAAATAAATATACGCGATTCGTACAAAAATTACAAATAGCCAAGAGAGAAAATGAATATCGAACAATAATACTAGAATATACATATTAAATATATAAATATAAATTATTAAATCAAAACCTGATTTAATAATCCGGCTTAATTCTAAGCCGTTAGTATTATCAACCATCCGATTAAAGTCCGTATAGCTCGTACACGTATTTAATCAGACACCCCATATGTACCAACATACGTCATTTACATCATATTGCCAGACCCGGGAAAATCCTCTGTGTGGGACTCTAAAGACTCGATAATACGTTGGCAGTGATTTACTGGATAAATCTAAAAACCACAAGCACGTCAGCGGCACTAGCTGTACGTAATGGCTGCCCAGGTATCTCTCGAAAGGGAGGTCGACAATCAAGTCCGTCCGTACCCTACTGAGCCTAAATGTGACAATCTTCGTACAGTCCGGTCTCTTTGTCTAAGAGTATCGCATACTGATTGTTTTATTTTCCGGTGTGTGTATAGAGAAAATTGTATATAGAAATCACAACCAAAAATATTTTGACCGCAATCAATAACGGTGTCGAATGTAGGCTCGTAGGAATCGATCGGATCTATAGATGTGATGAAATTTAGCGATTATGTATTCTTATCCATCGATGAATTGATACTAGATCGATGATCATCGACGAGAATTAGAGATTTCTTGTGAAACTAGGGTTTCATCATCTATCCCTTGTTCCTTCGTCGATATCATTCACATTCTAGCCTCTAGTAAATTCAAGAATCGATCGTGGATCCCTAATTTCGAGCGATCACAATCAAGAAAGTATCGCAACGAAACTAGGTCGTCGATTCTTCAATTTGCTAGGGTTTACAAAACTCGTAGGACTTAAGAATCGTTTTAAGATTTGTTACATCATCATTCTATTGATCGTCTCGACTCCTTTACGAGCGGAGTTTTACTCAAACATCACAACAAGAACCACAATCACAAATTGAGATCGAATCGTGATGCAAGAATTTAAAGAAAGCAAGATTAAAGAATTTCACCTTTTATTTATATCAACAATTCCGTTACAAATCGCTCAAGAACTACAAGAGGAAGAACTCGATCGTCGATTTGGCTTCGCTCGTCTCCTTGAGTCGCGGATCGGCTTGGATCACTTGCTCGATTGAAGTTCGGCTCCGCTCCTAAAAGGTTGAAGGCTTCTTGCTTGATTTGGTACTCGGGATCTTGAATTTGGATTGGAATTAGGGTTAGGGTTTCGCACAAGTCGTGACACTCAACTTGTGGATGGAAGATGAAGAGAGAATGATGAGAAATTGAACCAACCTCAACACTAGATCTAGGCTCCTTTTTATAGACCTCAAAACCCTAGATCTAGGATTTCAAATTTGAATTTTCCCTCCAAAAGTTTGTTAAAGAGAGTCTTCTAGAAATAGTTTGTTAAGCCGAGCCTTCTAGATGAGACACGTGGAGAATCGGGAGTCTTCTGGAAGCTTGGGCCGTTAGAGGAGCCATGTGTACAAAATTGGGAGCGCTGAAGCCATCAAGTCGCCGCGGATCCGCGGCGCAAGCGGGCTCCCGCCGCGGAACCGCGACGCTTGTGAAGCCTTAGGGCTTGGACATTCTAGGCTTTGTTTGGGCTGATACTTGGGACATTTCCTGATATGTTTAATTTTATTTGGCTTTCTGTATCACTACCAGATCTCAAATCTTGTAGTTGGTGTATTTTTGATCAGCTCTTTTCCCAATTTTGGCTCTGTTCCTCTGGAGTTTCCTGCACAGATTTCGAAACAAGTGTTGCGCAATATAGGGATGATGCGATGCCATGATAAACACACAATTCCCTCAGAAATGTCGGTTTTAAAGTATAACACATGTAATCTTGTATTTTGCAGCTGTTTTGCTAATATGTGCAATATGCAAACCGAACACCTCTAGATGAATGCAAAAGATAGGGAAATTGACGTGTTAAAAATACATTATTTTCGACTGATCAAATTCCCCCAAACTTATTTTCGTTCGTCTCGAGCGAACTGTTTTATTAAAAAGAGAAGGAGAAAATAAAGAAAGAGAAAAACTAACTACCACACTTTCGTAGGCAACACGATTGCACTGAGTACGTGCAACAAGCCTTTAAACCTCTAGGTGTCCCTAGTAGGAGGAGTGTTGTCTCCTGAAGGTTTTCAGCGGATTGCACCCACAAAATCCAATAATAAAAGGAAGATCATGAATATTACATTTAAAGACAAGAATTGTAAAAAAAAAGACCTTGAAAATTAGGGTTTCCAACTAAACTAGCTTTTCGGTTGTCATGAGCCCTATCTTAATAGTCATGAAAAGATGTCAGAAATCACGTCCTCCCTCAATAAAATATCGTCTTTATTCTTCATTCCTATCTTTCTTCCAAACATCGATCATATAACCCTACGTGTGTGTAAAGAACATCCCTACACCTGGAGAATTCAATTCAAGCTATCATACTCTTGTCCATCTGCTTCAGTACTTTTTAATTTGATGAATATTTAGATGTGCTTGCTCACACACTTTCATGCGACCGTTAATACTTCTTGAGGTACTAACCGACCGATTACTCATGTGCTTGCTTATTTGGTGCTTTTCCTCGTCTTGCACCACCTTAGGCTTAGCAGTGACTTCCAAACCAGTTGGTCTAAGGCACTAGGTGAAGAGGCACCCTCGCTATATTTTTTTATTGCTGCCTTGGCGATAACAAAACCAGTGTTCATTTTTCTCACAATTTTATATTTTATTATTATTTTTTTATTTCCTTCATACATCGGCTTTTAGACAAGAGCATTTCAAGGTATCCTCTACTATCCCGAGCTTCAAGACGTGTGTAAGTGCGAATAGTAGGGTATCAACGTTCAAAATATTTGGCTTCCAGAATAGGAACTATTTTTCAGACTTATTTTTATCCTCAGATTAGTGACTTCCTTCATCTTACTAACCCTTGGGACAACGGCTCATAACTACTTATTACTAGTTCGTTTAAGAAAACTTCTAATTTTCTTGGTTTTCTTAAATTTTTCTAATCTCATGGATGTAATTTTTCACTATCTAATCTTTTATTATCTTATTTATGTACAAAAATATATTTTTTTTATATTTTTTGAAAATTTTTAAATTTTTATAGGTTTTGAAAATGTTTTGTGCTTATGCAAAGTATGATGCAAATAATGCGAAAATAAGCACAAACCTCCCCCAAACTTGTTTTCAACAGTGTCCTCACTGTTTCCATCTGCTAAATCTCAAAAACCTGTAAGCCTGGGAGGAAATTTATTAATGGGGGCAAAATATTTAAGTGAAGCTCCTCCCCCAAACTTATTTTTGGCTCATAATTTTTGTATAAAAAATTTTCTTTTCAAGAGCCAGATTATACACCCCCCCAAACTTGAGTTAAACCATGTTAAGCTTTGAAAATCACAAGAGGGGGTCAAGAATCATTGGTCGATGCCAAGCTTTGCAAAGACCGAAGATCAACACCAACCATTCGAAAATTTTATCAATGTGGTGCTCAGGTTGGTGGAAGAAGAAGTGGGGAAAGCGTAAGTGGTGGAATAGAATGTGTGTGCGTCTCGTATTGGAGAGACGATGCAGTGAATGTGATGGATTACTCGCATTCTTTTTACAGTTCAGAAGAAGGGGTGGAGGTTCAATTTCATTGATTGGGAGATGATTCATCTCAACACCCGTATCATTCAAAAATGCGAGTTCATCAGCGAAGATATCCTCAAAATTTCCATCAATACCCCGAAGAATAATGTCATCACAAAGTGCGGGGTGATCTTCAGACTCCAAAAGCATATCTTAATCGGTGTTAGTTGTTGACCCGGACAGCTCGGTGGAAGAGTCTGTATGTGTATGATACATAATTGGGTCAAAAAATAACGTATGAAAAGAGTCAAGATCAGTATCATGAGGATCATCAAATTCGCTGCTGTCCACATCCATTAAGTCGACAGAACAGACCTGAGCAGTAGGTTCGGAGGGTATACTTCCCAACTTGTAAATGTTCAGCTCAATTGACCTATTCCCGAAGGATAGGGTCATAGAACCATTACGACAGTTGATGATAGCGTTAGAAGTGGCCAAAAAGGGGCGACCTAAAATCACCGGAATTTGATTCCGTGGGTTCGCTACAGGCTGTGTATCAATTACAATAAAATCCATAGGGAATACGAATTCCCCGATTTTTATTAACACATCCTCCAGTTCACCTCTAGGTTTGGTAATAGATCGGTCAGCCATTTGGAGAGTTATGCTCGAGGGCTTTAACACTCCGATACCTAGTTGCTCATAAACTGAATATGGAAGCAAGTTAACACTAGCACCAAGATCTAGTAGAGCACGGTTGATGTGTTTTTCCCCAATAGAAATGGAAATAGTAGGACAGCCAAGGTCCTTACGTTTCCGTGGTACTTGTTGGGGGAAAGCCGTGTCTATAGTCTTTGCCATGAATATCTTCTTGGGCACTTGAGTCTTCCTCTTCCTAGTGCACAAGTTCTTAAGGGTTTTCGCATAGGACGGAACTTGTTGGATAGCATCTAGGAGAGGGATGTTGATGTTAACTTGCTTAAACATGTCCATAATCTTCTCCATATGTGGACTCGATTTGTTAGCCCTTAACCGATTAGGATAAGGTGCTTTAGCAATAAGTGCTGGGTCCATCATAGGAGAAGGAAGTGTGTGTGGACCCGATCCCAGAATAGAAGTGGGGATCGTCCGTGGAGAACTAGAAGAGATGGGCTGAGGTGGAGAGCCTTGTGGGAAACGAAGAATAGGCTTGCAAGAAGGTGGTGGGGTAGAAGAACTGGGGTCAGAATTAGAAGTAGAAGTGGAAGGAAAGGTCTCAGCCGGGGTGTTATTGATTGATTTATCAGTATCATCAAACTCTTCCCCAACATGATTGTCAAGCACTCTTCCAGATCTCAACGTGATTTCATTCACATGATGTGAATAGCCAGGATTGGGCAAAGATTGAGCTGGAAGTTTCCCTTTCTCTCTTGCACTCATTTCGGCTTTTAGTTGTGCAATTTGTGCTTCCATCGATTTGATATTCTTATTTTGAAAGACAATGATCTTCATCACATTCTCGACGGAAGATTGCAAATTTGCCGTCCCTTGGATGGATTGTTTCATGAAAGTATCCAAGGTTTGTGCTAGTGCAGAGGTATTATCTGTACTGGTCAATTGCAAAGAGTTTTCATATGGTGCAAAAGTGTTGTCCGGATTTTGGAAGTTTTGTGATTAGGAAGGGTGCTGACTCAATTGAAGTGGTGGTTGCTGTTGTGGTGGAGGGACCCTTTGGAAATTGTGTTGGGTTGGAACAGTGTTTTGAGATTGTGATTGGTTCCAAGCAAAATTTGGGTGATTCCTCCGACCCTGATTATATGTGGAAGAAAATGGATCGTTCCTAGGTCTTTGAAATGCGGCATCGGTATGCTCTCGACCTTGAAACGGAGAGTTTAGTGGACATTCTTCCGTCAAATGAGAAGGATCAGAACAGCATCCACATACAGTTTTGGAGAGTGACATTTGATTTAGGGTGGCGACTAAAAATTTGTTTTCCATAGCGTCGAATTTCTTGTGTAAAGCTGAAATTTCAGCTCTAACTCCTATGGAAATATCATTGCCATCCCTAGACGATTGACTCACACCCTCCCACTGTAAAGATTTTTCAGCGAAATCTTCTAGAAATTTCCAGGCTTCCCCATCATCTTTGGTCATGAAGTTGCCTTGACAAATGGATTCAAGGGTCTGTCTTGTGTTAGGATTAATGCCCTCATAAATGATTCTGCACAGTTCCCATCTAAGGATTCCGTGATGTGGACATTGGACTAACAGATCCTTGAAGCGTTCAAGACATTTTGAAAATGGTTCATTTGGAAGCTGGGTGAATTGATTTATTTCGCTATGGACTCGAGCTGTCTTATGATGTGGGTAGAATTTCTTAAGGAATGCTTTGACGAATTCTTCCCAATTTGAAATGGAATGTGCGGTAGTGTTATACAGCCACTTCTCGGCTATATCGCACAAGGTGAATGGGAGAAGACGAAGACGCATAGCATCCATAGAAAGCTGTGAGGTACCCATCATTGCGCATACATTTTCAAATTTGGTGATAAAGGCATATGCGTCTTCAGTCTCGAGACCGTGAAATTTTGGTAGAAGGTTGATGTATTAGGGTTTAATTTCAAAATTTTCCCCGTTGGCTGGTGGAATGGAAAGACAGGTGGAAAGGGGACCTCGTGTAGGATAGCACCTCTCTTGGAGAGAGATGCGGGGTGGATTCTGCGCACCAACGGACGGCGGCAGAGTAGTGGTAAAGAAGTTCGATGGAGATGGATCTATCGATGTGGGTATGATGGTGGGTAAAGAAGAAGTAAATGGATAAATACCGACTTCGGAGTCGATAGGAGGTACGCGGACTAAACGGGCACTAGAATCCCGTGTCCAGCCTATCTTGCACTAAAAAGTATTAGTACAAGTGGCAGCATGACTTATAATTAGGGGAAATGAATGAATGCGGTGTTTGTTCTGAAAAATATACGGATTTTTGAAAATATGATGCGATCACAACAAATGCAACAAGCAAAAACCCTAATTCTATTGGTCACCTAGGTCAAAGCTATAGACCGCTCCTAACTGCCAAAAGACAAGTCGCAGGATAAATCCTCCACTGCCTCTTTGTCTCTCCTGTGGCCAGGTAAGTGAAAGGTAAGTGGGAGGTTCTCCATTACGTAAGTAGTGGGCCTAATTAAGTAACCACTAGCATTTGACACACTTGCCTTAGACACCACAAAAGAAACGCGCATAAGTAATGAATTACCCACGGCCTTCTCTTGTCCTAAGTGAGCGCGACGGTCCTTAGAGTCATCTCTAGATATTTTTTAGTTAATGAGGGTAAATGCGGATGCAAGTTTGTGATTTTCAGGGCTTAGGAAGGGTAATGAACTCCCCACCTAATTGAATTTGGCCGCGCCCCTTAATTTCCGTATTAATATGCAAACAACCAAAAATCAAAACATGCACAATTTATTTTGCTTTTGCGGCGCTGCGAATTTTGCAAAGAAACCTGCAGCAAATTGTTATTTGGAGCAGAGAAAGAGAGAGATAAGAAAGTTAGAAAATACCAGAGAAATTCCTGCTCACTGTAGCTTCAGAAACGCGGCGGATCCGCCGCGGATGTGCTTAATTGCCGCGGAACCGTGGTGACGTTATCAGATCACTGTATGAAATTTCTGGTAATTGCTACTGTTCACCTCAAGAGCTCTCTTGAATTATCCGAAAAAAATTTCCACAGCTCCAATGATTCCAGATTTCCTCGCAACAAATCACAACAACTCGTATTAGTGTTTGCGCGAATTTTGATCTAAAAATTATAATGGAATAAATCTTTCAACTTAAATTTCAAAATACGAACAATTAGCGCACTATCCCCGGCAACGGCGCCATTTGATTGTTTTATTTCCGTTGTGTGTATAGAGAAAATTGTATATAGAAATCACAACCAAAAATATTTTGACTGCAATCAATAACGGTGTTGAATGTAGCGCGTTAGTAAGTGCGGATCATCCACAGGGAAAGTGTAATCGTTCGTGTTTCGAATTAGATAAGTTGAAACTTTAAAGAAAAGAAAACAAACAATTCATGATTTGTAATTGAAGTTCAAGAATTAGAAAATCTAGATCTAATAACAAGAAAACGATAGAATCAAGAATTGAGAATTTGTTGATTTTCCAAACCAAATATCAAGAATCGAAATAAGGCTCGTAGGAATCGATCGGATCTATAGATGTGATGAAATTTAGCGATTATGTATTCTTATCCATCGATGAATTGATACTAGATCGATGATCATCGACGAGAATTAGAGATTTCTTGTGAAACTAGGGTTTCATCATCTATCCCTTGTTCCTTCGTCGATATCATTCACATTCTAGCCTCTAGTAAATTCAAGAATCGATCGTGGATCCCTAATTTCGAGCGATCACAATCAAGAAAGTATCGCAACGAAACTAGGTCGTCGATTCTTCAATTTGCTAGGGTTTACAAAACTCGTAGGACTTAAGAATCGTTTTAAGATTTGTTACATCATCATTCTATTGATCGTCTCGACTCCTTTACGAGCGGAGTTTTACTCAAACATCACAACAAGAACCACAATCACAAATTGAGATCGAATCGTGATGCAAGAATTTAAAGAAAGCAAGATTAAAGAATTTCACCTTTTATTTATATCAACAATTCCGTTACAAATCGCTCAAGAACTACAAGAGGAAGAACTCGATCGTCGATTTGGCTTCGCTCGTCTCCTTGAGTCGCGGATCGGCTTGGATCACTTGCTCGATTGAAGTTCGGCTCCGCTCCTAAAAGGTTGAAGGCTTCTTGCTTGATTTGGTACTCGGGATCTTGAATTTGGATTGGAATTAGGGTTAGGGTTTCGCACAAGTCGTGACACTCAACTTGTGGATGGAAGATGAAGAGAGAATGATGAGAAATTGAACCAACCTCAACACTAGATCTAGGCTCCTTTTTATAGACCTCAAAACCCTAGATCTAGGATTTCAAATTTGAATTTTCCCTCCAAAAGTTTGTTAAAGAGAGTCTTCTAGAAATAGTTTGTTAAGCCGAGCCTTCTAGATGAGACACGTGGAGAATCGGGAGTCTTCTGGAAGCTTGGGCCGTTAGAGGAGCCATGTGTACAAAATTGGGAGCGCTGAAGCCATCAAGTCGCCGCGGATCCGCGGCGCAAGCGGGCTCCCGCCGCGGAACCGCGACGCTTGTGAAGCCTTAGGGCTTGGACATTCTAGGCTTTGTTTGGGCTGATACTTGGGACATTTCCTGATATGTTTAATTTTATTTGGCTTTCTGTATCACTACCAGATCTCAAATCTTGTAGTTGGTGTATTTTTGATCAGCTCTTTTCCCAATTTTGGCTCTGTTCCTCTGGAGTTTCCTGCACAGATTTCGAAACAAGTGTTGCGCAATATAGGGATGATGCGATGCCATGATAAACACACAATTCCCTCAGAAATGTCGGTTTTAAATTATAACACATGTAATCTTGTATTTTGCAGCTGTTTTGCTAATATGTGCAATATGCAAACCGAACACCTTTAGATGAATGCAAAAGATAGGGAAATTGACGTGTTAAAAATACATTATTTTCGACTGATCAAATACCGAATCTAGTGGTGGAAACGTCAGAATTCTAATAACCTGATAAGTCATGTCGGAGTCAAGCTCATCACCAACCGAAAAACTACTGAATTCATATCAGTAAATCTCATCTACCGTAGCCACGGATTTAGGGTGATAGCCAAACGAACACAGCACAACATCGACTTCTTATATCAGGAGAAACGAATCCCCGACAATCGCTCACTGCCTCCATGTGGCTCAGGACTGTATCCAACTAAAATATGTTTGCACGACTCCTTTGAGCCATGGTAGGGTAGTAATCAAAATACAGTGAGAACTCACACGAGACAAATGACGATCTCAGATCAAAAGTCTAACCTGTACTAATGTCACTCAAGAACTTCTATCTGACGATAGATATAATACCATCTAGAAGTTTTCGGCGAGTCCGTCCAGTGTACACACCTCCCGTGTGTACCTGCATACTATCTTAGGTAACATAACACTAATGCCCTATGAGACCGGCCACTGCCCCTGGTCGGGGTCTCGAAACGTATACACTATTCTACTCTGGAATATCGATGCCCAGTCTCAATACTCCCACTATTAGGAACATTTAAGGATGTGCTTATAGACTACCCAGCTCTCACGTATATGATCGCCATCATAATGCTGGTAGTCAAGCAAGAATCCTACGGGTTTCATCATTATGTATTAGCGACATGTAATAACAAGTAAAACGTGTACACATCAATGATAAAGACAAACTACATAGCATACTATCATTTCGAGTAAAATTGTTCTACCTGTATAGGTCCTCCCTTAATTATCATAATCGCGTGCCTGCAATTACAATAATTGTCTTGAGAGCACTATATCCAACAATCTCCCACATGCACTTAAGGCTAATTATTGCGGTATCGCATACCCACATCCCATGTGCTATCGAATACCCAATTTATCTACTAATAAGTTTCTCAAATCTCATTTGAGGAACATCCGTGTTCGAGAAATAGCCTAAGTGAGTGGATCCGCTATAATGTTTCAACTTCCTCTATCTATATCTCAACTTCGTGGAAATCAACAATCTCCTGAACTGAGCGATACACCGCCTTAAGAATTTTTTCTGGATACATGATGGAACCAAGTTCATAAATGAATAACTTTATCCTACAAACTTCTTGGACTGTATCCTCCGTTGAGTCATGACCAGCATCCTGAACCATGCTTACCTCAGTATCCCAATTGGAACCCTATACAATATACTGATTCTCAAAAGATGCAAAACTCGAAACTCTGACAACATCTCTGTCATCCATGTCACGTTGGAAGCCTAAACCGATAACCGCCTCTCGGAGAAGGCCGCCGTTATCAAATACCAAGAACATCCTCTTATGTTCATAACTACTTCCCTTTGTTTCTCCATGATTGTATTAATATCTGCTTACTAAAGCAAGTGTAGAAGAAATATCTGGTTTCGTACAAGACATTGTATGATTGACTCAATTGCCTAAGCAAATAATATATCATTCATGCCAGTCCATCTCCTCATCAATCTAGAAGACATCACTTTAGAGAAGGTGACTCCATCACCTGCGGGTACACCACCACGCCAAGAGTCGTCCATTCTAAAATACTTTTAGAATGCAGTCTAAGTACCCGGATTGGGACACGTTCCAAATCTAGATCTAAAATCATAGATCTAGTCACCAGAATTCTTGATATTGTATCCATATCCAACATAGAGAAAACACTATGTGACAACCAAATTTTGATCGATTGTAGTATAGGAATATCACTTCCTATCTGGAGTTTGTCATCCAAATCTCAGGATAGTACTCCCTACACCCTTCTTACTAGGTTCATCTATTGTTTTGATGAAGTCAATCATCTTGACTGTCATATCAAAACAGATGATCCGTCTCATCTATCCATGCTTTAGTCTACGAATAGACATATGCAACTTGCACACCTTCCTCTGCTCCCACTGACTACGATAACTCTCTGGTAGATTCATATACACGTGCACTTCCAAATTCCTATTTGGAAAGATGTTATAGTCACCCTCTTTCCAGATAACATAGTCTAGAGCAGCAGTGTCAAGTCATATCCGTATGGTAAAAGTCTCATCATAATCCACATCGAGTATTTGATGAAAATATTTACAACAAGTCTAGCCTTATTAGGTTAATACCTTTCCACCTGTACAGATCTCGAAAGATCTACTTGCTTTTAATAGGTTTTAACCTTTCAGGAGGACCCAGCAAAGTCAAAAATCCAATATTTGCTGATGTGCATGGAGTCCAATTTGGATATAAAGTATCTGGTTACCTGGTTACCACTTCCTACGACCTACAGATAACTAGTAGGGCCATCATAACCATGATACCAACCTCCCTGTCATCGTCTCCAAGAAAACCGAAGTATCTCTCGAGTGGCTGAGGTCGCCTACTAAAATCTGCGGAGTGGCTAATAGATTGTCAAGTCCAATTGAATTCTTAGGTTCTACTAAATTTTCGGTAACTGTTTGTGGTTCTGGAATCATTTCCAGTTCTACCATACTCCCGCTAGTTTCTTTTGCAAAAATATTCCTTTTATAAAAAAGGTGGCAAGTCAAGAACAATGTAACTATTGATCTTGAAAATGGTATTAACAAAACCCCAGCTAATGCTTGAGATAATCTACAAACAGCAATTACCGAAGCGTGCCTTGAGTTTGTCCGGATTCTGCTTTTAAACAGGAATCGGATAACTCCATATCTTTATAACTTCATGATACGTAACCAATCTATATCCATATAGAACCAAAGGCACTAATTTAGATGGAACCGGATTCAAATATCATGCAGTTGTTTCCAATGCATATCACCTAAATGGAAAAAAGCCAATACAGCATTACTTATCAAGGAGCGAACCCATGGATGAGTAACCTGAGAGAGAATCAAGTTCTCAATATTACTATAATGGAATACCTAGCATAAGTATCTATATCTTCGATCACTTCGAAGAATCTTGATACTTCCAACGGATGGTTCTCTGCTTTATTCATATACCTATAAATTTATCAGAATCTTTGGATCTTGCATTACAACGAATGCGTGTCTAAAACCAGAGAACTCATAGGTAAATATGAATGAAGTAAGAGTACAAACCCCTTGTCCCGAAGGACATTGGACAGATTACATTTTCATGTTTAAGTCCCAAGAGTATACTAACTCAAATTCCATGTTTTCTAGGTTGAAAGCTGTATTTTGGTCGAGAATGTCTTACATCGTTATTCAATGCACCTTATCTTATCCTCAACTGATAAAGGTAAATGTTTGGAAAAAAAATTCAAAATTTATATCTCACTTTATAAACTAAAGATACAGATATTTCATTATAAAATTGGTGCATAACAACGGTTATTCGAAACCAAATATTTTGCCGTTAGGCAAAGGCAGGCGATTCAATCCAATATCACCAATTACAACGAATTCCGATATTGAAGATCAGATCGCCAATTTTCCAATATTCGACTCTTTCTCAACATCTATGACGCCGTACAGATGTGAGATCCAAATCCGGTAAACACATATCCTGGAGCCAGAATTGATTGGGGAAACAGTTCTCGATAACAGATACACAGAAAATCTGAAACATAAATATTTCAAGGGGTGGCCGGGTATTCCTAGTAATGCCCTTTTTCAATATCTAGATTCATAACAGTAGTCGCAATTTCCTTTGCCCTCACTTCAATCTCTTTATATGTCTCTATATCTTACCTTTTGTTTACCGTACTTACGCTAACTGGCTTTCTTCTTTCCCTACCTTTCGGCACCTGCCTAAGGTTTGGAAGAAGACTATCCAATAAGCGCAATGAGTGTACTTTCCTAATACAAGGAGCTCTCGCAACCTGAGAGAAGGTAAAAAGAAGAGTCAACCGAATAATACAATCTAAATTCTCCAGAATCAGTGACCATCCTCGACTGAAATAATTTCTTCGAGTTCGTATGTAATTATACAACGACCATTTCCAAGCAATATGGATCATCGTAGTGATACGAAGTGTTCTGGAGAAAGGAAAAGGGAAAGTAGGAGTAGCAGGGATATTTGCGACTTTTTTCATGAATCATGACAATCCAAAACCAACATGTGTAAGAAGGTTTGGTTAACTTGGTTAATGAGTTTTAGGTAAGTCATGGGTCGCTATACCAGAGAGAGAGAAAGAACACTCAGCGTGCACTCTATCAAGATTAGATTGGTTATCACTTTATCTAATCAAGATGGCTCCCACTGTTTCCTCGAATTCCCCTTCAAACCCTAAAAGGAGAACTAGTCGGGATCATATACACCTTACAAGTTCGCTAACCGTTCGGCGAAGTCGGTGTTGGTACTCCGAGGGAGGTCCCCCGTGCTTTCGCACGGACCCAAGTAATAACCCTGTTTCCGTAGAGGCGTAACCTCATTAACACTTTCTAAACACCTAATAGGTTGGCTAATTGTGAAGTGAAAAATTTCCCGAGGAGTAGTACCTACTCATCAGTGGGAATCGGGACCCAACTATCATCGTATGATAACTTTGACGGAAGCCGACCAAAATCACCACACTCCAGAAGGTATGCGCATGCCTGGCAAGTTTTCTTTATATTTGAAACTCCCGATATGGTTTTTTCCCCAAGCGCTTATGACCTTGACGAAGGTCAAAATATCATAAGTTGCAAGTCAAGTTCAACCCGTCATTGTCCTGATTAATCTAGACCCATTCGTACAAGCCCTTGACGAAGGCCAAAACAGCTGTACGCCTGTCCTAGATTAATGCATCTACCTATACTACATACAAGTATCTCCTAGCTACCAAACACCATGCCTTGGCAAAGGTCAAAACACATAACATGAATACTAGTTGATACTCATTTGAAATGACGGAGGGCTACAGCTGGTTTTGGCGAAAAACCTTTAACGTAATGAACTTGATATCATTGAAGGAACTCGGGTGGATTTGAAATGGCGTGGTTTAAGCTCCGCTTTTTAAAACTAGTAACATAAACCTTTACTTAAGAGCGAATTCCCCATGAAGGGATCAAGGCTCTTCCCTCATAGAATGAGGTGCTGGATATTCCTAACCGAATACCTTTATGCAAAGCAAAAGAATATGACAGTTGTTTTGAAGAAAACCTAGTTTTAAAAAATGGTTCTGACAACATCAAATAGTTTTGTTTCCTTTGCATTAAAGATATAATGCGGTCCCATCAAATCTAGTTTCTAAGCCATAACAGAAACAACTAAAATAGCATGCTTTTATATGCTATCCGCATTCGCCACGGGGTCCCGGGTCTTCACCGTAAGGTTACTTAACTTATGGCAGGCCGGGGACAGGGCTAGCGGGGATGCAAAACATATAGAAGCATCTACTAATATAATATATATATATATATATATCAACATCGCTTGCAAATAATAGTCATCACAGGCAGATAAGAATCATCACAAGCATACAAACAGCAATATGGAATAGCGGATAAACTTAGAACCCCGCGTTTCATCTGAGCCGTAAATGAAACGCGAAGTTCCCCGGTCTTGTGGATGGCCCGTACATAGTCGATCCTAGACCCCTACGAGTGTGGCAAGCCACCTGCCAATTTTAGAAACTGGGTAACACGCCCTTAATAAAATGAGTTGATCACCCGCCACTTTCAAGAATCTGGTAGCTTGTGCACCCCTCCACAGGTCGAATCCTATAACTCTTACACGTGCGGCGAGCAACCCGCCAATTTTAGAGCGAGGTGGCCCGGTCTCAACTCCATGAGATGGCCACCTGCTGCACTCCAGCACCCAGCTACTCGAGCACTTCTCCTGGGTTAATCCTAGTACAGAAATGAAATATATACAATGGTGATATCAACCGCATCCTGGTCAAGCCCCAATAAAAGAATATACATAATACAGAAACAGCAGCCACATGTTGGAGCTCGTCCCGAACAAATGAATACAACATAATAAATCAAAACTGTACAAGCAATGCATGAGGGGCTATCCGACACGACAATCCGACTAAGCCATAATCAAGATATATATCCACAGAAACAAGTAACCGAAACAAGTATGTAACCCCGTCTAATTGAGCATATAGCAATTAGACAACGTTAACAACACATCCATGCACGCAAACGAAGTCATAACAATAGAATTCCATAAAACAATTAGCGCACATCCCAAATTTACCAAGGATCAAAATCCAAGTGCACTAAACATCCAAAAAGGTCGAGTTTTGAGCCAATTCGGAAGTACGAATCAAAACGAAACGCGCCCAAATCTTCACGGGAAGTTAGAGCACGAAATTAACTTCTAGTCAGGGGGCTTAGAGGGGGTACCCCACCCCTGAGACCACCACGAGATGGCCAGGGGGTGAGGCTGTAACACTTTGAAAATCGTTTAGGTAGTTTTTCGATAATCGATAAAATAATCAGTATTTTCCGTAAAATGTAAAAATAATTATTTTTCAATATAGGCCTAATTATACAAAATTTAGATAAGAAATTGCTAGAAATTGCTTACTTAATTGTCACTTAAAATTTTCTAGTCATTTAAAAAAAATTCCTTAATTAATTATTTTTAATATTATTTTAAGCTTTTAAATATACATTAAATTAGTGATAAATACAAATTTGAATGGGTAAATTACATACTTAGGATCCATTACAAACTAAAATCTAGTAGTAACAAAAAAATTTATCAAGACTTTCCAAGATTAGTTGTTTCTATGGTCAAAATGAAATTTAAATAGGAATTTATTGTGAAAAGCATTAAATGAACTTGAGAGAGACTTTCTTCATGGAAATTTCTACACCATTCCCTCACTTTCCCCCACTTCCTCCCCTAGGCCGAGAGCTACTGCAGGCTTCCCCCATTTTCCCCATTTTTTTTTGGTTCAAAATTCATCACAAAAATCCATCAAAATCCACAAATTTCTTCACAAATTCCAAGCAAATCCTTATGCTATCTCTTCCAAAGCCCAATTTAGTTTAAAACATGGAGAAAGGAGGCATCTTTGGAGGCTAAGTACAAGCTAGGGTTCAAACTTGAGGGGTAAAATTCTAAACTAATAATTAATTTGTATTTTAACTATTCTAAAATAGAACTTTGAAGTGTTAATTTGATAGTAATTGCTTGTTTATGAAATTCAAGAAAAGGGGTTTGATTTTGGAATTAGGTTTGAAGCATTTCAAATAGGTTGCATTAAGTGTAGTGGCTAGCTAGTTGTGTGGTTGGATGATTATGCTAGATTGTGGTCATTTTGTCGTTAATCCGCGATGTTTGCACCAAATTTGGAATTTTAGTGTTTACTAGGTTTTTTATATAATTAAGTGGCGAATTAATTGTTATATCTAGACTATATTATTAGAATCTCCTACAACATTTAGGGTGTGTGAATGCGAAATTTGGTTTGATCGGATTTTAGTTTTGACGGTTGTTCCGAACGACGATTCTAGTTAAGGTTATAGTGATTGTCGTGTGTGTTCCGCACACCAAGTGCACGTTGTGCCTAACTTGTGTACGTTGATTCTTTCATTTTGTGACTTTGCATCGTTTCAGGAATATGTAATCTTTTGTTTTGTGTTGTGCAATTTTAGGATCGGTTGCGGAAATATCGGACGCGGCGCGCAAAAGCAAAGCAGTGGTTGGATCAGATTAGCGAGGCGTCCGGGTGAGTAGATGTACACATCTATGGGGGGGATCGTCTGGATGGTGCGAGGCGCCCGACATTTAGGGTTTCTAGTAGTAGTTGCATTCATATGCATATCTTACTAGTTATTCATCTGCTGGCATCGCATGGTTATTTATATACCTATGTGTGATATCACCTCTTAGGACACTTACACCATTACCATTGGCTCATGTTGCACACGCACTATTCATGTGAACACATACGCCTTTGGTAATTGCCATGCCACGAGCACTTTAGAAGCTGCTCAGTTCAGTATCAAACACTTGCATCATACATGATACATTGAATTGCAAAGCATGCATATACCTCACTTCATTATCATGCTTATATAGATTCCTCGTCATAAACTACATTGCATAATATTGATATCATAGGCATCTATCATTTGCAACATGTTAGATATTGTGATTTCTCGAGGATTTTACTATTGATGAGATTTCTGGATTTTGGGGAAAACCGCAAGAATTTTCCAAACTCATTATGTTTTAAAAAGGCAAGTTGCGGTTTTCTCGTGATGTATATGTCGTCCACCATGAGTTTTCATGTTTTCTGTTGGATTTCGAGACCTGATTCGAGGAGTGGATGAACCGTTTCGGGTACATGGTGGGCCCGGTATGGTATCCCGGGGCAAGAAGCTCGAGTTGTAGACGATGAGCCTGGCAGGGGAAAACTACCTACCGGTGATGTCTGGCGCGGCGGATATCCGGAGGATACCGACCGTTGTCGTGAGATTTGATAATATGGGCCTATCCGGACTGACGGAGCCCGAGGTATTGAGATATTGACATAGTGAGACATTGAGACGGATATATTTCCATATTTGGTGTCGATGCTTGACACGGTTTTCGGATGATTTCATTGATGGTACCTTAGCTATTGTAAAGATATTTTTCTAAGTTAAGAATGCAGAGAGCATCATATTTAAACACTTAAAGATTTTATCTTGATTTTGCATTCATGTGTATACATACGAGTGGCATCACATCATATCTAGATATACAAGTTGTGACGCATTTGCGTGCATTCTTACGATAGCCTTATTAGATATTATTTACTACTCACGAGCTGGCAACTCACCCTCGTTGTGCCACAGTGTCTTGCAGGTCGGACCCGTCAGCCTTGTAGCGGCGGGCGTATCTTTTCATTGGATTATTTTGTTCGGACTCGCGATATTGCTCTTAGGTGGGTTGCGAGGTCACTTTTGTGCTATCATTGTATCTAGTATTCTCCATCTACCACTTCTTATTTTGTATATGCGACCTAGTGATGAGACTGAGAGATTTGTGTATATGTGGTTTCTCTGGGGTCGAGCTCACTTGAGCCGACATTGTGTTTTTCTTATTTTTGTGTTTCTTTATGCTTATTTGCTTGATATTACATATATATTGCGTGTGGTTGTGATCCGCCTTGGGCGAAGAGCTAGCTCCTGCTTGGGGATGCCATTATATCATTACAGGTTTATATATTCTTGTTGTACCCGTTTTGGGGCCAGTATTTACAAAGGAGACTCTGCCGAAATTTGCGAAAAATTTTGATGTTTTTAAAAAGGGATTAATACAATTAAATTGTTTTGAAAATCGTTTTCATAAAAGTTTTCCTTTACTCTTGTTGATTTTGGTTTAGTTTTTCTAGGCTTTGGCTGACTTAGGTTACGTTACGCCTTGAGACGTCTCGTAATCTAAGTGCCAGTCACGTTCCGTACCTTTGGGTCATGACAAAGTTGGTATCAGAACGATAGGTTTTACCTTTCTGAGTGTTGGACGACCCTTGGTAGATGGAGTAGGTTACTTAAGCAGAGTGGCTTAGCGTGTGTATGTTCCACGGCATACTTATGATACGATACTCCGCCTAAGTGACCTTAGGACATAATTATTTGTATTTCCTTTCTTGATTCCATGCATCCCTTGATTCAATTGCAACGTTCTTATCGCTCCTGTTTCTTATTCCAGCTTCGATGCCGCCAAAGACTACGAGGGCTCAGCGGGCTGCCGCTAGGGATGAGATTCGAGCGGGATTGTCTGAGGCGAGGATCGAGCGAGATGATATGCCTACCCCTCAGGGTCAGATTGATCTGCCTTCTCCAGACCGTATTGCCAAATTAGAGGCCGGTATGCAGGAGTTGCGACAGATGATGAGATCTTTAGTTGAGGCCAGTCGGGCACAGAGATCTGAGGACGTTCCTTCCACCGCACAGACCACGATTGTACCTGCTTCCCAGACTGTTGTTCCTGCTACTACTGCGACTATCCCCATATCATTACAGGAGTTTATGAGGCTGAGACCTCCAGACTTTACCGGCACGGATGCGACAGAGGACCCGCAGGCATTTCTCGATAGGATGGCTAGGATTTGCCATTCGTTGAGGTGTTCTGATGATAGATGGGTGGAGTTTGCGAGTTTTCGTCTGGAGGGCCTTGCTCAGACGTGGTACGATTCAGTAGAGAGAGGCCGAGCTGCAGGTCTACCTCCTATGACTTGGGACGAGTTCACAGGTGCATTTCTTGTCCATTTTCTTCCGGAGAGTGTTCGAGATGCTCGAGCCTGTAGTTTTGAGTCTTTGCAGAAGACTCCTGGGATGACAGTGTCTGAGTATGATTCACAGTTTACTTAGTTGTCCCGATATGCTCCGTACCTAGTAGACACTGAAGAGAAAAGGGTAAAGAGGTTTGTGCGAGGACTTGATACACAGTTATTCCTTGCCATCGACACCCAGCACTTTGACACATACGCAGCCGCGATGGATGCAGTCTTACTTTTGGAGGAGCGCATTTCTGAGACTCCGGTCGTTTCTGGGCCGAAGCGGATTCGTACTGATATGCCAGCCCAGCGGCAGGTGGGTAGACACCGTGATAGATTCTTTCCGGGAGATGGTGGCGGCAGAGGATTAAGACGGGGCCAGTTATTTGGTTCTTATCCGCAGACCCAGCAGTCGTCGCCGGGATGTTTTCGGTGCGGGAGTCAGTACCATCGTATCAGAGACTGTACTATGGGATGCCAGGGCGCGGCAACAGTGCCACATGTGACCTTACCACATTCACCACCTCCTCAGAGAGCTCTACTTTCCACCCCTGATGATGCTCCACGACAGGCAGATGCTCCAAGAGGTCGTGGGCGTGGCGGTCCTGTTTAAAGAGGACGAGGCGACAGAGGCAGAGGACAGCCAGCTATTAATAGTGGACAGGACCGAGTGTTCTCTTTGACTCTTCAGGATGCACAGGCATCCATGCCGTCGTGACAGGTACTCTGCTAGTATGTTCTTTTGGTGCACGGGTGTTATTTGATCCAGGCTCCACACATTCTTATGTATCCACATACTTTGCACCGAGGTTGGGCCGAGAGTCTTCTTCGTTAGATCAGCCGCTTGTTGTTATTACTCCGGTAGGCGAGTCGTTTGTTGCTCGTTTTGTGTACCGATCGTGTCCCGTTCGTATCGGGGAGAGAGATTCTTCAGTTGATTTGATTGTCCTCAATATGCTAGACTTTGACGTTCTTCTTGGTATGGACTGGCTAACCACCTGTTATGAATCCGTGGACTGCCGTGAAAAGGCAGTCAGGTTCAGTTTTCCTGGTGAGCCGGTTCTTATTATTCAGGGAGATCGTAGCGCTACCCTTCCCAGCTTGATTTCTTCTCTTCGCGCTGGTCAGCTCTTGCGGAAAGGGTGTCAGGGTTTCTTAGCCTAGTTTGTGATACTAGCGCCATAGAGGTCCCGTTGGACCAGGTCCCGGTGGTGAGAGAGTTTCCTGATGTATTCCCTAACGAGCTGCCTGGTCTTCCGCCAGAGTGCGAGATTGAGTTCTGCATTGACTTGATCCCCGGCACGGGGCCTATTTCTATACCGCCTTATCAGATGGCCCCGGCGGAGCTTAGAGAGCTGAAGGATCGGTTACAGGACTTGTTGGATAAGGGGCTTATTCGACCAAGTGTGTCACCTTGGGGTGCTCCCGTCCTGTTTGTTAAGAAGAAGGACGACAGTATGCACTTATGCATTGATTATCGTCAGCTGAACCGGGTTACTGTGCGGAATAGATATCCCCTACCCCGCATTGACGACTTATTTGATCAGCTCCAGGGTGCAGGGTATTTCTCGAAGGTTGATTTAAGGTCGGGTTATCACCAGTTGCGGGTTCGGAAGGATGATATTCCGAAGACCGCTTTCCGTACACGATATGGTCATTATGAGTTCTTGGTGATGTCGTTCGGGCTCACCAATGCCCCAACAGCATTTATGGACTTGATGAACCGTGTATTCAGGCTGTATCTTGATCAGTTCATCATTGTTTTCATTGACGACATCTTGGTATATTCTCGGAGCCGGGAGGAGCACGAGCAGCACTTGCGTATCACATTGCAGGCTTTGAGGGAGCATCAGCTGTTCGCTAAATTTTCTAAGTGCGTATTCTGGCTAGACAGTGTCGACTAATTGGGTCATGTAGTGATGAGAGATGGTATTTGTGTGGACCCGAAGAAGATCGAGGCAGTCCAGCGTTCGCCCAGACCGGTATCAGTTACAGAGGTTCGCAGCTTTCTAGGTCTGGCCGGCTATTATCGAAGTTTTGTCCAGGATTTCTCCCGTATTGCTGCACCGTTGATCGGGTTGACCCAGAAGGGGGTTCCTTTTGATTGGACTGAGGCATGTGAGGATAGCTTCCAGCAGTTGAAGACTCGTCTGACTACTACACCAGTATTATCATTGCCATCAGGATCGAGAGGTTTTGTGGTATATTGTGATGCTTCTCAAGTGGAGCTAGGCTGTGTATTGATGCAGCATGACAGAGTTATCGCGTATGCTTCTCGACAGTTGAGGAAACACGAGAAGAAATACCTCACTCATGATTTAGAGATGGCTGCAGTGGTGTTTGCACTCAAGATCTGGAGACATTACCTATAAGGCGGTCGTGCCAGATATTCACAGACCACAAGAGCTTGAAATATATCTTTCAGCAGCGAGATCTAAATCTGAGACAGCGCCATTGGATGGAGTTGGTAAAAGACTATGACTGCGAGATTCTATACCATCCGGGCAAGGCGGATGTGGTGGCAGATGCTTTGAGTAGGAGGCCCGGAGGTAGCTTATCTTGTTTGAGCGCAGTACAGATGCAGTCGACGGCAGATTGGCAGGTTTTATGTGACAGCAGAGTGTGGTTCGAGTTTACTCCTACAAGGGGACAGCTGGCCCATTTCAGAGCACGCCCACAGTTGCTTGACCGTATCCGCGAGGCATAGTCCGGTGATGGCCGTATTTTAGAGATTATCGAGCAGATTCGGCAAGGCAGAGTTTCCGAGTTCGTGATTGATGATCAGGGGATACTTCAATTTGGGACTCGACTGTGCATACCAGATTCTGAGGGACTGAGGCGTGATATTCTTGAGGAGGCACATAGATCAATATACAGTGTTCATCCAGGTTCCACCAAGATGTTCCGTGATTTGAGAGAGGTTTACTGGTGGGACGAGATGAAGAAGGATGTCACGGACTTTGTATCGAGATGCCTGACTTGTCAGCAAGTCAAGGCCGAGTACCAGAGGCCAGCCGGCGAGTTACAACCTTTGCCCATTCCTGAGTGGAAGTGGGAACAGGTCTCCATGGACTTCATTGTGGGTCTACCCAGGACCAGCCGAGGGTATGACTCTATTTGGGTGATTGTAGATCGACTAATGAAAGCGGCTCACTTCCTGCCAGTGAAGACCATTTTTGGATTTGCTCAGTACGCCCAGGTTTATATTGATAAGATCGTGCGACTGCATGGCGTCCCGACTTGCATTGTGTCCGACCGGGGCACCCAGTTTACCAGCCGATTATAGCAGAAACTTCAGGAGGCTTTGGGCACCCGATTGAGTTTTAGCACAGCTTTTCATCCGCAGACTGACGGTCAATCAGAGCGTACTATTCAGACTCTTGAGGACATGCTCAGAGCTTGTGTTTTAGATTTTGGTGGTAGCTGGGATCGTCATTTGCCCTTGATCGAGTTCTCCTACAATAATAGCTTCCAGAAGACGATTCAGATGGCACCTTTTGAGGCTTTATATGGGAGGAGATGTCGGTCGCCTGTATGTTGGATAGAGCTCAGGGAGAGCAGTATTTTGGGGCCGCAGATCGTACAGGAGACGACCGAAAAGATACAGCTGATTCGGGACAGGATGAGAGCGGCCCAGAGTAGGCAGAAATTATATGCTGACAGGTGTCGTCACCGACTCGAGTTCGCTGTTGGCGATCATGTTTTCCTGAGGGCATCTCCGATGAAGGGCATGATGAGATTTGGGCGGAAAGGGAAGCTTAGTCCTAGATATGTTGGTCCCTTCGAGATCCTAGAGCGTGTCGGTTCGGTGGCTTATCGGTTAGCTCTTCCGCCCAGCTTCCCAGATGTCCACCCCGTGTTCCATGTTTCGATGCTCCGCAAGTACCTTCATGACCCTTCTCATGCGATTCAGCACCAGACGATCCAGCTGGAGCGCGATCTTTCATTCACCGAGCAGCCGGTGGTCATTTTGAATTGGCAGGTGAAGAAATTGAGGTCGAAGGTTATACCGTCCGTCAAGGTTCTTTGGCGTGGCCCGAACAGCGAGGAGGTCACCTGGGAGACCGAGGACGAGATGAGGAAGAAATATCCCCATCTTTTTGAAGGTACGCGTAGTTAAATTTTAAATTCGGGGACCAAATTTCTTTAAGGGGGAAGATTGTAACACTTTGAAAATCATTTAGGTAGTTTTTCGAAAATCGATAAAATAATCAGTATTTTCCGTAAAATGTAAAAATAATTATTTTTCAATATATGCCTAATTATACAAAATTAGATAAGAAATTGCTAGAAATTGCTTACTTAATTGTCACTTAAAATTTTCTAGTCATTTAAAAAAAATTCCTTAATTAATTATTTTTAATATTATTTTAAGCTTTTAAATATACATTAAATTAGTGATAAATACAAATTTGAATGGGTAAATTACATCTTAGGATCCATTACAAACTAAAATCTAGTAGTAACAAAAATTGTATCAAGACTTTCCAAGATTAGTTGTTTCTATGGTCAAAATGAAATTTAAAATGAAATTTATATAGGAATTTGATGTGAAAAGCATTAAATGAACTTGAGAGAGACTTTCTTCATGGAAATTTCTACACCATTCCCTCACTTTCCCCCCTTCCTCCCCCAGGCCAAGAGCTGCTGCAGGCTTCCCTCATTTTCCCCATTTTTTTGGTTCAAAATTCATCACAAAAATCCATCAAAATCCACAAATTTCTTCACAAATCCAAAGAAAATCCTTATGCTATCTCTTCTCAAGCCCAATTTAGTTTAAAACATGGAGAAAAAAGGCATCTTTGGAGGCTAAGTGCAAACTAGGGTTCAAACATGAGAGGTAAAATGCTAACCTAATAGTTAATTTGTAGTTTAACTATGCTAAAATAGAACTTTGAAGTGTTAATTTGATAGTAATTGCTTGTTTATGAAATTCAAGAAAAGGGGTTTGATTTTGGAATTAGGTTTGAAGCATTTCAAATAGGTTGAATTAAGTGTAGTGGCTAGCTAGTTGTGTGGTTGGATGACTATGCTAGATTGTGGTCATTTTGTCGTTAATCCGCGATTTTTGCACCAAATTTGGAATTTTAGTGCTTACTAGGTTTTTTATATAATTAAGTGGTGAATTAATTGTGATATCTTGACTATATTATTAGCATCTCCTACGACATTTAGGATGTGTGAATGCGAAATTTGGTTTGATCGGGTTTTAGTTTTGACGGTTGTTCCGAACGACGATTCTAGTTAAGGTTATAGTGATTGTCGTGTGTGTTCCGCGCACTAAGTGCACGTTGTGCCTAATTTGTGGACGTTGATTCTTTTATTTTGTGACTTTGCGTCATTTCAGGAATATGTAATCTTATGTTTTGTGTTGTGCAATTTTAGGATCGGTTGCGGAAATATCGGACGCGGCACGCAAAGGGAAAGCTGTAGTTGGATCAGATTAGCGAGGTGCCCGGGTAAGTAGATGTACACATCTATGGAGGGATCGTCTGGATGGCGCGAGGCGCCCGACATTTAGGGTTGCTAGTAGTAGTTGCATTCATATGCATATCTTACAAGTTATTCATCTGCTGGTATCGCATGGTTATTTATATACCTATGTGTGATATCACCTCTTAGGACACTTACACCATTACCATTGGCTCATGTTGCACGCGCACTATTCATGTGAACACATACTCCTTTGGTAATTGCCATGCCACGAGCACTTTAGAACCTACTTAGTTCCGTATCAAACACTTGTATCATACATGATACATTGAATCGCAAAGCATGCATATACCTCACCTCATTATCATGCTTATATAGATTCCTCGTCAGAAACTACATTGTATAATATTGATATCATAGGCATCTATCATTTGCAACATGTCAGATATTGTGATTTCTCGAGGATTTTACTATTAATGAGATTTCTGGATTTTGGGGAAAACCGCAAGAATTTTCCAAACTCATTATGTTTTAAAAAGGCAAGTTGCGGTTTTCTCGTGATGTATGTGTCGTCCACCATGAGTTTTCATGTTTTCTGTTGGATTTCGAGACCCGATTCGAGGAGTGGATGAACCGTCTTGGGTACATGGTGGGCCCGGTATGGTACCCCGGGGCAAGAACCTCGAGTTGTAGACGATGAGCCTGGCAGGGGAAGACTACCTACCGGTGATGTCTGGCACGGCGGATTTCCGGAGGATACCGATCGTTGTCGTGAGATTTGATGATGTGGGCCGATTCGGACTGACGGAGCCCGAGGTATTGAGATATTGACATAGTGAGACATTGAGACAGATATATTTCCATATTTGGTGTCGATACTTGACACGGTTTTCGGATGATTTCATTGATGGTACCTTAGCTATTGTACAGATATTTTTCTAAGTTAAGAATGCAGAGATCATCGTATTTAAACACTTAAAGATTTCTTATTGATTTTGTATTCATGTGCATACATAGTAGTGGCATCACATCATATCTAGATATACAAGTTGTGACGCATTTGCGTGCATTCTTACGATAGCCTTATTAGATGTTATTTACTACTCACGAGCTGGCAACTCACCCCCGTTGTGCCACAGTGTCTTGCAGGTTGGACCCGTCAGCCTTGTAGCGGCGGGCATATCTTTTCATTGGCTTATTTTGTTCGGACTCGCGACATTGCTCTTAGGTGGGTTGCGAAGTCACTTTTGTGCTATCATTGTATCTAGTATTCTCCATCTACCACTTCTTATTTTGTATATACGACCTAGTGATGAGACTGAGAGATTTATGTATATGTGGTTCCTCTGGGGTCGAGTTCACTTGAGCCGACGTTGTGTTTTTCTTATTTTTGTGTTTCTTTATGCTTATTTGCTTGATGTTACATATATATTGCGTGTGGTTGTGATCCGCCTTAGGCGAAGAGCTACCTCCCGCTTGGGGATGCCATTATATCATTACAGGTTTATATATTCTTTTTGTACCCGTTTTGGGGCCAGTATTTACAAAGGAGACTCTGCCGAAATTTGCGGAAAATTTTGATGTTTTTAAAAAGGGATTAATACAATTAAATTGGTTTAAAAATCGTTTCATAAAAGGTTTTCCTTCACTCTTGTTGATTTTGGTTTAGTTTTTCTGGGCTTTGGCTGACTTAGGTTACGTTACACCTTGAGACGTCTCATAATCTAAGTGTCAGTCACGTTCCGTACCTTTGGGTCATGACAGAGGCAAACCCAAAACTGCCCATGGGGGCAGTTTTGGGACCCCACCCCCAAGACCACCACACACCTTATGGTGGTATTAGGGAGTGGGCCCAGCTGTTCGTCCCCCCCGCCGGGTCTCCCCGGGGTGCCCACGCACCACCTCGCGGCTTATCGGTTCAAACCGAGAGCCCGCGAGGTGTGCAAACATCTCAAAACTCAAAAATTCGGGACTGTTTTTTTGACAGTTTTCGAAGCCCGAAAAAACTTTAATTCTAATTTCGTAACTATGTAGTTTATGGTGTTTGGGATGCTCTGATACCACTGTAGGGTTCCCTTGTTCCTACAGCGCAGTGGAGGCACGGAGGTCGAACAAAAATTTCAAGTAAACACGAAGGAACCCCGAACCTAGAATCGATTCAAACACCTAAACTAGCAAACCAAGCATGCAAAGACGGAATACTACCTTCGATGCGTGTCTATCCAATCATGGAAGACCACTCCAAGCTCCGTGTATGCTGTCTAGATCATGGTTGAGTGACTACCGCCCTTGCTGATGAAGATCCATCTGAGGGAAACCGATCCAAGCTCCGGCTTCACCTACTAAAGCGACTGACGCTCCAAGCTCGCTACGGATGGAGAGTGGGGATGTAGGAATATTATCACTATTTTTTTCTCTCTTTTCTAAGCTCAAGAGAGCTACCTAGAAGAAGGAGGAGGAGGTCAAGAATAAAAATCCATGTAAAATGGCTAATTCTTCAAGTGAAGAAAAAATTATCTAGCATAGAAAAGAATGGCTTCATTATTTGCAACCATGCCACAATAGTAAATCCAAATGATTATACAATATAATAACCATGGCCATCCCTCTATACCATTCTTTTTAACACCTCATCCTCCATCTCATTCTTGATTTTCTTTTAAAGGAAAATCAAGAAATGAAGTGTCCATCTTTTAGAACAAATTCCGTAAAAATACGGAATATAACCCGGTATACGTATCGAAATACATATACGCATATTCGTACAAAAAATACGAATAGCCAAAAGAGAAAATGAATATTGAACAATAATACTGTAATGTACATATTAAAAATACATATATATAATTATTAAATCAAAACCTGGTTTAATAATCCGGCTTAATCCTAAGCCGCTAGTATTATCAACCATTTGATTAAAGTCTGTATAGCTTGTACACGTATTTAATCGGACACCCTGTATGTACCAACATGCGTCATCTACATCATATCGTCTGAACCGGGAAAACCCTCTGTCTGGGATTCTAAACACTCGACAATACGCTGGCAGTGATTTACTGGATAAATCCAAAAACAATAAGCACGTTAGCGGCACTAGCTGTACGTAATGGCTGCCCAGGTATCTGTCGAAAGAGAGGTCGATAATCAAGTCTATACGTACCCTACTGAACCTGAATGTGACAATCTCCGTACAGTCGGGTCTCTTCGTCTAAGAGTAACGCATACCGGGTACAGGGGGTATAAGCGTTAGACTCCTAATAACCTGATAAGTCATATCGGAGTCAAGCTCATCACCAACCGAGAATCTACTAAACTCGTATCAATAAATCTCATCTACTATGGCCACAGATTTAGGGTGATAGCCAACCTAACACAGCATGACATCGACTCCTTATATCAAAAGAGACGAATCCCCGAAAATCGCTCGCTGCCTCTATGTGGCTCGAGACTGTGCCCAACTAAAACCTGTTTGCACGACTCTTTGAGCCATGGTAGGGTAGTAATCAAAGTACAGTGGAAACTCACACGAGACAAATGACGATCTCAGGTCAAAAGACTAACCAGTACTAATTCCACTCGAGAACTTCCATCTGACGATAGATATAATACCATCTAGAAGTTCTCGGCGAGTCCATCCAGTGTACTCACCTCCCGTGAGCATATGTATATTATCTTAGGTGACATAACACCAATGGCATGTGAGACCGGCCACCGCCCCTGGTCTGGGTCTTGAAGCGTATATACTAGTCTATTCCGGAATATCGATACCCAGTCTCGATACTCCCACGATTAAGGACATTTAAGGATGTGCTTATAGACTACCCAGCTCTCACGTATATGATCGCCATCATAATGCTGGTAGTCAAGAAAGAATCCTACGGGCTTCATCATTATGTATTAGCGACACATAATGACAAATAAAACGTGTACACATCAATGATAAAGACAAACCATATAGCATACTATCATTTCGAGTAAGATTGTTCTACCTGTATAGGTCCTCCCTTAATTATCATAATCGTGTGCCTGTAATTTCAATAATTGCCTTGAGGGCACTATATCCAACACCATATATGAATAATGGTCCTTAATTTATATCACCTAAGTTTATCTTAGTCTCATATACGACTAACGATCCTTAGTCAAAACCTCTGAGTTGATCTTAGCCTAAAGAAGGACTAACGATCCTTAGATCAAAAAAACCATGAACTGATGGAACTCATTCTTATAAGAAATACTATCTAGTTTCAAACCCAAATCTAATATATACAAATTTGGACTAATCCGCGTCCTACGAACGACGACAATATTAGTCTCCATACACAATCAAAGGACAGCCCCAATATAAACAATATATAATACGACACGAAGTGATAGACATAGAAAAAGTGAGTTTTTATCACATAGTGATAATGTAATTAACTGTAGAGGCTTGCGCCTGCAGGAAAAAGCGTCCCTATAATCAAAAGACCCTCATCATTGAAGGAGAATCTGATAAGTCTAATACAACGGTCGCATCCATCCAAACCTCCGATATACAATGCCATAAATCAACTTGGTATTTTCGGAGAGGCAGACGGATATGTTCCATATAGTATCTGCCCACAGATTCAGACCAAACGCGCTCCCCGCGCCTCAATCCGGTTTCCGGCGGCAAACACCCATCTATTGCAATGTACTCAAAGAACAGCGAGAAGATGCTGCCGAAATTTTCTCGAAACGAATGAATACACAAATGCAAGGGTGCATGCGTTATAAATTCTTAATGGGCTAGAAGCCTTACCCCTGATAGCCAATGTGATGTATTGATGGATCGAACTGAAACATTAAACCTTAAGTACAAGTCATAAACTAAATATCAAAATGATATACTAATTATATAATAAATCATGTCAGGAATTGGGGAGTAATGGATAGGAGTTGGATAAAACTGTCGAAATTTAGTGATGATTATAAGGTCGGCGTCGAAGAGTTTATGAAATTTGCATTGATAGACCGATTCCCTGAAAAATTGATTTCTTGTCAGTGTAAAAAGTGCATGAACAATTTTGACCTTCGTCGAGATATGGTGTATGACCATTTGCCGAAGAACAAAATTTCTCCCGGGTATACAAAATGGAAGTACTATGGAGAAGCTACACCGAGAGTCGATATTTCTACAAGTCATTGGATTAGAAAAAATGATCCTCCTCGTACGTATTTTAGAGACACGGTTTTGAATAATATGTTGGACGATCTCCGAACTGGCATTCATCCTAATCCTGATATTGTTCGCGAACCTAATATCGGAAAGGAGGATATCCGTAGTCTCCCTGATACATAATCGGCGACGTGGTTTAACCATTTTATAAGTTTAATACTAAAATATAATCAACTATATAATTCATGTCTCATCCCTTAAATTAAATGCGATTTGAAATCTTATCATGCCTTATTAGGTTCATATGGTTGTAGATGCCAACATAACAGAAGATATAAAAATACTTGCCTATGAACCCGATCCAGTAGTTGAGCGTTTTACTGGTTATGTCTTTAATGGATATAGATTTCACACAAAAGCTAGAGATGCACGTAGAAAGTTATAGAACTACAGTGTTTTTTTGACATCAACCATAAGAGATTACGCATTGTCTAAAGATTTCAATCCAACCACGAGACAGCTTGACTACTACGGTGTGCTGCAAGATATAGTGTAGGTACGATATCGTGCACACAGGGTTTTCTTATTCAAGTGCCTGTGGTATGATCTCAAGACAGAACGACAAGAATACAAAGTAGAAAATGAGCTACTCCTACTAAATTCATCAAAACTCGCGTTCACGAATGAGCCTTGCGCCCTAGTGATGTTGTCTAGCATATCGCTATCAGCGCAAATCCATGAGACTATTATAACATGGGAAATCCTGATGAAAATCTTGAAATTAGCTACCCAAGAAAGCCAGCCACACCATTACAAGACCTGACTATGAATATCGACGACGTTAGCCTTCAAGGGCTGACATCGATCTGGAAATTTTTGTAGAGGACGGATAATCAAGATCCACTCCCCATAGACGAAACGAACAACGCGTGAACCGGACCAATTCATCGATGACTCCGAACAAAATTCAGCGAGTTAGAGTAGTGCTACAGAGGATGATGATATTGGATATAGGTGCCCTGAAGGTAATTATTGTAATTGTATATGGATGTATATAGATAGAATAGTCTTGCTCGACATGATAGTATGCTATCTGGTTTGTCTTTATCATTCATGTGTATATGTTTTACTTGTTATTATATAACGCTAATACATGATGATAAAGCTCATAGGATCTTTGATTGACTACTAGAATTATGATGGGGATCATAATAGTGGGTTAGTCTATAAGCACATCCTTAAATGTTCCTAATCGTGGGAGTATCGAGACTGGGCATCGATACTCCAAAGTAGACTATTGTATATGTTTCTTGACCCGGTTAGAAGATGATAGCTGGTCCCACATCTATTGGTGTTTGACACCAAAGATTGTATACAGGTGCTCATTGAACGAACTCACCGAGAACTTGTACATGGTATTATACCTATTATCAGATAGCAGTTCTCTGGTGATATAAGTACAGGGTAGTCTTTTGATCTAAGATCGTCATAGTGTCTTGTGTGTGTTCTTACTGTACTTTGATTACTACCCTTCACATCTTTAAAGAGCCATGCAAACAGGTTTTATTTGGGTATAGTCCCGAAGCACATGGAAGCGGTGAGCAATTGAAGGATTCGTCTCTCCCGGTATAGAGAGTTGATGTTGCGCTATGCCTGATTGACTATAACCATAAGTCCCTAGTCAAGACGGTTGAGATAAACTGATAGGTGTTGTCAGATGTATCTCATATAGTTATGAGTTTGACATCGGCACGGCTTATTGGGTTATTAGGGGTCTGACAGTATCCACCCCTCAGACCCGGTATGCGACACTCTTTGACGAAAAGACCGAACTGTATTGTGATTGTCACTAATAAGCTCTGTTGGATTTGGATGAGCTTGCATGTCGACCTACCTTTTGATCAATACCTGGATAGCCGTTACTTGCAACTAGTACCGTTGGCGTGCTTGTGGATTAACCCGTGAGGGGATTGATCAGAAAGTGTTTCAGAGTCAATCGGAAATGAACCTAACCTACTGTCGGCGTATTGTCGAGTCTTTAGAGTCCCGCACAGAGGGTTTCCTGGCTCAGGCAAAATGATGTAGTGTGCGTATGGTGATACGTGCGGGAGTTCGATTAAATACGTGTATATGATACACGTACATTAATCGAATATTTGTTAGTACTAGCCAGTTTATTATAAAGCCAGATTATTAAATCAAGTGTTGATTTAATAATAATATATATTGATTGACTTATATATATTCTTTTATTGTGTTCACACACTCTCTCATTTGCTATTTGTATGTGATACAAATACATGTATATGTAAATGATATATTTACTAATATATATTTTTGTATATGATACGAATACTCTTCTAGAATCATTTGCTATTTGTATGTGATACAAATACGAGTATATATATATGATACATATACTAAAATACTTTTGTATTTGATACAAATACTTGTATGTGTATATGATACATACACTAATTTGCATTATGTATATGATACATAAATGATTCTGGAAAGGGACACCTCATTTCTTTTTATTATTAAAGAAATGTGGTATTGTTGTAGAGAGGTATGGCTTTATTTTTAACTGAAAATAAAAAGACTATTCTTGTATGAAGCATTCTCTCTTCTTCTTGATTCCTTCATGCATCTTCTCTCTCATCTTTTTTCCTTTATAGAGAAATGAGAGCAAAAGAGGGAAATGAGAGAAAAAGAGAGTGTGTTTGCTCCATCTTCTTCCTCTCATTCTTTAGCAAATTGTGAGGGCAAGTTGCTTCACAAAAGCATTCTTTGGGTGAATTTGAAGCTTGGGTTGGGTTTTCTCTCGAAGTGGATCATCTTCGGCAAGGAGGTCTACTTGTAAGCTCAATCTTTACGATGTGGAGTATAGCTTGGGTCTTCCACTAGGGGAGTGGATATGCTACAAAGGTTGTAGGCACTTTAAACCCTATATATTGCTCTCTAGTTATTTACAACTTTTAGTGTCTGGATAATTTTGGGTTATGTGCTTGGTTCTATGTTCTCAAAATTTTTGTTCACTATTCTGCCGCGGTCCGAACCAAGCACTAACATGCTATCAGAGCCGATTCATCAACTAGTAGTTGTTGCAATAGATAAAAGAATTTAAAAACCCAATTTTTCAAAAACTAGTTTCGAAAACTTGCATGAGAAATTTCTCATTTATATTTTGCCTGAGCCCCGGTGTTCTTGGTTTTGACCAAGAACTTCATGGGGCTCGAGAGCGACCCGAACCTGCATTCTTTTGCTGCTGGTTCAGCCCCGAATCGGGGGATGAATCATAGCTTAATAAAGAAGCGAGGGTACGGGGTCGAGAGTGAGTCCCCATTAGGCTCTCGGGCTTATTTCGGATCCTCCAGGAATTAATTTTTCGAGTAAGAAATGTGAAGTGTTTGGTTCCGGGGTGCGCGTCGAATTTCGATTTTTGGAAAGTTGACATGTGTGACCTCTCATGGGTTAAAATTCTTGGCTGTTGGTTTCAAATTAGCTTGATGAATTATTCTATCAAATTTGTTTGAACGCATATAAGGATATGTGTTGGTAAAAGTCGTCTAATTGATGTGTAATCAATTAGACGAGATTGCATATTAGTTGAATGTGTTGTTAGTGTGTATGGATTGGTGCGGATTGTTGCATTGAATAGCCCTTCATGTGAATGTGAATGTATACAAGCGTTGTATTTAATTCATTTATTCTGTGGATTGCCAAATGTATTATTATGTTATGAGACCGCAGTCGGGGTTAGACCGTCGGATCCTTTGTATGTATATGATATAGGTTACCCCACGAAGCAGTGCTCAAGCCGCCGGGTTCAAGAATGCTCTAGGTGACCATCTCAAGAAGTTGAGACCGGGTCGCCTCGTTCTAGAATTGACGGGTTGTTCACTGCACTAGGAGGGGTTTTGATTTAGTTTTGCCCCGCGGAGAAGTGCTCGAGACGCCGGGTTTTAGAATGCGCTGGGTGGCTCTCTCAAGGAGTTGAGGTCGGGTGTTGCCTCGTTCTAGGATTGACGGGTGGCTCGCCGCGCTTGTAGGGGGCATGATTTGGCTATGTTAGGGTTATTCACACTACCATGACATGTCGCGTTTCGTTTGTAGCTCAAACGAAACGCGAGATTCCTATTATTTCTAAATATTCCATTTTCTGTTATGTTTATTGCATAGTTGTAATATGACTACTTGCTAGTGATATGTATATATATATATAACTTCTTCTATGTGTTTTACATTCGTGCTAGCCCTAGGTCCACCTTTTCATAAATTAAGTAACCTTACGGTGAAGACCCGATACCCCATGGCGAATGCGAATGGCATATAAAATCATTGTATTTTCTTTTTCCTATTATGCTTTTCTGGTGTGATAGGATACTAGATAATAAGTGTTATTATCTAAATGATGGGACTACATTAATATGATTAATGTAAAAGAAAATAAACCCAAACTGATGTTGTAAGGACCGATTTTCAAAACTACTATGTTTTCAAAAACCACTTTTCAAAACCACTTGGTTCCTTCAACGAAGTTCATTACGTTAAAGATTTTCTTCAAAATTAGCTGTAGCCCTCCATCATTTCAAAGAAGTATATTACTTAGTATTCGTGCCGCGTTTGTTGGCCTCCATCAAGGTATGGTGTATGGTAGCTAAGTGATACTTTTATGCTGCATACGATGCGATTAGTCGGGACAGTCGCACATCTTTGTTGGCCTCTGTCAACAGCTTGTGCGGGTCGGTCTAAATTAATCACTAAATGGCTAGTAGAACTTGACCAGCGGCCTATAGTTTGTTGTCCTCCGTCAAATTCATAAGCCGTTATGGGTAAAAAACTTATCGGGAGTTTCAAGTGCTGAAACTTGCAATGTGATTGCATACCTTCTATACGATAGTTGGATCCCGATTCCCACTATAAGTAATAGTTACTTTTGGGAGATTTTTACTTCACAATTAGCCGACCCATTAGGTGTCTATAAAGGTGTTTACGAGATTACGTCTCTAAGAAAATGGGTTTATTTAATTGGGTCTGTGCGAGAGCACGGGAGACCTCCCTCGAAGTACTTATACTGGCCTAGCCGACCGGTTAGCAAACTTGTGGGATGTACATGATCCCGGCCAGTTCTCCTTTTAGGGTTTTAAGGAGAATTCGACGAAATGGTGGGAGCCATACTGATTAGATAAATTAATAAACCAATCTAATGTTGCAAGATCACACGCTGGGTGTTTCTTCTCTCTCTCTCTCTCTCTCTGTCTCTCTGGCAACGACCATAACTGACCTTAAACTAAAACCCATAAAACCAAGTCAACCGAACCTTTCTATAATTATCGGCTTTGGAATGTCATGATTGCCCTAATTCACGACAAAGTCGCATATGTTCTTGCCGCTCTTACTTCCCCTTTACATACTCTATAATTCTCTGTATCTGATACAGAGGTCCATATTGCATAGAAGTCCATCTCGTATAGTTAGATACGAACTCGAAAAAATTGTTTCAGTCCGGAGATGACCACTAATAAAGTTATGAAGAAAATGAATTTTATATTGATATAATTCAGTTGTCTCTTTTCTCCACCTTATGTCAAGTTGAGAGCTTCTTGAATAAAGAGAGTACACCAATTACGCTTGTTGCATAGCCTTTTTTTCAAACCTAAGGCTGAACTTGAAAGGAAGTTTGAGAAGAAAACCAACCAGCTAAGTATGGTGTACAGAAAATAAGATGAAGAGATATTTAAAGGGGTTGTAGTTGAAGAGAAAGGAAATTGCAACTGCTGTCATGAGCCTGGGCAGTGGAAGAGGCATTACTAGAAATACCTGGTCACCCCCTTAAAGCATAATGATGCTTCATATTCTGGTGTGTTATTTGAAAACTGTTTCTCAATAAACTCTACTTCCTGAGTATGTGATACCGAATTAGGATCTCATATCTGTAAAATATTACAGATGCTGAGAAAAAGTAGAGTATTAGAAAAAGGGTGATTTGATCCTCAAACTCAAAAATCGGAGCAAATATTCCAAAATAATAGATAGGAATATTGCAAATAGAGCTATTGCGACTCCCATAAGTGGTGTAGCTATTGTAGGCTATCACCTAATTTTGCCTAGCAGCAAACTTTTGGTTTTGATTAATTATTATCGTGCACCAACTTTACTTTAAAACAATATTTGTTTTTTTTATTTGATAAAGAAAGATATAAATTTTGATAATTTTGTTATGAACATTTACCTTCATCAAATGTTAATTGAGTAAGGTGCATAAGATAAAGATATAGATATTCTTAGCCAAAATACAGTTTTCAACTTAAAACATACGAAGTAAGAGTTATTGAACTCTTAAGACTTATGCATAGTGATGTATGTGTTTCGATGTCCATACGGACAAAGGATTGGTACTCATACTTCATTCCGTTTACCTATGATTGCTTTGGTTTTGGACACGCATTCTTATTGAAAATGCAAAAGTCCAAAGATTTTGAGAAGTTCATAGAGTATAAGAATAAAGTAGAGAACTGGACGTCAAAAGTATTAAGATTCTTCAATATGATCGAGAATGTGAATACTTAAGCTCGGTATTCCATGGTTGTCTAATAAAGGATGTGATTCTCTCTCAGCTTACTCTTCCGATCATATCATAGTACTATAGAGTATCAAAGAGGAGGAATAGCACCCTATGGGATATGTGCGCTCTATGATGAGTAATGCTGAGTTGCTTTTTCATTTTTAAGAAATGCACTGGAAACAACTACATATCAATTGAATATGGTTCCATCTAAATCTATGCCTAAGATTTTCTATGTGAAATAGAATGGAAGGAGACCATATTTTAAGTTTGTTAAGATATGATATTGTTCGTCTTATGTTGAAAGCACAATCTGGATAAACTCAAAGCACGTTTCAGCAATGAGCAGTTTATGGGTTATCCTAAGCATTCGCAAGAGTTTAACTTCTAAGAATCAAAAGTTGTTTTTTTCTTGACACAATCATTTTAGAAAAAGAATTTCTTGAAAAAAATTAGTAGGAGTATGGTAGAGCTGGAAGATATTCCAGAACCACAAACGATTACTGAAAATTTAGTTGAACCTAAGGATTCAATTGTGCCCGACAAAACTTAGCCACTCTACAGATCTAATAGGTGACCTCAGCAACCTGAGAGATACTACGTATTCCTTGTAAACGGTGATAGAGTTTTGTATCATGATTGATGATGACCCTACTAGTTATCAGCATGCCATAGGGAGTAGTGACTTCTGACTGATGGTTGAAATGCCAAGATATCCAAGTCGGACTCTATGCACTCCAACAAAGTATGGACCTTGTTGGATGCTCCTAGAGGGGTAAAATCCATTATGAGCAAGTAGATCTTCCAAAAGGAGATCAGTGCAGCTGGAAAGATAGTAACCTAATAAAACTAGACCTGTAGCAAAAGGTTTTCGTCAAGTACCCAGTGTGGATTGTGATGAAACCTCTTCTCCAGGGTCTATGCTGAAGTCCATTAGGATATGACTTGCCGCTGCTAATTTTTATGATTATAAGATCTGACAGGTGGATGTCAATAGCGGCTTTCTAAATAAAGATTTAGAAGTGTGCGTGTATATGACTCTACCAGAGGGCCTTGTAACCAGTGAGAGCAGCGAAAATGTATGCAAGTAGCCTAAGTTTATTTATGGACTAAAACAGGCATCGCAGAGATGAATCATATGTTTCGATGTGACAATCAAAATGTTTGACTTCATCAAAATTATAGATAAAGCTATTATTTATAAGAAGGATGTAGGGAGTATTGTCATATTCCTCATATTGTATGTGCATGATATCCTCTTGATAGGAAATGATGTTCCTATACTATAATTCGGTCAAACTATGGTTGTCACAAAGGTTTCTCCATATAGGATTTGGGTAACACATCTATCATTCTCGTGACTAGATCTATAGAGATATGTCTAGTAGGATTTAGGGATTGTCCCGATCCGGATGCTCTGACACTATTTTAAAGTGGTTTAGAATGGAAGACCCCAAGCGTTGTAGTGTACCCACATATCGTCACCCTCTCTAAAGAGATTTCTTTTATACTAATAAAGAGAGGGACTCGTATGAATGGAATTCCACGTGCTTTGGAAGTAGGGTCAATCATACGATGTCATGTACCAGATTAGATGAAACTTATGCACTTACTGTAGCAAGCAGATATCAGTCCAATCATGAAGAAATATTGGATAGCAGTGAAGAACATTCTCAAGTACTTATGAAGTACTTAAGAGTTGTTCTTGGTTTTCGGTCAATGTGACCTCAAGTTGGAGGCGATTACTGATCACGGCTTCCAAAGTGACATGAATTTCTGTCTCAGGTTAAAAGTTTACCCTCTTTTGGGAAGCAGTATATTGGAAGTGTTCCAAGTAGGATATTGAGGTAGATATGACGCTGGATGCTGAGTATGAATCAATAAAGGATGGATCCTAAGAAGCTGTTTGGATAAATAATTTCATTTCTGAACTTGGTCCCATCGGATATCCAGACAAATTCTAAGGAAAGTATCGCTTGATTCAGGAGATAGTTAATCTCCGCAAGATTAAGATAAAGAGAGAGAAAATTAGAGACATTATAGCGGATCCACTCATTGAGATTGTTTCTCAAATACGGTTTGCGGAACTGTTATTAGAGAAGTTGGCTATGTGATACAATAATAATTAGCCTTAAGTGCAGGTAGGATATTGTTGGATATAGATGCCCCGAAGCCAATTATTGTAATTGTACATGAGCCTATATGGATAGAACAGTCTTACTTGACATGATAATATGCTATCTGGTTTGTCTTTATCATTCATGTCAATATGTTTTACTTTTTATTACGTTTAGGTAATACATGATGATAAAGCCCATAAGATCTTTGCTTGACTACCAAGATTATGATGGGAACATAATAGTAGGGTCTGGATAGTTCATAAGAATATCCTTAAATGTTTCTAGTCGTGGGAGTATTGAGACCGGGCATCGATACTCTATAGTAGACTGGTGTATATTTTTCTTGACCCGGTTAGAGGGCAATAGCTGGTCCCACAGTTATTAGTGTTTGACACCAAAGATCGTATACAGGTGTTCGTTGGAGAATGAGTTTCACTGAATGAATTCACCGAGAACTCCTAGATGATATTATACCTATTGTCAGATAGCAGTTCTCTGGTGACATGAGTACAGGGTAGTCTTTTGATCTAAGATCGTCATAGTGTCTTGTGTGTGTTTCTACTGTACTTTGATTACTATTCTACCACGGTTTTAAAGAGCCGTGCAAACAGGTTTTAGTTAGGTACGATCCCGAAGCACATAGATGCAGTGAGTGATCGAAGGATTCATCTCTCCCGGTCTAGGGAGTTAATGTCGCGCAATACCAGATTTACTATAACTATAAGCTTCTAGCCAAGGCGGTTGAGATAAACTGATAAGTGTTATTAGTTGTATCTTAGATAGTTATGAGTTTGACATCGGCAAGACTTATTGGGTTATTGAGGGTTTGACAGTATCCACCCCCAGACCTGGTATGCGATATTTTGACGAAGAGACCAGACTGTACGGTGATTGTCACTGATAGGCTCTGTTGGGTTCGGATGAGCTTGCTTGACGACCTACCTTTCAATCAATACCTGAATAGCCGTTACGTGAAGCTAGTATCGTTTACGTACTTGTGGATTAACCCGTAAGGGGATAGATCTGAAAATGTTTCAGATTCAATCGAAAATTATCCCAACCCACTGTCGGCGTATTGTCGAGTCTTTAGAGTCTCACACAGAGTGTTTTCCGGATCAGACGAAACAATATAGTGTGCATATGATGATACGTGGGGGAGTTCAATTAATTACGTGTATATGACACACGAACATTAATTAATCGGACGTTTGTTAGTACTAGCCAGTTTATTATAAAGTCGGATTATTAAATCAAGTGTTGATATATATATATATATATATATATATATATATATATATATATATATATATTCTAGTATTATGTTCACTTTCTCTGTATCATTTACTATTTGTATGTGATACAAATACATGTATATGTAAATGATACATATACTAATATATATAAATTTGTGTATATGATACGCATACCCTTCTGGAATCATTTACTATTTGTATGTGATACAAATATGTGTATATGTATATGATACATATACTAAAATACATAAATACTTGTATGTGTATATGATACATATACTAATTTGCTTTATGTATATGATACATAAGTGATTCTGGAAAGAGACACTTCATTTCTTTTTATTATTAAAGAAATGAGGTATGGTTTTAGAGAAGCATGGCTTCATTTTTAAATGAAAATAAAAAGACTATTCCAGTATGAAGCATTCTCTCTCCTCCTTGATTCCTTCTTGCATCTTCTCTCTCCTTTTTTCTTTATAAAGAAATGAGAGCAAAAGAGGGAAATGAGAGAAAAGGAGAGAGTGCGTTTGCTACATCTTCTTCCTCTCATTCTTTAGCAAATTATGATAGCAAGTTACTTCACAAAAGCATTTTTTTGGTGAAGTTGAAACTTAGGTTGGGTTTTCTCTCGAAGTGGATCATTTTCGGTAAGGTGGTCTTCTTGCAAGCTCGATCCCTACGACGTGGAGTATAGCTTGGGTCTTCCATTAGGAGTGTGGACACGCTACAAAGGTTATAACCACTTTAAACCCTATATATTGCTCTCTAATTATTTACAACTTATATTGTTTGGATGATTTTAGATTATGTATTTGGTTCTATATTCTTGAAATTTTTGTTCACTATTCCGCCGCGGTCCGTAAGTGTTGCGACCCTAAACCAAGGACTAACAGATGATTACTAAATTTTACCTGTCTATACTATTTATAATCTTGTAGATAATTAACACTTCAGTTTATCGCAATTTTCTTTTTCGTCTCCTTTATATACATGCGTCTTATATATATATATATATATATATATATATATTCTAGTATTATGTTCACTTTTTCTGTATCATTTGCTATTTGTATGTGATACAAATACATGTATATGTAAATGATACATATACTAATATATATAAATTTGTGTATATGATACACATACCCTTCTGGAATCATTTACTATTTGTATGTGATACAAATACGTGTATATGTATATGATACATATACTAAAATACACAAATACTTGTATGTGTATATGATACATATACTAATTTGCTTTATGTATATGATACATAAGTGATTCTAGAAAGAGACACTTCATTTCTTTTTATTATTAAAGAAATGAGGTATGGTTTTAGAGAGGCATGGCTTCATTTTTAAATGAAAATAAAAAGACTATTCCAGTATGAATCATTCTCTCTCCTCCTTGATTCCTTTTTGCATCTTCTCTCTCCTTTTTTTCTTTGTAAAGAAATGAGAGCAAAAGAGGGAAATGAGGGAAAAGGAGAGAGTGCGTTTGCTACATCTTCTTCCTCTCATTCTTTAGCAAATTATGATAGCAAGTTACTTCACAAAAGCATTTTTTTGGTGAAGTTGAAACTTAGGTTGGGTTTTCTCTCGAAGTGGATCATTTTCGGTAAGATAGTCCACTTGCAAGCTCGATCCCTACGACGTGGAGTATAGCTTGGATCTTCCATTAGGAAGGTGGACACGCTAAAAAGGTTATAACCACTTTAAACCCTATATATTGCTCTCTAATTATTTACAACTTATATTGTTTGGATGATTTTGGGTTATGTATTTGCTTCTATATTCTTGAAATTTTTGTTCACTATTCCGCCGCGGTCCATAAGTGTTGCGACCCTAAACCAAGTACTAACAGATGATTACTAAATTTTACCTGTCTGTACTATTCATAATCTTGTAGATAATTAAACACTTCAGTTTATCGCAATTTTCTTTTTCGTCTCCTTTATATACATGCGGCTTTTAGATATGCAGAATTTAAATTATGTATTGAATATCTTGACTGTGATAAATTTAATTTCATCCACAGCTATTTAATTCTGCTTAACTGTTTCTTAAAATTGTTATTGTATATGTATATTGCAATAGATATTTTTCAGGATATGAGTCCGCGACGTGGTCATGGACGTGGACGGACTGAGGAGGGTGTGGCATCAAGTTCGTCCAGTCGGGATCGTGAGAAAAGGGGCCCTACACAAGCTAATAATATATGGGGTCGCAGACCAGGCGGTCTGTAACATTTTAAAAATAATTAAATAATTAATTAAATAAATAAAATCGTTTAACTGAATTTTATAATTTTCGGTAAAGTAAAACGTAGTTTTCATAAAACTAAACCGTAATTATTTTTCACTATAAATTTAAAAATACCTATTTTAATTATGTTATTACTAGTAAATGGTGTTTATTTAGCCACTTATAAATTTTTAGTTTAATTAAATATTTTTCTTAAATTAATTATTTTAAATATTAACATAACCTTTATTTTTACACTAAATTAGTGTAAATTACAAATTTGAATGGGTTTAATTAGCAAAAGTGAACCATTACATATTAGAATCAAGTGTGTTTCATGCAAAATTTATTTTCAAAATTTTACAATGGTTCTAGACCATTCTAGGTCAAATGGAGTGAAGAAAATAAAGAATTTTTAAATAAATTCATGAAAAGACTTAATTGTGTGATATTTTTGTGAAACTTTCTAAACTTTTCTTCACCTTTTCTCACTCTCCTCTCTTTTCCTCACCTCATGGCCAGCCTCACCACCATGGGCAGCCCCAAAATTTTTCCCCCATCATTTTTGTATTAAAATTCATCAAAATTCATCAAAAATTCAATAAAAAACCCACAAAATCCTAATTAATTCCTACCCTCTATTCTTTGCTCATCTTTACATGGATTTTGGAGATGGAAAGCATTCATTTTGGAGGCTTATTTTCATGTTTGGATTTCATGTTGTGGAGGTATAAATCTTCTTCTTTTAATTTATTGTTATTAGATGTTTCATTTAAGCATAATTAAATTTAATAAATAATTTCTATCTACAAGTTTTAAAATTCAAATTAGGGTTATGAAATTAAGTTATGGTTTTTATTAATTAAGTAGGGTTATAATAACTAGTTTAACATTTTTAGAAGTGGGAAATCTTGCATGGTTGTTGAATTATAATTTGTTTATTCCAATTTGTTTAAATTAAGTATTTTTGCAAACTAGATTTCTATAAGTTGTATATATTGGTGAGATAAAATTCCAATTAATATTTGTAACACTATATTGTGGTTTTAAAGAGGATATTAACTTATTAGTGGAATGAAAAACTTAAATTGGTTACTAGTTTTTATTGATAATTGAAAAATACTAATAAAAATGCTATTTTTGCTAACAAGATTTTGGAAATTCTTAAATAAATGAGGTTTAAAATCTAAATTATGATTTCATTATATTATTATCATCATGAATTGTAGTTTAATGCATTAATTCATGCAAAATCCAGTTTAGATGTGATATTGTGAAATTTTCCTTAAAAGTATCGAAATCGGGCAAGTTTGCAAACTAGAATTTTCAAACTAATATAAATTAGGGTGTTAAAAATATAGAGATGGTTTATATAGTCTAGTTATGCTAATTAATGAATAATATGACCATTAGTTTCTTTTAAACATCAAGTTTTGAAGTAAAACGGTAAATTGGTGTTTTCAGGTTTTACGGAATCGAACGATTTGATCGATTTTTGAATTAAATCATGTTTTATATTATAAGTAATGAGTTTTATAACTATGAGTTGTTTTTTGATGCTTATCTCGATCAATCGGCGTTTGTACGCCGATATCGAGCGATATTTGGTTCTTTTGCATGAGCGGGACATAGGTTTTAACCTATGCGCGTTTCTTGCGTCGTTTTGATGTTGTCCGTGATTCAGTTTACGATATTATATGTGTTTGCATATAGGTACCCCTCACGTGGACTGCGGGCGATGAAGAAGAGGATGGCGACACCGTCTTCGGCAGACAAGGACCAGGTGAGTAGATGTATATCTACGGGGGAAGTCGGGTGGATGACATTTAGCACCCCCGCAAACGTAGAATAGGTGTAGTACTTATTGTCATTAGGAAGCCTGACGTGACCTTAGAATTTCGGTGAGTAGGACCCTATTAGTGACCTTAGGTTGGACTAGATTGATTTAGAAAGACCTTACCCGAGGATGAATATCTTGGAAGAGATTCGTAGGTTTCAGGTAGATATACACACACACACTGAGACTCGACGTGGTGTATACGTGTATGTGTATATATATATAAGACTAGGTGTAGGTATATATATATACACAATACGTATATGTGATACAAGGATATGATAGGATACATGGGGATGAAACAATATAACTGGGCTTGATGCCGTGATTCTTGGTTTTACGGTCGTGTTATGATGTTAGCGGATCATTAGGAAATGAGATAATGAATAGGTATACATAAATAATAAAGGGTGGTGATGATATTGAAGTATATGGGACTCTAAAATAAAACCCAGACCGTAACCTGTGCCTGAAATTCTGATATGATATCATACAGGTGTGACTTGATTACGACATCATATAGGTGTGACTTGATTTCGATATCATATATGTGTGACTCGATTACAATATCATATAGGTGTGACTTGATTACGATATGATCTAAGTGTGACTTAATCATAATATGATACATATGACATGATATTTCTGAGGAAAAATTAACGATGTATATTTATGCTGACAATGATATATGATTGATGTATGTGATTATAGTATAGCACCTTGATCTTGACATGTGTTGATGATGATATTATACAAATGATGAGACACATAGGTGATACTTGACCCGTACCCCGATATTGGGATGCCGTACGATAGATTTTACCGTATGAGGCATAGATATGATGATTGATCCACACTCTTGATTCGAGAAAGCCGTACTACGTACGTGACGCTATTGAGGCTGGATCGCCGACTATTAGAGATATGGATTCAGACCTTAGGTGGACTCTTATTTCTTATTGACTAGTTTTTTTGGTTTAGTTCCTTAGGAGGTTAGATGGACGCTAGTTTAGGCTCGAGTCATATAGTTGTAGTTATACTTGTATATCATAGATGAGTGGTTATTACACATCTGTCTTTACATTCATACCGTAATCATAATGGTGCATGTTCATTCATATGTTTCTATAATCAAAATAAAACTTTGCCTGTTAGGACACCAGCACCATTACCGATGATGCGCATATTCCACGCACACTTATTTGCCGGCTCACACACATCATCAGCGGTAATTGCTATGTCACGTACACTTTAGATCATATTATCTTTTATTGATACAATCAGCTAACAGCTAGATCGATATAATATTGTGATTAAACTCTGGTGTTAGTATAGACATGGTATTTATTACTTAGACATTTCATGCATTCGCATTTTCATGTTATCATGCAGTATTATGGGGCATATGCCGACACTTATCATATACTTACTCATGATTTTGGGATTTTGGATTTCTATGAGATTTCTGGATTTTTGGGGAAAACCGCAAGAATATATAAAAACTTCTCTCTCTCTCCTCCTCTCTTTTTAAAACATAAGATGCAGTTTTCTCGTGATGTATGTTTCGTCCACCATGAGATTTCATGTTTTCTGTTGGATTTCGAGACCCGATTCGAGGAGTGGATGAGCCGTCTCGGGTACATGGTGGGCCCGGTATAGTACCCCACGGCAAGAAGATCGAGTTGTAGACGATGAGCCTGGCAGGGAAGGACTACCTATCGGTGATGTCTGGCGCAGCGGATATCCGGAGGATACCGACCGTTGTCGTGAGATTTGATGATATGGGCCGATCCGGACTGACGGAGCCCGAGATATTGAGACTATGAGACATTGAGATTATAAGGTATTGTGACTTGAGATTTACATGTTTTGTGTCAATGCTTGACACGGATTTCCATGGATTTCATCGTTGATATTTCAGATTTCTATATAAATTTTACTATGATAAAAGCTAAAGATTTCTTATACAGATATATCTAGATTTCAGGATTGGTTATTTCACATTCATGGTGCATGCATACTCATTCACATGGCTTAGTACTATATGAGGCACTGACACGAACACGGAGCATTTGCACTTACACGTAGCTTATTATCCTGTCTTTACTTGATGATTAGTAGTATATTAGTGTATTATTATGACCTAGGACAGTATCGTGCATTCGATTTCTTTTCGCAGATATCTTCTACTCACGAGTTGGCAACTCACCCCCGTTGTGCCAAATTTTATTACAGGTTCGATGTACAGGTTTTCCTGACAGTTTGCTGGCACATCTTTTCATTCAGGGTGATTTGCACGGTAGGTTGGTTCATTTGTATCTGAACCGCCGTTGTACTTTTATTATTTCATTTGTATCTAGTAAACTCCATAAACTAAACTTGTATTACTTGATAGTTTACTGGACCATTTATTTGTTTCGACCTTAGAGTCGCGCTTGTATTATTATGATATCTGGTGGTTTTGTTTTCTTTGAGTTCTGAGCCTCGCCCTTTGGCGTTGTATACTATTGTGTATTGGTGTGGTTGTTCCCGCCTTTTGGCGTAGAGCTAGCTCCCGTTTGGGGATGCTTTTTATTGTTTGTGTATATTATACTTGTTGTACCCGTTTGGGGTAGTTTTTACAAAGGAGACTCTGCCGAAATTTTTAAGAAAATTGGATGTGCTTTTAAACTTGTTTTCTTCATATTTTCTTTTTCTTCTTCTTCTTCTTCTTCTTTTTATGGTTTAGATTTCTGGGCTTCGGCTTACTTAGGTTACGTTGTGCCTCTAGACGCTTCGTAATCTAAGTGCCGGTCACGTTCCGTACTTTCGGGTCGTGACAAAGTTGGTATCAGAGCGCTAGGTTTAACCTTGTATAAGTCTAGGTGACCCTTGGTTGATGGAGTAGGCGATTTAGGTGGAGTGACGTACCGTGGGTATGATCCGCGGCATACTTACGATACGCTACTCTTCTTAAGTAGTCTTAGGATGGACATTTGTTTGCACCGCATTTCATTCGTTCCTTTAATCTATCTTCGTCGATATCGGAGGGTGGTTTCTGTTACCACGGGAGCACGGGCAGAAGAAGCTGCGGCTCGAATGCGTTAACCATTAGGGTATCGGTTATTCTTGAGGATTGAAGCATTGTTTAGCGTGCGGGAGAAGGGTATTCACATGGTGTCCAGGCGAAGTTAAAGGGTTCGAACGATTATCAGAAACCCATTTTTCCTAAGTTTAAAGTATTCGGAAGAACATGCAGGTATTTCTATGGACCCTCTAGAAGAATGAAACCCTAACTCGACATAATGACCACGAGAACGCCCTTGAACCTTAGGGTTTACGGAAGTTCCGCGGTGCCATTAGTGAGTCTTAGGTTTGACCTTCTACGGCTGGACCATCGATGCTGGGGTATGTACCGAATATTTTTAAACTGTACTTGAGTGTTGAGCTCTTGGGGAATTATGGGATTTTGATGGATCGATCGAAAAGTTTAATGTAGTCTGGATATCAGGTGAAGGGATCGACTACGTGGGATACTTTAGATATGAGTATTGCCGTTGTTAGCGCAGTCAGCACACCTATAAAGAGACAAGTTCGAAGCAGTCGACACCAGAGGAAAGGGGAAAAGAGGCGCACATTGACGATAGTGTTTACGATTGTGATTTGGTGATTTGAATTTCATATTTCCGTTGATTGGATCTTTTTTTGGTATTTTGAGGATTTTGTTCTACGATTGGTATTTCTTATGTGTGCATTCATTACATTCTATTCATGCTTCATATATCAGTTGTATTGATGTTGTTTTGTACATACCCAGTACACTCGATTTGGTTTTATACATTTTGAGATTTTGATTTGATCTCGTGCATATGGGTTACACATGATTTTGGCATATGCTTCGACCTAGTTTTCATGCATTTTCGTACTGTGATTTCGATTTTGATATTCGGTGTATGTTTTCGTGCACCATGTGCACCTGATTGAGATTCTTGCGCACATTCGGTGCACCTGATACGATTTGTGCACACCAGATGCACTAAATCGTGGTTTTGTGCAGATTAGATGCACCTGATATTAGAGTCGTGCACGCCCGTTGCACTTAACAGATGTTTTTGGTGCACACCTGTTGCACTCAGTTTTGTTTTTGTATGAATTCATGGCATCTGTATTTGGTTTCGATTTCAGTGCGCACCGGACGCACATGATATTTTTATGATGTGATTGGGATTGATTTCAGTTTGATCAGTATGTTTTTATAATCATTACTATTGATTTGGTAACCAGGCGGGACGTGTATGTTAAATAAAAGATATATATAAAGCTATTTTTTTTTAAATAAACGTCCGCTACTTATGCCGTGGCACGTGCATCACACGGCGATTTTCAAAAGGGGTTCTTGCATGTTTCTTTATCCAGATTTTTGGACGATTTTACTACGATGCGCACAATATATAAGTTGTAGTTTTGATGTATATTATGTTGGTTTTCGTATTGGGTTTTGGTATTTTATTTTCGCCATAACTCCGATGATTGTGTTATGCTTGACAGAGTTGATTTTAGTTATGTATTGATGATTTCGGAACCCCGACGATTTGAGTGTTTTGGCTGAATGTTTTAGTAATTGGGGGGAGTTTTAATTTAAATTCGGGGACCGAATTTCTTAAAGGGGGGAAGATTGTAACATTTTAAAAATAATTAAATAATTAGTTAAATAAATAAAATCGTTTAAGTGAATTTTATAATTTTCGGTAAAGTAAAACGTAGCTTTCATAAAACTAAACCGTAATTATTTTTCACTATAAATTTAAAAATACCTGTTTTAATTATGTTATTACTAGTAAATGGTGTTTATTTAGCCACTTATAAATTTTTAGTTTAATTAAATATTTTTCTTAAATTAATTATTTTAAATATTAACATAAGCTTTATTTTTACACTAAATTAGTGTAAATTACAAATTTGAATGGGTTTAATTAGCAAAAGAGAACCATTACATATTAGAATCAAGTTTGTTTCAAGCAAAATTTATTTTCAAAATTTTACAATGGTTCTAGACCATTCTAGGTCAAATGGAGTGATGAAAATAAAGAATTTTTAAATAAATTCATGAAAAGATTTAATTGTGTGATATTTTTGTGAAACCTTCTACACTTTTCTTCACCTTTTCTCACTCTCCTCTCTTTTCCTCACCTCATGGCCAGCCTCACCACCATGGGAAGCCCCAAAATTTTCCCCCCATCATTTTTGTATTAAAAATCATCAAAATTCATCAAAAATTCAATAAAAAACCCACAAAATCCTAATTAACTCCTACCTTCTATTCTTTGCTCATCTTTACATGGATTTTGGAGATGAAAAGCATTCATTTTGGAGGCTTATTTTCATGTTTGAATTTCATGTTTTGGAGGTATAAATCTTCTTCTTTTGATTTATTGTTATTAGATGTTTCATTTAAGCATAATTAGATTTAATAAATAATTTCTATCTACAAGTTTTAAAATTCAAATTAGGGTTATGAAATTAAGTTATGGTTTTTATTAATTAAGTAGGATTATAATAACTAGTTTAACATTTTTAGAAGTGGGAAATCTTGCATGGTTGTTGAATTATAATTTGTTCATTCCAATTTGTTTAATTAAGTATTTTTGCAAACTAGATTTCTATAAGTTGTATATATTGGTGAGATAAAATTCCAATTAATGTTTGTAACACTATATTGTGGTTTTAAAGAGGATATTAATTTGTTAGTGGAATGAAAAACTTAAATTGGTTACTAGTTTCTATTGATAATTGAAAAATACTAATAAAAATGCTATTTTTGCTAACTAGATTTTGGAAATTCTTAAATAAATGAGGTTTAAAATCTAAATTATGATTTCATTATATTATTATCATCATGAATTATAGTTTAATGCATTAATTCATGCAAAATCCAGTTTAAATGTGATATTGTGAAATTTTCCTTAAAAGTATCGAAATCGGGCAAGTTTGCAAACTAGAATTTTCAAACTAATATAAATTAGGGTGTTAAAAATATAGTGATGGTTTATATAGTCTAGTTATGCTAATTAATGAATACTATGACCATTAGTTTCTTTTAAACATCAAGTTTTGAAGTAAAACGGTAAATTGGTGTTTTCAGGTTTTACGGAATCGGACGATTTGATCGATTTTTAGGGTTTCGATGAATTAAATCATGTTTTATATTATAAGTAATGAGTTTATAACTATGAGTTGTTTGTTGATGCTTATATCGATCAATCGGCGTTTGTACGCCGATATCGAGCGATATTTGGTTCTTTTGCATGAGCGGAACATAGGTTTTAACCTATGCGCGTTTCGTGCGTCGTTTTGATGTTGTCCGTGATTCATTTTACGATATTATATGTGTTTGCGTGTAGGTACCCCTCACGTGGACTGCGGGCGATGAAGAAGAGGATGGCGACACCGTCTTCGGCAGACAAGGGCCAGGTGAGTAGATATATATCTACGGGGGAAGTCGGGTGGATGGCTTTAGCACCCCCGCAAACGTAGAATAGGAATAGTACTTATTGTCATTAGGAAGCCTGACGTGACCTTAGAATTTCGGTGAATAGGACACCAGTAGTGACCTTAGGTTGGACTAGATTGATTTAGAAAGACCTTACCCAAGGATGAATATCTTGGAGGAGATTCGTAGGTTTCAGGTAGATACACACACGCACACACTGAGACTCGACGTGGTGTATACGTGTATAGGTATATATATAGGACTAGGTGTAGGTATATATATACACAATACGTATATGTGATACAAGCATGTGATATGATACATGGAGATGAAACAATATAACTGGGCTTGATGCCGTGATTCTTGGCTGTACGGTCGTGTTATGATGTTAGCGGATCATTAGGAAATGAGATAATGAATAGGTATACATAAATAATAAAGGGTGGTGATGATATTGAAGTATATGGGACTCTAAATAAGAACTCGGACCGTAACCTGTGCCTGAAATTCTGATATGATATCATATAGGTGTGACTTGATTACGACATCATATAGGTGTGACTTGATTTCGATATCATATATGTGTGACTCGATTACGATATCATATAGGTGTGACTTGATTACGATATGATCTAAGTGTGACTTAATCACAATATGATACATATGACATGATATTTCTGAGAATAAATTAACGATGTATATTTATGCTGACAATGATATATGATTGATGTATGCGATTATAGTATAGCACCTTGATCTTGACATGTGTTGATGATGATATTATACGAATGATGAGACACGTAGGTGATACTTGACCCGTACCCCGATATTGGAATGCCGTACGATGGATTTTACCGTACGAGGCATTTTACCGTACGAGGCATAGATATGATGATTGATCCGCACTCTTGATTCGAGGAAGCCGTACTACGTACGTGATGCTATTGAGGCTGGATCGCCGACTATTAGAGATATGGATTCAGACCTTAGGTGGACTCTTATTTCTTATTGACTAGTTTCTTAGGTTTAGTTCCTTAGGAGGTTAGATGGACACTAGTTTAGGCTCGAGTCATATAGTTGTAGTTACACTTGTATATCACAGATGAATGGTTATTACACATCCGTCTTTACATTCATACCGCAATCATAATGGTGCATGTTCATTCATATGTTTCTATAATCAGAATAAAATTTTGCCTGTTAGGACACCAGCACCATTACCGATGATGCGCATATTCAACGCACACTTATTTGCCGACTCACACACATCATCATCGGTAATTGCTATGTCACGTACACTTTAGATCATATTATCTTTTATTGATACAATCAGCTAACAGCTAGATCGATATAATATTGTGATTACACTCTGGTGTTAGTATAGACATGGTATTTATTACTTAGACATTTCATGCATTCGCATTTTCATGTTATCATGCAGTATTATGGGGCATATGCCGACACTTATCATATACTTACTCATGATTTTGGGATTTTGGATTTCTATGAAATTTCTGGATTTTTAGGGAAAACCGCAAGAATATATAAAAACTTCTCTCTCTCCTCCTCCTCTCTTTTTAAAACATAAGATGCGGTTTTCTCGTGATGTATGTGTCGTCCACCATGAGATTTCATGTTTTCTGTTGCATTTTGAGACCCGATTCGAGGAGTGGATGAACCGTCTCGGGTACATGGTGGACCCGGTATGGTACCTCTGGGCAAGAAGATCGAGTTGTAGACGATGAGCCTGGCAGGGAAGGACTACCTACCGGTGATGTCTGGCGCGGCGGATATCCGGAGGATACCGACCGTTGTCATGAGATTTGATTATATGGGCCGATCCGGACTGACGGAGCCCGAGATATTGAGACTATAAGACATTGAGATTATGAGGTATTGAGACTTGAGATTTACATGTTTTGTGTCGATACTTGACATGAATTTCCATGGATTTCATCGTTGATATTTCAGATTTATATATAAATTTTACTATGATAAAAGCTAAAGATTTCTTATACAGATATATCTAGATTTCAGGATTGGTTATTTCACATTCATGGTGCATGCATACTCATTCACATGGCTTAGTACTATATGAGGCACTGACACGAACACGGAGCATTTGCACTTACACGTAGCTTATTATCCTGTCTTTACTTGATGATTAGTAGTATATTAGTGTATTATTATGACCTAGGACAGCGTCGTGCATTCGATTTCTTTTCGTAGATATCTTCTACTCACGAGTTGGCAACTCACCCCGTTGTGCCAAATTTTATTACAGGTTCGATGTACAGGTTTTCCTGACAGTTTGCTGGCACATCTTTTCATTCAGGGTGATTTGCACGGTAGGTTGGTTCAGTTGTATCTGAACCGCCGCTGTACTTTTATTATTTAATTTGTATCTAGTAAGCTCCATCAACCAAACTTGTATTACTTGATAGTTTACTGGACCATTTATTTGTTTCGACCTTAGAGTCGCGCTTGTATTATTATGATATCTGGTGGTTTTGTTTTCTTTGAGTTCTGAGCCTCGCTCTTTAGCGTTGTATACTATTGTGCATTGGTGTGGTTGTTCCCGCCTTTTGGCGTAGAGCTAGCTCCGTTTGGGGATGCTTTTTATTGTTTGTGTATATTATACTTGTTGTACCGTTTGGGGCCAGTTTTTACAAAGGAGACTCTGCCGAAATTTTTGAGAAAATTGGATGTGCTTTTAAACTTGTTTTCTTCATGTTTTCTTTTTCTTCTTCTTCTTCTTCTTTTTATGGTTTAGATTTCGGGGCTTCGGCTTACTTAGGTTACGTTGCGCCTCTAGACGCTTCATAATCTAAGTGCCGGTCGCGTTCCGTACTTTCGGGTCGTGACACGATCCCAAGATCGAGGTGCATATGTTGACAATGAGTCCGGGACAAAACAGCTAAAAAAATTTTAGGCCTCAATCTGCTACAACGAAAAACGAATACCGCATTGCGTGAAAGTCGGTACTAATTATGTATTGGTGGATTGGATGGTGAGAGTTTTGCATATATATATATATGATACTAATACCTTTCCGGTGTTTCTTTGTAAGCGCGCTTTACCGTAGTTCGGTGGATTGACAGTGCTCTCGTACCTCTGCATGTCTGTAGCATTTTGAAAATCGTTTCGGTGAAATTTCGGAAAATCGGTAAAATAAGGGGGTTTTCTGTAAAAAGTCAAAATGCAAATATCTTATTATAAAAATTAAATATACATATTCTAGCTATGTAATTGCTAGTATTTGGTGTTTATTGAGCCACTGGTGAAATTTCAAATTTTCTGAAAAAATAATTATTTTATTATTATTTTAAGTCGTCCCTAATACATTTAATTAGGGAAAATTACAAATTGGAATGAGTTGAAACAAATTTTGTGCATCATAAAACTTTAAATAAAATTTTATCATGTGGTTTTTGAAACGAAATCGTTTGCCAAAACGGTTTAGAAAATATCGAAGAAAAAGGCTTTTTTCGGTGAAATTTGTGTTAATGGGAATTGGGGTATAACATTTATCATTTTTCCTCACCCATACACCCATAACTCACCCTCTCTCCCTCTCCCCATGTGGCCGACCCCACCATGACAGCCCTCCCCCCCTCTCTCTCCAATCACAAAGAAAAGAGAAGAAAAGAAAAGAAAATGATAAAAGAAAATGTGGACTTTGACTTTCCCACTTTCTCCACCTCACTCTCTCTCCTCCCTCACTCATTTCCCCTCCCCATTCTGGCCAAAAACTACAAATTCCTGCAGCCCCTCCCCTCTTAATTTCCTCAACTCATCTCTCTCCAAAAATCTACAAAAAAATTCCATGAAAAATCAAGCAAACCTCACCGAAATCAAAATCTAACTCCTACCCATTATTCTTTATCCCATCTAGCATGGATCTTGGGGCATAGAAGCTAATTTGGGAGGCTAAATTGCATGTAGATCTATAAGTCTTGGAGGTATAAATCTTGTCCAAATGGTTAAATTGTTGGTATTTTGCTTAAGCTAAAGTAGTTAAAAGTTGTTTGGGTTTCTAATTTAAAGTGAGGGTTTGTGAAATTCAAGAGAAGGATTTGAATCATGTTAGGGTTGTGATAAATTGATGATGGTTGTGATATGTATTTTAGCATCTTATGATATGCAAATCTAGTTTAGTAGTTGTTTTGTATATTGTCACTTAAAATTGTTAAAATTGGAGTTTTAACAAACTAGGTTTTTGAAAATGGTTAAATAATTGGGTTTAAAAATGTAATTAGGTTTTTCATGACTTCATTAACATTATTAAGTGTAGCTTAATACTTTAGTTCATGAAAATCCAAGCTAAATTTTTGTTTGTGCTTTTTGCTATTAAATTGTGAAAATTTGGGTATATTGTAAACTAGAATTTTGGGATTAATGGAATTTAATGAGATTAAATTATGGAAATTATTTTTAGGACTTATTTAAGATGTTTAATAAGTATTATGGCCATTAGATTGTTTAAACGTCGAGTTTGGTACTAAAATGGGTAATTTGTGCTTGCTAGATTTTCGAAAAAATGGCTTTTAAAGTGAATTTGGGGTTTTTGTGAATTTTTAAGCTATTTTATATTATAATTAGTGTTCGTGAATGCGCAAATGAGTGTGTTTGGATTTTTCACGAGGGTTTGACGTTTGTACGTCGACATCGAGGGTTGGTTTGGCTATTCTTGCATGCGTAGGCGATAGGTTTTGACCTATGCATGATACACGTGCCGATTTGATTTTCGTATGCCGTTTCGATTTCGAATTTGGTTTTAATGCGATACGATACATTGTGGCATGTAGGTACCCCCATGTGGACTTCGAGACGACAAGCAAGCGCGTGGCGACGTCGGCACCGGCGAGTGAGGACCAGGTGAGTAGATTTATATCTACGGGAAGAAGTCGGGTGGATGGCGTATAGCACCCCCGCAGTCCGTGGTGGTGTATACGGATGCGTATACACACCAACAATTATTATATGTTATTTGGGATTAATAACGATGTTTAGGATGGATATTGGTGTGTTGGATTATTTTAGTGTCGCGAACCCTAGGGTAGTGTTGCACTACACATACACACATACATACTTGCATACATTCCTATTTATATATGCTCATAGAATCTTTATAGTTATGTGTTCACATGGGTTTGGGACTATGTGTTCACATACGGATTTGAGGATGATACTTGGGATTGAGCTGAGTCAATGAGATTTTTTTGTGGTTGTGATATCGGTGATATGGCAGGATTCGTACTTGAGGTACGTCCTGGTGTTATAGCGAATCTTGGGGCGGCGATACGGGTGAATAGTGTTATAAATAAAATGGTCGACATGTGATCGTGATATGAGGCATGATATGCTAGGATATTGATATTAGGCCGTATCGGGCGATGTATACCCCTTGATGATGATATGTGCTGACGATATCGGTTTGTACGAGATTGTCGATCAGTAGTCAGATCATGAGTATATTGAGGATATTAGTATTGTACTAGACATAGGTCAGTACCCTAGACTATGATCTTGGATAAAGAGGATACCAGAGGAATAGTGTGAGGAATATGATATTGACCCGTACCCAGATTTGGGGATGCCGTACGACGGATTTACGTACGAGCTATATCTTGATGATTGATCCGCACTCTTGACTTGGGATGTCTAATTATAGATATGGTATCGGATATGATATTATTGAGGCGGGATCACCGACTAATATATATACAGGTATGTATATGTATCAAATCAGATGTTAGGCGGTTTCCTTACCTGTAGTCTAGCTTGTAGCTTAGCCCTTTAGTTTAGTTAGTTGTTAGATTAGATTCGGTTCCTACCTATTTCAAAGCTTACGAATCGTGCGTATTTTAAAAGACAAGTCAAGGGATTCTACGGATATTCAAAAAAAAACGTATCTTTTCTTAAAAACACCGTAGCCCCTATTTTCAAAACCCCACGATTCGTGTTATTTCAAAAGGCACCATTGTAGGACTTATATTAGGTTAAAACAGATTAGTTATCGTTGCGTCTAGTATTCAGCTCCCGCTCATTATTGTTGTTTGCTCCGCATCACATGCTTATATTATGCTTCATATTCTACTGTTGATATCTTGTGGTTAGGACACCAACACCATTACCGATGATGCGTATGTACCACGTACACTTACTTGCCGGCTCACACACATCTTCATCGGTAATTGCCATGTCACGTACACCTTAGAAAATATTATTGCTTGACATAGCATGTTAGCTAATAGTTTAGACATGATATTAGTGTACTTGCCTTATATGTTAGTTTAGACATTGTAGTTATTACCTGCTACCTCATGCATACTGTTATTCATCGTTATGCCGCATTCATGGATTCTCATGCATATATTCACTTTTTACGTGCTATTGAGGTTTTGGATTCGGATTTCCATGAGATTTTCTGGATTTGGGGAAAACCGAAAAACATATACAAACTTCTTCTTTCTCTTTTTAAATAAAAAGCGCGGTTTTTCCCATGATGTATGAGTCGTCCACCATGAGTTTGCTGATGGATTTCGAGACCCGATTCGAGGAGTTGGATGAACCGTTTCGGGTATATGGTGGACCCGGTAAGGTACCCCAGGACAAGAAGCTCGTGGTGATGATGATGAGCCTGGCAGGGGGAGACTACCTACCGGTGATTTTACCCGACGCGTCGGATATCCGGAGGATACCGTCGTGGTCTTGAGATGGATGGTAGGGGCCGGTCTGGACTGACGGCGCCCTACATATTGAGATTGAGACATTGAGATTTCGAGATATTGAGGTACTAAGATTTGATAATACAGGCCAGTCCGGATAGCCGGAGCCTGAGATTTTGAGACATTGAGATTTATGTTTTGTGTCGATGCTAGACACTGTTGATGCTGATTTCATTTATGATACCTCATTTTAAAAATACAAGGGAAATCGCACTAAATTATGATAACAGTTTCTTCATTTACATGTATTCTGTTTTCATGCATTCATATCTCATTCATATGATATATTGCTACCTGAGACACTGACACGAGCACTTGGTATTACCGTTGCTTAGAGGTATACCCTAGCCATTGATATAGACCGCATGTTATATATATTTTAAGGATATATTATGATCTTTGACCTAGGTTGCGTTATTTATGTGATTTCTGTGCGTAGATGTTTTTCTATTCACGAGTTGGCAACTCACCCCCGTTGTGCCCCAGTTTCTTGCAGGTTTACCGTACAGGTTTCATTACGGCTTGCGGGCATAGTTTCATTCGGGCGATTTGCTAGTAGGTGGGTTTACTTGTATCGTACCCCCTATTATATAACTTGTATATTATTACTCTGTTGTATCTAGAAGTTCCATCAACCAAACATGTATTTATTTCAGAGATAGAGACCAGTGATGTTATTCTTTCGACCTTAGAGTCACGCGTTTTATTTCTGTGGTTTTCTTGTGGTTTTGAGTTTTGACCCTCGCCGTTGGCGTTGTATATTATATTGCTTGTGTGGTTGTGACCGTCGATTAACGAAGAGCTAGCTCCCGCTTGGGGATGCCTTTTTTTGATTTCGTATACTATTCATGTTGTATCCCGTTTGGGGGCCAGTATTTACAAAGGAGACTCTGCCGAAATTTTCAGTAAATTTTTGATGTTTTTATAAACCACATAATTCGGCTTATGCTATTGAAACTACTTGTTTTGAATTGGTTTTCCTTCACTTTACTACTTTTCTTGGTTTGGTTTTCTGGGTTCTCGGTTTACTTAGATTACGTACGCCTCGAGACGTTCGTAGTTTAAGTGCCGGTCATGTTCCGTACTTTCGGGACGTGACAAAATTGGTATCAGAGCGTTGGTTTTACCTTCGGAGCATAGGATGACCCTTGGTTGATGGAATAGGTGACTAAAGTAAAGTGACGTACCGTAGGTATGTTCCGCGGCATATTTACAATACGCTACTCTACTTAAGAAGTCTTAGGATGTACATTTCTTTGCTCGGTATTATATTCATTCCGATCTAGCCTCATCAATACCAGTTATGGTTCTGCTGCCACGATTACGGGCAGGGAGAGCTACAGCTAGAGTTGCGGTCAGCACGAGCTCGTCACGAACGAGGACTGACCAGGGCGAAATTCCGGCGACACACGATTGCGGAGATGTGTCTTTTTATTGTGTTTCACGCCCCGAGCGTTTGATGGATCGCTGTATGAGATTACTTGGACGTGCCGATCAGCACTAGAGGATTGAGCCACTGACAGAGGCCAGCCAGATTTTGATGACCGTTGGTGTATTGCTTACTCATGATGATTGAGGCACTGTTCAGCGTGCCGACGAGTGAGCCAGTTGTTGCTGGGAGTGACGAGATATCGCCCCATACATTGGAGCTATTGCGGGACGAGTTGTACTAATAGATGCTAGAAGGTCGCTAGTCACCCGATGATGAATGACTAGGACAGGTAGTTCGTTCGCCTACCCCGATGCGAGGTCATCAGATAGATTGATTCTAGCTAGAGACGACTTCACGCGGAGACGTTGAGAGTCGACAGAGACGATCGAATGTCAGAAACCTATTATTCCAAGTTTAAAGTAGTCGGAAAGACATGCAGGCAATTCTATGGTCCCTCTAGAAGAATGAAACCCTAACTCGACTTAATGACCGTGTGAAAGCCTTGGAACCTTCAGGTTTGCGGCAGTTCTGCGGCGCCATTAGTGAGGCTTGGGTTTGCCCTTCTACGGCTGGACCACCGATGCTGTGTTATGTACTCGATATTATTAAAATGTGCCCAATATGTTGAGCTCTTGGGGTATTATGAGGTTTTGACGACTCGATCGGATGGCTCGACTTAATTCGGATGCTAGGTGGTGAGATGCATTCTTGGGAGACTCCAGATACGAGGATAGTCGTTGGAGCTCAGTCCATGCAACCACGACGAGACGAGTCCAAAGCAGACGACATTAGAGAAAAGTGAAGTAGGAGGTTCATACCAGATCTAGATGAGATGACGTTCCACTCCGCCGACATAAGAGATGCGATGCGCATGCCGAGGCATGGTACTTGGATTTACCTTCCAGAAGGAGTCGCGATGAGTATGCAGTTGTTCCAGAGCAAGATGCAGATATAGGAAAGGACGATGACTTCCGGACAGTTGGCAGAGACGAGACATGGAAGAGACCGTGAGCAGGATTCCTTCCAGGGCACTGCTGCAATGATACTTGCACCCAGGATCAGATGTGTCACGTACATTCAGAGAGCCAGAGGCCGACGCCAGTGATATGTTGTCTTACGAGTGGTCACGATGATTGACCGAGAGATGACCAGAGAAGTGCCAGAACGGGATCATCCCCATTAGCACACCTGACAGGGCCGATGAGCCGATGGACCGAGAGATTCGTAATTCACAGTGAAGACCTTGACCCAGTAGTGGTCATTGTTACGCACACCAGCAAGCCAGAGTTCATGATCATCGACGAGACGCCCCACTAGTGACCGCGACAGTTGGCCCGAGATTCTTAGAGGATGCACTTGAGCGGTACTGTTCCGCCATTATTGATTTCGATGTTTTGGGTGATTTATTCGTATGATTTGATTTTGATGATTGAGGATTTACGATCTTTGCACAGTGTTGCACTTGATATCGTTTTCGTGCTTTGGTTTCACATGTTTGTGATTTTACGGTTTTAGACATTTGAGTTGATTTTGTGCGTATGCACGCACACGATTTGGTTCCTGCACTCTGTATAGTTTATATATGCTTGTAGTGCAGTGATACGCCTTTTGTGCACTTAGATGCACTGGACTTCGATTTCGATTGTGATGTTCGATATTTGTTTTGTGCACCTTGTGCACTTGATTGGATTTTGCGCATGTTCGGTGCTTGATATTGGATTTCATGATTTCGTGCATGATGGATGAACCTGATTTGGGGTTTTTCGCGCATGTTGGGCGCATGTTATAAGATACGATTTTGGTGCACACCAGATGCACTAAATTGAGATTCTTCGTGCGTGTCAGACGCACCTGTCCTTGCTGTCAGGCACACACGTTGCCTATGACAGATGTTGTGTGCACAACCGATGCACTTAGATGTTGTTTCTGTGCGCTTGTATGGCACGTATATGGATTTTGATTTCCGTGCGCACCAGACGCACGTAGTATTCATACGCGTATTTTGGGATTGATTTAACCTATAGAGCAGTACGTTTTTATGATATTTGCTATGTGTTTTCGTACTGGGCAGGACTAGCCAGAGGACAGTACCTGAATATATTTGGCATTCATTTCCTTCAGATATTTACATATATAGATTCGATATTTACATGTATAGTTTCGAGTTATATCATATTGGTTTTGCTTTGGATTTGGCATTGATGTCTTCCCCATGACTCCGATAATTGCGGGATGCTTGACGGAGTTTTGATTTGAGTTATATGCTCATTTTTCATGCGCATACGCTGCACTACGATTTGTTTTATGTATTTACAATTTCGTAGCCCCGACGACTTGATGGTTTTGGTTTAGATGTTTTAGTATTTGGGGGGAGTTTTACTTTAAATTCGGGGACCGAATTTTTTTAAGGGGGGAAGATTGTAGCGTTTTGAAAATCGTTTCGGTGAAATTTCGGAAAATCGGTAAAATAAGGGGGTTTTCTGTAAAAGGTCAAAATGCAAATATCTTATTATAAAAATTAAATATACATATTCTAGCTATGTAATTGCTAGTGTTTGGTGTTTATTGAGCTACTGGTGAAATTTCAAATTTTCTGGAAAAAAAATTATTTTATTATTATTTTAAGCCGTCACTAATACATTTAATTAGGGAAAATTACAAATTGGAATGAGTTGAAACAAATTTTGTGCATCATAAAACTTTAAATAAAATTTTATCATGTGGTTTTTGAAACGAAATCGTTTGCCAAAACGGTTTAGAAAATATCGAAGAAAAAGGCTTTTTTCGGTGAAATTTATGTTAATGGGAATTGGGGTATAACATTTATCATTTTTCCTCACCCATACACCCATAACTCACCCTCTCTCCCTCTCCCCATGTGGCCGACCCCACCATGACAGCCCTCCCCCCCTCTCTCTCCAATCACAAAGAAAAGAGAAGAAAAGAAAAGAAAATGATAAAAGAAAATGTGGACTTTGACTTTCCCACTTTCTCCACCTCACTCTCTCTCCTCCCTCACTCATTTCCCCTCCCCATTCTGGCCGAAAACTACAAATTCCTGCAGCCCCTCCCCTCTTAATTTCCTCACCTCATCTCTCTCCAAAAATCTACAAAAAAATTCCATGAAAAATCAAGCAAACATCACCGAAATCAAAATCTAAATCCTACCCATTATTCTTTATCCCATCTAGCATGGATCTTGGGGCATAGAAGCTAATTTGGGAGGCTAAATTGCATGTAGATCTACAAGTCTTAGAGGTATAAATCTTGTCCAAATGGTTAAATTGTTGGTATTTTGCTTAAGCTAAAGTAGTTAAAAGTTGTTTGGGTTTCTAATTTAAAGTGAGGGTTTGTGAAATTCAAGAGAAGAATTTGAATCATGTTAGGGTTGTGATAAATTGATGATGGTTGTGATATGTATTTTAGTATCTTATGATATGCAAATCTAGTCTAGTAGTTGTTTTGTATATTGTCACTTAAAATTGTTAAAATTGGAGTTTTAACAAACTAGGTTTTTGAAAATGGTTAAATAATTGGGTTTAAAAATGTAATTAGGTTTTTCATGACTTCATTAACATTATTAAGTGTAGCTTAATACTTTAGTTCATGAAAATCCAAGCTAAATTGTTGTTTGTGCTTTTTGCTATTAAATTGTGAAAATTTGGGTATATTGTAAACTAGAACTTTGGGATTAATGGAATTTAATGAGATTAAATTATGGAAATTGTTTTTAGGACTTATTTAAGATATTTAATAAGTATTATGGCCATTAGATTGTTTAAACGTCGAGTTTGGTACTAAAATGGGTAATTTGTGCGTGCTAGATTTTCGGAAAAATGGCTTTTAAAGTGAATTTGGGGTTTTTGTGAATTTTTAAGCTATTTTATATTATAATTAGTGTTCGTGAATGCGCAAATGAGTGTGTTTGGATTTTTCATGAGAGTTTGACGTTTGTACGTCGACATCGAGGGTTGGTTTGGCTATTCTTGCATACGTAGGCGATAGGTTTTGACCTATGCATGATACACGTGCCGATTTGATTTTCGTATGCCGTTTCGATTTCGAATTTGGTTTTAATGCGATACGATACATTGTGGCATGTAGGTACCCCCATGTGGACTTCGAGACGACAAGCAAGCGCGTGGCGACGTCGGCACCGACGAGCGAGGACCAGGTGAGTAGATTTATATCTACGGGGAGAAGTCGGGTGGATGGCGTATAGCACCCCCGCAGTCCGTGGTGGTGTATACGGATGCGTATACACACCAACAATTATTATATGTTATTTGGGATTAATAACGATGTTTAGGATGGATATTGGTGTGTTGGATTATTTTAGTGTCGCGAACCCTAGGGTAGTGTTGCACTACACATACACACATACATACTTGCATACATTCCTATTTATATGTGCTCATGGGATTCTTTATAGTTATGTGTTCACATGGGTATGGGACTATGTGTTCACATACGGATTTGAGGATGATACTTGGGATTGAGCTGAGTCGATGAGATTTGTTTGTGGTTGTGATATCGGTGATATGGCAGGATTCGTACTTGAGGTACGTCCTGGTGTTATAGCGGATTTTGGGGTGGCGATACGGGTGAATAGTGTTATAAATAAAATGGTCGACATGTGATCGTGATATGAGGCATGATATGCTAGGATATTGATATTAGGCCGTATCGGGCGATGTATACCCCTTGATGATGATATGTGCTGACGATATCGGTTTGTACGAGATTGTCGATCAGTAGTCAGATCATGAGTACATTGAGGATATTAGTATTGTACTAGACATAGGTCAGTACCCTAGACTATGATCTTGGATAAAGAGGATACCAGAGGAATAGTGTGAGGAATATGATATTGACCCGTACCCAGATTTGGGGATGCCGTACGACGGATTTACGTACGAGCTATATCTTGATGATTGATCCGCACTCTTGACTTGGGATGTCTGATTATAGATATGATATCGGATATGATATTATTGAGGCGGGATCACCGACTAATATATATACAGGTATGTATATGTATCGACTCAGATGTTAGGCGGTTTCCTTACCTGTAGTCTAACTTGTAGCTTAGCCCTTTAGTTTAGTTAGTTGTTAGATTAGATTCGGTTCCTACCTATTTCAAAGCTTACGAATCGTGCGTATTTTAAAAGACAAGTCGAGCGATTCTACGAATATTCAAAAAAAAAACGTATCCTTTCTTAAAAACACCGTAGCCCATATTTTCAAAACCCCACGATTCGTGTTATTTCAAAAGGCACCGTTGTAGGACTTATATTAGGTTAAAACAGATTAGTTATCGTTGCGTCTAGTATTCAGCTCCCGCTCATTATTGTTGTTTGCTCCGCATCATATGCTTATATTATGCTTCATATTCTACTGTTGATATCTTGTGGTTAGGACACCAGCGCCATTACCGATGATGCGTATGTACCACGTACACTTACTTGCCGGCTCACACACATCTTCATCGGTAATTGCCATGTCACGTACACCTTAGAAAATATTATTGCTTGACATAGCCTGTTAGCTAATAGTTTAGACATGATATTAGTGTACTTGCATTATATGTTAGTTTAGACATTGTAGTTATTACCTGCTACCTCATGCATACTGTTATTCATCGTTATGCCGCATTCATGGATTCTCATGCATATATTCACTTTTTACGTGCTATTGAGGTTTTGGATTCGGATTTCCATGAGATTTTATGGATTTGGGGAAAACCGCAAAACATATACAAACTTATTCTTTCTCTTTTTAAATAAAAAGCGCGGTTTTTCCCATGATGTATGAGTCGTCCACCATGAGTTTGCTGATGGATTTCGAGACCCGATTCGAGGAGTTGGATGAACCGTTTCGGGTAAATGGTGGACTCGGTAAGGTACCCCAGGGCAAGAAGCTCGTGGTGATGACGATGAGCCTGGCAGGGGGAGACTACCTACCGGTGATTTTACCCGACGCGTCGGATATCCGGAGGATACCGTCGTGGTCTTGAGATGGATGGTAGGGGCCGGTCTGGACTGACGGCGCCCTAGATATTGAGATTGAGACATTGAGATTTCGAGATATTGAGGTACTGAGATTTGATGATACAGCCAGTCCGGATAGCCGGAGCCTGAGATTTTGAGACATTGAGATTTATGTTTTGTGTCGATGCTAGACACTGTTGATGCTGATTTCATTTATGATACCTCATTTTAAAAATACAAGGGAAATCGCACTAAATTATGAAAACTGTTTCTTCATTTATATGTATTCTGTTTTCATGCATTCATATCTCATTCATATGATATATTGCTACCTGAGGCACTGACACGAGCACTTGGTATTACCGTTGCTTAGAGGTATACCCTACCCATTGATATAGACTGAATGTTATATATATTTTAAGGATATATTATGATCTTTGACCTAGGTTGCGTTATTTATGCGATTTTTGTGCGTAGATGTTTTTCTTTTCACGAGTTGGCAACTCACCCCCGTTGTGCCCCAGTTTCTTGCAGGTTTGCCGTACAGGTTTCATTACGGCTTGCGGGCATAGTTTCCTTCGGGTGATTTGCTAGTAGGTGGGTTTACTTGTATCGTACCCCCCCATTATATAACTTGTATATTATTACTCTGTTGTATCTAGAAGTTCCATCAACCAAACATGTATTTATTGCAGAGATAGAAACCAGTGATGTTATTCTTTCGACCTTAGAGTCGAGCGTTTTATTTCTGTGGTTTTCTTGTGGTTTTGAGTTTTGACCCTCGTTATTGGCGTTGTATATTATATTGCTTGTGTGGTTGTGACCGTCGATTGACGAAGAGCTAGCTCCCGCTTGGGGATGCCTTTTTTTGATTTCGTATACTATTCATGTTGTATCCCGTTTGGGGACCAGTATTTATAAAAAAGACTCTGCCGAAATTTTCAGTAAATTTTTGATGTTTTTAAAAACCGCATAATTCGGGTTATGCTATTAAAACTATTTGTTTTGAATTGGTTTTCCTTCACTCTACTACTTTTCTTGGTTTGGTTTTCTGGGTTCTCGGTTTACTTAGATTACGTACGCCTCGAGACGTTCGTAGTTTAAGTGTCAGTCATGTTCCGTACTTTCAGGACGTGACAATGTCATCCAAGAGAAATTGTTTATATACATGTTGGGGAGTTGGCATGATCATAAACATTAGGTGCACAAGAAATGTTGGGACGCTCCCACCGATGAAACGAAATGGGCGGTGAAGTCCATGACTTAGACAGACGAGTATTGGGCCGCCATGATTCAACACTTTAGTTCGTATGAATTTAGGGTACGTATATTGCTTAAACCGTAGAAGTATTAGACATTAATCTGTTAATTAGTATGAGATGTTATATCATATCTAAATGGTGGGCAAGAAGCGAGCAGGGATCAATGGCGCAGAGTCATAACCCTGATCATTGGTTGGGCGGAGAGATGAACTCCTTCCAGTATGGAGTTGTTCATGAATGAACAAATCAAATATTCTGATATTTTCTATTTCGTAAACTTGATCTAAATTGAATTTTTGTCTAAATGGCAGGCGATACAAACGGTAGAAATGACTAGCCGTGTGGACATTTATGGTATAGGGTTTGCGGCGTCACTCCAGTTTCTCCAGCTCACAGTAGGCGACTGAGTATTACGTAAGTATACTTCCATACGGGTTTCGTTTAGTTATTTAAATTACTTAATTTCATTTTCAATAATTGACTTAATTTGGTTCATACTGTAATTTCATGCAGCAACACAACCCAGATTGGCACGAGAGAGTTTATCTGGATGGCCAGGGTATTTCGCCTACGGTATATCACGCCTATTAGGGTGCAGAGTTGCACCCTTCTCATATACGCACAAGTATATTCATTCAGGAGCCTGTGCCTCCTACGGTCCATTTGCATCTCCGTCCACTCCGATATTCTGTGGAGAAAGCCCGTCTCCTCGTACTCCCACGGGTTCTCAAGCACACGACTTCTCATCTTCTCATGCATTTGGACCCTCGTTGACTTCGGTTCATGAAGGGGGATATTAGAAGAAGAAGTCCACGGCGCTCTTGAGACAAGAATAGAGATCATCCGGAGCTTGAGGTCTCAAGGGAAGAAAGTACCGTATGCAAGTTTGATAAACCTTAGTTTCAATACAATTTTCATATAATTATCAAGAATATTGTGTACTAATACTTGTCTATTGATTACATTATAGTACCTGCTCAATTTCAATGACTTTCCGGACGACGACGACACCGAGTGAGCTCGAGATGGAGTGGAAAGGTACAAAACGCGCGCGCATCGACGTATCACTCCATTTCGTACGTTTTCACGTTTTAAGTTATAAAATAGATTATATGAATGAATTTGTAATTGAATTGAATTGATTTGAATTGAGTTGGGGTTGTTTGTATATCAGTATTTGTATCGAATGCTCGAAAACCACGCAAAACCTGCTATCTTTTTTTCTCTGTATGCAGCTTATTTCGTCGGGCATTTCTTGACGAAATAATTTATTTCGTCGGAAATTGCCCGACGAAATAAGCTGTCTACAGGCAAATTTTGCCCAGTTTTTTCAAATTTATTCTGTCAGCTGTCTTCCAACGAAATAAAGTACCCGACGAAATAAAGTATGTACCTGATGAAGTAAGATTTATTTCGTCGCAATTTATTCCGTCAGACATCACCCAACGAAATAAAATGGCATTTCTTGTAGTGTATCCATGGAGAGTTTGATTGCCACGATTTGTGGGAATATCATTCTCAAGGGAATCATAAAATTATCGGAATATTAGATTTTGGAACAAGCATGGTAATATCTTGTGGGAATACAAGATCCCTTCTAAATTACCACGTAGCAAGCGCAAGCGAGCTCCAGGGGATTCTCTAGACCGTTTTATTGAATGCTTTTCGGGATCCGTTACACATATCATATTCATCTTTATCATCTCGTGATTTGCGAATATCCAACCTCTCTTTTTATCGGTTCTTTCTCATTATCTATAACCGATTTCTCATAAATACTAGCTATCGATTCAAACACTAACGATTCAAACATATCTGATTTGATATAGACCGAATGTAGGTACTTCCCATTTCCGTATCCGGTGGTCGTAGATCAAATCGCTGACGAATTCAGAAAGTTAATGAAAATGAAAATTACTATTCATATTTGATTGACGTCGGATGTGCAGACGATATGAACATTAGAAAAGTATATCTAAGAAAATCAAATTTCATTATTTTTGATATTGGACACGGATATAAAACAAATGTAGGTGCTACATATGGATATTGCTATATCCATATCCGGCGGCGGTTGACAGATGCAAATACAAAAACAGATATTGAAAATGAAAATTTCTATTTGTATTCGATAGAAATCGTTACTGCACAGGGACAGTCCGGGTTATTCACATCGTTCTACATAAATGTTTCTATGCGGTCACTCGCATAATTAAGTGACGGCTGGGGTTTCTTCCGTGGGATCCGCTATAATTGCCCTGCATGTTCCAACCCCCCTCAGACTTTCTCTCTCTAAAAAATAAAAATCTTTTATTTACTCTCTTTTGCTTCTTAATTTCTCTCTCTAAAAAAACCAATCCTATCTCTCTCCTCCCATACGTGGGGGCCACAGATACAGCTGTATCAGTGTGTCATTGTCTACCTCCCTTCTTCATCACTTATTTTATCCCTTTGCTTTCTTTCTTTCTTTTGTTTGGGTCAATTTTCCCCACTCTTTAATTATTTATTTAACTTATTTATTTTTGAGAGGTTACTTGTGATCCTAACCCTAATGTAGGTCCGTTTGTCATGTTACTATAGCACTAGGGTTTAGATTTGGATCCAAAAGAGTAAATCTAGGATTAGCGAAACTGCAAATAACATCCACCTACATCCATTCATAATTACACCGTGTAAATCTCCAGGTTGCACTTAACCGTTCGTGAATCTACAATTGATGTCTGTTATAGAATAGGCCACAGGCTTGAGACATGTGAACATGTACATCAACATGAGAGAAGATCGATCTGCTATATTTAGATCATGAGTAATGGGTGGGCCCTGTATAGGTCTAGCAGAACAACTCAAAATATAATGTCCGGTACACCTTTGAGTGAGAAATTGCTTACAAATGCTATTTGGTTAATTACACTTGAGCATAAGTAGTACAAGAACGGACAGTCATCTCGAAAATCCTAACTTAATGGTGACAAATGGTAAGTAACAACAGCTAAACAATTACGGTGAGCTAGGCGCCACATGAATCAAAGTGTCACCACACATTGCTAGTGTGGTGTGGGTCCATGCACCATTTTGTTCCTGTGTTGCTTTGATGAAATGATCATCTAAGGAGTATAAAGGATCGATCATGATCGATTATAGCCCCTTAGATGACCAAAATTAATAATCCAGCGATAATTCTTTCCTATAAGAAAATGAAAACACTCGCAGCCCAAACAAAATACAACCCCCACAAATGAGAGAAATGATATATAATAGCATCGAAAATTATCCAAAAATAAACGCGCGCGGCCTTTTCTTTTGTTTATAAAACCATGAGAAAACGCCACGAATAACTGCACACAAATAAATTAAATTAGTACCAGGATAGATGACGTATTTCGACTTCAATCAAATTTAGATAAGTGTATTGTTACTGCTTGAGCTAATCATCAAAGTCCATTGGGTATTGACCTGCCCGGCATAGTAGATTGCGAGAATAAACCGGTGGCAATTATCCGGATGTAATTTTATAATGCGAAGGGGATCGATTGTCTAAAAATTCCTATGTGTAGTATGCAATTTTTGTATAGTTTATACAAAGTATCAATCTCGTAAATGAAGTGTCCACATCTGTTATAGGTTCCCTCGTGGTTATATATAAAATTTCCAAAATTTAATCTTTTTTTTTAATTTATTGATTTGGCCGATAATTTTTGTTGTAAACAGGAATATTTAACTTAACTCTTGATTATTAGGCTTTGTTACTTAAGCACTGGATTCTTTATCCTTAAACATTAATTAATGTAGGTCTAAGGTTTTCCTAGATGATAAAAAAAAATTACTGAAGAAACACCAAAATATTTGACAAGATTTTATAACCAGGACAATTACTTTCATATATCAATAGAAAATTATGCTAAAAACGAAAAGATGGTAATAATATTCAAAGAGAGAAATATATCTGATGATGCTCTATATTGGCGCTCTCCCAGATCAGGACACGTGGCCGATGAGGTGTCCCAGAACTTAGAAGAAAGGGCCCACAGGGGCCGACCAGGCCACCCCTGTACCCGACCTGCAAGCACAAGCTGGCTCTCCTCAGAGTCCCCTGCAAATTGGCCTCCCCGGCCTCTCAGCTCTCCCCGAGCTACCACAGGACCAAGATGCCTCGGCCCTCCCGCTCGTTCCCGAGCTCCACCGCCGAGGCCATCTTCCTCGGTCCCTCCGACCGACCAACTCCACCACTCACAGGCGTAACCGCCGCTCCGCAAATCTCCCCATGCGCGGATTCCCCGCCAGCAACATCCCATGTTCCACGCCATCACGATCCCCATTAACGGGCGATCCGCTTATTACGCGGGCGTGACGTCGGGAGCGTAACTGTCGGCGAGATTCTCACGCCTGCTACTGCGTGCTGCCGCCACTATATAAACCCCCATCACAGAGGGGTCAAGTAAGCTTTTTTCACCCCACTTAGCCGTTACTCTGCTCGGATCATGTGCTAACTTGATCGTCGGAGGGTCCTTGGTGGTACCAAACCATCCCGGGACTTCTTTGCAGGTACTCGGCGCAAAACTCCTCGAAACCACCAATCTCCTCAAAACCCATTGAGACCCACACGCAACAGGAGATCACCTCCAATATCCACCGGAAGATCGACGGAAGACAACATCTGACTGAGGCCCTAAAAGGACCTCCATCAGTTGGCGCCGTCTGTGGGAACTAAAACTCCACAAAAACAAAAGTTGGCCTTCCAATCTCCATCCACATGGCAAGCGATCACCCTGAAGATCCAAGTACCAGCCGCCGCCTCCCCATCACCGGAGGCGCGGATGAACCTCCTCCGGCGACCGTCATCAACGCCCTCGCCGGCCGAATAGACCGACTACAGTCCATCATGGAGGCGCTCATCCGCGTCCAAACGGCCGGGCCAGGGCCCCAGATCGCCGCTCCTCCGCCTCCAGAAGACTCTGCCCGCGTCGGCACGGCTGACCACCGGCAGGCTACGTCCCATGGCCACAGATCTCACAGGCCGATACTCTCTGAGGCCCGTTGGGCGCCCCACAGCTCAACACCAAGATCCGCCGCCAGAGCGCCTCGCCTCGAGCCTCCTCGTGACCCTCACTCCCCTTGAGGAGATGTCGGTCACCTCGCCTGTCCCCAGGCATGACCGATACCCCCACCCTTGACGGGGTCGCACAGAAGGGGCTCGCCACGGCGGCTCGAGGGCCACCTCGTCCGGGGATCTGAGGAACCTCATCAAGAAGAACCGAGGCCGCGTCCAGACGCAGATCTCCCACAGCAGAGGCCAGGGATCACAAGACGCCGAATTCTCGGGGTACCACGGCCGACTCGACGCCCTCGAGAAGAAGATCAAGGGCATACGCCGAGAAGGTCACCTCTTAGGCGACGGGGCTAAGTACGCCACCGACTCGCTCACCAAGCCATTTACCGAGGGACTGCTCGCTGTTCACGTTTCCTCGCGTAACAAGCCCCCGAAGGTCTCTCTGTTCGACGGGAAAACCGACCCGAAAGACCATTTGGATGCTTTCACCATGGGAATGAGCTTCCAGGACCATTCCGGCGCCGCCCGGTGCAGAGCCATCCTAGCCACCCTCATTCGCTCTGGTCGGGACTGGCTCCGAGGACTCGAGCCTCGCTCAATCTCGACCTTTGACGAGCTGGCTACTCAGTTCCTCGGCCACTTCGTCGGGAACTGTCGGCAGAAGCGCGCGGTCGACTATCTCTTCACAATTAAGAGCGGGGACAAGGAGACGTTCAAAGTTTACGTTACCCGCTTCTACAACGCCCTCCTCGAGGTCCCCGAGCACCAGGACGAGACCGTCATCACGGCGTTCAGATCTGGTCTTAGGCACAAGGAGTGGTTGCGCTCCTTTGCATTGGCGCAGCCTAAGACCATGGCCGAGGTCAAGGCGTGGGCCGAGCGCAAGGTCCAGCTCGAGTCCGAGGTGAACGCGAACCTCTTCGAGTAGAACGGTCCGACCAGAAGAAGAGGGCTCGGAAAGAGTGGCCGGAGCGTCAGCAGCCCTATCACCCGAAGTTCCAGGAGTACACCCCGCTCAACGTCTCCCTCGCAGTGTTACTAGAGGAGGCCCAGGGCGAGAGGTTCTTCAAGTTCCCTCCAATCCCGCGTCAGGCCTCGAAGCAAACCCGGGGATCCTACTGCGCCTTCCACCGGACGCTGGGCCACGCCACGAAGGATTGCAAGCAACTCCGGGACTACATCGAGGAGCTCATCCGGTCAGGGCACCTCGCCGCCTACTTGAGGGATAAGCGGCAGGACGACCGCGAACAGGAGCAGCATCCCCCTCCCGCCGAGCTGACCATCAGCCAAATCATACTCGTTTCGGCAGATGACCAGTCCGGCGCCCAGGGAGCCCCGTACACGGTGCCGAGCACGGAGACCAACAAGCCTCCGAGGAGCTCGGGCCACGCTAATAAGGTCATCTATTAGCGTGTACTTTTTTTTAAGGGCAATGTAAACTCTTCCTAGGGTCTATTGTTAATTTAATAAAAGATCAATGGAACATTGCGAAAAAGAAGGAAATGTCTTATTTATTCAAAAAGGTATTATGGGCTCCTCAGCCATACATACAAAAAGAAAAAGAAAATTACAACAGCAGGGGAAGGGTGTGTAGAGAGCACTGCTCATGGTACTCAGTAAAGATCTTCGCCAGCCGAGGCCTCGCGAGATCCAGCCTCTGCCCTCGATTCCCCCCGCACGCGTTGACCTCGAGCCTCAGTTCATAGCACTCACAGACGAGTGCCACCGAGCGAGCCAGCCGACCCACGGAGATCAGGCTGAAGCGCCTCAGAGACCGCATCTTGCCCACGGCCTCGTCGTAGAGCTGCTCGGACAGGTGGTTGTAAAGCCCCGGCGACGCCCTCTAGATGGAGTACATCAGCAGCTGCGCAGAAGGGAGTACCGGGGGAGCAGCCGGCCAAAGTGGTCTTCGATACTCCCACAGACCAACTTGTAGGGATAACTTAGCACCTTAGCAAGGTTTTGGCAAGTATCAATCATACTACTTTAAAAATTTTGGGGTGCTAAACAAAGCTTAACCAAGATCTTAACTAGAGAATTAGGGTTAAACATGCATGTAAACAACTTTACATCTAAGAGTTAGGGATTACAACCTTTGTAGTCCGTTCCTTCACTTCATAAGCTCCGTGTTGAGGTCCCTTGGCTGCGATCATCAAGTACCCGGACTCTAGAGAGGCTCCATGAAGAGAAAGATGCAAGCTTGCTACCAATCTTCAACAACTAAGATGATCTACCGTGAAGAAACTCAAACCCAAGCTCTTACTTCACTAATCAAGTATTAGCAAAGAAAACACCCTAATCTAAGTGGTTAGAATAGATGAGGATGATGAAGTAGATATTTTTCTCTCTTTTGTTTTCATATTCTCACTTAATATCATCACTTATGAAAAAGCTAGTGAAGCTTTTCATCAAAGAAGAAGGAAGAAGAAGATGAAGCAATCCTTTTGTGATGAATAATGAAAATCATTGTTGTGGTTACAAATCAACCATGGGTTAAGAAAGATAGAGTTAACCCTTGTAGAGAATAAACTATAGGCTAAGGTTTAGGTTGGGTTAATAAATATCAACACAAAATATCAAAAGTCAAAGTTAAACCTTCATGAAGCTTCATGAAAGCTTCATCCAAGCTTAATCATAATCCAAACCCTAACCATGTTTAAACTCCACAAAACATGTTGCGTTTGTAACCCTAACTTGTTACAATATTATATATCACATATATAATATATTTTGTAACAAAATAAAATAATACAATTAACATATATCACATATATATCAATGTATTATCCAAGTGAGAAAAAATCTTTAAGTGAGCTTATATTAGTTAATGTAATATAATATATCAAATATATAATTATATATTAAATTATCGAATCAACACTTGATCCGATAATCCGGCTATTTCACAAATAACCGACTAATATAATCTGTATCAGTTCATCGAATCAATACTTGATTCGATGACCCGGCTATATCACATATACCCGGCCGATATCACATATCACGAGAATCTAATACGGTATCGCATACACGTATTATTCTCGGTCCTGCACATATTACATATGTGCTCCATCTCCGTTTTGCCTGAGCCAGGAAACCTCTATGTAGGACTCTAAAGAATCGTCAATACGCCGGCAGTAGGTGATGATCATATCAAACACACACAAGCTGCAAGCGGTCAGCTAAACGTAACAGCCACCCAGGTATTGAGCAATCAGAAGATCAACAAGCAAGCCTGTACATTCTCCTGCGAATCCAATCAGTAACACTCCCGTACAGTCCGGTCTCTTCGTCTGATATGTCGCATATCCAGTCTAGGGGTGGTAAACGTCAGACCCCGGTAACCGATAAGTCGTGTCGATATGAGGTCCATAACAGTTCAAGAAACTACTAATAACACTTACCAGTAAATCTCAGCAACCCTGGCCAGGAATTTCCAGTTATAACCAATCGAACACAGCGCAACATCAACTCCCTATACCGGAAGAGACGAAACCCCTCCTATCGCTCATTGCCTCCATATGATTCGGGACTGTACCCAAAAGCCACCGTTTTGCACGCCCTCTTGGACGTGGTAAGGTGGAAATCAAAGTACAGTGGGAATCACACAAGACTCTATGACGATCTCGGGTCTACAGACTAACCTGTACCAGTGTCACCAGAGAACTGCCATCTGACGTGATGTATAATACTATCTGAAAGTTCTCGGCGAGTCCGTCCAGTATACCCAGTCTCCACTGAGCACCCGTATACTGTCTCTAATGTCAAACACCAATGGATATGGGATCATCCATTGCCTATCTACATGGGTCAAGAAGCATATGCTAGTCTACTCTGGTATATCGATGCCCTGTCTCGATAGACCTACGATTAGGAACATTTGAAGGATGTACTTAGCGACTACTCTATCCCTACTAGTATGATCTGCATTATAGACTTGGTAGTCAAGTACTCATCCTAAGGGCTTTATCAACATGTAACATAAAGACAATCAGAGTACATGTTAAGATAAAAGGCAACCAGATAGCATACTATCATGTCGAGCAAGAAAGTCCTCCCTATATATGTCCAAGCATCCACTACAATATACATCGTATGTACAATAATGGCCTTTAGGGCATACATATCACTAACAATCTCCTACTTTCACTAGGGCCATCTGTTGTGGTATCGCATGCTCAACAATCAGTTGTGGTTGAAGTATCTCATACTCACCATCCCATAAAAGTCTCTACTGGGAAATAGGCCTTTGTGAGTGGATCCACGCTGTTTTCCTCTGTGTCTACTCTCCTAACCTCAATCTCCCTGGAGATCAACCATCTCCATGATCAGGTGATACTAGCTATGAATATGTCTGGATCTCAGATGGGACGGGGGTTCCTATGCATAAGCCACAACTCCATTGTCATACAATGGTAGGAACAAAATTCATCTTATGAACTCATATATATCCAGACTGCCTCTTTGGTAGCATCCTTGGTAACGATGTATCTAGCCTTTAATTGTCTAGTATGTTATGGTATCTAGCTTGCAACTCTTCCAACATACCGTCCCTCCACTGAGGGTAAAGATAATGCCTGTGACTGACATTCGGTCGTCCTTATCACCCTGGAACCTTTCCAGTGATTCTCCTCAGGATCGATTGATACCATCTCACTACAACTAGTGAGAATCCTAACATCCAATTAGATCTATCTCATAGATCCATAACCTAGGATTTAGGAGGTATCACCTTGATCCTATATAGAGAATCTTTGTGATAAGAGGAGATTGACCGAGCGTAGCATAGGAAACTCATTCCTTATCAAGAGTATGTCATACACGTACTATACGAGGATCACCACCATACTCCCCACTACCCTTTTTGTATATATACTCGGTTCATCTACCATTTTGATGAAGTCAAACTCTTTGACTACTACATCAAAACAGACGTTCCAACTCCGCGATGCCTGATTTATCCCATAAAACATCTTGCACACGTTTCCGCTGCTTCCACTGTCTACAAAGCCCTCTGGCTGTGTACTTATAGACGCTCTCTTCCAAATCACTATTTAGAAAAGCAGTTATATCATCCAAGCGCCAGATATCGTAGTCATGGCATGTAGCAGTGGCAAGTAGGATCTGGATGGACTTAAGCATAGTTTTGAAAGTCTCAACTTTTCCATGTATACCAAGTAATCTTCTCAAGATATACTTGTTCCTAATGGGGATTTAACCCTTCAGATAAAACAACCAAAGTCCATACTTTGTTGGTGTATAAGGATTCCATCTCAGATCGCTAAGCATCCAGCCATTCTCACAGAGTCCCCACTCCTGATGGCCTGTTCGAAACTAGTTGGGTCATCATCTCATGATGCAATTCTCGCTCCCACTATCATAGAGAAACCGAAGTATCTCTCAGGTGGATGAGGAACCTTACCAGATCGGCGGAGAGGCTGAGGTTCGTTGGAAACTATTGAATCCTCCGGTTCTACCAAACCATCAGCTGCAGTTTGTTTTAGCTAGAACTACTTCCAGTTCTACCTTATGACCACTAATTTTTCACAAGAAATTCCCTTTCCCAAAGGTGGCATGCTGAGAAAACGTCTTTTGTTCCTCAGTTTGGTAGAAGATATTCCCTTACGAATGCTTGGGATATCCAACAAACTTCCACAGAACTGACATTGCCTCGAACTTGTCCGGATTTTTCTTTTGACATAGGCCGGACAACCCCAAATCTTAACTTTCTTAAGAGATGGGCTCTTCCCATGCCATATCACATATGGAGTGGTAGGCAGCTGATTTGGTTGGAACCCTATTCAATGGGTATGCAACTTCTCAAATGCATAACCCCAAAAGAAAATAGACAACTCAGTAGTACTCATCATAGAGCACACCATATCACATAGGGTGCGATTGCTCCGCCCCGATACACCGACGTGCTGTGGTGTATACAGAGGAGTAATGCTGAGATAGAATCTCATTCTTCTTTAGAATAGTCCAGTAATTCCGTGCTCAAGTATTCTCCTCCTTGATCTCATCATAGGACATAATACTTATACCCGTTTTTGGTTCTCTACTTCTAACTTATATTCTGTGAATATCTCAAAAGTTTCGGACTTGTGTTTCAACAGGAACATATGTCTAAATCTTAAGAGATCATCAGTGAATGTAATGAAGTACAAAGAACCGGTCCTGGCATATGTAGACAGGGGACTTTCATACATCAGCATGTATCAATCCCAAGAGTTCAGTAACTCTTTCTCTGTTTCCAATAAACGGAGCTATGGTCATCTTATCTTTGTGACATGACCGGCAAGTTTCATAAGATGTAAATTCAAACTGATTTAAATATGCATCTTTATGTAACTTTAGCTAGTCAGGTCGCATCGATATGACCTAGTCTACAATGCCTCAAGAAGGATTCGTTCATTTCTGAACTCTTCCTCTTATGTGTGTTCTGTACATTAAGAACTGTGGTTTGATTTAGAACGTCTATGTTTTTAGATAACGTGCCTGAACCGATCAACTCTTGATATAGGAAATGTTCAAACATTATCCAACAATACAAAATTTTATCCTTTTTTACTAATAAAGAGACTGATATGATATTGTATATCAGGTTCGGTATCTAATAACATTCGTTCAGAATCAATGTATTCTGGTAATACAGGGTGATAATTGCCAACAGACTTGCTGCAACACTTGCATCATTTCCAACTCTTGAAACTTATCACCCGTTTTCAGTTCTCTACCTATCTGTAGCCCATGTAACAAATTACATTTTCGGGATCCTGATCCGGTATCTCATACCCAGGACGTAAAGGATACTGAGAAACAGTTCTTGGTGATGAACACACCCGAAGAAGATGCATCAGCATGTACTTTCTTCGTTTGGGCGGCACGGGAATTCTAGTAATCCCCTATTTCCTGCTCTGTCTTATAACAATTATAAGTTGGAGCGGGACCAACGTTCCCCAGCTCAGTATAATAAGCGAGTTCGGTCAATACATCCGTATTATTATCTTGATTAAGGCGTGACATGGTCGCTACCTGGAGAGAGAGAGAAGAAAACACTCAGCGTATGCTCTTACAAGATTAGATTGGTTATTAATATATCTAATCAGGATGGCTCCCACTGTTTTAGTCAAATCTTCCTTCAAACCATAAAAGGAAAGACTAGCCGGGATTAATTTACACCCTACAAGTTTACCAATCTTTCAGCCAGGCCAGTGCCAGTACTTTGAGGGAGGTTCCCCATGCTTTCGCACGGACCTAATTAAAATAAACCTTATTTTCCCAGAGGCATAACCCCGTTGACACCTTTCTAGACACCTACTTGATCGGCTAATTGTAATGTGTAAAACTCTCCCAGGAGTAACTCTTACTCGTAGCGGGTATCGGGATCCAACTATCTCATAGAAGGTATGCAATCTCATTGCAAATTTCAAGTCTTGAAATTCCCAATAATATTTTGCCCCGAGCGATCTATGATCTTGACAAGGTCAACAAACCATAGACCGCAAGTCAAGTTCAACCCGTCATTTCCCGATTGAATTAAACCCACCCGCATGACCCTTAACAAGGTCAACAAAGTCACACGACTACCCTGACTCAATCGCATCATATGCTTTTGCAGATAATCATAAATAGTTATCGCACACTACGTCTTGACAGGGTCAACAAACATAGCAAGAATACTATGAAATACTTATCTGAAATGACGGAGGGCTACGTCAGGTTTTTAAGAAAACCCTTTGCGTAATGAACTTGATATCGTCGTAGAATCAAATGTTTTAAATGGAGTGTTTTTGAGGCCTTTGCTAGTTTTGCTAAAGAGGTCACTCCCGGTGAAGGGATCTCGGCTCTTTTCTTATCGAATAAGGTGCAGGATATTTCACAAATACCACTATGTAAAGCAAAAACTAGAAAAAGCAATCAAAAGACAAAACTGAGGGTTGTAGCATCTACCAGTTATTGCTAAAGAGGTCACTCCCGGTGAAGGGATCTCGGCTCTTTCCTTATCGAATAAGGTGCTAGATGTTCTACAAGGAACACCGCTATGCAAAGAAAGAACTAGAGCTACCTGTTTTTGAAAATTCGATTCCACAACATCTTTAGCTTTCTTTTATTTTCATTAAACTTATTAATGAAGTTCCATTTTATTATGCTTCCCAAGCATCAGATATGAAACGAAATTAACAATATATAATATATATCACATATATATAATATAAGCATTCGTCTCAGGCAGTAATATGATCTCATCACAGAACATTGCAGCAGAAGAACATATATGAAATATTGGATATACTAGGAGGTCCGTATTTTATATTAAGCCAGTATAAAACACGGATTCCACGATCGCGATGAATAGTCAAACCCACATCCCTAGACCCTTATGAGAACGACAAGCTACCCTACCAATTCTAGAGTTAGGAGACCCGGTCTCGACTCCTCGAGATGGTCTCCCACTGGACCCTAGAACCCGGTTACTTGTGCTCCCCGCCTTAGGTTTATCCTAATGCGGAAAAGTAAATAATATACAATGGTGACATCATCCTCAACCCGGAAGTGCCCCAATAAAAGAATATTACATACAATGAATTTTATATGAATGAAAATAAAAACCCTCATCTCACATAAAACCCCGGCTATTCAAAACACGACGATCCAATATAATATATCACAGCAACACATAACATCACATGTTATCAACGTAAGTAAATATGCGTATCCCAATTGTCGTTGATGTATAGCACCGAAACCGGCGATACACCACATATTACACTTACGGTCGTAAAAAAAAAGTGTAAAACTACAACAATTGGAATCCGCAACCTTCTTAGACATCTCATGCCTAACCAAATGATTCCTTAGACATCGCATGCCTAACAATTATAAACCCCGCATTTTAGTCTCAATGTCGAAAATTCTTTTCAATATCAAGTCGGGAAATTCAACAAGATTCCCGACATCCTGATCGAATGCTCGTCGGAAACTTTAGTAGACGGCTGCACCCCCCGATGCCGTCGACGAAGTGCACTAAGGCGGAACACCGCTGCCGCGAGCACCCGAACGGATGCTTTTAGCGATGGGGTTCTTCTACAGTCACTTGGTCGGGGTTATAAGGCGTAGCTATCTATTAAGTTTACTCGGCGAGTATCCGCATACGCTACGTGATTACGATGGACTTTTGATCATATCAAAATCCCGTGGCAACCGATCAAATGAGACTAAAAACTGCTAGATTTATAACATTCAAATTAGTTACCTCATAACTACTTGTGGATTCCAAATATTGTATCACATTCCAGATAAATAGACAATGTTAAACTTTTTGATCGAATAAACAAACACCCAAGATTTCCCAAATAGCTCAACACTTGAGCGGAGTTCAAAAAGTCTTAGAACATGTCACGGCCGCTATGAACCAGCCGTAGAAGGGTCAAACCAATGCCTCACATATGGCAACGCTAAACTACCACAAACCATATGGTTCAGTGGCGATTTTGACGGTCACATAATCGAGTTAATGTTACATTCTTCTAGAGGGTCCACAGATTCGCTTGCATGATTTTCTGAAAGTTTTAAACTCAGGAAAAATCCAACACTTGAAAGTTTTCCGACGGGGGAAAAAGTGAGTTATTGATATCCGTTCGAACCTTTTAACACGTTCTAAATTACCCGGAAAAACTTAAATGAAGTTAAACTATCCTATCGAATCAACGAGTTCCCAATATATCCCAGAAAGCTCAACACTTGAGCAGAACTAAAAATTTCCAGAAGCATGAAAAAGTACCCAAGAATAAACCCCTGAAGTATTAGCCTCTTGAGTGAGTTATGGCTTCGTATTTCACAGTAATCCTTCGAATTCTCTGCATGATTTTCTGAGTATTTTTAATAAGAAAAATTTCCAGAGAGTGAGATTTATCGGGGTTTCGGAATTCGATCGGACTTCAAACTTCGTCTAGACAACGTCTAATACTCTAGCTTGGCTCTGATACCACTGTTGGGATAGCTTAGCACCTTAGCAAGGTTTTGGCAAGCATCAATCATGCTACTTTAAAATTTTAGGGGTGCTAAACAAACCCTAACCAAGATCTTAACAAGAGAATTAGGGTTAAACATGCATGTAAACAACTTTACATCTAAGAGTTGGGGATTACAACCTTTGTAGTCCATTCCTTCACTTCATAAGCTCCGTATTGAGGTCCCTTGGCTGCGATCATCAAGTACCCGGACTCTAGAGAGGCTCCATGAAGAGAAAGATACAAGCTTGCTACCAATCTTCAACAACTAAGATGATCTACCTTGAAAAAACTCAAACCCAAGCTCTTGCTTCACTAATCAAGTATTAGCAAAAAAAATACCCTAATCTAAGTGGCTAGAATAGATGAGAATGATGATGTAGGAATTTAGCTCTCTTTTGTTTTCATATTCTCACTTATGAAAAAGCCAGTAAAGCTTTTCATCAAAGAAGAAGGAAGAAGAAGATGAAGCAATCCTTTTGTGATGAATAATGAAAATCATTGTTGTGGTTACAAATCAACCATGGGTTAAGAAAGATAGAGTTAACCCTTGTAGAAAATAAACTAGAGGCTAAGGTTTGGGTTGGGTTAATAAATATCAACACAAAATATCAAAAGTCAAAGTCAAACCTTCATGAAGCTTCATGAAAGCTTCATCCAAGCTTAACCCTAATCCAAACCCTAACCATGTTTAAACTCCACAAAACATGTTGCGTTTGTAACCCTAACTTGTTACAATATTATATATCACATATATAATATATTTTTTAACAAAATAAAATAATACAATTAACATATATCACATATATATCAATATATAATCCAAGTGAGAAAAAGAATCTTTAAGTGAGCTTATATTAGTTAATATAATATAATATATCAAATATATAATTATACATTAAATTATCGAATCAACACTTGATCCGATAATCTGGCTATTTCACAAATAACCGACTAATATAATCTGTATCAGTTCATCGAATCAATACTTGATCCGATGACCCGGCTATATCACATATACCTGGCCGATATCACATATCGCGAGAATCTAATACGGTATCGCATACACGTATTATTATCGGTCCCGCACATATCACATATGCGCTCTTACTCCATTTTGCCTGAGCCAGGAAACCTCTGTGTAGGATTCTAAAGAATCGTCAATACGCTGGCAGTAGGTGATGATCATATCAAACACCCACAAGCTGCAAGCGGTCAGCTAAACGTAACAGCCACCCAGGTATTGAGCAATCAGAAGATCAACAAGCAAGCTTGTACATTCTCCTGCGAATCCAATCAGTAACACTCTTGTACAGTCCGGTCTCTTCGTCTGATATGTCGCATATCCAGTCTAGGGGTGGTAAACGTCAGACCCCAGTAACCAATAAGTCGTGTTAATATGAGGTCCATAACAGTTCGAGAAACTACTGATAACACTTACCAGTAAATCTCAGCAACCCTGGCCAGGGATTTCCAGTTATAGGCAATCGAACATAGCGCAACATCAACTCCCTATACCGGGAGAGACGAAACCCCTCCTATCGCTCATTGCCTCCATGTGATTCGGGACTGTACCCAAAAGCCACCGTTTTACACGCCCTCTTAGACGTGGTAAGGTGGAAATCAAAGTACAGTGGGGATCACACAAGACTCTATGACGATCTCGGGTCTACAGACTAACCTGTACCAGTGTCACCAGAGAACTGCCATCTGACGTGAGGTATAATACCATCTGGGAGTTCTCGGCGAGTCCGTCGAATGCACCCAGTCTCCACTGAGCACCCGTATACTGTCTCTGATGTCAAACACCAATGGATATAGGATCATCCATCGCCCATCTACTTGGGTCAAGAAGTATATGCTAGTCTACTCTGGTATATCGATGCCCTGCCTCGATACACCTACGACTAGGAACATTTGAAGGATGTACTTAGCGACTACTCTGTCCCCACTAGTATGATCTGCATCATAGTCCTGGTAGTCAAGTACTCATCCTAAGGGCTTTATCAACATGTAACATAGAGATAATCGGAGTACATGTTAAGATAAGGGGCAACCAGATAGCATACTATCATGTCGAGCAAGAAAGTCCTCCCTATATATGTTCAAGCATCCACTATAATATACATCGTATGTACAGTAATGGCCTCTAGGGGATATATATCAATAACACAACTGCACCGTGTCCTCGGTGCAGTTCCGGTCGTAGAGGTATACGTCTTCGAAGCGGATGATTTCGGGGATGGTAAAGAGGAAGTCTTCCATTCTCAATGATCTGTTTGTGAAGAAAGGAAGGACCAGCGCTCTCTCAGCTTTATATAGCCCACTACGCCCCAACAGAACCCAACAGTCGCCCGTTTTCGCCCATAAAGTCGCTGCCACGCGGCGATCATTGAGCCTTCTCTGGCGGAATAGAAACGACGCAACTCTGGCGCTTCGCCTCCCCACACATTCAATATGCATGCTACGTGCACGTTCGCCGCGACCGTCCCTGTTCCCCATACCTGCAACAGGATGGTCGGGAGAAACCTCATGAAGAATCGGCTAAGTATCTACCATGCTCGGCCATCCTTGGCCGGTAGCTTTCCTACACGCAACGCCGGGGATCAAAGCCCTCGCCAAGAGGCAACCGCGCAGCTTCACTTCCCGGTTATCCTTAGTAGGCTTCTTACAGCCCCTCCCGCGCTAAGGATCGAAGCCCTCCTCAGAGGCAGCCGAGCGGCTATCCTGCTCGGTCATCTCCGGCTGGTAGCTCCCTACCCATGAGGCCAGGGATTAAAGACCTCACAAAAGGCATCTGAGCGACTACCCCGCTCAGTCATACCCGGCTGGTGGTTGCCTACCCACGACGCCAGAGATCAAAGCCTTCGCCAAGAGGCAACCGCACAGCTTCACTGCCTGGTTATCGTTAATAGGCTTCTTACAGCCCCTCCAACGCTAAGGATCAAAGTCCTCCCAGAGGAAGCCGAGCGGCCTCCCTGCTCGGCTATCCCTGGCCGGTAGCTTCCCTACTCGCAATGCCAGGGATCAAAAAGTCCTCCCAGAGGCAGTCGAGCCCGACCCTCGCTCGGCTATCCCCGGCTGGTAGCTTCTTACCACAACCGACAGGGATCAAAAGCCCTCCCAGAGGCAGTCGAGCCCGACCCTCGCTCGGCTATCCTTCAGGACAAAAGCCCTCGCCAAGAGGCACCGGGCAGCAACCCTGCTCGGCCAAGGATCCTTAGTAGGCTTCTTACAGCCCCTCCCGCGCTAAGGACCAAAGTCCTCCTTTAAGGCAGTCGAGCCCGACCCTTGCTCGGCTATCCCCGGCCGGTAGCTTCCTACTACAACCGACAGGGATCAAAGTCTTCGCCAAGAGGCACTGGGCAGTAACCCTGCTCGGTCCCCGTCCTGAAGGATCAAAGCCCTCGCAAGAGGCAACCGAGCCCGACCCTTGCTCGGTCATTTCCGGCTGGTAGCTCCCTACCCATGACGCTAGGGATCAAAGCCCTCGCAAGAGGCATCTGAGCGGCTACCCCGCTCGGTCATCCCAGGCTGGTAGTTTCCTACCCACGACGCCAGAGATCAAAGACCTAACCAGAGGCAACCGCGTAGCTTCACTGCCCGGTTATCCTTAGTAGGCTTCTTACAGCCCCTCCCGCTAAGGATCGAAGCCCTCCTCAGAGGCAGTCGAGCGGCTACCCTGCTCGGTCATCTCCGGATGGTAGCTCCCTACCCATGACGCCAGGGATTAAAGCTCTCATAAGAGGCATCTGAGCGGCTATCCCTCTTGGTCATCCCTGGCTGGTGGTTGCCTACCCACGACGCCAAAGATCAAAGCCCTCGCCAAGAGGCAACCGCGTAGCTTCACTGCCCGGTCATTCTTAGTAGGCGTCTTACAGCCCCTCCAACGCTAAGGATCAGAGTCCTCCCAGAGGCAGCTGAGCGGCCTCTCTGCTCGGCTATCCCTGGCCGGTAGCTTCCCTACTCGCAACGCCAGGGATCAAGGCCCTCGCCAAGATCAACCGAATAGCTTCCCTGCTCGGTCATCCCCAGCGGGCATCCTCCTGCCCAACAGACGCTGCGGGTTTGTAGCCCTCATAACGAGGCTACTGAGCCCCTTTATGCTCAGCACAACTACGACGGACATCCCTCTGCCCATCACATGCAGCGGATCCGAAGCCCCAACAAGAGACATCAGGTCTATCTAAGTCTGAGTGATCCCCCCCCCCCGACTTCGGGGCTATGGAGATGCCTCCTTCTCAGCAGCGCTTGGCACAGTTGGCAAGTGATCGAAATCAACTCGACGAACGATCGCTAGACAGATAGCCGACCTGACATGGAAGCCCAACCGTGCAAGCAAGGATATTTTACGAGTATTCTTCACAAACAGAAGATAAAGTGCAAGCTGATGAAACAAAAAGTTTTACTACCAAAAGCGAAGTTTTTACAAAGGATATTTTGGGCTCCCCAGCCTTTAAGTCTTTATAAAGGGTATTTTGGGGTTCCCCAGCCTTACAGACTGCCCGGAGGCTTACAAAAATTCCAGAAGCGGCAAAAGAAAAGGAGGAGGAAGACGGGGGCTTTAGGCCTCGGGGCCAGGCACGACCTCAGGGTCCTCGATATCTACCACGAGTCGAGCAGGGTCCTCGGCCACCTCCTCGTCAGGAATCTCTTCCCCCTGCTCATCGGCGTCCGCTAGGGGGTATTCGGCCCGGAGCTCTTCATCAGCGATCTCCGGCATCCGGACCATAACGGCGTCGATGGCCTCATGCCAGATGCGGGTGGTGGCCACGGCTAAGTCATTGTAGAAGTCCTTCGACTTCTTGTAGCCCTCCACTGCCTTCGCCACCGAGAGGTCGGCCCGCTTCGCCACCTCGACCGCCGTCCCCAGTTCCTTCCGGAGGGTCCTCACCGTCTTCTTCATGTTGCCGGCGAGCGCCTGAGCATCCTCAAGCTTGACCTCGGCAGCCACGGCGGCCTCGCGGTGCCGGGCAACCTCCCATTTCCCGGCCTCCACCTCGCCCTCCAGGGCGGCAACCCTCGCCATCGCCGCCTCCAGCTCCCGCTTGGAGCTCTCTTCCAGCGAGGTAAGCTGGTCCGCGGCCTTCATCGCCGGGGCTATCACCTCGGCCTCCATGCGTACGACAAGGGCGACGTGCTGGAGAACCTGAAAAAATAAGAAAGAGGTCAGGAAGATGAAGGAAGCACCAAATCTCACAAACAACCGAGCACTTACGTGCACGGCCTTCTGGGCGATGGACGCTATCTGGGCCCTGAAGATGCCCCCGGGGACCCTACCCCCTGCCGACTTCTCTATTTCATGCAGCAGGCTATCCGCGACAGATAGCCCCGAGGGCACCATGAACTGGAGGCCCCCCTCCTACACCATGATCGGCGAGGGCGGGCCCCGAGGAGACCTCCGGGGACCCCTCTTGAGCGGCTCCGATAGAGAGCCGGTCTCCTCCAAGACTGGGTCCTCCAGAATTCGAGCCCGCTTCCGGCCCGGCGTTCTGCTAGGCCTCGAGGCGGGATCCTCCCCTGAACGCTCAAGGGATGCGACCACTGGAGGCACTGGGACGGAGGCCGAAGGAGCAGGGGCAGGCTTCGAATGGGAAGAGCTGGCGCCTCCAGCCCCAGTGACCTTCTTCGGCTGGCGCATGGAGCCTCAAAGCTCGTTCATGTCCATGGGCCCTGCACAAAACCAAATGCAAAGAAGTCAGCGACACATGCAATATAAAAGCCAAAAAGCAAGCCTAACTTACCGACAAACTCGACGGGGCTGAGCTCGGCTCAACTCAGGACCCTCTCAGACAGCAGCAAGTCAAATCGGTAGACGGGCTCTCACGACGCCACTCTCACCGCGGTGGGGTCATTGGACTGGTTTCCCGGCAAGCATTTTTCCTTCGACCACTTGGTGGGTATGGGCCAGTCCTCGCCCTCGGGCGGCGCGATGAAGAAAAACTTCTTCTTCCAGTCATGAATGGAAGAAAGCAGGACTACAACTCCTGTCCCGGCGGCGCCCCCTGTCGCTTTCTAAAAGAGAGGTAGACCCACCTCGGGTCGCCCGCTCGACCCCCAGGATGATTTTTGAAAATAAGGGAAGAATCAAGGATGGAGAGGCTGAAGGGAACCTCCTGTAGCTTCAGGCGGATCAGGAACCCGAGGAGAATCCACCATGAGTTCGGCAATAACTGGCCAGGGGCTAACCCGAAGAAGTTCAGCGCTTCGACGATCTCGGGAGAGAAGGGCAGGCGCATTCCACCCCAAAAAGCTTCCAAGTATAGGACGATCTCCCTACTCCGTACTTGGTCTGCCCTCTCTCCCTCCTTGGCCAAATGAAGCGTATAACGTGAGGGGATGTGGAAGTGAGCCCGAGTATTGGCAAGCTCGTCTTCATGCCTCACCCAACACGACGCGCCGGGGGCAGCGTCTACCACCTCCTCCCTGGGGGCTGCCCCCGCTGCACGATCCCGGGAAGAGGATCTGATCCCTGCTCCCCAGGAAGACTCGGGCTCAACTAGAGGGTCCCTAGAACCTACTCCTATGACATCTATAGATTCTACGAAAGAAGACATCTAATCTGGAGAAGAGGGATCCTCGGAAAACAAAAGCAGAAGAAAGAAGACGAGCGCCGAGCAGCCAGGACTTAGCGCGATGAAATATGAAGGAGTAGGGGCCCTGGAGTGACCCCCACTCCTATTTATCACTGCAATTGCTCTCATCCAACGGTGTCCTTTATCCCCCGCCAAAATGCCTCATCGCGTCCAACGGCTCCTATCGCTCCACTTGTCGTTCCCATACCGGGCCGCATCCCATCAGACGCTGCAGGTCTGCACACGTCGCGTCGGCCAACCGACGCTTGACACGTAGACCATCGCTTCAGTGACAGGATGCACGAACCGGCGCACCTTCCTTAAATGCAGAGATCTCGCCCTGATTCGCTGGCAGAAAAGACAGCTGACTGTCCGGGGACGCGTCCCGACGAAATCTTAGGAGGGAGCTCATCCCGGGCGGCCCGGCAGTCCACTCCTGACTCGACCCGCCAGCTGGTCGGGACAAGAATGGGGGGCTAATGATGATGCTCTATATTAGCGATCTCCCAGATCAGGACACGTGGCCGATGACGTGTCCCAGAACTCAGAAGAAAGGGCCCACAGGGTCCGACCAGGCCACCCATGTACCCGACCTGCAAGCACAAGCTGACTCTCCTCAGAGCCCCTGCAAATTGGCCTCCCCGGCCTCTCAGCTCGCCCCGAGCTACCACAGGACCAAGATGCCTCAGCCCATCCGCTCGTTCCCGAGCTCCTCCGCTGAGGCCATCTTCCTCGGTCCCTCCGACCGACCAACTCCACTACTCACATGCGTAACCGCCGCTCCGCAAATCTCGCCATGCGCGGATTCTCCGTCAGCAACATCCCACGTTCCACGCCATCACGATCCCCATTAACAGGCGATCCGCTTATTACGCGGGCGTGATGTCGGGAGCGTAACCGCCGGCGAGATTCTCGCGCCTGCTACTGCGTGCTGCTACCACTATATAAACCCCCATCACAGAGGAGTCAAGCAAGCTTTTTTCACCCCACTTAGCCGTTACTCTGCTCGGATCTTGTGCTAACTTGATCGTCGGAGGGTCCTCGGTGGTACCAAACCATCCCGGGACTTCCTTGCAGGTACTCGGCGCAAACTCCTCAAAACCACCAATCTTCTCAAAACCCATTGAGATCCACACGCAACAGGAGATCACCTCCAAGATCCACCGGAAGATCGACGGAAGACAACATCTGACGGAGACCCGAAAAGGACCTCCATCAATATGATCTCTTGATTCTCACCGTAACTTTGAAACTTTGATGTAGTACGTTATGACTTTTAAAAAGATATCTGAGCAACCCAAGTTCAAATTCTACCTAGTGCATGTCTAAATAGCGGTTAAAAAATACCATAGTGCAAACAGTACTCATTCTTAGGCCCACAAAAAATGTTAGGCTGTAAGAAAATAAAATTATATCCCCGACATTCGCCATAAATTCAAAGTTTTGGTGTTACGGCCAAGAAGCTTTAAAATGAAATCAGAGCATAACAATGCAAAAATTTACCGCCGAGCAAAGTCCTATGATTTGGTTTATAACACCAACCATCATCAAATCAAATTTCGATAACGGTTACGGAGACTTTAAATTAAATAAATAATTTTGACAAATTAAATGTAAATCAAAATTAGAAAATACAAACGCATGATTTTATCAAACCAATTAGTGAATTTTCTTTAGTTTGATTATTGTTTAAGCTCATGACAATAATGTGAGATTAAGATTGATCCTATGTGATATTCCTTTAGCCCATGGGACACGATTTGCTCTCTCCTCAAATAGAGGGGAGATGTGAGAGAATTTTATTTTGTTATTTTCTTTAATTTGTTTACTTGAAGCATGGGATCACCTTGTAACCTTGATTAATTAAGAAATGCCCCCATGATTAATCAATTGCTGAGCTTTCATGTTTGCGGTAATCAAATCTCAAACCATATGAGGTGATGAGATCCAGAATATATGTGACATATGGGGGATTAGCATGTGAAATTAGTCCCATATTGCTTGGTTTACAAGTTGTCAAAACTAATTTAATTAATACATGACTGTGAATTAATTTGGGACACAAAAGACATGTGTACACATCTTGTGAAAAGGGAAAAAGGGAAAAATATAATTGCATACATTGGTTGGATTCCAATTGTGAAAACTAGTCATGTTAAAAATAACTTTACTTGAAAACACCCTAAGCATGACTTGCATGAAAAGTCACAACTAACAACAAATATAGGTAAATTTGTTGGTAAATGTCCAAATTCATGCCCTATTTAAAATTTATACTACCTTAAAAAGCTCATATATGTTACAATGATATGAAGCCTTTTTAAGCAATATATTATACCAAGTGAAGTATTTAAACAATCTCATTTTTTTTTCATTTCTAATATTCATGTTAATTGGTGTTCTTTAGATAGGATTAATATTTATCTTTTATATTGTATTCCCATAAAAAAAAATGCAAAATGTCCTAAGAATACAATTAATCATGAGGAGAAGGGGGTTGAACCATCATACATATTTACATTAATGAAAGGAACGTGTAGTTCCTTTCATTAATGAATATTAATGTATACTTCTACTTCATATTGCATTCTGATTTTACTCTAATATATGTCATTAATTGGAAAGGAACGAACTAGGAAGAAAACGATAATTTCAATAACCGCCTTTATCATTATAATTTCTAAGGAAAATTATCATGGAACACAATAATTTGCAACTAAATGGTTATCAATTATTTTATTACAATCCTTCGGCTTCTCAATAATTTCCGAAATTATATTTAGTTACAAAGATGCTCTTAATCTTTAGTAGAGATTTTACTACCTTGAGTTCATTATGGGGCCACATTATTTGAGACGGGTATTACGGTCCGTCAAATTAACAGAAATAGTCGGGCTCATAAATTATCTTTTGTAAAAATTAAAAAGAATTACTTTTCCTTCTCAACTTTTTTACCAGTATTTTATCTAGAGGTTAATGAAGCTGTGAACAACAGTGACGGCCCTTGGGTCTCTCTGTTTTAAGTTGCAGAGGACCCACAGAGACTGTGTTTGTTGTTCACATCCAACTGGCTAAGAACGATCACAACCTATTTTTCGCTTTTACCTAATTATCTTTTTAAAGAGTATTTTTTTTTTGGAGAAGCGAAAGGGGTTAATCAAAGAAAAGGAGTATCTTTTTCACAGGACACAGCTCATGGCATTGAGCTACAGTGTATAATTATAATGATTGTTTAACCATGGCAGGGTTTAGATTTAACCCTAGACATGCCCCCCAACCCCGCACCTCCATCCTTCAGAGACAAGCGTGTTCAAGAAGTGCCCCCCCCCCCCCTCGCCCCCCCCCCCCCCCACTCTCTCTCTCCTCTCTCAGACACCGTTTTCTCTCTCTCCTCCTCGTCCTCAGGCCCTGTTTCTCTCTCCTCTCTGTCATTTCGGCCTTTAACTATTATTAGGCACCAAAGTAAGCCCCGCTGACACCGCAGCATCTCGTTTGTTTTATCATTTCCTCTCTCTCTCTCTCTCCCTCTCCCTCTCACATCATCATAATCATCACTCTGTCTTGCCCCCGCCCCCGCCCCCCCTCTCTACACTGCTAATTCTTCTTCTCTACTGCTCTCTCTCTCAAATTAATTTAACTCCCCCTTGAATTTTCTATTCTTCTTTTGCCAGCCTTATAGCCCTTTCCATTTCCCTCTTTAGCCACCCTCCTCCTCCTTCTCTTTACCCCCACCCCACCCCACCCCACCCCACCCCATTTCGCCCTCGCAAATTCTCAATCACATTCTGTTGTTATTAAAGAATAATCAATATCAACATGCAGCAGGGAGGGTCCCCGTACGGGGCTCCTCCTCCTCCTCAGCAGCAGCTGCAGCAGCAGCAGCAGAAGGCGGAGCTGACTCCGTTCCATCTTACCACCACGACTGCGGAGGCAGCTCCGCCTATCAGCACCCGTCCCCCTATAGGGCATGGGGGGACGGGTGCTGCTGCACCCAATTTCGAGGAATTGGGGACGGGGGACGACCCGCTGGGAGGCCCCGGGGAGGAGGGCTCCAGCGGGGGCCTGTCCGGCAATCGGTGGCCACGGCAGGAAACTCTAGCCCTGCTCAAAATCAGGTCAGACATGGACGCCGCTTTCCGTGACGCCACCCTTAAAGGCCCTCTCTGGGAGGAGGTCTCAAGGTATGTCTCTCAATTTGTTTTCTTCTTGAAATTAATGTGTTCAAGTTTAGTTTTGTTTCTTTCCCCCTTTCTTTGTAGAGATCTAACGGTTTCTTGGGATCCAATTTTGAGAGAGACACCGAGTGTGAGTTTTGATGATTTCGGTGGTGGTTGTTTCGTACCACGGAGCCCTGCTGATTCCTTTCCTCTGTTTGCTGCTTTTGCTATGATAAAATTAATTAAGCTCATTTCAGAATTTGATTTGATCTCAGATCTCTCAGCTGTGTTTTTTTCTCTCTCATTCACGAGCTCAGCTTTGATACCAAGAGTATCTTTTTAATCTTTGCTCTCATTCACGAGCTCAGATCTCTCAGCTGTGTTTAATGTTAGTAATAAATTTTAGTAGTTTTTAAACCCTCAAAATTTCTGGGTCACTTCCTTCGCTCTGAATTCGATGAGAACAAGGTCAGATCCATGGGCATCAATCCCAACCAATCCCCCTATTTTCTATAAATTCCTGCATCCCATTTACAACCCCAAGAAAATATAATAATTGTAATCAACTCCCCACTGCTTTAATTTTTCCATATATTTAACTATTCAACTTTAAATTAAACCATTATTATATTATAATTAGATAGATAGATTGATGCTTGAGTGCGCGGCATGCATACATGGATGCAATCATCAGCACCTTTCATTTTCCTCCCTTTTTTTCCTTACCTTTTATATATATATATATATATATATATATATATATATATATATATATATATAAAACATGAAATGAATTCAATTGATATATGATTCTTTGAAATAGGTTTATATAAATATTATTACTTTGAGCAGGAAGCTTGGGGAGCTAGGCTACAGGAGGAACGCAAAGAAGTGCAAGGAGAAGTTTGAGAACGTCCACAAATACTACAAGAGGACCAAGGAAGGCCGTGCCGGCCGCCAGGACGGCAAGAGCTACCGCTTTTTCAGCCAGCTTGAAGCCATGCACAACACCACCACCACCACCACCACCACCACCACCACCACGACGCAGCCGTCTTCCATGATCCCCTCACTGATTGCGAGCCCGAGCGCCACCTCTGCTGCTGCTGCTGCTGCTGCAGAGAGGGCCGCTGTAGAGCCGATGCAACAGATCTCCGTGCCAACTCCAATCACCACCGCCCCGCCTCCAGTACCGCCTCAGCATCTTCCAATTATGTCTCATGAAAACCCGATCGCCACCTCTGCCGCTGCGGCTGGGGTCGGGTTCTCGTCGAACAGCTTCTCGGAGTCGGATTCCGAGTCGGATGAAGACGATGATGAGGCGACCGATGAAGGTCCGTACAGAGATAGTGGCTCCAGGAAGAGGAAGAGGGAGGGTGGTGGAGGCAGCGGAGGGGGAGGGACCAAGAAAATGATGGCGTTTTTCGAAGGGCTGATGAGGCAGCTCATGGAACGGCAAGAGTCGATGCAGCACAAGTTCCTCGAGGCCATCGAGAAGCGGAAGAAGGACCGGTCCATTCGGGAGGAGGCTTGGCGGCGGCAGGAGATGTCAAGGCTAGCCCGTGAGCACGAGCTCGCCGCGCAGGAGCGGGCGGCCGCGGCTTCCAGGGATGCCGCCATCCTGTCCTTCCTTCAGAAGGTCAGCGGAGGACAGCACCACATTGTGCAATTGGCAGCAACGCAGCCCCCGCCCCCGCCCCCGCCCCCGCCCCCTCATCAGCCACCAACAAATGTTATTCAAACTACTCCTCAGCAGCCGCCTCAGCCTACAATACCACCACAGATTCAAACTCGGCCGCCTCAGCCTACAATACCACCACAAATTCAAACTCCGCCACCTCCGCCGCCATCACAGCCAATACATCATCATCATCATCATTATCAGACGCCTCCGTCACAGCCGCAGCCGGTTTCCACTGAATTGGTCCCGGTCGGGTCTGCGGACCAGCAAGAAGGCAGCGGGGGAGTTGTGAGTGTCAGCCTAGACCCGGCATCTTCTCGGTGGCCGAAATCGGAGGTGCACGCTTTGATCAAGCTGCGGAGCGGGCTAGACTTGAGGTACCAGGAAACGGGGCCCAAGGGGCTGCTGTGGGAGGAGATCTCGGCCGGAATGCAGCGGCTCGGGTACAACCGGAGCTCGAAGAGGTGCAAGGAGAAGTGGGAGAACATCAACAAGTATTTCAAGAAGGTAAAGGAGAGCAACAAGAAGAGGCCGGAGGATGCCAAGACTTGCCCTTACTTTCATCAGTTGGATGCCTTGTATCGGAACAAAGTCGGTAATAGCGGTGGCGGTGGCGGTGGCGGTGGGAGTTTACCTGCATTGCCGAGTCCGAATCAGAATCAGAATTTGAATCCGAATCCGAGTCCGATTTCAATGGTGGCACCATTACAGGCACAGCAGCAGCAGGGGGAGATGGAGAGCAAGAATGGCAATGGCAATGGCAATGGCGGAAACGGAGATCAGACCAATGGGGGAATTGCGTCGAGCTTTTTTGGAGAAGGAAGCAGTGGTGGTGGTGGTAGTGGTGGAGACAACAGTGGCATGATAATGAAGAAGGTAAGCAAAATTCAATGCTAGCTATTAATTAGTCTTGTGCTTACAAAAAAATTTATATTTTGACATATACAATATTTGTTTTGTTTACAACATGAATACAAATGGGATAAGGATCCTTAACTGTCTAAATTCCACTGAAATATTTTGAACTTTTAGCATTTTTAGATCATTATCATAATCTTTGTAAATTGGTTATAAATAGCTTTAACTTAGTAAATTGCACATGCATGGTGTATGACATTTAAACTGAGAGTTACTAGTAAAAATAATTTTGTGGTATATAATTGCAATTTCTAAGTTCATGGACTTAAAAAGTTTTTTTTTTCTGTTTATGACAAATGCACCCAAAATTGGGATTTTCAATATTTGCCTTATTTTAAATTTTCTTATATAAAATTTTATTTGTATTAGAAATCTCAATTCCTGTAGTATCATAATCTTAACAAATATATAGCCCCGTATAGAACGGTTTAATTTTGTTCGTGAAGCCAGAAGACATTGTGAAGGAACTAATGGGGCACTCAAACAACAACGACTATGGAAACGAGCCCGAAAGCGATAACATGGACGAAGACGACGAAGAAGAAGAAGAAGACGACGATGAAGACGGCAAGGGACAATACAGGATCCAGTTCCAGAACAATGCCGGCAGCAGTGGTGCTCCCCCAAACACCGGAGGGAAGTCATCTGGATCATTCTTAGCAATGGTCCGATGAAGTCAAAACGACCGTCATCGATCTCCAGAGCTCAGTATAAAATTAGTGATCATGTCATAGTGTCAAGTGGGTATAATTTGCAATTTCATTGATTTGTTGTGCAATAAGAATAGAACTCTAGGCCAAACAACACAAGGGGCAGCCAAAGGAGAGAATAAGCTCAACCGTTGGGGTCTATATATATATATATATAGAGAGAGAGAGAGAGAGAGAGAGAGAGAGTATATATATATATATAAAGTGAGGACTATTTGATATCAAAATTCTCCAAATTGAGTTAAAAGAACAAATCAAGAACAAAAAGGAGAAGAGAGAGGGTACTGAAACTAGTGGGGGGGGGGGGGGCATGCAGAAAAGGCTGTGTGTTTTGTTTGGATATTTTTCTTTCTTTTGTTTATGTAAGTTTTTTCTACTTTAATTTTTTTTCCCTTTTTCAAAAAAGTTGTTACTCTTATGATAAATATTGGGGTCATGTGGTTTGTACACTGTTACAAGACAATGTACATTTTTATTATTCTTCACATTTTTCTTGTTATAGTCTTCACCTTTGTATCTTGTTGTATTACCTATACAATTAATTAATATCACTTCATGTATTTATTAATTTACAAGTATTTTCTTAATTGTTTAATTATTTGTATTCAGTGTTCCAAATCTCTAAATTCATGTATTTATAAATTTAATATGCTGAGATAACTTATCTTTAGATTTACAGTTGATGGTAAATTGCGAATATTAGCCTCCCTTTTTCTTTTAAACAGTTAACTGCACCTTTCTACAATTAATTTTTCTTGTAAACCTTCTTTTTTTGGTTATTTTTCTCAGTTTGAGATATATCTTAATTATGAAATTTCTCACATCATCATAAATAAAAAGAAAGATTCTTGATTTGTCAATATATATTGACGAGTTAATAAATATGATGTAAATTTAAGAATAAGTAAATAGTTTATTATTACGTACTATTGAATACTGAATAATGATAAATTAATCGAGATCGACAAAGGCTGGTTCGATCTTATTTGATAGTTAAATGACCCTATCTGGAATATAAATTAAAAATTGTTAAAATAAACAAATAAACATGAAGATACCTATTCGAACTCGGTTCGTGTTCAAGCTCGACTCTTTTAGGGTTTGTGTGGGCTCGAATAATTTACCGTTATTTAGTATTCAATAGTAATAATAAACTATTTACTTATTCTTAAATTTACATCATATTTATTAACTCGTCAATATATATTGACTTGAAACTCATATCATAATAAATAAATAAATAAATATTTAGTCAAATATTGTTATACTAAAATATTGAAGAATCTAGATGTCAACAGGGTTTTAAACAAGCGCTAACACGTTCGTCTAGTAAATACAACAACATTTCTCAGCTTAATTTGTCAAAAATAATATCAAACGTCTATATATTTCTCTTATATTTCATTGTGATTATTTGTACCTATTTTTCTAGATTTTAAATAGGCTCGATGAACCTAGGTTGGGCTCGATGCAGATCGTTCAATAAATAAACAAGCCGAATCAAACCAAGTTGAACAATCTAAAACTCAGCTCGCTCGACAAATAAACGAGCCAAATCAAAAACAACCTAAAATTCGGCTCGGTCCCCGAAGCAAGTATAAGCAATCTAAAGATATATGATAAAAATGAAAAAGTAATATATTTTCAGAAATAATATCTATTTATTGTTTATAATCAACCATGTTTTCCTTAAAATGTATATAAAAGATCATTTAAAGAATTTTCCACGTTACTCATAAAAAAAGAAAAGAAAAAAGAAATATAAAGCACCTGTGGATGAGTAAACACAATAAATTGTATAAAGTAATTACTTACTTGCATTTGTGAAAATTAGTTATGTTATTATTAGAAACGTATATATGGATGCAAATAATTTGAGCTGACACTCTCTATGACCGTGTCTGTATACTCATGTTTTCAAATACGATGATTCATATCTATTCCGACTATATCGAGTCTATTTTGCAATATTCATTTCATTTCATAACCCCATATACGACATTTACAGCTAGTAATTTCAGTTTTTGATAACTATCTGTATGTATCTGTTACCCATTAGGTCCGATATCCATCCATATGAGTAAGTACTCTATATATTCATACATAAGAGGCTATGGTTTCATATATTTGAGATATATAAGAGATAATACATAGAGAGTTTTTCTAGAGAGAAAAACTAAACTGCCATTGTCTCTTTCTTCATCCTCTTCTATTTTGGGTTGGTTTGCGGGATGATCAAGTGGGGGATTCTCGTTTTCTACCAAAATATGGTTTTCCTCCGGTCGTTCTTTGGAGATGATAAAGATCAGATATTCCACGTGACGTGGACCAGCAATGATCCAACCAATCGGATCAGATATATCGTAAACCTTTACATGTATTTCTGATGTGCATGATTGCTTTTTATGTATCTACGTCATCTAAATTATACATTGGTATCAAAGCCATGCATTCCACATTCGTAGAATTATAGATCTATGACATTTAAAATATTTGCAATTCGAAAGTTGTGTTTTTTTTTATCTAAACCTAAATCAATTTTTTTTAATGACAGATCTATGATATTAGGGTTATCGTTTGATGGATCTTTTAAAATCTGTCTATTTTACATCATTATGGGTCGCCATAAATTAGATCTATTTTATTATGATATGGTTTTTTTAGTTCGTTGATGTGAAATAACCTATGGATTAAAGATGAGATAAATTTTTGTAAAGATTGCATTTTTTGTGTTAAAAGAAAATTTTAATTTTTCTCTCTTTTGGTGAGTATTAATTGCGGCTAGGCCGCAATTTTTACCTAAAACCCTAACCTTATTTTTTTTGGACAATAAAATCCCGTGGGATATTTTTTTGGGAAGTTTTGTTGGACTAAATTTTATTTTTTAAATTTTGGTTGGACCAAAAAGATTTTTCGGATTTTGGTATGGAACCAACATTTTTTTTGGAATTTTGGTTTGGAATCAAATATTTTTTTGGATTTTTGGTTGGGGACCAAATTTTTTCTTTTGGATTTTTGGTTTGGAACCAAAAATATTTTTCTTGAGATATTGGTTTGGGAACAAATTTTTTGTTATTATGATAATGGGTCAATTATTTTTTTTAGCAAAAAAATAATTTCCGGAAATTTTCAGTTTTGGATATTATTATTTTCTTTTAAAAAGAAAAATTCAATTTTTAAAAAAATGCTTTTAAAAAAATTAGGGGGGGGGGGGGGCACTAGGCCCGAGCTGGGCTTGGGCCAGGCCTAAGCCCTTGGGTCAAGCTGGGCCTGGCTTGGTAGCTTGGGATGAGTCGATGGCTCGAGTCGGGCCGTGAGCCGGATCCATTTTTTTATTTTAAAAATAATTCTACAATAATCCCAGAAAATGCATAAAAATTCGAGAAAATCCAGAAAAATCCCAAAAAATTCAGAAAATTTCCAAAAATAATTAAGAAAATTGTTTTTTTTTTTTTGAGTTTTCCTATATTTGGGAAGTTTCCCACTCAAGTTTTGGGTTAGATAATGGTTTTGCTGTTAATTCTAGGAGTTATATTTTTTTTTCGAAAATTTTGTTTGCTCTCCAAAAATTTCAAATTTTTATTCTCGCATTATATCTTGGAGATTTGATGGGTGGTTGTTCCAGTGGGAGCGTCTGGAACGCGTATTAATTTAACAAATAAAATGAAAACGCTAATAAAACGGACAAGATTAGAGAGGATAGTTTAAATAAAAATAAAATTTGTTAGATTGATTGTTACATTTTGTGTTGTGCATGACATATTATATATACAAAGAAGCATACTGTATTAATCTGACAAATTTCAAGTGGGAGATTTTGAGAGGAGACTGTAATCTAGATTCAACTACCCAATTTACTTCATTTCTAGGAAATCTGTATTCCGTTATTCAATCATTTTAACTGATTTTTAAATTTTATACTTTTGAAGGATATGGTTGGGGCCGTGAGCCTTTTTCTCTTTTTTCGGAATGTAAAATATATTATTTCTGTTAAGATGGGTTGAAGACGAAGCATTCTTTGGAAAAAAAAACGATACTCCATTATATGCTGTAGTCTAAATGCATCCATAATAAAATCAAGATATCTCCAGTCTCATCAGGGGTGAGATGATAGATGAGGATAACAAAATAAAATAGAAACATTAGTTTAATATGACATGAACAATCTGAAAGACTTGGACACTACTGATGAGATGGCAGAGATGTAACAGGGCTATACGATGCGGCACCATCGAGGTGGCAGCAATGAAGCGGGGCTACACGATGCAATAACATCGAGATGCAGCGATTTTCGGAGGATTGGCACATTTAGGATCACTGTACGCGTTGGACATGATGAAGAGCGATATCATTAGTGGTCATATGTTTTATTGCCGAGCACTTGCAGTTTATATTGAGTGGTAGTTACAGGGTATTTACGTGCCAAGAGATAAGTTGTGCGATAATTACGGAGTAATTTATGTGACGTGGCAACATCATATTATTTCTTGGCGTGGCTTTATTTTCATATAAGAAGTCGAATCATGTAATGTGAATACACTTAAGAGTTATATCTTCATTGATCCAGGATTTGAAGAGTGCTGCTCCAATTAGACTGTAGAGCGACAGCAATAGACAGTTACATGTTTTCTACTCAATATATGAAATAGTTAGTTGTGCAGAAAGCGAATGTGTTGACGTTTGCTAGTACATTTGAGTAACTGAGGCTTAAGATTTAATCACCAGGGGCGATAGAATTAAGAGCGCTGCTGATATGTTGACGAGATCAACAGTGAGCAAGGGCGGGTATCCTAACACAAGAAGAGTTTAATCGAGTTACGAAAACAGGAATAAATCGCCAACAAATTAAGTGATTTAACGTGGAGAAATGTGCTGGAAATAATGGATATAATAAGTCCAATGTTTGACTGTAGGAATTTGAATCACTCCACTCATCAGGGTACTGAATGGAAATAGGTTTTCTTCTTGGAGCAGAAAAGTTTGTGGAGAAAATCATATGTCAAGGACATATGAATTTATTCTGCATCGGGGATGCAAATATCTATCCACAAATCATCTTTCCGTCGGCTACAGTTTCAGTCTCGGCTTAGAATATTTGGATAGCTTAATGGGACAATCTGTCATATGAATTCCTTATGATTTTGAGAATCGACCCTTCTATAAATGTCATGAGTGGTATGATAGATTAGGTTAATAGATAAATGAGATGACTTAACCACATGGGATGGATGAGTTGGTATTTGAGCCAAAAGTCAAACCATCTACTTGTGAGAGTTGTCTTGGAGGCAAAACTACCAGAGTAAAACCATTTGGATATCCATTGTTGATAATTCACTCTGATAGATACGGACTAATAAACGTGAAGACACATAGTGGAGTTTCCTAATTTAATACCTTCATTAATAATTACCCGATATGGCTATTGATTTCACACGGAACTAAACTATTGATTTGTATTAAATGTGGTATTAATGAAGTGAAGAGTCAGTTCATGCAAACAGGGTTTTGCGTGTTTCACGGAGCAGTTCTGGGAACTGTAATCAAACCATGAGTATTTATTTTAGCAGTTCAGGAAACTAAATAATGGAAAAAGAGTTGTCAGATAGAATATCGTAAACTCAGCAACAAAATGGTGTTGTAGAGAGGAAAATTAGGAAATCCTAGATATGATAAAGAACATGATGAAAATGGCTAATCTTACATATTGTTTGGGAGATACACTGTTGGTAGCGGGTTATATTCTTGGTCATGTATTTTCAAAAACAGTACAATCAACACCTTATGAGTAGTGAATGAATAAGAGACCTGGGAGGTCACTTGTGTCCATGAGTATGTGATAGGACCGTGACTAACATTTGGTCGTGCGAACTTGATTTTCTCGGAGAGGAAATAACGAATGATTTTCTCAGGGAGGAAATATCAAGCGATTTCCTCGGGGAGGAATTTTCTTGAAAGGCAGAAGCAGGTCAGGATTTGAGATTCTACGAGATTGAGGAGTCTTCTAATCGGTCAGCGGTGCAGAATGAATTAGTTTCTTCAGTGGCTGGCGACAGTGGGAGCGATATTTTCGCAGATGGATCGGAGCCAATCACGGATCCTAAAATAACTTGTAAATAATGCTGTGGATTAATATCCCAACGATATTTCGATATCAAAAGGGGACGTTGGAAACTCCGCATTGGTTGCGGAACCCAAATCATAGGAGGACGCTATTTATGGGCCTATTGCGAAGGAGTGAATAATGACAATGGAAGAGAAGTAAGAGTCAACGTTAAATGATCAAGTTTGAGATTTGATTATCCTATTGGACGTAAGACTATTGATGAGAACCGGGTTTTTCGAGATCTTGCGAAAGGAGGAGGATATTGTAGAGAGACACGAGGCACACTTGTTAGGGAAGGGATTCGCCTAACCTAGGTAGACAATGAATAGACACTTTTCATCCGGGGTGATGATTGCATTTATTTCACCTTCCTTACCAAATAGTTGCACATAAAGATCTTGAGCTAGTCCCGGGGACTTATATCGTATTGTCGATAGAGATTTGGATAAGGAGATTTGGAAGATCTGCTTATGGGTTTCAAAGCCAAGGGGACTCGAGTCGACTCAGAGAATTTATTTATGGCTTGAAACACTTATTCAAGCAGTTGTTAGTTCAATATCATCAATCAATATTGGATATTGGTTGACGATAATTGAATGCGACAACTGTCAGTTCAGAGATTTTGTTGTGAACAATATTGTAATGACCAAAAGTGGGTCGGAGAAAATGAATGCTACTTGGAGTGGCTGTGTTCTCGCTATAGAGGACACGTGGGATGTGTTAGGATGCTAGGAACCTCTAATAGGTTTTAAAGCATGGCGGAAACGGTAATTTTAAAAATCTAGAGAGCATTAGCATACCCAAACTAAGAATCAAACCAAACTACTAAATTTGCCACTAAACTAGTAAGCTAAAAATAAGAGTTGGCGGACTATAACCTTTGTAACGCGTTAGCCATCTCTTCTTTGACTCCGAGCAGTCTTCACGAAGCCTAGAATAAGCTTGCTCGATGATCTCTTCATCGAAGATGATCTATCCTGAGATAACTCCAACATAAGGTTTAGTTTCAAATTGATCTCATCAAAATAAATCAATCCATTAATTAAACTTGCTAGGAATAATTAGTAGGAGATGTAGAATAAATAACTCACTTAATTTTTCTCTTTTCTTTTCTATTCCTCACTTGAAGAAAAATCAAGAGGAGGAAGAAGAAGCATGAAGAAGATCATGAAGAAGCAGATAAGGTTCAATAAAAATTGAACTAAAAACAAAAATGAGTCATGAAAATAAAACACCTTATCAATTTTACAACCATCTTAAATTCATGACCCATTCTTATTCTTCCATATAATTCTCATACATCCATCTCATATGTATCAACATACATGAAACAATATTTATATCAAATATAAATATTAATTAAGAGAAGAAAACTCCTGCCACTTCCATACCCTCCGCATCGTCTGCAGGTTAGTATGAATAAATATAAAATATTTATTCATTTTACATATGCTCTATAGAATAAATATGAACTTCAGGGAAATTTAGCGTCAATATTTATTTTCTAGTTGGAGGGGATGCGTCCGCATCCGGGACCCCGGCTGTTCCTCACCGGAGGAACTATCGTCCTGCTCGTGCTGCTGCCCGGGCCCAGGCTCGTGCTTTAGTCACCGGAGGTATATATCACACTTCAATTTTTGTTTAATCTTGATTTCTTAATACAACTTTGTCTTAATATTGATTGTCTTGATATTTCTTGCAGACGCAGAGCCTCTCCATCCCCAGAGGGGGACTAGAGGCCCGAATCAGTCCCATAGGCTGAGGCCTGACAGAGCTAGGGGGAGGCAGCATTCCCCCTCTTTTTTACCCTTGAATATCGCTATACCGGTCCTCATGCCGAGAGGTTCGGCCGGTATATAGGGGACGAGAGCCGGCTCGTGAAGAACTATCCACTTCACGTTGGGTGGGGCGAGCAGCACCGGCGCTCATTCGCTCTCTTCTTTGATCAGGCTCGGGTACGTATTAATATATATTTTCATTTGATTTATCCAATATATTTATTAATAACACTTGCAATCTAATAATAATGTTTTTTTTGTATTTTCAGCCGGATTACGATTTTCAGCCTATACCCGACCCTGATCATCCTGGGAGGGTGCTCGACCTTCATGCTATGTACAATGGCCTGATGAAAAACATGCAGACCAAGGTCCGATACAACAGGAATGAGCTGAAGGCCGAATGATACTCCCTGTGGATGGCGACCCCCGAGGCAGAGAGAGCGTCCCTCCTATCTACTCCGGCGTTTGCGAGAGTCGACGTAGAGACATGGCCTCTATTGTGCGAATATTTCGACTCCCAACGCAAACAGGTATGTATTTTAAATGTAATTCATTATTTAGGATATAATTTATTTTTTTGTGTTCCTTAATTAGAAAACTAAATGTTAATGCGTTGTGCAGAAACAGGCCGCTCAGAATACAGAGAACAGGAAGTTGGCGAAGAGGGGTCGCCCCACTTACACAGGTGGCTCGAGGAATATTATTCGAGCCATGGAATTATCGGTAAATTACAATAGACCGACCTTTGTGATATTCTGCAATATTAAGAGTTATTTTCTAATATATCTAATATTAAGAGTTATTTTCTAATATTGCAGACAGCTCAGACCCTGGCGCAAGGTGGTACACCGAGCGTGTTGTCCGCATATCTTGCCGTCCATGGCACCTCGACAGATCCCGCCACGGGCGAGCTTCGATATCCCGACGTCGCTACCCAGGAGTATTGCGTAAGTGTTAATATTTATTCTACCCATATTTGAAATTTTAGTTTTGGAAGATTCAAATTTAAATTTTATACTTATACTTTACTGCTTAATGTGGGTGTAGGAGCGGGTGGTTGAGCAGGCTGAGGCCTCGGGGATCGATTTTACCGGACAGAGCGATCCGAGGCTGCTGACCCCAGTCCTGGACGCCGCACACGGAGGGCACCACAGAGGTTGGGAGAGAGGCCGGGGACTGGGCCCTAGCAGGGCCCATATGAGGTTGGACTCCACCCCGGCGGTTACTTCCTCCGTCTCCAGTGAACAACGTGTCCAGCAGGAACTGGAGAGCTTGAGGGCCACCGTTCAGGAGTTGAAGGAGGTGCTGGTACGTACACTACTTTATGGTAAAATATCATGTCATATTATAGATATCAACATATCCATAATTAGTACGTAGCCTGAGCTTATTTGGTTGTAGACTTAGGTTTGATTAATCATACATACATATCTAATTAAAATAAACTACGGTTTTCCAAACTAGATATCCAAATGGGGTTTCGAAATAACTTGATAATGATACGAATTCGAATAATACACAGTTCTTACATGCTTATTACACACGTTAGGTCCAGACGCGACAGGGTACATCGGCCGAGCCTCCACATGCATCTCCTTCGGCTGCGGCTCCACAAGCCACTACATCGGCTGCGGTTCCGCAGACAGCTCCTATAGCTCCACCGCCCGCTCAGACTCCAGCAGCCGCGGCTCCGCAAGCCACTACCTCGACGGCGGGTGCGCAGACCACATCGCCAGCTCCACAGCCCGCTCAGACTCCCGCACGCGCCGAATTGCATGGTTTATTGACCGAGGAGCAGGCGCGCCAGATTCTAGCGTTTATCAGAGGTGGAGCTGGACCGAGTTAGGGTATCTTTTTGATTCTTATTTTTTGAAACATGTATTTATTTATATGATACATATTGTACTACATTTTGAAACATTTTGGACGATATTGATATTGGTTTATATTTATATCTTATTCAGTTTTTTGGTTTCTTTTGTATATTATATGCGTAAGATGTGATTATGAATACTACGATATATGTTGTGTGATGATTAATTTTATAATTGATTGATGTATATATTATTGTGCACAGGGCGAGAAAAAATCAGGCAGCCCTTTTTAAAAAAAAACAGATAATATGTACCTACGGATTAATCCGTAGGTACATATGTTGCCCCTACGGAGTAGACTGTAGGGGCAAAATATCAGAATAACTGATATTTTTCCCTGATCTCAGTTTCAGGGGGTTGGGTGTGCCTCTATGGATATATTCGTAGGGGCAATTAAAAGTCCCTACGGCGTTATCCGTAGGGGCAAAATATCAGGATATCTGATATTTTGCCCCTACGGATATGTACCTACGCATATATCCGTAGGGGCTATTTCTTTGCCCTACGGATTCATCCGTAGGTACAAGTAATATATTTTAAAAAACCGTAAATAAAATAATTTTTTGCCCCTACGGACTACTCCGTAGGGGATACGGGACCTCCACATAAATCCGTAAGGGCAAGTTTTTGTCCGTAGGGGCAAGTTCAGGGCTTCAACTTGCACCTACGGCGTTTGCACCTACAGGGTAATTTTTTGCCCCTACGGATATATCCGTAGGGGCAGTGGTTTGCCCCTATGGATAAATCCGTAGGGGCAACCCTTATTTGTAGTAGTGATATGAGTGAGTACCCTATATATTCATATATAGGAGGCTAGGGTTTTATAGATATGAGACATATGAGAGATAATACATAGAGATTTTTTTTAGAGAGAAAAACTATAGTGTCATCGTCTCTTTCTTTATCATCTTCTACTTTGGATTGGCTTGCGGGGTGATCAAGTGGGGGATTCTTGTTTTCTACCAAAGTGTGGTTTCCCTCTGGCCATTGCTTGGAGGCGATAAAGATCAGACCTTCTACATGATGTGGGTGAGGAACGATCTAACCAATCGGATCAGGTATACTGTAAACATTTAAGGTAGATACGTGTATTTCCGTTGTGCATGATTGCTTATTATGTATCTACGTCAACTAAAGTATACAGTATCTGTATCCTAATTCACCTATATATATAGTAACACTTGTATCTGCTACATATCAAACTTTGGTCTTAGTTTTTTTTTACCAAGTGATGAGGCTTATAAGTGAGAATTCCCCAGATCACGACAAGTAGAAGATGACATGTCGTCCACGTAAGACCACTAGATTCCTGGGGAGCTACGGAGATGGAATAAGTATGAAACATTGAAGACTTTCCTTGGGACCTCATCCCCGAGGCTTTATCCGACCTTTTGGAGACCTCTCCAGAGTATCTTCCTTATGAGTCTAGCGACCAGCCAATAGCTCGCCCCTAAACAATCCTACAGCCGAACTTTCACAGCCTCCTTGCTCATCTCCGAGCTATCACAGAGAAGAGATTCCTTAGCTCACTTGCTCGTCTCTGAGCTATCCTGCATATGAGATTCCTCTGCATCCCTGTTTGGCCAGGAGCACAGAGCCCGAGCGGCTCTATAACGGCTCCGTGTATCTCGCCACGACGAGATCTCTGCCGCTCCACGTTCCGCATCCCATGCTAGCGTATTTCGCCATTAATGGGCATATCACTCCATTAATGGGCGTATCCTATCATCAACGTGAACATGACGCAGGTACGTAACGGACGGCGAGAATCTAGCATCGGCTAGCTCAATGCGACCGCTATATAAACCCATCTTCCAGACGACTCAGGTAGGTCGAACTGAATCCAACATGCCGCTATTCTACCTTAATATTCCTCGGCACTTACTTGATCTTTGGAGGGTCCTACGGTGGTTTCCCACCCCGGAACTTCCCTTGCAGGTAGCTCGGCATCAACAACATTCAGCAACCTATTGAGATCCACACATTCAATCCTTATACCCAATCTCAACCGTTCAGCCTGCTGGCAGCAGAATCAACAGAGGACAACATCTGAGAGAGATTTCGACTTCCGTCAGTTGGCACCTTCTATGGGAAACGAAGTAAGCTTCTCCACCCAAAAAGTTGATCTTGCTCCTTCAATTCAATGGTCAGCGATAATCGTGATGATCCCAACATGAGCCACCCCATTCTCCATAACGGAGGCGGGAGCGGTCCTACTCCCCCTCATAACGTCATCAATGCCTTATCTGCACAGATCGATAGGCTCACGGCGATGGTGGATGCGCTCGCCTATGTTCAAACGGCCAGCCATGCCTGCCAAACCGCAGTCCCCACCCCCAGAATGACGACGTACGCTGGAAGATGGAGGGGCATGTTCAAGCTCTCGACCTCGCTCATGCTCATTTTGATGTCACCGAACACCGGTGTGCCGATTCCGGCAGTCATGACCCGCATACAAGGAATGATTCCATGACTCGTTGTGCGCCGGACAGCTCAACACCTAGATCTCAAGGGAGACCAAGCTATCACTTCAACTCCCACCGTGCTTTCTCGTCCCCTGAAGAGATGTTGTTTGATCGCCTGATTCCAGGAAAGAACGGCGTCGCCACTCCCGTCGAGGCCATGCATATGGAGAATGTCGGGACTATCCACGAAGGGTCCACCCCAAAGATTTGAGGAACGAGATCGAGCGAAGCCGAAACTTCTCCATCACGTAAGCCCAGAGCAAAGATAGCAGGCACTCCGACTATGAAGAATTTTTGGGGGTACCAACAGCGAATCGAGGCCTTCGAAAAGAAAATTGAAGACATGCGACATGATGCTCGTTCGGTTGGCCGGGTGGCAAAGTATTCCGCTGATTCGCTTGTGAGGCCCTTTACAGAGCAATTACTAGCTGAGCAGGTCTCGTCCAGGAAAAACCCGTCCAAAATGGCCCTCTTCGATGGGAAGTCTGACCCGAAGGACCACTTGGACGCGTTTACGGCGTGCATGAGCTTCTAGGACAACTCAGATGCGGTTCAGTGCCGAGCTTTCCCCACCACCCTCATTCGGGCCGACCGGGATTGGTTCCGTAGGCTTGCGCTATGCTCGATCTCGACCTTTGATGAGCTGGCGACCCAATTCCTCAGTCATTTCATCAGTAACTGATGACAGAAAAGGACAGTCAACTATCTGTTCACCATCAAGAGCGGAGACAGAGAATCCTTCAAGGGATACGTCACCCGCTTCTATAATGCCCTCCTAGAAGTCCCTGAGCACCACGACGAAACGGTTATCACCGCCTTGAGGTTCGGTCTTAGGCACAAAGAGTGGCTCCGCTCTTTTGCATTAGTGCAACCTAAGACCATGGCCAAAGTAAAAGCATGGACCGAGCGAGAAATCCAATTCGAGTCGGAGGTGAACGCCAACCTATCCCGGGGCGACCTAACGGACCGAAAAAGACGGGACAGAGAGGAGAAAAAGAAGGTCGATCGTCCGAAGCCTTATTCTTCGAGGTTTCATGAGTATACTCCTCTGAACGTCTCCCAGACCGAGCTGCTAGAGGAGGCTAAGGACTAAAGGTTTTTTAAACTCCCTCCGGCTACTTAGAGGTTGGGTAAGCGACTCCACGTCCCGTACTGCGCCTACCATAGGTCGTAGGGCACCCGACCAAGAGCTGCAAACAACTCCATGACTATATTGAAAAACTGATTCGCTCTGGTCACCTGGCGAAATACCTGCAGGACAAGCGGCAGGCGGAGCGGGAGAAAACGGACTAACCCCCTCCCGGGGAGTTGACGATCGGGCAGATCATGGTCGTCTCGGTAGGTTCGGTTCCGGACAGCGGGGGGACTGCCACCTCCGGCCGGTTATGACCATGAGCGATCTGCCCCGCAAGAATTGTAAGAAGGATGATCCAATCACCTTCACCAATGAAGACTTTCATGACATATCACTCCCGCATAATGAACCCCTTGTGACAACAGCCCGGGTTAACCGATACGGGGTCCGGAGAAAATTGGTCGACTTAGGGAGCTTGGTGGATATCTTGTTTTACGATTGTTTCCAACGTATGGGATTAAATCCGTCCGACCTCCAACCGACCTCCCACGTTCTCTCTGGGTTCACCAACTATTCCTTCTTGGCCGAGGGATCGGTCACCCTCCTTCTCAACATCGGGGAAGCAGGAAAAACGCGAACTGTATTAGTGAACTTTCGCGTTGCCAAGATCCCGTCATCCTATGACATCCTCCTGGGACGCCCTACCTTAAATGCCTTATGAGCTCAGATCTTAACCTACCACCTCGCGCTCAAGTTCCCTTTGGACAACGGGGGGATAGGCCAGGGTTACGGAGACCAGCAAACCGCCAGGATCTGTCTCACCTTAACGTTTCTTGCAGAGGAACATGGAGACGATTTTGAAGACATGCATGACCCTCAGGGGTCTCTGGACACATGCGACGACCGAAAAGAAATTCAAGGGGCCCCGGTGGAAGCTTTAGTAGAAGTTCCTCTTATAGAAGGAGTTGACGGCCGGACTGTCCAGATCAGCTCTCTCTTGACAGGAGGCATTCGCGATGACCTGATCCAGTTCCTCCGGAACAACTCTGATGTGTTCGCTTGAACACCAGTAAACATGCCCGGGATTGACCCCAAAGTGATCTCCCATAAGCTCGGGGTCGACCTGAAAGCCCGGCCAATCCGACAAAAGAAAAGAAGTTTCGCGCCAATGAAACAAAAAGCGATAGAGGAGGAAGTGAACCGACTGCATGCGGCCGAATTCATCAGGAACCTGGACTACTCAGATTGGCTGGAAAATGTGGTTATGGTCAGGAAAGCAAATAAGAAATGGCGCATGTGCATCGATTTCACTAATCTAAATAAGGCCTACCGCAATGTCAACTACCCACGCCCTCAAATAAATCAGCTAGTAGACAACTCGGCCGGTCATGAATTACTACGCTTCATGGACGCCTTCTCCGGTTATAATCATATCCGAATGAACCCAGCTGATGAAGAGCTAACCGCCTTCACCATTGATCAGGAAGTCTACTTCTATAGGGTAATGCCCTTTGGACTCAAGAACGCCGGGGCTACGTACCAGCGACTGGTCAACAAGCTATTCAAACTACAAATCGTGAAAAACATAGAAGTCTACATCGACGACATGCTCGTAAAATCCTCCTCATCAACTGGGCACACTACAGACCTTAGGGAAACATTCAAAGTCCTATAGAAGTGCAAGATGAAGTTGAATCTGACTAAATGTGCGTTCGGCGTCAATTCATCACTGAAAACTGCATTTTAATACCGCTCATTCGTTATCTAATTTTTTTTTATATATCGGTACTATTAACCAGTGTCTGCTCAGTAATTACAGATTACAGGTATCCGTGAAAAAATACTAGAAATACATTTAAAATCACGGATATATCATTTGTAAGCCGACACTGCAACTGGAACTGGAAACCAACCGATATTCCAAGAGTTTCTTTGTGCAACATGCTTGTGTACACACTTTTTATCTAAATGGACCAATACAATACAAGTGTGTACACAAGACTTTTTAGCATGTGTGAACACAACTCTTGGAGCATGGACCATGGTAGGGGCAGCCATGATGCATGACACAAGTAGGCACATGGTGGCATAAGTGGCCATGAGAAGTGATGTGCATTAAATGTGCATTCAATGCAAAAGATTTTGTGTTGATGTGATTCATAGCTACAAGTTTCCCTCCAAGCCCTGAGTGCAACACAGAACTTTTTAGACCAAGCAAACAACATCAGAGTGATGTGGGGGACAACACAAGCCAACACAACAAAAATGAGACCCATAGCTCGGATTTGGGCCGAGATCATACCCCTTGTGGCCGGCCCCTTGCTCCCAAATGCTTCCAGACTTCTGTGGGCCCTCCCTTACTACCACCTCATCATGTTTTTATTGTTTGTTTATTTTTCTTTTCTGCCTATAAAAGCAGGCAGTGGGCAAGGGGTCAAGGGTCTGACTTGGTCCAAGTTTTGTTAAACATTCCATACACTTTGTATTCTCTTTTGTTTCTCTTTTCTTTAGTTCTTGTACATAGCTTTCCCTTGAGTTCATGCTCTTCTCTTGATCTTGCAACTTCTTTAGTGAGCTTGCAAGTTTAAGTTTAGGGTATTGATCTCAAGGTTGTATCTTGGACATAATAGAACTTTCATTTTGCACACTTGGGTTCCTAGTATTCTTGCTCTTTTTATTCTTTCTATTTTACATTCTTGCTATTTTCATTACTTGCAATTTATTATCATGCTCTTTTCTTACTTGCACTTTAAATTCCATGCACATTCTTTCTTGTAATGTCTTTTCTTTTCTTTATTCTTTTCTTTGTTTTTTCTTTTTGTGATGGTTTGTTAATATGGTGTTGTTAATATAATGTTTGTGAATATGTGTTGTTAGGAATAGAGAAAGATATTGTAAGTTAAGGTTTCGTTTCCCATTTCCTTTTCCCATATTTTTCCATTTAACTCCGTCCAAACGTTACGCAAGCGCTCCGTTAGGCACCCTACCCTACCAAGGTATCGGTGATCCCTAACCGCGACCGATTGTGTTCGGTTTGGCCGGAGGCGAAATCAAGAGAAAAGAACGGAAGGACAAGGGTCAATAAGCCGGATTCCACGAATACCGTGCTTAAATCCCCTAATCCACATTGTTGTCGATTGCTCTAGCTTCAATCGTTAAGTTCGGTTCAAAGGACTTGAATACGGAATCCATTAACTTACACTATCCTATCATTTCCTAACAACCTTTATACTTGCATATAACACATAGGTTAGATAACGAACTTTCTGCCCACGTGCATTAACTCGTGAGAACAAAAACGTAAAACGCTCCGTCTCCCTATGGATCGACCCGTGCCCATCACGGCTAGCTGCAAAGCGACACCGTCCTAATCGCGGTTAAACTTTAGAACTCTTAAAACTCGACACGCCAAAAGCGTGCGATCAACGTCACAAGCGGGAAATTCCTTGGGTTCATAGTTACCCAATGAGGAATTGAAGCGAACCCAGAGAAAATCATGGCTATCATCAACATGGCGATGCCCAAGAGCAATGTTGATATCATGCGACTCACTGGAAGGGTGGTTGGTTTGAGTCACTTTATGTCCAGATCCGGAGAAAAGTGCTTACCTTTTATTAGAGCCTTAAGGAAAATCCCCAGGTTCAAATGGTTCGAGAAGTGCCAAAACGCTTTTGAACAACTCAAAGCACACCTGGTGACCCCACCGCTTCTCACCCGACTGGTCGAGGGGGATGAGCTATTACTATATCTAGCCATCTCCGACCAAGCTGCCGGCTCGTTGCTCATTAGAGAATTCGAAGGTATACAGAAACCAGTCTACTACGTCAACCATATTTTCAAGGATGCAGAAATCAGATACCCAGCCATAGAAAAAATAGTCCTTGCGCTTGTTGTCACCTCTAGGAAACTACGACACTATTTCCAGGCACACACGATCCTCATCCTCACTGAACGGCCCTTATGGAATATCCTCACCTCCCCCGAATCGTCGGGCCGCTTAGAGAAATGAAGGTGGGAGTTATCCCAATTCGACATCAAATATCTACCCAGACAGGCTATCAAAGCACAGGCCTTAGCTGATTTCATAGCCGAATGCACTATTCCTACTAAGGAAGGAGCGGCAGCACAGGGCCCTAACCCGCGACCCTCAGTCAAGGAGGTGCTCGGCCCAATCCTGAATTGGGTACTCTATGTGGACGAATCCTCTACAGAGGAAGGGAGTGGGGCCGACCTAATCATCCACGGTCCGAATGAAGCGGAGATGGAGTACTCTCTGAGGCATAGTTTTATAGCGTCGAACAACGCAGCAGAATACGAAGCCTTATTGGCCAGGCTACGGATCGCCTCTGGAGTGGGGTAAAGACGATCAGGATACGCAGCGACTCCGCACTAGACGTCGGCCAAATGATTGGGCATTTCGAAGCCTGGAACCACTAATGATAAAGTATCTGGCGGAGGTAAGAAGGCTTCGGAGAAATTTCGACGATGTCCAAGTGGAGCAGATTCCAAAAAACTTGAACACTAAGGCCGACGCCATGAGCAAACTCGCCTATTCCTATTCAGCCAATCACAAAAGAAATATCCTCTTCGATGTCCTGCCGCGACCTAGCGTGGAAGATGAAGAGCCAACACTCTAAATCTACACGACTCTAGGGGATGTCTCGGATTGGGGAAAGCACATTGTAGAATTTCTAAAGGATGGAGTACTTCCAACACACCGAGTAGAGGCTCGCCGGCTTCGAGCAAAAGCTCGCCACTTCGTGTGGAGCAAAGGAAACCTGTACAAGAAGTCATACACTCAACCTTTGCACCGCTGCGTCAATCTCCACGAAGTAGACTACGTTTTACGAGAAATGCATGAAGGGGTCGGAAGGGCACATCAAGGGGCCCGCAGCCTGGTCCAAAAGACACTGATGTAAGGGTATGACTAGTCATAAATACACCAAGATGCCGGAAAGCTGGTTAGAAGATATAAGAATTGCCAACTTTAAGGCAGCATCCCTCAGCTTCCCACCACCGAACTTACGCCACTAAGCTCTCCTTGGCCATTAGCATGGTGGGGGGTGGATATGGTGGGCCAGCTCCCCACCGACACGGTTGGACACAAATGAAAGTCTACTCTGGCACCACCATGAGGTTTAAACGGGTATCAAGTATACAATTTTAAAAATTTCTAGATGCTAAGCTAGACTAACTAAGAATCAAATTAGAATATTAGGGTTAATTATGATGATATCAAAAAAACTAGCTAAGAGAAGGAGGTAACAACTTTTGTAGACCGTGTCCTTCTCTTCAAATGCTCCATGTAGTAGTCCACGCGACTCCACTAGGCTCCATTTGAAGTTGGATCAAGCTTCCTTTTCGATCTTCGTGCCGAAGATGATCCACCCGAAGCTTTTCTAATCCAAGCTAACTCTTCACTAAACTCTTTAGTGAAGTAAACACACTACACTTAATTGCTAATCAAGTGTAGGATGATGAAGTAGGGGTTTTGTTTGCTCACTAGGATTCTCACAAGCTCAGGGTTTGACAACTCATGTGAAGGATTGAGCTTGGAGGAGGTGAGGAGGAAGATGAAGAGAGCTAGAGAGCAAGGAGCTCAAGTGAGAAAAATGAACTTACTTATGTGAAGAAATGAAGAATGGCTCTTTTAACATAAACAAAATAATTGAAGCATCAATTTGTTTCAATAAACAAATTGAACCATGCTTCAATAGCGCATGAAAAAAAGAATAAACAAATCAAAAGTCATGCTTCACCCATTCTATAAAAAGTCTTCCAATTTCTACCTCATTTTCTATTTTCTAAAAACAGAAAATTAACCATGCTTCATTATATATATATATATATATATATATATATATATATAAAGATAAGCAAATTATTAGTGAGCAATAATATTAGTTAATATATAATTATATTAAATAAATATATATATATAATATTATTAAATCAACACTTCATTTAATAATCAGGTTATATCACATATAACCGACTAATTTCATTTATCTGTATATCACATTATCAAATCAACACTTGATTCAATAATCCGGTTATATCACATATAATCTAATCGATAACAAATAACCGCCAGATTAGAATACGGTATCACATACTCGTATTTAATCTGGCCCCCGCACATATCAGCATATGTGCCCTACTTCATTGCGTCTAAACTAGGAAACTTCTGTATGGGGCTCTAAAGACTCGTCAATATGCCAGCAGTAGGTAATGATGACATCAGTTACCCGTAAGCCGTCAGCGGTACTAGCAGGAGGTAACGGCTATGCAGGTATTGAGTGAATAGAAGATCAACAAGTAAGGTTGTCCAAACTTCCATGAAGCCTATAAGTAACACTTACCGTACAGTCCGGTCTCTTCGACTGATATGTCGCATTTTGAGTCTGGGAGTGGAATCGTCAGACACCAATAACTTGATAAGTCATGCTAATGTGTGGCCTATAACGGTATGAGAAACTACTGATAACTTTTACCAGAAAACTCATCAACAACCTTGGCCAGGGACTTCCTGTTATAGTCAATCGAGCATAGCGCAACATTAACTCCCTATACTAGGAGAGACGAAACCTCTCCTATCACTCATTGCTTCCATGTGACTCAGGACTGTACCTAAAATCCACCCGTTTGTATGACTCCTTTGAGCCGTGGTAGGGAGGAAATCAAATCATAGTAGGAACCACACAAGTCTCTATGACGATCTCGGGTCTACAGACTAACCTGTACCAGTGTCACCAGAGAACTGCTATCTGACGATAGGTATAGTACCATTTAGGAGTTCTCGGTAAGTCCTGTTCGGTGTACCCATTCTCTAATGAGCACCTGTGTACAATTTTTGATGTCAAACACCAATGGATATGGGATCAATCATCGCCCCCGACAGGGTCAAGAAACGTACACACTAGTCTATTCTGAAATATCGATGCCCTGTCTCTATACTCCCTCGACTAGGAACTGTTAAAGGATGTGCTTGTAGACTAAACAAGTCCGTATGATCTGCATCATAGTCTTGGTAGTCAAGCAAACATCCTAAGGGCTTTATCAACATGTATCAGAGAGACGGTATAATAATACAAGTGTACATGTTAAGATAAAGAGCAACCAGATAGCATACTATCATGTCGAGCAAGAAAGACCTCTATATATGTCCAAGTATCCACTATATCATACAATAATAGTCTCTAAGGCATACATATTCCTAACAATCTCCCACTTGCACTAAGGCCAGTTGTTGTAGTATCTCATACCCAACATCCCAAAAAGTCTCTCAAACCGCGTCTAAGGGAGGGCTTTCATGAGTGGATCCGCTACGTTGTCCTTCGTGTCAACTCTCCTGATCTCGATCTTCCATCGATCTACTATCTCCCGGATCAGGTGATACTGCCTAAGAATATGTCTAGATCACTGATGGGATCGGGGTTCCTTGGCCAAAGACACAACTCTATTGTTATCACAATACACAGGTATTGGATACTCAATGGTTGGAACCACACCAAGTTCAGCTATGAACTTCTTCATCCAGACGGCCTCTTTGGCAGCATCGTTGGCAATGATGTATTCAGCCTCCATTGTCGAGTCTGCTACAGTATCTTTCTTGGAACTCTTCCAACATACCGCCCCTCTATTGAGGGTGAAGACAAAACCCAAGACCGACTTACTGTCGTCCTTATCACTCTATAAACTCGAATCGGTAAAGGACTCCACCTGGAGTTCACCGTTACCATACACCAAAAACATATCTTTAGTCCTTCTCAAGTACTTAAGAATGTTCTTCACAGCTGTTCAGTGCTTTTCCCCAGGATCTGATTGATACCTACTCACTACACCTAGTGAGTAAGCTACATCCGGTCTGGTATATAACATCGCATACATGATAGACCCGACTGCCGAAGCATAGGGATCCCTTGCTTGCGAGCCCTCTCCAAATCAGTCTTGGGAGGCATCTCTTTGGAGATAGTGATTCCTGAACAAGCGGCTAAATTACAATGCTTAGAAACTTCCATACTAAACCTCTTTAATATGGTGTCAATATATCTGGATTGCGACAATCCCAACATTCTTTTAGATCTATCTCTATAGATCTTAATCCCCAGGATGTAGGAGGCATCACCTAGATCTTTCATGGAGAACTTATGTGATAAGAAGAGCTTGATCGAGTGTAGCATAGGAACATCGTTTCTTATCAAGAGTATGTCATCCACGTACAATACGAGGAAGGCAACCTTACTCTCTACAACCTTTTTGTATATACAAGGTTCATCTATGTTTTTGATGAAGTCAAACTCTTTGATAGCTTCATCAAAATAGATGTTCCAGCTCCGCGATACCTGCTTTAATCTGTAGATTGATTTAAACAGCTTGCACACGCTTCCATTGCTCCCACTGTCTACGAAGCCCTCTGGCTGTGTCATGTACACGCTCTCTTATAAATCACCATTTAGAAAAGCGGTCTTGACATCCATCTGCCAGATTTCGTAGTCATGGTATGCAGCAATGGCAAATAGGATCCTGCTGGATTTAAGTATAGCGACAGGAGAAAAGGTTTCATCATAGTCGACACCTGGTCATTGACGAAAACCTTTTGCTACAAGTCTAGATTTGAAAGTCTCAACTTTTCCATCTACACCAATTTTTTTCTTAAAGATCCACTTGCTCCCCATGGGTTTTACCCCTTCAGGAGCAACTTCCAAAGTCCATACTTTGTTGGTGTACATGGATTCCATCTCAGATCGCATAGCATCCAGCCATTTCACAGAGTCTCCACTTGTAATAGCGTGTTCGAAACTAGTTGGGTCATCATCTTCCATGATGCAATCCTCACTCCCACCGTCTATGAAAAAACCGTAGTATCTCTCAGGTGGATGAGGAACCCTACTAGATCTGCGGAGTGACTGGGGTTCTTCAGGGACTATTGAATCCTCCGGTTCTACCAAATTGTCAGTTATAGTTTGTGTAGCTGGAACTTCTTCCAGTTCAACCTCATTGCCACTAATTTCTTTCACAAGAAATTCCTTTTCTAAAAAGGTGGCATATTGAGAAACAAACACCTTTTGTTTCTCAGTGTGGTAGAAAATATATTCATATGAATCTATTGGATATCCTACAAACTTGCACAAAACAGACCTTGTCTCGAGCTTGTCCGGATTCTGCTTTTTAACATAGGCCGGACAACCCCATATCTTAACTCGTTTAAGAGATGGTCTCTTCCCATTCCATATCTCATATAGAGTGGTAGGCATGGATTTGGTCGGAACCCTATTCAATAGGTATGCAGCCGTCTCAAGTGCATATCCCCAAAAGGAAATAGGTAACTCGATAGTATTCATCATAGAGAGCACCATATCTATTAGGGTGCGCTTCCTCCGCTCAGATACTCCATTATGCTGTGGTATATACGAAGGAGTAATCTGAGAGAGAATCTCATTCTCTTTAGTATTCTTTGAATTCCGTGCTCAAGTATTCTCCTCCTCGATCAGATCGTAGGACTTTAATACTTTTACCCGTCTGGTTCTCAACTTCGTACCTATATTTCTTGAATTTCTTAAAAGATTCAGATTTTTGTTTCATCAAAAACACATGTCCGTATCTTGAGAGATCATTGGTGAATGTAATAAAGTACGAGGAACCATTCCTAGCATGTATAGACATAGGACCGCATACATCACTATGTATTAGTCCCAAGAGTTCAGTAGCTCATTCTCCATGTCCAATAAACGGAGTTTTGGTCATTTTGCCTTTGAGACATGACTGGCAAGTTTCATAAGATGTAAATTTAAACTGATTCAAATATGCATCTTTATGTAACTTAGCTAGTCTTGTCGCATTGATATGACCTAGTCTACAATGTCACAAGAAGGTTTCGTTCATTTCTGAACTTTTCCTCTTGTGTGTGTTCTATACGTTTAGAACTGTCATTTGATTTAGAACGTATATACCATTACATAACGTAGCAAACCCAATCAACATTTCATTTAGCAAAATGTTCATAACATTATCCTCCAATACAAAATTATATCCTTCTTTATCCAATAAAGAAACTGATATAATATTGCACATCATATTTGGTACGTAATAACAGTCATTCAAAATCAACGTGTTACCATTTGGTAATACAAGATGATATACGCCAACTGCTCTGGCTACAACAATTGCTCCATTCCCTACTTTTAGAGACATATCACTTTTTCCCAGTTCTCTACCTCTCTTTAGCCCATGTAACAAATTACATACGTGGGATCCTGATCATGTATCCAATACCCAGGACGTAGAGCAAACTGAAAAACAATTCTCGGTTACGAACACACCTGAAGATAATGTATCAACATGCTTTTTCTTCGATCGAGTTGCGTGAGAATCCTGATATTCCCCTATTCCTTACTCAGACTTATGACAATCATAAGAAAATGCAGAACCAACATTCCCCAGCTCAGTATAATAAGCGGGTTCGGTAAATATATCCATATTATTATCTTGATTAAGGCGTGTCATTAGTCGCTACCTGGAGAGAGAGAGGGAGAGAAGGAAACGCTTTAGCGTGCGCTCTTTGCAAGATTAGATTGGTTATTATTTTATCTAATCAGGATGACTCCCACTGTTTTTATCAAATCTTCCTTCATACCATAAAAGGTAAAATTAGCCGGGATTAATTACACACTACAAGTTTGCCAATCGGTCAGGCAGGCAGGTATTGGTACTCCGAGAGAGTCTCCTCATGCTTTCGCATGGAACTAATTAAATAACCTCATTTCAGCAAGGGCATCACTCCGTTAACACCTTTCTTAGACACCTAATAGATCGGCTAATTGTAAAGTGGAAAACTCTCCCGAGAGTAACACTTACTCGCAGTGGGTATCGGGATCCAACTATCTCATAGAAGATATGTAATCTCATTGCAAATTTCAACACTTGAAATTCCAATATCTGTTATTACCCCTAGCAATTTATGACCTTAACTATGGTCAACAAATCATAAGTGCTAGTCAAGTTCAACCCATCATTTTGTGATTGAATTAAATCTACCCGTACGACTCTTAACTATGGTCAACAAAGCTGTACGATTACCCTAATCCAATCACATCACATACGGCAGATAAGCACTAATCAGCTACCGTACACTACTCCTTGACAGAGGCCAACAAAAACAACATGAATACTAATACTTTTCTTAAATGACGGAGGGCTACGGCTGGTTTTGATGAAAACCTTTAACGTAATGAACTTGATATTGTTGTAGAATCTGGTGATTTGAAAAGAAGTGTTTTTTTGTAGTTTTTGCTAGTTTTGCTAAAGAGGTCACTCCCAGTGAAGGGATCTCAGCTCTTTCCTCATCGAATGAGGTGCTGGATATTCATCAAGGAATACAACTATGCAAAGAAAGAACTAGAGAAGCTATAAAAACAAAACCGAGTGGGTTGTAGCATTTGCCAGTTTTACTAAAGAGGTCACTCCCGGTGAAGGGATCTCGGTTCTTTCCTCATCGAATGAGGTGAAGGGATTTCGGTTCTTTTCTTTTCATTAATCTCATTAATGAAGTCACATCATTTATGTCTCCCTAAACATCACAGAAAAGAACCGAAAATAGAACGTACGCTTATGCCATCCATATTCGCCACGGGGCCCCGTCATGTACCGTTAGGTTACTTAACTAACGGCAGAGCGGGGTCTGGACTAGCGCGGGTGCAAAATATAAGCAGCGTTTATTATATATATTATATATATAGCATTCGTCTCACGCGGTTATATAATCACATCACAGCACCAAACAGTAGAGGTCAACATATGAAATATTAGATATACTAGGAGGTCCGTATTGTAAATTAAGCCAATAATGAAAAACACGGATTCCGCGGTCGTGATGAATAGCCAAACCCATATCCCTAGACCCCTACAAGAGCGGCAAGCAACCCTACTAATTCTAGAGTTAGGAGACCCGGTCTAAACTCCTCGAGATGGTCTCCTACTGGACTCTAGAACCCGGTTACTTGTGCTTCCCGACTTGGGTCTATCCTAATGCGGAAAAATAAATAATATACATCAATGGTGACATCATCCTCAACCCGGAAGTGTCCCAATAAAAGAATATTACATATATTTTTACATGAATGAAAATTGAAAAACTCTCATCTCACATAAAAAAAAACCCGGCTATTCAATCACGACGATCCAATATAACATATCTTAGCAACACATAACATTACATGTCATCAACGTAAGTAAATATGCATATCCCAAGTTCTGTTGACATATATCAACGAGATTTAGGATACACTACATATTACACTTACGATCGCAGAAAAGAAATGAAAAACTAAAATAATTAGAATCCACATAAACCTTAGACATCATAAACCCGGAATATCTCATATTCCGAATTTCATGCCTAACATATAAACCCTGCATTTTAGTCTTAAACCAAAAACACTTTTCAATAAGCAGTCGGATAATTCAATAAGATTCCCGACTAAGTGATCGCGTACAATATGTGATTGCGGCGGAGTTTTGATCTGAATCGAAACTCTGTGGCAATCGATTAACCGAGACTAAAATACTAGATTTATATAACACTAACTAGTTTTCACAAAACTAATTATTGTGGATTCCAAATATTGTCTCACATATCATCACAATCTATACGACACTAAATATTTCGATCGATTTCTCAAACACCCACAAATTCCAGAGACCTCAACAACTTGAGTCGCATTAAAAACATCTAGAAAGTGCCAAATATTAAAGTGGAGCAGCAGAAGAAAACAAAATCCCAAAACATCCTAAAAGTGCGGCGGAACCGCGGCCAAACAAGGGTTTGGGCCGCGGTTCCGCGGCGCTTTGTAGGAGTTAGGGGTTCAAATTTCTTGGGGCTCCATTAAAAATCCTGCACAATTTTCTGCATATTTTTAATCACTAAAATTTCAACTTTTTGAAAAACGGACAGAAACTTGAGAAAATTAGGCTTCGAAAATTCGATCGAACACTTTAACATCGTAAAGACCTTCCCTAATATTCTAGCCTGGCTCTGATACTATGAAAGTCTACCCCAGCACCTCCATGAGGTTTAAATGGGCATCAAGCAAGCAATTTAAAAAATTTCTAGGTGCTAAGCTAAACTAACTAAGGATCAAACTAGAATATTAGGGTTAACTATGATGATATCACAAAAAAATAGCTAAGAGAAGGAGGTAACAAGCTTTGTAGACCGTGTCCTTCTCTTCAAATGCTCCATGTAGTAGTCCACGCGACTCTACTAGGCTCCACTTGAAGTTGGATCGAGCTTCCTTTGCTATCTTCGTGCCGAAGATGATCCACTCAAAACTCTGCTAATCCAAGCTACCTCTTCACTAAACTCTTTAGTGAAGTAAACACACTACACTTAATTGCTAATCATATGTAGGATGATAAAGTAAGGGTTTTGTTTGCTCACTAGGGTTCTCACAAGCTCAAGGTTTCACAACTCATGTGAGAGATTGAGCTTGGAGGAGGTGAGGAGGAAGATGAAGAGAGCTAGAGAACAAGGAGCTTAAGTGAGAAAAATGAACTTACTTATGTGAAGAAATGAAGAATGTCTCTTTTAACATAAACACAATAATTGAAGCATCAATTTGTTTCAATAAACAAATTGAACCATGCTTCAATAGTGCATGAAAAAAAATAAACAAATCAAAAGCCATGCTTCACCCATTCCATGAAAAATCTCCCCATTTTCCACCTCATTTTCTATTTTCAAAAGATAGAAAATTAACTATGCTTCATATATATATATATATATATATATATATATATATATATATATCACATATATTAATATGTATATAAAGATAAGCAAATTATTAGTAAGCAATAATATTAGTAATATATAATTATATCAAATATAAATATATATCATATTATTAAATCAACACTTGATTTAATAATCCATTTATATCACATATAACCGACTAATATCATTTATCTGTATTTCACATTATCAATCAACACTTGATTCAATAATCCGGTTATATCACATATAATCAACCGATAACAAATAACTACCGGATTAGATTACGGTATCACATACTCGTATTTAATCTGGCCCCCACACATATCAGCATATGTGCCCTACTTCATTTTGCCTAAACTAAGAAACTTCTGTGTGGGACTCTAAATACTCGTCAATATGCCAGCAGTAGATAATGATCACATCAGTTACCCACAAGCCGTCAACGGTACTAACTGGACGTAACGGCTACCCAGGTATTGAGCGAATAGAAGATCAACAAGCGATCTTGTCTAAACTCCCATGAAGCCTATAAGTAACACTTACCGTACAGTCCGGCCTCTTTGTCTGATATGTTGCATATCGAGTCTGGGGGTGGAATCGTCAGACCCCCAATAACATGATAAGTCATGCCGATGTGTGGCCTATAACGGTACGAGAAACTACTGATAACTCTTACCAGTAAATCTCATCAACAGCTCTGGCCAGGGACTTCCTGTTATACACAATCGGGCATAGCGCAACATCAACTCCCTATACCGGGAGAGACGAAACCCCTCCTATCGCTCATTGTCTCTATGTGACTCGGGACTATACCCAAAATCCACCTGTTTGCACGACTCCTTTGAGCCATAGTAGGGAGGAAATCAAAGCACAACGGAAATCACACATGTCTCTATGACGATCTCGAGTCTACAGACTAATCTTTACCAGTGTCACCAGAGAACTGCTATCTGACGATAGGTATAGTACCATCTAGAAGTTCTCGGCGGGTCCTGTTCGGTGTACACATTCTCTAATGAGCACTTATATACAATCTTTGATGTCAAACACCAATGGATATGGGATCAACCATCGCCCCCTACATAGTCAAGAAACGTACACACTAGTCTACTCTGGAATGTCGATGCCCTGTCTCGATACTTCCTCGACTAGGAACTGTTAAAGGATGTGCTTGTAGACTACTCAAGTTCTAGTATTATGATCTGCATCATAGTCCTGGTAGTCAAGCAAGTATCCTAAGGGCTTTATCAACATGTATCAGAGAGACAGTATGATAATACAAGTGTACATGTTATGATGAAGAGCAACCATATAGCATACTATCATGTCGAGCAAGAAAGTACTTTATATATATGTCCAAGCATCCATTATATCATACAATAATGGCCTCTAGGGCATACATATTCCTAACAAAAAATGCATCGTTATCGCTGTAGACTACTTTACAAAATCGATAGAAGCCGTGCTGATCAGAAAACCAGACGCCACCTCTACGATAAAATTCCTGCAGAATAATATAATCTCTCGATTCGGGATCTCGAGGTGCATCGTCACCGACCATGAAACCAACTTCGAAAATGACAAAGTCAGAGAATTCTGCAATGACCATCACATATTGATGAAGTTCTCCATGATCGCATATCCCCAATGCAACCGGTAAGTCGAAATAGCGAACCGGGGCATTATCCGTGACCTTAGAGCCCGCCTGGAGGGAAGACAAGACAGCTGGGTAGAGGAACCGCCTTGGGTACTGTAGGCGCTGCGGACGTCAAGAAAAACACTCACAGGAGAAACCCCATTTAGCCTCTTCTACGGTACCGAGGCAATGGTCCACGCAGAAATTGGATTGCCCAGTTATCGGGTCGAGCACTTCGACAACGAGGCTAACACCTTGGCACTACGAAGCAACCTAGACATCTTAAAAAGAGATCGGACACAAATCAGGATGGCCATCTATCAGCAGTAGACCGTCCGGTACTACAATGCTTGGGTTAAATGTCGAGCTTTCAAGACTGGAGACTTGGTCTTATGACGAAACGAATTCATGGACCAATGGAAGCTGCATAAGTTCTCCCTGAAGTGGGATGAGCCATTCCTCGTGACAGAGGCATTACCCAGTGGAGCATACCGTCTCTAAGACTCCAGAGGGCGTGATTTTCCTCGGCCATATAACGCTGAAAAGCTCAAATTATACAGATAAACTTGTACCACTTTTCAAATAATACAATTCCCTTTCATATCGACTAAAATTTCCAAGCTGAGCTCTCACACGAGTAGACTCCTGCACCGACCTAGGGCTCTAACTCTTCCTTCCTTTCATCGGCATCAAAGTAAGGGGTTAGGAGAAAGTACAGGTCGGTCAACGCAAAAAAAGGGGGGAGAAAGATAATACTCCGTAATCACGAGCAAAGTGAGGACTTTTGGCCAAAAGAAAATTTATTGAGAATTTATTCAGAGGTATTCTTGGCTCATCGGCCTTATAAAGAAAAAAAACTCATGACCCCTAAACTATTACAACAAAGGGGAAGTGGGTTAAGAAAACATTAACGATGATACTCGGAAGAGAGCTCCTCCAGCTGAGCCCATGCAAGTGAGACCCGACGTTCCCTGTCGTGTGGATAAAATGTGCAATGAAACCTAGACCCCTACGAGTGCGGCAAGTTACCCGCCAAAACCAGAAGTGAGGCAGCCCCCTTCAGCAACGTGAATGGACCACCCAGTACTTCACGGAATCCGGTAACTTGAGCACCCCTCCTGGGTCACCTATACCCCCTACGAGTGCGGCGAATAGCCCGCCAATTCTAGAGTAAGGTCCCCTCCGTCCCAACGCCATGAGATGCGGACCCGTTGCCCTCTAGAATCCGGCTATTCGTACACCCCACCGCGGGGTAATCCTAGTACAGAAAAGAAAATAATATACAAGGGTGACATCGACCTCAGCCCGGTCATGCCCCAAAAGAATAATATACAAACTGGCAGTGACGGCAGTCCACATGTCGGACGCTCGCCCGGCAATATCAAATGTACAAATGAAATTAAACTGTACTAATATTGCACCATAGCTATCCACCACGACGATCCAACCAACATCACAGCACAACACAGAACATCAACATGAATGTCACGTTCTCAAACCCATCTAAAAGACATATAGCAATTAGACGAGTTTACCGATCAAATGATATTCACGGTCGCAGATAGTAATATAAGTACTGATAAACACACACTTAAAATATCGATCGACTAAGTTCCAAATTGGCCCCAATAGCAAAACAACACTTCACTGAAACCTGGGCCAAAACAGAATATGTCAAAAATCACAATTCCAAGTCAGAATGCTACAGTGAAAATTTGAAGGCCTGTCGCCAATAAATAGCCGCGGAACCGCCGCCAAAAGGGGGTTAGTGCGGCGTATCCGCGGCACTTTAGTGGCATCACGGGCTCAAATTTTTTGTGTAGCCTTATATTTACCTGCACGGATTTTTAAGATGCCTGAAATAATTTTTTGACCACTTTTAAAAATCGACAGCAAACAGAAAATAGAAAACGTGATTTTGGCAATTTCCGTCAATCGATCTTTTAAGCACTTTTAAACAAGCTAGTAAGGGGTTTAAAGGGTGGCTCTGATACCATGTTGGGTTCCGGCAGCGCCCCGGCCGTCGAAACGCGGCCAAAATGCGGAACAAAAAATTTCTAAACCGGCGCTACTGCTACCCGATTTTTGGATCGACCTTAAACCCTATTCTAGCGAGCTAACTAAGAGTTAGAAAGATTATACCGAGATGATCCGAGTCCTTCGGTCTTCATTCCAAGCTCCTAGTGATCCTCTGACGAAGTTTGGTTGCCGGTCTTCCTCCATCTCCGATGATCCACTTGAGGGAAACGGCGCAAACTCCAGCCTCGACAAACGAGGCAACCGACGCTCCAAAGTCGCTAGCGATGGAGAGTGGGGGTGTATGAAAGTGTCACTACCATTTTCTCTCAAAATATTTTGCTCAATGAGCAAGCATAGAAGATGAGGAGATGATGATCAAAACATGAGCTTAATGGCTAAGTGTTTTTGTGTGTGTGAGATTGAGAGAGAGAGGAGGCCAAAAATGTGTCATGTAAATTTTTTGCCAAATGAAAAGAACCCCACTCCTAAAGTGGCCAGCCCCTCCCCCTTCTCCCATTCCCAAAAAAACATTTCCAATTAACCATTAAACAAATACACAAACCATACCTAGGTCCATGCTTTGACCCATACCTCCTTTCCACCTCATTTCCACATGATTTTCAATAAAGAAAATCATTAATGAGGTGGCACCTTCTAGAAGCTATTCCGTATAAAATACGGAATACTTCCGGTACATGTATCAAAATACATATACACGTATTCGTACAAAAATACGAATGGCCGAGAGAGAAAATAAATAGCGAACAATAATACTAGAATACATATATATAAATACATATGTAAATTATTAAATCAAAATCTGATTTAATAATCTGGCTTAATCCTAAGCCGCTAGTATTACCAACCGTCTGATTAAAGTCTGCGCAGCATGCACATATTTAATCGGACACCTGTATGTTTCAACATACGCCATGTACACCATATCGTCTGAACCGTGAAAACCCTCTGTGTGGGACTCTAAAGACTCGTCAATACGCTGGCAGTGGGTTTAACCACAAGCACGTCAGCGGCACTAGCTGTACGTAACGGCTACCCAGGTATTGAGCGAAAGGGAGGCCGACGAGCAAACTCATGCAGAACCCCTACTGAGCCTGACAGTGACAATATCCGTACAGTCCGGTCTGTTCGTCTATGAGTATCGCATATCGAGTCTAAGGGGGTGGATAAAGTCAGACCCCTAACAATGTGACATTTAGTGTCGGTATGAAACCCATCACCACCTGAGAAACTATCGATCCTGGATCGATAATTCTCATCCACCGTGGCCACGGATTTATGGTGATGGCCTTCCGTACACAACGCGACATCAACCCCCAATACCGGGAGAGACGAATCCCCGACGATCCGATCACTGCCTCCATTTGGCTCGGGACTGTACCCAACTAAAACCAATTTGCACAACTCCTTTGAGCCGTGGTAAGGTAGTAATCAAAGCACGGTGTGAACTCACACGAGACAAATGACGATCTCAGGCCGACAGACTAACCTGTACACATGTCACCTGAGAACTGCTATCTGACAATAGGTATAATACCAACTAGAAGGTTCCCGGCGAGTCCGTCCAGTGTACTCATAACCCAATGAACACCTGTATACTATCTTAGGTGAACAAACTAACACCAATGGCTTGTGAGACCTGGCTACCGCCCCTTATCGGGGTCTCGATCAGTATACACTAGTCTACACTGGAGTACCGATGCCCGGTCTTGATACTTCTACGACTAGGGACATTTAAGGATGTGCTTATAGACCCCCAGCTCCCACGTATGTGATCGCCATCACAATGCTGGTAGTCAAGAAAGAATCTTATGGGCTCTATCAACATGTACATGATGATAAAGACAAACCAGATAGCATACTATCATCTTGAGTAAAACTGTTTTATCAGTATAGGTCCTCACTCAATTATCATAATCACAAGTCCGCGACTATGATAATTGCCTTGAGGGCACTATAGCCAACAATCTCCCACTTGCACTTAAGGCCATTTATTGCGATGTCGCATACTCACAGCCCGTGTGATACCAAACACCCAACTTCTGTACTAATCAGTTTCGCAAAGCCTGTTTGCGAAAATGATTGCGTTCGAGAAATAGCCTCAGTGAGTGGATCCGCTCCAATGTTTCTTTCTGTATCTCTCTTAATCTCAACTTCGCGGAGAAAACCATCTCCCGAAATGAGCAATACTTGTCTTAGAATTTGTCTGGATATCTGATGGGACCCAGTTCATAAATGAACTCCAAATCCAGCAAACTACTTAGACTGTATCGTCCACTGAGTTTAATCAGTATCCTAAGCCATGCCTTTCCTCAGTATCCGCTTGGACCACATGTCCAACATACTGTCCCTTAAAATAGGGGACAACTATAACTCTGACAGTCACTCTATCATCCAGGTCATCTTGGAAGCTTGAAATGATAACTGTCTCCTGAAGGAGGCTGCCGTTACCATATCCCAAGAACATTCACTTACGTTCATAAACTGCTTCCCAATGTTTCTCCAGGATTGGATTAATATATGTTTATTGCAGCCAGTGCAAAAACAATATCTGGTGTGGTACTCGACATTTCATGATTAACTCAATTGCCTAAGCAAGTGATATGCTAATCATGTAGAACCCTCTCCCTTTTAGTCTGTAAGACACCTTTAGAGAGGTTGAATCCATCACCTGCAGGTAGACCACCATGCCAGGAGTCGTCCATTTAATATCAAAGTACCCAGATTAGGATACTTCCTAAATCTAGATCTAAAGCCATAGATCTAGTAACCAGAAAACCTGATATTATATCCATATCCTATGTGGAGAAACAACTGTGTGACAACCAAAGTACAACCGATCGTAGTATAGGAATATCTCTTCCTATCAAGTGCATGTCATTCCAATACCTGGACATCACTCTCTACTACCTTCTTACCAGATTCATCTCCCATTCTGATGAGGTCATAGACCTTTCACTGTCACATCAAAAATAGATGATCTATTTCCGCTATACCTGCTTTAGTCTATAAATAGACATAAGCTACTTGCCTACTATGCTTCCGCTGCTCCCACTGACTACAACAACCCTCTGGCAGAGTCATATATACGTACACTTCTAAAGCTAGTTTAGAACGACGCTATACTCATCCTCCTACCAGGTCTTATAGTCTAGAACAACAGTAATGGCAAGTCTGGGTAAACAAGAACCTCCCTGTCACCGTCCCTGAGAAGACCGAAGTACCTCTTGGGTGCCTGAGGTTACCCACCAAAAACTGCGGAGTGGCTAATGGAACATCAAATCCAATTGAATCCTTAGGTTCTATTAAATTTCCAGTAATCGTTTGTGGTTCTGAAATAACTTTCAGTTCTACCATACTCCCACTTGTGTTTTCTGAAAAAGTCCATTTTACTAAAACTGTGGCGAGTCAAGAACAATATAAAGATTGATCTTCCTGATGGTAGAAAGTTAACCCTCGTCAAAGCCCGGGATACCTACAAACAGCCATTACTGAAACGCGCCTTGAGTTTATCCGGATTCTGGTTTTAAGCATCAGCCGGATAACTCCCTATAACATTGTTAAGATATAAATTGATTCTATATAAATCTAATATAGAAACAAAAGCACTAATTTAATTTGAACCAGATTCAAAATCATGCAGCTGTCTCCAGTGCATATCAATCAAATGGAAAGAGAACAATCAGCATTACACATCTAAGAGTGCATCCATATATGAGTAACCCAATAGAGAAGCAAGTTCTCAAAACCATTACTATTAACTGAATACCAAACACAAGTATCTACATCTTCGACTTCCTCGAAGAATCCTGATACTTACAACAAATAGTTCTCTACTTTATTCTTATACCTATAACTTCTTAATATCTGGACCTTGCATTTCAACGAAATACATGTCCAGAACTGGAGAAGTCATAAGTAAACACAATATAGTACGAGTACTCACCCCTTTGTCCTAATGGACACTGGACAACATACAATACTTTGTATACGTCCCCTGAGTTCAACAACTCAAACCCTGTGCGTCATACGTTGAAAAACTGTAGTATGGTTAAGAAGAATTACACCGCTGTTGAATATACCTTACCTAATCACCAACCGATATAGGTAAATGTCATAGACATAATATCAAAAAGATATATCTCACTTTATAAAAATAAATGTATAGATATATCAGTTTGAAATTGGTGCATAACAACGGATATTCAAATCCATATATTTGCCATCCGGCAAAATCCAGATGATTTCCTTAAATATCACCAATTACAACGAATTCCGATATAATGAGGATCTAATCACCCAATTCCCAATATCTTACTCCCACTCACCATCTGTAATAACATGCAGATGTGAGAAACTGATCTGGTAAATACATACGCTGGAGTTAAATTCCAACTGGGAAAACAGTTATCAATTAACATCGCACAGTGAAACTGAAACATGAAAATGTTTCGAAGGGGTTTACTGGTATTCCTAGTAACGCCTCTTCCACTATCCTGATTCACGACAGTAACCATATACTTGCCTGCCCTCTCTGCAATCCCTTTATTATGTCTTTACTTATTACCTTCTATACACCTCTTTTACGCTAATTGGTTTTCTTCATTCCCTACCTTTCGGCACCAGCCTAAGGTTTGGAAGAAGATTATCCAATAAGCGTAATAGGTGTACTCTCCTAATCCTAGGAGCCCTCGCAAACTGAGAGAAGGTAAAGAGAAAAGACATCTGAATAATCCTATCCAATTTCTCTTGAACCGGAAACCATCCCCGAATCTGGAACGAATTCCTTCGAGTTCGTATGTAACTATACGATGGCATATCCAATGGAATTGGATATCCGTAGTGATACAGAGTGTTCTAGAGAAAATCAAAGTGGATGTAGGAATGGCAGCGGTGCACACGGTCTTTGTCGTGAATGATGGTGATCGCAATTTCCTTTGCCATTATTCTTATCCCTTTATATGTCTTTACTTGTTACCTTCTGTACACCACAGTTAAGATTGTTGGTTTTCTTCCTTCCCTACCGTTCGGCACCTGCCTATGGTTTGGAGGAAAACTATCCAATAAGCTCAATAGGTGTACTATCTCCTAATCCTAAGAGCCCTCACAACCTGAGAGAAGGTAAAGAGAAAAGACAACCGAATAATCCTATTCATTCTCTCCAGAACCAGAATTCATCCTCGAAAAAATTCCTTCGAGTTCGTATGTAACTATACGATGGATTTATCCAATGGAAGTGTATATTCGTAATAACACGGGGTGTTCTGAAGAAATGCAAAGGTGATATAGAAGTGGCATTGATGTATGCGATATCATGACATTCCAAAAGTCAAAGTGTTTTAAGAAGGTTCGTTCAACTTGGTTAAATGAGTTTTAGTCAAAGGTCGGGTCATAGTTGTAGCCAGAGAGAAAGAAAGAAGAAACACTCAGCGTGCACTCTAACCTGGATCAGAATGGTTAATCAATTTATCTAATCTGGATGGTCCCACTATTTTCTCAAATTCTCCTCCAAACCCAAAAGGAGAATTAGTCAGAATCAACCGAGGAGTAATCCTACTCATCAGTGGGAATCGGGATCCAACTATCATCGCATGATAACTTGATGGAAGCCACTCAAGTCACCACACTCCAGAAGGTATGCGCAAACTTGGCAAGTTTCCTGTATGTTTGAAACTCCCGATATGATTTTTACCCCTAGGACCCAAGTGACCTTGACTAAAGATCAAAATGTCAAAAGGTCCTAATCAAGTTCTACCCATCATTATCTTGACTGCATTAGACCTACCCGTACGAGCCTTGACTAAAGATCAAAATGATCGTACGACTGTCCTAACCAATCGCATTATCTCTGCAATCGAAAAGCACTACATAGCTACCGAACACTACGTCTCGGCTAATGCACGACATACGCAGCAAGAATACTAAGCAATACTAGTCTGAAATGACGGAGGGCTACGGCTGGTTTTTGGCGAAAAACCTTTAACTTAATGAACTTGATATCGTTGATGGAATCCAAGTGGTTTTATAAAAATATAGTGGCGAAAACTTTTGCTAAAGAGGTCACTCCCGGTGAAGGGATCTCGGCACTTTCCCCGTCGAATGGGGTGCAGGATATCCCAAACTGAATACCACGATGCAAAGCAAAAGTAATCGACTATAGTATAGTTATTACGTTGACGCAAACTTTTACTCAAGGGGTCACTCCCGATGAAGGGATCTCGGCCCTTGCCTCGTCGAATGAGGTGCAGGATATTCCAAATGAATACCACGATGCAAAGCAAAAGAGAACGTCTTTAATGTCAGTTTTCAAAAGCTTGGTTCCAACAACATCAAATATAGATTTGTTTTATCCTTGTATTGATAAGAATCAATGCAGTCCCATCAATTAATCACACCAGAAAAGAACGAAAATAAAATGTACGTATATGCCTTCCGCATTCGCCACTGGGTCCCATCATCACCCTTTAGGTTACTTAACTAACGACAGAGCGGGGACTGGGCTAGCACGGGTGAAAAACATATACAACATCTACTAGTATATATAAATATAAATATATAATTCATCTCTGGCATGATATAAAGAAACATCACAGAAACATCACAGAAGCAACACAGAATGGTGGAAAATCTAGAGCCCCGGGTTTCACTTGAGCCACAAGTGAGACCCGACGTTCCCTTTCGTATGAATAGCATGTGCAATGAAACCTAGACCCCTACGAGTGCGGCAAGTTACCCGCCAAAACCAGAAGTGAGGCAGCCCCCTTCAGCAACGTGAATGGACCACCCAGCACTTCACAGAATCCGGTAACTTGAGCACCCCTCCTGGGTCACCTATACCCCCTACGAGTGCGGAGAATAGCCTGCCAATTCTAGAGTAAGGTCCCCTCCATCCCAACGCCATGAGATGCGGACCCGTTGCCCTCTAGAATCCGGCTATTCGTGCACCCCACCGCGGGGTAATCCTAGTACAGAAAAGAAAATAATATACAAGGGTGACATCGACCTCAGCCCGGTCGTGCCCCAAAAGAATAATATACAAACTGGCAGTGACGGCAGTCCACATGTCGGACGCTCGCCCCGCAATATCAAAAGTACAAATGAAATTAAACTATACTAACATTGCACCATAACTATCCACCACGACGATCCAACCAACATCACAGCACAACACAGAACATCAACGTGAATGTCACGTTCGCAAACCCGTCTAAAATACATATAGTAATTAGACGAGTTTACCGATCAAATGACATTCACGGTCGCAGATAGTAATGTAAGTACTGATAAACGCACACTTAAAATATCGATCGACTAAGTTCCAAATTGGCCCCAATAGCAAAACAATACTTCACTGAAACCTGGGCCAAAACAGAATATGTCAAAAATCACAATTCCAAGTCAGAATGCTACAGTGAAAATTTGAAGACCCGTCGCCAATAAATGGCCGCAGAACCGCCGCCAAAAGGGGCTTAGTGCGGCCGATCCGCGGCACTTTAGTGGCATCACGAGCTCAAATTTTTTGTGTAGCCTTATATTTACCTGCACGGATTTTTAAGATGCCTGAAATAATTTTTTGACCACTTTTGAAAATTGATAGCAAGCAGAAAATGGAAAACGTGATTTTGGCAATTTCCGTCGATCGATCTTTTAAGCATGTTTAAACAAACTAGTAAGGGGTTTAAAGGGTGGCTCTGATACCATGTTGGGTTCTGGCAGCGCCCCGGCCGTCGAAACGCGGCCAAAATGCGGAACAAAAAGTTTCTAAACTAGATGTTTTAGATGATGTAGAAGACTAGCAGCTCCTTCTAGAGCAAGTGTACTTTAATTAAATACTGATCTTCCCACTTTGCTCTACTGCCCGGAGTTAATGAGTTAATCCGAAGCAAGTGAACGGAGTGAACGATCGAGTTAACCCGAAGCGGTGCTAATGGATTGTTTAGTATCACTAAATCCTATGGCTCACAGCACATGTGAAGGATTAAGGTTTAGTTTGAGGAAGAAGTGTTGGGTTTGTAGGGTTCCTAGGCACTCTAGTTAGGTTTCACAAGTGATCAAACATGCACAAATAAAATTTTACGGGTGCCTACAAACCCGACTACGGATCGTTTACTAGATATTTAGGCGAAACATGCAAGTAAACGGAAATATATCTAAAGGGAATGGGCTACAACCTTTGTAGATCCGGTCCACCACCTCCTAGGTTCCGTGAAGAAGTCTCTCCGCTGTCCAAAACGGACCCATGACTCTTGCATCGGTATCATCGAAGAATGGGCGAGCTTGATCGTCGGTTCAATGCCGAAGATGATCTACGTCGAGATATCGCAAGAACAAGCTCCAACTTCATCAAGCTTGGAAAACTTGTGAAGGAAACACCCTATACTACTTGGCAAGAGGTAGAGGATGAAGAAATAGGAGTTGGGTTCACTTTAGATTTGGATTTCTCACACTTTTTCAACACTTGCCATTGGAGTAGCAAGCTACATCCATGGAAGAAGAAGATGAAGAAGAAGAAGATGATATGATAACTTAAAAGAAAAATAAAATAAAATGAATACTTATCATTTCTTTTGACCATGGTTTAGTGTAGAGTCTTAACTAAGGTTAGAGAGTGGTTAGGGTTAGATAAAAGACAAGAATGGTGGACTAAGTTCAAAGCTTCAAGAAGCTTTCAAATAAAAACAAAACTAGCAACCATTCTTATCTCTTTATCTTTTCTTTTTCCAAAATAAATAAAAGGAATAAATAAATGATTAAGTAAATGAAAAAGAAACCCTAATCACTAATTAACCATGGTTTAACACTTTACACAAAACCAAGCAAGAATGTATCATCAAACATGATACAATCATGTGCACAAAACTATATCGAATATACAATGTGCATATCCGCGTGAGAAAATCCATTTAAAGTGAACCGATACTAGTTAATGCAAAGCAATATATCAAATATATAATTATGTATTAAATCATTAAATCAACACTTGATTTAACGATCCGGTCATATCGCATATAACCGGCTAGTATCCAATGTGTCGGCTTATCGAATCAATCCTTGATTCGATAACTAGGTTATATCGCATATAACCATTCGATACATTGATCGCGAGAATCAAATACGGTATCACATACACGCATTATTCTCGGTCCCGCACATATCTCATATGCACTCCTATTTCGTTTCGCTTGAACCAGGAAACCTCTGTGTAGGACTTTAAAGACTCGTCAATACGCCGGTAGCAGATGATGATCATATCATGCACCCACAAGCCGCAAGCGGTCTGCTAAACGTAACGGCCACCCGGGTATTGAGCGATCAGAAGATCGACGAGCTAGCCCGCTCACACTCCTGCGAATCCGACCAGTAACACTACCGTATAGTCCGGTCTGTTCGTCTGATATGTCGCATATCTCGCCTAGGGGTGGTAAACGTCAGACCCCAATAGCTCGATAAGTCATGCCGACGTAGGGTCCATAACATTCGTGAAACTACTGATAACACTTACCAGTATATCACTGCAACCCTGGCCAGGGATTTCCTGTTATGGCCAGTCGAGCATAGCACAACATCAACCCCCAATACCGGGAGAGACGAATCCCCTCCTATCGCTCATTGCCTCCATGTGAATCGGGACTGTACCCAAAAACCACCTGTTTGCACAACTCAGTAGAGCCGTGGTATGGTGGAAATCAAAGCACAGTGGGAGACACACAAGACTCTATGACGATCTCGGGTCAACAGACTAAGCTGTACCAGTGTCACCAGAGAACTGCCATCTGACGTGAGGTATAATACCATCTGGGAGTTCTCGGCGAGTCCGTTCAGTGTACCCAGTCTCCACTGAGCACCCGCATACCATCTTCGATGTCAAACACCAATGGATATGGGATCATCCATCGCCCATCGCATGGGTCGAGAAGATATGCGCTAGTCTACTCTGGAATATCGATGCCCCGTCTCAATATTCCCTCGACTAGGAACATTTCAAGGATGTACTCATGGACTACCCAGGCCCCACTAGTATGATCTACATCATAGTCCTGGAAGTCGAGCACACATCCTATGGGCTTTATCAACATGTAATCAGAGAGACAGAAAGTATACATGTTAAGATAAAGAGCAACCAGATAGCGTACTATCATGTCGAGCGAGAAAGTCCTTCCTATATATGTCCCAGCATCCACTACAATATACATCCTATGTACAGTAATGGCCTCTAGGGCATACATATAACTAACAGGGTTTCCTAGGCGGCCGCTGGGTTTCGTGAGGCATCGTCCATGCCAATTTCAAAAAATTGCCGTACTAAATAACCCTAACCCTAGAAACTTAACTAGAGATTTAGATGAATCAAGAATGCAAACAACTTTACATCTAAGTGAATGAGGAATACAACCTTTGTAGACCGGTCTTTCACTTCTAAAGCTCCATGTAGTAGTTCCTTCGCTCCAACTAGTGAACACCCGAACTCTAGTAAGGGTTCACATGAAGAAGTGAACAAGCTTGGTCGAAGTCTTCGAGGCCGAAGATGATCTACGTCGAGGAGACTGAAGCTCATGCTACCTCTTCACTAATGGTAGATTAGTGAAGAAAACACCCTAAACTAAATGGCTAATATAGTAGAGGATGATGAAGTAGGAATTGGGCTCACTTTAGATTAATTTTTCTCACATTATTTCTTCACCATTTGAAAAGCTAGCGAGCTTTCCCATGAGGAAGAAGAAGATGAAGTGGAGATGAGAAAATGAAACTCATGAGGTGAGAATAGCAACCATGGGTGAATTAGTGTCATACACTAACTCATGTAGAGAATAAACCATGGCTAACAATAATGGTTAGGTAAACAAATATCTACAAGTAAAACAAAATTAGTGAACTTGGTCAATGGTTCCACAAGGTTCTACAAACTTGAACCATATGACTAATTACCCTTAATTTTGATTAATTTTAAATAAATAAAACCATTCATTATATCAAGCATGGTGTGAGTCTTATACACCCATGAAGTATGTGGTATCAAGCATGACACATATAAAATGTACATTAATATATATCACTTATATACTATATGCACACAAGTGAGAAAAAGAAATGTTTATGTGAGCTAATATTAGTTAATGTAATTCAATATATCAAATATATAATTATACATTAAATTATTAAATCAACACTTCATTTAATAATCCGGCTATATCACATACAACCAGCTAATATCAAATGTAATAACTTATCGAATCAACACTTGATCCGATAACCAGGCTATATCATATATAACCGACCAATATCACATATCACGAGAATAGAATGCGGTATCAAATACGCGCATTAATCTCGGTCCCGTACATATCACATATGTGCTCCTACTTCGTTTCGCATGAACCAGGAAACCTCTGTGTAGGACTCTAAAGACTCATCAATACGCCGGCAGTAGGTGATGATCAAATCAAACAGCCACAAGCCGCAAGTGGTCTGCTAAACGTAACGGCCACCCGGGGATTGAGCGATCAGAAGATCAACAAGCAAGCCTGCTCATACTCCTGCGAATCCAATCAGTAACACTACCATACAGTCCGGTCTCTTCGTCAGATATGTCCCATATCGCAGCCTGGGGGTGGTAAAACGTCAGACCCCAATAGCCTGATAAGTCATGCCGATACAAGGTCCATAACGGTTCGAGAAACTACTGATAACACTTACCAGTAAATCTCAGCAACCCTGGCCAGGGATTTCCTGTTATGGCCAATCGAGCATAACGCAACATCAACCCCCTATACTGGGAGAGACGAATCCCCTCCTATCGCTCATTGCCTCCAAATGACTCGGGATTGTATCCAAAAACCACCATTTTGCACGATCTCTTGAACGTGGTAAGGTGGAAATCAAAGCTCAGTGGGAATCACACAAGACTTTATGCTATCGGAAGATAGGCATAATACCATCTAGGAGTTCTCGGCGAGTCCGTTCAGTGTACCCAGTCTCCACTGAGCACCCGTATACTTTCTCTGATGTCAAACACCAATGGATATGGGATCATCCATCGCCCATCATATGGGTCGAGAAGCGTATACGCTAGTCTACTCTGGAGTATCGATGCTCTATCTCGATACTCGCACGACGAGGAACAATTGAAGAATGCTACCTTTGCCCCATTAGTATGATCTGCATCATAATCCTGGTAGTCAAGTACCCATCCTAAGGGCTTTATCAACATATAATAGAGAAGCAATAAGTGTACATGTTAAGATAAAGTGCAACCAGATTGCATACTATCATGTCGAGTAAGAAAGTCCTCCCTATATATGTCCAAGCATCCACTACAATATACCTCACATGTACAGTAATGGCCTCTAGGGCATACATATAACTAGCAATCTCCCACTTGCACTAAGGCCATTTGTTGCAGTATCTCATACTCAACGTTCTGTAGAAGTCTCTCTAGGGAAAGGCCTTTGTGAGTGGATCCGCCATGTTATCCTTCGCTTCAACTCTCCTAACCTCGATCTCTTGGAGATTAACCATCTCCCTGATCAGGTGATACTTGCCTCAGAATATGTCTGGATCGCTGATGGGACCGGTGTTCCTAGGCTAAAACTACAACTCCATTGTAGTCACAATAACAGTTATTGGACGCTCAATGGTAGGAACCATGTTCATCTCAGAAATGCCCAGACAGCCACTTTGGCAGCATCGTTGGTAGCGATATATTCAGCCTTTATCGTCTAGTATGCCACGGTATCTAGTTTGGAACTCTTTCAACATACCATCCCTCCATTGAGAGTAAAGAAAAAGCCCGTGACTGACTTTCAATCGACCTCATCACTCTGGAAGCTCGAATTAGTAAGGACTCCCACTGGAGTTCACCTTTACCAAAACCCTAAGAACATCTCTTTAGTTCTTCTCATGTACTTAAGAATGTCCTTCATAGTTGTCCAGTGATTCTCCCAAGATCCGATTGATTCCTGATCGCTACACCTAGTGAGTTTGCTACATCTGGTCTGGTACATAACATCGCATATATGATAGAGCCTACTGCCGAAGCATAGGATATCCCTTGCACGCGAGCTCTCTCCAAATCAGTCTTGGGAGACATCTTTTTGGAGAGAGTGATTCCTGAGTAAGTGGGCAAACCACTACGCTTAGAATCTTCCATACTAAACCCCTTTAGTACGGTGTTCATGTACCTAAATTTGGGATACTCCCAACATCCACTTAGGTCTATCACCATAGATCATAATCCACAAGATGTAGTAGGTATCATCCAGATCTTCTATGGAGAATCCCCGTGATAAGAGGAGCTTGACCGACTGTAGCATAGGAAACCCTTTCCTATCAAGAGTATGTCATCTACGCACAATACGTGGAAGACAACCTTACTCTCTACAACCTTCTTGTATATACAAGGTTCATCTACCTTTTTGATGAAGTCAAACCCTTTGACTGCCACATCAAAACAGATGTTCCAACTCCATGATACCTGCTTAATCCTGATGGACTTAAGGATAGCCACTGGAGAAAATGTTTCATCATAATCCATACTTGGTTGCATGACGAGAACCTTTTACTACAAGTCTGGCTTTGAAAGTCTCAACTTTTCCATTTACACCAAGAATCTTCTCAAGATCCATTTGCTCCCAATGGGTTTTACCCCTTCAGGTGCAACATGCAAAGTCATACTTTGTTGGTGTATATGAATTCCATCTTTGATCGCATATCATCCAGCCTTTTCACAGAGTCTCCACTTGTGATGGTCTGCCTGAACCTAGTTGGGCCATCATCTACCATGATGCAATTCTCGCTCCCACTATCACCGAGAAGACCATAGTATCTCTCAAGTGGATGAGGAACCCTACCAAATTCGTGGAGAGGCTGAGGTTCGTTGGAGACTATTGAATCCTTTGGTATCACCAAATCATCAGCTGTTAGTTTGTCTAGTTGGAACTCCTTCCGGTTCTACCTCATGACCATTAATTTCTTTACAAGAAATTCTTTTTCTAAAAAGGTGGCATGTTGCGAAACAAAACACCTTTTGCTCCTTAATGTGGTAGAAGATATTCCCTCACAAATATTTGGGATATCCAACAAACTTATACTGAACTGACCTTCTCTCGAGTTTGTTCGGATTTTGTTTTTCAACATAGGCCGGACAACCCCATATCTTAACTCGTTTAAGACATGGTCTCTTCCCATTCCATATCTCATATGGAGTGGTAGGCACTGATTTGGTTGGAACCATATTCAATAGGTATGCAGCTTCTCAAGTGCATAACACCCAAAAGGAAACAGGTAACTCAGGAGTACTCATCATAGAGCGCATCATATCTCATAGGGTGCGATACCTCCGCCCCGATATACCGTTGTGCTGTGGTGTACTCGAAGGAGTAAGCTGAGAGAGAATCTCATTCTCCTTTTAGAAACTCCAGGAACTCCATGCTCAAGTATTCACCTCCTCGATCACATCGAAGGACTGTAATACTTCTACCCGTCTGGTTCTCAACTTCAAGCTTATATTCCTTGAATTTCTCAAAATTTCAGACTCGTGTTTCAACAGGAACACATGCCCGAATCTTGAGAGATCTTCGATGAATGTAATGAAGTACAAAGAACCAACTCTGGCATTTGTAGACATAGGACCGTATACATCATCATGTATCTGTCCCAAGAGTTCAGCAACTCTTTCTCTGTTTCCAGTAAACGGAGTATTGGCCATTTCACCTTTGAGTCAAGACTGGAAAGTACCATAAGATAAAAATTCGAACAGATTCTCATATTCATCCTTATGTAACTTAGCTAGTCGTGTCGCATTGTTATGACCTAGTCTATAATGCCACAAGAAGGATTCGTTCATTTCTGAACTACTCTTCTTGTGTGTGTTCTACATAGTTTGAACTGTGGTTTAATTTAGAACTTATATGCCATTGCATAACGTGCCTGATGCAATCAACTCTTGATTCAGGAAAATGTTCACAACATTATCCTCCAATACATAATTATATCTTTCTTTAACTGAATAAAAAAACCGATGTAATGTTGTATATCAGGTTCGGCATGTAACAACATTTATTCAGAATCAATGTATTAATATAAAGTGATATTTGCCAACTGATTTGGCTGCAACAATTGCACCATTCTCTAACACTTAGAGATTTATCACCCAATCTCAGTTCTCTACCTTTCTGTAGACCATTTAACAAATTACATATCTGAGTTCCTAATCCGGTATCTTATACATAAGCGTAGAGGATACTGAGAAACAGTTCTTGGTAATGAACACACCCGAAGAATATGCATCAACATGCTTATTCCTCGTTTGGATCGCGTGGAAATCCGGATATTCCCCTATTTCCTGCTCGGACTTATAACAGTTATAAGATAGAGAGGAACCAACGTTCCGCAGCTCAGTATAATAAGCAGGTTCGGTCAATACATCCATATTATTATCTTGATTAAGACGTGACATGGTCGCTAATAGGAGAGAGAGAGAAGAAAACACTCAGCGTATGCTCTTGCAAGATCAGATTGGTTATTATTTTATCTAATCAAGATGGCTCCCACTGTTTTTATCAAATCTTCCTTCAAACCCTAAAAGGTAAGACTAGTCGGGATTAATTACACCCTACAAGTTCGCCAATCTTTCGGCCAGGCCAATGTCAGTACTTTTAGTGAGATTCCCCGTGCTTTTGTACGGACCTAATTAAAATAAACCTCGTTTTCCCAGGGGGAGTAACCCCGTTAACATCTTTCTAGACACCTACTTGATCGGCTAATTGTAATGTGTAAAACTCTCCCAGGATTAACTCTTACTTGCAGTGGGTATCGGGATCCAACTATCTCATAGAAGGTATGCAATCTCATTGCAAATTTCAACACTTGAAATTCCCGATAATATTTTTCCTCAAGCGATCTATGAGCTTGACAAGGTCAACAAACCATAGACCGCAAGTCAAGTTCAACCTGTACATTTCATGAATGAATTAAACCCACCCATACAACTCTTGACAAGGTCAACAAGGTCACACACTACCCTAATCCAATCGTATCATATGCTAGCAGATAAGCACTAATCAGTTACAGCACACTACGTCTTGATAAGGTCAACAAACGCAGCACGAATACTAAATACTACTTATCTGAAATGACGGAGGGCTACGACAGTTTTTTTTTAATAAAACCTTTTGCGTAATGAACTTGATATCGTTATAGAATCGAGTGATTTTGAAAGGGAGTGTTTTTTAGGTTTTTGCTAGTTTTGTTAAAGAGATCACTCCCGGTGAAGGGATCTCGGCTCTTTTCTCATCGAATGAGATGCTGGATGTTTCACAAATACCACTATGCAAAGCATGAACTAAAAAAGAAATCAAAAAACAAACCGAGTGGGTTGTAGCATCTGCCGGTTTTGCTAAATTGGTCACTTCCGATGAAGGGATCTCGGCTCTTTCCTTATCGAATAAGGTGCTGGATATTCTACAAGGAATACCGCTATGCAAAGCAAGAACTAGAGCTACCAGTTTTTAAAACAAGATTCTATAACATTTTTAGGTTTCTTTTATTTCATTAATCTCATTAATGAAGTCCCATCAATTATGCTTCTTAAGCATCACAGAAGAAACGAAAAAATCAATATTTACTATATATCATCATATATATAATATAAGCATTCGTCTTAATATATCAAGTGATCACATCATAGAATATCCGCAGCAGAAGAACACATATGAAATATTGGATATACTAGGAATTCCGTGTTTTATTTAAGCCAATAAAAAACGCGGATTCCACGGTCACGATGAATAGCCAAATCCACATCCCTAGACCTTTACGAAAGCGGCAAGTAACCCTTCCAATTCTAGAGTTAGGAGACCCGGTCTCGACTTCTCGAGATGGTCTCCCACTGGACCTTAGAACCCGGTTACTTGTGCTCTCCACCTTGGGTCTATCCTAATGCAGAAAAGTAAATAATATACATCAATGGTGACATCATCCTCAACCCGGAAGTGCCCCAATAAAAGAATATTATATACAAGATTTTACATGAATGAAAATGAAAAACTCTCATCTCACATAAAAAAAACCCGGCTATTCAAAACATGACGATCCAATATAACATATCACAGCAACACATAACATCACATGTCATCAACGTAAGTAAATATGCGTATCCCAATTGTCGTTGACATATAGCAACGAAACCGACGTTACACCACATATTACATTTACGGTCGCAGAAAACAAAGTGAAACTACAATAATTGGAATCCGCAACCACCTTAGACATCATAAATCCAATATATCACATACTTTGGATTTCATGCCTAACCAAATGAATTCCTTAGACATCACATGCCTAACAATTATAAACCCCGTATTTTAGTCTAGATATTGAAAACACTTTCCAATAACCTGTCGGGTAATTCAACAAGATTCCCGATAACTTGATCGAATTCTCGTCGGAAACTTTAGTAGACGGTCGCACCTCCGAAACCGTCGATGAAGTGCACTTAGGCGGAACACCGCGGCTGCGAGCACCCAAACGGATGCTTTTGGTGATGGGGTTCTCCTACAGTCACTTGGTCAGGGTTATGGGGCGTGGCTATCTTGTAAGGTTACCCGGAAAGTATCCGCGTACGCTACGTGATTGCGACGGACTTTTGATCCACATCAAAATCCCATGGCAACCGATAAAATGAGACTAAACTGCTAAATTTATAAAATTCAAACTAGTTATCACATAACTAATTATTGTGGATTCCAAATATTGTATCATAATCACAGATAGCTAGACGATATTCAACTTTTCGATCGAATAAACAAACACCCAAAATTTCCCAAAGAGCTCAACACTTGAGCGGAGTTCAAAAAGTACCCAGAATATGCCACAACACCTATGAACCATCCGTAGAAGGGCCGACCTATGCCTCACTCATGTCGCCGTGGAACTGCCGCAAACCCTAGGGTATGACTGCGGTTCTGCGATCCAAATAGTCGAGTTTGGGTATCGTTCTTCTAGAGGGTCCACGGAATCGCTTGCATGATTTTCTAAAGATTTTAAACTTGGAAAAAATCCAACTCTTGGAAAATTTCCAGCGAGGGAAAATATGAGTTATTGATATCCGTTCGAACTTTTTAAAGTCGTCTAAATAATCCGAATAGATGTTAGAATTATGACTACGAAGCACTCCGAATTGCCTTTGCATAAAGATAACATCACAAGCAAATTTAGCAAAAATAAGCAACACCTGAAATACCAAAACCCAGAGACTGGAACACAGAAAAATTTGAACCCCAGAACCCTATACAGGGCCGGCCAGGCCGGAATTTAAAGCAATGTGGCCGGTTCATTTCCGGCGAGAGGGGGTCAATTTTCTCCTGTGTTCATGTCATATCTCATATAACATTCTGCAATTGCTTAAAAAATTTTAGACTCTCTGAAAATTTCGAAAGAAACTAGATTATGTTTCGAGTGTTTCGGAGTTGTTTCGGTTTCGTAACCTAAAAAATATCGTCTAATTCTCTAGCTTGGCTCTGATACCACTGTTGGGTTCCATAGGCGGCTGCTGGGTTTCGGGAGGTATCGTCCATGCCAATTTCAAAAAATTGCCGTACTAAAGAACCCTAACCTAGAATCTTAACTAGAGATATAGACAAATCAAGAATGCAAACAACTTTATATCTAAGTGAATGAGGAATACAACCTTTGTAGACCGATCCTTCACTTCTAAAGCTCCGTGTAGTAGTCCCTTCGCTCCAAGTAGTGAACACCCAAACTCTAGTAAGGGTTCACATGAAGAAATGAACAAGTTTGCTCGAAATCTTCGAGGCCGAAGATGATCTACGTCGATAAGACTCAAGCTCATGCTAGCTCTTCACTAATGGTAGATTAGTGAAGCAAACACCTTAAAATAAATGGCTAATATAGTAGAGGATGATCAAGTAGAAATTGAACTCACTTTAGATTAATTTTTCTCACATTATTTCTTCACCATTTGAAAAGCTAGCGAGCTTTCCCATGAGGAAGAAGAAGATGAAGTGGAGATGAGAAAATGAAACTCATGAGGTGAGAATAGCAATCATGGGTGAGTTAGTGTCATACACTAACTCATGTAGAGAATAAACCATGGCTGACAATAATTGTTAGGTTAATAAATATCTACAAGTAAAACAAAATTAGTGGACTTGGTCAATGGTTCCACAAGCTTCTACAAGCTTGAACCATGTGAATAATTATCATTAATTTTGATTAACTTTAAATAAATAAAACCATTCATTATATCAAGCATGGTGTGAGTCTTATACACCCATGAAGCATGTGGCATCAAGCATAACACATATAAAATATACATTAATATATATCACATATATACTATATGCACACAAGTGAGAAAAAGAAATGTTTAAGTGAGAAAATATTAGTTAATGTAATTCAATATATCGAATTTATAATTATACATTAAATTATTAAATCAACACTTCATTTAATAATCTGGCTATATCATATACAACCGGCTAATATCAAATGTAACAACTTATCGAATCAACACTTGATCCGATAACCAGGCTATATCACATATAACCGACCGATATCACATATCGCGAGAATAGAATGCAGTATCACATACGCGCATTAATCTCAGTCCCGCACATATCGCATATGTGCTCCTACATCATTTCGCATGAACCATGAAACCTCTGTGTAGGACTCTAAAGACTCGTTAATACGCCGACAGTAGGTGATGATCATATCAAACACCCACAAGCCGCAAGCAGACTGCTAAATGTAACGGCCATCCAGGTATTGAGCGATCAGAAGATCAACAAGCAAGCCTGCTCATACTCCTGCGAATCCAATCAGTAACACCACCGTACAGTCCGATCTCTTCGTCAGATATGTCGCATATCGCAGCTTGGGGGTCGTAAAACGTCAGACCCCAATAGCCTGATAAGTCATGCCGATGCAAGGTCCATAATGGTTCAAGAAACTTCTGATAACATTTACCAGTAAATCTCAGCAACCCTGGCCAGAGATTTCCTGTTATGGCCAATCGAGAATAGCGCAACATCAACCCGCAATACCGGGAGAGACGAATCCCCTCTTATCGCTCATTGCCTCCATGTGACTCTGGACTATACCCAAAAACCACCGTTTTTCACGATCTCTTGAACGTGGTAAGGTGGAAATCAAAGCACAGTGGGAATCACACAAGACTCTATGATGATCTTGGGTCGACAGACTAACCTATACCAGTATCACCAGAGAACTGCTATCTGACGATAGGTATAATACCATCTAGGAGTTCTCGGCGAGTCTGTTCAGTATACCCAGTCTCTACTGAGCACCCGTATACCTTCTCTGATGTCAAATACCAATGGATATGGGATCATCCATTGCCCATCATATGGGTCGAGAAGCGTATACGCTAGTCTACTCTGGAGTATCGATGCCCTTTCTCGATACTCCCACGACTAGGAACAATTAAAGGATGTACTTACCGACTACCTCTGCCCTACTAGTATGATCTGTATCATAATCCTGGTAGTCAAGTACCCATCCTAAGGGCTTTATCAACATGTAATAGAGAGACAATAATTGTACATGTTAAGATAAAGTGAAACCAGATAGCATACTATCATGTCAAGCAAGAAAGTCCTCCCTATATATGTCCAAGCATCCACTATAATATACATCACATGTACAGTAACGGCCTCTAGGACATACATATAACAAACAAGAAGGAGATGGAGAAATCAAGAGAAAGAATGAGGAAAGGCAAATGAACCAAGGTTGTGTGAGTGTGGAGAATGGCTTAAGACTTCACTCATTGAAGCATGGATTATTTTCTCATAGAAAATAGCCACCATGCTTCAATAGTGAACACAAACTATTAAACAACTCAAGGAGCCATGCTTCACACCCATGCCATACAAGTCTCAAAATATCCACCTCATTAATCTATTTTGCAAAATAGATAAACCAATAATGAGGTGTCCCCTTCTAGAAGCTTACCAAGTAAACTTACAAGAATGCCCTCACCGTATATACATACCCGTATCCGTATTCCGAAAAATACGAATACACTAAGACGAAAACAATCCAATAATATAATACTAGGATCCGGGTTAAACCAAAGCCCACTAGTATTATCTGCCCGAACATCATTCGTGTACAAATACATGTATGTGATCGAAGCCCTACCGTAAAACCATACGGCCTCTACATCTTTTGCCCGATGCACGGAAACCCTCTGTGTGAGACTCTAAAGACTCGACACTACGCTGGCAGTAGGTTTAACCACAAGCACGTCAGCGGTACTAGCTACACTTAACGGCTACCCAGGTATCTGTCGATAAGAAGGCCGATGAGTAAACTCATCCGAACTCCTACTAAGCCTATCTGTAACAATCTCCATACAGTCCGGTCTGTTCATTTAAGAGTATCGCATATCGGGCCTAGGGGCGGTAGCCGTCAGACCCCGAATAGCGTAATAAGTTGTGTCAGAGTGTAGCCTAAAACACCCTGAGAAACTACTGGAGTTCCTACAAGTAAATCTCGCTTTCCCTGGCCAGGGACTGTGTAATGGCTTTCCAAATACAGCGCGATATCAACCCCCAATACCGGAAGAGACAAATCCTATCTAACCACTACCGCCTCCAAGTGCTTCGGGACTGCACCCAACTACTACCTGTTTGCACGACTCCTTTGAGCCGTGGTAGGGTAGTAATCTAAGAACAGTGGGAACACACTCGAGGCGAAGTAGCAGTGTCAAGTCGATGGACTAAGCTATATTCATGTCACCTGGGAACTGCTACACGACGATAGGTATAATACCCACCAGCAGCTCCCTACGAGTCCTGTCCAGTATACTCATAACCCAATGAGCACCTGCATACTATCTCCAGTACGACGTACTAATGGCTGTGGGACATACTATCTCCCATGCTGGGATGAGAAGCATATACACTAGTCTACTCGAGAGTATCGATGCCCCGTTTCGATAATCCTACGACTAGGGACCTGTATAAGGATGTGCTTATAGACTACCCAGCCCCCACTAGTGTGACTGCCATCACAACACTAGTAATCAAGCAAAGATCCTAAGGGCTATACCAATATGTATAAGCGTTATGCTAAAAGAAACACATGCACATATTGAGGTAGAAACAAACCAGGTAGCATACTACCATTTCGAGCAAGACTGTTACTATATCCGTGTATATCCCAAACTTCCAATATGTAATATACAAACTAGTATGATACAATAATGGCTCTATTGTATATATCACTAACAATCTCCCACTTGCACTAAAGCTATGTATTGGCATATCGCAGACCTATCATCTCGAATAGCCTCTCGAACTGTGTCTGAGGGATGGCTTTTATGAGTGGATCTGCAGTGTTGTTCTCCGTATCTACTCTCCTCACCTCGATCTCCCGGCGATCAACGATCTCCTTGATCAGGTGGTACCGCCTCAAGATATGTCTGGACTTCTAATGGGATCTGGGTTCCTTCGCTAAAGCTATAGCGCTGTTGTTGTCACAATACAGAGGTATTAGATCTACAATGGACGGAACCACCTGAAGTTCTGTTAGGAACTTCCTCATCCAGACTGCTTCTTTCGCGGCGTCATAAGCAGCGATATACTCCGCTTCCATCGTCGAGTCAGCAACGGTGTCCTACTTGGAGCTCTTCTAACAGACTGCCCCTCTATTGAGGGTAAAGACATAACCCGACATGGACTTGGAGTCATCCTTGTCACTCTAGAAGTTGGAGTCAGCAAAGGCCTCAATCTAGAGGTCTTTTCCGCCATACACCAAGAACATCTCCTTAGTCTTTTTCAGGTACTTGAGAATGTTCTTTACTGCTATCCAGTGGTTCTTCCCTGGGTTTGACTGATACCGTCCTACCACGCTAAGTGCGTAAGCAATATCTGGTCTGGTATACAACATCGCATACATTATAGAGCCTACCGCAGAATTATAGGGTATAATCGACATGTGAGCCCTTTCCAAATCAGTCTTGGGAGACATCTCTTCGGAGAGAGTGATTCCGTGAAAAACCGGTAAATAACCGCACTTTGAATTTTCCATACTAAATCTCTTTAGTATGGTGTCGATGTACCTGGACCGCGAAAGTCCCAACATCCTCTTAGATCTATCATGATGATCTGGATCCCCAGAATGTAGGAGGCATCACCCAGGTCTTTCATGGAGAACCTCTGTGACAAGAATCCCTTGACTGATTGTAGCATAGGAATGTCATTTCCTATCAAGAAAATTTCATCCACGTACAAAACGAGAAATACCATAGTTCTCGCTACAATCTTACTATAGATGCATGGTTCATCTAGATTTTTGATAAAGTCGAATTCTTTGACCGTCTCATTGTCACGCCCCGCTTCCCAGTGTATGGGTAAGGAGATGCGACGAGGCCCGCTACATATTTACTCAGAAGTAAACACGCTAAGCATAACTAAGAAAAATAATAAAGTACACAAGAAAAATGACAAGAGATGTAAATGAACAGGAACTTTTATTGATTAAACATTTCTTTACAATACAACTGAAAATATAAATACAAGAATGGAAAGTGATGCCTAAACAATGGCATGTACTGAAAGTAAAAGTGAGTACAAGTAAAGTCTAGTGGTCTTGCTGCTCAGTGATCTGCTCCAATTTCTCCTGGCTAGTCTCAAACTCCTCAGAGTCGGGTCCTCCTGACAACATTCCAAAAAAAGAAGAGAAATAGGAATGTCGTCAGTGAACAATCGCATGGTAAGTCCTAAGAGATAGAAATAAAATAGACAGATAAGAGAAGGTAACTGGAATAAGTTTGATTGTTATGCTAACGAAGTTGTTCGTAGCTTGGTACAGAATATGCCAGTGTATATGAGAGGAGTCCAACTTACACCGTGGACTATGGTAACCCGTAGTATAAGGCTCCATCGATAAAACCACGGAACAATGGCAATGGATGTATAGTACGTCTTTTAATGACCATCTCGTGCCACTTTTAACACATTCTGTGCCAGTCTACCCCTTTAAAACTCCGTAATGTATTATGTATTGATTTATATTGTTTTGTTGAATAGATGTACGATTTTCCGAAACCATGATATCATGTAAACGGAATGGATATAAATGGATAGTCATGTAATCAGAGTATATCTATGGTTCGGTTCAGTCAAGTCATGTTCATGTTGATATAGATTGAATTCTGGTATAAATGGATTCATGTTGAATTGGAGTTATACTTGAATCATATTCAAGGATAGATCGATCGATTGATTAGACTGAGACTCTATCTGAGTCAAACACTTTAAAACGAATTGAAGTCCTGAATTAGTTTAGATATTATCGGTAACTGCTGCACATGGACGGCAGGATTTGTGTCCTTTTCCAAGACAATTACCGTATTGATAACACCGTTTTTAGTTTGTCTACCTTAGATAGACAAGCACCCATATTCTCCGGCTCCCTGAGACTCAAGAGAACAGGTCCCGCTTAAACCTATATTTACTAGGGTCCTTGTTGTAAATTATTATAACTTGAGGGGGGTTTATGAAAAATAGTTTTGATATATTTTCAAAATAAACCTCAAGTATTTATTTATCGACTTTAGGGTTTTCAGAGTTGTAATTTTTATAAAATGAAATATTCTAATGGATATAAACCTAACTTTGAATAGTATAGGGTATTTTCTTGTAATTTGACTTGTATTGAAATGTAATGGTATATTGATGATCTTTTGTGATTCTTTTCTTTTGATTAGAAAACATGGAATATATATAATATATTTAAAGTAGATATTTTAATAATATTTATATATAAATAATTATAAAAAATAGAATTTATTTATTAAATAGAAATCATGTTTTTCTTAAAAATTATAATAAGAATTCCATCGAGATCGAATGCTCCGTGAGAAGGTCCGCATCTCGCCCTATTAGTCCCATGAATGTGTGATAACCCGCACCATCCCGATCGGGTTCCCCAAAATGGGTTGTAGAGGCTTATTTGCAAGAAATTAATTAAATCAGTTTAAAGAATACGGGTTTTAATAGTTTAAGATATTTTAATGTCAATTGTGTTTTGTCCCACAAAAATTGTTACAAAAGCCATCGTGCTATGTCAAGATGAGTGTTGTGATGAGTTAGGTCATTACCTCATGCGATTTCTAAAGGTAATATGAGCCAAACTATAAAGTAATGTCGTATGTAAACTAGATTTACCGTAAAAGTTAACTAAAAGTTGTTTAACATTATATTTTGAATTGAAACTTGTTGTAGATATTGTTTTATGTTTATTAAACAAGATATAAAAAGATGGTTATTATGTGGTTAAGAAAAATTGAGTTTTTAAAGAAATTAGAATCGAAAGTCGGATTAACTCCGCTTCCGACGAGTTTTGAAAAGAGAAGTCTTTTTAATAGAAGGAGAGGAGGAGAGAGGGGACTTACTGATTGCTTAAAGAGGGAGGAGGTTAAAGGAGATTTCGAAGGCGTTGTGGAGTCGTTTCGTCGCCGGATTTGTCCTGAAACGTCGCCGGAACTTTGCCTTGAGCTAACTCCACTTTTACAACTTTTGACTTGGAAATTTTAGAGAGTTTTGACAAATGATTTCTGAATGAGGAGGGTTATGGTGTAGTGTGGTATTTATAGGAGAAATTAGGGTTTAGGGTAATGAAGAATGAATTAAAAATATGCATTAAAATTTGGATTAATGCCTCATTTTAATTCTCTAAAAATGTGCAGGGAAATCAAACAGACTAGGGTTAGTGGGGGAGTCCAGGGGGTGCAGGGTAAAAATTTGGAGGCAATAGGGACGGGGGGTCCGGCAGCGCCGGCCCCATGGCGAATCTCGTCGGTCCACCTAAGGGGGTGGGGCTCTAGATCTTGGCCACTTGTCAGGGTCTGTATAAATACTATTTTACACATGTTTGATTTTTCAGTGACTTTTCATTTTACGTGTAGTGCACATGCAAACTTTTGAGATTCTAAAAATTTAAAAGAAAAATCAATAAAAATAATATGTGGCTGGGGGGATTTGAACACAGGGGCTATGTCACAGCAGTGCAAGGCTTTACCAATGAGCTACAAGTGCTTTCTTGCTGTTTTAAAGCAATTTAAATTTATAATTTGTGCTTCGGCTTATGTACTCCTTTCTGTATTTTGAAAAAAATTCTGTACAGAAAGTTCAGGGTTGTTACACTCATCAAAACAGATGTTCTAACTCCGTGATGCCTACTTAATCCATAAATGGACTTAAGCAGTTTTCATACTTTCCCGCTGCTCCCACTCTGAATGAAACCCTCTGGCTGATCCATATAGACGCACTTTTCCAAATTTCCATTTAGAAAAGCGGTCTTTGTGTCCATCTGCCAAATCTCATAATTGTGGAAGGCAGCAATGGCAAGAAGGATTCGAATGGATTTGAGCATAGCCACTGGAGAAAAGGTTTTATCATAGTCCAAACCAGGTCTTTGACGAAAACCTTTTGCAACAAGTCTAGCCTAATAAGTTTCAACCTGTCCATATATACCAATCATCTTTTTGAAGATCCATTTGCAGCCTACGGGTTTTACCCCTTCTGGAGTAATGTCCAAAGTCCATACATTGTTGGTGTACATGGACTCCATCTCGGTCCGCATTGCATCCAGCCATTTTACCGTGTTACTGCTCTGAATGGCTTGCTGGAAGCTAGTTTGCTCATCATTGTCAATGATGCAATCCTCTCTTTCCCGTCTATGAGAAAACCGTAGTATCTCTCGGGTGGATGAAACTGCCTACTAGTCCTGCTGAGTAGCATGGGGATGTCAAGTTCTTTCGAAACCTCTGGTTCTACTATGCTTTCAGTAATAGTTTGTGGTTCTGGAATTTCTTCCTGTTCTCTTGTGCTCCCACTAGTTTCTTTTTCCAAAAATTGATTTTCCAAAAAGTGGGCATGACGAGAAACAAAAACTTTTTGTTTCTCTGTGTAATAGAAAAGATACCCCCTGAAGTTCTTTAGATATCCCACAAACTTACATAGAACTGAGCGTGCCTCAAGCTTGTCCGCATGATACTTTTTTACAAAAGTTGGACATCCCCATATATTCAGATACTGAAAATAGGGTTTCTTCCCACTCAACATCTGATATGGTGTGGTAGGCATAGTCTTGGTAGAAACCTTGTTCAAAAGATATGCAGCTGATTCTAGTACATAACCCCAGAAGGATCGCAGTAACTCATCATTACTCATCATAGAACGTACCATATCCAATAGGGTTCTGTTCCGCCTTTCGATACACCATTGTGTTGTGGTGTGTATGGAGGAGTAAGCCGAGCGAGAATTCTATTCTCTTTTAAGTAATCCAGGAACTCGGCACTTAACTATTCACCACCTCGATCAGATCTTAGTGTCTTGATACTTTTGCGTGTTTTTTCCCACTTCATTCTTATATTCTCAGAATTTCTCAAAGGCCTCGTATTTATCTTTCATCAAGAAGACATGTCCATACCTAGAGAAATCATCCGTAAAAGTAATGAAATAGGAATAACCACTTCGTGCATGTGTAGACATTGTACCACACACATCGCTGTGTATGAGTCCTAAGAGCTCGCTCGCTCTTACTCCGTGTCCAGTGAACGGAGTCTTTGTAATCTTTCCTTTGAGACATGATTGACAAGTTGCATAAGAATGATATTCGAACGGATCTAAATATCCCTCTCTATGTAACTTCGTCATTTGTGTTTCATTGATATGACCCAATCTACAATACCACAAGAAAGCCTTATTTAATTCTGTAGACTTTCTTTTAAGTGTATTCTAGACGTTGAAAACCTGAGCTTGATTTAATACGTATATACCGTTATCTAGTGTATCTGACCCAATCAAAGCTTGATTTAGGTGGATGTGAACCACATCGCTTACAAATGCAAAATCATATTCTTCTTTAGAAAGTAAAGATACAGATATGATATTACAAACTAGACTAGGTATATACAAACAGTTACGTAAAATCAATATCTGCCCACTTGTCAATCCTAGGTGATATTCCCCTACGGATACAGCGTCCATGCTCATTCCGTTAGCAACCCTGAGAATCATATCACCTGTCCTGATAACTCTACAGTTTCTCAAAACCTGTAATGAATTATAGATATGAGATCCTGATCCGGTATCTAGTACCCAGAAAGTAGAGTTAATTGACAGACAGTTTTCAATCACAAACACATCCGAAGCCGAAACCACAACGTGCTTCGGATCCTGGATTCTGGCTTTCCAAGCCATGTATTCCTTTTGCCAATGCCTTTTCCCATGACAATAGGAACAATCCTCCGTCTCTATTGTTAGCCCCGAAACTTTTGCCCTGCCCTTTATTTCTATCTTACTGACACCGTCTATCGGCTTGGTGGAGGCCTTCTTCTTATCTCCCTTAGCTTTCGCTTTGGATCTAGAAGAAGAAGATTCCCTAATAAGCAGAGCAGGTGTCTCCCTGGTTTCTTTCAGGCTGTAAGTAGAAGGTAGGGACTGTAGAATCAAGTTAGTACATAACTCGTTCTCCAACGTAGTCTCCAGATCTGTGAGCTCTTAAATATAGCTGATCATTCTAGGGACGTGGTCCTCTATAGATGACCCGACAGCCAACCTCGCTTGAAGCAGTTCTTTCGAGATCTCATATCTTGCGATACGTGATTGCTCTCCATATAAATCTTTGTTATAGAGGAAGATAGAAGCTAAGTCCATCTTCTCGTGCTGCCTCTGGTGTTCACTATCCATTGAGGCCAACACGAGGCACTTGGTATTCGCATTGTTTTTTTCCCTTGTCTTACGGATATCAACATCCGCGACGGTGGAAACTGGACCTGGGACGGCGGGGGTTTTATTAGTAAGGAGGTGGCCCAGCTTGTCATAGGTAATGGACATCTGGATAAATCTTTGCCAATCAATATCGTCTGGCTCAGTCAATTTATTATCTAACTGTGGTCACCTGGTCGCTGCAATTAAGAGAGAGAGAGAGAGAGAGAACACTTAGCATGATGTTCGTACAAGTTTAGATTGGTTATTAGTTTATCTAAACAGGATGACTCCCACTGTATCTCGAATCCTTCCTTAAACCATAAAAGAAGAATTAGTCAGGATTAATCTCACTCTTACAATATTTGCTTAACCTTTTGGCCAGGCTGGTGTTGGTACTTTGAGGGAGGTTTTCTAATGCTTTCGTGAAGTTCCTTAATTACATAACCTCTTTTCTCTGGAGGTGTAGCCCCGCTAACACCATTCTAGACACCTACTTGGCTTATAGCATTGATCGTTTTAGTGAAAAAAATCTCCCGAGGAGTAGCGGATACTCACAGTAGGATCGGGATCCAAATATCATTGTGTGATAATCCTGAAGGAATCCTACCAAAATTATCACACTCCAAATGGTATGCAACACTAGCAAGTTACAGTTTCTTTAGAAACTCCTGATGTGGATTTTTTTCCCCAAGCTCTTATCACCTTGACGAAGGCTAACATATCATAAGTCGCAAGTCATGTTCTACCCGTCATTTTCCAGGTTAATTTGAACCCATCCGTTCATACCCTTGATGAAGGCCAAAATAGTAATACGACTGTCCCAAACCAAAGCATCTATCTATGCAACAAATGAATATTCAGCAACTACCAATCACTATGCCTTGGCAAAGGTCAAAATACATAGATTGAATACTACTGAATACCCAACTGAAATGACGGAGGGCTATGAATGGTTTTGGCTAAACCGTGAACGTAATGAACTTGATATGATCGAAGGAACCATGATAGCTTTTAAAGGAGTGGTTTAAGCTCCGCATTTAAAAGTTTGCTTTTTGAAAAAACCGAGTGGTTTAAAAATTGTTCCAACGATTCAGTTTTGGTTTTTTTGCTTTGTATTAATCATATAATGCACTCCCATCATTTATACCTACCATTGCAGAAAGAAACGAAAATACCACGTACGCTTATGCCATCAGCATTCGCCACTGGGCCCCGTCTTATACCGTTAGGTTACTTAACTAACGCCAGAGTGGGGGTTGAACTAGAGCGGGTGCAAAACATAAGAAACATCAATTATATAACATATATAATATATCTATTCGTCTCACGCAATAATAGGCATTCCAGATCACAGATGAACATATTGGATATACTAGGAATTCCGCGTTTCGTTTAAACCTGTAATGAAAGACGGATTACATGGTCGTGATGAATAGCCAAACCCACCCTAGACCCCTACGAGTGTGGCAAACTACCCGCCAGATTCCCGAAGTGAAGCAACCTCCCTCGGTAAAATGGGTAGGCCACTTGGCACTTTAAAGAACCCGGTAGTTTGTGCACCTCACCTTGGGTCTATCTTAGGAGCAAAAACAGTAAAAGAAATAATACAACGGTGGTTACAACCTCAATTCGGATGTGCCCCGCAAAACTAATATTACATCACTTTACAAATTTTATATCGAATGAAAGAAAAGAAAACATTCTTCTCACATCCCCGGCTATTCCATCACGATGATCCAATAAAGTTCATATCCACAAACCATCACAATACAGATATATGCAACCCCCAACTAATCGACGTATTGCAATTAGCGGAGATTTACGAACACATATATCCATCACAAAGCTTGTAAAGTAACCCACGATGTTATAAAATCCGTGCACAATTAGCGAACGAAACTAATTTTTCAAGACCATGAAAAACTGTCTACTAAAGTTACCAAAAAATTCGTTTTAATCCAATCCGAGAGTCGAAACGAACCCGAAACCCGTCCGAACCTTCGCGGAGGCGAGGGGGAAAAAATTAAATGCTGATTCAGGGGCCTCGAGGGGGTACCCACCCCAGGGGCCACCACGAGGTGGCCCCCAAGGGGAAGCAGAGCCGAGAGCACCATTTTGTTGTACTCTCGGGTCACCCCCCCAAGGCTACCTTGTGGTGGTCTTGGGGGGGCGGCCTTTGGTCCCCCCGGGGTATCCCCTGGGTCCCTACGCTCCACCCCGTGGCTTCTCGGTTCAAACCGTGAGCCCGCGGGGTGAGCAAACATCTTAAAATAACATTTTCGGTTCGGTTTTTGTCGGCAGTTCGTGCGCGACAAAAACAGCGGATTTTAAACGTCGCTACAAGCTATCTAAGGCTTATGGAGATGCTCTAATAGCACTTTAAGTCGATTTCGCGCACCCCGCGGGTTCGCGGGGAGGCAGAATACGCAAAAATGATTTTTACGGGCTTCGCAACATCGACTTGAACTCAGGATCAACCATAAACCCTAGGTAGCTAAACTGTATGAGGTTAACTACTCGGATAGAAAGTTATACCTCACAGAACCATGTTCTTCGGGTCTTCTTGCTATCCTCCTCCTCGTCATAGGCTCCTCGGATCGTACACGGATCGGGCCTCCTCGTCGGTCTTCTCAAGTCAAAGACGATCCACCCAAGAGTCTATAGTCCGAGCTCCAATCTCAAAACCGAGGTAACTAAGGCACCTAGTTCGCTAAAGTAGATGTCCTAGATGATGTAGAGAGTGCTAATGGATTGTTTAGTATCACTAAACCTTATGGCTCACAATACATGTGAAGAATTAGGGTTTAGTTTAAGGAAGAAGGAGATGGAGAAATCAAGAGAGAGAATAAGGAGAAGAAAATGAATTAAGGTTGTGTGAGTGTGGAGAATGGCTCAAGACTTCACTCATTGAAGCATGGATTATTTTCTCATAGAAAATAGCCACCATGCTTCAATAGTGAACACAAACTAATAAACAACTCAAGGAGCCATGCTTCACACCCATGCCACACAAGTCTCCAAATATCCACCTCATTAATCTATTTTGCAAAATAGATAAACCAATAATGAGGTGTCCCCTTCTAGAAGCATACCAAGTAAAATTACAAGAATGCCCTCACCGTATATACATACCCGTATCCGTATTCCAAAAAATACGAATACACTGTGACGAAAACAATCCAATAATATAATATTAGGAATCGGCTTAAACCAAATCCCACTAATATTATCTGCCCGAACATCATCCGTGTATAAGCACACGTATGTGATCGAAGCCCTGCCGTAAAACCATACGGCCTCTACATCTTTTGCCCGATACAGGGAAACCCTCTGTGTGGGACTCTAAAGACTCGACACTACGCTGGCAGTGGGTTTAACCACAAGTACGTCAGCGGTATTAGCTGTACGTAATGGTTACTCAGGTATATGTCGATAAGAAGGCCGATGAGCAAACTCATCCGAACTCCTACTAAGCCTATCTGTGACAATCTCCATACAGTCCGGTCTGTTCGTCTAAGAGTATTGCATATCAGACCTAGGGGGCGGTAGCCGTCAGACCCCTAATAGCGCAATAAGTCATGTCGGAGTATAGCCCAAAACACCTTGAGAAATTACTAGAGTACCTACCAGTAAATCTCGCTTGCCCTGGCCAGGGATTTTGTGTAATGGCTTTCCGAACACAGCGCGATATCAACCCCCAATACCGGGAGAAACGAATTCTGTCTAACCACTACTTCCTCCAAGTGCTTCGGGACTGCACCCAACTACTACCTGTTTGCACGACTCCTTTGAGCCATGGTAGGGTAGTAATCTAAGAACAGTGAGAACACACTCGAGGCGAAGTAGCAGTGCCAAGTCGACGGATTAAGCTGTACTCATGCCGCCTGGGAACTACTACCCGACGATAGGTATAATACCCACCAGCAGCTCCCTACGAGTCCTTTCCAGTGTACTCATAACCCAATGAGCATCTGCATACTATCTCCAGTACAACGTACTAATGGCTGTGGAACAGACTATCTCCACTGCTGGGATGAGAAGCGTATACACTAGTCTACTCGGGAGTATTGATGCCCCGTCTCGATAATCCTACGACTAGCAACCTGTATAAGGATGTGCTTATAGACTACCCAGCCCCCACTAGTGTGACTGCCATCACAACGCTGGTAATGAAGCAAAGATCCTAAGGGCTGTACCAATATGTATAAGCGATATGCTAAAAGAAACACATGCACATATTGAGGTAGAGACAAACTAGGTAGCATACTACCATTTCGAACAAGACTGTTACTATATCCGTGTATATCCCAAGCTTCCAATATGTAATATACAAACCAGTATGATACAATAATGGCCTCTAGGGCATATATCACTTACAATTTATACACTCAGCAAGAAAGCATCCAACAGCCCAAATTCGTTCCTGTTGAAACGAAGCGTCACACCCTGCGGCCTTAGAGACTCCGCGTGGAGACCGGCCATTGGACATGTCCCCCTCACTCGGATTAGGATGACAACCCCTCGCGTCCCACCACCCTGTGGCGAACACGTGGCACGAAGGTCAACAGACCGAGCGAGCGAAGCGGTGCCCCGTTTAAAGCGCAATCATTTCACTGATCCACTGACGTCACCAAAGATATGCGCGGGAATGAAGGCGCTTTGTGAATCGCTACGTGGATCCAAGAGTCTAAGAGGCGTAACCATCAAATGTTGCATCAACCTCGGACAACCCATTACGGAGAATTCTCGTCTGAATCATTAAAAACCGGGCAGGCCACTCTCGACCCAATCCATAAATAGGTCAGAACGAGAGTGAAGGGCTAGTGATGAAGCTCATAAGTGGGAATTCCCCAGATCACGACACGTAGTAGATGACATGTCATTCTCGTAAGCCCTTAGATTCCTGGGGTGTTACAGAGCTGGAATAAGTATGATACATTGAGAACTTTCCTCGGGACCTCGTCCCAAGGCTGTATCCGACCTTTTGGAGACCTCCCCGGAGTACCTTCCCTATGCGCCAATAGTTTGCTCCCAAATAATCCTACAGCCAAACATTCACAGCTTTCTTGCTCTTCTCCGAGCTATCACAGAGCAGAGACTCCTTAGCTCACTTGCTCGTCTCTGAGCTACTTTGCATCTGAGATTCCTCAGCGTCCTTGTTTGGTCGGGAGCACAAAGCCCGAGCAGCCCCATAACGGCTCCGTGTATCTCGCCACGACGAGATCTCCACCGCTTCACGTCCCGCATCCCACGTTAGCGTATCTCGCCATTAATGGACGTATCTCGCCATTAATGGGCGTATACCGTCATCAACGCGAACATGACGCATGTGCGTAACGGACGTCGAGAATTTCGCATCGGCTCGCTCCATGCGATCGCTATATAAACTCCTCTTCCAGACGACTCAGGTAGGTCGAACTGAATCCAACACGCCACAATTCTGCCTTAATATTTCTCGGTACTTACTTGATCGTTGGAGGGTCCTACGGTGGTTTCCCACCCCAGGACTTCTCTTGCAGGTAGCTCGATGTCAACAACATCCAGCAACCCATTGAGATCCACACATTCAATTCTCATACCCAATCTCAACCGTTCAACCCGCTGACAGCAAAATCAATGGAGGACAACATCTCAAGAAGATTTCGACCTCCATCTCCAAGTGAACCACATTATTACCGTTACTCATAAAATATCAAATATACCCCTGTTAGAAAAGACATCATATATCTAAATATAAAAACAAAAAACACCGACTTTATTATAATCTCTCTCTCCCCCCTTCTGTTATGTATGATAGATGACAGCATGTAAAAGGTACTGATGCTGGTAGTTAGAGAGAGAGAGAGAGAGAGAGAGTCAGTTTGGATTTTATAGAGAACATGGGAGAGTTGCAGGCACTTATGCTGTGAAGATGCCCTTTTTCTTACCTTTTTTTTAACATTACTTTCTTTCTTTTTGCAAACAAAATTAAGCTAAAAAGAGATGGTGGCTCTGCTTTATTTTTCCTTTTATTTTTGCAACAGATGCTTTAATTTTTGCTGATTGATTTGCTATTAGAATAATGTTGATGTTTAAAATAATTCTAGTGTATTTTGGGGATGTGAACTTGCCTTAAGGTTTTTTTTTTCTTGCCTTACAAAATGCCCCTGTATTTATACACCTGTCTTTCCGATAATGCCCTCATGCATTTCTGGACTTTTTATTGGAATATATCTTGAAATTTTATTTGAGCAATGTATATATATTAAAAATACAGATGCATTGAAATATCTCTATTATACTTTCTTTTTTGACAAAATAACTCCTTTATGTTGAGAACATTCCATCATTAATTCCGGTTAAAATTCAAACTGCAGCTGTATTTTAATAAAATTTTGGCACGAGACAAACTCATACTTTTTCCTTTACAAAAACGAAGATTTAAATTATAACCATTATGACACTTCATACAATAAAAAAAAAGCAAATAAAAAGACCAGCAAGCCACATGAGTTTGGGTTTCAACACAAAAATGGATAAATTAGATTAGACGATTTACGTTTTTACTTATAGGTTCAGGAATTTAGAACATATAAATTAGAGAAGATTATTGCAAAATATTGAGATATTGAAAATTCAGGAAATATAATAGGCAAATAACAACATGTAGTTTCTTAAGGCAACTAGAAAATTCAACGGGCATTATCAATATCAACCAAATTTTATTACAAAATATTGAAATTTCAAACAATTTAGTGAAATAATAGGATCACATAATGGAAGATTACCGGTGCCATGTGTTTCTTTAACATAAATATTTGTGAGGAGGAGGTAAGTTTTATCTTGGATGGCATATGGTCTTGTGTATGCTATTTTTGATAATGGTTTCATAGCGGCATGTCTATAATCTTTTCTTGGCCATTTAATTTTTTTTGCATTAGTTTATAGTTTGTTTCGTTAAGCTATTTTGATGGAAGGGCGGGCTATTAATTTTCCCACTGTTTATGTCAGAAAAAAATGAAATAGTAAATTCCTCCACAACAATGGGCAATCCGGGCAACCAACATAATTTTGCTGTAAAAGGGACAAAAGGACTCAAAGGTTTCTGGTATTGCAACAGGGGCAATACGTGAAATACACAAAGCAAGAGGTTGCTTGAAAAACAAAAAACCGCGGGCACCAAGTCGGCGCCCCGCAAACGAGGGTGAGAATTAATAATTTTAAAAAAACGCCGTGCCTAATTACAAAATACCCCTCGTCAATAGCTGAATAGCAAATGCTAAATTATTATAATAATAGGGATTTTTTCTAAAATGGCCCCTGATACTTCATTAATTACTAAAAAGGCCTCTCGTTTTTCATATTTACTTAAAACACTCCGATACATTTAAATTACACTAAAAAAAACCTCACTAGTTTTTCCATCAAAAATTATCGTCCTATTAGGATGATGGAGCCATAACTTGTGTTTGAGTTGTTCTTTTCAACGATACTCGACAATCTCGTTGCCGAAAAGATTGAGAAAGATGAGTCAGTTTTCATAATTAATTTGAGAGATCTTTTGATCGTAACCTTAATTCTAAAACCAATTTGGAAGAAAATTTAGTAAATTTAGGAAAAGAAAAAGGGTAGTGAAGGTATTAAAACCCTAACTTGATACCCACCGTTAGTCTCCCACCACGATAATGAAAGATACCAAAAAGATATACTTTTTGACTTGTTAGGAGACTTTTTAGTGCAATTTAAATTTTTGAGGTTTTTTTTAAGTAAATACGAGTATGGAGGGACTTTTTATTAATTAGCAAAGCATGAGGGATTTTTAGTTAAAGGTCTATAACAATAAATAATAATAATGATTTTTACAATTTTTATTTTCTTTATCTATTACTTTGGTAGATTATGCTGTATGCATACCCCCCAAATTTTTTTATTAATTGCAGGAAATACACTAACATTAATTTATTCCCGGAATACTTTTATTTAAATATTTATATGAAATAACAAAGAAAGAAAAAGAAATATTTTACATAAAATATTTAAATATAGAGTATTTGGGAGATAAATGAAAGTTGAGGGGGTAAAATGCAGTTTTTAATGAGTTAAGGAGGTTTTAATGAGTTAAGGATATTTTTGTTATTGGGACAAAAGTTAATGGTATTCCTGCAGTTAGCCAAAAAAAAGTTTTCCTTCAATAAATGGATTATGTAAAAAAAGGTTTTATCAAGTATAAATTGTTCGCCAACTAGGAGTTATTACCAATTTCCTCTCTAATATGAGAAGTAGCAGGTGCAATCCATGAAGAGGGTTGATTTCAAAAAAAATTAGTATAAGTTGTTTGATAAACGGATTTTCAAAAAGCTCTATATATAATGCAAATATCTTTGGGTCAGAAGACTCTTTCTCCTTTTTATGAGAAAAAAGAAAAAAAAGGACAAAATCTTACTTTCTCAAGGCTCCACATCATTGAAGAGATCTCCACATAATCTTGAAATATCCACATATCTCTCCCTCCTCTCTCTCTCTCTCTCTCTCAAACCTCCACGTCTTTCTTTCCATCCCAAAAATCAATTTTTAATTAGCACGGACGTGAACGAATCTAGTAAAATATAATGTGTCTGGTGCTACAGCCCAAATAGTAAATGTATATGTTTTTATTGAAAAATAGCTTGTATCTGGATGAGACTAAAGAATGAAGGGTTCATATAGCTGATTTCGAGAGTTCGTGCTTTTTTATCGAGACAAAAGAAAGAAAAATAGTGTATCAAATATAAGCTCATCTTTCAAGAACGAATACAACACGTCATTGTAGAAAATTTCTTACAACATCGGTCAAAAAGACAACCAATCATCACTTTGGATGACGGCACCGGCCATCCTTATCTTCATGTCCTGTACTATATTTTCCCACTCATTTAGGGTTGTGAAATGTTTTATCTTCAGAAAATAATTAATTTTGCAACCACACCCCCTAGAAGGGAGATTAGTAAATTGAAATCAATTAAAAATTGATACACATATCAGTAAGGACATGGATATCAAAATGCATGGTGTCCATCAACCAAAGAATTGACAGTTTGTTATATTTACTGAAAAAAATATTAATCTTTTATTTATTGGCAGGCTTAAAATATATTTGAGTGAGTGACACCTGTTGCGCACAGCACACAACAACGTCCAAAATGCCAGTTGATACTGTTGGAGATGCATAGTATGAGATAAATAGATGCATAAAATATTTTGTCGGTTCAAAAAACAAGTATATCTTGGATTAATAGCCCATTTAAGATTGGGAATAGTTGTTGTAACAATATCATTCATTTTTATTTTATAATGTATTTTATGGGACCATAAGCAATTTTAGATAGACCTCTACATAGCAATAAAAATCTTATTTCACCAAAATCATCCTCAACTGTTTAAAATCCATCACTAAAACTCTCAAATTTACCTTCCGTTACACATAACTCCTCTATCGTTAATTAACTGCTTATACTTTTCTGCCGCTAAAGGAGCCGCATGCCACATCTTAGCTTTTTCTCATGAAGTTATAACGCATGTTATTTTTTTAAAGAAAAAAAATCGATAATCGAGTCAATTCAAGTAAAATTACAGATAAGAGAGATGCTTTGTAACACATGGTAAATTTGGATTTTTTAATGTTGAGTTTTAACCCCAGTACGGTTTTAAACAAGTTGAAATAACCACGTGGTGATGTTGATGAAATAAAAGAATCATTATTGAGAAGTGAAATCATTCTAGACGATGAAAACTTTGATGTTGAAATAAATTTTGGTAATTCAAAAACTAATAGTCGACGAGTCTAGAATTGCTGCTCAGAGTGTGAAGCATTAAGTTTTGGCCAAATTAAATATTATAGGTTATGATTGCTTTGGATCAAAATTTCTTACTTAAAAAGAGAGAAAATTTCAATTTAAATGAAAAACGAAAAAGATTTATACCAGAGTGATGACACTCAATATTGACGACCTCCAAGATCAAGACACGTGGCAGATGACGTGTCCAAGGCTGAGAAGAAAGGGCCTGCAGAGGCCGACCAGGCCGACCCATCCCGACCTGCAAGCACAAGCTGGCCCTCCATGAGGCCCCCTGCAAATCAGCCTCCTCGGCCATTCAGCTCGCCCCGAGCCACCATAGGACCAAGACTCCTCGGCCTCCCCGCTCATCCTTAGCTCCTTACCGAGGCCGTCTTCCTCGGCCCTCCGACCAACTCCACCGCTCACAGGCGTAACCGCCGCTCCGCGAGTCTCGCCATGCGCGGATTCTCCGCCAGCAACATCCCACATTCCATGCCATCACGATCCCCATTAATGGGCGATCCGCTCTTTATGCGGGCGTGACGTCTGGAGCGTAACCGCCGGCGAGATTCTCGCGCCTGTTGCTGTGTGCCGCCACCGCTATATAAACCCCCATCACAGAGGGGTCAAGTAAGCCATCCATGACACTTTACGCCGTTACTCTGCTCGGATCTCATCACCAACTTGAGCGTCGGAGGGTCCTCGGTGGTACCAAACCACTCCGGGACTTCTTTGTAGGTACTCGGCGACAGCCTCCTCACCCTACTTTCTCTTCTCAAAACCCATTGAGATCCACACGCAACGAAGGACAATCAACCCAGTTCGTCTCGAGATCAACGAAAGACAACATCTGACGGAGGCCCGAAATGGAGCTCCATCAGTTGGCGCCGTCTGTGGGAACGCTAAATTCCACAAAATACAAAGTTGACCTTCCTATCTCCTCTCTCATGGCAGACGACCATCCTGGGGATCCCAGTACCAGCCGCCGCCTTCTGCTCACCAAAGGCGGGGATGAACCTCCCCCCATGACCATCATCAATGCCCTCGCAGGCCGGATAGATCGCCTGCAATCCCTCGTGGAGGCCCTCGTCCGCGTCCAAACGACCGCGCCCGGGCCCCAGATCACTGCTCCTCCGCCTCCAGAAGACTCTGTCCCTGTCTGGACGGCCAACCACCAGCAGGCTGCATCCCCTCGCCACCGGTCCCTCGAACCGGTGCTCCCTGAGGCCTGCTGGGCATCCCAGGGCTCCACGCCGAGATCCGCCGCCAGGAAGCCTCGTCCCGAGCCTCCTTATGACCCTTACCCCCCTGAGAAAATGTCGGTCACCTCTCCTATCCACGAGCGTGGCCGACCCCATCATGGTCTGCGGGAACGCACAAAAGGGGTCCACCCCGGCGGCTCAAGAGTTACCCCATCCCGGGACCTGAGGCACCTTATCGAGAGAAACCGGGGCCGCTCCTAGACACAGTCCACCCGCATCGGGGCCCGGGAATCCCGAGGCGCCGATTCCTCAAGGTACCACGGTCGGCTCAACGCCCTCGAGAAGAAGATCGAGGGCATGCGCCGAGAAGCTCACCTCTCGAGCGACGGGGCTAAGTACGCCTCCGACTCGCTCACGAAGCCATTCACCGAGGAACTGCTTGCCGTGCGCGTCACCTCGCGTAATAAGCCCCCGAAGGTCTCTCTGTTCGACGGGAAAACCGACCCGAAGGACCACTTGGACGCTTTCACCGCGGGAATGAGCTTCCAAGATCACTCCGACGCCGCCCGGTGCAGGGCCTTCCTGGCCACCCTCATCCGCGTAGGTCGAGACTGGTTCCGGGGGCTCGAGCCCCGCTCAATTTCAACCTTCGACGAGCTGGCCACCCAGTTCCTCGGCCATTTCGTGGGGAACCGTCGACAGAAGCACACGGTCGACTACCTCTTGACGGTTAAAAGCGGGGACAAGGAAACGTTCAAGGCCTATATTACCCGCTTCTACAATGCCCTCCTCGAGGTACCCGAACACCGGGACGAGACCGTCATAACGGCACTCAGATCTGGTCTGAGGCACAAAGAATGGTTGCGCTCCTTCGCGCTGGCTCAACCTAAGACCATGGCCGAAGTCAAGGCATGGACCGAGCGCGAGCTCCAGTTGGAATCCGAAGTGAATGCCAACCTTTGCTGGGCAGATCGGCCCGACCAGAAGAAAAGGACTCGGGAAGACAGGCCGGAGCGTCCGCAGCCCTACCACCCGAAGTTCCAAATGTTGGAGAAAGTGCTCTCAGAGTCAATTATTGGATCACAGGCACGTAATTGCAATGATTGAGAGAGGACCTATACCGTTAGAACAGTCTTACTCAAGATGATAGTATGCTATCTGGTTTATCTTTATCATCGTGTACTGTTTCAGGTGACCTTATAGGTCATTATTGCGCATTGATAGAGCCCTTAGGATTATTGCTTGACGGCCAGCAGTATGATGGCGATCATATACGTTGGAGCTGGGGTCTATAAGCACATCCTTAAAAGGTCCCTATGTTAGGTTTACCTAGCACCCTATGAAAAGTTTGGCACTGTAGACTTGGTCATATTAACGAAACAAGACTAAACAAGTTGCACAAAGATGGATATTTAAACTCTTTTGAATATAAATCTTATGCGACTTGCCAGTCTGGTATCAAGGGTAAAATGACCAAAACTCCGTTTACCGGACACGGAGAAAGAGCTACTGAGCTTCTAGGCCTCATACATAGTGATGTATGCGGGCCAATGTCTACACAGGCTAGAGGCGGTTTTTCATACTTCATTACGTTCACTAACGATTTCTCAAGATTCGGTCATGTATTTTTATTAAAGCACAAGTCCGAAACTTTCGAGAAATTCATTGAATATAAACTAGAAGTAGAAAAACAAACCGGCTTGAGTATCAAGATGCTTCGATCAGATCGAGGTGGTGAGTATCTCAGTACAGAATTTGCAAACTTCCTAAAAGAGAATGGGATTCTCTCTCAGCTCACTCCTCCTTACACACCACAGCACAACGGTGTGTCAGAACGACGGAATCGGACCCTATTAGATATGGTTCGTTCCATGATGAGTGATGCTGAGTTACCCGTCTCATTTTGGGGGCATGCATTGGAGACTGCAGCGTTTCTACTAAATAGGGTTCCAACCAAAACCGTGTCTGCCACGCCATATGAGATATGGTATGGGAAGAGACCATCTCTTAAGAGAATTAAGATTTGGGATTGCCCGGCCTATGTTAAAAAGCAGAATCCGGACAAACTCGAGACACGGCCAGTCATGTGTAACTTTGTGGGATATCCAAATAATTCTTATGGATATCTATTCTACCACAAAGAGGAAAAAAAAGTGTTTGTTTCTCAGCATGTGTTCACACCATAATATTGCATTATTATATTCCCCATTCTTATATATTTTACAAATAAACGGGTGCTTTTGACGAATGTCTGCTACATGTTACAGGTTACAGGTTCTTGGACAGGAAACAGTGAAAACGATGTAAAGACGGTGAAAATATGGACTTTTGACCAACAAATGAGAGGATCTTAGTCAAGCCTACATCGAAAGACAGTTCACAATTAACAAGGCAACGCAAGACCCCAAAATGTCAAGGCAAACGGTTAAAAAGCCATTGCAAATTGTTCATTGAAGATCTGGAACCAACCTAGAAGCCCAAATGGAAAAAGACATATAGAAACAGGAAGACAAAGTCACCAGGAGCCCAGCCCAGAAGTTGCAGAAGCCAACTCTTCCTTTTGGCCGCGGAACCGCGGCCAAACCATGCCTCGGGCCGCGGTTCCGCGGCAGTTTTAAAGAAATAAAAAAATAATTTTTTAGCGAAATAAAGTGGCGGCGTTGACCGGTCTTCCTAGAGGGCTATTTTTGTAAATGCAAACATGCGAGTCATTGTAACCCTAGGGTTTCCTATCTTCTATAAATAGGAACTCTAAAAATTGTAATTCTTATGCCTCCTTTTAATAAAAATTCAGAAATCCTTTTTGGAGAGCATCGGTGTTTCCTTTCCATTCAGAAATTCAGATCTGACAACCCTGCATGGATGATTGGAGGGATGCATCTGTAAGTAGATTTAATTTCTCGCCCTAGTGTAGATTTTAATTCTTTACCCTAGGTAAATTTAATTTCATGCCCTAGGAACTTGTTTAGGGTTTAGCTTTGGGGAAGGATTTTGAGAGATGAGATCTCTCATCCTTTTCTTACCCACAAAATATTTACAATAGGACTCCATGCATATACGCACATACCGCGCCCTACGGCATCCTACCCCTCGAGGTAGCGATAACACCGTAGTGTAAAAGCCCGGTTGCGCGCGTTTTCCATGGAGGTTAGGGTAAGGATCTCTAAAGGAAGGACAAGAACCTAGAGGAAGGAACACCTTCCCGAATGGATCTAATCCCCTTTATTGATAATTACCATAACTCCTCACAGATCTTCATTCGGGTATAGAAAGCGTTGAGATTTAATTGCATTTCCAAACCATCCCTAAACCTAACCCTAGCAAGAATAGATCTAGATAATTGCCCTAAGTTAATTAGATTTTTAGATTTAATAACAACTCCGAACACCCTTCGGAATTAACTTGTAAGAACGAATCGGAGATTCACAACATCCCTGTGGACCGACCCGTACTCACCGGCTAGCTGCAAAGCGACGCCGTTCTTGATTGCGGTTACAAATATTTTTGATCTATCTTTTAGAAAGCGCAAGCACGCTAAATCACTCAAATCAAATGGCGCCGTTGCCGGGGATGGCGTAGAAATTTCCTTTTCGCGATTTCGGGTTAATCATAAATTTAAAATTAAAAAATCATAAAAATCTGAAAAATCCCAAAAATTATAAAAATATATCAATTGTTATTTTTTTTGGAAAGGATATTTTGTTGTTTGAATTTTTGCAGGATTTACAAAAAAGGACGGATCTGGAAATTTCCAGAAAGTAAAACAGAAAAGAGAAGATCAGAACAGAGGAGAATTTCAGAAACAGAACAACAGAAAAATTCTCGAGACGTGAACTGCCCACTAGACCACGAATCCGTGGCAAAAACCGCCTTCTGCCGCCTTTCCGCCGCGCTCTGGAGAGATCTCGGGATCTGCGCCGCTTCAGCCGCCGCGCCAAGCCGCCTACGACCGCGATTCCGCGGCTATCTAGTGTCTTCAGCGCAGGAAATTTGCTCTGTAAGCTTCTCTGGTTCATCCTCTGTAATTTTTGAAATATATTTTCTGAAAAATACCTGCAGGATTTTGTGCACTTTAAAAATATATTCCCTTCCATATAACAATCTTGTGCAGGATTTTTGGGCCCCGCTTAAACTAAATTGATTGCAAGAAATATTTTGTTGTTGCATATCTTTTCTCGAATATCTTTTTACAACAATTTTTTCCAAATAAAGATTCTTGTGATATGCTTAAAATAATAATTGGTTGCAAGTAATATTTTGTTGTTGCATATCTTTTTCTCTAAAATCTTTTTGCAACAAAATTTTTCCAAATAAAGAGAAAAAGAATAAAAATAAAAAGGACAAATTTTATTAGAAACTTGTAAAATTTTTGGCCTCAAATAGATCCTTGCACCACAAATTTTCTTTCTTTTCACCCTTTCTTCCAACATGGGCACCCCACATAATAAATCATTAGCCGAACTTTGGTATCCCGAACCTAATTTTGCGTCGTACGTCAATTTGTTCGGTCAATTTAAAGACGATCCTTCCTTGCCAAAAAAATCTTTGAAAGATCACATCGAGGTGTCTAGGAGAAACAGTTTGACTTTTCAACCAAATTTGTGTCAACCAAGTCCACCTTTACCACCTACATATGTTGATACCAATTCTTCAAGTCCTTCTGTCACTCCTAGGCCGATGTCCATTGCTGAGCATATTGCTCAATCTCGCAGTCGATCTTTCACCCCTCTCCACTCATCTAGTTCTAGTGATCCACACGATTATTCACCTTTTTATCCATATGTTGACCCTACCCCTGTCCTACCATCCACTCCCTACCAGTCATACCCGACCTTCCCACCCTCACTAGACACTGTTTCGACACAGCCATTAGGGAGTTTCACATATCCAACCAATTTCGAATTTTTCACCGAAACCCCCTCACCACTTAAGTTTAGTTTGGAAGAGTCGTTGGAAGCATATATTGTAGCAACAAATAAAATGGCTAGAAATGTGGAAGCGTCCGTGGCCGCCCTTATGCAACCTGCTGAATCGGTAGCTAGTTTCCCACTAGCTTCAAATTTTTCAATGTATAAGGAGGCGGTTGGACAGAGTGAGAATGAGAGAGGATTTTCAAATCAAACCTATCCTTACCCAATTGAAGCCCACAACTCCTGTTTTCCATCGATTGCCCTAAATAGTTCACCTGTTGAAAATAAAAATGAGTTGTGTGATTTTGTAGTGTTTGATTTACCAAACTGTGAAGAACCCTTTTCGAGTGAAACCGCATCTAATCCGTTTGATCTTTACACCTCCACTCTAGAACCTAAATTGATACATATCCATGCTTTTGATGAGGTGTCTAAAGAAATTGATTTTCACTTGATTGAGAATATAGACGCCGGGAATATTTCGGATGATGAACCTGTCGATTTAATTGAAATTTTATGTTCAAACCATCATCCTGAGTTATTAAATGTTTCTCCCGAATCTCATATGCGTCTAGATTTTGATGATAATGGCATGGATGAGTTAAATATTGAGGATAGTATTGAGGAGAGTCTTGAGGATAATATTGAGGTTGAATCATTTTTGTTTGATGTGTCTGATTTTCCAATTCATCCTCCTGAACCTTTGACTGTTATATCACCCTCCCTCCTTCCCATCGTTCCGACCCCGCTTGAAGACTGTGAGCTTGAAACCTTTTCCTTTGAATCTGACATAATTCTCACAGACGATAACACCTACGAGTGTTTCACTTTTTCGGACGATGCTGATGACTCACCGCCCGAGTTTGAGTCCTTTACATTTTCAGATGAGCCATCAGACTCGGTTGATTATAGTAGTTTCGAACCATTAATGGAATCTTTCAAGTTCGAAACAGTTTACTACGATGAGAAAGATACTATCCCTAATTCACTCCCTTTCGTCTTTCCCATTGTTCCGACCGAACAAGAGACCGTTACGCTTTCATCTCCTATACCAAGTTCGGCGTACCCATGTTTTCTTGCGAATCTTGAGGGATTTGATCCTATTGCACGACGGGTTGATAGGTTGGCGCAATCGCTTTTAACACATCGGTCCTCACAAATTGCACTAATTTATTCACTCAATTTACACCCTTAAGATCGTACTCTACTTCTTTCTTCTTTCCGCCATTCTTCTCCTCCGCCGAGACCATCTTCCATTCTTCTTTCCACACGGTCTCGCGTGTTTCTCATTTCTCTTCTTTCCACCCCATTCTTGCACCAACTGTACCATTACCACGATAAGATTTTTGAATGGTTGGTGCTGACCTTTGACTTGTGTAAGGCCAAGCTTAACTTTGGGGGGGAACCTTGTTGTATATATGTATATATATTTTTGTTTTCTTTTTCTATAAAAAAATAAAAAAAATTTCAAAACAAAAAAATATATAATTTTTTTTTATTGTAAATAAATAAAAAGGGGAGTGCCGACATTTTGATTCTCTTGGTTTAGCATGACAGTGAGGAACACTGTCAAGTTCAAGTTTGGGGGTATGCTCGGTACGTCTTCTTCCTTCGCATTCATTTGTACATATTTTTGCATTTGCATACTTATTTGAAAACCCATAAAAATTGAAAAAATTTCAAAAAATTATAAAAATTAATGTATTCAATTTTGGCTGATTGACTTGAGTTTGACAGATAGGTTAACTGGTTAGGAGCAACTAGATCTTAGACTTAGTAAATTAAAAACCCTAAAAATAACATTCCTTAAAGTTTAACGGTAGAAAGTATGTGCCTTGTAGTTTATTTAGAAATAGGCAAATTTTGGGTTCACTTCTTGGGCTAAGTCGAAACAAGGGAAAAGTATTGATGTTCTTATTAGAGTATAAGTTTGAAAAATAATTCCAAGCTTAAGTCTAGATTCTGAAAATGTATACCCTACAATTTGCACAATCACGCACCTTGAAACTTGGAATAGTAGAAGAGACCTTGAAATGCTCTTGTCTAAAGTCCTTAGTACAATGAAAATAAAAGAAAAAAAAAGTGAATAAAAAAAAGAAAAAAATGAACACTGGTTTTTGTGATTACTTAAGGCTGTAAAAAAAAATAGAAAAATATTTAGCGAGGGTGCTTCATCACCTAGTGCCTTAGATCAACTGGTTTGGGAGTCACTGCTAAAAAGCCTTGGGTGTTGCAAAACTAGGAATTACGCTTAAATGTGCAAACACATCTTGTAATCGGTTGTTGGTACCTCAAGAAATATTAACGGTCGGATGAAGGATGTGTAAGCAAAACTCAATTAAAAATTCACTTACAAATAAGTATTTTGGACAACGGACAAGGGTATGATTGCTTGATTTGAATTTCCAAGTGTAGGGGTGATCTATACACACACGTACGGGTATGTGATTGGAATTTAGATAAGAGAGAGGAATGAAGAATAGAACTTGTATCTTTAGTAGAGTTGATAGAAATTCCAAAGTGGAGATGGAACTCTAGAAGGAAAACTTAAGAAATGCTGAAAGCTAAGTAGGTCTACATAACATATATAATCTTAAGTTAGATGATGAGGAAGTGTGAAGAATATGGGTGGATAATTTATGGGTAAAAGATAATAGAATTCTTTGTTAGAAAATCTAAATGAAGAACAAAAGTCAATGGGCCGAGTTGATAGGATTTTGTGGGTAGTATCCGCTGAAAACCCTCAGGAGACAACACTCCTCCTACTAGGGACACCTAGAGGTTTAACGGCTTGTTGCACGTGCTCAGTGCAATCGCGTTTCCCTGCGAAAGTGTGGTTAGGATTTTAGTGAATAAAAATAAGTTTGCTCGAGGACGAGCAAAAGATAAGTTTGGGGGTATTTGTTCACACCATAATATTGCATTATTATATTCCCCATTCTTATATATTTTACAAATAAACGGGTGCTTTTGACGAATGTCTGCTACATGTTACAGGTTACAGGTTCTTGGACAGGAAACAGTGAAAACGATGTAAAGACGGTGAAAATATGGACTTTTGACCAACAAATGAGAGGATCTTAGTCAAGCCTACATCGAAAGACAGTTCACAATTAACAAGGCAACGCAAGACCCCAAAATGTCAAGGCAAAAGGTTAAAAAGCCATTGCAAATTGTTCACTGAAGATCTGGAACCAACCTAGAAGCCCAAATGGAAAAAGACATATAGAAACAGGAAGACAAAGTCACCAGGAGCCCAGCCCAGAAGTTGCAGAAGCCAACTCTTCCTTTTGGCCGCGGAACCGCGGCCAAACCACGCCTCGGGCCGCGGTTCCGCGGCAGTTTTAAAGAAATAAAAAAATAATTTTTTAGCAAAATAAAGTGGCGGCGTTGACCGGTCTTCCTAGAGGGCTATTTTTGTAAATGCAAACATGCGAGTCATTGTAACCCTAGGGTTTCCTATCTTCTATAAATAGGAACTCTAAAAATTGTAATTCTTATGCCTCCTTTTAATAAAAATTCAGAAATCCTTTTTGGAGAGCATCGGTGTTTCCTTTCCATTCAGAAATTCAGATCTGACAACCCTGCATGGATGATTGGAGGGATGCATCTGTAAGTAGATTTAATTTCTCGCCCTAGTGTAGATTTTAATTCTTTACCCTAGGTAAATTTAATTTCATGCCCTAGGAACTTGTTTAGGGTTTAGCTTTGGGGAAGGATTTTGAGAGATGAGATCTCTCATCCTTTTCTTACCCACAAAATATTTACAATAGGACTCCATGCATACACGCACATACCACGCCCTACGGCATCCTACCCCTCGAGGTAGCGATAACACCGTAGTGTAAAAGCCCGGTTGCGCGCGTTTTCCATGGAGGTTAGGGTAAGGATCTCTAAAGGAAGGACAAGAACCTAGAGGAAGGAACACCTTCCCGAATGGATCTAATCCCCTTTATTGATAATTACCATAACTCCTCACAGATCTTCATTCGGGTATAGAAAGCGTTGAGATTTAATTGCATTTCCAAACCATCCCTAAACCTAACCCTAGCAAGAATAGATCTAGATAATTGCCCTAAGTTAATTAGATTTTTAGATTTAATAACAACTCCGAACACCCTTCGGAATTAACTCGTAAGAACGAATCGGAGATTCACAACATCCCTGTGGACCGACCCGTACTCACCGGCTAGCTGCAAAGCGACGCCGTTCTTGATTGCGGTTACAAATATTTTTGATCTATCTTTTAGAAAGCGCAAGCACGCTAAATCACTCAAATCAGCATGCCACATTCTTGGAAAAAGAGTTTTTCACAGATAAAGATGATGGCAAGGTGGTGGATCTAGAAGAGGTTCTAGAGACACAAACTACAAATGCCGATTTGGTTGAACCGGCTGTTGCAATAGAAACTGAGGAACCTCGGCCACTCCGTAGGTCTGGTAGGACTTCTCGCCCACCGGAGAGGTACTACGGTTTCCTCATTGATGGTGACAGAGAAGACTGCATCATAGATGATGATGATCCTACCAGTTTTCATCAAGCTATCACGAATGGAGACTCTGTGAAGTGGCTGGATGCCATAAGATCCGAAATGGAGTTTATGTACACCAACAAAGTATGGACTTTGGACGTTGTACCCCCTGGGGTAAAAACTGTGGGGTGCAAATGGATCTTTAAAAGAAAGATTGGTGTAGATGGGCAGGTGGAGACCTATAAGGAAAGACTTGTGGCGAAGGGTTTTCGTCAAAGACCAGGTTTGGACTATGACGAGACTTTTTCTCCCGTAGCCATGCTTAAATCCATTCGGATCCTACTTGCTATTGCTGCTCACTACGACTATGAAATCTGGCAGATGGATGTTAAAACGGCATTTCTAAATGGAAATTTAGAAGAATGCGTTTATATGGATCAGCCAGAGGGCTTCATTGACAGTGGGAGCAGCGGGAAAGCATGTAAATTGCTTAAATCCATATATGGGTTAAAGCAGGCATCACGGAGTTGGAACATCTGTTTTGATGATGTCATCAAAGAGTTTGATTTCATCAAAAATCTAGATGAACCTTGTGTTTATAAGAAGGCTGTAGGGAGAGCTATCACATTCCTCGTATTGTACGTGGACGACATTCTTCTGATAGGAAATGATATTCCTTTGCTACAGTCGGTCAAATCTTTCTTATCACTAAGGTTCTCCATGAAGGACCTGGGTGATGCCACATACATTCTGGGCATAAGGATCTATAGGGATAGATCCAAGAGGTTATTGGGACTGTCTCAAACCAGGTACATTAACACCATCCTAAAAAGGTTTAGTATGGAAGACTCCAAGCGGGGTGCCTTACCCGCTTACCATGGGGTCACTCTCTCCAAGGACTCTTGCCCAAAGACCGATGAAGAGAGAGCTCGCATGAGCGTTATACCCTATGCTTCGGCAGTAGGATCTATAATGTATGCGATGTTATGTACACGCCCAGATGTAGCTTATGCACTTAGTGTTGTAAGCAGGTATCAATCCAACCCAGGGGAGAATCACTGGACAGCTGTGAAGAACATTCTTAAGTACTTACGAAGGACTAAAGAACTGTTCTTGGTGTATGGTAATGGAGATCTCCAAATGGAGGCCTTTACCGATTCGAGCTTCCAGAGCGATAAGGACGACAGCAAATCTATCTCTGGGTTTGTATTTACCCTCAATGGAGGGGCGATAAGTTAGAAGAGTTCCAAACAGGATACCGTTGCAGACTCTACGATGGAGGCTGAGTACATTGCTGCAAATGATGCCGCCAAGGAAGCCGTCTGGATGAAGAAGTTCGTCTCGGAGCTAGGAGTAGTTCCAACCATTATTGATCCAATACCATTGTATTGTGATAATAATGGGGCTATGGCGTTAGCCAAGGAGCCCAGGTCCCATCAGCGGTCCAGACACATCCTGAGACGCTTTCATTTGATCCGGGAGATTGTAGATTGCCGTGAGATCGAGATTAGGAGAGTAGACACAAAGAATAATGCCGCGGATCTATTCACCAAGGCCCTCCCTCAGCCGCAGCATGAGCGACTTTTTGAGATATTGGGTATGAGATACGCCAATAACTGGCCTTAGTGCAAGTGGGAGATTGTTGGATATATGTATGCCCTAGAGGCCATTATATGATAGTTGATGTATCTGTACATGTATATATATATTCAGTGTACATTCTTGCTCGACATGATAGTATGCTATCTGGTTCTTCTTTATCTGACATGTTGATTTGATCATGCTTTTATTCATTCATACATGCTGATAAAGCCCTGAGGATATCGGCTTGACTACTGTGATTAAGATGGAGATCATACTAGTGGGACATCTGTCGTTTATAAGCATATCCTGGAATGTCCCTAGTCGTAGGTATATCAAGACATGGCATTGATATACCAGAGTAGACTAGCGTATATGATACTAGACCCATACGATGGGCGATGAATGTTCTCACATTCATCGATGTTTGACATCGAGATCATATACGGGTGCTCAGTGTTGACTGGGTACACTGGACGGACTCACCGAGAACTCCTATATGGAATTATATTTATCGTCGGATAGCAGTTCTCAGGTGACACTGGTGCAGGTTAGTCTGTAGACTCGAGATCGTCATAGAGTCTTGTGTGCTCTCCCACTGTACTTTGATTACCACCCTACCACGGCTCTACTGAGTCGTGTAAACAGGTGGCCGTTGGGTACAGTCCCGAGACACATGAAGGCGATGAGCGATAGGAGGGGTTTCGTCTCTCCCGGTATTGGGAGTTGATGCTGTGCTGTGCTCGACTGGTTATATCAGTAAGTCTCTGGCCAGGGCTGCTGAGATTTACTGATAAGTGTTATCAGTAGTTTCTCGATCTGTTATAGACCATTCACCGGCACGACTTATTGAGTTATTGGGGTCGACGTGACCATCCCTAGGCTCGATATGCATCATATCTGACGAAGAGACCGGACTGTACGGTAGTGTTGCCGGTTGGCTCGACGGGAGTTGTAGCAGGTTCGCTTGTTTTCTTCTGATCACTCAATACCCGGGTGGCCGTTACGTTTAGCTGACCGCTTGCGGCTTGGGGGTGATTGATATGATCATCACCCACTGCGGGCGTATTGACGAGACTTAGAGTCCCACAAAGGAGTTACCTAGTCCAGGCGAAACGTTGTGGTGCGCGTATGCGATATGCGCATGGACCCGGTTAAAATGTGCGTATGAGATACCGTATATTGATCGGGCGGCTTGCTTTTGGTACGGTCGTATGTGATATGACCGGATTGATAAATCAAGTGTTGATTTATCATTTAACCATTAGTTTCTCATTAGAAATCCTTTCTTGTATTTTTGGATATATGCATGCATGTATGCATTCTTTCTTGATTCATGCACATATGGATGTGCATGCACACATACATACATGCATCATCCTTCATGGTTGTATATACAAAGAAAATGGTGGCAATATAAGACTCACACCTTGGTTATTTATATGGATTATTATTTCTATTTTTGTTAAAACAAAAAGAAAAGGAAAAGGATAATTCAAGGTCTTGATTCTACACTCTTCTTCAACTAACCATGCTCACCCACTTATTAACCATGAGTTAATCTTCCTCTTTTGTTTTTACTCAAGTGAAATAAATATCAATATAATATAACCATGGTTTGAGATGAGAAGTGAAAAATATATTGTAACGTTTCCAAAATAATAAAATATTATTTTCGGGAATTTTTATAATTTAATATTATTTTAATGAATATTTTAATATTCGGGTATAATTAAATACAAATAAATGGGGAAAAATTATGGAAAATTCTAAAATAGGGTAATTTATGGAATTATGCCATTTTAAAGTTTTAAGATTTGTTATATGCTAATTTGGTGCTAATCGTGATTAAAAATCGCTAATTGGATTTTTAGCTTTTTTGTGCAAAAATGTGCACATATCATTTTCCACACTTGTTACACTTGTGTTACATTTCTATTGCCATGGTTGTTCTTTTGGGTTCACTATTGGAGTGAGAAGGAAAAGAAAAAGGAAAAGAAAAGAAAAGGAAAAAGTAGCATGATGATGAGAGAGAGAGAGAGACCAAGTCAACCCTCACTTTATGAACCATTCCCCATCATTTTCCCCTTCTCATTCTCTCTCCTCTCCCTCCCCTTGTTGCTGCTACTGCTGCCATCCCTCTCTCTCCCTCTTCACAAAAACCCTAGATCCACAATGGAATCAACCCCAAAACCCCATTCCCACTTCACAAAACTTGCTCCCAAGCTCACTAGCTACACATTGAACCTAGCAAGATTGGATTTGGAGGACTTTGAGTAACTCAAGAATTTTTTTGAGTTGCAAAAGGAGATAATTTCTACACCCCTAGTTTAGTAATTCAATTCTTATTGCATCAATATTAGTTTTGTGTCGTTATGGTGTCGTTTGATGGATTTGTGAAACTTCAAGTTAGGGTTTATGTGAGATCTGAAATTAAAGATGAAATTGAGGATTTTGGTGACCTTAGAAACCCTGGTGTGATGTTATTTTGAACCCAAACCTGAACTTGAAACCAGAATACGGATTTATGAGACGATGTCGGAGAAAAACTGTGAATCTGTGATCGTATTTAAGAATCTGCTACCACCCCGAGACTCCAAAAATAAAACTGACTTGACAGTGAGATGTGCAGGCACCATGGAACCACCACACCAAACCCTAGCCCCCAACTCCAATGTACGGCCGCTAATTTATTCCTTCTGGCCGCAAATTGCGGCCAGAGCAGGAGGGAATTGCCTCGATTTTTGTGCATGGCCCTATTTCCTCTAGTCTTGACCCTGGGTATGTCTAGTTTTGACTGATTCCAGTTAGGGTAAAATCTGGGTTGATTTGCTTGAGTTGGCGTATGATTTATGACTTGTTTTCGCATGGATTTTGTTATTTGGTGATTCGTTTCTGTCGGGTGGCGTTTGGACGTCAACGACAAGTGGATATTGAACGTGTTTACATGCGAGACGATAGGTTTTTACCTATGCGAGTAGCGTGTGCTATTTTGGTTTCCGATGTGATTTTCATGTGCTTTAGCGTTGTGATATACTTATAGGTACCCTACGTGATGTTGAGGCAAAGAAGATGAAGATGGCGACATCGGCATCGACACATGAGAAGCAAGGTGAGTACATTTATATCTACGGGGAGAAGTCGGGTGGATGGCGTATAGCACCCCCGCAGTCCGTGGTGATGTATACGAATACGTATACACACATATATTTATTATGTGTTGTTTGGAATTATTGATGGTAATAATGGTATTATTGGTGATAAGGATGTATTGGTTTAGTATAGTGCGAAACCCTAGAGTAGTGGTTGCACCCACACATACACGTACACACATACTTGCATGCATTCTTTCTTTTATCTGTGCGCATATAGAGGTGTGTATATCTACACATGGGTATGGGACTATGTGTTCATATACGGGATTGAGGATGATACATGGGATGGAGATGAGTCGATGAGGTTTGATTGAGGCCGCGAGATTCGGCGATATGACAGACATCGTATTTGAGATGTGATATGATGGTAGTGATACCGGATATGTGATGAGATGAATGGGATTTTGACCCGTACCCAGCTATTGGGATGCCGTACGATGATTTACCGTACGAGCTTTATATTAATGTTAGATCCGCACTCATGACTCGAGAATGTTATATGATATACTGTATCGTACGTGATACTATTGAGGCGGGATCACCGACTATATATTTATATGTATATCGACTTAGATTTAGGTGGCTTCCATACCCCTCCCGATTGACTTGATTATTGGGTTCGTAGTTCGCATAGTAGGCGTTAGACTAGACCCGAGTCATACCTATTTCAAAACTAACGAATTGGGGATATTTTAAAGATAGACAAAAGGGTTTATACGGATATTTTCAAACGACGCATCTTTTCTTAAAACACCGTAGCCCTTATTTTACCAAAAGCCCTAATTCGTCTTATTTCAAAAGGCAAGGTTGCATGATATATCTATTGAGGCAGGTTCTCTACTGTTGCGTTGATTATTCGATTCCGTATATTCATGCTAATTGCATTGCATCGCTTGTTTTGTTGATATATTTCAGTCATGCTGCTAGGACACCAGCACCATTATCGATGATGCGTATGTTCCATGTACACTTGTTTGCCGGCTCACACACTTCATTATCGATAATTGCCATGTCACTACACTGTAGTACGGTTGCATTCAGTGTATGTTGCTTTCATTTCTTTACATGTCGCATACATCATGCTTTCCGATTATACGCATTGAGATATGTTGTTTCCATGATATTTCTGGTTTTTGGGAACCGTGGGTGTTTCAAAAGGAGAATATGTAATTGTTTTAAAACCCGGTTACCCTTGATATGATATTTCAGTGCGTCCACCATGTGTTGTCTCGGTGCTGAGAGCGACATGTGAAACCCGATTCGAGGAGGCGGATGAGGCCGATTGCGGGTACATGGTGGACCCGGTATGGTACCCCGGGGCGAGAACGGTTTCGCTGTGTAGTAGACGGTGAGCCTGGCAGAGGGACTACTACCTACCGGTGATTGGTTGGACCTGGCGGTTATCCGGAGGATACTGACCAGAGTCGATAGATGGATATGGGCGTACTGCCGGGGCCGAGGGCCGATACCGCAGACAGAGCCCGTGGGCCGATCCGGACTGACGGAGCCCGTTATATGAGGATTTACGTGCCGATGCTGGGCACAGTTTTCATGATGTTTTCGAGTGTCGATACTGGGCACTCCGGTTCCATGATTTTGACGTGTCGCGAGGGACACAGATGGTTTATATCCTCATATTATTCCCATGCACATGATTTATGATATTTACATGCATGATGGTTATTGTCATTGGGTGACGAGTGGATGGGATCCACGTACATGCAGATTTGATTATATTGATCATACCTCATATTTATGATATGCTATTACCTGAGGAACTGGCACGAGCACTTGGCACTACACTCATGTATAGAGATTACATTGCCAGTTTAGCATGCTTCAGATTTATTCATATTGAGGTTTATTTATATCTGATCGTATTGACCTAGGATGGGTCATAAATTCGATCTCTGCTTGTAGATATTTTCTATTCATGAGTTGGCAACTCACCCCCGTTGTGCCACAGTTCTTGCAGGTTTTGCTGTACAGATTCCATAGCGGCATTTCTGGCACACTGCTTCTATATGGGTGACTTGCTTGGGTAGGTGGGTTCTTTGTATCAGAACCACCATTGTACATTTATTATTCATTGTATCTAGAATTCCATCAACCAAAACTTGTATATTGTCTCAGACTTAGAAAACAGTGTTGTATTATTTCGACCTTAGAGTCGCGCTTGTAGTGTTACGGTTTTCTGGCTGTTTTGAGTTCTTTTTAGGTTTTGATCCTCGCCCTTTGGCGTTGTATATTATTATTGCTTGCGTGGTTGTGACCGTCGATTGACGAAGAGCTAGCTCCCGCTTGGGGATGCCTTTTATCATTTCATATATATTATTCTTTTTGTACCCCGTTCGGGGCCAGTTTTTACAAAGGAAACTCTGCCGAAATTTTCAGGAAAGGTTACACATTTTTAAAAAATGCATATTCGGCTTAGTTGTTTAAAAACTTTGATTTTCGAAACATGATTTCTTTACTTCTTAAAACCAGTTTTCCTTATTTACTCTTTAAATGGTTTTAGATTTATGGGCTTTTGGCTTACTTGGATCAGATGGGGTCCTATAGACTTCATATGGTTCAAGGGCCAGTCACGTGCTCTTTCGGTTCGTGACAAAGTTGGTATCAGAGCGCTAGGTTGACCTTGGTTCGAGTCTAAGTTTGACTATGTGGAGCCTAGGGCGTTATCTATATACGGAACTTAGGCTTGACCTTACGGAACTTAGACTTAGTCGAGGGGGTATTAGACCCGAACTTTCGTCTCGTAGGATGACCCTTGGTTGATGGAATAGGTGACTAAAGTAGAGTGACGTACCGTGGGTATGTTCCGCGGCATACTTACAAGACGCCACTCCGCTCAAGAAACCTTAGGTTGTACATTTCCTTGCACCGTATTATATTCTTTTCTATGATCTATCCTCATCGATACTGGTTATGGTTTTGCCGCCACGATTGCACGGGCAGAGTGAGCTACGGCTCGAGTTGCGTCAGCATGAGCTCGTTGTGGATGGGGACTGACCAGGGCGTGCTTCCAGAGGCATACGATTACATATTGAGGAGTCGTCTTATTGTGTTTTCGCGACATGAGCGTTGGATTGATCGCTTTTATGAGATTTCCGGATGTGCCGATCGGCACCAGGGGATTGAGCCACTGATAGAGGCTAGCCAGGATATGATGACCGTTGATATTATCGCTTATCCAGGACGATTGACGCGTTGTCCACCGCACGGACGAAGGAGCCAGTTGTTGCTGCGGAAGATGAGATATCGCCCAGATGATTGGAGCTACGGCAGCATGAGCATATACTTAGAGATATGATTGTGAGTCGCTAGTCACCGAGGATTATTGACTAGGACATGTGGTTCGTTCGGTTACCCCGATGCAAGGCCATCAGATAGATTGATTCCAGCTAGAGGCGACTTCACGCAGATTCGTTGAGAGTCGATTGAGACGATCGAATGTCAGGAACCCATTTTCCAAGTTTAAACTATTCGGAAAGACATGCAAGCGATTCTATGGACCCTCTAGAAGAATGAAACCCTAACTCGACATAATGACCGTGTGAAAGCCTTTGAACCTAAGAGTTTGCGGCAGTTCCGCGGCGCCATTAGTGAGGCTTGGGTTTGCCCTTCTACGGCTGGACCACCAATGCTGTGGTATGTACTCGATACTATTAAACTATACCCGAGATGTTGAGCTCTGGGGGGATTTTGAGGTTCTGACGAGTCGATCAGATGATTCGACATCATTCGGATATCATGTGATGGGACACTGCTTGGGAGACTCCAGATACGAGCGTAGCCATTGGAGCGCAGCCTGTGTAGCCACGATGAGATGAGTCCGAATCAGTCGATATTGAAGCAGAGTGGAGTAAAGTGTTCGCATGAGATTTCGACGAGATAACGTTCCACTCCGCCGACGTTAGAGATGCGATATGCACGTTGAGGACGTGATCGGCAAGATATCTCCTACTGAGTGACGAAGATTCCGAGTTCGTGATTTCGAGTCCGTGTTAGAGACTTCGGAGGGACCGGGCCGATGAGCCGATGGATTGCGAGATTGGTAATCCAGAGAGAAGATAAGGAACCAGAGGCAGAGGACGCCAGCCGCGAGCATGAGGCAAGTAGATAACTTGCGCCGCTAGCATTGGATGTACCGGCACCTTCTCGACCTCGAAGGAGGATATACCGACGACGGTATTTATGATTTATGATTTATAATTTGTGATTTTGTGATTTGATTATCACGTATCCGTCATCTTGGATTTCGGTATTTTGGGCGTTCTGTTTGCATGATTTAGTCTTGATGACTGAGTTTCATGGTATTTGTTTTCTTGCACCATGGTTGCACCTACTGGGTATTTATACCTTACGCATAGTTATTATTCTGGAGGTATTGATGGTGATTTCATGCACTTTTAGTGTTTTGATTTGATTCGTGCACGATGGATGCACCGATTTGGATTTTCGCGCATGTTGGGCGCATGTTTTGAGATACGATTTTGGTGCACACCCGATGCACTAAATCGAGATTCTTCGTGCATGTCAGATGCACCGGATTTTTGGCTGTCAGGCACACACGTTGCCTATGACAGATACTTCGTGCACACCCGTTGCACCTAGATGTTGTTTTGTGCACCTGTATGGCATATATATGGATTTTGATTTCCGTGCGCACCAAACGTATAGGATATTCTTATATACATTTTGGGATTTATTTTTATGGAGCAGTACGTTTTATGATATTTGCTATGTGTTTTCGTACTGAGCAGGACTAGTCAGAGGACAGTACCTGGATATATTTGACATGCATTTACTTCAGCTAATTACATGTATAGATTCGATATTTATATGTATAGTTTTGATTTATATCGTATTGGTTTTGTATTGGATTTGACATTTGTGACTTTACCGTAACTCCGATGATGGCAGATGCTTGACGGAGTTTTACTTTTGAGTTATCTGCTCATTACCATGCGCATGCATTGCGCTGGGATACGTTTTATGTATTGCTGATTTCGTAGCCCCGACGACTTGGAATTTGTATCGAAATGTTTTAGTATTTGGGGTTTTAAATTTAAATTCGGGGACCGAATTTCTTTAAGGGGGGTAGATTGTAACGTTTCCAAAATAATAAAATATTATTTTCGGGAATTTTTATAATTTAATATTATTTTAATGAATATTTTAATATTCGGGTATAATTAAATACAAATAAATGGGGAAAAATTATGGAAAATTCTAAAATAGGGTATTTTATGTAATTATGCCATTTTAAAGTTTTAAGATTTGTTATATGCTAATTTGGTGCTAATCGCGATTAAAAATCGCTAATTGGATTTTTAGCTTTTTTGTGCAAAAATGTGCACATATCATTTTCCACACTTGTTACACTTGTGTTACATTTCTATTGCCATGGTTGTTCTTTTGGGTTCACTATTGGAGTGAGAAGGAAAAGAAAAAGGAAAAGAAAAGAAAAGTTAAAAGTAGCATGATGATGATGAGAGAGAGAGACCAAGTCAACCCTCACTTTATGAACCATTCTCCATCATTTTCCCCTTCTCATTCTCTCTCCTCTCCCTCCCCTTGTTGCTGCTACTGCTGCCATCTCTCTCTCTCCCTCTTCACAAAAACCCTAGATCCACAATGGAATCAACCCCAAAACCCCATTCCCACTTCATAAAACTTGCTCCCGAGCTCACTAGCTACACATTGAACCTAGCAAGATTGGATTTGGAGGACTTTGAGCAACTCAGGAATTTTCTTGAGTTGCCAAAGGAGATAATTTATGCACCCCTAGTTTAGTAATTCAATTCTTATTGCATCAATATTAGTTTTGTGTCGTTATGGTGTCGTTTGATGGATTTGTGAAACTTCAAGTTAGGCTTTATGTGAGATCTGAAATTAAAGATGAAATTGAGGATTTTGGTGACCTTAGAAACCCTGGTGTGATGTTATTTTGGACCCAAACCTGAACTTGAAACCAGAATACGGATTTATGAGACGATGTCGGAGAAAAACTGTGAATCTGTGATCGTATTTAAGAATCTGCTACCACCCCGAGACCCCAAAAATAAAACTGAGTTGACAGTGAGATGTGCAGGCACCATGGAACCACCACACCAAACCCTAGCCCCCAACTCCAATGTACGGCCGCCAATTTATTCCTTCTGGCCGCAAATTGCGGCCAGAGCAGGAGGGAATTGCCTCGATTTTTGTGCATGGCCCTATTTCCTCTAGTCTTGACCCCGAGTATGTCTAGTTTTGACTGATTCCAGTTAGGGTAAAATCTGGGTTGATTTGCTTGAGTTGGCGTATGATTTATGACTTGTTTTCGCATGGATTTTGTTATTTGGTGATTCGTTTCTGTCGGGTGGCGTTTGGACGTCAACGACAAGTGGATATTGAACGTGTTTACATGCGAGACGATAGGTTTTTACCTATGCGAGTAGCGTGTGCTATTTTGGTTTCCGATGTGATTTTCATGTGCTTTAGCGTTGTGATATACTTGTAAGTACCCTACGTGATGTTGAGGCAAAGAAGATGAAGATGGCGACATCGGCATCGACACATGAGAAGCAAGGTGAGTACATTTATATCTATGGGGAGAAGTCGGGTGGATGGCGTATAGCACCCCCGCAGTCCGTGGTGATGTATACGAATACGTATACACACATATATTTATTATGTGTTGTTTGGAATTATTGATGGTAATAATGGTATTATTGGTGATAAGGATGTATTGGTTTAGTATAGTGCGAAACCCTAGAGTAGTGGTTGCACCCACACATACACGTACACACATACTTGCATGCATTCTTTCATTTATCTGTGCGCATATAGAGGTGTGTATATCTACACATGGGTATGGGACTATGTGTTCATATATTGGATTGAGGATGATACATGGGATGGAGATGAGTCGATGAGGTTTGATTGAGGTCGCGAGATTCGGCGATATGACAGAGTTCGTATTTGAGATGTGATATGATGGTAGTGATACCGGATATGTGATGAGATGAATGGGATATTGACCCGTACCCAGCTATTGGGATGCCGTACGACGATTTACCGTACGAGCTTTATATTAATGTTAGATCCGCACTCATGACTCGAGGATGTTATATGATATACTGTATCGTACGTGATACTATTGAGGCGGGATCACCGACTATATATTTATATGTATATCGACTCAGATTTAGGTGGCTTCGATACCCCTCCCGATTGACTTGATTGTTGGGTTCGTAGTTCGCATAGTAGGCGTTAGACTAGACCCGAGTCATACCTATTTCAAAACTAACGAATTGGGGATATTTTAAAGATAGGCAAAAGGGTTTATACGAATATTTTCAAACGACGCATCTTTTCTTAAAACACCGTAGCCCTTATTTTACCAAAAGCCCTAATTCGTCTTATTTCAAAAGGCAAGGCTGTATGATATATCTATTGTGGCAGGTTCTCTACTGTTGCGTTGATTATTCGATTCCGCATATTCATGCTATTTGCATTGCATCGCTTGTTTTGTTGATATATTTCAGTCATGCTGCTAGGACACCAGCACCATTATCGATGATGCGTATGTTCCACGTACACTTGTATGCCGGCTCACACACTTCATCATCGATAATTGCCATGTCACTACACTGTAGTACGGTTGCATTCAGTGTATGTTGCTTTCATTTCTTTACATGTCGCATACATCATGCTTTCCGATTATACGCATTGAGATATGTTGTTTCCATGATATTTCTGGTTTTTTGGAACCGTGGGTGTTTCAAAAGGAGAATATGTAATTGTTTTAAAACCCGGTTACCCTTGATATAATATTTCAGTGCGTCCACCATGTATTTTCTCGGTGCTGAGAGCGACATGTGAAACCCGATTCGAGGAGGCGGATGAGGCCGATTGCGGGTACATGGTGGACCCGGTATGGTACCCCGGGGCGAGAACGGTTTCGCTGTGTAGTAGACGGTGAGCCTGGCAGAGGGACTACTACCTACCGGTGATTGGTTGGACCTGGCGGTTATCCGGAGGATACTGACCAGAGTCGATAGATGGATATGGGCGTACTGCCGGGGCCGAGGGCCGATACCGCAGACAGAGCCCGTGGGCCGATCCGGACTGACGGAGCCCGATATATGAGGATTTACGTGCCGATGCTGAGCACAGTTTTCATGATGTTTTCGAGTGTCGATGCTGGGCACTCCGGTTCCATGATTTTGACGTGTCGCGAGGGACACAGATGGTTTATATCCTCCTATTATTCCCATGCACATGATTTATGATATTTACATGCATGATGGTTATTGTCATTGGGTGACGAGTGGATGGGATCCACGTACATGCAGATTTGATTATATTGATCATACCTCATATTTATGATATGCTATTACTTGAGGCACTGGCACGAGCACTTGGCACTACACTCATGTATAGAGAATACATTGCCAGTTTAGCATACTTCAGATTTATTCATATTGAGGTTTATGTATATCTGATCGTATTGACCTAGGATGGGTCATACATTCGATCTCTTCTTGTAGATATTTTCTATTCACGAGTTGGCAAATCACCTCCGTTGTGCCACAGTTCTTGCAGGTTTTGCCGTACAGATTCCATAGCGGCTTTTCTGGCACACTGCTTCTATATGGGTGACTTGCTTGGGTAGGTGGGTTCTTTGTATCAGAACCACCATTGTACATTTATTATTCATTGTATCTAGAATTCGATCAACCAAAACTTGTATATTGTCTCAGACTTAGAAAACAGTTTTGTATTATTTCGACCTTAGAGTCGCGCTTGTAGTATTACGGTTTTCTGGCTGTTTTGTGTTCTTTTTGGGTTTTGATCCTCGCCCTTTGGCGTTGTATATTATTATTGCTGGTGTGGTTGTGACCGTCGATTGACGAAGTGCAAGCTCCCGCTTGGGGATGCCTTTTATCATTTCATATATATTATTCTTTTTGTACCCCGTTCGGGGCCAGTTTTTACAAAGGAAACTCTGCCGAAATTTTCAGGAAAGGTTACACATTTTTAAAAAATGCATATTCGGCTTAGTTGTTTAAAAACTTTGATTTTCGAAAAATGATTTCTTTACTTCTTAAAACCAGTTTTCCTTATTTACTCTTTAAATGGTTTTAGATTTCTGGGCTTTTGGCTTACTTGGATCAGATAGGATCCTATAGACTTCATATGGTTCAAAGGCCAGTCACGTGCTCTTTCGGTTCATGACAAAGTTGGTATCAGAGCGCTAGGTTGACCTTGGTTCGAGTCTAAGTTTGATTATGTGGAGCCTAGGGCGTTATCTATATACGGAACTTAGGCTTGACCTTACGGAACTTAGACTTAGTCGAGGGGGTATTAGACCCGAACTTTCGTCGCGTAGGATGACCCTTGGTTGATGGAATAGGTGACTAAAGTAGAGTGACGTACCGTGGGTATGTTCCGCGGCATACTTACGACACGCCACTCCGCTCAAGAAACCTTAGGTTGTACATTTCCTTGCACCGTATTATATTCCTTCTTATGATCTATCCTCATCGATACTGGTTATGGTTTTGCCGCCATGATTGCACGGGCAGAGTGAGCTACGGCTCGAGTTACGTCAGCATGAGCTCGTCGTGGACGAGGACTGACCTGGGCGTGATTCCAGAGGCATACGATTACATATTGAGGAGTCGTCTTATTGTGTTTTCGCGACATGAGCGTTGGATTGATCGCTTTTATGAGATTTTCGGATGTGTCGATCGGCACCAGGGGATTGAGCCACTGATAGAGGCCAGCCAGGATGTGATGACCATTGATATTATCGCTTATCCAGGACGATTGACGCGTTGTCCAGCGCACGGACGAAGGAGCCAGTTGTTGCTGCGGAAGATGAGATATCGCCCAGATGATTGGAGCTACGGCAGCATGAGCATATACTTAGAGATATGATGGGGAGTCGCTAGTCACCGAGGATTATTGACTAGGACATGTGGTTCGTTCGCTTACCCCGATGCAAGGCCATCAGATTGATTGATTCCAGTTAGAGGCGACTTCACGCAGATTCGTTGAGAGTCGATTGAGACGATCGAATGTCAGGAACCCATTTTCCAAGTTTAAAGTATTCGGAAAGACATGCAAGCGATTCTATGGACCCTCTAGAAGAATGAAACCCTAACTCGACATAATGACCGTATGAAAACCTTTGAACCTTAGGGTTTGCGGCAGTTCCGCGGCGCCATTAGTGAGGCTTGGGTTTGCCCTTCTACGGCTGGACCACCGATCCTGTGGTATGTACTCGATACTATTAAACTGTACCCGAGATGTTGAGCTATTGGGGGATTTTGAGGTTCTGACGAGTCGATCAGACGATTCGACATCATTCGGATATCATGTGATGGGACACTGCTTGGGAGACTCCAGATACGAGCGTAGCCGTTGGAGCGCAGCCTGTGTAGCCATGATGAGATGAGTCCGAATCAGTCAATATTGAAACAGAGTTGAGTAAAGAGTTCGCATGAGATTTCGACGAGATGACGTTCCACTCCGCCGACGTTAGAGATGCGATATGCATGTTGAGGACGTGATCGACAAGATATCTCCTACTGAGTGACGAAGATACCGAGTTCGTGATTTCGAGTCCGTGTTAGAGGCTTCGGAGGGACCGGGCCGATGAGCCGATGGATTGCGAGATTGGTAATACACAGAGAAGATAAGGAACCGGAGGCAGAGGACGCCAGCCGCGAGTATGAGGCAAGTAGATATCTTGTGCCGCTAGCATTGGATATACCGGCACCTTCTCGACCTCGAAGGAGGATATACCGACGACGGTATTTATGATTTATGATTTATGATTTGTGATTTTGTGATTTGATTATCACGTATCCGTCATCTTGGATTTCGGTATTTTGGGCGTTCTGTTTGCATGATTTAGTCTTGATGACTGAGTTTCATGGTATTTGTTTTCTAGCACCATGGTTGCACTTACTGGGTATTTATACCTTGCGCATAGTTATTATTCTGGAGGTATTGATGGTGATTTCATGCACTTTTAGTGTTTTGATTTGATTCGTGCACGATGGATGCACCGATTTGGATTTTCGCGCATGTTGGGCGCATGTTTTGAGATACGATTTTGGTGCACACCCGATGCACTAAAACGAGATTCTTCGTGCATGTCAGATGCACCGGATTTTTGGCTGTCAGGCACACACGTTACCTATGACAGATACTTCGTGCACACCCGTTGCACCTAGATGTTGTTTTGTGCACCTGTATGGCACATATAAGGATTTTGATTTCCGTACGCACCAGACGCATAGGATATTCTTATATACATTTTGGGATTTATTTTTATGGAGCAGTACGTTTTATGATATTTGCTATGTGTTTTCGTACTGAGCAGGACTAGTCAGAGGACAGTACCTGGATATATTTGGCATGCATTTACTTCAGCTAATTACATGTATAGATTCGATATTTATATGTATAGTTCTGATTTATATCGTATTGGTTTTGTATTGGATTTGACATTTGTGACTTTACCATAACTCTGATGATGGCAGATGCTTGACGGAGTTTTTCTTTTGAGTTATCTGCTCATTATCCATGCGCATGCATTGCGCTAGGATACGTTTTATGTATTGCTGATTTCGGAGCCCCGACGACTTGGAATTTGTATCGAAATGTTTTAGTATTTGGGGGTTTTAAATTTAAATTCGGGAACCGAATTTTTTTAAGGGGGGTAGATTGTAACGTTTCCAAAATAATAAAATATTATTTTCGGGAATTTTTATAATTTAATATTATTTTAATGAATATTTTAATATTCGGGTATAATTAAATACAAATAAATGGGGAAAATTATGGAAAATTCTAAAATAGGGTATTTTATTGAATCATGCCATTTTAAAGTTTTAAGATTTGTTATATGCTAATTTGGTGCTAATCGCGATTAAAAATCGCTAATTGGATTTTTAGCCTTTTTGTGCAAAAATGTGCACATATCATTTTCCACACTTGTTACACTTGTGTTACATTTCTATTGCCATGGTTGTTCTTTTGGGTTCACTATTGGAGTGAGAAGGAAAAGAAAAAGGAAAAGAAAAGAAAAGGAAAAAGGAGCATGATGATGAGAGAGAGAGAGACCAAGTCAACCCTCACTTTATGAACCATTCCCCATCATTTTCCCCTTCTTATTCTCTCTCCTCTCCCTCCCTTTGTTGCTGCTACTGCTGCCATCCCTCTCTCTCCTTCTTCACAAAAATCCTAGATCCACAATGGAATCAACCCCAAAACCCCATTCCCACTTCACAAAACTTGCTCCCAAGCTCACTAGCTACACATTGAACCTAGCAAGATTGGATTTGGAGGACTTTGAGCAACTCAAGAATTTTCTTGAGTTGCCAAAGGAGGTAATTTCTGCACCCCTAGTTTAGTAATTCAATTCTTATTGCATCAATATTAGTTTTGTGTCGTTATGGTGTCGTTTGATGGATTTGTGAAACTTCAAGTTAGGGTTTATGTTAGATCTGAAATTAAAAATGAAATTGAGGATTTTGGTGACCTTAAAAACCCTGGTGTGATGTTATTTTAGACCCAAACTTGAACTTGAAACCAGAATACGGATTTATGAGACGATGTCGGAGAAAAACTGTGAATCTGTGATCGTATTTAAGAATCTGCTACCACCCCGAGACCCCAAAAATAAAACTGAGTTGACAGTGAGATGTGCAGGCACCATGGAACCACCACACCAAACCCTAGCCCCCAACTCCAATGTACGGCCGCCAATTTATTCCTTCTGTCCGCAAATTGCAGCCAGAGCAGGAGGGAATTGCCTCGATTTTTGTGCATGGCCCTATTTCCTCTAGTCTTGACCCTGGGTATGTCTAGTTTTGACTGATTCCAGTTAGGGTAAAATCTGGGTTGATTTGCTTGAGTTGGCATATGATTTACGACTTTTTTTCGCAGGGATTTTGGTATTTGGTGATTTGTTTCTGTCGGGTGGCGTTTGGACGTCAACGACAAGTGGATATTGAACGTGTTTACATGCGAGACGATAGGTTTTTACCTAAGCGAGTAGCGTGTGCTATTTTGGTTTCCGATGTGATTTTCATATGCTTTAGCGTTGTGATATACTTGTAGATACCCTACGTGATGTTGAGGCAAAGAAGATGAAGATGGCGACATCGGCATCGACACATGAGAAGCAAGGTGAGTAGATTTATATCTACGGGTAGAAGTCGGGTGGATGGCGTATAGCACCCCCGCTGTCCGTGGTGATGTATACGAATACGTATACACACATATATTTATTATGTGTTGTTTGGAATTATTGATGGTAATAATGGTATTATTGGTGATAAGGATGTATTGGTTTAGTATAGTGCGAAACCCTAGAGTAGTGGTTGCACCCACACATACACGTACACACATACTTGCATGCATTCTTTCATTTATCTGTGCGCATATAGAGGTGTGTATATCTACACATAGGTATGGGACTATGTATTCATATACGGGATTGAGGATGATACATGGGATGGAGATGAGTCGATGAGGTTTGATTGAGGCCGCGAGATTCGGCGATATGACAGAGTTCGTATTTGAGATGTGATATGATGGTAGTGATACCGGATATGTGATGAAATGAATGGGATATTGACCCATACCCAGCTATTGGGATGCCGTACGACGATTTACCGTACGAGCTTTATATTAATGTTAGATCCGCACTCATGACTCGAGAATGTTATATGATATACTGTATCGTACGTGATACTATTGAGGCGGGATCACCGACTATATATTTATATGTATATCGACTCAGATTTAGGTGGCTTCGATACCCCTCCCAATTGACTTGATTGTTGGGTTCGTAGTTCGCATAGTAGTCGTTAGACTAGACCCGAGTCATACCTATTTCAAAACTAACGAATTGGGGATATTTTAAAGATAGGCAAAAGGGTTTATACGGATATTTTCAAACGACGCATCTTTTCTTAAAACACCGTAGCCCTTATTTTACCAAAAGCCCTAATTCGTCTTATTTCAAAAGGCAAGGTTGCATGATATATCTATTGTGGCAGGTTCTCTACTGTTGCATTGATTATTCGATTCCGCATATTCATGCTATTTGCATTGCATCGCTTGTTTTGTTGATATATTTCAGTCATGCTGCTAGGACACCAGCACCATTATCAATGATGCGTATGTTCCACGTACACTTGTTTGCCGGCTCACACACTTCATCATCGATAATTGCCATGTCACTACACTGTAGTATGGTTGCATTCAGTGTATGTTGCTTTCATTTCTTTACATGTCGCATACATCATGCTTTCCGATTATACGTATTGAGATATGTTGTTTCCATGATATTTCTGGTTTTTGGGAACCTTGGGTGTTTCAAAAGGAGAATATGTAATTGTTTTAAAACCCGGTTACCCTTGATATGATATTTCAGTGCGTCCACCATGTGTTTTCTCGGTGCTGAGAGCGACATGTGAAACCCGATTCGAGGAGGCGGATGAGGCCGATTGCGGGTACATGGTGGACTCGGTATGGTACCCCGGGGCGAGAACGGTTTCGCTGTGTAGTAGACGGTGAGCCTGGCAGAGGGACTACTATCTACCGGTGATTGGTTGGACCTGGCGGTTATCCGGAGGATACTGACCAGAGTCGATAGATGGATATGGGCGTACTGCCGGCGCCGAGGGCCGATACCGCAGACAGAGCCCGTGGGCCGATCCGGACTGACGGAGCCCTGTTCATCACAGAATACTGCATTTTATACCGCCCATTCTTATGCTCGTGTGTTTATAGGTAGGTACTTTTAATCCGTGTTTGTTACATATTTACAGAATACAGGTTTCCAGTACAAATATTGCAATTCAAGACAAAATCTCCACAGTTACACCAAATACAGAACATCTGTTGACAACAGATAAAAGCCGGGTTCCGGTCATCCATATCCGTCCGGTGCTGCGTACCGGTTCCAGGGACAAGGCATATGACAGCGGTCATTCGTGTCTCGGACAAGCACAGAGCACGAGAGGGGCTGCACAAGAATCAATGGGTGCACGGAGCTCGAGGGAGATAGAAGTCAAAAGTGAAAAAGATAATGCAATCTTGGACTAAGAATCTGAAGATATTCTGGATGAAATTATCAGAAAATACATGTACCAGACAACAGGGGACAGCAGACCAGGGAAGTACCAAGTTGCCCACACCCTAACCCTACTGTAGGGGCGCGGATCCACGGCCAATAGGGGGAATAGGCGGCGGATCCGCGGCCGTACACAGGGTTCAGGGCACGGGCTTTGGGGGGTAGGATGGTCTTTTCATGTGGGTCCAGTTTGTTGCCCTAGATTTCATTTTCCCTGCCTATAAATACAGCAGATTTGAGCTAAGCCAAGGGTCCAATTTTGTGTCCACTCTTTTGTAGTCTTTTGTATAGTTCTTCTTCTTCTTCTTCATTCTTTCTCCATTAAAATTGTAGTGAGAGCTTTTTGAGTGGAAGATTAATGAAGATGAGACTTTTGTATCATTCTCTTTTGTTTCTTCTTCCCCTTGAGATTCTTGCTTTCTCTTGATCATTCAACCTCTTCATTGAGCTTGAATGGTTAAGAGTTAGTTATTGATCTCAAGGGTCGTATTTTTCTTATGGAATTAGCACTTCAATTCACATGCATTCTCTACCCTTCTCTTGATCTTGCAACCTCTTGATTGAGCTTGCAAGTTTAAGGGTTGGCTATTGATCTCATGCTTGTTTTGAGTTCTACTTTCTTGTTCTTTTTATTGCTTTTTATTACTTGCAATTTATTTCCATGCACTTTAATTACTTGCAATTTATATTCATGCACTTAATTACTTGTATTCTTTTCTTTGTTCTTTTCTTTTTGTTCTCTTTTGTTCATTTTGTGAATGTTGTAATTATTGTTGTTGTTAAGAATCCATATGATATTATAAGTTAACATTTCTTTGCTCTTTTCCTTTTCCCGTTATTTTCCATTGAACTCCGTCCAAACCATACGCAAGCGCTCCGTTAGGCACCGTACCCTGACAAGGTAACGGTGACTCCTAACCGCGACCGGTTGCGTTCGGTTTGGCCGGAGGCGAAAGCAAGAGACAAGAACGGAAGGACAAGGGTAAATAAGCCGGATTCCACGAATACCGCGCTTAAATCCCCTAATCCACGTTGTTGCCGATTGCTCGAGCTTCAATTGGTCAAGACTCGGCTCAAAGGTTTTGAGTACGGATTTCTTTAGCTTACAATCTCGTATTTTCTTCTTAACAACTTTATACTTGCAAATAAACACATAGGTTAGATCAAACAAACATACAGATTCTTTATTGACTCGTCTAAGAAAAGAAGGTAAAATACCACCATCTCCCTGTGGACCGACCCGTGCTCAACCGGCTAGCTGCATAGCGACACCGTCCTGATCGCGGTTATACTTTAATTCTTTGAACATCCGACACGCCAAAAGCGTGCGATCAAATGGCGCCGTTGCCGGGGAGACGGTAGCGTATTTTCTTTCTTGTTATTCGGGTTAATATTCTTTTTGTATATATATAAAAAATATAAAAAAAAAAAATATTCTTTTTGTCTTTTTTTTGATAATTTTTTTGGGCAAGAGTGCAGATTTTTGCAGATTTGCAAACTGCAATTGTGGGGAGCAAAGTGTACGTTCAAAGTTAAGGTGATTACGAAGTACAGTGCCAAAGATCCGGGTAGTTTAACCCGCGCAAGCGAACTTTTCAAGCTTACCGGATTTGATTCAACGGGGTTTCCTAACCCAAAACTTAACGGTACGTACTTTACTAACACCTTCTTCTCAAATCCGACGCTTCCAATATACTATTCTTTGCAGGATTCTTTGCAAGTTCGCTAGCAAACGCTAAAAAAATTGACTAACCCGTATTTGTTGCAGCGCCGCGCTTAAACTAAAAAACGATTATTTGATTCTTTATAGAATTTTTGAATTGCGCATTGCATACATTAATACGGACTTAAGGGCAAGCGAACCCCACAACATACGGTAAAGGATTTCATCACCTTTTCCGTGGCCCACAAATCACGAACTTGAGCATAACGTTTACCCGCACAAAATTTAAAAGAAACTAGACTTTAAGCCTTAAGGACTTCGCGCTCACTAGGAGAAGTTAACTGTATTTAGAACCTTGCTTAACGGTATATTGTTTACGGGGTGTCTAGGAAAGTGTTAACGGCGAAACCGCCAAAAGAGAAAGGGTTATTTAATTAAGGAACTTCGCGAAAGCGTTGGAAAACCTCCCCTTATCTCTGCACTTACCTGGCCTCGTGATCAGTGTATCTTGAGCCTGTTTCTCGACACAGTTTTACTTCGACAATCAAGTTCTGGAGCAGGTCTAGTTGACCTAGGTGAACCCTAGAACGATTAGGTGTGTGGTATTTTTGTGTCGTGATTGTTTTTGTCAATATTCTTTTTTGTGTATATTTCATTCTTTTGTTAATATTCAAAAAAAAAAAAAAATCACATTCTTTTTCCCCTCCTTTTCTCTACCTTTCTTTCTCTCTCTTCATATCATGGGTACCCCACCTCGAAAAACTCTTGCCGAACTTTGGTACCCACAACCAGAAATTACTTCTTACGGTTCTTGCTTTGGCCGAACTTCGAACGACCCCTCCATGCCCAAAATTTCTTTGAAAGATCGGATAGACGCGTCTAGGACGAACAATTTGACTCCGCAATCCACTTCGTATCAACCATTTCATACATTCACCCCTTCTTACGTTGATACCCCTTCTTCGAGTCATGTTGCAACTCCAAGACCTATGTCTATTGCAGAACGTATTGAACAATCTCGTAGCCGATCTTTCACTCCTTTCACCACTTCAAATTCTTGGGATCAACAATCTCATTCACCTTCTTATCCAACTGTTGATCCTACCCCTGTCCAACCATTCAATTCCTACCAGTCCTACCCAACTTTTGCACCTTCCCTAGACATTGCTTCTACACAGCCTTTTGGGAGTTTTCAGTATCCAAACAACTTTGAATCTTTTACTGAAACCCCTTCCCAACCCATGTCTAGTCTGGAACAGTCTTTGGAAGACTTTAGGGTAGCGTCGTACCAACAGATGATGGATTTGGATGCGTCCATGACCGCCCTCATACAACCTAGTGACCCGGTAGCTAGTTTTCAACTAGCTCCACATTTTCCAATGTATGAAGAGGCGGTCGGACAGGCTGTCAATTTGAGTGGAGAGAGTGAGATGTACCCCCTCCCAAATCAAACCTACCCGTCCCAAATTGAATCCCACAACTCCTGTTTTGAAAGTCTATCGAGTATCCCACATGATTTATCAATTGAAGATAGAATGATGAATGAGTTGTGCGACTTCGTAGTGTTTGATTTGCCCAATTGTGAAGGGTCCCTTCCAAGTGAAACCATACCTAATCCTTTTGACCTCTACACCTATATCTTAGAACCAGAATCGATTAATATCCATGCTTTTGATGAGGTGTCAGAGAATTTTGATTTTCACTTGATTAAGGATATTGACGCTGGGGATATTTTGGATGATGAACCCGTAGATTTGGCTGAGTTTCTCTCTCCAAATCATCATCCCGAGTCATTAAATGTTTTTCCCGAACCCCATATGCGTCTGGACTTTGAAGAGAAGAGCATGGATGTGCTAAATTTTGAGGAGAATATTGAGGATAGTTTTGAGGATGAACCAGTTTTGCTTGATGAGTCGGATTTTCCAATTCATCATGTTCCTTCCACTGACTGTGTACACCCTCCTGAACCTTTAACCGATACCCTTCCTCAACCACTTCCCTCCATCCTTTCCATCGTTCCGACCTTGCAAGAACCCGTCTCACTTTCATTTACTGTGTCTGGTTTACCAAGTTCGGCGTACCCATGGTTTCTCACGAATCTTGAGGGATTTGACCCCATTTCTCGACGGGTAAATATATTAGCACAATCGCTTTTTACACATCGCTCATCACAAATTGTGCTAATCTATTTACTCCAGTTGCACCCTCAAGTTCGTATTCCACTTCTTTTTCCCTTCCGCCATTCTTCTTCCTCTCATATACCGAGACCGTATTCCGCTTCTCTCCGCATACAGTCTCGCGTAATCTCCATTTCTTACCTCTTCACCTTCTTTCACCAGCCGCTGTTTTATCACGATAAAATTTTTGAATGGTTGGTGTTAACTTTTGGCCTGTGTAAGTCCTTGTATAGCTTGATACTGTTCTTTCCCCCCTAAATCCTGAATTTCAACGCTTAACAGTGGAAACACTGTTTTACTTAAGTTTGGGGGGGACACTTTTTTGTATATATTTTTGTTTTTCTTTTTGTTTTGTATATAATTTGTTTCTAGGAAGCGCCGGCAATTTTAACCCTCTTGGTATAGCCTGACAGTGAGGGCACTGTCAAGTTTAAGTTTGGGGGTGTGCTCGGTAAGCTTTCTTCCTTCGCATTCATATGTATATTTTGCATCTGCATATTAAATCCATAAAATCCATAAAAATCTGAAAATTTTCTTAAAATATAAAAACTTTTTTGTCAAGTTAGATTGTAGAAGAACTCTGATTCAACATTCGACGGTTTTTGTATGAAAAAATAGGAATAACTAAATCTTATGTTTAGATTTTGAAAACCTGAAAGATAACTCTCCTTTGAAGTTAACTATAGCTGATATACGTCTTTACATCACACTACACGTGTCGTGAATTTTGGGAATTAGATGACAAGTCTTTCATGTTTAAACTTTTAAACAGATAAATGATTTTCTAAGGATCAAATAGATTTGTTCTGAAATAAGTAATGTCAAGAATAGTTTATGAAGTAAAGCGAATATGAAGGAATATTATTGATGCCGTAATTGGAACTAAGTCTGAAAAATAACCCATCTGAAACTTGATTGGAATGATTACACACCAAACCCACTAAACACGTCTTTTATCCAAAAAAAATAATTTAACTGCCGGTTATATCTCCGTTCGTATTAAATCATCTGATTTTCACGCCAAACTGTCTTTTGTTTTTGGACCTAGGTAACTTGAGTAATTAAGTCCGCTGGGGTGTTTCTACACCTAATGCCCTAAAACCAACTAATTTGGGTGCATTGGCCCAAAGCTCGCTAAGAAGCCTAGAAAGTCCAGTTTAAAACAAAGTCAAGCAAGTGTCTCTCCGAGTTAAAATTCCTAACGGTTCTTTGTGTGAGAATAATCTTGATAAAAGACAGGCTTTTATAAAAAAATTTTTTAACGGAGATATGAAGGTTTTATTCTATGATAAAGACTATTGCACGTTCACAGAGGTGTGTATGAAATGAAAACAAGAAAAAGGTGGAGTGGAAAATACGACTTAGTTTCCTGTTAAGGAAGATAGAAATTCTGAAGTTGAAACCTTACTGGAAAACGAAACTTGAAAAATGCTTAACTCTTTATAAAACTTATGTGATCCTTTTAAAAATTGTTATCTGGGCTTTTTTGTGCGACATGATGACTTTAATCGATCCTTCTGGAACTTAACGACACTATTTGCACTACACGTAAAGACATATAAAATCTGTAGTTAAATAAGAAGCGAGGTGTGAAAAATAAAGGTTCGATGGTCTAGACTTAGGATTATAGAATTGCTATTTTCTAAAACAAAACTTTAGGGTTTGAATCTTAGTTATTTTACAAAACCAACTTGACCGGATTTTGTGGGTAGTATCCGCTGAAAACCCTCAGGAGACAACACTCCTCCTACTAGGGACACCTAGAGGTTTAACGGCTTGTTACACGTGCTCAGTGCAATCGCGTTCCCTGCGAAAGTGCGGTTAGGATCTTATACTTTTTTGTGAATAATTGGTTTTTCTCGGGACGAGCAAAAGTTAAGTTTGGGGGTATTTGTTCATCACAGAATACTGCATTTTATACCGCCCATTCTTATGCTCGTGTGTTTATAGGTAGGTACTTTTAATCCGTGTTTGTTACATATTTACAGAATACAGGTTTCCAGTACAAATATTGCAATTCAAGACAAAATCTCCACAGTTACACCAAATACAGAACATCTGTTGACAACAGATAAAAGCCGGGTTCCGGTCACCCATATCCGTCCGGTGCTGCGTACCGGTTCCAGGGACAAGGCATATGACAGCGGTCATTCGTGTCTCGGACAAGCACAGAGCACGAGAGGGGCTGCACAAGAATCAATGGGTGCACGGAGCTCGAGGGAGATAGAAGTCAAAAGTGAAAAAGATAATGCAATCTTGGACTAAGAATCTGAAGATATTCTGGATGAAATTATCAGAAAATACATGTACCAGACAACAGGGGACAGCAGACCAGGGAAGTACCAAGTTGCCCACACCCTAACCCTACTGTAGGGGTGCGGATCCGCGGCCAATAGGGGGAATAGGCGGCGGATCCGCGGCCGTACACAGGGTTCAGGGCACGGGCTTTGGGGGGTAGGATGGTCTTTTAATGTGGGTCCAGTTTGTTGCCCTAGATTTCATTTTCCCTGCCTATAAATACAGCAGATTTGAGCTAAGCCAAGGGTCCAATTTTGTGTCCACTCTTTTGTAGTCTTTTGTATAGTTCTTCTTCTTCTTCTTCATTCTTTCTCCATTAAAATTGTAGTGAGAGCTTTTTGAGTGGAAGATTAATGAAGATGAGGCTTTTGTATCATTCTCTTTTGTTTCTTCTTCCCCTTGAGATTCTTGCTTTCTCTTGATCATTCAACCTCTTCATTGAGCTTGAATGGTTAAGGGTTAGTTATTGATCTCAAGGGTCGTATTTTTCTTATGGAATTAGCACTTCAATTCACATGCGTTCTCTACCCTTCTCTTGATCTTGCAACCTCTTGATTGAGCTTGCAAGTTTAAGGGTTGGCTATTGATCTCATGCTTGTTTTGAGTTCTACTTTCTTGTTCTTTTTATTGCTTTTTATTACTTGCAATTTATTTCCATGCACTTTAATTACTTGCAATTTATATTCATGCACTTAATTACTTGTATTCTTTTCTTTGTTCTTTTCTTTTTGTTCTCTTTTGTTCATTTTGTGAATGTTGTAATTATTGTTGTTGTTAAGAATCCATATGATATTATAAGTTAACATTTCTTTGCTCTTTTCCTTTTCCCGTTATTTTCCATTGAACTCCGTCCAAACCATACGCAAGCGCTCCGTTAGGCACCGTACCCTGACAAGGTAACGGTGACTCCTAACCGCGACCGGTTGCGTTCGGTTTGGCCGGAGGCGAAAGCAAGAGACAAGAACGGAAGGACAAGGGTAAATAAGCCGGATTCCACGAATACCGCGCTTAAATCCCCTAATCCACGTTGTTGCCGATTGCTCGAGCTTCAATTGGTCAAGACTCGGCTCAAAGGTTTTGAGTACGGATTTCTTTAGCTTACAATCTCGTATTTTCTTCTTAACAACTTTATACTTGCAAATAAACACATAGGTTAGATCAAACAAACATACAGATTCTTTATTGACTCGTCTAAGACAAGAAGGTAAAATACCACCATCTCCCTGTGGACCGACCCGTGCTCAACCGGCTAGCTGCATAGCGACACCGTCCTGATCGCGGTTATACTTTAATTCTTTGAACATCCGACACGCCAAAAGCGTGCGATCAAGCCCGATATATGAGGATTTACGTACCGATGCTGGGCACAGTTTTCATGATGTTTTCGAGTGTCGATGCTGGGCACTCCGGTTCCATGATTTTGACGTGTCACGAGGGACACAGATGGTTTATATCCTCATATTATTCCCATGCATATGATTTATGATATTTACATGCATGATGGTTATTGTCATTGAGTGATGAGTGGATGGGATCCACGTACATGCAGATTTGATTATATTGATCATACCTCATATTTATGATATGCTATTACTTGAGGCACTGGCACGAGCACTTGGCACTACACTCATGTATAGAGATTATATTGCCAGTTTAGCATGCTTCAGATTTATTCATATTGAGGTTTATTTATATCTGATCGTATTGACCTAGGATGGGTCATACATTCGATCTCTGCTTGTAGATATTTTCTATTCACGAGTTGGCAACTCACCCCCGTTGTGCCACAGTTCTTGCATGTTTTGCCGTACAGATTCCATAGCGGCTTTTCTGGCACACTGCTTCTATATGGGTGACTTGCTTGGGTAGGTGGGTTCTTTGTATCAGAACCACCATTGTACATTTATTATTCATTGTATCTAGAATTCCATCAACAAAAACTTGTATATTGTCTCAGACTTAGAAAAAAGTTTTGTATTATTTCGACCTTAGAGTCGCGCTTGTAGTATTACGGTTTTCTGGCTGTTTTGAGTTCTTTTTGGATTTTGATCCTCACCCTTTGGCGTTGTATATTATTATTGCTTGCGTGGTTGTGACCGTCGATTGACGAAGAGCTAGCTCTCGCTTGGGGATGCCTTTTATCATTTCATATATATTATTCTTGTTGTACCTCGTTCGGGGCCAGTTTTTACAAAGGAAACTCTGCCGAAATTTTCAGGAAAGATTACACATTTTAAAAAAATGCATATTCGGCTTAGTTGTTTAAAAACTTTGATTTTCGAAACATGATTTCTTTACTTCTTAAAACCAGTTTTCCTTATTTACTCTTTAAATGGTTTTAGATTTCTGGGCTTTTGGCTTACTTAGATCAGATGAGGTCCTATAGACTTCATATGGTTCAAGGGCCAGTCACGTGCTCTTTCGGTTCGTGACATATATATACATATATTTTCCATTTTTCATAAGAGATTATCTTTTCTCTTATTCTATAAAGGCCATCATCTTCTTCCTCCTTCTTCTTTTGCTCTCTAGATTTCTCTAGTGAGCAAATTACTCATCAAGTTAGGATTTTGAAGTGAGAAAAGCCACCACAACATCATTCTACACAAGTCTTGCCCAGTTGTTTAGAGTGTTTGCTTCATTTCTTTCTCTTGATCAAGTGAAGTTGCAAGCTTGGACAAAGGAGCTTCGGGTGGATCGTCGTGGACACTAGGAGACCTCAAGCGAACCCTTCTCCAACTCTCAAGTGGCCAAGGAGTCTAGCGTAGGGAGCTACAAAAGTTGTACTCTCAAAAACCTAGTCTTTGTTGCTTGTGATGTTGATTAAAGTTATGAAACCCTAATTTTCTAGGATTGATTCTTTGTGTGTTCACTTAGCACTCTAAAAATTTAATCTTTGAGACATATGATGCTTCCAAAGATTAAATTTTTAGAGTGCTAAGTGAACACATAAAGAATCAATCCTAGAAAATTAGGGTTTCATAACTTTAATCAACATCACAAGCAACAAAGACTAGGGTTTTGAGAGTACAACCTTTGTAGCTCCCTATGCTAGACTCCTTGGCCACTTGAGGGTTGGAGAAGGGTTCGTTTGAGGTCTCCTAGTGTCCACGACGATCCACCCGAAGCTCCTTTGTCCAAGCTTGCAACTTCACTTGATCAAGAGAAAGAAATGAAACTAACACTCTAAACAAGTGGGCAAGACTTGTGTAGAATGATGTTGTGGTGGCTTTTCTCACTTCAAAATCCTAACTTGGTGAGTAATTTGCTCACTAGAGAAATCTAGAGAGCAAAAGAAGAAGGAGGAAGAAGATGATGGCCTTTTTAGAATAAGAGAAAAGATAATCTCTTATGAAAAATGGAAAATATATGTATATATATTTTTCACTTCTCATCTCAAACCATGGTTATATTATATGGATATTTATTTCACTTGAGTTAAAACAAAAGAGGAAGATTAACTCATGGTTAATAAGTAGGTGAGCATGGTTAGTTGAAGAAGAGTGTAGAATCAAGACCATGAATTATCCTTTTCCTTTTCTTTTTGTTTTAACACAAATAGAAATAATAATTCATATAAATAACCAAGGTGTGAGTCTTATATTGCCACCATTTTCTTTGTATATACAACCATGAAGGATGATGCATGTATGTATGTGTGCATGCACATCCATATGTGCATGAATCAAGAAAGAATGCATACATGCATGCATACATCCAAAAATACAAGAAAGGATTTCTAGTGAGAAACTAATGGTTAAATGATAAATCAACACTTGATTTATCAATCCGGCCATATCACATACGACCGTACCAAAAGCAAGCCGCCTGATCAATATACGGTATCTCATACGCACATTTTAACTGGGTCTATGCGCATATCGCATACGCGCACCACAACGTTTCGCCTGGAGTAGGTAAATCCTTTGTGGGACTCTAAGACTTGTCAATAAGCCGGCAGTGGGTGATGATCATATCAAGCACCCTCAAACCGCAAGCGGTCAGCTAAACGTAACGGCCACCCAGGTATTGAGCGATCAGAAGAAAACAAGCGAACCTGCTACAACTCCTGTCGAGCCAACCGGCAACACTACCATATAGTCCGGTCTTTTCGTCAGATATGCTGCATATCGAGCCTAGGGATGGTCACGTCGATCCCAATAACTCAATAAGTCGTGCCGGTGAATGGTCTATAATAGATCGAGAAACTACTGATAACACTTATCAGTAAATCTCAGCAGCCCTGGCCAGGGACTTACTGATATAACCAGTCGAGCACAGCACAACATCAACTCCCAATACCGGGAGAGACGAAACCCCTCCTATCGCTCATCGCCTTCGTGTGTCTCCGGACTGTACCCAATGCCCACCTGTTTGCACGACTCAGTAGAGCCATGGTAGGGTGGTAATCAAAGTACAGTGGGAGAGCACACAAGACTCTATGACGATCTCGGGTCTACAGACTAACCTGCACCAGTGTCATCTGAGAACTGCTATCCGACGATAGATATAATTCCATATAGGAGTTCTCGATGAGTCCGTCCAGTGTACCCAGTCAACACAGAGCACCTGTATATGATCTCGATGTCAAACATCGATGAATGTGGGAACATTCATCGCCCATCGTATGGGTCTAGTATCATATACGCTAGTCTACTCTGGTATATCAATGCCCCGTCTTGATATACCTACGCCTAGGGACATTCCAGGATATGCTTATAAACTACAAATGTCCCACTAGTATGATCTCCATCATAATCACAGTAGTCAAGCCGATATCCTCAGGGCTTTATCAGCATGTATGAATGAATAAAAGCATGATCAAATCAACATGTCAGATAAAGAAGAACCAGATAGCATACTATCATGTCGAGCAAGAATGTACACTGAATATATATATATATGTACATGTACAGATACATCCACTATCATATAATGGCCTCTAGAGCATACATTTATCCAACACCCTAGTCGTGGGAGTTTCGAGACAGGGCATCGTTACTCCAGAGTAGACTAGTACATACAGTCGAGACCCCGACGAGGGGCGGTGGCTTGTCTCGCAAGCCACTGGTGTTAGTTGGTTCACCTAAGATGTATACAGGTGCTCATTGGGTTATGAGTACACCGGACAGGACTTGCCGGGAACATGCTAGTTGGTCTTATACCCGACGTCAGATAGCAGTTCCCTGGTGACATGTGTACAGGTTAGTTCATCGACCTGAGATCGTCATTTGTCTCGTGTGAGTTCCCACTGTGCTTTGATTACTACCCTACCACGGCTCAAAGGAGTCGTGCAAACAGGTTTTAGTTGGGTACAGTCCCGAGCCACATGGAGACAGTGAGCGGATTTGCAGGGGTTCGTCTCCCCCGGTATTGGGGGTGAGGTCGCGCTGTGTCTAGGAGAGCCATTACACAAAGCCCTCTGCCGAGGCAGGAGATTTACTGGTGGGTACTCCAGTAGTATCTCAGGGTGTTCTGGGTTACACTCCGACACGACTTGTACCGCTTCTGGGGTCTGACTTTTACCAACCCCTAGGCCCGCCATGCGATACTCATAGACGAATGGACCGGACTGTATGGATATTGTCACTGACAGGCTCAGTAGGGTGTCAGGATGAGTTTGCTCATCGACGTCCCTTTTGGTCAATAACTGGTAGCCCGTTACGTATGGCTAATACCTCTGATGTGCTAGTGGTTAAATCCACAACCAAAGTATTGACGAGTCTTTAGAGTCCCCCACAGACCGTTTTCTCAAGTTTTGGGCGAAGCGCTGTAGAGGCCGTATGGAGATATGGCAGGGTAAAATCATATACGTGCGGTATTGCACGGATCATGATCGGACGGATAATACTAGCGGGCTTTGGTTTAAGCCGGATCCTAATATTGTACAGTGTAGATTTTGTCTCTTTGCATTTGTATTCGGTCGGAATACAAATGCGGGTATGTATATACAGTCGCGGGTTTTTCCTGTAATTAATTACAGGATCAGTTTTTTTTGAAGTTGCCAGTTTGTATTCCGTTCCGGCCAGTTTTCCTTTGTTCCTTCACGGCCGGATTAATCTGATGGAGGGGCTAATTTGCAAATGTGCAAATTAGCATTTGTGGAGGGTTTTTTTTGTAAATGGAGGATTATGATTGCTATAGCATCTTTGCTCTTTTCTTTCATCATGTGTGCATTTATTGTGATGGGAACGGAAAAGATTAGATTAGAAATTGATGTGATATTATTTCCTTGTTATCATCCATTTCTTTATGGTTACCTCCATCCTCTCTTGTGCTCACCTCCCTTGACTTTTCCATTCTCCATATTTTGTAGGGGCCGGCCACTTCTTGAGAGAGATAGATTCATTTTTGTGGTGTAGGAATTTTCTTCATCTCATTTAGCTTGCTACAAAATTCCTCACCTATCTCCAAAGTTCATTCCACATCCATTATTATGGCAACTTCAACCCCTTGAGACAAATGGATTCTACACTTATCCTACAACACCCTTGGGCACGTCGGCTCGCCAACTTTGGGCCCGAGTTGCCTCGGTCCAGTGGTGGGAGCCCGTAAAAGAACCCGGCGATGTGGTGCCCGTTCCGACGAGGAAATGAAGACCGGAGATTCCGCGAGGAGATCGGAGTGGAGGCCGAAGACCGAAGGACATGGATCGCTCGGTATAGCATTCTACCCTTTCTCTTGTTAGCTAGGTATAGGTTAATGGTTCGATCCGGGTTTTTAGTCCGCGGTAGCACCGGTTTCTGTTTTAAGAAAATTTTCGGTTTCCGCATTTTGGCCTCGGGATGACGGCCAGGGCGCTGCCGTGGCCTGACATGGTATCAGAGGCACGCCATTAACCTAGTCTAGCTTGCTCTAACGTGTTTATAAGTTCGATCGATCGAATTTTCCAAAAACCGTATTTTCTAGCATCAGTTTCTGTCGAATTTTTGCAGTGGTCAAAAAATTATTTGGTACATTGTAAAAATACGTGTAGGGTTTTTAATGCATTCTGTGAAAATTTGGTCGCATGTTATTACTATTCCGCCGCGGAACTGCGGCCAAACTCATGCTTGGGCCGTGGTTCCGCCGCCGTTTTGATTGTTCAATGCACCAAAATTTTACAGAGGGCTTCTGACTTGAAAATGGGATTTTTGGTATATTCTGTTTGGGCCCAGAATTTCTTTGAGTGCTACAGTTGTGCTTGGGGCCCACTTCGGAAAATTTAATCGATCGAAAACTTTAAACATGTTAGTTCACAGTATTTACATTATATCTGTGACCGTGAATGTCACTTGATCGGTAAATCCTGTCTAACTGTTATAGCCCTTTTAGACGGATTTGCGAACGTGACATTCACGTTGATGTTATGTGTTGTGCTGTGATGTTGCGGATTGGTCGTGAGGGATAGCCTGGATGCAATGGTAGTACAGTTTGGTTTATTATGTACATTTGTTATTGCGGGGCGAGAGTCCGACATGTGGACTGCCGTTACTGCCTGTTTGTATATTATTCTTTTGGGGCACGACCGGGCTGAGGTCGATGTACCCGTTGTATATATTTTACTTTCTGTACTAGGATTGCCCCGCGGAGGGGTGCACGAATAGCCGGGTTCTAGAGGGCAACGGGCCCGCATCTCATGGCGTTGAGACGGAGGGGGCTTCACTCTAGAATTGGCGGGCTATTCGCCGCACTCGTAGGGGGTATAGGTTGACCCAGGAGAGGTGCCCAAGTTACCGGATTCCGTGAAGTGCTGGGTGGTCCATTCACGTTGTTGAAGGGGGCTGCCTCGCTTCAAGTTTTGGTGGGTAACTTGCTGCGCCCGTAGGGGTCTAGGATTTCATTGCACAGGCTATCCACACGACCAGGGGAACGTCGGGTTTCAGTAGCGGCTCTGTGAAACCCGGGGATCCTAGATATCTGTATTGTTCTCTGATGCTTATTACATTTCTGTGATGTTGCATTTTATCACGCCTTGAGCGATTATTATATATTGATATGTATATTAGTAGATGTTGTATATATTTTGCATCCGCGCTAGTCCAGTCCCCGCTCTGTCGTTAGTTAAGTAACCTAACGGGTGATGACGGGACCCAGTGGCGAATGCGGATGGCATATACGTACATCATTATTTTCGTTCTTTATTGGTGTGATCAATTGATGGGACTGCGTTGATTCGAATCAATGCAAGCTAAACAAACCTATTCTGATGTTGTTGGAACAATTTTTCAAAAAGCTGTGATTGTAAGGACGTTCTCTTTTGTTTTGCACAGTGGTATTCGGTTATGAATATCCAGCACCTCAGTCGACGAGGCAAGGGCCGAGATCCCTTCACCGGGAGTGACCCCTTGGACAGAAGTTTGCGTCAGGGTAATAACTTCACTATAGCCGATTTCCTTTTGCTTTGCATCGTGGTATTCAGTTGGAATATCCTGCACCTCATTCTACGGGGAAAGAGCTGAGATCCCTTCACCGGGAGTGACCTCTTTAGCAAAGGTTTTCGCCACTATATTTTTATAAAAAGCTATGCAGTTCCTTCAACGATATCAAGTTCATTACGTTAAAGGTTTTTCGCCAAAAACCAGCCGTAGCCCTCCGTCATTTCCTATTGGTATTATTTAGTATTCGTGCTGCGTTTGTTGACCTAGTCAAGACGTAGTGTTCGGTAGCTAAGTGGTACTTGTTTGTTGCATAAGTGGGATTGGTTAGGACAGTCGTGCGGCCTTGTTGACCTAGTCAAGGGCACGTACGGTTGGGTTTAATGCAATCCAGAATAATGACGGGTTGAACTTGACTGGCGGTTTATGGTTTGTTGACCTAGTCAAGGTCATAAGCCACTTGGGGTAAAAATCACATCGGGAGTTTCTAAAGAAACTAAAACTTGCCAGGCATGCGCATACCTTCTGGAGTGTGGTAACGTCAGTGGATTCCATCTTGTTATCATGCGATGATAGTTGGATCCCGATTCCCACTGATGAGTTGGTTTACTCCTCGGGTGATCCCGACTAATTCTTCTTTCAGGTTTGGAGGAGAATTTGAGGTGACAGTGGGAGGTTTCCTGATTAGATAAAGTGATAACCATTCTGATCTAGATTAGAGTGCACGCTGAGTGTTTCTATTCTCTCCCTCTTTGGTAGCGACCATGGCCCGACCCTTGACTACGACTCAGTGACCAAATTAACCGAACCTTCTTAAAACACTGGCTTTTGGATTGTCAGAGTTGCAAACCTCATTGCCACTCCTACTTTTACCCTTTTCTCCAGGACACCCCGTATTACTACAAACTTCCACTTCCATTGGATAAAACCATCGTATGGTTATATACGAACTCGAAGGAATTTATTCGAGGATGGTTTCCGGTTCTGGAGAAAACGAATAGGACTATTCAGTTGTCTTTTCCTTTTACCTTCTCTCAGGCTGCGAGTACTCCTTGGTTTAGGAGATAGTACACCTATTACGCAAATTGGATAGTTTTCTTCCAAACGATAGGCAGGTGCCGACCGGTAGGGAATGAAGAAAACCAATTAGCCTAAAAGGTGTACAGAAGGTATTAAGTAAAGACAAATAAAGGGATTAGAAGGAGGGCAAAGTAAATTGCGACTGCTATTCACGACCAAACCAAGTATTTCTTCGCCAATCCTAAATCACCTTTGTATTTCTCCAGGACACTCCGTATCACTACGAAGATCCACAGTTATTTGGATACTCCATCGTATAGTTATATACGATCTCGAAGGAACTTGTTCCAGTTCGGGGATGGATTCTGGTTCAGGAGAAATAGGAATAAGGTTTATTCAGTTGTCTTTTATCTTTACCTTCTCTCAGGTTGCGAGTGCTCCTAGGATTGGGACAGTACACCCATTATGCTTATTGGATAGTCTTCTTCCAAACCATAGGCTGGTGCCGAACGGTAGGGAAGGAAGAAAACCTTTTAGCCTAAGAGGGTGTACAGAAGGTAATGACTAAAGATATATAAAGGGATTTGGAGAGGTGGCAAAGAAATATACGGTTACAGTTGTGAATCTGATAATGGAAGAGGCATTACTAGGAATACCCGGATACCCCTTCGAAACATTCACATGTTTCAGTTTCACTGTGTATTGTTAAAAGAAAACTGATTTCCCAATTAGCCCTTGCTCCAGGATATGTATTTACCAAGTATGATTCTCAGATCTATATGGTTTTACAGATGATGAGTGGGAGTAAGTTATTGGGGATTAGGTGATTGTCCTCATTATATCGGAATTCGTTGTAATCGGTGATATTTGAGGAAGTCACCTGGGTTGTTTGCCGGACGGTAAATATTTGGTTTTGAATATCCGCTGTTATGCACCAATTTCAAATTGATATATATGTACATCTATTTTTATAGAGTGAGATATACCTTTTTGAAATTATGTCTATGACGTTTACCTATATCAGTGGATGGTAGGTAAGGAGCATTAAACAGCGGTGTAATTCTTCATAACCATAGTACAGTTTTCAACCTACGGCACACAGGGAATGAGAAATTGGACTCAGGGGACTTATACAGAGTATTGTATGTTGTCCAGTGTCCATTAGGACAGAGGGGTTGGTTCTCGTACTATATTCTGTTTACTTGTGACTTCTCTAGTTCTTAGACGTGTGTTTCGTAGAAACACAAGATCTAAGTTTTGAGAAGTTATAGGTATAAGAATAGAGTAGAGAACCAGGTGTTGCAAGTATGGGGATTCTTCAGGGTGATCGAAAATGTAGATACTTGTGTATGGTGTTCAGTTGATAGTAATGATTGAGAGAACTTGCTTCTCTTTCAGGTTACTCATAATTGGAAGCACTCCTAAGTTGAGTAACGCTGATCTGCCTCTTTCCATTTAGTTGACATGCACTGGAGACAGCTGCATGATTTGAATCTGGTTCAATTAAATCAGTGCCTCTGTTTCTGTATTGGATATAGAACAGTTCATATCTTGACATTGTTAAGGTATGGGGAGTTGTCCAGCTTATGCTTAAAACCAGACACTGGACAACTAAAGGCACGTTTCTGTAATGGCTGTTTGTGGGTTGACCCGGGCTATGACGAGGGTTGACTTTCTACCATCTGGAAGATCAATAGTGATATTGTTCTTGACTCGCCACAGTTTTAATAAAAATGGATTTTTTCAAGAAAACAGTAGTGGGAGTATGGTAGAACTGGAAGTGATTCCAGAACCGCAAACGATTACTGAAAATTTAATAAGAACCTAAAGATTCAATCTGGTTTGACATTCCATTGGCCACTCCGCAGATATGGTGGGTAACCTCAGGCACCAGAGAGGTACTCCGGTAGCCTCAAGGACGGTGACAGGGAGGTTCTTGTTTACCCATACTTGCCATTGCTGTTGTTCCAGACTGTGAGACCCGGCAGGAGGATGAGTATAGCGTCGTTCTAAACTATCTTTAGAAGTGCATGTATTTATGACTCTGCCAGAGGGTTGTCGTAGTCAGTGGGAGCAGCGGAAGCATTGGTAGACAAGTAGCTTATGTCTATTTATAAGCTAAAGCAGATATAGCGGAGATAGATCATCTATTTCTGATGTGACAGTCATAGGTTTGACTTCATCAGAATAGGGGATGGATCTGTTAAGAAGGTAGTAGGGTGTGATGTCCTGGTATTTGGATGACATACACCGAGTAGGAAGTGAAATTCCCTATACTACGATCGATTATATTTTGGTTGTCACACAGTGGTTTCTCCACATAGGATATAGATGTTGTTTTTGCACTAGATGCAATAAGATGATATTGATCCAATCCTGGAGAAACGTTCGGAAGCAGTTTTAGAACATAAGTTGATGTTCTAGGGATATGATGACGGCATCCTCCTTCGGGAGACAGTTATCATTCCGGGCTTCCAAGGTGACCTGGATGACAGAGTGACTGTCAGAGTTATAGTTTTCCCTCTGACGAGGGGCAGTGTTTTGGACAGGTGATCCAAGCGGATACTGTGGGAGGCATGGCGCAGGATACTGATTATTTTCAGTTGACGATACAGTCTAAGAAGTTTGGATTTGGAGTTCATTTATGAACTAGGTCCCATCAGATATCCAGGCATATTCTAAGACAGGTATTGCTCATTTCGGGAGATGGTTTTCTCCGCGAACTTGAGATAAAGAGAGACAAAGAAAGAAACATCAAAGCGGATCCACTCACTGAGGCTATTCCTCGGACGCATTAGTTTCGCAAACGGTTTTGTGAGACTGATTAGTAGAGGAGTTGGGTGTTCGGTATCACACAGGCTGTGAGTATGCGACATCGCAATAATTAGCCTTGAGTGCAAGTGGGAGATTGTTGGAGATAGTGCCCTCAGAGTCAATTATTGGATCACAGGCACGTGATTGCACTGATTGAGAGAGGACCTATACCGTTAGAACAGTCTTACTCAAGATGATAGTATGCTATCTGGTTTATCTTTATCATCGTGTACTGTTTCAGGTGACCTTATAGGTCATTATTGCGCCTTGATAGAGCCCTTAGGATTATTGCTTGACGGCCAGCAGTATGATGGCGATCATATACGTGGGAGCTGGGGTCTATAAGCACATCCTTAAAAAGTCCCTAGTCGTGGGAGTTTCGAGACAGGGCATCGATACTCCAGAGTAGACTAGTGTATACAGTCGAGACCCCGACGAGGGGCGGTGGCCTGTCTCACAAGCCACTGGTGTCAGTTGTTTCACCTAAGATGTATACAGGTGCTCATTGGGTTATGATTACACCGGACATGACTCGCCGGGAACATGCTAGTTGGTCTTATACCTGACGTCAGATAGCAGTTCCCTGGTGACATGTGTACAGGTTAGTTCATCGACCTGAGATCGTCATTTGTCTCGTGTGAGTTCCCACTGTGCTTTGATTACTACCCTACCACGGCTCAAAGGAGTCGTGCAAACAGGTTTTAGTTGGGTACAGTCCCGAGCCACATGGAGACAGTGAGCGGATCTGCAGGGGTTCGTCTCCCTCGGTATTGGGGGTGAGGTCGCGCTGTGTCTAGGAAAGCCATTACACAAAGCCCTCGACCGAGGCAGGAGATTTACTGGTGGGTATTCCAGTAGTATCTCAGGGTGTTCTGGGCTACACTCCAACACGACTTGTACCGCTTTTAGGGTCTGACTTTTACCAACCCCCTAGGCCCGCCATGCGATACACATAGACGAACGGACTGAACTGTACGGATATTGTCACTGACAGGCTCAGTAGGGTGTCAGGATGAGTTCGCTCATCGACGTCCCTTTTGGTCAATACCTGGTAGCCCGTTACGTATGGCTAATACCTCTGACGTGCTAGTGGTTAAATCCACAACCAAAGTATTGACGAGTCCTTAGAGTCCCCCACAGACCGTTTTCTCAAGTTTCGGGCGAAACGTTGTAGAGGCCGTATGGAGATATGGCAGGGTTCGATCATATGCGTGCGGTATTGCATGGATCATGATCGGACGGATAATACTAGCGGGCTTTGGTTTAAGCCGGATCCTAGTATTGTACATTGTAGATTTTGTCTCTTTGCATTTGTATTCGGTCGGAATACAAATACGTGTATGTATATACAGTCGTGGGGTTTTCCTGTAATTTATTACGGGATCGGTTTTTTTTCGAAGTTTCCAGTTTGTATTCCGTTCCGGCCAGTTTTCCTTTGTTCCTTCATGGCCGGATTTTTCTGATGGAGGGGCTAATTTGCAAATGTGCAAATTAGCATTTGTGGAGGGTTTTTTTTGTAAATGGAGGATTATGATGGCTATAGCATCTTTGCTCTTTTCTTTCATCATGTGTGCATTTATTGTGATGGGAATGGAAAAGATTAGATTAGAAATTGATGTGATATTATTTCCTTGTTATCATCCATTTCTTTATGGTTACCTCCATCCTCTCTTGTGCTCACCTCCCTTGGCTTTTCCATTCTCCATATTTTGTAGGGGCCGGCCACTTCTTAAGAGAGATAGATTCATTTTTGTGGTGTAGGAATTTTCTTCATCTCATTTAGCTTGCTACAAAATTCCTCACCTATCTCCAAAGTTCATTCCACCTCCATTATTATGGAAACTTCAACCCTTTGAAACAAATGGATTCTACACTTATCCTACAGCACCCTTGGGCATGTCGGCTCGCCAACTTCATGCCCGAGTTGTCTCGGTCCAGAGGTGGGAGCCCGTAAAAGAACCCGACGATGTGGTGCCCGTTCCGACAAGGAAATGAAGACCGGAGATTCCGCGAGGAGATCGGAGTTGAGGCCGAAGACCGAAGGACACGGATCGCTCGGTATAGCATTCTAACCTTTCTCTTGTTAGCTAGGTATAGGTTAATGGTTCGATCCGGGTTTTTAGTCCGCGGTAGCGCCGGTTTCTGTTTTAAGAAAATTTTCGGTTTCCGCATTTTGGCCTCGGGATGACGGCCAGGGCGCTGCCGTGGCCTAACACCAAGAGTATACCCCCCTCAACGTCTCCCTCGCGGTGTTGCTAGAGGAGGCCCAGAATGAGGGGTTCTTCAAGTTCCCCTCGGTCCCACGTCAGGCCGCTAAGCGAACCCGGGGCCCCTACTGCGCTTTCCACCGGGTACTGGGCCACGCCACGGAGGACTGCAAACAATTGAGGGACTACGTCGAGGAGCTCATCCGGTCTGGGCACCTTGCCACCTACCTAAGGGACAAACGGCAGGCCGACCGCGAGCAAGAGCAACCTCGCCCTCCCACCGACCTGACCATCGGCCAGATTATGCTTGTTTCTGCAGACTGCCAGCCCACAGCTCAGGGAGCCCCATGCACTATGCCAACCACGGGGGCCAACAGCCCTTCACGGAGCTCGGCTCAAGCCGACCAAGTCATCCTTTAACCTGTGTCTGTCCTTTTTCTTTCTTTTTTCTAAAAGCAATGTAAATTCTTCCTAAGATCTACTGTTGACTAAATAAAGATCAATGGAACATTATGAAAAAGAAAGGAAATCTTTGTTCATTCAAATGGTATTATGGGCTCCTCAGCCATACATGCAAAAAAAAAAAAAGAAAAGAAAACTAAGAAAAAAAGGGGGGAAAAGTTACAATAGCGGGGGTAAGGGGTGCAGCGAGCACTGCTCGTGGTACTCGACGAAGATCTCCGCCAACCGGGGCCACGCGAGTTTCAGCCTCTGTTCCCAGTTCCCCCCGCGGGTGTCGACCCCGAGCCTCAGCTCGTAGCATTCCCGGACGAGCGCCTCCGAGCGCGCCAGCCGGTTTGCGGAGATCAAACCGAAGCGCCTCAAGGACCGCAGCTTGCCCACGGCCTCGTCGAAGAGCTGCTCTGACAGGGGGTTGTAAAGCCCCGGCGATGCCCTCCAGATAGAGTACATCAGTAGCTGCAGCAGGGAGGAGCGCCTAGGGAGCAGCCGACCGAAGTGCTCCTCAACGCGAGCAACCACCAACTGCACCGTGTCCTCGGTGCGGTCGTGGTCATAAAGGTACACATCTGCAGAACTGATGATTTCGGGGATAGTGAATGGGAAATCCTCCATTTTCGATGGCCTATCTGCGAAGGGGAAAGAACCAGTATTCCTTATATAGCCCGCTGTGCAGCTCAACGGCCGCCATGCGGCGCCTATCGAACGTCGCCCGGTCGAAACGAAGCGACGCGCCACGTGGCGTCCATTGAACGTTACTCGGTGGAAACGAAACGACGCGCCCTTGTCGCTTCGTCTCCCCCGGCATTCAATGCACTAGATGCACGCACCCTTGCCCTGACCGTTCCCATTCCCCGCGCCTACAGCTGAACGACCGGGCTGCGCCTCGTCAAAGATTCAACTCAGCAGCCGCCCTGTTCAAACACCCCCGGCCGGCAGCTCCCCTGCCACAACGCCGGGGACCAAAACCCTTCCCAGAGGCATCCCAGAATCAGTCGAGGCCCGAGGTTCCCTCGCTCGGCTATCCCCCGCGGGCAGCTTCCCTGCCATAACGCCGGGGATCAAAAAAGCCCTCCCAGAGGCAGTCGAGGCCCGAGGTTCCCTAGCTCGGCTATCCCTCGCGGGCAGCTTCCCTGCCATAACGCCGGGGATCAAAACAAGCCCTCCTAAAGACAGTCGAGGCCCGAGGTTCCCTCGCTCGGCTATCCCCCGCGGGCAGCTTCCCTGCCACAACACCGGAGATCAAAAAAGCCCTCCTAGAGGCAGTCGAGACCCGAGGTTCCCTCGCTCGGTTATCCCCCGCGGGCAGTTTCCCTGCCACAACGCCGGGATCAAAATAGCCCTCCCAGAGGCAGTCGAGGCCCGAGGTTCCCTCGCTCGGCTATCCCCCACGGGCAGCTTCCCTGCCACAACACCGGGGATCAAAAAGCCCTCCCAGAGGTAGTCGAGACCAGAGGTTTCCTCACTCGGCTATCTTTCAGGACAAAAGCCTTCGCCACGAGGCACCGGGCAGTAACCCTGCCCGGCCAAGGGTCCTTGGTGGGCTTCCTACAGCCTTATAGCTTTCCTCGCGCCAAGGGCCAAAGTCCTCCCAGAGGCAGTCGGGTCCTTGCCCGGCTATCCCCGGCTGGTAGCTTCCTACCACAACCGACAGGGATCAAAGTCCTCGCCAAGAGGCACTGGGCGGCAACCCTGCTCGGTCCCAGTCCTGAAGGATCTAAAAGCCCTCCCAGAGGCAGCCGAGCCCGAGGTCCCCTCGCTCGGCTATCCCCCGCGGGCAGCTCCCTGCCACAACGCTGGGGATCAAAAAAGCCCTCCCAGAGGCAGTCGAGACCAGAGGTTCCCACGCTCGGCTATACCCCGCGGGCAGCTTCCCTGCCACAACGCCGGGGATCAAAAAAGCCCTCCCAGAGGCAGTCGAGGCCCGATGTTCCCTCGCTCGGCTATCCCCCACGGGCAGCTTCCCTGCCACAACGCCGGGGATCAAAAAATCCCTCCCAGAGGCAGTCGAGACCTGAGGTTCCCTCACTCGACTGTCCCCCCGCGGGCAGCTTCCCTGCCACACGCCGGGGATCAAAAATTCCTCCCCAAGGCTGGTAGTCGCCTAACCACAACTCTAAAGAGCCAAGCCCTCCTAAAAGACGACCGAGCAGCTACCTTGCCCGGTCACCCCCAGATGACGGCATATGCTCTAAATCAGAAACAGAAGTCAGGTCTGACCAAGACTAAATGATCTTCCCCTCGACCTCGGGGCCCTAGGAGATACCTCCTTGGAGACGCTCGTCGGCAAACAACTGCAGTCAGCTCGACGGACGATCGTTAGACAGAGGGCCAACCTGACATGAAAGCACAACGGCGCAAGTAAAAATATCCCAAGCGAGTATTCTTCACAAACAAATGGCAGAAAGGAAAAATTTATCATAGCTGAAGAAGGAAAACTTTATTACTACCGCCAAAGATAAGTTTTTACAGAAGGTATTTTCTGGCTCCTCAGCCTTACTAAATTCAAAAGAAAAAAAAATGAAGATAGGAGAGCGGGGGCTCTACACCTCGGGCCCGGGCACGATCTCGAGGTCCTCAACCTCCACCACTGGGGGCGCTGGGTCCTCGGCCCCACCTTGCCAGGAGCCTCTCCCCCTTGCTCGTCGGCGCCCATGAGGGGGAACTCGGCCGGAGATCCGTGTCATCGAATTCCGGCATCTTAGACTTCACGGCATCAAGGGCATCGTGCCAGATGCGGGTCGTGGCTACGACCAGGTCGTCATAAAAATCCCTCAAACTCTTATAACTCGCCACGGCCGACTTGAAGGCCTCGGACGACGCCCCCAGCTCCTTCCGGAGGGTCTTCACCGTCTTCTTCAGGTTGCTGACGAGCACCTGGGAGTCCCCGAGCTTGCCCTCGGCGATCGCGGCAGCCTCGCGAAGCCGGTCAACTTCCCTTTTCCCAGCTGCCACCTCGCCCTCCAGGGCGGCGATCCTCTCCGACATCGCCTCCTGCTCTCGCCTGGAGCTTTCTTGCAACGCGACGAGCTGTCCTGCGGCCTCCACCGCCGGGGCTACCACCTCGTTCTCCATGCGGAGGGCGAGGGCCACGTGCTGGAGAGTCTAGGAAGGCGCAAAAAGAAGAAGGATCAGAAACATGAAGGAAAACACTAAATCTCACCGCGCAATGGGGGCTTACCTGCACGGCTTCCTGGGCGATCGACGCCAGCTGAGCTTTGAGGGTCCCCCCAGGAACCCGACCCCCGGCCGAGGTCTCTATCTCGTGGAGGAGGCTGTCCGCGACTGATAGCCCGGACGGCACCGTGAACCGGAGCCCCCTTCCTCAACCACGGTCGGCGAGGACCGGCCCTGGGAAGGTCTCCGGGAACTCCTCTTGAGCGACTCCGAGGGGGAGCCGATCACCTCTTCCGAGGCCGTGTCCTCCACAATCAGGGCCCGCTTCTGACCCGACGCTCTGCTGGGGCTCGGGGCGGGATCCACCTCTGAACGTCCCCGGGGAACCATCACCGGGGCAGTGGGAGCGGGGGAAGGCTGCGCCTGGGAAGAGCTGGTACCCCCGGCCCTGGTAGGCTGCCTCGGTTGGCGCATAGCATCTCGGAGAGTGCCGAAGTCTATGGATCCTGCACAAAACAAACACCCAACTCATCAGCAACACGAGTAAAGCATAAACCCAGAAAGCAAGCCTAACTTACCAACGAACTCGGCGGGGCTAAGCCCGGCCCAGCTCAAGACCCTCACGGACAGCAGCACGTCATGTCTGGGGATGGGCTCCCACGACGCCACTCTCACCGCGGCGGGGTCGTTGGACAGGTTCCCCGGCAAACACTTCTCCCTCGACCATTTGGTGGGCACCGGCCAGTCCTCGCCCTCAGGAGGGGAAACGAAGAAAATTTTCTTTTTCCAATCATGGATGGAGGAGGGCAAGGCCACGACCCTGGTCCCGGCAGCGACCCCGGGCTGCTTCCTAAAAGTAAAGTAAACCCATCTTGGGTCGCCCGCTCGACTGCCGGGGTGACTCTTGAAAACAAGGGAGGAATCGAGAAGGGAAAGACTGAAAGGAACCGCCGTAGCCTCAGGCGGATCAGGAACCCAAGGAGAAGCCTCCACGCATTCGGCACTAGCTGGCCTGGGGCCAAACCAAAGAAATTCAGAGCGGCGATGACCTCAGGAGAGAAGGGCAGGCGCATTCCGCCCTAAAAAGCTTTCAAATACAGGGCAATCTCCCTGCCCCGTACCTGGTCTGCCCTCTCTCTCTCCTCGGCCAGACGGAGCGTGTAGCTCGGGGAATGTGGAAGCGAGCTCGAGCGTTGGCGAGCTCGTCCCCATGCCTCACCCAGCACAAGGTGCTGGGGGCTACATCTACCGCCTCCTCCCTGGAGGCGGCCTCCGCCTCACGGCCCCGGGGAGAGGACCCAGCCCCTGCTCCCCGAGGGGACTCGGACACGTCTAAAGGAACCCTAACATCTACTCCTACAACGTATGCTGATTCTACAGGGGAAGACATCTAACCTGGGAAAGAAATTCTTCAAAAGTTGGGAACAAGGGAAGGGAGACGAGCGCCGAGCAGCTGGGGCTTGAGAATGAGAAAATATGAGAGAGTAAGGGCCCTAGGGCGGGCCCCACCCGTATTTATTACCGTATATGGCCGCATCCAACGGCGCCCATCGTCTCCCGCCGAAACGGCTCCTTGCGCCCAGCAGCTCAGATCATTCCACGTGGCAGCCCAGCGATTGACCGCGTCCCATCAGACGCCGCAGGCCTGCGCGCGACACATCAGCCAGTCGGCGCTCGACATGTGGACCGTCGCTTCGACTGCAGAGTGCGCGAACCGGCGCACCCTCCTTAAATGCAAAGATCTCGCCTTAATTCGCTAGTGGAAAAGACAACCGATGGCTCGAGGACTCATCCCGGCACAACCTTGAGGAGGAGCTCACCTCGGGGGGCGGGGCGGCAGTCCACTCCTGACCCGACCCGCTAGATGGTCGGGGCAAGAGTGGGGGGCTAATGATGACACTCAATATTGACGGCCTCCAAGATCAAGACACGTGGCAGATGACGTGTCCAAGGCTGAGAAGAAAGGGCCAGCAGAGGCTGACCAGGCCGCCCCACCCCGACCTGCAAGCACAAACTGGCCCTCCACGAGGCCCCTGCAAATCAGCCTCCTCGGCCATTCAGCTCGTCCCGAGCCACCATAGGACCAAGACTCCTCGGCCTCCCCGCTCATCCCGAGCTCCCTGCCGAGGCCGTCTTCCTCGGCCCTCCGACCAACTCCACCGCTCACAGGCGTAACCGCCGCTCCGCGAATCTCGCCATGCACGGATTCTCCGCCAGCAACATCCCACGTTCCACGCAATCAGGATCCCTATTAATGGGCGATCCGCTCTCTACGCGGGCGTGACGTCGGGAGCGTAACCGCCGACGAGATTCTCGCGCCTGCTGCTGCGTGCCGCCACCGCTATATAAACCCCTATCACAGAGGGGTCAAGTAAGCCATCCATGACACTTTACGCCGTTACTCTGCTCGGATCTCATCACTAACTTGAGCGTCGGAGGGTCCTCGGTGGTACCAAACCACCCCGAGACTTCTTTGCAGGTACTCGGCGACAGCCTCCTCACCCCACCTTCTCCTCTCAAAACCCATTGAGACCCACACGCAACGAAGGACAATCAACCCAGTTTATCTCGAGATCAACGGAAGACAACATCCGACGGAGGCCCGAAAAGGAGCTCCATCACAGAGTGACATGAACTCAATGGAGAATAATGGGTCGGGCAAGGATCATGGTCTTGAGTTAACCGACCCAATCCGCTCTGATCAAGATTATTTTAAATTTTAAGAAATTAGCATCTTGAAAGCTAGGTGGTTCCTAGTGATGTCTAAAGACTTTCCGTGCAAGACCAGCTTCTCATGATAGGTGCTTGCTTCAGGATGTATTAGAAAACCTCTTAATTGTGAATTTGTAACATAGGTTTTTGGATTGCTTTTGATAAACTCCCTAAGTCTTTAAATTATTTTTTATACGCTTAATAATTTTTAATTTGATATATACCAATGTGTTTAATTAGTGATTTTTTTCTAAGCCTAGATTTCACTAAACTACCACGAACTGTCAGAGGTTTTTTTTCTTTTCCAGATTAATACATATATATTTTTATAAAAATATAGTAAATGCCATCATACTCGGGTTTTCTATAAATTTTAGTTTAACCATATGCCATTTTCAAGAAAAATCTTCTTACTTTATACACCTCTTCATGATTTACAAAGAACACCATGGTATGACACTAAAAAGTTTTGAAAATTCATGGTATTTATATAGAAAGTTTAAGGTTGAAATACTTATTTGCAAATTTTGAGGAAATGATTTTTTTTCCTTAGAAATTGTTGAAGGGCTACAGAATTTATTTCTATTTATCAAAGTGATTGCTATACACTTGGATGAATCCATAGGGAAACTGCTAAAAGGTGAAGAATAATTAGTGGTAGCTTAATTAACACAGCAAAACATAAAAAGGGAGATTAACAAGTGGCAGCCTATAATTATGTTTAGCCCTGCAAGGCGATCAATGGCTTCTTACTTCACTTGATATGGGATGCTTAATGTCATTGTCACCAATAGGTAACAATAGCATCTAATTGCTAAATAATAATTTAAAATAAAATATAATTTTATAAAATATTCCTTTTCAAAATATGATCACATAAACAATATATATAGGAAATAGAATAAAAGTCAGAAAATTGAGTCTGCCGAAAGAGAGGCACGCAGATAATTATGCTGTCCTAAGACGTATGGCCACTCCTCGTACGGATTGTACCGACAAAAACGTTCCTAAGATACAACACTTCTCAGCCCGTCCGATTCCTTCTTTGTGTATGAATCACAGAGGATGCTTTGATTTTGATCTCGCTGTCAATTAGTATCCGGTGATAATAAAGTAAATTAAGAGATTTACTCAAATCGGAATTTGTATGGAAGACTTTGTGAAGGAACCGCTCTTCGTTTGCACAAAGTTGCAAACAAAGAACAATTGCAGGCTTTGATTGTAATTGGATTGATGCGAGGAATGATTGCTTGTTGTTGTTTCTCTTTTCTATTGAAGTCTATTTATAAACTTCATAAGTAATTGTTTTTCCATCAGTTATTTTGAAAAGTCGCATCTCAATCCGTTGAGAGCACCCCTTCGATTTGAAATTCAAACTAAAATTAATTGCCAGTAACTGCCATGTCAGACGTTTGGTGCCAGACATCTGCAATTCAAATTTCCTTCACCAGAAGTCTATACCAAACATCTGTTGTTCAAATATTTGCTTCACCAGGCGTCTATACCGGACATTTGTAGATCAAATATTTCTTTCAGGAGACGTCTCCTTAGACATCTCTGAAATATAAACAGAGATTTGAAAATGGACATTTCCTTCACCAGACGTGTGCACCAAATGTTTGGTTCCTTCACCCGACATCTGTATATATCAAAATTCTTAAGCAGATTATTTGAATGATTTTGTTTTTGCAATTTAGCCCTTCACATCTTCACAACTTTAATTTCAAATCTTTTAAAAATCCGATTTAATAAATCCATCAAAACAAAATAATCAATATTAAATTATTTATAAAATATATAAAAATCGGAAATGATATAACATTCCTCCACAAAGATTCAAAATTATAATGTATAATATAATATACTTTTAGAATGAAATGATATTAGAGAAATAAAAAAAAATGGATACTGAACATTTGTGCATAAATGCAGGTGTGTCAAGACTTGAACAAAGATTTTAGTGTTGATTATGCCTGACCGAAAAATGATAGTACTCATTAGTTAGACCTTAGAAACGATTCCTTTATGCCGGTCATTTGTATTTCACACACACAATACGAGACTAATAATGTTTTCATTTTGCAGGTGTGCGCTCTTAATGGCCATGCGAGAACCTTAATTCTCATGGAGCAACTAGAGATTTACCTAAATCTCCTAGCAGCAGCCTCAGGGTGCTCCACTTAGGTAATGTCTCAAAAGGTATCAAGCTGCAAGAGACACTTTAACATAATTATAACTTCGACATCATTACAAATATATATTCTTGCTCACGTCACCCATAGAGCACATTTCATCATTGAGATATGTTGGAAAAATTTTCCTTTAGAAAGTTATGCGCTCTTCAGGTCACATAAATTTTTCTCATTGGAAGCTTTTATCGTTGGATCTCTAGTCAAAGAAGTTGAGTTCCCGCTCTTGGTGAAAAAGATATAGACACAAGCCTCATCCTCCTAGATGAATTAATGACTTCTTATTAAAACCTTTGGTCAAGTTATCTACCAAATTTTATTGTGAGTAAACAAATAATAATGATACAACATTATTATCCTTATGCTCGTTTATAGTTGCATATCTCATATGCAGATGTCTATTCATTTTTCTATTACAATTTTCTTAATTTAATACATCCAATAAAATTCTATCATCACAATTTACACTCAGGGCAGCAATCCACTAAGGAGCACAAGGTAAACGTGAGAATAAATTTTTAATCCATTCCACTTCTTTATGTGCTATATCGAATGTAATTATTTCATAATCTAGTGTACTTATAGCAATTACTATTTGTTTGGTTGATCCCCAAGTGACGGCTGCACCACTGTCATGCCCCGCTTCTCAATATATGGGGAGGGGACGTGACGAGACCCACTACGTATTTACTTAGAAGTAAACACGCTAAGCGTAACTAAACAATATAATGTAAATGTACACAAGAAGACATGAAGTGTAAATGAATATCAATTTTTATTTATTAAACATTTCTTTACAAGTACAACCGAAAATATAAATACAGGAATGGAAAGCAATGTCTAAACAATTGCATGAACTGAAAAGAAAATATATACAAGTATCTAGAGCTCTGGGTTAATGGCGAATTGCTTCAAGTCTTCAGTATTGGGCTCGACTTCCAGAGAGTCTGATCCACCTGACAACATTCTAAAAGAAGAAGAGAAGGAATGTCGTCAGTGAACAATCGCTCGGTAAGTCCCAAAATAGGTAAAAATAGACAGATGAGAATATAACTGGTATATTGTAATTTTGTTGTTCTGTTAACGTAGTTGTTTGTAACTTGGTACATAATATACCAATGTATATGAGAGGAGTTCCACTATTCCGGAGACTAAGGTATACGGAGTATAAGGAACTGTTAAGCCACGGTACAACAATAATGGATATTCAGGTTAAGTGTATTAAAGTGACCGTCTCATACCAGTTCTAACACATTCCGTACCAGTCTACCCCTTTAAAACCCCATAATGTATTTTGTATTGATTGGTTGTATTAGACTTACCGAAACCATGATATCATGTAACGGAATGAATATAAATGGATAGTCATGTAATCAGAGTATATCCATGGTTCGGTTCAGTCGAGTCAAGTTGATATATATTGTATCTGGTATAAAAAGATTCATGTTCTATTGAAGTTATCTTGAATCATATTCAAGAATAGATTGATTTCATATTAGACTGAGACTCAGACCGAGTCGGACCTTTTAGACAGAATTGAAGTCCTGAATTGGTTTTGGTGTTATCGGTAACTGCTGCACATGGACGGCAGGATTTGTGTCTTTTTCCAAGACAATTACCGTATTGATAACACCGTTTTTAGTTTGTATATCTTAAATAGGCAAGCACCCAAATTCTCTGGCTCTCTGGAGCTCAAGAGAACTGGTCCCGCTTAAACCTATATTTATTAGGGTCCTTATTATAATTTAATATAACTTGAAGGGTTTTATGAAAAATAATTTTGATATATTTTCAAAATAAATCTCAAATATTTATTTATCGTCTTTAGGGTTTTCATGGATGTATATTTTAAAATATAAGGTTTTCTAGTGAATAGAACCTAGATTACATTGTATATGGTATTATAGTGTAATATTGGAATTGTATTGATTTGTAATAATAGTTTCATGAAATTTGTGATTTCTTTGATTTAGAAAATATGGAATATGTATAATGTATATTTAATTAGATATTTTTATAATATATATATATATATATATATATTTATAAAATTAGAACTTATTTATTAAATAGAAATCACATTTTTAAAAAAAAAATTGTATTAAAAATTCCATCGAGATCGGATGCTCCGTGAGGAGGTCTACAACTCGCTCTACTAGGCCCGAGAATGTGCGATAACCCGTTTCATCCTGATCGGGGTTCTCCAAAATGGATTGTAGAGGCGTATTTGCAAGGTATTAAATAATACACTTTTAAAAAATACGGTTTTTGAATGTTTATGGTATTTAAATATAAACTCGTATTTATCCCACAAACTAATATTCCAAAATCCATCGTGCTATGACAAGAATGAGTGTTGTGATAAGATAGGTCATTACCTCGTGAGTTTTCTAAAGGTAATATGAGCAAAATGAATAAGTAATGTCGTATGTAAACATGATGGTATTTTACCGTAAAACTGAAATAGAAGTTGATACATATTATTTTGAGATGAAACTTGTTCTAATGTATTTGTTTATGATTGCTAAATAATATACAAAAAGATTGTAAATTTTTTTTAAGATAAATGTTTTTTTTAGTTAAATTAGAAACGGAAGTTGGATTAACTCCGCTTCCGACTAGTTTTGAAAATGGAATTCATTTTAATAGAAAGAGAAGAGAGAAAGTGTGACTTACAGATTAGATAGAAAGAGGAGAGGTAGAGGAAGCTTATGGAATCATCGGAGAGTCATTTCGTTGCCGGATTTGTCCCGAAACGTCGCCGAAACTTGGCCTTAAGCTAACTCCAATTGTACAACTTCTTGGACTTAGGAATTTTAGAGAGTTTTGATACTAGATTTCAGAATGATGAGGGCCAAAGTGTGGGGTTGTATTTATAGGGTAGGATTAGGGTTATGTGAGTGAAGAGAGAATTAAAAATATATTAAAATTTGGATTAATGCATCATTTTAATTTCTCTGTTAATGTGTAGGGAAATCAAACAGACTGGAGTTAATGGTGGAGTCCAAGGGGTGTTAGGGCAACAAAAAAATTTGCATTTTCCTTTGCCCAAACCAGCGGCGCTGACCCCTTCATCAAATCTCGCCAGTCCAAACTTAAAAGAAAATCAACAAAAAATATATGTGGCTGGGGGGATTCGAACACAGGGGCTATGTCATAGCAGTGCATGGCTTTACCAATGAGCTACAAGTGTTTTATTGCTGTTTAAAAGCAATTCAAATACTTATAACATACACGTGGTTGCAAATACTCATTTGTACATTAACTTTTAAACAAATTCTTCTGTACATTAAAACAGAGTTGTTATATTCTACCCTTCTTATAAAAATTTCGTCCTTAAAATTTACAATTATTTTAAGGACTAATTTACAAACAAGTGAGGGTATCTTACACGCATGTCATCCTCACGTTCCCATGTTGATTCTCCTGGTGAGTCTTTTCTCTACATCACTCGGACCAAGTTTACTTCCTTATTCCGAAGTGACTTCACCTTTCTATCCAGAATTTCAACAGGTTGCTGCTCACAGGATAAGTCTGGCTGTACAGTGAGCTCGGAGTGATTAAGGATATGACTGGGGTCACTCACATACCTTCTAGGTTGGGATAAGTGGAACACATTGTGCACTCCTTCCAATGAAGGTGGAAGTGCCAAGCGATAAGCCACTTCTCCGACTTGTTCGAGTATGTCGAACGGTCCAATATACCTCGGATAGAGCTTACCCCGTCTTCCAAAGAGAATCACTCCACAATTTGGAGATATCTTCCAAAAGACACGATCTCCCGGTTGGAACTTCAAGTGATGGCGTTTTGCATCAGCCTAGTGCTTCGTCGGTCTTGGGCTATGCGTATCTTTCCCTGATAGTGCGAACTATATCGACAGTTGCCACTATCATCTTAGGTCCAAGGAGTTCTCTATCTCCGATGTTGTCCTAACTTAATGGTGATCGACACTTCCTTCCATAAAGAGCTGCAAAGGGTGCCATTCCTATACTTGCTTGGTAGCTGTTGTTGTATGAAAACTCCACAAGATGTAGATGATCTTCTTATGATCCTCCGAAGTCTAGCATACACGCTCTTAGCATATCTTCTAAGATCTGAATTGTTCACTCAGACTGACCATCTGTTTATAGATGATAAGCTGTGCTAAAGTTCAGAATTGTTCCTAAGCTAGTTTGCAGATTCTTCCAAAATTGCGATCGAAATCTGGTGTCACGATCGGAGACAATACAAACCGGTACTCCATATAATCTCATGATCTCCTGCATGAGTTCATGTGTATCAGAGATAGTACACAATGAAGAGTTAAATCTTACTTAGATTCAAACCTACCTCCATGTACTTCTTTGCTAATGTCTCGGTAGATTGGCTAACTCGAAATGGGATGAAGTGAGCCGACTTTGTGAGTCGATCCATAATAATCCATACCGCATCTTTACCTTTTGTGCTGCGAGGAAGTGCAGTCACAAAATCCATAGTGATGTGTTACCACTTCCATTCTAGAATAGGTAGCGGTTGAAGTAAACCCGCAGTCCTGTGATGTTCCGCTTTCACTTGCTGACACACCAAATATTTAGCGACACTTCTGACTACTTCATGCTTCGTTCTATGCCACTAGTAATGTTGTTGCAGATCTTTATACATCTTTGCACCACTAGGGTGTAGTAATATGAAGATCTATGAGCTTCTTTCATCAATTCTTCCCAAACAGAACATTGTGGTACACAAAATCTACTGCCGTATCTCAAAGATCCATCTTCATGGATGATAAAGTCTGTTCTAAGTCCATTTACTACCTGTTCTCTGATCTTTTGCAACTTGGCATTACTTGCTTGAGCTGGTTTGATCTGATTGACAATAGTAGACTGAACTTGTAAGTTCATCAAACTTGAAGCGTTACCTGGCATGACCACTTCTATCTCCATCCGATGCAAATCTTGTTGAACTTTCCATTGTGCGGTGAGATTCATTAATAGTGGTTGGCGACTAAGTGCATCAGGAACTACATTCACCTTCTCTGGATGATATTGTAGATTGATGTCGAAGTATGCCATAAGTTCTAACCATCTTCTCTGCCGTATATTCAACTCTTTTTGAGTAAACACATATTTCAGACTCTTGTGGTCTATGTATATGTCCACTCGTTCCCCAAGAAGGTAATGGCGCCAAATCTTAAGAGCAAAGATAACGGCTGCCAACTTCAGACATGCGTCGGATGGTTGCGCTCATGAATCTTCAGCTGTCTTAATGCATAAGCTACAACTTTACCGTGCTGATGTAAAACACATCTTAATCCCTTACCGGATGCATCGCAATGCACTTCAAAACCTCCAGATTGGTCCGGTATGACGAGAATAAGCGCTGATGTCAATCTTGACTTAAGTTCTATGAAACCTTGTTCGCATGCTTCTGACCACACGAATTCTTCATCTTTACGTGTGAGCTTAGTCAGGGGTGTTGCAATCTTCGAGAATCCTTCAATGAATCTTCTGTAATATCCTGCTAAACCCAAGAAATTTCGAATGTCCTTTACTGACTTCAGTGTTGGCCGTTCGCTTACTCCCGATAGCTTAGCCGGATCTACAGAGATTCTATCGCTTGATACAATATGTTCGAGAAAACCGACTTGATCTAGCCAAAACTCTCACTTTCTGTACTTGGCATAGAGTTGATGCTGTCGTAAAGTCTCCAGGACAATTCGTAGGTGCTCGGCATGTTCTTTCCGACTCTTAGAATACACCAGGATGTCGTCGATGAAGATGATAACAAACCTATCTAGGTACTCTCGAAAAACTTGATTTATCAGGTTCATGAATATAATTAGTGCGTTGGTCACTCTAAATGGCATCACAAGAAACTCATAATGACTATAGTGAGTCCTGAATGTCGTTTTATGGATATCAGATTCTTTGACCTTCACCTGATGATAACCCGAATGAAGATCTAGTTTTGAGAAAATGCAAGATCCACTTAGCCGATCGAATGGATCGTCGATGCGCGGTAGTGGATACTTTTTCTTTATAGATATTTTGTTCAGAGTTCTATAATCAATGCACATTCGATATGAACCTTCCTTCTTCTTCATAAGTAGAACTGGCGATTCCCAACTTGAAGTGCCGAGACGAATCCATCCTTTCTTTAATAATTCGTCCAACTGAGTTCGGATCTCTTTCAAACCTTTGGGGCTTAACCGATATGGTGTTTTGATCACCGTTTGTGCTCCAGGTACTAAATCAATGCTGAATTTAAGAGCTCAATCGGAAGGCAAACCTGATATGTCTTCAGGAAATACATCGTCGAACTCTCGAACTACCTTTGGCTTCGATCCTTCCTCCGCTTGAAGTGTTGCAATCACAGCCTTCTTCGGTTTTGTTTTGTATGTGCTTGGCTCTAGTGTACGGTCTTTACTTTTGAAATAAAAGACTGGATGCTCTGGAATCTCAAACACTACCCTCCTTTGACGATAATGAATGGTAGCATAGAATGATCCTAGCCAATCCATACCCAAAACAACATCGAAATTCGGTTTGTCCAGCACCTTGAAGTCAGCATAGAATTCTCTGTTGCAAAAGACCACTGGACACAGGTCGTATCCCATTATTGCCTTTAGAACGCCGTTCCCTGAACTGACATTCCAGCTGGATACAACTGGTTTGACTGGAATCGCATGATTTTGGACGAACCGTTGTGACATAAAGAATGGGATGCTCTAGTATCGAAGAGTGCCAGTGCAGGAAGTGAGGCTACTAAGATCGTACCTAAGTTATGTGGGATAGAATTTAGGTATAAGATAAAGATATATGGGTATATATAAAGACTGAAAGAAAGCTTGAAAGGAAAGAGTTACCAGTGATGACTTGACCAGTGGCTTCAGCTTCTTCCACAGTCCTTGTGAAAGACTGTCGCCTTGGTACATTCCTTCTTACTGGAGGAGCATTCCTCTGTCTGTTTCTCTGTACTGGAAGTAAGTTCCTTTATGCTTGGTGGAACTGACGAGGAGGAGGTGCGGTCGGTCCACGAGGAGGTGGAGCTGGGAGAGCGAGTCTGTAACATTTCAGAAAATAAAATATTATTTTTGGGAATTTAAATAATTAAAATAGTAATTCTATGAATATTATTAAGTATGAGAATTAGTTTTAATGATATGGTATAATTATATACCGATAGTCTGGAAAATTTATATAAATTATTGATTGAGAGGTATTTATACGATTTGGGCATTTTAGAAATTATTATACAATAAATTGCATGTAAGTTAATACCAAACTTGATTAATATTTCGCTAATTATGTATCAATCCGGTTTATGTGCATGACATGCATCATAACATGTTACAAACACTTGTTGCATTTTGTTGAACCTTGTTTCATTACATTTTTGCATATGGTTTTTGAATTGGTTTTTTTTGTAAAGAAAAGAAAAAGGAATTTTATATGAGAAGATATTTAGAAAGAGAGGAGGGGACAAGATGATATGGGGGTATGGGTGAGTGAGAGTGAGAGAGAGAGAGAAAGAGAGAGAGAGAGGGAGGAAACTTCAACAAAATACAAGACCTTTGACCATGGCTCATTCCTCTCATCCTTCAATTCCTTCTTCATTCTTCTTCTTTTCATCCTCCTCCATCACCTCCACTACCACCATGGCCATCCCCAAAATCCTCACTAAAATACCATACACTCTTCACAAAAATTATGCACAACTTCACTATATACACCTCGGACCATACAAGTTGAGATTTTGAAGACTTTGAGAACTTCAAGAAAATTCTTGAGTTGCCAAATGAGATATTTCCTACACCTTTAGTTTAATATTTGAGTATCTTTAACTTCTAAAATAGTTTAGAGTTGATATAGTGATGTTTAGTAATCTTGGAATTTTCCAAGATGAGGTTAGGAGGATGTTATGGGTTGTAAAGGTGTTATTGAGCTTTAGTTGAGGTTTCAGACCCCTGTAGTGTTGGTTTATTGGATCATACTCGTGGTAAAACCCCAAGACCCTGAACCGAAATTGTTCCGATGTCGGTTTTCTTGGATTTGTGACGCCTACAGGGAATTTGGAGCAAACTGGAGTGTTCATAGGAAAATCAAACAACCCCAGAGACCTAGTTAGACCAATAGAAGACCACCACCAGAATACGAGACCCAAATCCCTAAGTTTAGCCGGCGGCGCCGGATATCCTTGCATTTTCACCGGTTTTGTGGTGGGCGCTGATGTTAGGGTTTGGTCTGTAGCTCACATATCTATTAACCCATTCCCTGTATTGTTTGTTTAGACTCAAATTACCTAAGGCAAAATCTGGAGCTAGTTTTCCAAGTTGATGTTTTGGTTTTGTGGTTTTTAATAACTTGAGTATGGATAATTGTGTTTTATCTTGATCGATTGGCGCTCGTACGTCGATGTCGAGAGTTGTTGGCTATTCTTGTATGCGTAGGCCGCAGGTTCTAACCTATGTGTGTTTCGTGTGTCGTTTTGGTTTTCGTATTCGATTCTTGTTATGATATGACTCATTTGAAACTGTAGGTACCTCCGCGTGAACTTCGGGATGACAAGGGAGAGCGTGGCGTCATCGACTTCGGCAAGTAAGGATCAAGGTGAGTAGATGTATATCTACGGGGGAAGTCGGGTGGATGGCGTATAGCACCCTCGCAACCGTAGCTTAGGGTTATATAATTGTATATATATATATATATATATATATTTGTGTTGACGTGAGTTTCGGATACTTAGCAAGTAGAATCCTGGGAGACTATAGGATAGTTTATGTGTAGTTGTAGGAAGCTATACTCTTAGCCTTTTTACCTTTGTCGTGAACCCAAGGTTATATGTTGTTGTGCATGCACGCATACACTTGGTATACATTGATGTGTGTATATGCGTATATATATATATGTGTGTGTGTGTGTGTGTGTGTGTGTGTGTGTGTGTGTGTGTGTGTGTTCATACACACACACACATATATACATATACACATGAGATGAGGATAGTATATGTTATAGATATGAGTCGATATGATCGGACATGATACCGTGAGATTTTGATATGTGATTGAGTCGAGACACCGTATATGATATGATATAATAAAGGATCGTTGGGCGATATGTATTCAAACATGCGATAACATGTGATTTGATAATATTAGAATGTACGAGACCTTAGATCCGTACCACTGATTTATGATATTGATATTGTACGACGATTGATACCGTACGAATGGTGATATATATATGATATGCGACCCGTACCCTCAACTTTGAGGATGCCGTACGATGGATTTTACCATACGAGACGTATATGATGATTGATCCACTCTCTTGACTCGAGAATGTCATACGATATATTATTACCATACGTGATGATATGAGGCTGGATCGCCGACTCTTAGATTTATCGGCTCGGGGTATTATAGATTTCTTTTTACCTTCAACTAGGTTCTTAGTTTAATCTTTAGTTGCATAGATATAGGTTAGCTTAGGCTCGAGTCATACTTATTTTCAAAACCGATGAATCGTAGGCTTTTTCAAAAGTAAAACGAGGGACACTACGGATTTTCAAAAGATATCTATTTTCTCAAAACACCGTAGTTCCTACTTTTCTAAAAACAACGATTTATGCTATTTAAACACGATAAGTGATATGGCTCGTATATAGTTGATATACCTTATTATTGCTTTGCTGTTTACTTCTGTTATGATCTCGTCTGTTAGGATACCTACACCATTACCAATAATTCGTATATTCCACGTACACTTGTTTGCCGACTCACACACATCATTATCGGTAATTGCCATGTCACGCACACTGTAGTAATCGTTATTATATTGTATGATCTGATAGTCTGTAGAAATAGTATTGTTTGACATTCATGATCTTGTATGCTAGTATAGACATTGTATTTCTTACTTAGATACCAAATGCATTCGCATACATACATTCTGATTATATACTGCAGTTGGGCTCTATGCCGATATTCATTGTTCGTTATTTAGCTCAAGATTTTGAGATTTCTGTTTTCGTGAGATTTTCTGGATTTGGGGAAAACCGCAAAGGAAATTTATAAACTTATTATCATTTTAAAAATGCAAAGTGTGGTTTTCTTATGATATGATGTGTGTGGCGTCCACCATGAGTTTTCTCGGTTATTGAGCCACGTGTGTACACATACCCGATTCGAGGAGGGGGTACGCCGTCTGCGGGCACATGGTGGGCCCGGTGAGGTACCCCGGTTATTATTGACCCGGCGGTCATCCGGAGGATACCGACCGGAGTCGTGTGATGTTGACAGATTTGAGGGCCGATCTGAGGATGCGGCGCCCGACATATATGAGAATACTGTTTTCACAGATGGACATGAATTTCATGATGTTTTCGAGTATCGATGTTGGGCACTCAGGCTTTATCTTGATTTAGTGTGTCGTTGCTGGGCATACATTCATTTATGCATTTATATTCATGGATATGTTTACATATGTTTGTTACCACTTTATGACACGGACATGAGTATCTGACTTTACACATATGTCTATCTTATTACCTCTACTGTTACTCGATGTTGTTGTGTTACTATTATTATTGTATTGTACTGTATGACCTAAGAGATAGTCATACATTCGGTTTCTACTCGGTGATATCTTCTACTCACGAGTTGGCAACCACAGTTTCTTGCAGGTTTAGCCGTACAGGTTCCGTAGCGGCTTTGCTGGCACATCACTTTCTTCCGGGTGATTGCATTGATAGGTGGGATACATTGCATCGTGACCACCATTATATACTTGTATATCTTATTTCAGTTGTATTTAGTTAAAAGCTCCATCAACCAGATTTTGTATATTTAGTAAACTTAGAAACCAGTATTGTTTATTCTTTCGGCTTTAGAATTGCGGTTATGTATTTATTCTTGTTGCTGGTTTCGTTGATGATATTTTATGGTTTCTTTATTATCTTTCTGAGTTTGATCCTTGCCTTTGGCGTTGCATATTTATTATCTTACATGGTCATTTCCGCCATTTGGTGAAGAGCAAACTCCCTCTTAGGGATGCCTTTATTTATTATTGCTTGTACCGTTTTTCGGGCTAAAATATACAAAGGAGGTGCTGTCCAAATTTCAAATGACGAAAAGGTTTTCAAGGTAGATACAAAACATTGTGTTTTTCAGATACTATTACTTATCTTTTAAAGAAAGGGCTTGTTTTCATTATACAGTCATTTCAAAACTCCACCTCCACTATTTTCCCTAAAAAGTTTAGATTTATGGGCTTTTGGCTTACTTGGATTAGGTGGAGTCCTATACAGTTTACATGATTCAGGTGCCAATCACGTACCTTTCTGGGTCGTGACAGAGTCGTGGAGTAGGTGGCTGGATGGCCGGCCGCTGCGGATAGGTAATTGCTGATCTGAGTGCAGCATTTGGATTGAGTTAATGAGGACAAGACCTAATATCATGTGTGGCTGAGCCGCAGACTAATCAAAGGCGATTAACATGCCTACAATCTTTCGCCAGGTGTCCATCCCTCCTACAGTAGGTGCAAAAGGCTGGGCTGGGCCGATTGATTGGTACTCCCGGTCTTCTGGGCACAAAAGGTAGCCTTGAAGAGGCTCCTCCTGCCATCTGGGTGGTAGGGCACTTCACTCCGATAAATTGGGGTCTTCCCTTCATCTTCACTACTGCCTCATATCGATGGGCAGCTTTCAGAGCCATTTTGTGGGTTGGGAAATCCCCTGTAGCTAAGGCAGCTTGGATCTCCGGATCTAACCCTTGTAGAAATCGTCTGGACCTGATCTCAGTAGTCAGAATGAGGTGTGCCGTGAACATGTTAGGGTCTTGTGTTAGCTGGGTAGTATATGATATAAGAAAATCGAATATTGAGACATATCTTACCTACTGAGCATGGTAAACTCAGCATCATACTCATCCACAGATTTAGTCCACATCGAACCCTGTTGTAGGTGGATGAATTGTTGCTCCATGTCAATGTTAGGAATATGTATGTTCTAGAGGCCATTATTGTTGATATAGTGGATGCTTGGATATATATATAGAGGACTTTCTTCCTCGACATGATAGTATACTATTTGGTTACTCTTTATTTTAACATGTTGACTGGTATTATTACTGTCTTTCTCTCACATATTGATAAAGCCCTTAGGATATGTACTTGACCACCAGGATTATGATGAGATCATATTAGTGGGGCCAGGGTGGTCCAAAAGTACATCCTTTAACAGTTCCTAGTCGAGAGGATATCGAGATAAGGGCATCGATATTCTAGAGTAGACTAGTGTGTACGTTTCTTATCCCTTAGAGGGCGATGGTTGATCCCACAACCATTGGTGTGTGACATCAAATATTGCACACAGGCACTCATTGGAGAATGGGTACACCGAATGGACTCGCCGAGGACTCCTAGTTGGTATTATACCTATCGTCAGATAGCAGTCCTCTAGTGACACCGGTACAGGTTAGTCTGTAGACCCGAGATCGTCATAGAGTCTTGTGTGGCTCCCACTGTGCTTTGATTTCCTCCTTACCACGCTCAAGAGGAGTTGTGCAAACAGGTGGATTTAAGGTACAATCCCGAATCATATGGAGGCAATAAGCGATAAGAGGGGTTTCGTCTCTCCCGGTATTAGGGGTTGATGTTGCGCTATGCTCGATTGGCTATAACTAGAAGTCCCTGGCTAGGACTTCTGCTGAGATTTACTGATAAGAGTTATCAGTAGTTTCTCTAACCATTATAGGCCAGAAATCGGTATGACTTATCACGTTACTGGGGTTTGACGTTTACCACCCCTAGACATGATATGCGACATATCAGACGATGAGACCAGACTGTACGGTAGTGTTACTGATAGGCTTCATGAAGAGTATGGACAAGCTTGCTTATTGATCTTCATATCGCTCAATACCCGGATAGCCGTTACGTCCAGTTAGTACCGCTGACGGCTTGTAGGTGACTGATGTGATCATCACCTACTGCTGGCGTATTGACGAGTCTATAGAGTCCCATACAGAAGTTCCTTGGTTCAAGCGAAACGAAGTAGGACACATATGAGATATGTGTGTAGGCCTGATTAAATACGTGTATGCGATACCGTATTGTAATCTGGCAGTGATCTGTTATCAGTTAGGTTATATGTGATATAACCAGATTATCGAATCATGTGTTGATTTGATAATGTGATATACAGATGAATGATATTAGTCGGTCATATATGATATAACCGGATTATTAAATCAAGTGTTGATTTAATAATGTGATATATATTATATTTGATATAATTATATCTTAACTAATATCATTAGCTCACTAAATATTTTCTTATGTGTGTGTGTGTGTGTAGCATGGCATGAATTCTATTTTGTGAAAATAGAAATGAGGTAGAAATTGGGAGCATGGATGAAGGCATGGGCTTTATTGTTTGTTTATTCATCTTGACTCACTATTCAAGTATGGTTGCAATTTTATATTGCAATTAATTCATGCTTGAATGAGTGAGGGTCAAGGGGTTTCCATTCACTTCATTATTCTCAACACTTAGCCATTTTTTAAAAGGGTTTCTCTCTTAATCTCATGCTCTCTAGCTTCTTCATCTTCCTCATTGTCATGGTTCAAGCTTCAACCCTCACATATGATGTGAACCATGAAGTTTGAACACAAACTTGTGAGCTTTCTTATCCCCTACTTCACCATCCTACACTTGACTAGTGATCAAGTGTAGCGTGTTTCCTACACTAAAGAGTTTAGTGTAGAGGTAGCTTGAGTTGGAAGGACTTCGCATGGATCATCTTCAGCATGAAGGTTATCGGAGAAAGCTCGTCCAAACTCTCAAATGGAGCCTAGTGGAGTCACGGGACTACTACCTGGAACATGTGAAGTGAAGGACTCGATCTACGAGGGTATAGCCATCTTCACTTCTTAAAGTTTAGTAGATATCAAATCTAAAACCCTAATCATCTAGTTAACAATCTAGGTTAGTGTTAGTTAGCACTCCAAAATTTTTAAAATTGGCATACTTGATGCTTGTAAAACCCAGTGGGGTTTGCTAGCGTACACTTTCAGGGTATCAGAGACAAAGATAGAAAATTAGACGACGCAGTTAAGATCACGAAAACGAAACGACTCCGGAACCCAAAACCCAAAATCAAGTTTCTGTCGATTTTCAAATGATCTGTAAAAATTATTTAAACAACTGCAGAATGTTGTATATGATGCAACTTGAACACTGGAGAAATTTGAGGCTAAAATACCATATTTCACCCGGCGAAAACTCCTTATAAACCGGCCTGGCCGGTTTTACAATGTACTCTAGCCTCGAAATTTTTTTGGTATTCCAGTAGCTTGGTTTTGGGGTTTCAGGTATTGTTTGATTAGCCCAATTTGCATGTGATGTTAACAGTTCAATTAGGGCTAATACGGAGTGTTTCGTATCGTAATTTAACGTCGTTTTGGGTTTAGTTTAATATGGATGCAGTAGTTAGGATTCACATTAAATTAGTTTTGTGAAAACTAGTTTGTTTGTAAATCTAGTGTTTTAGTTTCGGATAATTGGTTTCCACAGAGTCTTGATTCAGATCAAAACCCCGTCGCAATCGCGTATTGTACGCGAATACTCGCCAAATAACTTTGCTAGGTAGCCATGCCCCATTGCCCCGACCAAGTGAATGTAGGAGAACCCCACTGCCAAAAGCATCCACTCGGGTGCTTGCGGCCACGGTGTTCCGCCTTAGTGCACTTCATCAACGGCATCGAGGGGTGCGACCATCTACTAAAGTTTCCGATGAATATTCGATAAGTAGTCGGGAATCTTGTTGAATCCCCGACTAAGTAATTGAAAAGTGTTTTCAATTTGAGACTGAAATACAAGATTTATCTGGTTAGGCATGAAATTCAGAATATGAGATATTCCGGGTTTATGATGTCTAAGGTTATGCGGATTCTAATTATTGCAGTTTACATTTCTTTTCTGCGACAGTAAGTGTAATACATGGGGTATCCTAAATCTCGATGCTATATGTCAACGGAATTTGTGATACGCGTATTTACTTATGTTGATGATATGTGATATTCTGTGTCTCTGATATGTTTTATTGGATCGTCGTGATTGAATAGCCGGGGGTTTTATGTGAGATGAGAGTTTTTCAATTTTCATTCATGTAAAATTTGTATGTAATATTCTTTTATTGGGTCACATCCGGGTTAAGGATGATGTCACCACCGATGTATATTATTTACTTTTCCGCATTAGGATAGACCCAAGAGGAGGAGCATAAGTAACTGGGTTCTAGGGTCCACTGGGAAACCATCTCAAGGAGTTGAGACCGGGTCTCCTAATTCTAGAATTGGTAGGGTTACTTGCCGCTTTCGCAGGGGTCTAGGGATGTGGGTTTGTCTATTCTTCACGACCGTGGAATCCGTGTTTTACATTACTGGCTAAATTTAAAATACAGAAATCCTAGTATATCCAATATTTCATATATTGCTTCTGCTGCTTGGTACTGTGATGCGATCATATAACTGCGTGAGACGAATGTTATATTATATATATGATATATAATAAACGTTGCTTATGTTTTTCACCCGCGCTATTCCAGCCCCTGCTCTGCCGGTAGTTAAGTAACCTAACAGTGCATGACGGGGCCCAGTGGCGAATGCGGATGGCATAAGCGTACGTTCTATTTTCGTTTCACTTTTCTGTAATGTTTAGAGAACATTAAATGATGGGACTTCATTAATGAGATTAATGAAAAGAAAGAAACCTAAAGATGTTGTACAATCAAATTTTCAAAAAGAGTAGCTCTAGCTTTTGCTTTGCATATTGGTATTCCTTGATGAATATCCAGCACCTCATTCGATGAGGAAAGAGCCGAGATCCCTTCACCGGGAGTGAGCTCTTTAGCGAAACTAGCAACAAATCGACATCTCGCTCACGCCTTCCGGTCACAACTCACTCGGTTTTGTTTTTTTATTGCTTCTCTAGTTCATGCTTTGCATAGTGGTATTCTTGAATATCCTGCACCCCATTCGACGAGGAAAGAGCCGAGATCCCTTCACGAGAGTAACCTCTTTAGCGAAACTAGCAAAAGCATAAAAAACACTCCTTTTCAAAATCATTAGATTGTACAACGATATCAAGTTCATTACGCTCATGGTTTTCTTAAAAATCTGCGTAGCCCTCCGTCATTTCAGATAAGCACTATTTTAGTATTCGTGCTACGGTTGTTTGGCATGTGTCAAGGCGTAGTGTGCGGTAGTTAAATTAGTGCTTATCTGCAGCGTGTGATGTGATTAGATTAGGGTAGTTGTACGGCGTTGTTTGACCTGCGTAAAGGGTCGTACAGGTGGGTTTAATTAGATCAAGAAATGAACGGGTTGAACTTGACTAGCGCCCTATTGGTGGTTTGGCCTGCGTCAAGGTTATAGGACGCTAGGAGTAAAAACCATTATCGGGAATTTCAAGTGTTGAAATTTTCAATGAGATTGCATACCTTCTATATGATAGTTAGATCCCGATACCCACTGCAAGTAAGAGTTACTCCTGGGAGAGTTTTTCATTTTACAATTAGCTAATCCAGTAGGTGCCTAGAAAGGTGTCAACAGGGTTATGCCTATAGGGAAACGAGATTTACTTTAATTAGGTCCATGCGAAAGCACAGGGAACCTCCCTCGTATTAGTTATATGTATGCCCTAGAGGCCATTACTGTACATATGATGTATATTGTAGTGGATGCTTGGACATATATATGGAGGACTTTCTTGCTCGACATGATAGTATGCTATCCGGTTGCACTTCATCTGAACATGTACTCTGATTGTCTCTATGTTACATGTTGATAAAGCCCTTAGGATATGTACTCGACTACTGGGACTATGATGAGATCATACTAGTGGGGCCATGGTAGTCGATGAGTACATCCTATAACAGATCCTAGTCAAGGGTGTATCGAGACAGGGCATCGATACACAAGAGTAGACTAGCGTATACGCATATTGACCCAAATGATGGGCGATGGATGATCCCATATCCATCGGTGTTTGACATCAAGGATGGTATATGGGTGCTCAGTGGAGACTGGGTACACTGGACGGACTCGCCGAGAACTCCCAGATGGTATTATACATCACGTCAGATGGCAGTTCTCTGGTGACACTGGTACAGGTTAGTCTGTAGACCCGAGATCGTCATAGAGTCTTGTGTGATTTCCACTGTGCTTTGATTTCCATCATACCACGTCCAAGAGGGCGTGCAAAAAGGTGGCTTTTGGGTACAGTCCCGAATCACATGGAGGCAATGAGCGATAGGAGGGGTTTCGTCTCGGTATAGGGAGTTGATGTTGCGCTGTGTTCGATTGGCTATAAATGGAAATCCCTTGCTAGGGTTGCTGAGATCTACTGGTAAGTGTTATCAGTAGTTTCTCGAACTGTTATGGACCTCATATCGACGCGACTTACCAAGCTACAGGGGTATGACTTTTTACCACCCCTAGGCGAGATATGCGACATATCAGACGAAGAGACCGGACTGTACGGGAGTGTTACTGATTGGATTCACGGGAGAATGTACAGGCTTGCTTGTTGATCTTCTGATCGCTCAATATCTGGGTGGCTGTTACGTTTAGCTGACCGCTTGCAGCTTGTGGGTATTTGATATGATCATCACCTACTGCCGGCGTATTGACGATTCTTTAGAGTCCTACACAGAGGTTTCCTGGCTCAGGTAAAACGGAGTAGGAGCACATATATCATATGTGCGGGACCGAGAAAAATACGTGTATGTGATACCGTATTATATTCTCGCGATATGAGATATCGGCCGGGTATATGTGATATAGTCGGGTCATCGGATCAAGTGTTGATTCGATGAACTGATACATATTATATTAGTCGGTTATTTGAGAAATAGCCGGATTATCGGATCAAGTGTTGATTCGATAATTTAATGTATAATTATATATTTGATATATTAAAATTACATTAACTGATATAAGCTCACTAAAAGATTCTTTTTCTCACTCGGGTAATACATTGATATATATATATGAGATATATGTTAATTGTATTATTTTCTTTTGTTACAAATATATATTATATATGTGATATATAATATTGTAACATATTATAATTACTAATGCAACATGTTTAGTGGAGATTAAACGAGGTTAGGGTTTGATTTGGGTTAAACTTTTCTAGAAGCATCTAGAAGCTTTTATTTTGTTTCTTGCAAAGATATTTAGTTTAGATATTTTGCAAGATATTTACTTAACCCAACCCACACCCTTTACTATGGTTAGATCTCTAAAATGGTTAAGTCTTTCTTGACTTAACCATGGTTGCATTTGTAATGATATGAAGAATTCATTATTCATCATAAAGTAATTGATCTTCTTCTTCCTTCTTGCAAAGCTTTCTAGCTTTTTGCTTAGTGATGAAAATGAGTGAGATTAAGAAAACAAATGAGAGCTAAAATCCTACTTCATCATCCTAATCTATCCTAACCATTTAGATTAGGGTGTTCACTTCATTTAGTGAGTGAGAGCTTGTGTTAAAGAAACTTCAAGGTAGATCATCTTTGTTATCGAAAATCGGAAGAAAGCTTGCATTTTTCTCTTCGTGGAGCCTCTCTAGAGTCCGGATACTCGATGATCGCAGCGAAGGGACCTCAACACGGAGCTTTAGAAGCGAAGGACTGGAATACAAAGGTTGTAATCCCAAACTCTTAGTGTTAAAGTTTTTAACATACTTTGTTTCGCCTAATCTCTAGTTTAAAGATCTCAGTTAGGGTTGTTCGGCACGTTTAAATTTTAATTCGGGCATGGTTGATGCTTCGTAGACCCTTGTGAGAGTGCTTAGTAACCCTGTAGTGGTATCAGAACCAAGCTAGAGATTTAGGCGAAGTCTAGACGAAGTTAGAAGTCCGATCAAACCCCGAAACCCTAAATTTTACCATTCTCTGGAAATTTTTTTAAAATGTTATTTTTTCTACATTAAAAATACTCAAAAAATTCAGCAAGGAATTATAAGGATTTCTGTAAAAAACGAGACATTAATTTCATTATAGCACCTCGGAACCGCGGGAATGACCTACCTTGCGCCGCGGTTCTGCCGCCGTACAGTGAAATCATGGTTTGTTTTTTGCACAGTAAAGTCCCTATGTATTTCCTGATGCTTCTGGGTATTTTTAATTCTACTCAAGTGTTGAGTTTTCTGGAGATGTTTTGTATTCGTTGATTCGATCGGAAAGTTTAACTTTGTTTAAGTGTTTTTCCGGGTAATTTAGAACGTGTTAAAATGTTCGAACGGATATCAATAACTCACTTTTTCCCCTGTCGGAAAATTTCCAAGTGTTGGATTTTTCCGTAGTTTAAGAACGTTCTAAATCATGCAGGTAACGCGGTGGACTCTCTAGAAGACAACAAACCTTAACTCGATTATCTGACCGTCTGAACCGCCTCTAAACCTTAGGGTTTGTGGCAGTACGGTGTTGCCATATGTGAGGCGTTGGCTTGACTCTTCTACGGCTGGACCATTGGTACTATAGCATGTGATGGATATTTTTTGGACTCCGCTCAAGTGTTGAGCTATTAGGGAAATCTTAGGTGTTTGTTTATTCGATCGGAAAGTTTAACATTGTCTGTTTATCTGGAATGTGATAAAATATTTGGAATCCATAAGTAGTTATGAGATAACTAATTTGAATGTTATAAATCTAGCAGTTTAGTCTCAGATGATCGGTTGCAACGGGATTTTGATGCGATCAAAAGTCCGTTGCAATCACGTAGTGTACGTGGATACTCGCCGGGTAAACTTAATAGATAGCCATGCCCCATAGCCCTGACCAAGTGACTGTAGGAGAACCCCGTCGCCAAAAGCATCCGTTCGGATGCTCGCGGCAGCGGTGTTCCGCCTTAGTGCACTTCGTCGACGACATCCGGGGGTGCGGCCGTCTACTAAAGTTCGCGACGAGCATTCGATCATGATATCGGGAATTTTGTTGAATTGCCCGACTAGATATTGAAAAGTGTTTTCGATAATGAGACTAAAATGCGGGGTTTATAATTGTTAGGCATGCGATGTCTAAGGAATTCATTTGGTTAAGCATGCGATGTCTAAGGAGGTTGCGGATTCCAACTGTTGTAGTTTTACACTTTCTTTTCTGCGACCGTAAGTGTAGTATGTAGTTGTATCGCCGGTTTTCGTTGCTATACATCAACGACAATCGGTGTATGCATACTTACTTACGTTGATGATATGAGATATTATGTGTTGCTATGATATGTTATATTGGATCGTCGCGTTTTGAATAGCCGGGGGTTTTATGTGAGATGAGAGTTTTTCTTTTTCATTCATGTAAAATTCATTTGTATGTAATATTCTTTTATTGGAGCACTTCCGGGATGAGGATGATGTCACCATTGTATATTATTTACTTTTCCGCATTAGGTAGACCCAAGGCGGGGAGAACAAGTAACCGGGTTCTGGGGTCCAGTGGGAGACCATCTCGAGGAGTCGAGACCAGGTCTCTTAACCCTAGAATTGGCAGTGTTGCTTGCCGCTCTCGTAGGGGTCTAGGGATGTGGGTTTGGCTATTCATCGTGCCGTGGAATCCGTGTTTTATAAAGGTTCGTATTAAAACACGGACGTCCTAGTATATCCAATATTTCATATGTGTTCTTCTGCTGCAATGTTCTGTGATGAGATCATATTACTGCCTGAGACGAATGTTTATATTATATATATGAGATATATATTATATATATTGTTTATTTCGTTTCAAATCTGATGCTTGTGAAGTATAATAAAATGGGACTTCATTAATGAGATTAATGAAATAAAAGAAAGCTAAAGATGTTGTAGAAACTTGTCTCAAAAACTGCTAGCTCTAGTTCTTGCTTTGCATAGCGGTGTTCCTTGTAGAACATCCAGCACCTTATTCGATAAGGAAAGAGCCGAGATCCCTTCACCGGGAGTGACCTCTTTAGCGAAACTAGCAGATGCTACAAACTCGGTTTGTCTTTTGATTGTTTTTATAGCTTTTGCTTTGCATAGTGATATTTGTGAAATATCCTGCATCTTATTCGATAAGAAAAGAGCCGACGATCCCTTCACCGGGAGTGACCTCTTTAGAAAAACTAGAAAAGGCCTCAAAAACACTTCATTTAAAATCACTCGATTCTACAACGATATCAAGTTCATTACGCAGAAGGTTTTTTTAAAAACCTGTCGTAGCCCTCCGTCATTTCAGATAAGTACTACTTAGTATTCATGCTGCGTTTGTTGACCTTAGCCAAGGTGTAGTGTGCGGTAGCTAATTAGTGCTTATCTGTATAAGCATATGATGCGATTGAGTTAGGGTAGTCGTGCGACTTTGTTGACCTTAGGCAAGGGTCGTGCGGGTGGGTTTAATTCAATCGGGAAATGACGGGTTGAACTTGGCTAGCACTTATGATTTGTTGACCTTAGCCAAGGTCATAAGTTGCTAGGGGTAAAACATTATTGGGAATTTCAAATGTTGAAATTTGCAATGAGATTGCATACCTTTTATGAGATAGTTGGATCCCGATACCCGCTGCGAGTAAGAGTTAATCGTGGGAGAGTTTTACACATTACAATTAGCTGATCAAGTAGGTGTCTAGAAAGGTGTCAACGGGGTTACGTCCCTGGGAAAATGAGGTTTCCTTTAATTAGGTCCGTGCGAAAGCACATGGAACCTCCCTCAAAGTACCGGCACTGGCCTGGCTGAAAGATTGGCGAACTTGTAGAGTGTAATTAATTCCGGCTAGTCTTTCCTTTTAGGGTTTGAAGGAAGATTTGACTAAAACAGTGGGAGCCATCCTGATTAGATAAATTGATAACCAATCTGATCTTGTAAAAGCGCACGCTGAGTGTTTTCTTCTCTCTCTCTCCTGGTTACGACTATGTCACGCCTTAATCAAGATAATAATACGGATGTATTGACCGAACCCGCTTGTTACACTGCGCTAGGGAACGTTCGTCCCGCTCCAACTTGTAATTGTTATAAGACAGAGCAGGAAATAGGGGATTACCAGAATTCCCGTGCCACCCAAACGAAGAAAGTGCATGCTGATGCATCTTCTTCGGGTGCGTTCATTACCGAGAACTGTTTCTCAGTATCCTTTACGTCCTGGGTATGAGATACCGGATCAGGATCCCGCAAATGTAATTTGTTACATGGGCTACAGATAGGTAGAGAACTGAGAACGGGTGATAAGTTTCAAGAGTTGGAAATGATGCAAGTGTTGCAGCCAAGTTTGTTGGCAGTTATCACCCTGTATTATAAGAATACATTGATTCTGAACGAATGTTATTAGATACCGAACCTGATATACAACATCATATCAGTCCCTTTATTAGTAAAGAAGGATATAATTTTTTATTGTTGGATAATGTTTTGAACATTTCCTATATCAAGAGTTGATCGGTTCAGGCACGTTATCTAAAAGCATAGACGTTCTAAATCAAACCACAGTTCTTAGTATAAAGAACACACACAAGAGGAAAAGTTCAGAAATGAACGGATCTTTCTTAAGGTATTATAGACTAGGTCATATCAATGTGACCCGACTAGCTGAAGTTACATTTAGATGCATATTTAAATTAGTTTGAATTTACATCTTGTGAAACTTGCTGGTCATGTCATAAAGATAAGATGGCCACAGCTCTGTTTATTGGAAACAGAGAAAGAGTTAGTGGACTCTTGGGATTGATACATGATGATGTATGCGAGGTCCCCTGTCTATACATACCAGGACCGGTTCTTTATACTTCATTATATTCACTGATGGTCTCTCAAGATTCACACATGTGTTCTTGTTGAAACACAAGTCTGAACCTTTTGAGAAATTCAATGAATATGAGTTAGAAGTAGAGAACCAAAAACGGGTATAAGTATTATGTCCTTTGATGAGATCAAGGAGGAGAATACTTGAGCACGGAGATTCCTGGACTATTCTAAACGAGAATGAGATTCTCTCTCAGCATTACTCCTCCGAATACACCACAGCACGTCGGTGTATCAGGACGGAGCAATCACACCCTATTAGATATGGTGCGCTCTATGATGAGTACTACTGAGTTTCCTATTTTCTTTTGGGAGTTATGCACTTGAGAAGCTGCATACCTATTGAATAGGATTCAAATCAAATCAGTTGCCTACCACTTCATATGTGATATGGAATAGGAAGAGCCCATATCTTAAGTATGTTAAGATTTGGGGCTGTCCAGCCTATGTCTAAAAGCAAAATCCGGATAAGCTCGAGGCAAAGTCAGTTCTGTAGAAGTTTGTTGGATATCCCAAGCATTCGCAAGGGAATATCTTCTGCCAAACCAAGGAAAAAAGATGTTTTGTTTCTCAACATACCACCTTTGTGAAAGGGAATTTCTTGTGAAGAAATTAGTGGTCATGAGGTAGAACTGGAAATAGTTCCAGCTATACAAACTGCAGCTGATGATTTGGTAGAACCAAAGAATTCAATAGTTTTCAACGAACCTCTGCCTCTCCGCCGATCTAGTAGCGTTCCTCACCCACCTGAGAGATACATCGGTTTTCTTTATGACAGTGGGAGCGAGGATTGCATCATGAGATGATGACCCAACTAGTTTCGAGCTGGCCATCAGGAGTGGGACTCTGTAAGAATGGTTGGATGCTTAGTGATCTGAGATAGAATCCTTATACACCAACAAAGTATGGACATTGGTTGCTTTATCTGAAGGGTTAAATCCCCATCAGGAGCAAGCATATCTTGAGAAGATTACTTGGTGTACATGGAAAAGTTGAGACTTTCAAAGCTATGCTTAAGTCCATCCAGATCCTACTTGCCTCGGCTACATACATGACTACGATATCTGGCGGTTGGGTGTCATGACTGCTTTTCTAAATGATGATTTGGAAGAGAGCGTCTATAAGTACATAGCCAGAGGGCTTCGTAGACAGTGGGAGCAGCGGAAACGTGAGCAAGACGTTTTATGTGATAAATCAGGCATCGCGGAGTTGGAACGTCTGTTTTGATGAGGTAGTCAAAGAGTTTGACTTCATCAAAATAGTAGATGAACCTTGTATATACAAAAAGGTAGTAGAGAGTATGGTGGCGATCCTCGTAGAGTACGTGGATGACATACTCTTGATAGGGAAGGAGTTTCCTATGTTACGCTCGGTCAATCTCCTCTTACCACAATGATTCTCCATATAGGATCAAGGTGATACCTCCTAAATCCCGGGTTATGGATCTATGGGATAGATCTAATTGGATGTTAGGAATCTCACTAGTTGTAGTGAGAAGGTATCAAACGATCCTGGAGAGAATCACTGGAAAGGTTCCTGGGTGATAAGGACAACTGAATGTCAGTCGCAGGCTTTGTCTTTACCCTCAGTGGAGGGACGGTATGTTGGAAGAGTTCCAAGCTAGATACCGTGACTTACTAGACGATTAAAGGCAAGATACATCGTTACCAAGGATGCTACCAAAGAGGCAGTCTGGATATATATAAGTTCATGAGATGAACTTCGTTCCTACCGTTGTGTGACAATGGAGTTCTGGCTTTTGCCTAGGAACCCCCGTCCCATCTGAACTCCAGATATAATTCTTAGGCAGTATCACCTGATCATGGAGATGGTTGATCTCCAGGGAAGATCAAGGTTAGGAGAGTAGACAAAGAGGACAACAGCGCGGATCCACTCACATAGGCCTTTTTCCCAGTAGAGACGATTATGGGATAGTTGAGTATGAGATACTTCAACCACAGCTAATTGTTGGGTATACGATACCACAACAGATGGCCCTAGTGCTAGTGGGAGATTGTTAGTTATATGTATGCCCTATAGGCCATTACTGTACATATGATGTATATTGTAGTGGATGCTTGGACATATATAGGGAGGACTTCTTGCTCGACATGATAGTATGCTATCTGGTTGCACTTTATCTTAACATGTACTCAGATTGTCTCTATGTTACATGTTGATAAAGCCCTTAGGATATGTACTCAACTAATGGGACTATGATGAGATCATACTAGTGGGGCCACGGTAGTCGATGAGTACATCCTATAACAGTTCCTAGTCGATGGTGTATTGAGACAGGGCATCGATACACTAGAGTATACTAGCGTATACGCATCTTGACCCATATGATGGGCGATGGATGATCCCATATCTCGGTGTTTGACATCAAGGATGGTATACGGGTGCTCAGTGGAGACTGGGTACACTGGACGGACTCGCCGAGAACTCCCAGATGGTATTATACACCACGTCAGATGGCAGTTCTCTGGTGACACTGGTACAGGTTAGTCTGTAGACCCGAGATCGTCATAGAGTCTTGTGTGATTCCCACTGTGCTTTGATTTCCATCATACCACGTCCAAGAGGGCGTGCAAAAAGGTGGCTTTTGGGTACAGTCCCGAATCACATGGAGGCAATGAGCGATAGGAGGGGTTTCGTCTCGGTATAGGGAGTTGATGTTGCGCTGTGTTCGATTGGCTATAAATGGAAATCCCTTGCTAGGGTTGCTGAGATCTACTGGTAAGTGTTATCAGTAGTTTCTCGAACTGTTATGGACCTCATATCGACGCGACTTACCAAGCTACAGGGGTATGACTTTTTACCACCCCTAGGCGAGATATGCGACATATCAGACGAAGAGACCGGACTGTACGGGAGTGTTACTGATTGGATTCACGGGAGAATGTACAGGCTTGCTTGTTGATCTTCTGATCGCTCAATATCTGGGTGGCTGTTACGTTTAGCTGACCGCTTGCAGCTTGTGGGTATTTGATATGATCATCACCTACTGCCGGCGTATTGACGATTCTTTAGAGTCCTACACAGAGGTTTCCTGGCTCAGGTAAAACGGAGTAGGAGCACATATATCATATGTGCGGGACCGAGAAAAATACGTGTATGTGATACCGTATTATATTCTCGCGATATGAGATATCGGCCGGGTATATGTGATATAGTCGGGTCATCGGATCAAGTGTTGATTCGATGAACTGATACATATTATATTAGTCGGTTATTTGAGAAATAGCCGGATTATCGGATCAAGTGTTGATTCGATAATTTAATGTATAATTATATATTTGATATATTAAAATTACATTAACTGATATAAGCTCACTAAAAGATTCTTTTTCTCACTCGGGTAATACATTGATATATATATATGAGATATATGTTAATTGTATTATTTTCTTTTGTTACAAATATATATTATATATGTGATATATAATATTGTAACATATTATAATTACTAATGCAACATGTTTAGTGGAGATTAAACGAGGTTAGGGTTTGATTTGGGTTAAACTTTTCTAGAAGCATCTAGAAGCTTTTATTTTGTTTCTTGCAAAGATATTTAGTTTAGATATTTTGCAAGATATTTACTTAACCCAACCCACACCCTTTACTATGGTTAGATCTCTAAAATGGTTAAGTCTTTCTTGACTTAACCATGGTTGCATTTGTAATGATATGAAGAATTCATTATTCATCATAAACTAATTGATCTTCTTCTTCCTCCTTGCAAAGCTTTCTAGCTTTTTGCTTAGTGATGAAAATGAGTGAGATTAAGAAAAAAAATGAGAGCTAAAATCCTACTTCATCATCCTAATCTATCCTAACCATTTAGATTAGGGTGTTCACTTCATTTAGTGAGTGAGAGCTTGTATTAAAGAAACTTCAAGGTAGATCATCTTTGTTATCGAAGATCGGAAGCAAGCTTGCATCTTTCTTTTCGTGGAGCCTCTCTAGAGTCCGGATACTCGATGATCGCAGCGAAGGGACCTCAACACGGAGCTTTAGAAGTGAAGGACCGGACTACAAAGGTTGTAATCCCAAACTCTTAGTGTTAAAGTGTTTAATATGCTTTGTTTCGCCTAATCTCTAGTTTAAAGATCTCGGTTAGGGTTGTTCGGCACGTCTAAATTTTAAATCGGACATGGTTGATGCCTCGTAGACCCTTATGAGAGTGCCTAGTAACCCTGCACCTCGGAGTACCGATACCTGCCTGGCCGAATGATTGGCGAACCTGTAGGGTGTAATTAATCCCAGTTAATCTTACCTTTTAGGGTTTGAAGAAAGATTTGATAAAAACAGTGGGAGCCTTCCTGATTAGATAAAAACCAATCTAATCTTGCAAAGAACGCACGCAAAGTGATTACCCTTCTCTATCTCCTGGTAGCGACCAATGAAATGACTTAATCAAGATATAATATGGATGTATTGACCGAACCTACTTATTATACTGGGCTAGGTTCCGCTCTATCTTATGATTGTCATAAGTCTGAGCTAGGAATAGGGGAATATCCGGATTCCTACGCCACCTATATGAAGAAAAAGCATGTTGATGCATAGTGTTCGGATGTGCTCGTAACCAAGAACTGTTTCTCAGTTTGCTCTATATCCTAGGTATTGGATACCGGATCAGGATCCAATATATGTAATTTGTTACATGGGCTACAGATAGGTAGAGAACTGGGAAAGGGTGATATATCTCTACTAGTAGTGAATGGTGCAATTGTTGCAGCCAAGGTAGTTGGTAAATATCACCTTGTATGAAATAGTAATACGTTGATTCTGAGTGACTGTTGTTTGTTAGGAATTCACCTGCGCGCGCAAACACGTTTGGTTTGGAAATGTGTATGTTTTAATGAAATGGAATGTGCACGTGAGATCGTTCTCGTTTTAATATTTATAACCGCAAGTGCACGACGCGTTGTTGCTAGCCGGCAAGCACGGGTCGATCCGCAGGGAATTGTGTATTAAGTATCGTGATTTAAGGTTCAACAAATTAATGAATTGAGTTGGTTGTGTCATAAAAATAAATAGAATACGAAAACAAAGAAAAGCAAGAAAAGGAGTTAAATAAGAATGGTTGTAGCTTTGGCTTGGAAGATCGAATCACGACGTTTACCTCTACACTCCCTTGATCATGAGTTGTCCGGCCTTACCTTGATCCCGGCATGAAGCACGACTTGTCAACGCGGTTGTGGAGTACAAGTCGTCAAATTCCAAGATTCTCCGTAAAACACGAAACGAGTTCTTTTAATCACTTACCGTTTGTATGTCCGCGCTTGGGGTATCAACACTAAACACAAGGGTTAGCAAGTATACCGCAACAACAAAAACACAAAGTGGTTAGTGAGAGCAAATGATTTTGGTGTTAAGTGTGCTAAGTGTTTGTGATGGTATATGATATATGAAATTAAGAGATTTTTCAAGTCCTTAATCACAACATACCATATCCAAACTTAGCAAACTTAACTCCAAATAGATTGTAACTTAAATATTGAAAATGGGAAAAGAGAATGAATACGGTATATGAGGAGGTTACAAGTTACCATGTGTCAAAATACCGTATCATATCAATACATAAACAATATTTAGGTTAGAATCATAAGTTAAGAACATGAAAAATAAGCAAGAGGTGGAGGAGGCAAAGCCTTTCACCTCACTTCCTCACCCACACCACAACCAAAGAATTAGTCAAGCATAATGAAAGCAAGTAAAGAAAAGAAGCAAAAAAAAAGCAACAATATATTAAATACTTGAAGAAATGAGATATAAGATTTATGGTAGCTTATTCAACCTTTTTAATGAAGCTATCCAAAGAGAGCTTCAAGAGGGAAGAAGAAGAAAAAACCAATTGAAGTTCACTCACCCTCAAGCCTAAACAAAAGAAAAGCAAAACAAAAAGATAGAAGTATGTACATGGTACCCTCCTTCCTTTGCCCACTGGTCTGTATTTATAGGCTCAAAATGAAAATAAACAAACAATAAAAATGAGTTGACGTGGCAGCAAGGGAGGCTCTGTGAAAATATGGAGCCAATTGGGCAAGAAGGGGCCGAGCTCACCGGTTGTGGGGGGCATGTGCTCGGCCAAATTCCGAGGTATGGGGCTCGTGTTTGTAGTGTGGTCTTATGTGCTCTCCACAATCACTCTGATGCTGTTTGTTTAGTCTAAAATAACCTAGTTTGTTTGCAGAGATTTGGAGGGAAACTTGGTGCAACATCTCACATCAACACTTTAAGCATTTATTGCACCATCAATGCACATCACACCATGCCCACTTATGCCATGATTCATGGTAGCCCCATCATGGTCCTAGAGCCAAAGAGCATGTGTGCACATGTATTGTGTTGGACCAAAATTGTGTGCACACACTTATTGTACAAAAGCTCTTGGGATATCGGTCGTTTTCCTGTTCTGTTTACAGTGTCGGCTCCCAAATGCTATATCCATGATATTGAGTGTGTTTTCAGTGTTGTATCACGAATACCTGTAAACTGTAATTACTGAGCAGACACTGGTTAAAAGTACCGATATATAACAAAATAGATAATGAATGAGAGGTATTAAAATGCAGTTTTATGAGACGAACATTGTTCCATACCAAAATATTATGAATATTTTTCTAAATCAAGTGTTGATTGGGTAAGGTACGATGTATAAAAGTATACACGTTCTGAATCAAACTACAATTCTAAACGTACAGAACACACACAAGAGGAACAGTTCAGAAATGAACGAAATCTTCTTGTGGCATTGTAGACTAGGTCATATCAATAAGACAAGACTAGCTTAAGTTCTATAAGGATGTATATTTGAATCTGTTCGATTTTACATCTTATGAAACTTGCCAGTCATGTCTCAAAGGCTTGGAGACCAAATCTCTGTTTACTGGAAACGGAGAAAGAGCTACTGAACTCTTGGACAGATATATAGTGATGTATGCGGTCCTATGTATACACATGCCAGGGATGGTTCCGCGTACTTTATTACATTCACCGACGTTCTCTCAAGATACGTACATGTGTTTTTGTTGAAACACAAATCTGAATCTTTTGAGAATTTCAAGGAATATAAGTACGAAGTTGAGAACCAGATGGGTAAAAGTATTCAAATCCTTCGATATGATCAGGGAGGAGAATACTTGAGCACGGAATTCCGGGATTATTTAAAAGAGAATGAGATTCTCTCCTAGTTTACTCCTCCGTATACACCATAGCACAACGGTATATCAGGGTGGAAGAATCACACCCTATTAGATATGGTACGCTCTATGATGAGTACTGCTGAGTTACCTATTTTCTTTTGGGGATGTGCACTTGAGATAGCTGCATACCTATTGAATAGAGTTCCGACCAAATCTGTTGCCTACCACTCCATATGAGATATGGAATGGGAAGAGACCATCTTTTAAACGAGTTAAGATATGGGGTTGTCCATGTAGGGTTACCTAGCGCGGCAGCAAGGTTTCGGGAGGTATCGTCCATGCCGTTTTCAAAAATTTACCGTTCTAAACAACCCTAACCCTAGAATCTTAACTAGAAAATCCGACAATACAACATGTAAACACCTTTACATCTAAGTGAATGAGGAATACAAACTTTGTAGACCGGTCCTTCACTTCTAATACTCCGTGTAGTAGTCCCTTCACTGCAAGTAATGATCTCCCAAACTTTAGTATGGGTTCCCTTGGAGAAATGAACAAGCTTGCACGAAGTCTTCGAGGCCGAAGATGATCTACATCGAGGAGACACTAACCCAAGATACCTCTTCACTAATTATGGAATTAGTGAAGCAAACATCTTATACTAAATGGCTAGTAGTAAAGGATTATGAAGTAGGAATTTTGCTCATTTTAGAAATAATTTTCTCACTCATTTTCATCATCTCCCAAAAGTTAGTGAGCTTGAGGAAGGAGATGAAGAAATGCAACCATGGAAAATTGCAAGTAGAGAATGGCAACCATGGGTGAGTTAATATCATATATTAACCTTTTTAGAGACTTAACCATCACTAATTATAATGGTTGGGTTAATAAATGTCTTAAGCAAAACAAAACTTGTAGACTTAGTCAATGGTTATGCAAGCTTCTCCAAGCTTCTAGCCATGACCAATATTCAACCAATTTTGAATTACTTAATCAATTAATAACCCTACATTATAGCAAGCATGGTGTAAGTCATACACACACCCATGAAGCATGTATCATCAAACATGACACAAAAACATGTACATTAATATATATCACATATACACTAATGCACACAAGTGAGAATAAGAAATCATAAGTGAGCAAATATTAGTCAATGTAACTTAATATATCAAATATATAATTATACATTAAATTATTAAATCAACTTTTGATTTAATAATCCAGCTATATCACATATAACCGACTAATATCATGCGTATCAACTTATCGAATCAACACTTGATTCGATAATCCGGCTATATCATATATAACCGTCCGATAACACAAATCGCGAGAATAGAATACGGTATCACATATCGTATCAATCTCATTCCTGCACATATCACATATGTGCTCCTACTTCGTTTCGCTTGAGCCAGGAAACCAACCTCTGTGTAGGACTCTAAAGACTCATCAATACGCCAGCAGTTGGTGAGGATCATATCAAACACCCACAAGCCACAAGCGGTCTGCTAAACATAACGTCCACCCGGGTATTGAGTGATCAGAAGATCAATAAGCAAGCCTACTCATACTCCTGATAATCCAATCAGTAACACTACCATACAGTCTGGTCTCTTCATCAGATATGTCGCCTATCACAGCCTGGGGGTGGTATAACGTCAGACCCCAATAGCCTGATTAGTCATGCCGATGCAAGGTCCATAACGGTTCGAGAAACTACTGATAATAATTACCAGTAGATCTCAGCAATCCTGGCTAGGGATTTCCTATTATGGCCAATCGAGCATAGCGCAATATCAACTCCCAAAACCGGGAGATACGAATCCCCTCCTATCGCTCATTGCCTCTATATGACTCGAGACTGTACCCAAAAACCACATTTTTGCATGATCTCTTGACCATGGTATGGTGGAAATCAAAGCACAGTGGGAATCACACAAGTCTCTATGAAGATCTCTGGTCAATAGACTAACTTGTACCAGTGTCACCAGAGAACTGCTATCTGACGATAGGTATAATACCATCTAGGAGTTCTCGGCGAGTCCGTTCAGTGTACCCAATCTCCATTGAGCACCCATATACCTTCTCTGATGTCAAACACCAATGGATGTGGGAACATCCATCGCCCATCATATGGGTCGAGAAGCGTATACGCTAGTCTACACTGGAGTGTCGATGCCCTGTCTCGATAGTCCCACGACTAGGAACATTTGAAGGATGTACTTGCCGACTACCCTGTTCCCACTTGTATGATCTGCATCATAATCCTAATCCTGGTAGTCAAGTAGTCATCCTAAGGGCTTTATCAATATGTAATAGAGAGACAATAAGTGTACATGTTAAGATAATGAGCAACCAGATAGCATACTATCATGTCGAGTAAGAAAGTCCTCCCTATATATGTCCAAGCATCCACTACAATATACATCACATGTACATTAATGGTCTCTAGGGCATTCATATAACTAACAATCTCCCACTTGCACTAAGTCCATTTGTTGCAGTATCTCATACTCAACGTCCTATATAAGTCTCTCTAGGGAAAGGCCTTTGTGAGTGGATCCGCCATGTTATCCTTCGTGTCAACGCTCCTGATCTCGATCCATTGGAGATCAACCATCTCCCTGATCAGGTGATAGTGTCCTCAGAATATGTCCGGAACGCTGATGGGACCTGCGTTCCTAGGCCAAAGTCATAACTCCATTGTTGTCATAATAACAGTTATTGGACGCTCAATGGTAAGAACCTTGTTCTTCTCATGAACAAGAAATGTCCAGACAACCTCTTTGGTAGTATCGTTGGTAGTGATGTATCTAGCCTTTATTGTCTAGTATATAATGGTATCTAGCTTAGAACTCTTCCAATATACCGTCCCTCCACTAAGGGTAAAGACAATGCCTGTGACCGACTTTCAGTCGAACTTATCATTCTGGAAGTTGGAACCAAGAACTTTCTTTTAGTCCTTCTCAAGTACTTAAGAATGTTCTGCACAGCTGTCCAGTGATTCTCCCAAGATCCGATTGATTCCTTGATCATTACACCTAGTGAGCCATCTACATCTGGTCTGGTACATAACATCGTATACATGATAGAGCCTTCTGCCGAAGCATAGGGTATCCCTTACATGCGAGCTTTCTCCAAACCAGTCTCGAAAGACATCTTTTTGGAGAGAGTGATTCATGAGTGAGTGGGCGAACCACCACACTTAGAATCTTCCATACTAAACCCTTTTAGTATGGTGTTAATGTACCTGGATTTGGGACACTCCTAACATCCACTTAGATCTATCACCATAGATCATAATCCACAAGATGTAGTAGGTATCATCCAGATCATGGAGAATCCTCGTGATAAGAGGAGCTTGACCGGGTGTAGCATAGGAAACCATTCCTATCTAGAGTATGTCATCTACGTACAATACGTGGAAGACAACCTTACTCTCGACTACTTTCTTGTATATACAAGGTTCATCTGCCTTTTTGATGAAGTCAAACTCTTTGACTGCCACATCAAAACAGATGTTCCAACTTCGCGATGCGCGCATTGATCCTGATGGACTTAAGCATAGGTTTGAAAGTCTCAACTTTTCCATCTACACCAAGATTTTTCTCAAGATCCATTTGCTCCTAATGGGTTTTACCTCTTCAGGTGCAATATGCAAAGTCATACTTTGTTGGTGTACATGGATTCCATCTTTGATCGCATAGCATCCAGCCTTTTCACAGAGTCGTCACTCGTGCTGGCCTGCCTGAACCTACTTAGGCCATCATCAACCATGATGCAATCCTCGCTCCCACTGTCACCGAGAAGACTGTAATATCTCTCAAGTGGATGAGGAACCTTACCAGATTCGCGGAGAGGCCGAGGTTCGTTGGAGACTATTGAATCCTTTGGTTTCACCAAATTATCAGCTGTTAGTTTGTCTAGCTGGAACTCCTTCCATTTCTACCTTATGACCACAAATTTCTTCATAAGAAATTCCTTTTCTCAAAAGGTGGCATTCTGAGAAACAAAACATCTTTTGCTCCTTAGTGTGGTAGAAGATATACCCTTGCGAATGTTCAGGATATCCAACAAACTTATACAGAACTGACCTTGCCTCGAGCTTGTCCAGATTCTGCTTTTCAACATAGACCGGACAACCCATATCTTAACTCGTTTAAGACATGGCTTCTTCCCATTCCATATCTCATATGTTGTGGTAGGCACTTATTTGGATGGAACCCCATTCAATAGGTATGCAGCTTCTCAAGTGCATAACACCAAACAGGCAACTCAGCAATACTCATCATAGAGCGCGCCATATCTCATAGGGTGCGATACCTCTGCCCCAATACACCATTGTGCTGTGGTGTATACGAAGGAGTAAGCTGAGAGAGAATCCTATTCTCTATTTAGAAAATCCAGGAACTCCATACCCAAGTATTCGCCTCCTCGATCACATCGCAGGACTTAATAGTTATACCCGTTTGGTTCTCAACTTCAAGCTTATATTCTTTGAATTTCTTAAAAGTTTCAGACTTGTGTTTCAACAGGAACACATGTCCGAAACTTGAGAGACCGTCAATGAATGTAATGAAATATAAAGAACCAACCTTGGTATGTGTAGACATAAGATCGTATACATCATCTTGTATCCATTCCAAGAGTTCAGTAACTCTTTCTCTGTTTCGAGTAAATGGAGTATTGGTTACCTTTGAGACAAGACTGACAAGTATCATAAGATGAAAATTCGAACAGATTCTAATATTCATCCTTATGTAACTTAGCTGGTCGTGTCGCATTGATATGACCTAGTCTAAAATTTCTTAAGAAGGATCCGTTCATTTTTGAACTACTCCTTTTGTGTGTGTTCCAGATACTTTGAACCGTGGTTTGATTTAGAACATATATGTCATTTCATAACGTGCCTGATACAATCAACTCTTGATTCAGGAAAATGTTCACAACATTATCCTTCAATACAAAATTATATCCTTCTTTAACTTAATAAAGAAACCGATGTAATGTTGTATATCAGGTTCGGTATGTAATAACATTCGTTCAGAATCAATGTATTAATACAAGGTGATATTTGCCAACTGATTTGGCTGCAACACTTACACCATTCTCTATACTTAGAGACATATCACTCATTCCCAGTTCTCTACCTATCTGTAGCCTATGTAACATATTACATATGCGGGATCCTGATCCGGTATCACATACCCAGGACGTAGAGGATACAGAAAAACAGTTCTCGGTAACGAACACACCCGAAGAATATGCATCAACATGCTTAATTCTCGATTGGGTGGCATGGGAATCTGGATATTCCTCTATTTCCTGCTCAGACTTATAACAATTATAAGATAGAGCAGAACCAACGTTCTCTAACTCAGTATAATAAGTAGGTTCGATCAATACATCCATATTTTTTTTATCTTGATTAAGGCGTGACATGGTCGCTACCAGGAGAGAGAGAGAGAAGAAAACACTCTGCGTGCGCTCTTGCAAGATCAGATTGGTTATTATTTTCTCTAATCAGGATGGCTCCCACTGTTCTTATCAAATCTTCCTTCAAACCCTAAAAAGTAAGACTAGCCAGGATTAATTACATGCTACAAGTTCGCCAATCTTTCGGCCAGGCCAATATCGGTACTTTGAGAGAGGTTCCTCGTGCTTTCGCACGGACCTAATTAAAATAAACCTCATTTTCCCAGGGGCGTAACCCCGTTAACACCTTTCTAGACACCTACTTCATCGGCTAATTGTAATGTGTAAAACTCTCCCGAAGTAACTCTTACTCGCAGTGGGTATCGGGATCCAACTATCTCATAGAAGGTATGCAATCCCATTGCAAATTTTAACATTTGAAATTCCCGATAATATTTTGCCCCTGGCAACTTATGACCTTGGCTAAGGTCAACAAATCATAAGCGATTGCCAAGTTCAACCCGTCATTTCTTGATTGAATTAAACCCACCCGTACGACCCTTGGCTAAAGTCAACAAAGCCGTATGACTATCCTAACTCAATCAAATTATATGCTTGCAGATAAGCACTAATTAGCTATCGCACACTACGCCTTGGCTAAGGTCAACAAACGCAACACGAATACTAAAAATTATTTATCTGAAATGACGAAGGGCTACGACAGGTTTTTAAGAAAACCTTTTGCGTAATGAACATGATATCGTTGTAGAATCGAGTGAATTTGAAAAGGAGTGTTTTTGAGACTTTTACTAGTTTTGCTAAAGAGGTCACTCCCAGTGAAGGGATCTCGGCTCTTTCCTTGTCGAATAAGGTGTAGAATATTTCACAAATACCACTATGCAAAGTAAAAACTATAGAAGCAATCAAAAGACAAACCGAGTGGGTTATAGCATCTGCCAGTTTTGCTAAAGAGGTCACTCCCGGTGAAGGGATCTCGGCTCTTTCCTTATCGAATAAGGTGCTGGATATTCTACAAGGAATACCGCTATGCAAAGCAAGAACTAGAGCTACCAGTTTTAAAAACAAGTTTCTACAACATTTTTAGGTTTCTTTTTCTTTTTCATTAATCTCATTAATGAAGCCCTATCATATATGCTTCCTAAGCATCACATATGACAGGAAAGCAACAATATTTATTATATATCATATATATAATAAAGGCATTCGTCTCAGAACATATCAAGTGATCACATCACAAAATATCAGCAGCAGAAGAACACATATGAAATATTGGATATACTAGGAATTCTATGTTTTAATCAAGCCAGTATAAAACACGGATTCCACGGTCGTGATGAATAGCCAAACCCACATCCTTAGACCCCTACGAGAGCGGCAAGCAACGCTACCAATTCTAGAGTTAGAAGACCCAGTCTCGACTCCTCGAGATGGTCTTCCACTGGACCCTAGAACCCGGTTACTTGTGCTCTCCTCCTTGGGTCTATCCTAATGCGGAAAAGTAAATAATATACATTATTGGTGACATCATCCTCAACCCGGAAGTGCCCCAATAAAAGAATATTACATACAAGCTTTTACATGAATGAAAATGAAAAACTCTCATCTCACATAAAAACCCCCGGCTATTTAAAACACGACGATCCAATATAACATATCACAGCAACATATAACATCATATGTCATCAACGTAAGTAAATATGCATATCCCAATTGTTGTTAACATATAACAACGAAACCGGTGATACACCATATATTACACTTACGGTCGCAGAAAAGAAAGTGAAAAACTACAACAATTGGAATCCGCAACCACCTTAGACATCATAAACCCAATGTTAGTGTATATGCCCTAGAGGCCATTACTGTATCATACTGGTTTGTATATTACTTAATGGATGCTTGGGATATTCACCTTGTATATACAATCTTGCTCAAAATAGTAGTATGCTACTTGGTTTGTTTCTACTTCAATGTGTACTTGTGTTTATTTCAGTATATCACTTATACGCATTAGTGGAGCCCTTGGGATCTTTGCTTGATTACCAGCGTTGTGATGGCAGTCACACTAGTGGGGGCTGGGTAATCTATAAGCACATCCTTATTCAGGTCCCTGGTCTCAGGACTATCGAGACAGGGCATCGATACTCCGGAGTAGACCAGCGCATGCGCTTCTCATCCCAGTGTGGGAGACGGTCTGTCCCACAGCCGTCAGTACGTCGTACTTGAGATAGTATGCGGCTGCTCGTTAGGTTACGGGTACACTGGACAGGACTCGTCGGGAACTGACTAGTTGGTATTATACCTATCGTCAGTTATCAGTTCCCAGGTGACATGAGTACAGCTTAGTCCGCTGACTTGACACTGTCACTCCGCCTCGAGTGTGTTCCCACTGTACTTTGATCACTACCCTACCACGGCTCAAAGGAGTCGTGCAAACAGGTAGTGGTTGGGTGCAGTCCCGAAGCACTTGGAGGCAGTGACGGTTAGACAGGATTCGTCTCTCCCGGTATTGGGGGTTGACATCGCGCTGTGTCTAGGAGAGCCATTACACGAGTAGTCCCTGGCCAGGGCAAACGAGATATACTGGTAGGTTTCCAGTGTTATCTCAGGGTGTATTGGGCCTCACTCCGGCACGACTTGTACCGCTATTGGGGGACTGACGTTTACCGCCCCCTAGGCCCGCCATGCGATGTATCAGACGAACAGACCGGACTGTACGGAGAATGTCACACTCAGGCTCAGTAGGAGTTCAGATGGGTTTCGCCTCGTCGGTCTTCTTGTCGGCATTACCTGGGGACCGTTACGCACAGCTAGTGCCGCTTGCGGTCTGTGGTTAAACCCACTGCCAGCGTAGTGTCGAGTCTTTAGAGTCCCACACAGAAAGATTTTCGCCTTTAGGCAAAAGAGTAGAGGTCGCATGGTATTGCGACAGGTCGCATGGTTTTGCGACAGGGTTCGGTCACATCCGTGCACTTGTGCACGTACAGTGTCCGGACAGTTTACACTAGCGGGCTTTGGTTTAAGCCAGATCCTAGTGTACCTTATGGGATTGGATTTATCCAGTTTGCATTCGTGTTCCTCGGAACGCGGATGCGGGTGTGTATGCACAGTTGACAGGGAGGCAGAGGCGGCGGATTCTCATTAGGGTTGTTGACTGTTGACCGTTGACTATTTGACTTTATGCTCAACCCTAATGAGAATATGATATGTGATTAACTATTATATTAATTAAGTATTATGGTGATATGGTTGTTGACTTGTTGACTTTTGTTGACTTGTTGACTTTGTTGACTTTTGTTGACTTGTTGACCGGTTGACTAGGCTTGACTAGTTGACCATCATGATAACCATGGTTATCATTTCATGCCAAAGACTTTTTTCTTGCTTGCTCATTTGAGTAAAATGAGTGCATGACATGATAAGGTTATGGTTGCTTCTAACCATCACATAAGACTTTTTTGATATGATGAGTTATGATCACTTTGGATTATGAGAGGGTGAAAGACAAAAGAGTTGCTCATTCTTTCTTGCTCATTCTCTCTCTTGTTCTTGAGCTCTCCTCTTGCTCTCACCCTCAACCTCTTGCTCCCTCTCTTGATCTATGGTTCTCTTGTCTCATGAGTTGAGAATCAAGAACCATAGATAAAATCCCATTCTATTTCCTCTCTACTCATTCTAGTTCACTAGGTTTAGCAAACCAAGTGAACTAGTTTCTTCAAAGAACGAAGAAGGAGCTAAAGGTTGGAGCTTTCAAGTGGATCTATCTTCGGCGTACGGAGACAACGAGAAGGAGCCTTCGAACCACCATCGGAGCTTGAAGAGAAGGAGTTCAAGTTTAGGTATAACCATCTTCATCCGAGTAGCTAAATATCTTTAGCTTAGTATGCTAGTTTTAGTTTAGGTAAAGATCCCGACCTAGCTTAGTCCATGTTGCCTCTTGCGTTAAAATTTTGATTTTATACCGTTTCCGCCTCCCCGTAAGAACCGGGGGTCGCAACGTGGACTTACAGTGGTATCAGAGCCTAACTAAACTTAAACTAGCTTGGTAGTGAAGTGTAACGAAGTTCGGAACCGGAAAAATCCAAAAACCAAACTTTTACAAAAACTGAGTTTCTGTTGAAATTTTTTTGGCTCAAAATGAAAAACTTTACACTTGTAAATTCGGCTCAGGGTTTTGTGTGAACACCCAAGAAAAACGATACAGTAATTCGTCCAAACCGCCGCCCTTCCGCCGCGCGAGCTAGGCATCCGCCGCGGAACCGCCGCGCTTTGTCGTCTTCTGTGCATCGTTTTTCGTGCAGTGTGTGTCTGTGTTGGTTTTGGGATTTTTGGAATATATTATATGTGCCCAGATTTTCCAGAAAAGAAATTTCCTTTTGGGGTCCTATAATTCCGTATTTTTCCGAACTTCACTGCACTTTGACTATGATGGTTATATGTGTGATGTTTGCATGTATTGAACGTCGGCTAATCGCTATAAGTCGATTGGTCGGGGTTATACATGATCTGTAATGTGCTGGAATGTGTATATAAATATGTTGGATTGTCGCGGGTGAATAGCCGGGGGTTGTGAGACGAGAGTTTTCTTTTCTTGCAATTCATGTAAATCTGTAAATTGATGTAATAATTATTTGTATGGCCGCACAACCGGGAAGGGGTTGTAGCCGTCATTGTATAATTTCTTTTTTACTGTTTTTGCTCCTAGGATAGACCCATGGAGGGGTGCACAAACTACCGGGTATGCCGAAGTGTCGAGTGGCCTACTCATGGAGATGAGGGAGGTTGCTACGCTTCGGGTACTTGGCGGGTAGTTTGCCGCACCCGTAGGGGTCTTGGGTGGGGTTTTGGCTATTCACCGCGACCGTGTAATCTGTTTTTGTTACAGGCTCGTACAAATTACAGATTGCTAGTATATCCAATGTATTTATCTGTGATCTGAAATGTTTATCATTGCAGTATATCTATATATGATATTATTTAGGCGTTGCTTATGTTTTACAGACGCGCTAGCCCAGCCCCCGCTCTGTCGTTAGTTAAGTAACCTAACGGGTAATGACGGGGCCCCGTGGCGAATGCGAATGGCATAAGCGTACGTCATATTTTGGTTGTTTTCTGCAATGGTAGGATTAAATGATGGGACGCATTAAAAGAACTAATGCAAGAATATCACGCATTAAAAGAACTAATGCAAGATAATAAACCAAGTTAAAGTCGTTGGAACACTTTCGAAAAACCACTCGGTTCTTTTCAAAAACAACTTTTAAATGCGGAGCTTGAGCCACTCCTTTTAAAAGCTATCTCGTTCCATCGACCAAATCAAGTTCACTACGTTCACGGTTTTGCCAAAACCATTCGTAGCCCTCCGTCGTTTCGTATGAATATTCAATAGTATTCAAGCTGTGTTTGTTGACCTTCGTCAAGGCATAGTGATTGGTAGCTATTGGGTATTCATATGTAGCATAGATAGATGCGTTGGTTTGGGACATTCGCATTACCTTGTTGACCTTCGTCAAGGGTATATACGGGTGGATTCAAATTAACCTGGATAATGACGGGCAGAACTTGACATGTGACTTATGATTTGTTGACCTTCGTCAAGGTCATAAGAGCATGGGGCAAAAATCCACATCGGGAGTTTCATAAGTACTGAAACTTGCTAGATTTGCATACCATTTGGAGTGTGATGATTCTGGTAGGATTCCTTCAGTTTCGTCACGCGATGATATTTGGATCCCGATCCTACTGTGAGTATATGCTACTCCTCGGGAAATTTCTCACTTAACGATCAATGCTATAAACCTAGTAGGTGCCTAGAAAGGTGTTAGCGGGGCTACGCCCCCAGGGAAAAGAGGTTCTCTAATTAAGGAACTTCGCGAAAGCGTTGGAAAACCTCCCTCGAAGTACCGACACCGGCCTGGCTGAACGGTTAAGCAAGTATTGTACGGTGGGATTGATCCTGACTAATTCTTCCTTTATGGTTTGAGGAGGGATTCGAGAAACAGTGGGAGCCATCCTGTTTAGACAAACTAAAAACCACTCTAAACTTGCAAGAGCATCATGCTGAGTGTTTCTTCTTCTCTCTCCTAATTGCAGCGACCAATCAACATGACTGGACTTAAGTTACTCCTAGATAAAAACAAACTGACAGGGCCAAACTACAAAGATTGGCTCAGGAATGTCACGATAGCAATCACTTATGACAAGCTGGGGTATCTTCTTACCACCAAAGCTCCCCCTGTCCCTGGTCCAACTTCCAGTGTCGCGGATAAGGAAATCCGCAAGACTTGGGAGATTGATAGCGCGAAGGCCAAGTGCCTCCTGCTTGCCTCGATGGACAACGAACATCAGAGGAGGCATGAGAATATGGACATGGAGTCCATATTGCTCCATACAAAAGAACTGTATGGAGAGCAATCACGTATCGCAAGATACGAAGCGTCGAAAAAGTTATTTTCGACAAGAATGGCCGTCGGATCATCAGTAGCCGAGCACGTGCTAAAGATGATCGGCTTCATAGAGGAGCTCGCTGACCTAGGGATCACATTGGAGAGTGAGCTATATACGGATATAGTTCTCCAGTCCCTTCCTTCCACTTACGCCCAGTTTATACTGAACTTCAACTTACAAGAAAACGAGGTTGAACTTTCAGAGCTCCTCAACATGCTGAGGAGCGCAGAGGGCACCCTACAGAAAGGTAGGGATACATCCACTTTGTTTGTAGGAGGATCATCTTCTTCTAGGTCCAAGGCGAAAGCCAAGGGAAAGAAGAAGAAGGCCCCCGCCAAACCAAGGGGCGGTGTTAGTAAAGTGGATACAAAGGGAAAAGCAAAAGCAACAAAGATAGCGGGGAAGCTTGTGGATAAGGAAGAATGCTTCTATTGTCATAAGAAAGGACACTGGAAGAATGATTGCAGGGCCTGGAAGGCCAGAACACAGGAATTGAAGCAGGTTGCAGCTTCAGCTTCAGGTGTGTATGTTATTGAAAACTGTCTTTCAATAAACTCTACTTCCTGGGTATTGGATACCGGATCAGGATCTCATATCTGTAATTCTTTGCAGGCGTTGAGAAACCGTAGTGTTTTGAAAGCAGGTGACATGACCCTCAGAGTTGCAAACGGAGCTAGCATGGATGCTAAAGCCGTGGGGGACTATCACCTGGGAATGTCAGATGGACATGTTTTGGTTTTGCGTAATTGCTTTTTTGTACCCAACGCAACTTGTAATATCATTTCTGTATCTTTAGTTTCTAAAGAAGGTTATGAATTTGCGTTTGTAAGTAATGTTGTAAACATTCACCTTAATCAAGTATTGATTGGGTCAGGTACTCTGAGTAATGGTATATACGTGTTAAACCAACCACAGATTTTTAATGTCCAGAATACACACAAAAGAAAGTCTCCAGAAATAAATCAGACTTTCTTATGGCATTGTAGATTGGGTCACATCAATGAGAGAAGGTTGACTAAGTTGCATACAGAAGGATATTTGAATGCGTTCGAATATCAATCATATGCCACTTGTCAATCTTGTCTCAAAGGAAAGATGACAAAGACTCCGTTTACTGGACATGGAGTAAGAGCGAGCGAGCTCTTGGGACTCGTACACAGTGACGTGTGCGGTCCAATGTCTACACATGCCCGAAGCGGACATTCTTACTTCATTACTTTTACGGATGACTTCTCAAGGTACGGTTATGTCTTCTTAATGAAACATAAGTCCGAGGCCTTTGGAAAATTCCAGGAGTATAAGAATGAAGTAGAGAAACAGACCGGCAAAAGTATTAAGATTCTAAGATCGGATCGAGGTGGAGAATACTTAAGTGCCGAGTTCCTGGACTATTTAAAAGAGAACGGAATTCTCTCTCAGCTTACTCCTCCATACACCCCGCAACATAACGGTGTATCGGAGAGACGGAACCGCACCCTATTGGATATGGTGCGGTCCATGATGAGTAACGCTGAGTTACCGCGATCATTTTGGGGGTATGCGCTAGAATCAGCCGCATACCTTTTGAACCGAGTTCCCACTAAGACTGTGCCTACCACGCCATTTGAGATGTGGTGTGGGAAGAAACCCCATCTTAATCACATTAAGATATGGGGAAGTCCAGCTTTTGTCAAAAAGCAGCATGCGGACAAGCTCGAGGCACGCTCAGTACTGTGCAAGTTTGTGGGATATCCAAAGAATTCCAAGGGATATTTCTTCTACTGTGAAGAGGAACAAAAAGTTCTTGTTTCTCGACATGCCCACTTTCTAGAACACCAGTTCATAGAAAAAGAAATAAGTGGGAGCGCAGTAGAACTGGAAGAAATTCCAGAACCACAGACTATTACTGAAAGCTTAGTGGAACCAGAGGGTTCAACAGAACAGGACATTCCTGCGCCACTCCGCAGGAGTTGTAGGCAGTCTCATCCGCCCGAGAGATACTACGGTTTTCTCATAGACGGGGATAGAGAGGATTGCATCATAGATTATGATGAGCCTAGTAGCTTCCAGCAGGCCGTTCAGAGCGTTGACTCAGTGAAATGGCTGGATGCAATGCGGACCGAAATGGAGTCCATGTACACCAACAAGGTATGGACGTTGGACATTGCTCCAGACGGGGTAAAACCCGTAGGATGCAAGTGGATCTTCAAAAGGAAGATTGGTGTAGATGGACAGGTTGAGACCTATAAAGCTAGGCTGGTAGCAAAGGGTTTTCGTCAAAGACCTGGCTTGGACTACGACGAAACCTTTTCTCCAGTAGCCATGCTGAAATCCATTCGGATCCTTCTTGCCATTGCTGCCTTCCACGATTATGAGATCTGGCAAATGGACGTAAAGACAGCTTTTCTAAATGGAAATTTAGAGGAGTGTGTCTATATGGACCAGCCAGAGGGTTTCATTCAGAGTGGGAGCAGCGGAAAGGTGTGCAAGTTGCTTAAGTCCATCTATGGACTAAAGCAGGCATCGCGGAGTTGGAACATCTGCTTTGATGAGACGGTCAAAGAATTTGGCTTTATCAAAAATCCAGATGAACCATGCATCTATAGTAGATTTGTAGCGAGAACTGTAGTATTCCTCGTTTTATACGTGGATGACATTCTTTTAATAGGAAATGACATTCCTATGCTACAATCTGTCAAGGGGTTCTTGTCACACAGGTTCTCCATGAAAGACCTGGGTGATGCCTCATACATTCTGGGTATCCGGATCTACCGTGACAGATCCAAGAGGATATTAGGACTTTCACAGTCCAGGTACATCGACACCATACTGAAGAGGTTCAGTATGGAAGATTCCAAGCGCGGTAACCTACCGGCTTGTCACGGGATCACCCTCTCTAAAGAGATGTCTTCCAAGACTGATTTGGAGAGGGATCGCATGTCTATTATACCCTACGCTTCTGCGGTAGGCTCTATAATGTATGCGATGTTGTGTACCAGACCGGATGTAGCTTATGCACTGAGTGTGGTAAGCTGGTATCAGTCTAACCCTGGGGAGAAACACTGGATAGCGGTAAAGAACATTCTCAAGTACCTGAGAAGGACTAAGGAGATGTTCTTGGTGTATGGCGGAAAAGACCTCCAGATCGAGGCCTTTGCTGACTCCAGCTTCCAAAGTGACAAGGATGATTCCAAGTCCATGTCGGGTTTTGTCTTTACCCTCAATGGAGGGGCGGTGTGTTGGAAGAGTTCCAAACAGGAAACCATTGCAGACTCGACGATGGAAGCGGAATACATCGCTGCATCTGATGCCTCAAAAGAAGCTGTCTGGATGAGGAAGTTCTTGAAAGAACTTCAGGTGGTTCCGTCCATTGTTGATCCAATACCTCTGTATTGCGACAACAACGGGGCTATAGCTTTAGCGAAGGAACCCAGGTCCCATCAGAAATCCAGGCACATCTTGAGGCGGTATCACCTGATCAGGGAGATCGTGGATCGCCAGGAGATCGAGGTTCGGAGAGTCGCTTCAGAAGATAACACTGCAGATCCATTCACCAAGGCCTTGCCCCAGACTCAGTACGAGCGGCTGATCGAGATGATAGGTCTTCGATACGCCAGTACATGGCCTTAGTGCAAGTGGGAGATTGTTAGTGTATATGCCCTAGAGGCCATTACTGTATCATACTGGTTTGTATATTACTTAATGGATGCTTGGGATATTCACCTTGTATATACAATCTTGCTCAAAATAGTAGTATGCTACTTGGTTTGTTTCTACTTCAATGTGTACTTGTGTTTATTTCAGTATATCACTTATACGCATTAGTGGAGCCCTTGGGATCTTTGCTTGATTACCAGCGTTGTGATGGCAGTCACACTAGTGGGGGCTGGGTAATCTATAAGCACATCCTTATTCAGGTCCCTGGTCGCAGGACTATCGAGACAGGGCATCGATACTCCGGAGTAGACCAGCGCATGCGCTTCTCATCCCAGTGTGGGATACGGTCTGTCCCACAGCCGTCAGTACGTCGTACTTGAGATAGTATGCGGCTGCTCGTTAGGTTACGGGTACACTGGACAGGACTCGTCGGGAACTGACTAGTTGGTATTATACCTATCGTCAGTTATCAGTTCCCAGGTGACATGAGTACAGCTTAGTCCGCTGACTTGACACTGTCACTCCGCCTCGAGTGTGTTCCCACTGTACTTTGATCACTACCCTACCACGGCTCAAAGGAGTCGTGCAAACAGGTAGTGGTTGGGTGCAGTCCCGAAGCACTTGGAGGCAGTGACGGTTAGACAGGATTCGTCTCTCCCGGTATTGGGGGTTGACATCGCGCTGTGTCTAGGAGAGCCATTACACGAGTAGTCCCTGGCCAGGGCAAACGAGATATACTGGTAGGTTTCCAGTGTTATCTCATGGTGTATTGGGCTTCACTCCGGCACGACTTGTACCGCTATTGGGGGACTGACGTTTACCGCCCCCTAGGCCCGCCATGCGATGTATCAGACGAACAGACCGGACTGTACGGAGAATGTCACACTCAGGCTCAGTAGGAGTTCAGATGGGTTTCGCCTCGTCGGTCTTCTTGTCGGCATTACCTGGGGACCGTTACGCACAGCTAGTGCCGCTTGCGGTCTGTGGTTAAACCCACTGCCAGCGTAGTGTCGAGTCTTTAGAGTCCCACACAGAAAGCTTTTCGCCTTTAGGCAAAAGAGTAGAGGTCGCATGGTATTGCGACAGGTCGCATGGTTTTGCGACAGGGTTCGGTCACATCCGTGCACTTGTGCACGTACAGTGTCCGGACAGTTTACACTAGCGGGCTTTGGTTTAAGCCAGATCCTAGTGTACCTTATGGGATTGGATTTATCCAGTTTGCATTCGTGTTCCTCGGAACGCGGATGCGGGTGTGTATGCACAGTTGACAGGGAGGCAGAGGCGGCGGATTCTCATTAGGGTTGTTGATTGTTGACCGTTGACTATTTGACTTTATGCTCAACCCTAATGAGAATATGATATGTGATTAACTATTATATTAATTAAGTATTATGGTGATATGGTTGTTGACTTGTTGACTTTTGTTGACTTGTTGACTTTGTTGACTTTTGTTGACTTGTTGACCGGTTGACTAGGTTTGACTAGTTGACCATCATGATAACCATGGTTATCATTTCATGCCAAAGACTTTTTTCTTGCTTGCTCATTTGAGTAAAATGAGTGCATGACATGATAAGGTTATGGTTGCTTCTAACCATCACATAAGACTTTTTTGATATGATGAGTTATGATCACTTTGGATTATGAGAGGGTGAAAGACAAAAGAGTTGCTCATTCTTTCTTGCTCATTCTCTCTCTTGTTCTTGAGCTCTCCTCTTGCTCTCACCCTCAACCTCTTGCTCCCTCTCTTGATCTATGGTTCTCTTGTCTCATGAGTTGAGAATCAAGAACCATAGATAAAATCCCATTCTATTTCCTCTCTACTCATTCTAGTTCACTAGGTTTAGCAAACCAAGTGAACTAGTTTCTTCAAAGAACGAAGAAGGAGCTAAAGGTTGGAGCTTTCAAGTGGATCTATCTTCGGCGTACGGAGACAACGAGAAGGAGCCTTCGAACCACCATCGGAGCTTGAAGAGAAGGAGTTCAAGTTTAGGTATAACCATCTTCATCCGAGTAGCTAAATATCTTTAGCTTAGTATGCTAGTTTTAGTTTAGGTAAAGATCCCGACCTAGCTTAGTCCATGTTGCCTCTTGCGTTAAAATTTTGATTTTATACCGTTTCCGCCTCCCCGTAAGAACCGGGGGTCGCAACGTGGACTTACACCCAATGTATCTCATACTTTGGATTTCATGCCTAACAAAATGAATTCCTTAGAAATTACATGCCTAACAATTATAAACCCCACATTTTAGTCTTGATATTGAAAACACTTTCCAATAACCTATCGGATAATTCAACAAGATTCCCGATAACCTGATCGAACGCTCGTCGGAAACTTTAGTAGACGGCCGCACCCCTGATACCGTCGACGAATTGCACTTAGGCGGAACACTGCGGCCGCGAGCACCCAAACGGATGCTTTTGGCGACAGGGTTCTCCTACAGTCACTTGGTCGGGGCTATATGGTGTGGCTATCTAGTAAGGTTACCCGGAAAGTATCCGCGTACGCTACGATATTCCTTAGAATTATGAGTTTTAAGAATAGAAAATAGAAGAGGGAGAAGGGACTTACTGGCTAACAAGAAAGAGGGAGGATAGAGGTAGAGAGGGGAATCGCCGGTGCGTCATTTCGTCGCCGGAAACTCCTCGTATCGCCTTTGGAAGTTCGCCGGAGTTTCGCCCTTTGCTAACTCCACTTGTACACAAAATTTCTATAGAGTTTTCTTGAGAGTTTGGACAGAATTGTAAGTGAGGGGTGTGTGTTTAGGGGTGGTATTTATAGGTTAAAATTAGGGTTAGTGTAGGTGAAAAGTTGTATTAAAAATATATTAAAAATTGTTTTTAAAAAGGGTTTAATGGAGTTTTTAAGAGGCTCTGTTACTGTGTAGAAAATTTAAAGTGTACAGGGGTTTTAAGAAGGCCAAAAGACAGAGAAGTCATGAAGGAGACTCGGTAATTTGACCGAGTCAACCCGGCCTCGCCGGCCGAGTCGGCCGAGTCGGGCCGGGGCTCGTCGCCATGTGTCCACCTGATTTGTCCAAAAATACTTGTTATCCGTAATCAGAAACGGCGTTGCTTTGCAGCTAGCCGGTGAATACGGTCCACAGAGATGTGTAATTTTCTTAATGTGTTTTTACGAGTTGATTCCAAATGTTGTTTGGATTGATTTATTAAATCTAAAAAAAACCTAGATCTATCAATAAACTAAATTAATCTAAATTAAAGTCTTGCTAGGGTTAGGCTTAGGGGAAGTTGGGAGATTAAAGGTTTCCTCACCGCTTTCAATGCCTTATTTTAGATCTATTAGATGTTATGGTAATTATCAATGAAGTGCATTAGAATCTTTTGGGAAGATATTTCTTCCTCTAGATTCTTGTTCCTTCCTTTATCGATCCTTACCCTAACCTCCATGGAAAACACGCGCAACCGGTCCTTTATACTACGGTGTCACCGTTACCTCGAGGGGTATGGTGCCGTAGGGAGCGGTGTGTGCGTGTATGCATGGAGTTCTAATTCTTAGTTATGAAGGGGCATGAAAGGGGTGAGAGATCTCATCTCTCAAACCTTTCCCTAAGGCTAACCCTAACAAGCGAGGAGATTACTCGTTCATTAGGGGATTAAAAGACATTCTAAATTAAAAGAGAATTAAAGCGAAGAAATAAAAGTAACTTACTAATTTTTATTGATGGCTCCCTCCAAACAATAATGCAGAACAGATCTGAATTTGTGAAATGAAAAGAGGCATAGGGTTTTACAATTTTTGATTACAATTTATAAGTAAACAGGGAAATTTAGGGTTACGGGATTCGCATATGTGCAATTACAGATATGCCCACGTAAAATCCAAACCCCCACACCGACGCACCGACACGAGAAAAATACACCGACACGGGCACTATACGGCCGCGGAACCGCGGCAAATGTGCTCAAGAAGTTTGGTGAGCTCAGCTCACCAAACTTCTTGAGCTTCATTCTGGTGTCTATTCCTCTCTATTTCTGCAGTATTTTTCTCTAGTTGGATTCTGGATCTTCTCTAGATTCTTCAGTGAAATTTGTAGTGGTCTTTTAACTGTTTCCTTTAACATTTCGGACCATGCATTGCCTTGTGAATTGTTCTTCGTCTGGGCTTGAGTAAGATCCGTCTACTTGTTGGTCAAAAGTCCCTTTTTTGTGTCTTCTTCTGTCTCTTTCACTGTCTTCGTTCCAACAGCCTGTATCCTGTAATATGCAGCAGACATACGTCAAAAGCACCTGTTTAGTTATAAAACGAATAGGTGTTGGGGAATATGAATTGCAATATTATGATATGAACAAATACCCCCAAACTTATCTTTTGCTCGTCCTCGAGCAAACTTAATTTTTTTATATTCTCGATAAAAACCTAACCTAGCCGCACTTTCGCAGGGAAACGCGATTGCACTGAGCACGTGCAACAAGCCGTTAAACCTCTAGGTGTCCCTTGTAGGAGGAGTGTTGTCTCCTGAGAGTTTTCAGCTGATTACACCCACAAAATCCTATCAACTCGGCCCATTGACTTTTGTTCTCCAATAAAGTTTTCTAACAAGGAATTCTATTATCTTTTGACTCGCAAATTATCCACCCATATTCTTCACTCTTCCTCATTATTTAACTTAAGATTATATATATCCTGTAGAATTACTTAGCTTTCGGCATTTCTTAACTCTTCCTTCTAGGATTTCATCTCTACTTAGGAATTTCTATCAACTCTACTAAAGATACAAGTTCTATTCTTCATTCCTTTTTCTTATCTAAACTCTAATCACATATCCCCACGTGTGTGTATAAATCACCCCTACACTTGGAAATTCAAATCAAGCAATCATACTCTCGTCCATTGTCCAAAGCACTTATTAATTTGTGAATTTTTAATTGAATTTTGCTTACACATCCTTCATACGACCGTTAATACTTCTTGAGGTACCAACAACTGATTACAAGATGCGTTAGCACTTTAAAGCGTACTTCCTAGTTTTGCAACACCCAAGGCTTTTAGCAGTGACTCCCAAACCAGTTGGTCTAAGGCACTAGGTGATGAAGCACCCTCGCTAAATATTTTTCTATTTTTACAGCTTTAAGTAATCACAAAAACCGGTGTCAATTTTTTTTCTTTATTCACTTTTTTTTTCTTTTAATTTCATTGTACTAAGGACTTTAGACAAGAGCATTTCAAGGTCTCTTCTACTATTCCAAGTTTCAAGGTGCGTGATTGTGCAAATTATAGGGTATACGTTTTCAGAATCTAGACTTAAGCTAGGAACTATTTTTCAAACTTATACTCTAATAAGAACGTCAATACTCTTCCCTCATTTTGACTTAACCCAAGAAGTGAACCGAAAATTTGCCTATTTCTAAATAAACTACAAAAACATATACTTTCTACCGTTAAACTTTAAGGAAGGTTATTTTTAGGGTTTTTAATTTACTGAGTCTAAGATCTAGTTGTTCCTAGCTAGTTAACCTATTTGTCAAACTCTAGTCAAATAAGCCAAAATTGAATACAATAATTAAAAGACCGCTACAAATTTCACTGAAGAATCTAGAGAAGATCAAGAATCCAACTAGAGAAAAGTACTGCAGAAATAGAGAGGAATAGACACCAGAATGAAGCTCAAGAAGTTTTGTGAGCTGAGCTCACCAAAGGGCCGCGGAACCGCGGCCCAAGGCCTACATTTGCCGCTGTTCCGCGGCCATATAGTGCCTGTGTCGGTGTATTTTTCTCGTGTCGGTGCGTTGGTGCGGCGGTTTGGATTTTACGTGGGCATATCTGTAATTGCACATATGCGAATCCCGTAACCCTAAATTTCCCTTTTTACTTATAAATTGTAGTCAAAAATTGTAAAATCCTATGCCTCTTTTCAATTTTTATGGGTTTTCAAATAAGTATGCAAATGCAAAAATATGTACAAATGAACACGAAGGAAAAAGACGTACCGATCATACCCCCAAACTTGAACTTGACAGTGTCCTCACTGTCATACTAAACCAAGAGGGTCAAAATGTCGGCACTCTCCTGTTTATTTATTTATATTTTTTTTTATTTTTAAGAAAAACAAAAATATATACAGAAATGCCCCCCCAAACTTCATTTAAACTATGTTAGACATTACTGCCAAACTTTGCATAGACCAAATGTCAACACCAACCAGTTGAAAAATTTATCAGTAAAGAGTATCGGTTGGTGGAAGAATACGTTGTACCAATCCAAAAAGAATTGGGGAAGATAGAAGTGGTGGTATGGAAAATGTGGAAATAAATAGACAGAAGGTGGTGATGAATGAAAACGAGAATGCGAATGATCAGCAATCAGTGGAGTATTGGCATTCTCGTAACTTATTAAAAGAAATGGGGGTGGTTCAACTTCCAAGGAGAAGGTTGACTAACCACACTATCCCCAAGATATTTCTGTGGATCCTTCATCGACTTGGCATCATCCATCATATGCATATGATATTCAATTATGAGGGAACTAATCTCCTCGATGCCCGCCATATTCCAGTCGAAAGCTTGCAGCCTATCTTGTAAGACCATTAAAAGGGCGTTCTCTTGCTCGAGGGCTAGAGAGGCCGATATGATAACGGGAAAGGTCTCATTCTCACCTATGTAAGCATATTTAAGGTGAGACGGCAAGGGCGTGAGTTCGAGTTTCTGAGGTGAAACAATCATAGGCAAAATTGGGAAATCGACCTCGAACTCAAAGGACTCCAACACAGGTTCGAAATCACTGCAAACAACCGATTCGGATGGTTCGACTAACTCATCCAAAAATTCAAAAGACTCATATTCGGGCTGTGAGTCGTCATCATCTGAAAAAGTGAAACATTCATAATCAATATCGGTTGTGTTAACTGTGGTAGGCTCGAGGAGGGACGCATTAGTGGAGTCAAAACTGTTCTCATCAAACAAAAATCTTTCAAGCTCGCAGTCCTCCTGCGTGATTTCGTGAATAGAGCAAACTTCTCGTGTACTAGTTTTAGGCACGGGGGGCAGACTTCCTAACTTGTAAATATTGAACTCACTAGATGTCTTCCCGAAGGATAGAGTCATGGAGCCATTGCGACAGTTTATTACAGCATTGGAAGTGGCCAAAAATGGTCGACCGAGAATCACCGGAATTTGGTTCCGTGAGTTAGCAACAGGTTGTGTATCCATAACAATAAAATCAACGGGGAATATGAACTCCCCAACTTTGATCAACACATCCTTTAGTTCACCCCTTGGATGGGTGATTGATCGATCAACCATTTGGTGAGTACAACGAGTGGGTTTCAACTCTCCAACCCCTAATTATTCGTACACGGAGTAGGGAAGCAGGTTAACACTAGACCCAAGATCTAAAAGTGCTCGATTAATTTTCTTATCCCCAATTGTGATTGAAATCGTAGGACAGCCGGGGTCCTTTCGTTTTTGGGGTAAGGGTTGAGGGTGGTTAATAGCATTGCTCACTGCACTAGCCACTAGCACTTTCTTAGGTATTTGAGATGACTTTCTCTTCGAGGTGCATAAGCCCTTTCAGATTTTCGCGTATGAAGGGACTTGTTGGATTGCATCCAAGAGAGGTATATTTATGCTAACCTGCTTAAATAACTCCACAATTTTCTCCATTTGTGTAGTTGGTTTATTGGGACTCAACCTGTTTGGAAATGGAGCATTTTGAAAATTTGTTGAGTCAAATGTCTGTGGAGTAGAATGTGGAGTAGGAACGGATCCCAGTATGGGTCCGTTCGGATTAGAAGAAGAAGAGCCTTTTGAAGAATGGAGAATAGGCTCTAGCGGAGGAGATGAGGGTGAAAAAGAAGGAGGAGAAGAAGGAGAAGATGACGATGGAGGAGAAGAAGAAGAAGAACCACCGGCGGGGATGTCATCACTAGTACCCATATTATTCTGCAACACTCTTCCGGATCTCAACGTGGTCACCGCATTTACATTGTGATTGTGATATGCGTTTTGTGTGTGACCAGGATTTGGCAATGGTTGAGATGGAAGCTTTCCCTTTTCTCTCTCGCTCAACGCAGCAGTTAATTATGCAATTTGTGCCTCAATAGATTTGATACTTTGATCGTGTGAAGCATTGTTATGCATCAAAGACTGAACATAATTTTCAAATCTTGCCGCAGATTCTGTAGATTGCTTGAGAAATGCATCTAGACTTTTTTCTAGCGAGATAACCTTATCATCATTTGGTTGAACCAAATTGCTCGTTTGATTTGTATAAGGTTGTTGTTGGAAAGGTTGCTGGTTTTGAGTTTGTGAAGGTGCATGTTGTTGTTGTGGAGGAGGAGGTCTTTGAAAATTGTTATTTCCTTGGAATTGTTGATTTTGGTTCCAAGCGAAATTTGGGTGACTCCTCCACCCCGGATTGTAGGTCGAAGAGTAAGGATCATTTCTTTGTCGTTGCTGAAATGCAGCATTGACTTGATCCTGTCCTTGAGTAGATGCATTATAAGGACACTTTTCGGTTAGATACGATGGATCCGCACAACAAGCACAAACAGTTCGTGGAGGCATAACAGGGGCAGGAGAAGGCGATGAGATTTTGGTCTCAATGGCTTCTAGCTTTTTCATAAGTGCGGCCATCTCGGCCTTCATAGCAATCGACATATCTACTTGATGTATGCCTGCCCTAGATTGACCAATAGAAGAAGATGATGTGGTCTTGGTACTCTCCCACTGAATTGTTTGCTCACTAAGATCCTCAAGAAACTGCCACGCTTCGTCGCTAGACTTGGAGAGAAAATGACCTTGACATATAATTTCTAGCAACTGCTTCGTTGCCGAATTCAATCCCTTGTATAATGTTTGGCAAAGTTGCCAACTTTTGATCCCATGATGAGGGCATTGAACGAGTAGGTCTTTAAATCTCTCGAAGCACTTCCAAAATGGTTCAGAAGAAAGCTGTGAAAATTGTATAATCTCGTTACGGATTCTAACAGTTTTGTGATGAGGATAGAACTTTTTCAGAAAAGCTTTCACAAACTCGTCCCAATTTCTAATGGAATGTGATGCGGTGCTGTATAGCCACTTCTCGGCTAGGTCACATAAGGTAAAAGGAATGACCCTTAGCCTTATAGCATCATCACTTAATTGGGTTGTTTTCATCATAGCGCACACATTTTGGAATTTATTGATAAAGATATATGCATCTTCAGATTCCAAACCATGAAATTTTGGCAGCATATTGATGAACTGTGGTTTTATTTCAAAATTGTCCCTATTTGCCGGTGGGGGTGAAAGACAGGTAGGTAGAGAAGTGCGGACGGGGTAAAAGAGATCCTGGAGCGCGACTCGTGTGGGCGCTACAACAGGCGGAAGATTCGGGTTATTCGCACCTAACGGAGGTGGAATCATTCCCGTCGGTAAGGTATTGTTGGGGTTGAATCCCGACATACCTTCGAAAGAAGAATTTGAAGGTGGAGGTAAGGAAATGGAGGGAATTTCGACTTCGGTGTCGAAAGGTTCGTCGGTCAGTACCAACGAAACACAGACTAATCGGGCGTTAGTATCTCTAGTCCAAAGTGACATACACTAAAAGGGGTAGTGCAGTCAGAAAAAAAAAATAAAAGACAGAATGTGGAGGTAAGATAACGTCAATGAAGGGAAGTGGTGTAAGTGAGTTGCAAGTTTTCTTAGCGACAAGTTGCAAGTTTTTGAAAAGAATTTTTTTTTTATGTGAGAGATTTTGCAAAGAGATTTTTGGAAAGAGACTTGTGACACAAATGCTATCCACCACACATGCACAATCAGGCCTAGATCTAGGGTCACCTAGGTCTGCTAGACAGCTCCTAACTAGGGCTAGAAATAGGACCTCAAACCGCCTCTTCACCGTCAATTGCGGCCAGGTAAGGGCCAGGTAAGTGGGAAGGAACCACAGTAGTGGGCCTAATTAATAACCACTAGCCTAGACACACTTGCCTAGACACCGTAAAGTCAGTTAGGATAAACGGTCGATGCCTGTACTAGTCCTTTTTCCTATTGAGCTCGACGTCCTTAGGACTGAGTCTAATATTTTTTAATTAATTGTGTTCAATGCAAAATGCCTTTAAGTGATTTCTGGGGTCCTGAGAAGGGTGATGAAATCCCCACCCAATCTGAGTTTGGTCAATTAGCCCCTTAAAGTCCGATTAAATTATGCAAAACTGTAAATTCACTTGCAATCAATTTTTTACCGCGGCGCAAAGAAACCTGCAGACAATCTGTTATTTAGAAGGGGGGAGAAGATTTTTAGCGCAAAGAAATCCTGCAGAAAGTTTTGACAATGGATATATTGTAGGTTGCAGAGGGGAGAAGGAGAAGACAAACCGAGCAAATTTCGCGCAGAGAGGAGGCTAAACCGCCGTGGTTCCGCGGTCTGGGGCCCACTTTTGCCGCGGTTTCGCGGTCTGGTGACAGGATCAGCTCCTGAAAAAAATTGTACTGCTCTGTTGTGAACTTTCCCTTCTGTTTTGATATGATTTTTTTTTCTATTTTTCCCTCTGTAAATTTCCAGATCCGAGAATTTTCGCTATTCCTGCAAAATTCAAAAGATAAACCCTTCAAACAGATAAAAATTGATAATTTTTTTTTATTTTTTCAATTTTCAGATTTTTATGATTTTTAAGATTTCTATCAACCCGAAATTACACAAAAGAATTTTTACGCCATCCCCGGCAACGGCGCCATTTGATTTGTCCAAAAATACTTGTTAACCGTAATCAGAACGGCGTCGCTTTGCAGCTAGCCGGTGAATACGGGTCGATCCACAGAGATGTGTAATTTTCTTAATGTGTTTTTACGAGTTGATTCCAAATATTGTTTGGATTGATTTATTAAATCTAAAAAAAACCTAGATCTATCAATAAACTAAATTAATCTAAATTAAAGTCTTGCTAGGGTTAGGCTTAGGGGAAGTTGGGAGATTAAAGGTTTCCTCACCGCTTTCAATACCTTATTTTAGATCTATTAGATGTTATGGTAATTATCAATGAAGTGGATTAGAATCTTTTGGGAAGATGTTTCTTCCTCTAGATTCTTATCCTTCCTTTATCGATCCTTACCCTAACCTCCATGGAAAACACGCGCAACCGGTCCTTTATACTACGGTGTCACCGTTACCTCGAGGGGTAAGGTGCTGTAGGGAGCGGTGTGTGCGTGTATGCATGGAGTTCTAATTCTTAGTTATGAAGGGGCATGAAAGGGGTGAGAGATCTCATCTCTCAAACCTTTCCCTAAGGCTAACCCTAACAAGCGAGGAGATTACTCGCTCATTAGGGGATTAAAAGACATTCTAAATTAAAGCGAAGAAATAAAAGTAACTTACTAATTTTTATTGATGGCTCCCTCCAAACAATAATGTAGAACAGATCTGAATTTGTGAAATGAAAAGAGGCATAGGGTTTTACAATTTTTGATTACAATTTATAAGTAAACAGGGAAATTTAGGGTTACGGGATTCGCATATGTGCAATTACAGATATGCCTACGTAAAATCCAAACCACCGCACCGACGCACCGACATGAGAAAAATACACTGACACGGGCACTATACGGCCGTGGAACCGCGGCAAATGTGGGCCTTGGGCCGCGGTTCCGCGGCCCTTTGGTGAGCTCAGCTCACCACACTTTTTGAGCTTCATTCTGGTGTCTATTCCTCTCTTTTTGTTGGTCAAAAGTCCCTTTTTTGTGTCTTCTTCTGTCTCTTTCACTGTCTTCGTTCCAAGAGCCTGTATCCTGTAATATGCAGCAGATATACGTCAAAAGCACCTGTTTAGTTATAAAACGAATAAGAGTTGGGGAATATGAATTGCAATATTATGATATGAACACCACCGTCGGTTGGTGTAGCTCCTGGGTCAGTTTGTTTTATTTGTGACTTTTGGTTTTTACGAGTTATGCACGTGTAGGCACTTGGGCTTCTAAAAATTTAAATGAAATCAATATAAAAAAATAATGTGGGTAATGGGATTTGAACTCTGGTGCTTTGGTTCAGCAGTGCAAGGTCTTACCAATGAGCTATAAGCTTCTTCTTGCTATTAAAAAGCAAATCAAATTTATAACTTGTGCTCAGGCAAAAGTACATCTTTCTGTATTTTTGAAAAAAATTTGTACAGAAAGTTGTACAGAAATTTTAGGGTTGTTATATTCTACCCTCCTTATAAAAATTTCATCCTCGAAATTTGTAAAAGCAAAGTGTAACAGATTCAAGAAAAGTTTGGTGATAGAACTATTGGCAGTGTATGAAAAATATGTGAAAGAACGAAATAATGCGAAGGTTTTGGTAAGATTGTAAAAGAGGTGAGGGAATTTTGGGTTAGGACAGATTCAAAATATATGAAATGATAAGATTCAAGAATTATAAAGAATGTTTTCAGTTGCTGGTTCTTGTGTTATATTGCTTAGGTTCCTCACGCGGAACAGAACTGCATGGTAGTGTTCCATACAGTCGTGTCCTGTATGGGCCGCCAACAAAACCTGTCACGCCCCGCTTCCCAGTATACGGGCAGAGGACGCGACGAGGCCGCTGCGTATTTACTCTGAAGTAAATACGTTAAGCGTATCTAAGCAATATAAAAGAAATATACAGAGACAAATGTAAAGAATAACAACTTTATTTATTAACATTCTTTTGTACAATGCATGGAAAAGTAAATACATCTGAATGAAAGCAATGCCTAAACAATGGCATAACAGCAATGGAAAATAGAGAATGTAAATGAAATGTACAAGTGTAACTACAGCTCGGGATTTTCAATAAACTGGTCCAAGTTTTCGATGTTAGGCTCGATCTCTGGAATGTCCGTATCACCTGACGACATTCAAAGAAGAAGAAAGAGAATGTCGTCAGCGAACAAATCGCTCGATAAGTCCCAAAGATGAGGGAGAAATAGAATAGACATAGAGAGAGAGAGAGAGAGAGTATATTTTTTTATAATGTTGTATTTAGTGTTAACTCTGTTGTTTGTAGGTTGGTACAGAAGAATGCCAGTGTATATGAGAGGAGTCTCTATATGCCAGAGACTAAAGGCAACTGAAATTACAAGGCTCTGTTAGAATGCCCGGAACAACGGTGATTGTATTCAGGTTAGGTGTCTTAAATCTTGCAGTCTCGTGCCACTTTTAACACCTTCCGTACCAATTTATCCCTTAAACCCCACGTTGTCTTAATTGTATTGTTTATATTGTATTGTAACTTGTATTGTTTTGTAATATAGATTGTATAATTGGATGACTTGCCAAAACTATGATACCGATAAATGGATGTAACCGGAGAATCATGTAGATGGAAGTATATCCATAGTTCGGTTCAGTCAATACAGATAGAATAGATTGAACAGATTGATTATATGGATTCATGGATTCATATTGAATTGTAGTATTGTAGATTGTACTTGAATCATATTCAAGTCAGATTATTTATAATGAGACTCAGTCTGAGTCAGAACAATTAGAAAAGAAATTAAAGTCCTGAATTAGGTTTTGATGTTATCGGTAACCGCTGTATATGGGCGGCAGGATTTGTGTCTTTTTCAAAGACGATTACCGTGTTGACAACACCGTTTGTTAAGTTATCTACCTTAAATAGGCAAGCACCCATATCTCCGGCTCTCTGAGGCTCAAGAGACTGGTTTCGCTTAAACCTATGTTTACTAGGGTCCTTAAGGTAATTTATAGAACTTGAGGGTTTTTTATGTAAAAATAGTTTTGTATAGTTTTCAAAATACACCTCAAGTATTTTATTATCATCATTAGAGTTTTTATAGATGTATATTTTATATATGTGACATTTCTAGTGAGATAAACCTATTTTTCATAATACATGGTATTTATTTGTAATATTGAACTTGTATGGAAATTCATGGTATTTTCATGTAAAGTGATTCTTTTGACTTGGAAAAGTTGGAATATTGATATTATAACAAAAATAGATATTTTGATAATACATATATATTTATATATATTTATAAAAATAATTTTTAATTTATTATTTTCTAGAAATCTCATTTTCTTAAGATATTTGTATTTTAAGACCGAATGCTCCTTGCGGAGGTCTGAATCTCGCACTACTAAGCCCAGGGATGTGCGATAATCCACACCATCCCAGTCGGGCTCCCCAAAAATGGGTTGTAGCGGCGCTTTGCAAACATTTGTAAAAATACGTAATTTTGTAGAAAACGGTTTTCATAAGTTAAAGGTAGTTTTGTGTAAAACGGTATTTCCTGAATCTATATTTCCCAAAAGGTATTGTGCTATATTGCATATGAGTGTTGTGAAGAGGTAGATCATTACCTCGTGATCTATCTAAAGGTATAGCAAGATTAATGATGTTTTAAAGTCGAAACTAAACTACATGGTATTTTACTGAAAAAGTATGATAAAAATTGAAATATACATTCTTTTGAAATGGAATTTGTTCTATATGTTTTGTTAATAATTAATAGTCAAGATATAAGAGTTTAGTTTGGTTGTATTTGAGGAAAGTTGATCTTTTTAAAGAAAACCGAATCGGAAGTCGGATTAACTCCGCTTTCGTCGAGTTTTAGAATTATGAGCTTTAAGAATAGAAAATAGAAGAGGGAGGAAGGACTTACTGGCTAACAAGAAAGAGGGAGGATAGAGGTATAGAAGGGAATCGCCGGTGCGTCGTTTCATCGCCGGAAACTCCTCGTATCGCCGTCGGAAGTTCGCCGGAGTTTCTCCCTTTGCTAACTCCACTTGTACACAAAATTTCTATTGAGTTTTCTTGAGAGTTTGGACTGAATATTGAGTGAGGGGTGTGTGTTTAGGAGTGGTATTTATAGGGTAAAACTAGTGTTAGGGTAGGTGAAAAGTTGTATTAAAAATGTATTAAAAATTGTATTTAAAAAGGGTTTAATGGAGTTTTTAAGAGGTTCTGTTACCGTGCAGAAAATTTAAAATGTACAGGAGTTTTAAGAAGGCCAAAAGACAAAGAAGTCATGAATGAGACTCGGCGATTTGACCGAGTCAACCCGGCCTCACCGGCCGAGTCGGCCGAGTCGCCGGCCCGAGTCGGACGAGTCGCCACGTGTCCTCTGTCGGTTGGTGTAGCTCCTGGTCAGTTTGTTTTATTTGTGACTTTTGGTTTTTATAAGTTATGCACGTGTAGGATCTTGGGCTTCTAAAAATTTAAACGAAATCAATATAAAAAAATAATGTGAGTGATGGGATTTGAACTCTGGTGCCTTGGTTCAGCAGTGCAAGGTCTTACCAATGAGCTACAAACTCCTTCTTGCTATTAAAAAGAAAATAAAATTTATAACTTGTACTCAGGCAAAAGTACATCTTTCTGTATTTTTGAAAAAAATTTGTACAGAAAATTTAGGGTTATTACATGACATGCCACCTTTTTTGGAAAGGAATTTCTTATGAAAGAAGTTAAAGGCAATGAGGTAGAACTGGAAGAAGTTTCAACAACGCATATTATAACTGACGATTTGGTGGAATCAGATGATTCAATAGTCCCCGATGAACCGCAGCCACTCCGCAGATCTAATAGAGTTCTTCATCCACTAGAGAGATACTGATTAGTGTAGGTTTTACGATCACCAAAAATATTTTACCGTAATCAGAAACGGCGTCGCTTTGCAGCTAGCCGGTGAATACGGGTCGATCCACAGAGATGTGTAATTTTCTTATGTGTTTTTACGAATTGATTCCAAATGTGGTTTGATTTTGCTGATTGAGTCTAAAAACTAAGTTGTATGATATTAAGGAACTTGCTAGTGTTAGGTCTAAAGTAGGGTTTGATAAGATTTGTATTTACACCTCTTTCAATGCCTTCGATTAAAACTTTTTTAGAAGTCATAACAATTATTAGTAAAGGGGATTAGGATGATTGGGAAGAAACGAACTTTCTTCCTCTTGATCCTTGTACGTCCTTTCCTACTAATTGCTATAACCTTCATGGACGTCATGCATGTCCGGTCCTTTATACTACGGTTTCACCGTTATCTCGTGGGTAGGGTGCCGTAGGGAGCGGATCATGCATGCGTGCATGAAGTTCTACTTATGAAAATTTATTGGCATTGAAGAAGATGAGAGATATTCATCTCTCAACCCCTCCTTTATTCCTAACCCTAACAAGCGAGGAAATTACTCGCTCATTAGGGGATCTTTTAAAAATAACAATTTTATTATGATTAATGTGTTTTGTTTAGATCTAAAGAATTACTTATCTACTGCAGATTAAAAAGTTCTACGCAAGATTAAACTAGGGCAAGAGATGAATTAATCTAGGGCAGGAATTTAATTTTAAACTAAGGCAGAAATTGAAATAAGAACTTACAGAATTGATGCACTTTCCACTGAATTAAATCTGAATTTTTATTTCATTGAAAGGAGGCATAACATTACAATATTTTGATTCAATTTTATAAGGAAACAGGAAAATTTAGGGTTACGGGATTCGCACATGTGCGATTACAAAAATACCTTCGAAAAATCCCAACAAAGTCACCGACGCACCGCCACACAAAATTTGCACCGACACGTGCATTAAATGGTCGCGGAACCGCGGCAAATGTGGGGGTAGGGCCGCGGTTCCGCGGCCCTTTAGTGAGATCATTTGCTCAATTTTTGTGGGCTTGATCTTGATGCTTTGGGCTTTCTATTTATATAGTTCTTTTCTTCATTTGGCTTCTGGGTGTTCTCCAGATCTTTCAGTGAAACTTGTAGCGGTCTTTTAACTGTTTGCTTTGACATTTCGGACCATGCGTTGCCTTGTACAATTGTGAATTGTCTGCGTCTAGGCTTGATTAGAATCCTTCTACTTGTGGATCAAAAGTCTCTCTTCTGTATCATCTTTTGTCTTTTTCACTGTTTTCGCTTCAAGAACCTGTATCCTGTAATATGTAGCAGACATACGTCAAAAGCACCTGTTTATTTATAGAACGCATAAGAATGGGGAATATAAAATGCAATATTATGATATGAACAAATACCCCCAAACTTATCTTTTTCTCGTCCTCGAGCAAACTTATTATTTTATTCTCGATAAAACCTAACCGCACTTTCACAGGGAAACACAATTGCACTGAGCACGTGCAACAAGCCGTTAAACCTCTAGGTGTCCCTAGTAGGAGGAGTGTTGTCTCCTGAGGATTTTCAGCGGATACTACCCACAAAATCCTTTCAATTTGGCTTTTTCGACTTTTGTTTTCCAATTAGGGTTTCTAACAAGGAATTCTATTATCGTCGACTTGTAAATTATCCATCCATATTCTTCACACTTCCTCATCATTTAACTTAAGATTATATATGTTCTATAGACTTACCTAGCTTTCAGCATTTCTTAAGTTTTCCTTCTAAGGTTCCATCTCCATTTAGGAATTTTTCTATCAACTCCACTAAAGATACAAGTTCTATTCTTCATTCCTTTCTCTTATCTCAACTCTAATCATATATCCCCACGTGTGTGTATAAATCACCCCTACACTCAAATCAAGCAATCATACCCTTGTCCGTTGTCCAAAGTACTAATTAACTGGTGAATTCTTAATGAATTTTTTTGCTTACACATCCTTCATGCGACTGTTAATACTTCTTGAGGTACCAACAACCGATTACAAGATATGTATGCACTTTAAAGCGTACTTCCTAATCTTGCAACATCCAAGGCATTTAGCAGTGACTCCCAAACCAGTTGGTCTAAGGCACTAGGTGATGAAGCACCCTCGCTAAATATATGTATATATATATATATATATATATATATATATATTTATTTTGCAGCCTTAAGTAATCACAAAGACCATTGTTCATTTTTTTCTTCTTTATTCACACATTTTTTTTATTTTCTTCGTACTAAGGACTTCAGACAAGAGTATTTCAAGGTCTCCTCTACTATTCCAAGTTTCAAGGTGCGTGATTGTGCAAATTGTAGGGTATACATTTTCAGAATCTAGACTTAAGCTAGGAATTATTTTTCAAACTTATACTCTAATAAGAATATCAATATTTTTCCTTTATTTCAACTTAGCCCAAAAAGTGAACTCAAAATTTGCCTATTTCTAAATAAACTACAAAGACATATACTTTCTACCGTTAATCTTTAAAGAAGGTTATTTTTAGGGTTTTAATTTACTAAGTCTAAGATCTAGTTGTTCTTAGCCAGTTAACCTATTTGTCAAACTCAAGTTAAATATGGCCAAAATTGAATACAATAATTTTTATAATTTTTGAAAATTTTCAATTTTTATGAGTTTTAAAAATAAGTATGCAAATGCAAAAATATGTACAAATGAATGCGAAGGAAGAAGACGTACCAAGCATACCCCCAAACTTAAACTTGACAGTGTCCTCACTGTCATGCTACACCAAGAGGGTCAAAATGTCGGCACTCTCCTGATTATTTATTTACAATTTTTTTTTTCATTTTTTCATTTTTTTATTTTTATTGTTAAAAGAAAAACAAAAATATATATACAACAAGGTTCCCCCAAACTTAAGCTTGGCCTTACATAAGCCAAAGGTTAGCACCAACCATTCAAAGATCTTATCGTGATAATAGTAGGGTTTGTGAAATAATGGGGTGGAATGAGAAGCACACGAGACCGTGTGGAGGTAGAAACGGGATACGGTCTCGGTGGGGGAGAAGAATGGCGGAACAGAGAAAGAAGTGGAGTACGATCTTGAGGGTGTAAATCGAGTGAATAAATTAGCGCAATTTGTGATGACCGATATGTTAAAAGCGATTGTGCTAATCTATCAACTCGTCGTGAAATGGGGTCAAATCCCTCAAGATTCGCAAGAAGGAATGGGTACGCCGAATTTGGTATAGGAGATGAAAGCGTAACGGTCTCTTGTACGGTCGAAATGATAGGAATGACGAAAGGGAGTGAAGTAGGGATAGTCTCATTCTCACCGTAATAAACTGTCTCGAACTGGAAAGATTCTAACAATGGTTCGAAACGACTGTAAGAAAACGAGTCAGATGGTTCAACTAACTCGTCTGAAAATGTAAAGGAATCAAACTCGGGCGGGGAGACATCAACATCGTCCAAAAAAGTGAAACACTCGTAAGTGTTATCGGCTGGGAGAACTGTGTCAGATTCAAAGGAAAATTTTTCAAGCTCACGGTCTTCAAGCGTGATGTTGTGCGTGGTCGGAACGATGGAAAGAAGGGAGGGTGATATAACAGTTGAAGGTTCAGGAGGCTGAATTGGAAAATCCGACACATCAAACAATAATGGTTCAACCTCAATATTATCCTCAAGACTCTTCTCAATACTATCCTCATAAGTCTCCTCAATAGTTAACTCATCCATACCATTATCATCAAAATTAAGATGCGTATGAAGTTCGGGAGGAACCATTAATGACTCGGGATGATGAATTGGACATAAAATTTTAACCAAATCAACGGGTTCATCATCCGAAATTTTCCCGGCGTCTATATCCTCAATCAAGTGAAAATCAATTTTTTTTGACACGTCATCAAAAGCATGGATATTTATCATTTTAGGTTCTAGAGTGGAGGTGTAAAAATCGAAAGGATTAAGTGTGGTTTCACTCGAAAAGGGTTCTTCACAATTTGGCAATTCAAGCACTACAAATTCGCACAACTCATCATTATTTTCAACTTGTGAATCAGTTAGGGCAATCGATGGAAAACCGGAGTTGTGGGCTTCAATTGGGTATGGGTAGGTTTGATTTGGAAATGTGTAGAACTCGCTCCTCTCCAATTTTCCCTCTGTCCAACCGTCTCCTCATACATTGAAAAATTTGAAGCTAGTTGGAAACTAGCTGCCGGTTCACTAGGTTGCATAAGGGTGGCAATGGACGCATCCACATTCCTGATCATTTTGTTTGTTCCTGAAATATAAGCTTCCAACGACTGTTCCAAACTAAACTTGGGTGGTGAAGGGGTTTCGGTAAAAGATTCAAAACTGTTTGGATACGCGAAACTCCCAAATGGCTGTGTAGAAGCAATGTCTAGTGAAGGTGGGAAAGTCGGGTAGGACTGGTAGGAATTGGGTGGTTGGACAGGGGTAGGGTCAACATGTAGATAAAAAGGTGAATAGTGTTGTGGATCCGTAGAACTAGATGAGTGGAGAGGGGTGAAAGATCGGCTGCGAGATTGAGCAATATGCTCAGCAATGGACATCGGCTTAAGAGTGACAGTAGGACTTGAAAAAGTGGTATCAACATATGGAGGTGGTAAAGGTTGACTTGGTTAACACAAAGTGGGTTGAAAAGTCGAACTGTTTCTCCTAGACGCTTCTATTTGATCTTTCAAAGATATTTTAGGCATGGAAGGATCGTCTTTAAATCGACCGAAACAATTAGCGTACGACGCAAAGTTAGGTTCGGGATACCAAAGTTCGGCAAGAGATTTATGATGTGGGGTACCCATGTTAGAAGAAAGAGAAGAGAAAGAAGATTGGAGTGCATAGATTTCTTAGCGACAAAAGTTGCAAGTCTTTTTATAAAAAAAAATTCCTCTTATTTTTTTTTTATTTGTTTCGCAAAAATTTTCGATAAAGGGCTTAGACACAAATGCAATCAACCAGAAATGCACAATCAGGCCTAGATCTAAGGTCACCTAGATCAGCTAGACAGCTCCTAACTAGGGCTAGAAATAGGACCTCAAACCGCCTCTTCACCGCCAATTGCGGCCAGGTAAGTGCTAGGTAAGTGGGAAGGAACCACAATAGTGGGCCTAATTAAAAACCACTAGCCTTTGACACACTTGCTTAGGCACCGCAAAATCAGGTTAGGATAAACGGTCGATGCCTATACTAGTCCTTTTCCTATTGAGCTCGAAATCCTTAGGGCCGAGTCTAGTATTTTTTAATTAGTAGCGGTCAATGCAAATGCTTTAAGTGCATTCTGGGTCCTGAGAAGGGTGATGAAATCCCCACCCAATCTGAGTTTGGTCAATAGCCCCTTAAAGTCCGATTAAATTATGCAAAACATTAAATTCACTTGCAATCAATTTTTTTTATAGCGCGGCGCAAAGAAACCTGCAGAAAATCTGTTATTTAGAAGGGGAGAGAAGATTTTTAGCGCAAAGAAATCCTGCAGAAATTTTTGACAATGGATATATTATAGGTTGCAGAGGGGAGAATGAGGGATCAAACCATGCAAAATTGATGGGCTGATGTGGCAACCTTGCGGCGGAACCGCGGTTCTGGGCGCGCAAAGGCCTCGGAAGGGCGGCGGTCTGGTAGGAACAGAGCCCTGAAAAAATTGTACTATTCTGTTGTCAAGTTTGCCCTCTGTTCTGATGTACCCTTTTCTGTTTTGCCCTCTGTAAATTTCCAGATCCGAGAATCTTCGCTATTCCTGCAAAATTCAAAAGATAAACCCTTCAAATTGATAAAAATTGATAATTTTTTTTTATTTTTTCTATTTTCAGATTTTTATGATTTTAAAAATTTATATCAACCCGAAATTACACAAAAGAAATTTTACGCCATCCCCGGCAACGGCGCCATTTGATTAGTGTAGGTTTTACGATCACCAAAAATATTTTACCGTAATCAGAAACGGCGTCGCTTTGCAGCTAGCCGGTGAATACGGGTCGATCCACAGAGATGTGTAATTTTCTTATGTGTTTTTACGAATTGATTCCAAATGTGGTTTGATTTTGCTGATTGAGTCTAAAAACTAAGTTGTATGATATTAAGGAACTTGCTAGGGTTAGGTCTAAAGTAGGGTTTGATAAGATTTGTATTTACACCTCTTTCAATGCCTTCGATTAAAACTTTTTTAGAAGTCATAACAATTATTAGTAATGAGGATTAAGATGATTGGGAAGAAACGAACTTTCTTCCTCTTGATCCTTGTCTGTCCTTTCCTACTAATTGCTATAACTTTCATGGACGTCATGCATGTCCGGTCCTTTATACTACGGTTTCACCGTTACCTCGTGGGTAGGGTGCCGTAGGGAGCGGATCATGCATGCATGCATGAAGTTCTACTTATGAAAATTTATTGGCATTGAAGGAGATGAGAGATATTCATCTCTCAATCCCTCCTTTATTCCTAACCCTAACAAGCGAGGAAATTACTCGCTCATTAGGGGATCTTTTAAAAATAACATTTTTATTATGATTAATGTGTTTTGTTTAGATCTAAAGAATTACTTATCTACTGCAGATTAAAAAGTTCTACGCAAGATTAAACTAGGGCAAGAGATGAATTAATCTAGGGCAGGAATTTAATTTTAAACTAAGGCAGAAATTGAAATAAGAACTTACAGAATTGATGCACTTTCCACTGAATTAAATCTGAATTTTTATTTCATTGAAAGGAGGCATAACATTACAATATTTTGATTACAATTTTATAAGGAAACAGGGAAATTTAGGGTTACAGGATTCGTACATGTGCGATTACAAAAATACCCTCGAAAAATCCCAACAAAGTCACCGACGCACCGCCACACAAAATTTGCACCGACACGTGCATTAAATGGTCGCGGAACCGCGGCAAATGTGGGGGTAGGGCCGCGGTTCCGCGGCCCTTTAGTGAGATCATTTGCTCAATTTTTGTGGGCTTGATCATGATGCTTTGGGCTTTCTATTTATATAGTTCTTTTCTTCATTTGGCTTCTGGGGGTTCTCCAGATCTTTCAGTGAAACTTGTAGCGGTCTTTTATCTGTTTCCTTTGACATTTCGGACCATGCGTTGCCTTGTACAATTGTGAATTGTCTGCGTCTAGGCTTGATTAGAATCCTTCTACTTGTGTATCAAAAGTCCCTCTTCTGTATCATCTTTTGTCTTTTTCACTGTTTTCGCTTCAAGAACCTGTATCCTGTAATATGTAGCAGACATACGTCAAAAGCACCTGTTTATTAATAGAACGCATAAGAATGGGGAATATAAAATGCAATATTATGATATGAACAGATACTACGGTTTTCTCATAGACGGTAGGAGCGAGAATTGCATCATGGAGATGATGACCCAACTATTTTCGAGCAGGCCATCACGAGTAGGGACTCTGTGAAATTGCTGGATGCCATGTGATCTGAGATGGAATCCATGTACACCAACATAGTGTTGACTTTGGAAGTTGCTCCTGAAGGGGTAAAACCCAGGATCTTTGCGAAAGATAATTTGGTGTAGATGGAAAAGTTGAGACTTTCAAAGCTAGACTTGTAGCAAAAGGTTTTCATCTACGACATGGTGTCGACTATGATAAAACCTTTTCTCCTGTCGCTATGCTTAAGTCCATCGGGATCCTACTTGCCGTTGCTTCATACCATAACTATGAAATCTGACAGACTACATGTCAAAATCGCTTTTCTAAATGGTGATTTAGAAGAGAGCGAGTATATGACACTGCCAGAGGGCTTCGTAGACAGTGGGAGCTGCGGAAGCGTGTGCATGCTGCTTAAATCCATCTACGGATTAAAGCAGGTATCGCGGAGATGGAACATCTGTTTAGATAAAGCTGTCAAAGAGTTTGACTTCATCAAAATAAAGATGAAGCATGTATATATAAGAAGGTTGTAGAGAGTATGGTTGTCTTACTCGTATTGTACGTGGATGGCATACTCTTGATAGGAAACGATGTTCCTATGCTGCACTCGGTCAAACTCCTCTTATCACACGAGTTCTCCATGAAAGATCTAACTGATGCCTCCTATATCCTGGGGATATAGATCTATAGAGATAGATCTAAATGGATTTAGGATTGTCCCAATCCAGGTACATAGACATCATACTAAAGGGGTTTAGTATGGAAGATTCTAAGCGTGGTAATGTACCCGCTTGTTCAGGAATCACTCTCTCCATAGAGATGTCTCCCAAGGCTGATTTGGAGAGGGCTCGCATATAAGGGATACCCTATGCTTCGGCGGTCGGGTCAATCATATATGCAATGTTGTGTACCAGATTGGATGTAGCATGCTCACTAGGTGTAGTGAGTAGGTATCAACACTACTACAATATGGGGTTGCCCCTACGGATAATGAAATCCGTAGGGGCAGATGTATTTTGGCCATACGGACTAATCCGTAGGGCCCGACGGTTGCCCCTACAGTGCCTGACGTTTTAATTTAAAAATATTAAATCGTAATTTGTTGTTTGCCCCTACGGAGCCGCAAACCAATGACCGACGGACTAATCCGTAGGGGCATCTAAATGGGAATTTAATTAAAAAGGCACAGAAATGCCCTACGCCTCATCTCTCTCACGCGTTCCCAAAATTCCAAAAATCCCCAAAATCCCCAAATTTCTCGTTCCCACCGCGTCGCAGTTTTCTCTTCGCCGTTCTCGTCGTTGCCACCGCCCTCCGTTTCGTCATCGCTACCGCCCTCGTTCTTCCTCATCGCTGATTGCGCGCATTGTCGACCACTGATCGAGCGTCTCCGTCGTCTCCTCCACCGCCTACAGGTTAGTAAATCTCTAATTAAACATAATTTTGATGATTTTAGGGCTAGGGTTCAGGGTTTGGGTACCGATGAGGGTTAGGGTTAGGCATCGGTTAGGGTTAGGGTAAGGGTTCAGTTGGGGTTTAGTGTTGGGGTTGGGGTTCGACTGGGGTTGGGGTTGGGCTTAGGATTGGGGTTCGGCTGGGGCTGGGGTTAGGGTTAGGGTTAAGGTTAGGGTTGGGGTTGGGGTTCGGCTGGGGCTAGGGCTAGGGCTAGGGTTGGGGATAATGAAAATTTTGTATAGAAAATTACAAATGTTTATAGGCCTATAATCGACGATGGAGCGACAGTTTGACTTTTTGGGAATAAGACAAATGAGAGTAGAATTAACAGCCTTGGGCACCTCTTTATGTTTGAAAAAATATTTCCCAACTTTAGGAAAAAGCTTTGCATAATGCATGTTGACCCTGTACATATCAATCCCTTTGTAAGTCTATATAGAGCATCATTTCTCTGTGCCCCCATTTTGTTTGTGGGCGTAGGCCATGGATTGATGTATGACAGGAATATTGGCCATGGAGCGAGGAGCGAGATGCTATCGGAAAACTCTAACTAGAGCGAATGTCGACGTGTTGGCTGCTAACTTATTATTAGGTTGAAAAAAGGTGTGCCTATAGATGTGAGAGTGGAAGAGTCAAAATGGTGAGTGTGTAGTGCAAGTCTTGATTCAAAAAAATTTCTTGGTTCTGCAATAAACTGGAGTGGATACTGGACTCTAACCCTAACCCTGAACATTTTCCCAGGGGCAAGATTTCATGATATATGCAAATTACAATTTGAGAGGAAAATAAAAATATTACATGCACCCTCAAGATGGCCAGCATACATGAAAACACGTGTGTGAAGATTATACAAACTTAATCATTCATATAGGCAGAATGCGCTGTTTCGAGTAAACTTACCCAAATTAACCTAATTAACCCTAACCAACACCCTAACCCTTTCAAATTATCAATAATTAACCAAAATTAATCCTTGCCTCTAATTAACCCAAATTTACCCTAGGCTCTAACCCTAAACCTGATATGTCTGAAATCATATTAGAAATGATATGTTTGCAATCAAATTCTGCATTTATATTTCGTGAAGTAAAAAAAATTTCAAAATGAGAAGTTGCCATATGAACAGTCTGTTTATACTCCTCAAAACAAATGCCTTCTACATTTTACAACTTTGTAATTCTGTTTTGACATCTTCTGACATTAACCCAACAATGAAAGAATTTGGTATTTTTATCACCATCTGAAATCTATTTTATCCTTGATTTATGTCTCCAAAAAAATTGAGGAAGGTTGTGTTTGTTATATCAAAAATATTTTTGTTGAACCCAACAGGTGAAAGTTTAGAGTTGTAATAGATAGCTCTTACATATTGTTTAATGCATGTACCATTGTTAAGAGAGTGCAAGATGGAGAACAATAATTTGTTTCAACGGCACGTTTTTCAAGTTAAAACCAATATATGATATTCGATGATAATATGAAACTTTCATATTCTCATCGATACTCATATATGAAATTCAAAGCGTCACTTAGTTCCCGTCTATCGGTTAACATACGTTCGATATTCGTCGGGATATAGAACTATACGAAGATTGTTAAATATCGGACGGTATAGCTTAATACTAACAACCATCGTGTAGTCTATGTGACGAGAACATTCAATCGTATGATAACCAATAGATTTATCCCGTGTGGACAAGTTAGCAATGTATAAAGCAAACACCTTCATTCACTTGTGTTTTCATCCGTTTCGAGATATTTCGTCGGTACCTTTCCGCTAGTTCTCCGTGTACAAAGATAGATTAGATGTTCATTTCAACGTTGTTTCACAGCTTTGAAATGATTATCTATTCAATTACAGTGTACTCGAAAAACAGCGAGGAGGTGCTGCCGAAATTTACTCGAAACGGTTGAAAGCACAAGCGAATGGGTGTTCGCTCTATACATTCTTAATGGGATAGAAGCCTTACCCACGACAGCCGAAACACACACATACAACAAGAATACACAACAAACGTATCATTAGAAAGTGATTCAAGATGTTCAAGTTAAAACCAATATATGATATTCGATGATAATATGAAACTTTCATATTCTCATCGATACTCATATATGAAACTCAAAGCGCCACTTAGTCCCCGTCAATCGGTTAACATACGTTCGATATTCGTCATGACATAGAACTATACGAAGGTTGTTAAATATCGGACGGTATAGCTCGATACTAACAACCGTCGTGTAGTCTATATGACGAGAAGATTCAATCGTATGATAACCGATAGATTTGTCCCATGCGGTCAAGTTAGGAATGTATAAAGCAAACACCTTCATTCACTTGTGTTTTCATCCGTTTCGAGATATTTCGTCGGTATCTTTCCGCTGGTTCTCCGTGTACAAAGATGGATTGGATGTTCATTTCAACGTTGTTTCACAGCTTTGAAATGATTATCTATTCTATTACAGTGTACTCGGAGAACAGCGGGGAGGTGCTGCCGAAATTTACTCGAAACGGTTGAAAACACAAGCGAATGGGTGTTCGCTCTATACATTCTTAACGGGATAGAAGTCTTACCCCCGACAGCCGAAACACACACATACAACAAGAATACATAACAAACACATCATTAGAGAGTGATTTAAGATGTTCAAGTTAAAACCAATATATAATATTCGATGATAATATGAAACTTTCATATTCTCATCGATACTCATATATAAAACTCAAAGCACCACTTAGTCCCTGTCTATCGGTTAACATACGTTCGATGTTCGTCATGATATAGAACTATACGAAGGTTGTTAAATATCGGACGGTATAGCTCGATACTAACAACCGTCGTGTAGTCTATATGACGAGAAGATTCAATCGTATGATAACCGATATATTTTTCCCATGTGGACAAGTTAGGAATGTATAAAGCAAACACCATCATTTACTTGTGTTTTCATCCATTTCGAGATATTTCGTCGGTACCTTTCCGCTGGTTCTCCGTGTACAAAGATAGATTAGATGTTTAGTTTAACATTGTTTCACAGCTTTGAAATGATTATCTATTCTATTACAGTGTACTCGGAGAACAGCGGGGAGGTGCTGCCGAAATTTACTCGAAAAGGTTGAAAGCACAAGCGAATGGGTGTTCGCTCTATACATTCTTAATGGGATAGAAACCTTACCCCCGACTGCCGAAACACACACATACAGCAAGAATACACAACAAATGCATCATTAGAGAGTGATTCAAGATATTCAAGTTAAAACTAATATATGATACTCGATGATAATATGAAACTTTCATAATCTCATCGATACTCATATATGAAACTCAAAGCGCTACTTTGTCCCTGTCTATCGGTTAACATACGTTCGATGTTCATCGTGGCATTGAACTATTCGAAGGTTGTTAAATATCGGACGGTATAGCTCGATACTAACAACCGTCGTGTAGTCTATGTGATGAGAAGATTCAATCGTATGATAACCGATAGATTTGTCCCGTGTGGACAAGTTAGGAATGTATAAAGCAAACACCTTTATTCACTTTTGTTTTCATCCGTTTCGAGATATTTCGTCGGTACCTTTCCGCTGGTTCTCCGTGTACAAGGATAGATTAGATGTTCATTTCAACGTTGTTTCATAGATTTAAAATGATTATCTATTCTATTACAGTGTACTCGGAGAACAGCGGGGAGGTGCTGCCGAAATTTACTCGAAACGGTTGAAAGCACAAGCGAATGGGTGTTCTCTCTATACATTCTTAATGGGATAGAAGCCTTACCCCCGATAGCCGAAACACACACATATAACAAGAATACACAACAAACGCATCATCAGAGAGTGATTCAAGATGTTCAAGTTAAAACCAATATATGATACTCGATGATAATATAAAACTTTCATATTCTCGTACATAAGTATCCTCAAATCTAACTTTGATTATCGATAATTTATTCTTTTCAACGACAAACGCACACACAAAGCATATACACGGATTTTCTCCTTTGTCAGTAACCATCCCGTTCTTAGATTTCTCAATATAGTCATCATAACCTACAATTTATATGTTATACAGTCTAACATGGCCCATGAGCACGTCAGAGTTAAGAACTGGATGTATGTAGATTGGCAACAACGTATACAACTTAAGTTTGTCACAGGAGTTGTTGCTTTTATTGAATTTGCACGCGCACATAATAAGATCGTGATAGAGAAGATTCTTTGCCCGTGCGATTGATGTGAGAATAAGTACTGGCAGAAGGTAGAATTGGCAGAGCTTCATATCGTAAAATATGGTTTTACTAGACTTTATACAACTTGGCTATATCACGGGGAAGGAGAAGAACGCGGTAATGCGGCAGAAGAAGAAGGAGAAGATGATAATGCTGCAGGAGAAGAAGGGGAAGACGATAATGCGGCAGAAGAAGAAGACGGTAATTTCTTTCCATCAGAAGAAATGGAGGATATAGTAGAGGCTGCCCTAGATGAATCTATTCGTACCGAAAATGACATTCCTTCCGGTCAAGGACCGCGTGCGGATAAATATGAAAATTTCATGAATGATGCTAGAAAACCAGTTTATGAGAATGCAAAGTATTCCACCCTCTCATGGTTCGTCCAACTTTTCCAGATTAAGTGCCTAAATGGATGGAGCAACAAGTCATTCACAATACTTCTTTCGTTCTTGAAAGATTCTATGCCCCCGAAAAATAACGTGCCCGACAGCTGGTACGGAGCCCAGAAGATGATGTCTGATTTGGGTCTGAAGTGTGAGAAGATTCAAGTATGTCCTAAAAATTGCGTGTTGTACCAGAAAGAGAATTCAGATTTGAAAGTGTGTCCAACTTGCGGAGAGGCCAGGTATAAGCCGAAAGATTTTGATAAGAAGCCCGATATACCTGTCAAGATAGCACGATACTTTCCCATAACACAGAGGCTGCAGAGGCTATTCAGGTGCAAAAAAACAGCCGAGGCAATGATTTGGCATCACCGTGCTCCTCCAAGTGAAGATGGAAAAATGAGCCATCCAAGAGATTCACCGGCATGGAAGGATTTCGATAGGAGGCACGCAATATTCAGTAGCGATCCTCGCAATGTCAGGCTCGGACTGGCTAGTGATGGCTTCTGTCCATTCAACAATATGGCTGGAAGTCACAGCACATGGCCCGTTGTAATGATAATTTATAATCCGTCGCCTTGGTTGGCTATGGACCAATCATACTTTATGATGCCTCTTCTTATCGACGGAACAAACTCACCGGGAAACAATATCGACGTCTATCTCCGACCTCTGATCGAGGAGTTAAAATCTTTGTTCATTGATGGTGTAGAGACTTACGATGCAAACACAAATACAACCTTCATACTGCGTGCGGCTTTAATGTGGACAATTAATGACTTTACTGCGTATGGAATGCTATCAGGTTGGTCCGTACATGGTCACAAAGCATGTCCTCATTGCCATCAACACACAACATCGAAATTCTTGAATTTTAGCAGGAAGGTTTGTTATTGTGGCCATCGACGTTTCCTGCCTCTAGACCATCCCTACAGGTTAGACGCTATTCACTTTAATGGTCATCAGGAGCTTCTTAGACCTCCATCCCCATTGTCCGGACAGGACGTGACTACTCAGTGGGATGGTTACAATAATGTGACCTTCGGGATGGATCCGACAAAACAGGTCAAACCACCATTTTGGAACAAATTAAGCATTTTCTTCGAGCTTCCGTACTGGTCAAAAAATTTAGTCCATCATTTTCTGGACGTCATGCATATAGAGAAGGGAGTATCAGAGTACATACTCAACTTGCTTCTTTGTAAAGACGGGAAATCGAAAGACAGCCTGAATGCTCGGATGGATCTACAGGACTGGGAAATAAGAAGTGAATTGCATCCTAAACCGGTAGTGGGTAAACCAGGCAAGTTTGTACTTTCCAATGCCGCTTATCATATGTCACAACCGGAGAAGAAAAGATTCCTGCAGGTGTTGCATGATTTGAAAGTTCCAACAGGTTTCTCAGGATCATTCACCAAGAAGATAAAAATTGTGAAAGGCAAGATCGATGGGCTGAAAAGTCATGATCAATATATTATCGTGGAACACCTTCTTCCATTAGCCCTCAGGACTTCTCTCTCCGAATCGGTTGGTATTCAGTTGATAAAACTGCACATTTGTTATTACATTTTTCCTACCATTTTCATATTAAAAAGGACTTTATTATATTATATCAATCATATGAGGGTTTATGTGTAAAAATACTATTTTCCATGTGTTGATATATTGTAATTAGCATTTGGTAGGAAAATGTATGCAAATAATATTATTGACCAAATTCTAGTAGAACTAAGTCTACTAAATATTATTTGTTAAGTTGTTGTGCAGAATTTGCAGGTCTAAAATCAAGGAAATCAAGTTGTTAAAGTAAACCTGTCTAATTAAGGAATCAAAACTTGGAGATCAAGTCTGGCAGCAACTACGAGAAAATTTCCAAATTCTGAAGGTACCAGAGATAGCCACATGTCGCAAGGAGAAAGCCACAGAGAAATGATCAATTGATCATGACCCTTGGCCGCGGATCCGCAGCCAAACCCCCCTGTTGGCCGCGGATCCACGGCAGTATAGAGGAGATAGAGTTGGAGATTTTTGGGGGTGAATCTTTGCTGTTAAACTTCCATATTTGGAAGCTTAGGTTCTGGCTTTGGCACTATAAAAAGGGACAGAGAGCCTCTTGGAAAATTTATCAAGCCGAAGAGATCATGAAGTCCAAGACGGCTCACGCATCCAGGCTGATCATCAACGGTTCATCTACCTCCTTAGAAGAGATCGAGAAGCAAACTAGGTTTTTGTAATCATTTTCTAAGGAATCAAAGTGTACTTGATATTGTTGATTAATAAAGGTAGCTTTCTTCTTCTTATTCTATTTCTTCATAGTTTAATTATGCAATTTCTCTCCATCTCTTTTTCTCCCAACATGCGCGAGTAATTCTCCGCTTGTTAGGGTTCGTAGGATTAGGGTAGGCTAATGGATGATGAACATCCCTAAACCCTTTTTAAGTCCTATAAAGTTTATGAGCTTTATCAAAAGAATCTTTAACATCCTAATCGGGCGCGCTAGCAATTCTTTGCTAGTTCCGACCGCGATTAGAGATTAGATTAATGATTGTTTTGGTAAAGGCTAGATAATGAACGGAGTTCCGTGTCGAGATAAGGGTTAAGAGTGGGATTCCTTTTCCCTCCAGAAACCCTAATCTACATGCATCACCGTCGATCTAGTTTTAAATCTATTAATGGGTAAAAAGGGCAACTTTTAATTAATCGTCCATAACTACTAAATCCTAACGAACCCTACAAGCCCCCTTTATTATATTAACTACATCCCTAAAATAATCTAGATCTATATTTTTGCATTCTTGCTTAACGTAGATCTAGAAACCATTCTTCAAAATTCTTTATCCCTCCTCTCTTTCTCAACACATCTAAAGTAAGATTAAAAGATTCAACGTTTCCCTGAGGACGACCCGTACTCACCTCGGTCTAGCTACACGCGACACCGTTCTGATTGCGGTTAACTACAAAAACACTCTTTCGTAACCAATCAAATGGCGCCGTTGCCGGGGATACGTGCGTAATTTTTTATTCTTACTATTTGTGTTGAATTCTTATACGATCTGTATCATAAATAAAACAAAACTGCAAATTGTATATTTAACGATTATTGTGTGAATTTTGTGAGGGAATCTGGAGTCATATACTTAAGGATATAGAGAGACAGAGACATTCATCAAGATCCAGAAGAGTACAGGAGGCCACATAGCAAAAACTCATCACCTGATCCCTCAAGTCGGCGGCGGAACCGCGGCCGGAAGTGCACATCGGCGGCGGAAGCGCGGCCAGTTAGGAGATCTAGGGCTTCAGTCTTCTCTGGTAAGATTCTAACCTCCTTCTCTCTCCTCTGAAATCCAATAAAATATCTTTTCTGCAGGATTCTTTGTAAAATATCGCCGCTCAAAAATCTTTTTGCAAAGTTTTGTTTTGCGGTTTGTTTTTGCATATTTTAATACGGATTTTTAAGGGGCAAAGGCCAAATCAAGATAGGTGGGGATTTCATCACCCTTCCTAAGCCCCACAAATCACAAACCGAGCATCTGCATCAACCCTATATTACTTTAAAAAATATCTAGACCAGACTCTAAGGACAGTCGCGCTCAATAAGGACAGAGGAAGGTCGTGGGTAATCTATCGCTTATCCGCATTACTTTTGTGGTGACTAGGCAAGTGTGTCCAAGGCGAGTGGTTACTTAATTAGGACCACTATTTTTGTAGTGGGGAGCCTCCCACTCATCTGGCACTTACCTGGCTACAAGGGTAGTAAAGAGGCGGTAGAGGATTGATCCTGCTGCTTGTCCTTTGGAAGTCTAGGAGCGGTCTAGAGACTGGACCTAGGTAACCATAGTTCTAGGGTTGTTTGTGCATTTTTGTGTGATTTGTCTAAATCCGTCATTTTTATAAAAAAAACCAATTATTTTGTCCCTTTTTTACCCCTTACCCCTTCTTCTCTTCTTATAATGGGTGACCTAAACAGAAGAACACTTGTCGAGCTTTGCTGTCCACAACCAGGTATCTCTTGTTTTCGTAATCCCTTCGGTATACCATCCGGCTCTTCCATGTCCTTAAGAGATCATATAGAACAAGCAGGAAAAAACAGTTGGCCACCTTAGTCTAGGTCTTATCAACCGTATCCTAATACTACACATGTTTCAGTTCATACCCAGAGTGAGGGAGCCCCTAGACGAATGTCCATTGCTGAGCACATAGCTAGGTCTAGAGGCCAAAGTTTCAACCCGGACCAATATCAACCATCACCACCACTGTCCAGAGAAGAGTTTGATATGCGGTTTGTGTCTATTGAAAATAGCCAACCAACCAACCCACATCAGTATTCTTCTTATCATAATATTGATCCCACTCCTACCCAAGTTCCGCAACCATTCTATTCCTATCAATCCAATCCGACTTTTCCACCTACTCTAGACAGTTTTTCTAATCAGTCATTTGGGAGTTTTAATTATCTACAAGAATTTCAATCTTATACTGAAACTCCTTATTAACCCAAGACTAGTCTGGAGCAGACATTAGAAAAATTTCTGGAAATGTCGAACCAAATTATGAAGGATTTGGGTAGTAAGACAGAACTGTACACCCTTCCTAATCAAACCTCCCCATTCCAAATTGAAATCCACAACTCGAGTTTCATAGATTCATCAAGTACAATGTCTGATAAGTTGTGTGACTTTGTAGTGTTTGATTTACCCGACTATGAAGGGTCCATTTCAAGTGAAACTATACCCAACCCTTGTGATCTCTACACCTCCACTCTTGAACCAAAACTGATTGAAAACCATATTTTTGATGAGGAGTTTGAGAATTTTAACCTTCACTTGAATGAGGTGATTGACGTTGGGGATATATTGATTGATGAACCCAAAATTTTGGATGATTTTGTCCCACCAATTCATCAAATCCTTTCACTTCCTCGTGGTCATCATCTTGAGCCTTTAATTCTTCCCGAACCCCAAATATGTCTTGAAGTTGATGATAATGGTATACCGGAAGATCAAACCGAAATACAGCCTCCATCTTCCACATCTGGTTCAGCAACACTCGACACACCAATTTGTTTACCCATTTCACCTTCTAATTTCTCCGGTTCTTCTTCTGTTCCTATAATTTCAGTGAGTTTTGATGAATCACAATCCGTTAACTCAAGTTCAATAATACCAGAAATTCAACTTGATTTAGATATTTTTGAAAATGAGGTAGATGAGTTTTTCGAGTCCTCTACCTCAATAATTTTTGAATCAAGTAGGATAAATTCTGGCACAAAACTCTTTGACAGCAGAATGTTCAATCACACCATTGATAAAAGTTTTGAAGAACTTTTTGCTGACGAACTTGAATTTTTAAACAATACGGATTTTGTGATTGATCAATCTCCACCTATAGAGGTTGAACCATCACCATTCCTTCTTCCTAATCATTCACATTCATCCCTATTCTTTCTTTTCTCTAATTTCAAACCCTTTCCAAACCACCTCTTATCCCTTCCCTACTTTTTCTTGACTCGATACAACACATTCTTCCACTAACCTATACGCTATACTGATAAAATCTTTGAATGGTTGGTGTTAACTTTTAGTCTTTGTAAAGTCTTACTTTGACCAAATGACTCACCCCCTCTTAAAATGCTTCGTATTGTCTAACTCATGTTTGAGGGGGGGTATATTTTTGGCTCTTGAACATAACTTTTGTCCTCAAATTTGTGAGCCAAAAATAAGTTTGGGGGAGCATTTTCACTTTCATATATTCTTGCCCCCATTAATAATGTCCTTCCAAGCTTACAGGTTTTTGTGATCCAGCAGATAGCAACAGTGAGGACACTGCTGTAAATAGGTTTGGGGGAGGTTTGTGCTTATTTATACATCAATTTGCATCATACTTTGCATAAGCACAACATTTTCAACAATTTTAAAAAAAAATTCTTTTATAACAAAAGAGTAGAAAGTGAAAAGAAAAATTACATCCAAAAGATAGGAATAGTTTAAGAAAACCAAGAAAATTAGAAGTTTTCTTAAACGAACTGGTAATAAGTAGTTATGAGCTGTTGTCCCAAGGGTTAGTAAGATGAAGGAAGTCACTAATCTGAGGATAAAAATAAGTCTGAAAAATAGTTTCTATTCTGAAAGCCAAACATTTGAATCTTGATACCCTACTATTTGCACTTACATACGTCTTGAAACTCGGGATAGTAGAGGATACCTTGAAATGCTCTTGTCTAAAAGCCAAAGTATGAAGGAAATGAAAAATTGAAGAAAATATAAAAATGGTGAAAAGAAAAAAAAAATGAACACTGGTTTTGTTATCGCCAAGGCAGCAATAAAAAATATAGCGAGGGTGCCTCTTCACCTAGTGCCCTAAGGCCAACTGGTCTGGGAGTCACTGCTAAGCCTTAGGTGGTGCAAGACGAGGAAAAGATTATCACCGAATCAGCAAGCACATGAGTAATCGGTCGGTTAGTAGCTCAAGAAGTATTAGCGGTCGCATGAAAATGTGTGAGCAAATCTTAATATTCATCAAATTAAAAAGTACTGAGGTAGATGGAAAAGAGTATGATAGCTTGAATTGAATTCTCCGAGTGTAGGGATGTCCATTTCACACACGTAGGGGTATATGATCGATGTTTGGATGAAAGGTAGGAATGAAGAATAAAGATGATGTTTTATTGAGAGATAATGTGATTTCTAACATCTTTTCATGACTATTAAGATAGGGCTCATAACAACTGAAAAGCTAGTGTAGTTGGAAACTCTTCTTTTCAAAGTCTTTCTTTTATGGTTCTTATCTTTATATGTAAATTTCACCATCTCTCTTTTGTTATAGGATTTTGTGGGTGTAATCCACTGAAAACCCTCAGGAGACAACACTCCTCCTACTAGGGACACCTAGAGATTTAACGGCTTGTTGCACGTGCTCAGTGCAATCGTGTTTGCCTACGAAAGTGTGCTTAGTTTTATCCTTTCTTTTTTCTTCTTCTCTTAAATAAACTAGTTTGCTCGGGACGATCAAAGATAAGTTTGGGGGTATTTGTTCAGTTGATAAAACTGCACATTTGTTATTATATTTTTCCTACCATTTTCATATTAAAAAGGACTTTATTATAATATATCAATCATATGAGGGTTTATGTGTAAAAATACTATTTTCCATGTGTTGATATATTGTAATTAGCATTTGGTAGGAAAATGTATGCAAATAATATTATTGACCAAATCCTAGTAGAACTAAGTCTACTAAATATTATTTGTTAAGTTGTTGTGCAGAATTTGCAGGTCTAAAATCAAGGAAATCAAGTTGTTAAAGTAAACATGTCTAATTAAGGAATCAAAACTTGGAGATCAAGTCTGTCAGCAACTACGAGAAGATTTCCAAATTCTGAAGGTACCAGAGATAGCCACATGTCGCAAGGAGAAAGCCACAGAGAAATGATCAATTGATCATGACCCTTGGCCGCGGATCCGCAGCCAAACTCCCCTGTTGGCCGCGGATCCGTGGCAGTATAGAGGAGATAGAGTTGGAGATTTTTGGGGGTGAATCTTTGCTGTTAAACTTCCATATTTGGAAGCTTAGGTTCTGGCTTTGGCACTATAAAAAGGGACAGAGAGCCTCTTGGAAAATTTATCAAGCCGAAGAGATCATGAAGTCCAAGACGGCTCACGCATCCAGGCTGATCATCAACGGTTCATCTACCTCCTTAGAAGAGATCGAGAAGCAAACTAGGTTTTTATAATCATTTTCTAAGGAATCAAAGTGTACTTGATATTGTTGATTAATAAAGGTAGCTTTCTTCTTCTTATTCTATTTCTTCATAGTTTAATTATGCAATTTCTCTCCATCTCTTTTTCTCCCAACATGCGCGAGTAATTCTCCTCTTGTTAGGGTTCGTAGGATTAGGGTAGGCTAATGGATGATGAACATCCCTAAACCCTTTTTAAGTTCTATAAAATTTATGAACTTTATCAAAAGAATCTTTAACATCCTAATCGGGCGCGCTAGCAATTCTTTGCTAGTTCCGACCGCGATTAGAGATTAGATTAATGATTGTCTTGATAAAGGCTAGATAATGAACGGAGTTCCGTGTTGAGATAAGGGTTAAGAGTGGGATTCCTTTTCCCTCCAGAAACCCTAATCTACACGCATCACCGTCGTTCTAGTTTTAAATCTATTAATGGATAAAAAGGGCAACTTTTAATTAATCGTCCATAACTACTAAATCCTAACGAACCCTATAAGCCCCCTTTATTATATTAACTACATCCGTAAAATAATCTAGATCTATATTTTTGCATTCTCGCTTAACGTAGATCTAAAAACCATTCTTCAAAATTCTTTATCCCTCCTCTCTTTCTCAACACATCTAAAGTAAGATTAAAAGATTCAACGTTTCCCTGAGGACGACCCGTACTCACCTCGGTCTAGCTACACGCGACACCGTTCTGATTGCGGTTAACTACAAAAACACTCTTTCGTAACCAATCAGTTGGTCTAGTAATCAACGACCTATGTTGTTTTTTCAGAGAGTTATGTGCTAAAACACTGGATGTTGTGACGCTGGATAAACTAGAAAATTCTATTGCGTTGATACTTTGCAAGTTTGAGCGTATTTTGCCACCGTCATTCTTCGATATCATAATGCACCTGACGGTTCATCTTGCAACTGAGGCTAAGTTAGCCGGACCGGTACAATATCGATAGATGTATCCCGTCGAGAGGTACGTGGAATTTTTCGTTTCGCGCAATTTTTAAAATTATTGTTGTCCTGTATGCCCGTATTTATTTATTCAACATATTTTCTTTAGGTACCTGTACACTCTTAAAAAGTATATACGCAATAGAAATCGACCAGAGGGTTCTATCATGCAAGGTTATCTTCTTGATGAAGCAACTACATTTTGTTCCCGCTATCTAGACGAGAACATTGAGACGAGGCTTAACCGGCCTCGAAGAATTCAAGACGGGCCATATGGTAAAGCCGATTATAAGAGGGTAGACACTATATTTATCAACAAGATATACCGGTTTATCTTGCTTAATTGCGCATGTCTTGAAAAAATTAGAGAGTAAGTTTTTTTGGATTAATTGTTATATTTGTGTTTGTGTGTGTATGAAATGATATAATATTAATGTCATAATTTATTGTCGAAAACAGAATTCATTTTAACGAGATACGTGAGGGGCATCCTGATTGGAACGATGAACGATTGAAAAAATATCATCAGGATAATTTTTGCGATTGGGTTGCAGATCATGTAATTTATTCGAATAACATGTTATTGCTATCAGTTTTATTCTAAACTTATATAGTTATGTATTTGTCGTAAAATTTATTTTGTTAGATCCATGATCCGAATTTGTCTGCATCATTTGAGAGTGATTCAAGATGTTTAGCTCAATTTCCTAGAATGGATGTTGCATATTCTAAAGGATTCGGTGTTCTTGGATACTAATTCGAAGTTAAGGACATAAAAACATCTAGAACCACTCAGAATAATGGGATTGCGACGGTAGGATCGGATGGTGTGATTTATTATGGATACTTAAATTGTATACTCAGCATCCACTATCCCGGACGATCAGAACCCTTTTATATATTCCAGTGTACTTGGTACGATACGCGAACCGATACGGATAAGTGGAGAAGCAATCTTGGGACTTAGAAAGATTAATATGGATTGACCAGTGTGAACACACTTCGATTTTGCGGTCAGGAAGATCCGTTTATCTTTCCGAACCAAGCGTTCCAAGTATACTACTCACAGTCTTTGAAATATCCGGGATGGAGTGTCGTATGCCGTTGGAAACCAGGGATGTCTACGATGTCCCAGAATTCGAGGACATCGATGAGGATGAAGAAGAAAGAAGACTTAGTGTGCTCCGATCGTCTGTTTCGAAAGATGGGTTGTCTTCGGCTGATCATGAAGTTACGTGGGTTAGAAATGATATCGATGATGAAATCCAAGTAGATATGTCTAATGCGCCCACGAAACGAAAAAGGTTATCAGTACTGTTATATTATTACTTCACATTTTACGATCTATACATAGATAGTCAATACTTGTAATGATTGTCTAATGCGTCCATGAACCGTTTATCTAGATTTAATGACGATGAAGGGAGTAGTGAGGGGCGGCAGGTGCTCCAGCCGTGGCACTGACAGAGGCAGGCAGAGGCAGAGCGGTTCTGCCGTCCGGATACCTGCGTAGGGAGCTTCAGAGGGCCGGTCTTGCACCCGATCGGAGACCCCTTTGAATGCCTCCTTTCGTGTGGACTTTGCCACACCTCCAGATATATTGCACGCATATTCATTTTGAATGTAATATTATAGATATACATGCATGTTCATGTCAAAATTATTATATTTTCAATGTTTGATTGTCTAGCTGTTGGTGATGCGTCCACATCAGGGACAGAGGCCACTCCCGCACCTCCAGGTATGTTTATATATCATATAGTGCATGTATATTGATTTAGAATGCTATATCATAAATATACATACATTCTTTTTGCTCTTACGTACTTACATCAGGGACAGAGGCCACTCCCGCACCTCCAGGTATGTTTATATATCATATACCTGCGGGTATGTTTATATATCCTATAGTGTATACATGTTGATTTAGAATGTTATATTATTGATATACACATTCTTTTTGCAATTACTTATATAGCTGATACTTGATTGTCTAATTATAGGTGGTGCGTCCTCGTCTGGTGCAGGGGCCACTCCCGTCACTTCCATACCCTTCGCTCAGTCTGCAGGTTTGTATGAATAAATATAAAATATTTATTCATTTTACATATCCTTTAAGAATAAAAATGAACTTCATGTAATTTTATCGATGTTTATTTTCTAGTTGGAGATGCGTCCACGTCCAGGTCACCGGCTGTTCCTCACCGGAGGAACTATCGTCCCGCTCGTGCTGTTGCCCGGGCTCAGGCTCGTGCTTTAGTCACCGGAGGTATATATAACACTTTAATTTTTGTTAAATCTTGATTTCTTAATACAACTTTATCTTAATATTGATTTCCTTGATATTTCTTGCAGACGCAGGGCCTCCCCATCCTGAGAGGGGGACTCGAGGCCCGAATAAGTCCCACAGGCTGAGGCCCGACAGAGTTAGGGGGGAGGCAGCATTCCCCCTCTTTTTTACCCCTGATTATCGCTATACCGACGACCATGCCGAGAGGTTTAGCCGGTATATGGGGGATGAGAGCCGGCTCGTGAAGAACTATCCACTTCACGTTGAGTGGGGCGACCAGCACCGGCGCTCATTCGCCCTCTTCTGGGATCAGGCTCGGGTATTAATATATATTTTCATTTGATTTATCCAATATATTTATTATTAACACTTGCAATCTAATAACGATGTTTTTTTTTGTATTTTCAGTTGGATTACGATTTTCAGCCTGTACCCGACCCTGATCACCATGGGAGGGTGCTCGATCTTTATGCTCTGTACAATGGCCTGATGAACATGCAGACGAAGGTCCGATACAACAGGAATGAGCTGAATACCGACTGCTATTCCCTATGGATGGCGACCCCCGAGGCAGAGAGAGCGGCCCTCCTATCTACTCCGGCCTTTGCAAGAGTCGATGTAGATACATGGCTTCTATTGTGTGAATATTTCGACTCTCATCGCAAACAGGTATGTATTTTAAATGCAATTCATTGTTTAGTATATAATTTATTTTTTTGTGTTCCTTAATTAGAAAACTAAATGTGAATGTGTTGTGCAGAAACAAGCCGATCAAAATAAAGAGAATAGGATATCGGCGAAGAGGGGTCGCCCCACTTATACAGGTGGCTCAAGGAATATTACTCGTGCCATGGAGTTATCGGTAAATTACAATAGACTGGCCTTTGTGATATAATGTAATATTAAGAGTTATTTTATAATATATCTAATATTAAGAGTTATTTTCTAATATTTCAGAGAGCTCAGACCCTGACGCAGGGTGGTACACCGAGCGTGCTGTCCGCGTATCTTGCCGTCCACGGCACCTCGACAGATCCCGCCACGGGCGAGCTTCGATACCCCGACGCCGCTACCCAGGAGTATTGCATAAGTGTTAATGTTTATTCAACCCCTATTTGAAATTTTTGTTTTGAAAGGTTCAAATTTAAATGATATACTTATATTTTACTGGTTAATGTGGGTGTAGGAGTGGGTGGTTGAGCAGGCCGAGGCATCGAGGATCGATTTTACTGGCCAGAACGATCCGATGCTGCCGACCCCATTGCTGGACGCCACACACGGAGGGCACCATGGAGGTTGGGAGAGAGGCCGGGGACTAGGTCCCAGCAGGGCCCATATGAGGTTGGACTCCACTCCGGCGGTTACTTCCTCCGTCTCCAGTGAGCAACGTTTTCAGCAAGAACTGGACAGCTTGAAGGCCATCGTTCAGGAGTTGAAGGAGATGTTGGTATGTATACTACTTAATAGTAAAATATTATGTCAGATTATAGATAGCAACATATCCAATATTAGTACGTAGCCTGAGCTTATTTGGTTGCAGACTTAGCTTTGATTAATCATACAAACATTTCTAATTAAAATAAATTACGGTTTTCCAAACTAGATATCCAAAGGCCTAAGTCCCTAAGTATACATAGATTGGGGTTTCGCAATAACTTGATAATAATACGAATTCGACTAATACACAGTTCTTACTCGTTTATTACATACGTAGGTCCAGACGCGATAGGGTACATCAGCCGAGCCTCCACATGCATCTCCTTCGGCTGCGGCTCCGCAAGCCACTACCTTGGCCGCGGTTCCGCGGACAGCTCCTATAGCTCCACTGCCCGCTCAGACTCCCACAGCTGCGGCTCTGCAAGCCACTACCTCGGTGGCGGTTGCGCAGACCACTCCTACAGCTTCACAGCCCACTCAGACTCCCGCACACTCCGCATTGCTTGATTTATTGACTCAGGGTATATCCGAGGAGCAGGCGCGCCAGATTATGGCGTTTATCAGAGGTGGAGCTGGACCGAGCTAGGGTAGCTTTTTTATTCATATATTTTAAATATGTATTTATTTATATGATACATATTGTATATATTTTGGACGATATTGATATTGGTGGTGTTTACATGTTTATATTGATATCATATTCTACTTGTTGATTTCTTTTGTATATTATGCGTGAGATGTGATTATGAATACTGCGATATATATTCCGCGTGTTGATTAATTTTATATATGATGTATATATTATTGTGCACAGGACGAGAAAAAAATAGGCAGCCCTTTTTTAAAAAAAACACCTAATAATATGTACCTACGGATTAATCCATAGGGCCCAACATTGCCCCTACGGATTAATCCGTAGGGACCTTCTTTACCCCTACTGATTTATCCGTAGGGGCAAAATATCAGGATACCTGATATTTTGCCTCTATTATCTCAGTAATAGGGGTTATACTTGTCTCTACGGAGTTGTCCGTAGGGGCAAACAAATGCCCCTATACAGGTATCCATAGGGACAAAATATCAGGATACCTGATATTTTGTCCCTACACATCCGGACCTACGCACGTATCCGTAGGGGCAACTATTTGGCCCTACGGATAAGTCCGTAGGGACACCTATTTTATTTTATAAACCGATAAATTAAATAAGTTTTTTGTCCCTACAGCCTAATCCGTAGGGACTACTGGACCTACATATTACGCCGTAGGGGCAAGTTTTTGACCGTAGGGGCATGTTCAAGACTAAGACTTGCACCTACGGCGTTTGCACCTACAGGGTAATTTCTTGCCCCTACGGATATATCCGTAGGGGCAGTGGTTTGCTCCTACGGATAAATCCGTAGGGGCAACCCCTATTTGTAGTAGTGCAATCAGATTTTAGGGAAAAGCACTGGACAGCTGTAAAGAACATCCTTATGTACTTGAGAAGTACTAAAGAGATGTTCTTGGTGTATGGTAAGGGCGAACTCCTGGTGGAGTCCTTTACCGATTCGAGCTTCCAGAGTGATAAGGATGGCTGAAAGTCAGTCTCAGGTTTTGTTTTCACCTTCAGTGGAGGGACGGTATGTTGGAAGGGTTCTAAGCTATATACCGTAGCAGACTCGTTGATAGAGGCTGATTACATCGCTACCAACGATGCTGCCAAAGAGGCCGTCTGGATGAATAAATTCATAAGATGAACTTGGTTCCTACCATTGGGCATCTAGTACCTGTGTATTGTGATGACAATGGAGCTGTGGCTTTGGCCTAGGAACCTCGGTCCCGTCAACGATCAAGACATATTCTTAGATCTTATCTTCAGGAGATCGAGGTCAGGAGAGTTGACATAGAGGATAACACAGCGGATCCACTCACAGAGGCCACCCCCCAAATGCGATTCGAGAGATTTTTGGGAAGTTGGATATGAGATACGACAACAACTGGCCTTAGTACAAGTGGGAGATTGTTAGGAATATGTATGTCGAAGAGGCCATTATTGTTGATATAGTGGATTCTTGGACATATATATAGAGGACATTCTTGCTCGACATGATAGTATGCTATCCGGTAACTCTTTATTTTAACATGTTGACTGGTATTCTTTACTATCTTTCTCTCACATGTTGATAAAACCCTTAGGATATGTACTTGACCACCAGGATTATGACGAGATCATACCAGTGGGGCCAGGGTGGTCTAAAAGTACATCCTTTAACAGTTCCTAGTCGAGGGGATATTGAGACAAAGGCATCGATATTCCAGAGTAGAATAGTGTGTACGTTTCTTGTCCCTTAGAGGATGATGGTTGATCCCACAACCATTGGTGTGTGACATCAAATATTGTACACAGGTGCTCATTGGAGAATGGGTATACCGAACGGACTCGCCGAAGACTCCTAGCTGGTATTATACCTATCGTCAGATAGCAGTCCTCTGGTGACACTGATACATGTTAGTCTGTAGACCCGAGATCGTTGTAGAGTCTTATGTAACTCCCACTGTGCTTGGAATTCCTCCCTACCACGCTCAAGAGGAGTTGTGCAAAAAGGTGGATTTTGGGTACAGTCCCGAGTCACATGGAGGCAATGAGCGATAGGAGGGGTTTCGTCTTTCCCGGTATTGGGGGTTGATGTTGCGCTATGCTCGATTGGCTATAATTGGAAGTCCCTGGCCAGGGCTGCTGCTGAGATTTACTGATAAGAGTTATCAGTAGTTTCTCGAACCGTTATAGGCCAGACATCGGCATGACTTATCACGTTATTGGGGTCTGACGTTTACCACCCCTAGACATGATATGCGACATATCAGACAAAGAGACCGGATTGTACGGTAGTGTTACTGATAGGCTTCATGGAGAGCATGGAAAATCTTGCTTGTTGATCTTCATATCGCTCAATACCCGGGTAGCCGTTATGTCCAGCTAATACCGCTGACGGCTTGTAGGTGACTGATATGATCATCACCTACTGCTGGCGTATTAACGAGTCTTTAAAGTCCCACACAGAAGTTCCCTGGTTCAAGCGAAATGAAGTAAGACACATATGTGATATGTGTGTGGGCCTAATTAAATACGTGTATATGATACCGTATTGTAATTTGGCAGTTATCTATTATCAGTTAGGTTATATGTGATATAACCAGATTATTGAATCAAGTGTTGATTTGATAATGTGATATACAGATGAATGATATTAGTCGGTCATATGTGATATAACCGGATTATTAAATCAAGTGTTGATTTAATAATGTGATATATATTATATTTGATATAATTATATCTTAACTAATATCATTAGCTCACTAAATATTTTCTTATATGTATTAATATATATATGTAGCATGGCATGAATTCTATTTTGTGAAAATAGAAATGAGGTAGAAATTGGGAGCATGGATGAAGGTATGGGCTTTATTGTTGGTTTATTCATCTTGACTCACTATTCAAGCATGGTTGTAATTTTATATTGCAATTAATCCATGCTTGAATGAGTGAGGGTCAAGGGGTTGCCATTCACTTCTATTCTCAACACTTAGCCATTTTCAAAAAGGGTTTCTCTCTTACTCTCATGCTCTCTAGCTTCTTCATCTTCCTTATTGCCATGGTTCAAGCTTCGACCCTCACATGTGATGTGAACCATGAAGATTGAACACAAACTTGTAAGCTTTCTTATCCCCTAATTCACCATCCTACACTTGACTAGCGATCAAGTGTATCGTGTTTCCTACACCAAAGAGTTTAGTGTAGAGGTAGCTTGAGTTGGAGGGAGTTCACGTGGATCATCTTCGGCACGAAGGTCATCGGAGGAAGCTCGTCCAAACCCTCAGTGGAGCCTAGTGGAGTCACGGAACTACTACCTGGAGCATGTGAAGTGAAGGACTCGATCTATGAGAGTATGGCCATCTTCAAATCTTATAGCTTAGTAGATATCAAACCTAAAACCCTAATCATCTAGTTAACGATCTAGGTTAGTGTTAGTTAGCACACCAAAATTTTTAAAATTGGCACGCTTAATGCTTGTAAAACCCAGTGGGGTTGCTACCATACACTTTGAGTCAAATCGGGCAGTCTCTGGAAAGTACTTCGCATCGAACATGTCGTGAAAAGTTTTCCATTCGATAGGCTGGGCAAGAAGGCTTTCTTCCACCTTCCACCATACTCGGGCGTTGTCGGTGAGTTATAGCTTCGCAACCCATACCCAAGCGATGTCTGGCACTTGTGCTGCTGCCATATCGTTCTCAATGCTCTGAGCCCACTCTTCAGCTTCTAAAGGGCTCTCTTTTATAGAAAATTGCTTCGGGTGCAATGCCCGGAATTGCTTCACTCCAGGTGCTTCCGCTTCTGTACGGTTCAATAAGATAGCAATCTGCTGTTGCTGTCCTTCCAGGAGGGTTCGGATTGCCTCAAGCAATACCGTTTGCTCGTTTATTGGAGCTGCAATAGTAGGCGTAAGTGGAAGAGGTGGTGGTGTGTTGTTGAAGTTTGTGCCGGTATTGTTTGGAGAATCCATAACCTAGAAAGAAAAAAATAGGGTGAGGATAGATTCAAAAAATATGAAATTGTAAGATTCAAGGAATATGAAATGTAAAGAATGTTTTTAGTTGCTGATTCTAGTGTTATATTGCTTAGGACTTCATGCGGAATTGACTTGCATGTCCATGCAGAACTAACCTGCATGGGCCACCAACAAAACCAGTCACGTCCCGCTTCCCCATATACAGGGAGGGGACACGACGATGCCCGCTACGTATTTACTCAGAAATAAACACACTAAGCGTAACTAAGAAATATAATGTAAATATACACAAGAAGACATGAAGTATAAATGAACAACAACTTTTATTTATTAAACATTTCTTTACAAGTACAACTGAAAATGTAAATACAGGAATGGAAAGCAATGCCTGAACAATGGCATGATTTGAAAAGAAAATATATACAAGTATCTAGAGCTCTAGGTCAATGGCGAACTGCTCCAAGTCTTCAGTACTGGGCTCAACCTCCAGAGAGTCTGATCCACCTGGTAACATTCCAAAGAAAGAAGAGAAGGAATGTCGTCAGCGCACAATCTCTCGGTAAGTCCCAAAGATAGGTAAGAATAGACAGATGAGAATATAACTGGTATATTGTAATTTTGTTGTTCTGTTAACGCAGTTGTTTGTAGCTTGATACAGAATATGCTACTGTATATGAGAGGAGTCCCACTATTCCGGAGACTAAGGTATACAGAGTACAAGGAACCGTTAAGCCACGGTACAACAACAATGGATATTCATATTAGGTGTATTAAAGTGACCGTCTCGTGCCACTTCTAACACATTCCGTACCAGTTTACCCCTTTAAAACCCCGTAATGTATTTTGTATTGATTGGTTGTATTAGACTTACCGAAACCCTGATATCATGTAACGGAATGGATAAAATTGATAGTGATGTAATTAGAGTATATCCATGGTTCGGTTCAGTCGAGTCAAGTAGATATAAATTGTATCTGGTTTAAAAGGATTCATGTTGTATTGAAGTTATCTTGAATCATATTCAAGGATAGATTGATTTCATATTAGACTGAGACTCAGACTGAGTCAGACTTTTTAGACAGAATTGAAGTCCTGAATTAGTTTTGGTGTTATCGGTAACTGCTGCACATGGACGGCAGGATTTATGGTTTTTTCCAAGACAATTACCGTATTGATAACACCATTTTTAGTTTGTCTACCGTAAATAGGCAAGCACCTAAATTTTCCGGCTTCCTGGGGCTCAAGAGAACCGGTCCCGCTTAAACCTATATTTACTAGGGTCCTTATTGTAATTTAATATAACTTGAGGGGTTTTATGAAATAGTTTTGATATATTTTCAAAATAAATCTCAAGTATTTATTTATCGTCTTTAGGGTTTTCATGGATGTATATTTTAAAATATAATGTTTTCTAGTGAATAGAACCTAAATTACATTGTATATGGTATTTTAGTGTAATATTGGAACTGTATTGATTTGTAATGGTAGTTTCATGAAATTTATGATTTCTTTGATTTAGAAAACATGGAATATATATAATGTATATTTGAGTAGACATTTTGATAATATATATATATATATATATTTATAAAAATAGAACTTATTTATTAAATAGAAATAACATTTTTCTTAAAATTGCTCCGTGAGGAAGTCTGCATCCGCTCTACTAGGCCCGAGAATGTGCGATAACCAACGCCATCCAGATCTGGGTTCCCCAAAATGGGTTGTAGAGGCGCATTTGCAAGGAATTAAATAATACAGTTTTAAAAAAACGGTTTTTGAATGTTTATGGTATTTAAATGTAAACTCATATTTATCCCACAAACTAATATTCCAAAATTCATCGTGCTATGTCAAGAATAAGTGTTGTGATGAGGTAGGTCATTACCTCATGATTTTTCTAAAGATAATATGAGCAAAATGAAAAAGTAATGTCGTATGTAAACATGATGGTATTTTACCGTAAAACTGAAATAGAAGTTGTAATACATATTATTTTGAGATAAAACTTGTTCGAAAGTGTTTGTTTATGATTGCTAAACAATATATAATAAGATTGTAAATTTGTTATAAAGATAAATGGTTTTTTTAGTTAAATTAGAAACGGAAGTCAGATTTACTCCGCTTCCGACTAGTTTTAAAAATGGAATTTGTTTTAATAGAAGGAGAAGAGGGAGAGTGGGAATTACAGATTAGAAAGAAAGAAGAGAGGTAGAAGAAGCTTATGGAATCGTCGGGGAGTCGTTTCGTCGTCTGATTTGTCCCGAAACGTTGCCGGAACTTACCCTTAAGCTAATTCCACTTGTACAACTTCTTGGACGTAGGAATTTTAGAGAGTTTTGATACTTAATTTTAGAATGAGGAGGGCCAAAGTGTAGGGTTGTATTTATAAGGTATGATTAGGGTTTTGTTAGTGAAGAGAGAATTAAAAATGCATTAAAATTTGGATTAATGCATCATTTTAATTTCTCTGTTAATGTGCAGGGAAATCAAACTGACTGGAGTTAATGGGAGGAGTCCAAGGGGTGTTAGGGCAAAAAAAAATTTGCATTTTCCCCTGCCCAAACCGACGGTGCCGGCCCCTTCATCAAATCTCCCCGGTCCAAATCGTGGGTTGGTTCTTGGATTGCTGCCACGTGTCCTAGTCGTCTCATACACCTCAGTGCACATGTTTGATTTTGTTATGACTTTTAATTTTACGTGTAGTGCACGTGCAAACTTTTGAGATTCTAAAAGTTTAAAAGAAAATCAACAAAAAATATATGCGGCTGGGGGGATTCGAATACAGGGGCTATGTCACAGCAGTGCAAGGCTTTACCAATGAGCTACAAGTGTTTTCTTGTTGTTCAAAAGCAATTCAAATACTTATAGCATGCGCAGGGTTGCAAATACTCATTTGTACATTAACTTTTAAATAGAGTCGTTACAACCGCCAAATAAGAATACATAACCACTAGTAGATCTCATACCACATGAGTCGGTTACCCAGTTGGTATCACTATATCCTTCAATTATATTAGGGAAACCAGTATAAAACAAACTATAATCCAAAGTTCCTTTTAAATATTTAAAAATTCTTTCAAATGCACACCAATGATCTTTATTTGGATTGCTAGTATATCTACTGAGCCTAGAAACCGTATATGAATTATCAGGTCTAACTTCGGTTGGTGATATAAAGCAACGCAAAAAAAATTTATGCATATTTTTGTTGTGATATTTGTTCATCACTAATCTTAGTAAGATGCATATTGGAATCAAAATGTGTAGATACAGCTTTAACATCAAAATAATTAAACTTTTTAAGCATTTTTTTCTATCGCATGAGATAAAATTAATGCGATACTATTATTGTCTCTATTTACCGCCGAAAATCAGGACTGGAGACAAGGGAACGTTGTAAAGTGTTTTTTGTCACCCTATTGGGATATGAATGCGCGTTTGTCAAGCGTATACAGCTTCCCCCTGCCGAGGGCAGACCGGGGTTTATTGATTGTAGGGATCCAAATTTTCAGCAGCCACGGACTAAACTGCCGTTAATTATCCCTTACTTTTGAAGCGAGAGAACCTCCGATTGACGGGTCAAACTGGACGTGCGAACTCAACGTGATGTGTTGGTGCTTGAAAGTAATGCAAAAGGGTTTGTTCATTTCATTTTTATTATTATTCTATTTATGACAAAAAGAATTTATTTATTCAAAAGAAACATTTTTGTTTGTATTTATATTTTTTAATTATTTTTTTAAGAGAAAAGCATGAGAGACGAGGAGTGCAGAGAGTCCTCAGGACGCATGAGAAGGCACTGGGCGCCAGCGGGCCACGTGCGGAGCACACGGCCGGTGGGCGCCAGCAGGCCACGTGAGCGGCACACGGCTGTTGGGCACACCAGCGGGAGAATAGGGCTAAGCCAAGAGACTTTGGATTTGGAGTTGGACTCTTTATCGAGCTAAATTAGACTTATATATCTTGTAGTCGCCGCTTACTTAGTTGACAACAAGCTGGAAATCGTCATAGACCCGTGGCTGAAGGATCTCCATTTCTATGGTGAGCTTCAGGCCAGCTATCATAGCCCCATACTCAGCCTCATTATTTGTGCGAGGCTCGGTAAGAGCGAAAGAATGTTGCAGGGTTCCTCCCGATGCACGATGAACACCAATCCCACCACTACTTTTATCTTTTGGATGCTTAATTTGCTAGAGATTCATATTGATGAGACTCCATCGAAGTAGAGCTCCCAAGATGGCTTGCTACTTTTGAGGTGCAGCAGTCGCTCGTCGGGTAACTCGCAATTTAGTGGTGACTCTTCAGATATGCGATGAGTAGAGAGGAAGTTGGCGAGGGCTTGCCCTTTTCTGCTTTTTGAGGAGTATAGACTATATCGAAATCCAGCAGTATGATAGCCCATCTGGCCATTCTACCAGTTAGACCCGCCTTGGTTATCAAATATTTCAGCGGGTCGATCTTGGAGATCAGCATAACTCAGTGACTAAGTAGATAATGCCTTAACTTTTTTACGGCAAATATCAAGGCAAGACATTGTTTTTCAATCGGGGAGTATTTATGCTCTGCTCCAACTAACGTTTGGGGTGAGATAGTAAAGAGCGTTTTCCTTTCCCTCCTCGTTGTTTTGGATGAGGAGGGTGCCGAGTGATTCATCTAGCGCAGTAGTGTAAACAATCAGCGGTTTATTCGGAATGGGAGCATCGAGCACTAGAGGGCGCAACATGTATTGCTTGATACTTTCGAATGCTTCTTGAAATTCGTCGTCCTAAACAAAAGGAGCTCCTTTCTTCACATGATTTGAGAAAAGTCGACATCTCTCTGACAGGTTTGAGATGAACCTTCTTACGTACGCAAGCCTGCCTTAGAATGATCTTAGCTGTGTCATATTCTTTGGAGGAGGCATCTCCACGATTGCTTTTATCTTCGATGGGTCGAACTTGATCCCTTGGTGCCGCACTATGAAGACAAGAATTTTCTGGATGATACGCCAAAGGCGCACTTTAGAAGATTCATTTTCAAATTGTACTCTCTCAGTCTGGTGAAGCCAGTTCAAAGATCTTGGATATGATTGGCTTTCGCTTTAGTCTTGACGACCAAGTCATCGACATAGCATTCGATAACTTTGTGGATTAGGTCATTAAAGATCTTTGTCATTTCCCTTTGATATGTGGTGCCCCTATCCTTCAGTCCGAACGGCATCACCTTATAGCAATATATCTCGATCGGGGTTCGAAATGCTGTATGCTTCTCATCATCGGGCAACATTTTTATCTGATTGTATCCCGACGAACCATCCATGAAGGTGAACAGCTCATAATTTGAGGTATCGTCGACTATCATTTTCATGACCGGGAGCGGGAAATTGTCTTTAGGGCATGCTTTATTAAGGTCCCTGAAATTGACACAAACCCAGATCTGCCCAATTTTCTTCTTCACTGGGACGATGCATGCGATCCAGTCCATGTATTTCACTTCTCTGATGAAGCCGACATCGATGCGTTTATTGGTTTCCTTGAGGAGCTTATTTGACTGGCTTGGTATCAGGAGAAATAGCCAATTTATGCACGACCACCTTGGGGGAGAGGCCAGGCATTTCTTTATATGTCCATGCAAAGCAGTCGACGAACTTGCACAGCAGGATGATTATCTGCTCTTTCATTTCCGATGACAAGAGTGAGCTGAGATAGGCCAGCCTTGGATTATCGGGCGTCCCCAAATTAATTTCGGTTAGCTCATCGAAGGTTGTCTGTCCGCCATTTTTGAGCTCTTGAGGGGCGTCTTCTGGCTCGTCTTCATCATTTGACTTTTCGCCGGATTTACCAACATGGATCATGTAGCATGCCTTGACATCAGGTCGAATGAAACCTATACCCCATCTATTTGGGACTTGTTCATCGATAAGAAATCGGACCCGAGGCGGATGTCATAGCCCTTCATAAAACTTCGCTTCGAAGTTCGTTTGGTATAACCGACATCTGCACTTTTTGAAATATTCCAGCATCTCAGGCCTATGATATATAGGGTTTATAACGACTCTTATGCATCTCTCATAGAAAAGGCATGTTGCGGACAAATCGTCCGGGTGCATGACCCAGTTTGACCCATAAAACAGGATGCCCTTTTGCCTGCTATTTCTTCCGGGAACCTGTAACAATTCCAATTTTAGTGTACAAAAATTTGTTTAAAAGTTAATGTATACCTGGAGTATTTGCATTTCCTGTGAGTACTATAAGTATTTGATTTGCTTTTTAATAGCAAGAAGGAGCTTATAACTCACTGGTAAGACCTTACACTGTTGAACCAAAGCACCAGAGTTCAAGTCCCATCACCCACATTATTTTTTATATTGTTTTCTTTTAAATTTTTAGAAGTCCAAGGGTTTACACGTGCATAACTCGTAAAAACCCAACGTAACATATAAAACAAACTGGCCCTGGAGGATAACTAAGAGACGAGGGACACGTGGCCCCCCTGACTCGGCCCGACTCGGCCGACTCGGGCCGACGGCACGGCCTGCAGCGCCGGTCTGACCGAGTCATATCGCCGAGTCTCCTACATGAAAGATGTGTCTCTTAATCTTCCCTAAACCCCTGTATACTTTTAAAACTCTGCATTATTACAGAGAATTTAAAATTCAATTAAAACCTTTTTTAATACAAAATTTAATACATTTTCTTTCACACCCTTTTACCTACCCTAACCCTAGTTTTACCCTATAAATACCACCCCTAAACACACCCCCTCACTCACAAATTTTGTCCAAACTCTCAAGAAAACTCTCTAGAAATTTTGTGTATAAGTGGAGTTAGTGAAGGGCGAAGCTCCGGCGAATTTTCGACGACAACTCTAGAAGCTCCCGGCGACGAAACGAACCACCAGCACCTCCTATGTCTCCCTCTCCCTCTTCTCTAATCTGAAATCCCGTAAGTCCCACCTCCCTCTTCTCTATTCTATCCAAAAAATTTGTAAAACTAAAACCCGACGAAAGCGGATTTAATCCGACTTTCGATTCGGTTTTTCAAAAAAACTCTATCTTTTCTTAAAATACAACATATCAAACTCTTACATCTTGACTATTAATCATTAACAAAACATCATGAACAAGTTTCATGGCAAAATATTTCATATTGTAATTTTCATCGTACTTTTTTAGTAAAACACCATGTAGTTTAGTTTTGACATTAAACATCATATTTCTTGCTATACCTTTAAATAGATCACGAGGTAATGACCTACCTCTTCATAACACTCATATGCAATATAACACGATACCTTTCGGAAACATAGAATACGAGAATACGAATTTACAATTAAATACCTTTTACTATTAAAACCGTTTTGTACAAGATTACGTATTTTTACAAATATTTGCAAAGCACCGCTACAACCCATTTTGGGGAACCCGTCTGGGATGGTGCGGATTAGCGCACATTCCTGGATTTAGTAGTGTGAGATTCAGACCTCCGCAAAGAGCATTCGGTCTCGAAAGATTTAAAAATACAAATATCTTAAGAAAAATGAGATTTCAAGAAAAATAATAAATTACAATTATTTTATATATATAAATATATATATGTATCATCAAAATATCTATTTTTGATATATAAATATTCCAACTTTTCTATATCAAAAGAATCACTTTACATGAAAATACCATGAAATTCCATACAAGTTCAATAATTTACAACTAAATACCATGTATTATGAAAAATAGGTTTATCTCACTAGAAATGCCACATAAATAAAATCTACATCTATGAAAACTCTAAAGACAATAATAAAATACTTGAGGTGTATTTTGAAAATTATACAAAATTATTTTTACATAAAACCCCCTCAAGTTTTATAAATTACAATAAGGACCCTAGTAAATATTGGTTTAAGAGGAACCAGTCTCTTGAGCCTCAGGGAGCTGGAGATATGGGTGCTTGCCTATTTAAGGTAGACAACTTAACAAATGGTGTTATCAACACGATAATCGTTTTTGAAAAAGACACAAATCCTGCCGCCCATGTGCAGCGGTTACCGATAATATCAAAACTTAATTCAGGATTTCAATTTCTTTTCTAATTGTTCTGACTCAGACCGAGTCTCATTATAATAATCTGACATGAATATGATTTAAGTACAATCTACAATACTACAATTCAATATGAATCCATGAATCCATATATTCAATTTATTCAATCTGTATTGACTGAACCGAACCATGGATATACTTCCATTTACATGATTCTCCAGTTACATCCATTTACTGATATCATTGTTTCGGCAAGTCATACATCTGTATAATCTATAATACAAAATAATACAATACAATACAAGCAATACAATTAAGATATCGCGGGGTTTAAAGGGTAGATTGGTACGGAAGGTGTTAGAAGTGGCACGAGACTGCAAGATTTAAGACACCTAAGCTGTATTCAGTTGCTGTTGTACCGTGGCATAACGGTTCCTTGTACATTCCGTTCACCTTAGTCTCTGGTCTACTGAGACTCCTCTCGTATACACTGGTATCCTTCTATCCCAAGCTACAAACAACAGCGTTAACACTAAATACAACTTTAAAAGTTACTCTCTCTCCGTCTATTCTACTTCTCCTTTATCTTGGGACTTACCGAGCGATTTCTTCGCTGACGACATTCTCTTTCTTCCTCTTTGAATGCCGTCAGGTGATTCGGACCTTCCAAAGTTCGAGCCTAGCACTAAAGACTTAGACCTGTTTATTGAAGATCCCGAGCTATAGTTACACTTGTACATTTCCTTCATATCGTTAAACATGGTTTTACTAGATTTTATATAACTTGGCTATATCACAGGGAAGGAGAAGAAGACAGTAATACGGCAGAAGAAGAAGGAGAAGACGGTAATACGGCAGAAGAAGAAGAAGACGGTAATGCAGCAGAAGAAGAAGACGGTAATTTCTTTCCAGGAGAAGAAATGGAGGATATGGTAGAGGCTTCCCTAGGTGAATCTATTCGTACCGAAAATGACATTCCTTCCGGTCAAGGACCGCGTGCGGATAAGTATGAAAATTTCATGAATGATACTAGAAAACCAATTTATAAGAATGCAAAGTTTTCCACCGTCTCATGGTTCGTCCAACTTTTCCAGATTAAGTGCCTAAATGGATGGAGCAACAATTCATTCACAATGCTTCTTTAGTTCTTGAAATATTCTATGCCCCCGGGAAATAACGTGCCCGACAGCTGGTACGGAGCCCAGAAGATGATGTCTGATTTGGGTCTGAAGTGTGAGAAGATTCAAGTATGTCCTAAAAATTGCGTGTTGTACCGGAAAGAGAATTCAGATTTGAAAGAGTGTCCAACATGCGGAGAGGCCAGGTATAACCTGAAAGATTCTGATAAGAAGCTCGATATACCTGTCAAGATAGCACGATACTTTCCCATAACACAAAAGCTGCAGAGGCTATTTAGGTGCAAGAAAACATCCGAGGTAATGATTTGGTATCACCGTGCTCCTCCAAGTGAAGATGGAAAAATGAGTCATCCAAAAGATTCACCGGCATGGAAGGATTTCGATAGGAGGCACGAAATATTCAGTAGTGATCTTCGCAATATCAGGCTCGGACTCACTAGTGATGGCTTCTGCCTATTCAACTAAATGGCTGGAAGCCACATCACATGGCTCGTTATAATGATACTTTATAATCTGTCTCCTTGGTTGGATATGGACTAATCATACTTTATGATGCATCTTCTTATCGATGGACTAAACTCACTGGGAAACAATATCGACGTCTATCTCTGACCTCTGATCGAGGAGTTAAAATCTTTATTCATTGATGGTGTAGAGACTTACGATGCAAACACAAATACAACCTTCATACTGCGTGTGGCTTTAATGTGGACAATTAATGACTTTCCTACGTATGGAATGCTATCAGGTTGGTCCGTACATGGTCACAAAGCATGTTCTTATTGCCATCAACATACAATATCGAAATTCTTGAATTTTAGCAGGAAGGTTTGTTATTGCGGCCATCGACGTTTCCTGCCTCTAGACCACCCCTACAGGTTAGACGCTGTTCACTTTGATAGTCATCAGGAGCTTCTTGGACCTCTATCCCCATTGTCAAGAGAGGGTGTGACTGCTCAATGGGATGGTTACAATAATGTGACCTTATGGATGGATCCGACAAAATAGGTCAAACCACCATTCTGGAACAAGTTAAGTATTTTCTTCGAGCATCCATACTGGTCAACAAATTTAGTGCGTCATTTTCTGGACGTCATGCACATAGAGAAGGGAGTATCCGAGCACGTACTCAACTTGCTTCTTTATAAAGACGGGAAATCGAAAGACAACCTCAATGCTCGGATGGATCTACTGGACTGGGAAATTAGAAGTGAATTGCATCCTAAACCGATAGTGGGTAAACCAGGAAAGTTTATACTTCCCAATGCCGCGCATCATATGTCACAACCGGAGAAGAAAAGATTCCTGCAGGTGTTGCATGATTTGAAAGTTCCCACAGGTTTCTCAGGATCATTCAGCAAGAAGATAAAATTTTTGAAAGGCACGATCGATGGGCTAAAAAGTCAAGATCACCATGTTATTATGGAGCACCTTCTCCCATTAGCCCTCAGGACTTCCCTTCCCGAATCGGTTGGTCTAGTAATCAATGACCTATATTGTTTTTTCAGAGAATTATGCGCTAAAACAATGGATGTTGTAACGCTGGAGAAACTAGAAAATTCTATTTCGTTGATACTTTATAAGTTTGAGCGTATTTTCCCACCATCATTCTTTGATATCATAATACACCTGACGGTTTATCTTGCAACCGAGGCTAAGTTAGCCGGACCGGTACAATATCGATAGATGTATCCCGTCGAGAGGTACGTGGAATTTTTCGTTTCGCGCAATTTATAAAATTATTGTTGTCATGTATGCCCGTATTTATTTATTTAACATATTTTTCTTTAGGTACCTCTACACTCTAAAAAAGTATATAAGCAATAGAAATCGACCAGAGGGTTCTATCATGCAAGGTTATCTTCTAGATGAAGCAACTACATTTTATTCCCGCTATCTGGACGAGAACATAGAGACGAGACTTAACTGGTCTCGAAGAATTCAGGACGGGCCATATGGTAAAGCCGATTATAAGAGGGTAGACACTATGTTTATCAACAAGATATACCTGTTTATCCTCCTCAATAGCGCATGTCTTGAAAAAATTAGACAGTAAGTTTATTTTGGATTATTTATTATATTTGTGTTTGTGTATGTATGAAATGATATAATATTAATGTCATAATTTATTGTCGAGAACAGAATTCATTTTAACGAGGTACGTGAGGGGCATCCTGATTGGAACGATAAACGATTGGAAAAATATCATCAGGATAATTTTTGCGATTGGGTTGCAAATTATGTAAGTTATTCGAATAACATGTTATTACTATCAGTTTTAATCTAAACTTATATCGTTATGTATTTGTCGTAAAATTTGTTTTGTTAGATCTACGATCCAAACTTGTCTGCATCATCAGAGAATGATTCAAGATATTTAGCTCAATTTCCTAGTATGGAGGTTGCATATTATAAAGGATTCGGTGTCCTTGGATACAAATTTGAAGTTAAGTAGAAACATCTAGAACCACTCAGAATAGTGGGATTACGACGATAGGATCGGATGGTGTGATTTATTATAGATATTTAAATTGTATACTTGGCTTCCAATATCCCAGACGATCAGAACCGTTTTATATATTTCAGTGTACTTGGTACGATACACGAACCGATACGGATAAGTGGAGAAGCAATCTCGGGACTTGGAAAGATGAATATGGATTGACCAGTGTGAACACGCTTCGATTTTATGGTCAGGACGATCCGTTTATCTTTCCGAACCAAGCGTTCTAAGTATACTACTCACAGTGTTTGAAGCATCCGGGATGGAGTGTCGTATGCCGTTGGAAACCTAGGGATGTTTACGATGTCTCAAAATTCGAGGACAGCGATGAGGATGAAGAAGAGAGAAGACATAGAGTGCTTTGACCGTCTGTTTCGAATAACGGGTTGTCTTCGGCTGATCATGAAGTTACGTGGGTTAGAAATCATATCGATGTTGAAATCCAAGTAGATATGTCTAATGCGTCCACGAAACGAAAAAGGTTATCAGTAATGATATATTATTACTTCATATTTTACGATCTACATATATATAGCATGCATATGTAATGATTGTCTAATGCGTCCACGAACCGTTTTATCTATATTTGATGACGATGACGGGAGCAGCGAGGGGCGACAAGAGCTCTAGCCGCGGCACCGACAGAGGCAGAGGCAGAGCGGTTCTGCCGCCCGGAGAGCTGCGTAGGGAGCTTCAGAGGGCCGGTCTTGCACCCCGATCGGAGACCCCTTCGGATGCCTCTTTCCGTGTGGACTTTGCCACACCTCCAGGTATATTGCACGCATATTCATTTTGAATGTAATATTATAGATATACATGCATATTCATGTCAAAATTACTTACATAGTCAATATTTGATTGTATAGCTGTTGGTGGTGCATCCACATCAGGGACAGAGGCCACTCCCGAACCTCCAGGTATGTTTATATATCATATAGTGTATGTATATTGATTTAGAATGCTATATCATAAATATACATACATTCTTTTTTCTCTTACGTATCTACATCTCGGGCTGTAGGTGGTGCCTCCACATGTCGGGCAGAGGCCACCACCACACCTGTGGGTATGTTTATATATCCTATAGTGTATACATGTTGATTTAGAATGTTATATTATTGATATACACATTCTTTTTGCAATTACTTATATAGTCAATGTTTGATTATCTAATTATAGGTGGTGCGTCCACGTCTGGTGCAGGGGCTACTCCCGTCACTTCCATACCCTCCGCTCAGTCTGCAGTTTGTATGAATAAATATAAAATATTTATTCATTTTACATATCATTTAAGAATAAACATGAACTTCATATAATTTTATCGATGTTTATTTTCTAGTTGGAGATGCGTCCACGTCCGGGTCACCGGCTGTTCCTCACCGGAGGAACTATCGTCCCGCTTGTGCTGCTACCCGGGCCCAGGCTCGTGCTTCTGTCGCCGAAGGTATATATCACACTTCAATTTTCGTTAAACCTTGATTTCTTAATACCACTTTGTCTTAATATTGATTTTCTTGATATTTCTTGTAGATGCAGGGTATCCCTATCCCGAGAGGGGGGACTCAAGGCCCGAATCGGTCCCACAGGCTGAGGCCCGACAGAGCTAGGGGGAAGCAACATTCCCCCTCTTCATTTCCCCTGATTATCGCTATCACGGAGATTATGCTGAGAAGTTTGGCTGGTATATGGGGGATGAGAGCCACCTCGTAATGAAGTATCCACTTCACGTTGAGTAGGGTGGCCAGCACCGGCGCTCATTTGCCCTCTTCTGGGATCAGGCTCGGGTATTAATGTATAGTTTCATTTGACTTACCCAATATATTTATTATTATTTAACACTTGCAATTTAATAACATTGTTTTTTTCGTATTTACAGTTGGATTACGACTTTCAGCTTGTACTCGACCCTGATCACCCTGAGAGAGTGCTCGATCTTTACGCTCTGTACCATGGCCTGATGAAGAACATGCAATCAAAGGTCCGATATAATAGGAATGAGCTGAAGATCGACTGCTATTCTCTATGGATGGCGCCCTCCGAGGCAGAGAGAGCGGCTCTCCTACATGCTCCGGCCTTTACGAGAGTCGACGTAGATATATGGCCTCTCTTTTGCCAATATTTCGACTCTCGGCGCAAACAGGTTTGTATTTTAAATGTAATTCATTGTTTAGTATATAATTTTTTTTTGTGTTGCTTAATTAGAAAACTAAATCTGAATGTGTTTTGCAGAAACATGCCGATCAAAATAAAGAGAATAGGAAGTCGGCGAAGAGGGGTCGCCCCACTTATATAGGTGGCTCGAGAAATATTATTCGTGCCATGGAGTTATCGGTAAATTACAATAGACCTACTGTGATATAATGTAATATTAAGAGTTATTTTATAATATATGTAAATTTTTTGCGAATTGCAGAGAGCTCAGACCCTGGCGCAGGGTGGTACACCGAGCGTGCTGTGCGCGTATCTTGCCGTCCACGGCACCTCGACAGATCCTTCCACGGGTGAGCTTCGATTCCCCGACACCGCTACCCAGGAGTATTGCATAAGTGTTAATATTTATTCTAACAGGTTTGAAATTTTTGTTTTGAAAAGTTCAAATTTAAATGATATACTTATATTTTAATGGTTAATGTGGGTGTAGGAGCGGGTGGTGGAGCAGGCGGAGGCATCGGGGATCGATTTTACTAGACAGAACGATCCGATGCTGCTGACCCCAGTTCTAGACGCCGCACACGGAGGGCACCACGGAGGTTGGGAGAGAGGCCGGGGACTTGGTCCTAACAGGGCCCATATGAGATTGGACTCTACTCCGGCGGTTACTTCCCTTACCCCCCGTGAGCGACGTCTAGAGCAAGATGTTGCCACCTTAAAGACCACTGTCCAGGAGTTGAAGAAGATGATGCTATGTATACTACTTAATAGTACAATATTATAACATATTATAGATAGTAACATATCCAATATTAGTAGCCTGAGCTTATTTGGTTGTAGACTTAACTTTGATTAATCTTAGGTTGGGGTTTCGCAATAACCTGATAATGAAACTAATTCGACTAATACACAGTTCTTACTCGTTTATTACACACAAAATTGAACAGATGCGACAGGGTACTTCGGCTACGGATCCACATGCATCTCCTTCGGCTGCGGCTCCGCAAGCCAATATCTCGGCTGGGGTTGGGCAGACCACTCCTACAGCTCCACGGCCCGCTCAGACTCCTGCACAGTCCGTTCCTTCATTGGTCGAGTTTTTTACGACTTAGGGCTGCACCGAGGAGCAGATGCACCAGATTACGTCGATTATCAGTGGTGGAGGAGCTGGACCGAGCTAGGGTAGCTTTATTTATATTTTTGAGAATGTATATACTTATCTGATACATATTGTATAAATTTTGGACGATAATGGTAGGTGGTTGTTTATGAACGATGATTTATCCTGATATCATATTCTATGTATCTATTTCTTTTATATATTATGCGTGAGATGTTGATTATGAATATTTCTGTATTTGGTTATATGATGTATATATTATTGTGCACAGGGCGGGTTAAAAACAGGAAGCCCTTTAAAAAAACCCTGATATTATGTCCCTACGGATTAATCCGTAGGGCCATTTGTTGCACCTACGGATTCATCCGTAGGTCCAATGTTTGCCCCTACATATTTATCCGTAAGGACAAAATATCAGGATAACTGATATTTTGCTCCTATGGATTCAGTAGCAGGAGTTACACGTGCCCCTACGGATACACCCTTAGGGGCTTATATGTAGAACTACGGCTAATTTCGTAGGGGCTGGATAATTGACATTTTTCCCCAATGGATTCAGTAACAGGAGTTACACGTGCCCCTATGGATAAACCCGTAGGGGTTTATATGTAGAGCTACGGCTAACTCCATAGGGGCTGGAAGTTGCCCATACGGATAGCATCGAAAGGGCAAGTATTTTATTTTATAAACCACTAAATTAAATAAATATTTTGTCCCTACGGAATACACCGTAGGTACATAGTCCCCTACGCATGCAACCGTAGGGGCATGTTTTACTCCATAGAGGCATGTTCAGGACGAAGACTTGCACCTGCGGCGAATTGCACCTACGGAGAATTTTCTAGCCCCTACGAATATATCCGTAGGGGCAGTGCTTTTCCCCTACGGATAAAGCCGTATGGGCAACCTCTTATTGTAGTAGTGTCAAACCAATCCCAAATCTTGGTCATGACTATCAATAAATTGGTAGCGTGCCCGATAAGGAGGTTAACATTTATTTTGCTAAAGTTTATAAATTTTAAAATGTATAAAAAAAAATTAAGAAATCTTTTCATCCATTATCCTACCCTATCCTACAAACCCTAACAAGCTAGGAATTACTCGCTCATGATTAAGTTAGAAGAAAGGTTGAAGGTGAATGAAAGTATATTTAAGATGCAGAAAAGTAAGTGCAGAAATTAAATACAGAAAATAAAAGCAAAAACAAATAAACTAAAAACTACCTTTATTAATCAATTATTGCATTTACAATTCTCCTTAGAAAGTATAATACAAGAACCCTAGTTTGCTCTAGATCTCTCTCTTATTGGATGTAGATGAATAGATAATGGTCACTCAGATATGTGGATACCTTGGATCTCTTCGGTGATGATTTTCAATGTACAGCTCTCGGTCCCTTATATAGTTCTTGAAACCAGAAACCCTAGATTCCATATAAGAATATATGCAGTTAAGATCATGATCCCAAAATCTCACATCCAACGGCCCAGATTTGACCGCTGAACTGTCGCAAAATGCCACATTTGGGCGCCCTTACGCCGCGCTTTTGTGGGATCATGACTTGGGTTTTTTTTGGCTTATTGTGTTGACATGTGGAGATCCTTTTAATGTCTAGATGCTGAAAATAATGCTCTGAGTCTCTTCCGTTGCTAGATCTTTCGATTTTCTTCTAAATTTTGGCAGATTCGGTTTCGATATCCTGATTTGACTCGGATCTCTTACTTGGATTCCAGACCTGAGCTAATATCTGCACAATATCTCAAATCAAAATGTTAGTAGCATTTGGTATTTTTGAGATATTATTCTAACCATTTACATAATATAATATCTTAAGAATATTGATTAGAAATATTTGATATGATATGCATATTTTAATTTACAAATATTTCATTTAAATATTGTATGCATATATTTTCTCTCATTATATTAATTATAATGTAGAAACATATGATAATAAAATTTTTACAAATAAACCCTCATATGTTCTATATTTACAATAAACACATTTTAGTACTTAACACTAGTAGAGGTGTCCATAGTAAGAGGAGTGTTTTCTCCTGAGGGTTTTCAGCGGATTACACCCACAAAATCCCATAAAAGAAAGAAGATAAAAGTTACATACAAAAATAAGGTCATATAAAAGAAAGAATTTGAAAATAAGAGTTTCAAACTATACTAGCTTTTTAGTTGCCATGAGCTCTATCTTAATACTCATGAAAAGATGTCAGAAATCACATCATCCCTCAATAAAATATCGTCTTTAGTCTTCCTCCCTACCTTTCTTACAAACATCGATCATATACCTCTACGTGTGTGTAAAAGACATCCCTACACTTAGAAAATTCAATTCAAGCTATCATATTCTTATCCATCTTCCTTAGTACTTTTTTAGTCGGTGAATGTTTTATAGATGGAATTGCTCACACATTCTTCATGCGACCGATTATATTTCTTGAGGTACTAACCAACCGATTACCAAATGTGCTCACTTATTAAGGCGTAATTAGCAATATCCTAGTCTTGCAACACCTAAGGCTTAGCAGTGGCTCCCAAACCAGTTAGTCTAGGGCACTAGGTGATAAGACATTCTCGCTATATTTTTTTATGCTGCCTTAAATAATTCCAAAACCAGTGTTCATTTTTCTTCACCGTTTATTTTTTATGCGTCATTTTGTTGATTTATATTTTTTCATTCATACTAAGGCCCTTAGACAAGAGCATTTCAAGGCATTCTCTACTATCCCAAGTTTCAAGATGTGTACAAGTGCGTAAAGTAGGGTATCAACGTTAAGATTTTTGGACTCAAGAATATGGACTATTTTTCAGACTTATTTCTATCCTCAGATTAATGATTCCCTTCATCTTACTAACCCTGGGGACAACAGCTCATGACTACCTATTACTAACTTCGTTTTAAAACATTTAATTTTCTTGCTTTTCTTAAATTTCTTCCTATTTTTCACTTTCTAACTCTTATTTCCAAAAAAATTTAGTGCTATTATTTAGTATAATGTAAAATGATGCATGAATAAGCACAAACCTCCCCCAAACCTATTTGCAGCAGTGTCCTCACTGATGTCATCTTTTAGTATCAAGACCGGTAGACTTAGGAGGAAAAGTTCTCAATGATTAGCAAAAGGGGACAAAAGTCAATGACAGCGAAATCCTCCCCCAAACTTATTTTTGGCTCACAATTGTGTAAAAAATTCTTTTCTTTCAAGAGGCAAAATATTTTTCTCCCCCCCAAACCTGAATAAAACAGTTTTTTAAGCATTTAAAATCATAAGGGGGGGTAAAGTTATTGGTCTATGCAAAGCTTTACAAAGACTAAAAGTCAACACCAACCATTCGAATATTTTATCAATATATCACCATGGTTGGTAGATGATCACGTTACAAATAGACATCAAGAAATAGGGAGGAGATAAGAGGTGTAATCGAAAGGATTTACATCTCGGTTGGTAGAGACGAAATAGTGATGTTGAACGAAAACGAGAATATGAAAGATAAGGAGTAGGTGGAATATTCGCATTCTCGTACTTGATATCTCGTACTTGATAAGAAGAAGAGTTGGCGGTTCAACTTCTTCGGGTGGAGGTTGATTCATCACAACATCCAAGTCTTTAAAGAACGCGAGTTCTTCGGCGAAAATATTTTTGAAACTTTCATCGATGGCTCGAGTGATAATCTCATCGAAAAGAGAGGAATCGATATCTATGTTAGTAGATTCACTAGGACGGTTGAAAGTTCCAAGGTTAGTATTTTGCGCACCAAGATTCAAAACACTCGATTCGTTAGAAATTATGAAAATATTGTCTCCCTCATTTTCAACCGAGTCTAAATCGAGTGGTCTTTCAAGAATCATAGAACTCAAAATATCGGAGTGTCGTTCATCAAAACTCGGTGGAGTTGAAAGAAGATTAGAAGAACCAAAGAAAGTGGGTGATGAAATGGGTAAACAAATTTAGGTGTCGGGTATTGTTGAACCAGATGTCGGAGATGAAGGTTGAATATCGTTCTGCTTATCAGATAGTTCGGTGGTAAGAATAGGATTGGTTAATTGTACAGGAAGATGTTCGTATTCAATAGAAAGGATATGATGGGTCGGAGAATCCAACTCATCTAACATAACGGGTTCATCTTCAACGATATTCTCATCACCGCTCTCACTAACATCTTCAGTCAAATCAAACGAACAGTTCAAAAATTCATCAATTAAACTATCCTCAATCGATAAATCACTTGGTTCACTTGACGGAGTTGAAAGGTTTGAAATATCAAGTGCAGTCGAATAAGAATCAGTTTGAATTGGACTGGTGTAAGACTTTCTTTGACACTCACTATTGGAAAGGTCAAACATATTATTCTCGGGCACCTCAGCACTTAGATTATTAAGCGGTTGATCATTGAATACATTCGGTTGGACTGCAAGATGGAGGGTGTCGAGATCAAAAGAATTGGTTTTGGTTTGACTTTGATGGATCTCTTTTTCTTTTTCACTGTTAAATTCCAACTCTACTTCAGGACTAGACATGGTTTATAAAGAAGTTCCAATGAAGGATTCTCTTTGTACTGTTGAACTTCCTAATTGATTTTCAGAAATACTGTCTAGATGAGGTGAAAAAGTTGAGTATGGTTGGAATGTGTTTAATTGTTGGCTACGAGCAAGTTCAATGTGTTCCGTAATTGACATACGTTTATGATTTACCACATTAGACTTAAGAGAAGTGTTAACAAGAGATGCCTTTAATTGTTGGCTACAGGCGAGTTCAATGTGTTCCGCAATTGACATGCGTTTATGACTTGTCCCATTAGCCTCAAGATAAGTGTCAACATGAGAGCGTGTGAAAGTTTGGTACCGTGGATAAAAATTAGAAGGGTTTACCCAAGTTTCATAAACAGGATTAGGATCAACATTGTGGTATGAAGAATATTGAGATTGGTTGATTAGTTGGCGACTGGCAATTGCTATTTGTTCAGCAGTGGTCATGGGTGTAAAAGATGTTATATTCGCCTCAAAACGAGTATCAATATTTTCATATGGAAATGATGGTGTTTGTTGTCCTAATGGTTTTGGATTAGTGAAAGGATTGAAACTTTTGCTATTAGCCTTCGCAATATGCTCAGCGATGGACATGTGTTTAGAAGTTCCCTCACTGTTCTTAAACGGATTATCAATATAAGAAGATGTCCAACTGTTCTTTTCCGCACGCTCTATCCTATCTCTTAAAAATATGGTAGAGTCGGAATTTGCACCGAAGCAATTACGAAAACAATAAATATCTGGTTCTGGATAGCAAAGCTCGGCAAGAGTTCGTCTGTTTGGGTTACCCATTATAAGAAAGTGAAATGAAAAGAGGGTGAAATGGTAATGATTTAAGCAATTTTTGGATTTTGGAAATTGTTTTGCTTTGAAAGAGGGACTGATAAAAGTGTACAAACAATACCTAGAACTAGGATTACCTAGGTCAATTTACTAGACCGCTCCTAGACTTCCAAAAGACAAGTCGTAGGATCAATCCTCTACCACCTCCTTATCAATCTTGCTGCCAGGTAAGTGCCAGGTAAGTGCGAGGTATCCGCTATACGAATCACCGAAATAGCGGGTCTAATTAAGTAACCACTTTTCTTAGTCACGCTTGCCTTAGCCACCATAAGAAAAATGCGGATAAGCAATAAATTACCCACGACCTTCCTCTGTCATAATAGAGCGCGACAATCCTTAGGGGCTTGATCTAGATATTTTTTTTATTAATGTAGGGTTATGCATATGCTCGTTTGTGATTTGTGGGGCCTAGGAAAGGTGATGAAATCCCCACCTAATCTGAATTTTGGGTTTATTGCCCCTTAATATCCGTTTTAGATATGCAAAACAAACCAAAATCTAAAACACGCAAAAAGATTTTTAGCGGCGATGTTTGTAAAGAATTCTGCAGGTAAAATCAATTTATTAGAGATTTATAGGAGAGAGAAAGTCAATAGGAAAATACCACAGAAGATTAGGGGCCCCAATCGTCAAGAGTGTCGTGGTTCTGCCGCCAAATCGACCAAATAGTCGCGGTTCCGCCGCCTCTTTGAAGGATCTTCTGCTCAAATTTCTTCAGGGCACACCACTACTCCTTTGGTCTAAATTGAAAGTCTCTGAATCTCTATTTGCCTGCTCCAACTACTCTAGATTTCCTTGCAAAACTCGCACAATAATCGTTAAAAGTGCAAGATGCGGTATTGTTTATTTTATATTTGCTGGATTTTATTAGAAATCAACCCAAATAACAAGAAAAGATTATGACCATTTCCCCGGAAACGGCGCCATTTGATTGATCGTTTGAAAGAAAGTGTTTTTGTAAATAACCGCAATCAAGACGGTGTCGCTTGTAGCTAGCCACGATGAGTATGGGTCGTCTATAGGGAAACTGAAATCTTTTATTGCTTTAGACGAGTTGATGAAAGAAGGGTGATTGTTTGATTATCATTCTAATTGAAACAGATATAGGATTTTTAATAAAAAGGCTTGTAGGGTTCATAGGACTTGGTAGTAATAGATGAATAATTAAAATGACTCTTAACCCTTGTTCTTTAATAATTTAAAACTAGATCGACAGTGATGAATGTAGATTAGGGTTTTTTGAAAGAAATTAGGGTTTCCGCACTATTAATGTAACACCCGAGCCCAATAACACTATTTATATTACTAGTTGAGGGTTGTGGTTTGCTCATTTCCAATTTTCCTAATTTTTCTGGTGTTTATTGCTAAATTTTACCCGGTTAAGTCATTTTGGCACATAACAAATTTTAACTCCGAAAATGAAATTTAAGTTGTCCATGTTAGCCTACTCGTCGCCACTAGTCGCGTGGTAGCGTCCGCGTGTCGAGATTCCGCTCCGTTTGGCTAAACGGGCCAGTTTGGGCGACTACGCGCGCGTGCAAGTGTCCGACTTGGGGGCATGCATTTTAATCACTAAACACCTCTTTTCAAAATTTTGAACCCGCTTAAAATCTTATAATTTGAATTTGGATCATTTGGGCGCAACCCGGGCGCGATTTGGAGATGTTTCATTTCGCGCCAAAAAGGGCCCATTTGAATTTTATATCGAATATATATATATACCTTCTAATCTTTTCCTCAACAGTTTAATCCCTCAAAATCCTTCTCATATTTTTCCCTGGCCAATCACGAGCCACCTTTCCCCTCGTGGGCCCCCCCGTTCCACTCTATCTCTCTCCGCCTCTCCCTCTCTCTCTCTCTCTCTTCACTCAATCTTTCTATTTCTCTCTCTAATCTCTCTCTCTCTCTCTTCCTCTATATATCTATAGCATGCAGCCGCCTCCTCCCTTGAACCCACCACGAGAGAAACCCCTCAACCCTAACCCTAGCCTCCCGCAGTCTCACCGCCGGCCTCCTCGAGACCTCGCCGTCGCCGCCCTCACCACCACGACCTCCACCGCACCCACCTACCCTCTTCCTCCCGTTCGCCCGCTCCTTCCCGCGCCTGCAACCCATCTCCCCGACGCCTCCATCCCCACGCGACCTCGTCGTCGACGTCGCCTCCGACCGTTGAAGCCTCCTACGACCCCCTTTCACCCTACTCGTCGAGACCTCGTCGTCGTTTCCTTCCTCCCCTCGCCGGAACAGTAAACCCGAGCCCTAACCCATCGCCTACCCCGCTGTTCGCCGGAGGAACGTGCCGGCGACCTCGTCGACGCCACCTCCGACCACCTCCCTCTCTCCCACGACCACCAGAGCCGACCACACTCCTCTCCAACTCGCCGCAGCACACTACCCTGCACACCCGAGGCCTTTCCCCTTGCTGCAGCCGCCGCCGTCGTTTCGCCGGCGATCCAGTGCCGTCGAGCCATCGTGTTTGCACCCTGTATCTTCTCGGTGAGTTTCCCTTGCGCTTCCTCTTGGTACAATCCCTCCGCTGTTCCGTATTTTGGATGTGTAGTTTGTGTTTGCTAACTTTGTTGTTTCTGTTTACTGCCGGATCCGACCGTGCCGTCTGACGAACCCGACGCTCCAGCGAAGCCCCCTGGTCCGTGTGATTCCGTTGACCTCTGTTGGGACTCGATCCGTGGCCTGTGCTTCCGTATCGTGGTTTCCACCGACATCGCATCCGTGTTTCGGTTTGCGGAACCGCCGAGGCAAGTATCTGAATACTTGCTTTAACATGCTACAACTTAATCATTATATTATAACCACACAGCTATTATAACATCGATACCTTTTATAACTTAGAATTGCTAGTCACAGTTATCCGTAACTTTAAATCAATGAAATCATTGCTCGTATTAACCGGTCTGCTATTAATTCCTACTTAAGTAATCAAACCAAGTATATCATCCCCACTTCATTTGTTAAAATCACTCATGAGACAATTATTATGCTTAGTTCAAATTCATGTAACTCCATTACGTATATTATCGATATTGTTTCGCCTTGTGGCTTTTGCACCTCAAAGGTGCGTGAACCGGATTAATAAGAGAATACGAAACATCACTGTGTTTACCTAGATTAATATTGTTATTTATTGTTTCCTGCTACTGTTCATTGTTGATTGCATACCTGTTGCGAGCACATACCTGATTGCATTACATATTGACCGATCTTGATACACCTGACACATGTACTGATACACCGGACACGACACCATGTACATATCGACTCTACCTGTTGAAGGTAACCTGACCTGTTACCTGATCTCATGCCTAATGCCGATAACCCTGATCTTTACTGCTGTCGATCCAGACAGACCTACCTTTACTTGACTTGTGTTGGCATAGCCCTTGACTACTGAATACCTGACCTGACATACATAGCTTGGGGGTATGGGGAAATCAAAGATGAACCTGACTTGTAACTCGACAGTTCACTACCGTTCGAGCGTACACATTCCTTTCTGTTCCTTACGGCATGTCTCGGCTGCCGCCGAGAATATTGTGGCCGTGATCCCGGGTATGTACGGGGTAATACCGAGTGTACACTTTCCTTTCTGTGCCTTACGGCATGTCTCGGTTTCAGCCGAGAATATTGTGGCCGTGGTCCCGGGTATGTACGGGATACTGATACTTTCCTTTCTGTGCCTTACGGCATGTCTCGGTTTCAGCCGAGAATATTGTGGCCGTGATCCCGGGTATGTACGGGATACTATTGAGTTACATCGACGATTCATCAATTGGTTTCAAAGACTATAGAGTAGAAAACCTGATAGAACAGTTTAGTCACCACTGCACATTACCCTGCTTATTACTTCTTATTACTGCTTTATTTATGTTCATGATTGCATTGTTTATTACCATGTTTATGCTATACACTTGATATCATGACGCGCTGACGTCTGGGTTTTGCATGGCCCAGATTCCGTACCTTTGTCGTCGACCGAGCAGGAGTACTTCAGCCAGCAGGCTGAACTGTGAGTTCTTTAGAGTTTAGTTCATTTATGTCATTTCATTTCCAGATGTGAGCCCGCATTATGGGACATACTGTTTATTCATTGTATTGGATCATTAGCTTCCGCACTTATTGTTTATTGATTCTTGTTATTATGGATTTGGACATGTATTAGTTTAGTTTATTTTACTGTTCTGGATATCTTTACAACCGTAATGTGACTGTGGATGGATACTTCCTACCCACAGGTAGCATGGTTGGCTATGTCACGTGCCCAAATCTTGCGTACTCTGGGAAGCGGGGCGTGACATGGTTTTATGGTATCAGAGCCATAGGTTAATTGGGTTGATTCTTTGTAGTTGGGTATTGCACCCGATACACGAATCATAATACCCGTGATTAGGAAACATGTCCTGCCACCTTGATCGCTTTACCATCCTTGAATCATTCTTCCGGATCATGTCGACATGCAAACTTACTTTGCATTGTCAACTCGAAAACCTAATTTCTTGCTATCTCTAGGACTTAGGCGACTTGGGTGGAGTTAAGTAATTGCGGCTATGATACCGCGGCATAGCTACAATGCGGTACTCTATTTAAGTATCTTGGAGTTCTAGCCTTGATCTATACTCAAAAACTATCATCATGCTAACGTTGGGTACTTTGATTTCCAGGGATATGGCCGATCAGAATTTGGAGATGGACCCAGGACATGCGGTCTTAGCCGCCAGGCGAAGAGTGATAAGGGGATTGTTGGAGAAACTAAAGGAACAACTCGAGTTGGAACCAGCATTTGCACTGGACCCCACGTCCGTACGTAGAAGTATTCCAGTGAACAGGCGCAGCGTAGCACCGATGAAGAAAATGATTGTGGGTGATCGAAAGGGGAGTGTGATCTGTAGATACTGCCATAAACCCGGACATGTGCGAAGGGAGTGTCGTATGAGGCTGGGACTCTGTTTTAGATGTGGAGCGGCAGATCACACCGTTGATGTTTGTCCGTCGAAGCCTCGCACAAAGGATGATACACAGAAGCCTCCGCAGGGACCGTTCCAAGGACAGGAACCGCTTACTCAAGGACCACAGCAGGCTCGAGCGTTCGTGTTGGCAACGGAAGAAGCTAAGGCATCGGGAGAAGTGGTTTCAGGTAATTTTACTCGTTCATGGTTTTCCCGCTTTGGCATTACTTAATTTTCGGAGCATCCCATTGTTTATGTCATCCAAATTTATAACTACACACTCGATCACCTGCACGACCCTGTCTAGTTCTGGGACATACACACTGGGAATGGGAAAATTATAGCTAGTAAGGAAGGTAGAGATTGTACTGTTGTTGTTTGTGGAAGGGAGCTTTTTGCGGATTTCTTGGTGATTGATACGGGCAGTTATGAGGTTGTCTTGGGGATGGATTTCCTTGGCACTTTCCACGCCCACATTGGCTGTAGGGCAAGGAAGGTAATTTCCAGATTCCCGGACATCCTAAGTTTACTTTCATTGGAGAAAGAAATTCTGTCGGGCCAGTCGAGTTTAGGGCTAGGCCGACGAACAGTGTTCTTGCGGCTATGGTAGTGGAAAGTGATGAAGAGCTGGCAGTTATCCGCGACCTTATGGATGTGTTTGAAGACATTTCGGGCTTACCACCGAAGCGAGGTGTGGAGTTTGCGTTCGACCTTACTCCTGGTGCAACACCAGTATCAAAAGCTGACTATCCAATGGCACCAGTAGAGTTGGAGGGAGTTAAGAAACAAGTGAGTGAATTACTCGAGAAGGGATGGATTCGAAGCAGCAACTCACCTTGGGGAGCTCCAGTTCTTTTAGTGAGGAAGAAGGATCGCACTACAGACGCTGAGACAAGAGAAATTATTCGCAAAGACGAGTAAGTGCGAATTCTGGCTGGAAGAAGTGAAGTTTCTGGGGCATGTCGTGTCGGGCGATGGAATCGCCGTTAATCCCGAAACAATTGCAGCAGTTCGGGAGTGGCCTATTCCAAGGAATGTAGCTGAGATAAGAAGTTCCTTGGAGTAGCCAGATACTACAGAAGATTTGTGGAGAACTTCGCTCGTTTGGCAGAACCGTTGACCAAGCTTGCGCGCAAGGAAGTACCTTTTATTTGGACGGATGGATGTGCATTGGCCTTCGAGACGTTGAAGCAGAAGTTGATAACCGCCCCTATCCTAACCGTACCGGATGATTCAGGAGGACTGGTGATTCATAGCGACGCATCCGGAAAGGGATTGGGATGTGTTTTGATGCAGAATGGGAAGGTCGTAGCATACACATCAAGACAACTGAAGACCCATGAGAAGAATTATCCAACTCATGACTTGGAGCTTGCGGCTGTGATTTTCGCTTTGAAGATTTGGAGACACTACCTTTTGGGCGTAAGAGTCGAAGTTTTTACAGATCATAAGAGCTTGAAGTACGTGTTCACGCAGAAGGAGTTGAACATGAGGCAACGCAGATGGTTGGAGCTGACGGCCGACTACGACCTTGATCTTAAGTACCATCCGGGAAAAGTTAACGTCGTGCCAGATGCGCTAAGTCGGTTACCAGTAATTCAGTTATTGACTGCACAGAGAGAGATCATTGAGGAGTTTCGGAGATTTGACTTGGAGGTTGTGCTACCGCGTGCTACAGGACAGTTGATGCAGTTACAAGTACAATCGTCCTTAGTTGAGAAGATTAAAGCGGCGCAATCGCAGGATCCTAGACTGCAAAAGTTTCGAGAGCAGGTTGGAGCCGGACTACGAACCGATCTACTGATCCATGAAGATGGTTCGTTGAGATATGGTAGCCGTGTGTGTGTGCCAAAAGGAGATGTGCGTGAAGAGCTTATGAAGGAGGCACACAGTTCAGCTTACTCTGTACATCCAGGAGGGAAAAAGATGTACCGAGATATTCGACAGCATTTCTGGTGGGAAGGTATGAAACGGGAAATCGCTCGCTTCGTGGCTAAATGCTTGGTGTGTCAGCAAGTCAAGGCTGAACACCAAAGGGTTGCTGGTTTGTTGCAACCACTTCCGATTCCTCAATGGAAGTGGGAACATATAACCATGGATTTCGTGACGGCTTTACCGCGGAGTCCAAAGGGCAACAATGCAGTATGGGTGATTGTCGATCGGTTGACCAAGGCAGCTTACTTTATTCCTTTTCGGGTTGGTCAATCGACAGAGACCTTGGCAGAGCGATACATGCAGGAGATTGTCAGATTGCATGGAGTACCGGTAAGCATCGTGTCCGATTGGGACACTCGGTTCTTATCGCACTTTTGGAGGAGTTTACAAGAAAGTTTGTGGACTCAATTGAAGTTCAGCACAGCTTATCATCCCCAGACTGATGGACAATCAGAGAGAACAATCCAGACCCTTGAAGATATGTTGAGGGCTTGCATGTTGGACTTCAAAGGTTCTTGGGAAGATCATCTACACCTGGTGGAGTTTTCGTACAACAATAGCTTCCAAGCGAAAATTCAGATGGCTCCGTTTAAAGCGTTGTATGGTCGTAAGTGCCGTTCACCTGTTTGTTGGGATGATGTTGGTGAACGAAGGTTATTAGGACCAGATTTGGTGGTACAGACAGTCGAGAAGGTGAATACAATCAGGAAGCATATGAAGGCAGCTCAAGACAGACAGAAGAGTTGGGCCGACACGTTAAGAAGACCTCTAGAGTTCGCCGTGGGCGATTTGGTATTCCTGAAGATATCACCGACTAGAGGGGTGATTCGCTTTGGAAGTCGGGGAAAGCTTAGTCCCCGATTCGTTGGACCCTTCGAGATATTGGAGCGTGTCGGAGAGGTATCGTACCGGTTGGCGTTACCATCGTCATTAGCAGGAGTTCACGATGTGTTTCATGTGTCTCAACTACGGAGGTATGTTCGTGATGAGACTCATGTCTTGGATCATTCGGAGTTGACCGTTCGGGAGGACCTGACTTTTGAGGAGCGACCAGTCGAGATCAAGGATCGAAGAGAAAAGGTTCTTAAGAACAAGGTTATCCCTCTTGTGCTAGTTTCTTGGGGTAACCGATCGCATGGAGAATCTACTTGGGAGCGAGAAGACGAGATCCGGCAGAAATTCCCTCACCTTTTCCAGTAGTTAGTTATCTTGTATCCTTGGAATTTCGAGGACGAAATTCTTTTGTAGTTGGGTATGATGTAACACCCGAGCCCAATAACACTATTTATATTACTAGTTGAGGGTTGTGGTTTGCTCATTTCCAATTTTCCTAATTTTTCTGGTGTTTATTGCTAAATTTTACCCGGTTAAGTCATTTTGGCACATAACAAATTTTAACTCCGAAAATGAAATTTAAGTTGTCCATGTTAGCCTACTCGTCGCCACTAGTCGCGTGGTAGCGTCCGCGTGTCGAGATTCCGCTCCGTTTGGCTAAACGGGCCAGTTTGGGCGACTACGCGCGCGTGCAAGTGTCCGACTTGGGGGCATGCATTTTAATCACTAAACACCTCTTTTCAAAATTTTGAACCCGCTTAAAATCTTATAATTTGAATTTGGATCATTTGGACGCAACCCGGACGCGATTTGGAGATGTTTCATTTCGCGCCAAAAAGGGCCCATTTGAATTTTATATCGAATATATATATATACCTTCTAATCTTTTCCTCAACAGTTTAATCCCTCAAAATCCTTCTCATATTTTTCCCTGGCCAATCACGAGCCACCTTTCCCCTCGTGGGCCCCCCCGTTCCACTCTATCTCTCTCCGCCTCTCCCTCTCTCTCTCTTCACTCAATCTTTCTATTTCTCTCTCTAATCTCTCTCTCTCTCTTCCTCTATATATCTATAGCATGCAGCCGCCTCCTCCCTTGAACCCACCACGAGAGAAACCCCTCAACCCTAACCCTAGCCTCCCGCAGTCTCACCGCCGGCCTCCTCGAGACCTCACCGTCGCCGCCCTCACCACCACGACCTCCACCGCACCCACCTACCCTCTTCCTCCCGTTCGCCCGCTCCTTCCCGCGCCTGCAACCCATCTCCCCGACGCCTCCATCCCCTCGCGACCTCGCCGTCGACGTCGCCTCCGACCGTTGAAGCCTCCCACGACCCCCTTTCACCCTACTCGTCGAGACCTCGTCGTCGTTTCCTTCCTCCCCTCGCCGGAACAGTAAACCCAAGCCCTAACCCATCGCCTACCCCGCTGTTCGCCGGAGGAACGTGCCGGCGACCTCGTCGACGCCACCTCCGACCACCTCCCTCTCTCCCACGACCACCAGAGCCGACCACACTCCTCTCCAACTCGCCGCAGCACACTACCCTGCACACCCGAGGCCTTTCCCATTGCTGCAGCCGCCGCCGTCGTTTCGCCGGCGATCCAGTGCCGTCGAGCCATCGTGTTTGCACCCTGTATCTTCTCGGTGAGTTTCCCTTGCGCTTCCTCTTGGTACAATCCCTCCGCTGTTCCGTATTTTGGATGTGTAGTTTGTGTTTGCTAACTTTGTTGTTTCTGTTTACTGCCGGATCCGACCGTGCCGTCTGACGAACCCGACGCTCCAGCGAAGCCCCCTGGTCCGTGTGATTCCGTTGACCTCTGTTGGGACTCGATCCGTGGCCTGTGCTTCCGTATCGTGGTTTCCACCGACATCGCATCCGTGTTTCGGTTTGCGGAACCGCCGAGGCAAGTATCTGAATACTTGCTTTAACATGCTACAACTTAATCATTATATTATAACCACACAGCTATTATAACATCGATACCTTTTATAACTTAGAATTGCTAGTCACAGTTATCCGTAACTTTAAATCAATGAAATCATTGCTCGTATTAACCGGTCTGCTATTAATTCCTACTTAAGTAATCAAACCAAGTATATCATCCCCACTTCATTTGTTAAAATCACTCATGAGACAATTATTATGCTTAGTTCAAATTCATGTAACTCCATTACGTATATTATCGATATTGTTTCGCCTTGTGGCTTTTGCACCTCAAAGGTGCGTGAACCGGATTAATAAGAGAATACGAAACATCACTGTGTTTACCTAGATTAATATTGTTATTTACTGTTTCCTGCTACTGTTCATTGTTGATTGCATACCTGTTGCGAGCACATACCTGATTGCATTACATATTGACCGATCTTGATACACCTGACACATGTACTGATACACCGGACACGACACCATGTACATATCGACTCTACCTGTTGAAGGTAACCTGACCTGTTACCTGATCTCATGCCTAATGCCGATAACCCTGATCTTTACTGCTGTCGATCCAGACAGACCTACCTTTACTTGACTTGTGTTGGCATAGCCCTTGACTACTGAATACCTGACCTGACATACATAGCTTGGGGGTATGGGGAAATCAAAGATGAACCTGACTTGTAACTCGACAGTTCACTACCGTTCGAGCGTACACATTCCTTTCTGTGCCTTACGGCATGTCTCGGCTGCCGCCGAGAATATTGTGGCCGTGATCCCGGGTATGTACGGGGTAATACCGAGTGTACACTTTCCTTTCTGTGCCTTACGGCATGTCTCGGTTTCAGCCGAGAATATTGTGGCCGTGGTCCCGGGTATGTACGGGATACTGATACTTTCCTTTCTGTGCCTTACGGCATGTCTCGGTTTCAGCCGAGAATATTGTGGCCGTGATCCCGGGTATGTACGGGATACTATTGAGTTACATCGACGATTCATCAATTGGTTTCAAAGACTATAGAGTAGAAAACCTGATAGAACAGTTTAGTCACCACTGCACATTACCCTGCTTATTACTTCTTATTACTGCTTTATTTATGTTCATGATTGCATTGTTTATTACCATGTTTATGCTATACACTTGATATCATGACGCGCTGACGTCTGGGTTTTGCATGGCCCAGATTCCGTACCTTTGTCGTCGACCGAGCAGGAGTACTTCAGCCAGCAGGCTGAACTGTGAGTTCTTTAGCGTTTAGTTCATTTATGTCATTTCATTTCCAGATGTGAGCCCGCATTATGGGACATACTGTTTATTCATTGTATTGGATCATTAGCTTCCGCACTTATTGTTTATTGATTCTTGTTATTATGGATTTGGACATGTATTAGTTTAGTTTATTTTACTGTTCTGGATATCTTTACAACCGTAATGTGACTGTGGATGGATACTTCCTACCCACAGGTAGCATGGTTGGCTATGTCACGTGCCCAAATCTTGCGTACTCTGGGAAGCGGGGCGTGACAATTAACCCTTGTCCTTTCATTGATCTTTGTTCAAGTCTAGCCTTTAACAAAACACGTGTTAAAGCAATCCTAAATCGTGGTCGTGACTATCAATAAATTGGTAGCGCGCCTGATAAGGAGGTTAACATTTATTTTGTTAAAATTTATAAACTTTAAAATGTATAAAAGAAGTTAAGAGATCTTTTCATCCATTATCATACCCTATCTTAAAAACCTAGTAAGCTAGGAATTACTCGCTCATGGTTAAGTTAGAAGAAAGGTTGAAGGTGAATGAAAGTATAGTTAAAATGCAGAAAAGTAAGTGCAGAAATTAAATACGGAAAATAAATGCAAAAGGAAATAAATTAGAAACAACCTTTATTAATTAACTATTGCATTTATAATTCTCCTTAGAAAGTAGAATACAAGAATCCTAGTTTGCTCTAGATCTCTCTTTTGTTGGAGGTAGATGAATAAATGATGATCACTCGGATACGTGGATCTCTTGATATCTTCGGTGATGATTTTCAATATATAGCTCTTGGTCCCTTATATAGTCCTTGAAATCAGAAACCCTAGATTCCATATAGGAATATATGCAGTTAAGATCATGATCCCAAAATCTCACATCGAACGGCCCAGATTTGATCGCTGAACCGCCTCAAAATGCCACGTTTGGCCGCCCTTCCACCGCGCTTTGGTGGGATCATGACTTGGGATTTTTTCTAGCTTCTTGTGTGGACATGTGAAGATCTTTTTGATGTCTAGATTATGAAAATAATGCTCTGAGTCTCTGCCGTTGCTAGATCTCTCGATTTGCTTCTAAATTTTGGCAGATTCGGTTTCAATATCCCGATTTGACTCGGATCTCTTACTTGGATTCCAGACCTGAGCTAATATCTGCACAATATCTCAATTAAAAGTGTTGATAGCATTTGGTATTTTTGAGATATTATTCTAACCATTTATATAATATAATATCTTAAGAATATTGATTAGAAATATTTGATATGATATGCATATTTTAATTTACAAATATTTCATTTATATATTATATGCATATATTTTCCCTCATTATATTAATTATAATATAGAAATATATAATAATAAACTTTTTACAAATAAAATCTCATATGTTCAATATTTACAATAAACACCTTTTAGTACTTAACAATAATAGAGAAAATATTCATTCAAATGTGAAATATTTTAGACTAATCATGCCTTAATTTCTTATAGGGCGGACCGCACAGACACTCAGTGGTGTCACCGACACATCTTTTGAGGTTCATCGTATATTTTGCTAGGTGAGTTACACGCATAGTAACCGCCTCTTTCGTATATGGTTTTCCTTGTATCTAGTGTTACTCCATCAGATCGCTTGTATTATGTGACTTAGATCGAGTTGTGACTTTATGTATATTCTTTTGGGTCGAACTCGAGTAGAATCGACTAGTTAGCTTTACTTACGCGGTTTATTTATATATTTTCTTACGATCCTTCGTCTTCGAGTATCGTATTTAACTGTATGGTTGTGATTCCACCGTTTGGCATTGAGATAGCTCCCGAGCGGGGAAGCAGATATTTTTATGTTTATGTACTTTTTTTATCAAAAAATACAAAGGAGGTGCTGCCGAAATTTTAATTAACGAAAACGTTTTCAACCCTATTTCAAAACACATTACATATGCTTTAAAACAATTATTTAATTGTGCTCACTCTACATAGAAAGTAGAGAGGCGTAATGCACAAAAATCAAATTTTAAGCAAGCATAATCGACAAAACCCAAGTGATCAAACCATAACCCTAAACTAGCATCTAGAAGGAGTTTATCTACTATGAAAGAAAGTTATGAGATTCATGTCATTCGGTCTTCAAAACTCTTCTCTCTTATACTCCCAGGGATCCTTGATCAAGCTTGCTTGGAGGCCTTCTTAATCCTAGATGATCCATCCAAAAGAATATGGTTCAAGCTTCAACTTCACAAATGAAGCAACTAAATAAACTAGTTTGTGAATCTAAAATATTTAGGTGATGTAAAGATTTTTTTGGTTTTAATATATCTCATAACCCATGATTCTCAACACATGAGAAGGTTTGGGTTGAGGAGGAAGATGAGATCTTGAAAGGAGAGAGAATGTGAATGAGGAAATGAAAACCTTCTTCCTAAAATATGCACAATCCTTTTCTTTTGTGAAAAAGAATTCCACAATATAAAATGGTTGCCATACTTCAATAGTAGCTCCAAATGAATTAATAATTCACTTGGCCATACCCTCCACCATTCTCATTTGCCACATTACCCTCCACCCTATTTCCAAATAAAAGAATAAATGGAAAATATAAGAATGAGGTGTCCTCATTCTAGAATGTATTTTATATAAATGCAAAATACTTTCTACCGTATATACATACCTGTATTTGTACCAAAATACAAATACCCTAGAGATAGAATAATACTACAAATATAACACTAGAATTAAATCAATAATTGATTTAATAACCCGGTTTAATCCTAAGCTCGCTAGTATTATAAACCGTCCGATAAAACTCTACACATCTGGTACATGTATTTAATCAGAATCCTGTACATATAAACATACGGCCTCTACATCGTTTCGTCCGAATAAGGAAAACCCTCTGTATAGGACTCTAAAGACTCGACAGTACGCTGACAGTAGGTTTAACCACAAGCACGTCAGCGGTACTAACTGTACATAATGGCTACCTAGGTACCTGTCGAAAAGAAGGCCGACAAGAAAGCTCATTCGAATCCCTACTGAGCCTATCCATGACAATCTCCGTACAATCCGGTCTCTTCATCCCGCATACCAGGTCTAAGGGGTGGTAAACGTCAGACCCCTAATAACCCGATAAGTCTTGTTGATGTGTCTCAGGACCGATATGAGAAACTACTGATCTAAGCATCAGTAAATTTCATCTGTCTTGGCCAAGATCATATGGTTCTGGCCAACCGGACACAGTGCAATATCAACTCCCAATACCGAGAGAGAAGAATCCCTGACAATCGCTCACTGCCTCCTTATGGCTCGGGACCGTACCCAACCAAAACTTGTTTACACGACTCAATAGAGCCATGGTAGGGTTGTGATCTAAGTACAGTGGGAACTCACACGAGACAAATAACGATCTCAGGTCTAAAGACTAACCTGTACTCATGTCACCTAAAAACAGCTATCTGACGATAGGTATAATACCATCTAGAAGTTCTCGGTGAGTCCGTCCAGTATACACACCCCCAGTAAGCACCTGCATATAAACTTAGGTGATCACACTGATGGCTGTGGGACTAACCACCGTCCATCGTCGGGGTCTAGAAATGTATACATACGTCTACTCTGGAATATCGATACCCGGTCTCAATACTTCGGCGACTTAGGACATTTAAGGATGTGCTTATGAACTACCCGGTCCCCACAAGTATGATCTCCATCATAACGTTGGTAGTCAAGCAAAATCCTACGGGCTTTATCAACATATATCAGCCATATGTGATATCGAGTAAAACATATGCACATGTTAAGATAAAGACAAACCAAAATAGTATACTATTGTATTGAGTCTTTATCAACATGTATAAGCAAAACAAAGCAGCAAGAAAAACAAAAACATATGTTCAGATAAAGACAACTCAAATAGTATACTATATAACTGATTAATATTGTCCTGTACATTCATATCCCTAGTATCCTATACAATACAGGCCTCTAGGGCATACATATCCAACAATTTCTCACTTGCACTAAGGCCTGTAATTGGTGTACCGAACACCCAACGTCTTCTCTAGGGCCAGTTGATGGCGTATCGCATACCAAACATCTCAAAAAGTCGCTCGAACTGTGCTTGAGGGAGGTCCTTGGTAAATGCATCCGCCGTATTGTCTTACGTATATACTCTCTGGACCTCGATCTCCCGGCGATTTATGATCTCCTTGATCGAGTGATACTGCCTCAATATGTGTTTGGATTTCTGATGGGATCGTAATTCCTTTGCAAATTCCATAGCCCCGTTGTTATCGCAATACAAAGGTTTTGGATTAAAAATGGATGGAACCACCTCAAGTTCAATAATGAACTTCTTTATCCAGACCGCTTCTTTTGCAGCATCGTTGGTAGCAATATATTCAGTCTCCATCATCGAGTCTATGATGGTGTCTTGTTTGGTGCTCTTCCAACAGACTGCCCTCTGTTGAGAGTAAACACATAACCCGAAACAGACTTACTGTCATCTTTGTCACTTTAGAAGCTTGAGTCGGTAAAGAATTTCACCTGGAGGTCTCTATTACCATAAACCAAGAACATCTCCTTAGTCCTTCTCAGGTGTTTAAGAATGTTCTTTACAGCTGTCTAATGATTCTCACCTGGGTTCGACTGATACAGGCTCACCACGCTAAGCGCGTAAGCTACATCTGGTCTGGTACATAGTATCGCATACATTATAGATCCTACCACCGAAGCGTAGGTATAATGCTCATGCGAGCCCTCTTCTTATCAGTCTTGGAAGATAACTCTTTGGAGAGGGTGATTCCGTGCAAAGCGGGTATATTACCGTGCTTGGAATCTTCCGTACTAAACTTCTTTAGTATGGTGTCTATATACCTGGACTGTGATAGTTCTAACAATCTCTCGGATCTATCTCTATAAATTTTTATCCCCAGAATGTATGAGGCATCACTTAGGTCTTTCATGGAGAACTTTAGTGATAAGAACAACTTGACTGATTGCAGCATAGGAATGCCATTTCCTATCAAGAGATGTCATCGACGTACAAGATGAGAAATACGACAGTTTTCCCTACAATCTTTTTGTAGATACATGGCTCATCTTCGTTCTTGATGAAGTCAAATTCTTTGACAGTTTCATCAAAATAGATGTTCCAGCTCCGCGATAACTGCTTTAATCCATAAATGGATTTAAGCAACTTGCACACCTTCCCGTTATTCGCACTGTCTATGAATCCCTCCGGTTGATCCATATAAACACACTCTTCTAAACTTCCATTTAGAAAATCCATTTTTATGTCCATCTGCCAGATATCATAGTCATGGAAGGCATAATGGCAAGTAGGAACCTAATGGATTTCAGCAAATCCACCGGAGAAAAGGTTTCGTCATAGTCCGCTCCTGATCTTTGACGAAAACCTTTTGCAACAAGCCTAGCCTTATAGGTTTCCACCTTTCCATCTACACCAATCTTCTTTTTGAAAATCCATTTGCATCCAATAGGTTTTACCCCAGGAGGAGCAACATCAAAAGTCTAAATTTTGTTTGTGTATCTTCTTCCAAGATGCAATCCTCTCGATCCCCGTATACGAGAAAACCGTAGTATCTTTCTGGCGGATGAGAAATCCTACTAGATCCGTGGAGTGGCCGAGGTTCGTCCGGGATTATTGAATTCTCTGGTTCTACCAAATCTTCACTTGTAGTTTGTAGTTCCGGAATTTCTTCCAGTTCTATTGTGCTCCCACTAATTTCTTTTGTAAGAAATTCTTTTCCTAAGAAGACTGAGTAGCGAGTGACAAACACCTTCTGTTTTTTGGTGTGGTAGAACATATATCCATAACCATTCTTTGGATATTCCACTAACTTACATAGAATTGACCGTGTCTCTAGTTTGTATAGATTATGCTTTTTAACGTAATATGGACAACCACATATCTTAAATCGTTTATGATATGGTCTTTTACCATTCCACAATTCGAATGGTGTTTTAGGCACGGATTTGGATGGAACGTGATTCAATAGATATGTCGTTGTCTGAAGCGCATATCCCTAGAATGAAATAGGCAACCCAGTATTACTCAACATGGAGCGAACCATATCCAAGAGGGTGTGATTCCTCCATTCTAATACACCATTGTGATGTAGTGTATACGGAGGAGTAAGCTGAGAGAGAATACCATTCTCTTTTAGAAAATCAAGAAACTTCGTGCTCAAGTATTCCTCTCTTGGATCAGATTGAATGATCTTGATACTTTTTCCTGTCTGGTTCTCTACTTTGCTCTTATATTCTTTGAATTTCTCAAAAATTTCAGATTTGTGTTTTATCATAAATACATATCCAAACCTGGAGAGATCATCAATGAATGTAATGAAGTACGAGAACCCACCCCTTGCATGTATAGACATTGGACCACATACATCACCGTGTATGAGTCCTAAGAGCTCTGTAGCGCTCTCTCTCTCTCTCTATGTGTGTGTGTGTGTGTGTGTGTGTGTCCCGTAAATGGAGTTTTGGTCATATTTCCTTTGAGACGGAATTGGAAAGTTTCATAAGATGAAAATTCGAACGAATTCAGAAATCCATCCTTATGCAAGTTGGCCAGTCTTTTCTCATTGATATGACCAAGTCTACAATACCACAAATAGGTTTTGTTTGTATCCGAATCTTCCTCTTGCGTATGTTTTGTATATTGAAAACTGTGTTTTGATTAAGAACATAAATACCATTGCATAATATACCTTATGCAACCAATACCTGATTGAGGTAAATGTTCATGATATTTCTATCTAGAACAAAGTTAATATTGCAGAGCATAGATGGTACATAGTAACAATTATTCAAAATTATAGTGTTGCCACTTGGCAACTCAAGATGATATTCGCCGACGGCAGCAGCATCAACTTATGCTTCGTTCACTACTCTGAAGAACATATCATCCGGTCCAACCATTCTCCTTTTTCTCAGTCCTTATAATAAATTACAGATATAAGATCCTGATCCAGTATCTAGTATCCAGTAGGTAGGGTTGACCGAAAAATAGTTTTCAATACCAAATACATCCAAAGAAGATGCATTAGAATGCTTCTCCTTCACTATGGTCATATGGAATTCCTTATGGTCCTTTTTCCCTTAGCCATACTCGTAACAATTGTCACAATTTAGAGTCGAACCGATGTTCCCCAGCCCTGTGTAATCAGCTGGTTTGGTGAAGTCAAACATTTTATTATCTTGATTAGGGCGTGACATGGTTGCTATTTGGAGAGAGAGAAAAGAAACACTCAGTGTGCGCTCTTGCAAGATTAGATTGGTTATTAGTTTATCTAATCATAATGGCTCCCACTATTTGCTTGAATTCTCCTCCAAACCTTAAAAGAAGAACTAGTCTGGATCATATACACATCATAAGTTCGCTAACCGTTCAACCAAGTGGGTGTTGGTACTTCGAGACAGGTTCTCCGTGCTTTCGCATGGACCTAATTAAAATAAACCTCATTTTTGCATAGGCATAGCCCCGTTAATGCCTTTCTAGACGCCTAATAGGTTAGCTAATTATGAGGTGAAAAATATCTTCCAAGAGTAATCCTATTTATTAATGGGATCAAGATCCAACTATAATCACGTGATAACCTAGATGGAAGCTACTCTAGTTACCACACTACAGAAGGTATGCAACACTAGCAAGTTTCCTGTATGTTTGAAACCCCCGATGTGGTTTTTGCCCCTAACGACCTATGACCTTGACAAGGTCAACATACCATAAGTTGCTAGTTAAGTTCAACCTGTCATTATCTTGATTACCCTAGACCTACCCGCATAAGCCCTTGACAAGGTCGACAAGGCTATGTGATTTCCTACTTAATCGCATCGTATGCTACAAACAAGCACCACTCAGTTACCGTACACTACGCCTTGACAAGGTCAACAAACACAGCACGAATACAAAGCACTACTCGTAGGAAATGACGGAGGGCTACGGCTGGTTTTGGCAAAAAAATTATTAACGTGATGTACTTGATATCGTTGAAGGAACCGAGCAGTTTTGAAAAGGAGTGGTTTAGGCTCCGCTTATGAAAACTAGTGGTTTTGAAGAAAACCGAGTAACCTATAGTAACATAAACTTTTGCTCAAGAGATCACTCCCCGTGAAGGGATCTAGGCTCTTACCCCTTCGAATGAGGTGTGGGATATTCCTGACCGAATACCTCTTTGAAAAGCCAAAAAATACGACTATAGTTCTTTGAAAAATTTATTCCGATAATATCTTTTAGGTTTATTTTGCCTGCACTAATCAAAATTAATGTGGTCCCATCAATTAATTCCTATCACACCAGAAAAGAACGAAAATAAAACGTACGTATATGCCATCCCCATTCGCCATGGGGCCCATCATGCACCGTTACGTTACTTAACTAACGACAGAGTAGGGGCAGGGCTAGCGCGGATGCAAAACATGTAAAACATTTACATATATATACATATATATATATATATATATAACCATTCGTCATAGGCATGATATAAGCAACATCATAGAGAAGCGATAAACAATATGGGATAGCGGATAATCTAGAAGCCCTGGGTTTCATTTGAGCCGAAAATGAAACTCGACGTTCCCCAGTCTTGTGGATAGCCCGTACAATGTAAAACCAAGAACCTTACGAGAGCAGCAAGTTATCCGCCAATTCCAGAAGTAAGGCAACCCACACTCTAGGTCATGAGTGGGTCATCCGGCACTTCACGGAATCTGGTAACTTGAGCACTCAATCGTGGGTCATCCTAAAACCTATATAAGTGTGGTAACTTGAGCACTCCACTATGAGATGACCACCTAGCGCACTCTAGAACCTGGCTATTCGAGCATTTCTTCGTGGGTTTATCCTAATACAGAAATGAAACAATATACAATGGTGACATTGACCTCAACCCAGCTGTGTCCCAATAAAAAAATATACAAAAAGGCAGAAAAATACTATCCACATATCGGACGCTCACCCCGAAATAATGAATATACAAATAAACTCAAAACTATACAACTAGTATCGCACAAAAAGCTATCCAACACGACAATCCGTCCAAAACATCACAGAGATAGACACCGCAACAACCAGATGCGTGCAACCTCTTCTAATCTATATATAGAGATTATGAGACATTCACAACACATATATGCATCACATGAGCAAGTAACAACTTCCATGACATTAGAATTCCACGTACAATTAGCAAACACATCCGATTTTCCAAAACTGAAAATTTAGTGTACTAAAGTCCCCAAAATCCTTCGTTTTAAGTCAATCTGGGAGTCAAAATGAACTCGAAACTCGACCGAATTTTCATGGGGGAGAAGTACCCAAAATTAACTATCGCTCGGGGGTCCTGGGGGTACCCACCCCCTGAGGCCACTATGAGGTGGCCAAGAGGGGAGGGCAGACCTGAGCCTACCTTTTTAGGGTAGGTCTCGGGTCCCCACCCTTAAGGCCACCTCATGGTTGTCTCGGGGAGTGGGCTCGACCTTTGTCCCCCTGGGGTACCCACACAACATCCCGCGGCTTCTCGATCCAACCATGAGCCCTCAAGGAGTGTAAACATCTTAAAACTTGAAATTTTAGGACTGTTTTTGTCAGCAGTTTTTGCGTGACGAAAATGGCGGAATTAAACATCGTAACAAGCTAGTTAAGTCTTATGGAGTGTCTCTGATACCATGTTAGTTAATTGTGCTCACTCTATATAGAAAGTAGAGATGCAGAATGCACAAAAATCAAATTTTGAGTAAGCACGATTAACCAAACCGAAGTGATCAAACTATAACCCTAAACTAGCATCTAGAAGGAGTTTATCTACTATGAAAGAAAGTTATACCAAAGAGATTCGTGTCCTTCGGTCTTCAAAACTCTTCTCTCTTGTGCTCATAGGGATCCTTGATCAAGCTTGGTTAGAGGCCTTCTTAATCCTAGATGATCCACCCGAAAGAATATGGTTCAAGTTTCAACTTCACAAATGAAGCAACAAAATGAACAAGTTTGCTAATCTAGAATATTTAGGTGATGTAAACAGGCTCTTAAATAATAGCATATGAAATTTGATAAAGTCATTTTAAATTATGATTTCATTATCAATCCATATGATAAATGTGTTTATATAAACAATTTGATAATGATTATGTCATTTTATGCATTTATGTTTATGATATATTATTGTTTAGCACTTCACTTTATATTATCGAGCATGTGAAGCAATATTTATCATCTATATTTGATATGAAAGATTTAGGTCATGCAGATCTTATTCTTGGTATGAAATTAATTAGAGGCTGTTCACGGCTAAATTACCGGCTCAAGAGCTTAAGCTCATGACTCTGACGCTGGCGCAAGCAGCGCAGGCACCAAACTTTTGAAGCGATCGCTTCAGATAGATCTTAAGATTTGTTTTGGAAAATATTTTCCCATATCATTCTAAAGCATAAAGATATTCTCTTGATAACAAGAAATTGCTTGGGATCTATGATCCAACGGTGCTTAAGCACCCTGGTTGATCTTAACATCAATTTGAGAGATTTAAGATGAGAGATCTTCTCTACCTGCCTAACCATCCACTCTCCTATAAATAGGAGGGGAGGGTGAAGACATCAATATACAGAATTCTTCCCATAAGGTGAAGTAAAGAAACTTAAGCCTCTGCAAATTCTTCTCCTTCCTCAAAATCCTGTGTAAGGAGATTAATCTCCATTAAAAAGAAGCTTAAGCTTCAAAAAGAACTTAAGTTCTTCTTTTGGATCAAAGATCCTTAAGTCAAATCTCCTCCTTGTCGAGAACTTAAGTTCTCATGGAGGGATTTTCGATCTTAAGATCTATGGTTTGAAGGAAAACTTAAGAATCCCTTCATCAAATAGATGAAAATCATTGAGATGATCTCCATGAAGAACGAAGTTTAAACTTCACAATGCCCTAAGTTCTTACCATGAAACATGAACAGAAACCCAAAATCATAAAAAAGTTGATCTTATTGGATATAGGTGCTCTCAACTCAATTATTATAATTGAAGAGACCTATATGAAAGAACAATCTTATTCGAGATGATAGTGTGCTATCTTGTTTGCCTTTATCGTTCATGCGATGCATTTTATTTACTATCACGTATCGTTCTAACATGAGATAAAGCCCTAGAATTTTGCTTGACTGCCAGGACGATGACGAAGATCATACTAGTGGAGCCTGAGTAGTCGCCTTAAATTTCCCTAGTTGTAGGAGTATTAAGACTGGGTATCGGTACTCCAGTTTAGACTAGTATGTACATTTCCTGACCCGGTTAGTGAGCGATAGCTGATCCTACAGCTATTGGTGTTTTACATCCAGAATTGTATACAGGTGCTCATAAGATGAGATACACCGGACTGTGTCATGCCCCGCTTCCCAGAGTGCACTAACAACGGTACGTGACAGAGCCAACCATGCTACCTATGGATATGAATCATCCATCCACAGTCACATTACGACTGTCTATAGGATATCAAGAACTGTAAAAATATAGAACTAGCTAGTACATGTCCATTTGCCAAATAAAAGAGTTAAGAAAATGTATAAACGGAAACAATATAATATCTAATAAACAACATATGGAAATACGTCCTAATATGGGCTCACATCAAGGAATAAAAGTGGGAAAAATAAGCTAAGAGTCTAAAAGCTAAACATCTCTAAACTACACATAATCAAATCCTCACTGCTCGGCTTGACGGCTAAAGTACTCATATTCAGCCTGCGATAGAGATAGAGAAACTGGGCCATGCAAAACCCAGACGTCAGTGCGTCATAACATAAAAAAATCAATAATAATCAGGATGTAACGATATAGGTAAGCATGAATATAAATGAGAACACATGTATGAAACAGTGATGTGTATGTATGTGTCGTATAACCTAAGGTCTGTACTTCTAAGTTATCTATTCTAAAATACTTTGAAATAAATTTAATAGAATCGTCGATGTAACTCAATAGTATCTCGTGCATGCCTGGGACTACGGTCAAAACTCTCGGGCTGAATCCGAGACGTGCCGCTAGGCAGTAAACAGGTAACATGTACAGACGAATGATGTCAGCAGCAGCATCCCGGGGCTGACCTAGCCCGTAAAGACTAATCAGTATAAGCATCGAACTATTGAGTTACAAATCAGGTTTCATCATTGATTTTCCCTTACCCCTAAGGTTATGTGTTCAAGTCAGGTATTGATAATATGAAACTAATGCCAACACAGGATCAAGCAGGTACATGTTTTGTCTATATACACAACAGGTTACGTCCATCAGGACAACAAGTCAGGATTGTCGGCATTAGTAATAAGATCGAAGTATCAAGTCAAGTAGTGTATCAGGGCATGTCATGTGGTGCATTTGTATCAAATGGATACCCAATGTAAAACTTTAATGAAAATATGAACACGGTAAGCACAACGGATATCAGGATATATATGTGTCTATCTGTAATAACCTGTATACGTAGCCATGACTACGTATGATGCACATTAGAAAGCATATTGCACTAATATAAATGTAATATGATATAATGAGGTTCCAGCATGCAACTAGATATGCAATTCTCAGTATGGATACGAACGGATTTCGAAAAAGCGGTAAACTATAACATTGGATGCACAATTAAAAATACATGTATTATTTTTATTCATATAGATATAAATATTTTAATATAGCATGTTGCAAGATAAACTTGCCTGATCAGATCTTACGACGGACTATGTACGTTACGTTCGACGTCGAGTAAACGTCGCGACGCACACACGCGCATACAAGACTAGACCTGGTTAATCTAAGACGTTACCACGCTGGATGAAGACGATAACTGGGTCGCCCGGATTGTCGGCGACATGTGCGACTCCGGCATCGGCCAAGAACAGAGAAGAAAATAAAGAGAGAAAGAAAGAGATGGAGGGATTGGGGTTGTAGTTTGGCTCTGGGGTTCTGGGGACAAGGGAGAGGTGACGACGACTGCGACGATGGCTACCATCGACGATGGGTAATGGCGAGGAAAGTTGCAAGCGTGGGTGTTGGGTTTGTAGGGGTCAGGTTCTTGGTTGATGGTGGTGTCGGGGTTGGGGAGAGGTAAGGAGAAGGAGGAGGTGGCGATGATGAGGTGATGAGGATGAGGCAATCGGCGGTGAGGAAGTAACTGGGGTCTCTGGGGTTGTGTTCAGGTGCAGGGATCATGGTCGTGGGTGTCGAGGGTGGTAGGGATCTCGTCGGGTGCTCGGGGATTGGAGAGGAGGAGAGGAGAAAGAGGAAGTGACAGGGTTAGGATGGTGAGATCGACGATGATGTCAGGGTGATCGGCGACAAGGTGGTGAGGAGTTGCGGTGTTGGGTTTGTAGTGTTGGTCGGGTTCATAAGAAGCTCGGGATTAGTGAGAAGAAGAGGAGAAGGAGGTGAGGTTGGGATGGTCGGCGACAAGGGCTAGAGCTCGGCTACGGTTAGGGTGTGGGTTCTCGCGGCGAGGGAAGTGAAGGAAGAAGAGAATATTAAGGGGTGAGAGAGAGGTGTTATGAATATATTAGGTAAAATAATATTATATATATATATATATATATATATATATATATATATATATATATATAAGGGGGAGAGAGAGATGTTGGGTGGAAAGAGAGAGAGATTGAGGATATAATTTGGTTAAAAATAAATTTAATATATATAATTACTATTAAGGTATAGAAATAGATTATAATATATATTATAGGATTTTATAGCTGATACAAAAATACTCCAAAAAATACCCGCATCACTTCTAAAAATCTAGTTTTAAAATACGGATAATATAAGTGTTAGTTAAAATTATAATGCGACATCCGGTTAGATAAAATGCATACTCCTAAGAATGGATGCACGTAAAAACATGTAGCGATCGAAACTAGTCCGATTCATCAAACAGGAAGTGAACACAATGTCTGGATGCACTCACAAGATATGGGGTATGATACAGGCCATGCTAGATGTTTAAAAGAAATAGTTTGGTTATAATATGTAGTATTTGAAACTATATGCAAATACTAAAATATGATACATGTATATAGAACATATATGTGTGCACGGATCTTCTGTACTAGCAAGGATATGTCGTAATCTAGAACCAAGATGGGTTTCAAGTATGCGGGTCGGGTCGGATACTAACCAAATATACCAAAGTACTATCCGCACCCAAAGTAAATAACAATCAAGAAATAGCCCTAAGATTAGAAAATAATCAAATAGAATATGGTATAAATGAACTAAGGTGTTACATTATACCCACCTACAAAAGAATTTCGTCCTCAGAATTCCCGGAACAAGAAAAGACAAGAAAACATGAAACTAAGAAAATAAGTGTGGAAACTTCTGTCGAATCCCGTCTTCTCATTCCCAAGTTAATTCTCCGTGCGAACGATTCCCCCATGAAATAAGTACTAGGTGGATAATCTTGTTCTTGAGAACCTTTTCTCTTCGATCTACAATCGCCATCGGTCGTTCTTCATATGTCAAGTCCTCCCTTACTGTCAGCTCCGAATGGTCTAGGACGTGAGTCTTATCTTAAACATATTTGTAGGGTTGGGATACATGAAACACGTCATGAACACTCACCAAGGATTGTGGTAAATCCAATCGATAAGCTACTTCTCCGACACACTCGATGATACCGAAAGGCCTCACGAATCAAAGACTAAGCTTGCCTCGACTACCAAATCGAATCACTACTCTGGTCGGTAATATCTTCAGGAATACAAGATCACCAATTACGAACTCCAAAGGTCTTCGTCCTGTATCGGCCTAACTTTTCTGTCGATCTTGCACCGCCTTCATATGATTTCAGATCGTATTAACTTTCTCCATGGTTTGCATGATAAGATTCGGTCCCAATAATCTTCTTTCTCCAACATCGTCCCAACAGACAGGCGAGCAACACTTATGACCATATAATGCTTCGAAGGGAGCCATCTGAATAGTCACCTGAAAACTGTTATTATACGAAAACTCCACCAAGTGTAGATGATCCTCCCATGAACCCTTGAAGTCTAACATGTATGCTCTCAACATATCAACAAGAGTTTGGATCATTCTTTCTGACTGGCCATCTGTCTGAGGATGATAAGCGGTGTTAAACTTTAATTGAGTCCCCAAACTGTCCTGTAAACTCCTCCAAAAGTGCGATAAAAATCGGGTATCACGATCGGAAACAATGCTTACAGGTAATCCATGCAATCTCACAGTCTCCTGCATGTACCATTCTGCTAATGCTTCCGTTGACTGACCAACTCGAAACAGTATGAAATGAGCTGCCTTGGTCAATCGATCAACAATCACCCAAACTGCATTGTTACCCTTTGGACTCCGGGGTAATGCTGTCACGAAATCCATAGTTATATGTTCCCACTTCCACTGAGGAATCGGAAGTGGTTGCAATTATCCAGCTACCCTTTGATATTCAAACTTGACTTGGTGACACACCAAGCACTTCTATACAAAGCGAGCAATCTCCATTTTCATGCCTTACTACCAAAAATGTCGTCGTAGATCTTGGTACATCTTCGTGGCTCCCGGATGTACGGAATATGCGGAACTATAAGCCTCCTTGATAACTTCTTCACGAATATCTCCTGTCGCCACACATAAGCAGCTCTCATATCATAACAAACCATCTTCATGAATCAACAAGTCCATTCGAAGTCCCGCTTCAACTTGTCCTCAAAACTTCTGGAATCATTGATCGTGCGACTGCGCTGCTTTAATATTATCGATCAAGGATGACTGTACCTGCTGCTGCATCAACTGTACCGAAGAATGTGGTAATACGAGCTCCAACTCGAATCTCTGGAAATCATCTATAAGCTCTTTCTGTGCAGTAAATATCTGTATTGCTGACAACTAATTTAGCTCATCCGGCACTACATTAACTTTCCCCGGATGTTATATTAGATTAAGATCATAGTCAGCCATCAGCTCCAACCATCTACGCTACCTCATGTTGAGCTCTTTCTGCGTGAACACATATTTTAGGCTTTTGTGATCGGTAAAAACTTTTACCCTTTCACCCAATAAGTAGTGTCTCCAAATCTTCAAAGAGAAAATCATTGCTGCAAGCTCCAAATAATGAGTTGGGTATTTCTTCTCATGAGTCTTCAATTGTCTCGATGCGTAGGCTATAACCTTCCCATGCTGCATCAGAACACATCCTAAGCCTTTCCTAGATGTGTAGTTGTGAATAACCAACCTTCCGGAACTGTCTGGCACTGTCAAAATAGGAGCGGTGGTCAATCTTTGCTTCAACGCCTTAAAAGATGATGTACATTTATCCGTCCATACGAACGGTACCTCCTTTCTTGTTAGCTTGGTCAATGGTTCAGCAATTCGAGCGAAATTCTCCACGAATCTTTTATAATATCCGACAAGACCAAGAAAACTTCTTATCTCAGCTACGTCCTTTGGAATCGGCCGATCATGAACTACTGCAATCTTTTCAGGATCAACTACAATTCCATCTCCAGACATGACATGACCCAAGAACTTCACTTCTTCGAGCCAAAACTTTCACTTGCTCATCTTCGCATATAACCTTTCTTGCCTCAACGTTTGCAGTACGATCTTTAAGTACTCTGCATGCTCTTCTTGGCTCCTCATATAGAACAGAATATCATCAATAAACACTACAATAAACTGGTCCAAATATGGTGAAAAGATTCGGTTCATCAAGTCCATAAACTTTGCTGGTGCATTCGTGACTCCGAATAGCATCACTAAGTACTCATAGTGTCCATATCGAGTTCGGAACGCTGTCTTGCAAATATCTTTTGATTTCACTCGAACTTGATGATATCTGGATTGCAAATCCAGCCTCGAGAATACTCTCGTGCCACTGAGTTGATCGAATAACTCGTTGATGCGAGAGATCGGGTACTTGTTCTTAATAGTCACCCGGTTTAATTCTCGATAATCGATTCACATCCTCCGCGTGCCATCTTTCTTCTTGACTAGAAGAACTGGAGCTCCCCAGGGTGAATTGCTGCTGCGAATCCAACCCTTCTCTAGCAATTCGGCGACCTGTTTTTTGACTTCTTCTAGCTCCACCGGTGCCATTGGATAATACGCCTTTGAGATCGGCGCTGCTCCAGGAACAAGATCAATCGCAAATTCTACATCTCGTTTTGGCGGTAAACCCGAGATGTTCTCGAACATGTCCATAAACTCTTGAACTACTGCTAGCGCTTCTTCCTTATCTACTTCTATTGATGAAAGAATGACGCTTGTCGGCCTAACCCTAAATTCGACTGGCCCGACAGATCTGCTACCTCCTGTAAATATAAACTCCGGATGTCCGGGAATCTGGAAAATCACTTTCTTTACCCTACAATCAATGTAAGCATGGAAAGTGCCAAGAAAGTCCATTCCCAAGACAACATCATAGCTGCCAGTATCAATCACCAAGAAATCTATGAATAATTCTAGTCCGTAAATAACCAACGAACAATCTTTGCACTCACTACTAGATATAATTTTTCCATTCCCAGTGTGTATGTCCCAGCAACTAGACAGGGCTGCATGTAGAATCGAGTGTGCAGTAATAAACTTGGACAAAATAAAACAATGGGATGCACCTGAATCGAATAATGCTAATACGGGAAAATTATGAACGAGTAGGATACCTGAAACGACTTCATCTGAAGTTTTGGCCTCCTCGGCCATCAAAGTGAAGGCCCGTGCTTGATTAGGCCTCTGAGTAATCTGCTTCTGCGGTGGCTTCTGAACATCGTCCCCCAATCGTAGCTTTAAAGGAGAAGCATTTATGGTATGGTCATCTGATCTGCAAACAAGACAGTGTCCAAGCCTCCTTCGACATTCCTTTTGTAAGTGTCTGGGTAGATGGCAAAAGTCACAAATCATACTTCTTTTCTGATCGGATACGATGGGCTTCTTCATAGGTACAATGCCTCGCCTGTTCACTGGGATGCCTCTGCGTACAGGAGCTCGGTTTGGCATAAACGCCTGCTTCTGCATTACGATGGATTGCTGTTGCGTACTCTTCGCTTTCACCGATAAACTCTGTTGCTCCTTGGATGCCTTGAGAACTTAGGAAAAGGTGGTCAATCCCAGAGATATCATGTGTCTCTGGATCTCCATATCCATGCTACGCATGAACCTTCGTGTCCTATCTGCCTCGTCGGCAAGCAAAGGTCCCGCAAATCAACTGAGCCGAGTCCACTCGGCCGCATGCGCATCAACGGATCCGTCGTTCTGCTTCATGCTAATAAACTTTTCTTCCATTTCTTCTCACGTAGTTTGCGGAAAGAACTTCTCCAAGAAACTCCATGAAAATTTTGCCCAACTGACCATCTTGGGCAGACGGGTTTCCTCTACGAGCCACCACTCACGAGCGTAATCCACCAGTTGGATGCGTACTACATCCACCTTCTAGTCATCTGGAATCTGCGTGGAGACTAGCAGATTCTCCGTATCAACTAGCCATTGCTCCGTTGTTAATGGCTCATATAATCCAGTAAATGTGGATGGACCAAGCCTCCTGAAATTCTCCATAGTGCCCTCACACTGTGCTGGCTTGGCCGCTACTACGTCTACGGACTGCTGGACAGTCCGTAGACCCTCCTGGAAAGCCTCGGCTTGCCACTGATTCAGATCGGTTGGCCTCTTCTAGTTCTCCAGCATCCCATGTATAACTCCAAGCAATGCGACATTATCTACATGTCTCTAGTATGACCGCAAATCTCTATCTGCCATTGTTCTGAAGCCAAGACACTGAAGAGGATTAGCAACGGTAAACATGATTCAATAAACAAGATAGTTATAGATTCAAGAATGGCAAGATAGTAATGTGGCAGGACATGATCTTAATCACGGGTTTCCTGGTTAGTGTATTGGGTCCAATACCCAACTACAAAAGAACCAAACCCGATTAACCTAAATCCTATGGCTCTGATACCAAACAAACCCTATCATGACCTGCTTCCCAGAGTGCGCTAACTACGGCACGTGACAGAGCCAACCATGCTACCTGTGGATAGGAATCATCCCTCCACAGTCATATTACGGCTGTCTATGGGATATCAAGAACTTTAAAAATATAAAACTAGCTAGTACATGTCCATTTGCCAAATAAAAGAGTCAAGAAAATGTATAAGCGGAAACGATATAATATCCAATAAACAGAATCTGGAAATACATCCTAATATGGGCTCACATCAAGGAATAAAAGTGTGGAAAAATAAGCTAAGAGTCTAAAAGCTAAACATCTCTAAACCACACATAATCAATTCCTTACTGCTCGGCTTGACGGCTAAAGTATTCCTGTTCAGCCAGCGATAGAGATAGAGGAACTGGGCCATGCAAAACCCAGAATTTAGTGCGTCATAACATCAAAACAACAATAATAACCATGATGTAACGATATAGGTAAATATGAATATAAAAGAGAACACAGGTATGAAGCAGTGAGTTGTATGTATGTGTCGTATAACCTAAGGTCTGTACTTCTAAGTTATCTATTCTAAAAGTCTTTGAAATCAATTTAATGGAATCGTTGATATAACTCAATAGTATCACGTGCATGTCCGGGACCACGATCAAAACTCTCGGGCTGAATCCGAGACATGCCGCTAGGCAGTAAACAGGTAACATGTATAGATGAATGATGTCAGCAGCAGCATCCCGGGGCTGGCCTAGCCCGTAAAGACTGATCAGTATAAGTATCGAACTGTTGAGTTACAATTCAGGTTTCATCATTGATTTCCCCTAACCCCCAAGGTCATGTGTTCAACTTAGGTATTGATAATATGAAACTAATGCCAACACAGGATCAAGCAGGTACAGGTTTTGTCTATGTAGACAACAGGTTACGTCTGTCAGGAAAACAAGTAAGGATTGTCGGCATTAGTAACAATATCAAAGTATCAAGTTAAGTAGTGTATCAAGGCATGTCATGTGGTGCATATATATCAAATGGATACCCAATGTAAAACTGTAATGAAAATCTGAACATGGTAAGCATGACGGATATCAGGATGCATATGTGTCTATCTGTAATAACCTGTATACATATCCATGACTATGTATAATGCACATTAGAAAGCATGTTGTACTAATATAAATGTAATATGATATACTGAGGTTCCGGCATACAACTAGATATGCAATTCTCAGTACGGATATGAACAAATATCAAAAAAACGGTGAACTATAACATCGAATGCATTAAAAATACATGTATTATTTTTATTCAAATGGATATAAATATATTGATATAGCATGTTGCAAGATAAACTTGCCTGATCGAATCTCACGACGGGGTACGTACGTTACGTTCGACATCGGGTAAAAGTCGTGATGCACATACGCGTGTACAAGACTGGGCCTGGCTAATCCAAGACGTGACCACACTGGATGAAGATGATGACTGGGTCACCCAGATCATCGACGACGTGTGCGACTCCGGCAACGACCAAGAATAGACAAGAAAAGAAGGAGAGAACGAAAGAGATGGAGGGATTGGGGTTGTGGTTTGGCTCTTTGGTTCTGGGGACAGGGGAGAGGTGACGACGACGGCGACAATTGCTACCGTCAATGATAGGTAACAGCGAGGGTAGTTGCAGGCGTGGGTGTCGGGTTTGCAGGTGTCGGGTTTGCAGGGGTCGAGTTCTTAGGTGATGGTGGTGTCGGAGTTTGGGAGAGGTGAGGAGAAGGAGGAGGTGACGACGAGGAGGTGATGAGGATGAGGCGATCAGCGGTAAGGAAGTAGCTGGGGTTTCTGGGGTTTAGTTTGGCTGCAGGGATCGTAGTCGTGAGTGTCGAGGGTGGCAGAGAGCTCGTCGAGTGCTCATTGGAGAGAAGGAGAGGAGAAGGAGGAGGTGACGGGGTTAGGATGGTGAGATCGACGATGATGTCAGAGTGATCGGCGATGAGGTGGTGAGGAGTTGCGGTGTTGGGTTTGCTGTGTTGGTCGGGTTTGTAAGAAACTCGGGATTAGAGATAAGGAGAGGAGAAGGAGGTGAGGTTGGGATGGTCGGCGACGAGGGCTAGAGCTCGGCTATGGTTAGGGCGTGGGTTCTTGTGGTAAGAGAAGTGAAGGAAGAAGAGAATATTGAGGAGAGAGAGGTGTTGTGAATATATTAGGTAAAATATTATATATATATATATATATATATATATATATATATATATATATATATATATATATATATATATATATATATAAGATGGGAGAGAGACTGGGGATATAATTTGGTTAAAAAAATATTTAATATATATTCAATATATATAATTACTATTAAGGTATAGAAATAGATTATAATATATATTATAGGATTTTATAGCTAATACAAAAATACTCTGAAAATACCCGGGTCACTTCTAAAAATCTAGTTTTAAAATATGGATAATATACGGGTCAGTTAAAATTATAATGCGACATTCGGTTAGATAAAATGCATACCGCCTAGAACGGATACATGTAAAAACACGTAGCGATCCAAACGAGTCTGTTTCATCAAACAAGAAGTGAACACGATGTCTGGATGCACTCACAAGATATAGGGTATGATACAGGCCATGCAAGATGTTTAAAAGATATAGTTTTGTTATAATATGTAGTATTTGAAACTATATGCAAATACTAAAATATGATACATTTATATAGAACATATATGAGTGCACAGATCCTCTGTACTAGTAAGGATATGTCGTAATCTAGAACCTAGACGGGTTTCAAGCATGCGGGTCGGGTCAAATACTAACCATAGATACCAAAGCACTATCCGCACTCAAAGTAAATAATAATCAAGAAATAGCCATAAGATTAGAAAATACTCAAATAGAATATGGTATAAATGAACTAGGGTGTTACAGACGGACTCACTAAGAACTCCTAGTTGGTAATATACCAATGTTAGGTAGAAGTTCACTTGTGACATGGGAACAAGTTAGTCCCTAAGACCTGAGATCGCCATAGTGTCTCATGTGTGTTACCAAAATACTTAGACTTCTACCCTACTATGGCTCAAAGGAGTTGTGCAAACAGCTTTTTGTTGGGTATAATCCTGAAGCAGGTGGAGGCAGTGAGCGGTCGAGGGGATTCATATCTCTCGGTATATCGAGTTGATGTCGTGCTATGCAGGACATGACTAAAACCACAAGTCGATGGCCATCGCAGTGGAGAAAAACTGATAAGTGTTATCAGTTGTATCTCCAGTTCGTTATGAGTCCTCTGCCGCACGACTTATCAAGTTATTGGGGTCTGACAGATTCGAAATCCTAGACCCGATATGCGATACTAGTAGATGAAGAGATCGGACTGTACGGTAATATTACTGATAGACTTTGCAGGGTTCAGATGAGCTTGCTCATTGACCGGATTAATATATGGGTAGCCATTTCGTGCAGTTAGTATTGTTGACATGCTTGTGGGCTATGGATATGATCCGAATCTACTGCCAGCAAATTGTCGAGTCTTTAAAGTCCTACACAGAGATTTCCCAGCACATGCGAAATGATGTGGGACACGTATAGGGATATGTGCAGGAGTTTGATTAAACACGTGTATTTGATAGACATATTTTAATCGGGTGTTTATTGAGATTAGCCTGATTATTAAATCAAGTGTTGATTTAATAATTAAATGTATATTTAGATATTGATATATTTATATTTAACTAATATCATGCTCACTTAATTATTTTCTTCTCTTTGTTAATATTTATATTTGATATAAATATAGCGATGATATATATGAGATGGGCGCATAAGAATCATATGATTAAAATGAGAACATGGTTATTCTTTTATTTCATTTTAAAAGAGAAAAAGAATGAGTCATAGAATTAAGATGGTTGTAAAATTCATGAGATGTTTTTATTTGTATGACTAATTTTTTTATTTTGTTCTCATATTGAACCTTATCATCTTCTTCATCATCTCCTTCATGCTTCTTCCTCCTACTCTTGATTTTTCTTCAAGTGAGTAATGGAAAGGAAAAGAGAAAAATTAAGTGAGCTAATTATTCTACATCCCTTACTAATCATTCTTAGAAAGTTTAAATAGTGGGTTGCATCATTTTGATGAGATCAATTTAATGTTAGAGCTTGTGTTGGAGTTATCTCAAGGTAGATCATCTTCGGTGTGGGGATCATCGAGAAAACTTGTTCCGGGCTTCGTGGAGTCTACCTGGAGTTCTAGGAGAGGTGGCTACTACTCCACAAAGGCTGTAACCCGCAAACTTTTATTTTTGGCTTACTAGTTTAGTGACAAGTTTAGTAGTTTGGTTTGATTCTTTGTTTGGGTTTTCTAAAACTCTATAGATTTTTAAAATTACCGCTTCTGCCATGCTTTAAACCCTACTAGAGGTTTCTAACAACCAAACAATGGTATCAGAGCCATACCAAAAGACTAAAAGTTGTTTTGGTGACAATGAAATTCATGAAACCCAAAATTTTCATAACTAGCTTTAAATATTTGCATGAAAAGCTCTCATTTTTGTTTGTGCCAGATCCACCGGATTCTTGGTTTGGACCAAGAGTTTGTAGTAGGCTCACGATAACCCGAGCCTACCTAATTTGAGCTCGATTCGGTCCCGATTCGTGGCCGAACCGAGGCCGATTCAGCCTCGCATTAGAGGCTGAATCAGCCATTGGATCAGCCCCAATTTAGAGCTAATTCAGCCCTGATGTAGGACTGATCTAGTGTGGGGTTTTATGGGTTCATCGGGGTTTGATTTCATGCAAAAATGAGAGTATTTTCGTTGCCGGTATGAACTTGAAATTCAGTTTTTGGAACTTCAAGTTAGCGATCTCGCGGTTTATGAATTCTAATGTCGTACTTCGAATCGACTAAATCGAAGTGTTTGATTTAGTCGACTTGAACACGGATACAATAAGGATATGCGTTGGTAAACGTCGCCTAATTTCTATATGATCAATTAGACGAGATTGCACATTTGTTATTATGATTGTTGTTGATATATATTGATATATAACAATGTTGGAATGTGTTGGATTGTCGCGAAATGAATAGCCCATGTGCGGAAGTGTGATGTTGTGATAAGTGTTATTTTCATTCATGCTTGTAGCCATCTTCATTTGTTCGAGACGAGCTCTAAATTATGGCCGCCATTTTCTCTATATGTATATTCTTTGTTTCGGGACTTAGTGGTTCACATGTGGTCGTAGTCACCGATTGATATATTATTATTTGTCGGGACACGATCAGGCTGTGAACGTTGTCGCTGTTGTATAATAAAGGTTTAGGATTACCCCGCGGAGAAGCGCATGAGCAACCAGGTTCTAGATTGTAGCGGGTGTCCATCTCAAGGAGTTGAGATCGGGTCACTCGAGTATAGAATTGGCGGATTGCTTGCCGCGCTTGTAGGGGGTTATAGGATAGACCCGTGGAGGAGTGCTCAAGTCACCGGATTTGAGAAAGTGTTGGGTGGTCCTCTCATGATGATGATGTTGGGTTGCCTCATTTCTTGGGTTGCCTGGTATCTTATGCACTCGTAGGGGTCTGCTTTTGGCTACGCACGGGCTATTCACACGACCGGGAAATGTCGCGTTTCGTTTGTGGCTCGAAAAAAATACAGGATTTCTAGGTGATCCGACCATTCCTATTCTGTGATGTTCATTTCTTGCTTGTGATGTGATTACCTTCTTGTGATGATATTTATCTCTTTCCTCTAATGTTGATTATCTGCCAGTGATGATATATATAGCGATATTTGTGTGTGTGTGTATGTGTGTGTGTTATATAAATAAATGTTATATACGTTTTGCACCCGCGCTAGCCTTTCCTTCGCTCTACCGTAAGTTAAGTAACCTTACGGTGAAGACCTGAGACCCCATGGCGAATGCGGATGGCGTATATGTGCATTCTATTTTCTTTTCATGTTTTTTTGTGATTGTATGAGAAGATGCTAGGTAATATGATTATCTATTTAATAGGATTGCATTGATACAGATTAATACAAAGATAATAAACCTAAAACAAGTTGTAGAAACCAAATATCAGATATTTTGGTGTTGTAGTCGAATTTTTTGCTTTGCACAAAGGTATTCGGTTAGGAATATCTTGCACCTCATTCGACGAGGAAAGAGCCTAGATCCCTTCACACGGAGTGACCTCTTTGGAAAAAAATTGTATTACTATAAATTTGCAAATTGAATAGCCGTAGTCTTTTGCTTTACATCGAGATATTCGGTTAGGAATATCCTACACCTCATTTAATGAGATAAGAGCTCTGATCCCTTCACGGGGAATTTGCACTTAAGCAATAGTCAATGTAACTATAAATTTGCAAAACCACTCGGTTCCTACGATGATATCAAGTTCATTATGTCAAAGGTTTTCTTCAAAACCATTCGTAACCCTCTGTCGTTTCTGGAAGTAGAGTACTTTGTATTCGTGCTACGTTTGTCGACCTCGTTGAGGCGTAGTATACGGTAGCTAAGTGATGTCTTCCTGCTTGCATGTGATGCGATTAGTTCGAACGGTCGTACAAATTTGTTGACCTCGTTAAGGGTTGTGCTGGTGGGTCTAACTTAATCATGAAATGACGGGTTGAACTTAACTAGTGACTTATGATTTGTTGACCTCGTTAAAGTCATAAGCCGTTAGGGGTAAAAACCTATATCGGGAGTTTCAAGTGTTGAAACTTGCAATGAGATTGGATACCTTCTAAGGTGTAGGGTGACTTATTGACCCTTTCAAGATTACCACTCCATGATAGTTTGGATCTTGATTCCCACTATAAGTAATACTTACTCTCGGGATATGATCCCATCTAATTCTTCTTTTAGGATTTGAAGGAAGATTCGACGGTACAGTGGGAGCCATCCTGATTAGATAAATATACCAATCTAATCTTAATAGAGTGTACGGCGAGTGTTTCTTTTCTCTCTCTTTAGCAGTGACCTAAGACTGATCTTAAACTAAAAACACATAAACTTAGTTAACCGAACCTTTTTACAATCAATGGTTTTGGAATGTCATGATTTCCCTATTTTCATGACATAGTCACATATATCCGTACCCCTCCCACTTCCCTTTTTGCTTCCTACAGAACACTCTATATCTGATACAGAGATCCATATTGCTTGGAAGGCCATCGTATAGTTAGATACAAACTCGAAGAAATTGTTTTAGTCGAGGATGGCCACTGGTTCTGGAGAAAGTGAATTGTATATGATACAACTCATTTGTCTCTCCTCTCCACCTTATCTCAAGTCTGAGAATTCCTTAAATAAGGAGAATATACCGGTTACGCTTGTTGAATAGTCTTCTTCTAATCCTAATGCTGAAGCTGAAAGAAAAGGAAAGAAGAAAACTAACTAGCATAAGTCTGGTATACACAAGGTAAGAAAGAGAGACAATGATAGGGGACGAAGTGAGCGGAAAGGAAAATGCAACTACTGTTATGACCTTGGGTAATGAAAGAGGTATTACTTGGAATACTTGGCCACCCTTGAAACATTTGATGTTTCATGTTTTCTATGTGATTGTAATCGAAAACTGTTTTCCAATTAATTCTGACTCCTGGGTATATAGATACCAGATTAACATCCCACCTCTGTAAATTGTTACAGATACTAAGAAGGATTAGATTATTGAAAAGGTGATTCGATCCTCAATATTGGATATCGAAACAATTGTTGCTATTAGGGAAATCACCTAGTTTTCTCTCGACAAACTTTTGGTTTTGAATATCTGTTATTATGCACTGATATATCTGTCTCTTTATTTGATAAAGTAGAATATAAATTTTCAAAAATTATGTTATGAATATTTTCCTTTATCATTTGATGATTGGATAAGGTGTATTGAATAATGGGATATATATTTTTAACTAAAATACAGTTTTCGAATTATAACACATAAAGTATGAGTTAGTGAACTCATAAGACTTATACATAATGATGTATGTTGTCCAGTGTCCGCTTGGACAAAGGATTGGTATTCATGCTTCGTTCCATTTTACTGTAAGTTCTCTGGTTTTATATACGCATTCTTGTTGAAATGCAATGTCCAAAGATTTTGAGAAGTTCATAAGATATATGAATAAAGTAGAGAACTAAATGTTGAAAGTATCAAGATTCTTCGAAGTGTTCGAAAATGTGGATACTTATGCTAGGTATTCAGTAGTAATATAATTAAGAATTTGATTCTCTCTCAGATTACTCATTCGTGGGTGTACTCTATGATGAGTAATGCTGAATCGCCTTTTCAATTATGAGATGTACTAGATATAGATGCATTTCATTTGGTACCGTTTCCACCTAAATTTGTACCTCAAATTCTATATATGATATAAAATGGGTTATCATCTTAAGATTTTTAAGATGTTGAGTTGTCCGGCTTATAATTAAAACCAGAATCCAGATAAACTCAAGGCACGTTTTAGTAATGCTAGTTTGTAGGATATCCCGGGCATTGACGAGGGATTAACTTTCTACAATTTTCAGGATCAAAAGTTATTTTGTTCTCAAAGCACCACCATTTTAGAAAAGGAATTTCTTGTATAAGAAATTAGTGGGAGTATGATAAAACTGAAATTAATTCAAAACCACAAACAATTACTGAAAATTTAGTAGAACCTGGAGATTCAATTGACCCTGAAAAACCTTAACCTACTCCGCATATTTGGTAGGTGGTCTCAGCCATCTGAGAGGTACTACGGTTTCCTCATTAACGGTGACAAGAAGGCTTGCATCATATGATGATGACCCTACTAGTTATCTGTAGGCCATGAAAAGTAGTGACTTCCGATTGATGGCTGGATACCAAGTTATCCTAATTGGACTCCATGCACTGCAACAAAGTGTGGACTTAATTGGGTGCTCCTGAAGGGGCAAAACCCTTATGGAGCAAGTGGATATTTCTAGATCGGTGCAAATGGAAAGGTACTGACCTAATAAGGCTAGACTTGTAGTAAAATGTTTTCATCAAATACCCATTGAAGATTGTGATGAAACTATTACTTCAGTGTCTGTGCCAAAGTCCATTCTGATATAAGTTACCATTGTTGTCTTTCATGGCTATCATATCTGGCATGTGGATGACTTGACTATAACATCTTTCTAAATTGGATTTAGAAGTGTGTGTGTATATGATTCTGCCAGAGTGTTATCTTAGTCAGTGTGAACAGCGGTAAGTGTGCAAGTTGCTTAAGTCTGTCTTTAAATTAAAGCAGGCATAGTGGAAATGTATCATCTGTTTTGATGTCACGGTCAAAGCGTTTGACTTCATAAAAATGAGAGATGAACCTGTTATTTGTAAGAAGGTAGTAGGGAGTGTTATTAGATTTCTCATATGGTGTGTGGATGAATACTTATGATAGGAAGTGATGTTCCTATGCTGCAAATCGGTAAAATAATGGTGGTCACAAGTGTTTTTCCATACAGGATATAGATGTTAGTCCAATCCTGGAGAAACATAGGGTAGCACTGAAGAGCATTTGATTTTCTTGTTGTATGGTAATGGTATCCTTCTGAAGGAGGTGGTTACCGATTCTAGTTTCGCATAGAAGATGGAGCATTTGACGCGAGTTATAAGTTTACCCACTTTTGAGGAGAAGTATATTGGAAAGAGTTCCAAGTGAGATACTGAGGTAGTCGTGGTGTTGGATGCTGATTGTGAATCAGCAAAAGTATACCGCCTAAGAATTCGCTGGATAAAATTGTTCATTTATGGACATGATCCCATCGTCTGTCCAAGAAAATACTAAGGCAGGTATCGCTCAGTTCGGGAGATATTTGATCTCCGCGAAATTAAGATTCAGGGAGAAACAGAAAGAAGCATTGAGTCAGGTCCACTCAGTGAGGCCAGTTCTCGAACACAGTTTGCGAAACTGTTAGTACAGAAGTTGGGTATGAGTTACCGCAATAATTGGCCTTAAGAGCAAGTGAGTGATTGTTGGATATAGGTGCCCTCAAGTCAATTATTGTAATTGAAGGAAGACCTATATGAGAGAATAATCTTACTTGAGATGATTGTATGCTATCTAGTTTGCCTTTATCTTTCATATGATGCATTTTATTTACTGTCACGTATCGTTTAGACATGAGATAAAATCCTAGGATTTTTCTTGACTACCAGAACAATGATAGAGATCATACTAATGGGGCCTGGGTAGTCGATAAGCAGATCCTTAAAAGTCCCTAATCGTAGGAGTATCGAGACCGGGTATCGGTACTCCAGTTTAGACTAGTTTGTACGTTTCCTGACACGGTTGGAGGGCGATAGCTGGTCCTACAGCTATTGTTGTTTGACATCGAGGATTGTATACAGGTGCTCATAGGATGAGGTACACCGGATGGACTCACCGAGAACTCTTAGTTCGTAATATGCCAATGTCAGGTAGCGGTTCTCTTATGACATGGGTACAGGGTACCCTAGGACCTGAGATCGCCATAGTGTCTCATGTGTGTTCCCACTATACTTAGATTTCTACCCTACTATGGATTAAAAAAGTCGTGCAAATAGGTTTTTGTTGGGTATAGTGCAGAAGCACGTACAGGCAGTGTGCGGTCGAAGGGATTCGTCTCTCCCGGTATAGGGAGTTGATGTCACGCTGTGCAGGTCATGACTACAACTACAAGTTGATGGCCATCGCAGTGGAGATAAACCGATAAGTATTATTAGTTGTATCTCCAGTTAGTTATGAGTTATCTGTCGCACGACTTATTGAGTTATTGGAGTCTGACAGATTCCAAACCCTAGACCCAATATGCGATACTCATAGACGAAGGGACCGGACTGTACGGTAATGTCACTAATAGACTTTGCAGGGTTCAGATGAGCTTGTTCGTTGACCTCTTTCGATCAATACCTAGGTAGCCGTTACGTGCAGCTAGTACTGCTGATATGCTTGTGTGCTATAGATATGATCCTAACCTATTGCCAGCGTATTGTCGAGTTTTTAGAGTCCCACACAGAGGTTTCCCAGCACGTGGGAAATGATGTAGGACACGTATAGGGATACGCGCAGGAGTTTGATTAAACACGTGTATTTAATGCACGCATTTTAATCTGGTGTTTATTGATATTAGCCGGATTATTAAATCAAGTGTTGACTTAATAATTAAATGTATATTTATATATTGATATATTTATATATTGATATATTTATATATTAACTAATATCATGCTCACTTAATTATTTTCTTCTCTTTATTAATATTTATATTTGATATAAATATTGTGAAATGTATATTGAGACATATGAGATGGGTGTATAAGAATCATATGGTTCAAATGAGAACATGGTTATTCTTTTATTTCATTTTAAAAGAAAAAAAGAATGATTCATAGATTTAAGATGGTTGTAGAACTCATGAGGTGTTTTTGTTTGTATGACTCATTTTTTTATTTTGTTCTCATATTGAACCTTATCATCTTCTTAATCATCTCCTCCATGCTTCTTCTTCCTCCTCTTGATTTTTCATCAAGTTAGTAATGGGAAAGAAAAGAGAAAATTAAGTGAGCTAATTATTCTACGTGTAAGTGCACGACAGCGCCCCGGCCGTCATCCCGAGGCCAAAACGCGGAACCGAAAACTTTTCTTTAACTTTAAAACCGGCGCTACCGCGTACTTTAAACCCGGATCGGGCCAATAACCTAATGCTAGCAAACAAGAGAATGGGTAGAATGCAATACCGAGGGATCCGTGTCCTTCAGTCTTCGGCCTCCATCCCAATCTCCTCGCGGAATCTCCGGTCTTCACCTTCTCATCGGAAAGGGCACCAAATAGCCGAATCCTTTTACGGGCTCCCACCTCTGGACCGACGCAACTCGAACACGAAGTTGGCAAGCCGACGTGTCCAAGAATGCTGTAGACTAAGTGTAGAAGCATTTGTCTCAAGAGGTTGTTGAAGTTGCCATTGAAGGAGGGAAGAAGAAAAATGAACTTTGGAGAGGGGTTAGGAATTTTTGTAGCAAGCAAAAAATGAGATCTACAAATTTCCCACCAGAAAAATGAATTCCCTCTCTCCTCAAGAAGTGGCAGACCATGATCAAGAATTGAGGAGGGAAAAAAGAATGGAATAAAAGCAAGAGGACAAATTGTGTGATAATGAGAAGAATATGTCACACCAACATCCAAATCAACTCTCATCTCATTCCCATCTCATTTAATGCAAGCCATGTGGACAAAATGGAATCTAAATGTGCTAGAAATATCATGAAGCCTCATATCACTAATAACACCCTCCACTTTGCTAATTTGCATATTTGCAAATTAGCCCCCTCCATCAAATTTCAGCCAAAGAAGGAACAAAGGAAAAATGGCCAAAACGGAATGCAAACTGGTAACTTCAAAAAATTGATCGCGTAATAAATTATAGGAAAACCCCACGACCGTATATACATACCCTCATTTTTATTCCGACCGAATACAAATGCAATGAGACAAAATCTACACTGTACAATACTAGGATCCGGCTTAAACCAAAGCCCGCTAGTATTATCCGTCCGATCATGATCCGTGCAATACCGCACGTATATGATCGAACCCTGCCATATATCCATACGGCCTCTACAGCGTTTCGCCCGAAACTTAAGAAACAATCTGTGGGGGACTCTAAAGACTCGTCAATACTTTGGTTATGGATTTAACCACTAGTACGTCAGAGGTATTAGCCATATGTAACTGGCTACCAGGTATTGACCAAAAGGGACGTCGATGAGCGAACTCATCCTGACACCTTACTGAGCCTGTCAGTGACAATATCCGTACAGTCCGGTCCGTTCGTCTATGAGCATCGCATGGCGGGCCTAGGAGGTTGGTAAAAGTCAGACCCCCAAAAGCGGTACAAGTCGTGTCGGAGTGTAACCCAGAACACCCTGAGATACTACTGGAATACCTACTAGTAAATCTCCTGCCTTGGCCAAGGACTTCGTGTAATGGCTCTCCTAGACACAGCGCGACCTCACCCCCAATACCGGGAAAGACGAACCCCTGCAGATCCGCTCACTGCCTCCATGTGGCTCGGGACTGTACCCAACTAAAACCTGTTTGCACGACTCCTTTGAGCCGTGGTAGGGTAGTAATCAAAGTACAGTGCGAACTCACACGAGACAAATGACGATCTCAGGTCGATGAACTAACCTGTACACATGTCACCAGGGAACTGCTATCTAACGTCAGCTATAAGACCAACTAGCATGTTCCCGGCGAGTCCTGTCCAGTGTACTCATAACCCAATGAGCACCTGTATACATCTTAGATGAACCAACTGACACCAGTGGCTTATGAGACCGGCCACCGCCCCTCGTCGGGGTCTCGACTGTATACACTAGTCTACTCTGGAGTATCGATGCCCTGTCTCGAAACTCTCTCGACTAGGGACCTTTTAAGGATGTGGTTATAGACCCCAGCTCCCACATATATGATCGCCATCATACTGCTGGCAGTCAAGCAAGAATCCTAGGGGCTCTATCAACGTGTAATAGCGACCTGTAAGGTCACCTAAAGCAGTACACGATGATAAAGATAAACTAGATAGCATACTATCATCTTGAGTAAGACTGTCCTACCGGCATAGGTCCTCCCTCAATCATTGCAATCACGTGCCTGTGATCCAATAATTGACTATGAGGGCACTATATCCAACAATCTCCCACTTGCACTCAAGGCTAATTATTGCGATATTGCATACTCACAGCCCGTGTGATACCGAACACCCAACTCCTCTACTAATCAGTCTCACAAAGCCCGTTTGTGAAACTATTGCGTTCGGGGAATAGCCTCAGTGAGTGGATCCGCCGTGATGTTTCTTTCTATGTCTCTCTTTATCTCAAGTTCGCGGAGAAAGTCATCTCCCGAAATGAGCAATACCTGTCTTAGAATATGTCTGGATATCTGATGGGACCAAGCTCATAAATGAACTCCAAATCCAAACTTTTTTGACTGTATCGTTGACTGAACTTAATCAGTATCCTGCGCCATGCCTCCCTCAGTATCCGCCTGGACCACCTGTCCAAAATACTGCCCCTCGTCAGAGGGAAAACTATAACTTTGGCAGTCACTCTGTCATCCATGTCACCTTGGAAGCCTGGAATGATAACCGTCCCCTGAAAGAGGCTGATGTTATCATATCCCTAGAACATCCACTTATGTTCTAAAACTGCTTCCGAATGTTTCTCCAGGATTGGATCAATATCAACTTATTGCATCTCGTGAAAAACAATATCTGGTGTGGTACTTGACATCTCATGATCAACTCAATTGCTTAAGCAAGTGATCTGCCAATCATGCACATCCCTCTCTCCTTTAGTCTGTACGACACCTTTAGAGAGGGTGACTCTATCACCTGCAGGTACACTACCGTGCCAGGAGTCGTCCATTCTAAAACACCTTTAGAATGCTGTCTAAGTACCCAGATTGGGAAACTACCCAAATCTAGATCTAAAACCATAGATCTAGTAACCAGAATATCTGATATAATATCCATGTCCTTTGTGGAGAAACCACTGTGTGACAACTAAAGCATAACCGATCGTAGTATAAGAATTTCACTTTCTACTCTATGTATGTCATCCAAATACCAGGACATCACACACTACTACCTTCTTAACAGATCCATCCCCTATTCTGATGAAGTCAAACCTATGACTGTCACATCAGAAATAGATGATCTATCTCCGCTATATCTGCTTTAATCCATAAATAGACATAAGCTACTTGTCCACTATGCTTCCGCTGCTCCCACTGACTACGACAACCCTCTGTCAGAGTCATATACACGTGCACTTCTAAAGCTAGTTTAGAACGACGCTATACTCATCCTCTTGCCGGGTCTCACGGTCTGGAACAACAGCATCGGTAAGTCTGGGTAAAAAAGAACCTCCCTGTCACCATCTTTGAGCATACCGAAGTACCTCTCGAGTGCCTGAGGTTACCCACCATATCTGCGGAGTGGCCAATGGAATATCAAGCCAGATTGAATCTTTAGGTTCTTATCAAATTTTCAGTAATCGTTTGCGGCTCTGGAATCACTTCCAGTTCTACCATACTCCCACTACTGTTTTCTGAAAAAATCCATTTTGTTAAAACTGTGGCGAGTCTAGAACAATATCACTATTGATCTTCCAGATGGTAGAAAGTCAACCCTCGTCATAGCCCGGGTCAACCCACAAACAGCCATTACAGAAACATGCCTTGAGTTATCCAGAGTCTGGTTTTAAGCATAAGCCGGACAACTCCCCGTCCCTTAACAATGTCAAGATATGAACTGTTCTATATCCAATATAGAAACAGAGGCACTGATTTAATAGGAACCAGATTCAAATCATGCAGCTGTCTCCAGTGCATGTCAACTAAATGGAGAGAGGCCGATCAGCATTACCCAACTTAGGAATGCATCCAATTATGAGTAATCTGAAAGAGAAGCAAGTTCTCTTAATCATTACTATCAACTGAATACCATATACAAGTATCTACATCTTCGATCACCTTGAAGAATCCCGATACTTGCAATACCTGGTTCTCTACTTTATTCTTATACCAATAACTTCTCAAAACATAGACCTTGCATTTCTATGAAACACATGTCTAAGAACTAGAGAACTCACAAGTAAACAGAATATAGTACGAGTACCAACCCCTCTGTCCTCATGGACACTGGACAACATACAATACTCTGTATAAGTCCCCTGAGTCTAATAACTCTTTTCCTGTGTGTCGTAGGTTGAAAACTGTACTTATGGTTAAGAAGAATTACATCGTTGTTTAATGATCCTTACCTAACCATCCACTGAAATAGGTAAATGTTATAGACATAATTTCAAAAAGGTATATCTCACCCTATAAAAATAAACGTACAGATATATCAATTTGAAATTGGTGCATTACAACGGATATTCAAAACCAAATATTTGCCGTCCGGCAAACAACCCAGGTGACTTCCTCAAATATCACCAATTACAACGAATTCCGATATAATGAGGATGATCACCTAATTCCCAATAACTTACTCCCACTCATCATCTGTAAAACCATACAGATGTGAGAATCAACCTGGTAAATACATACCCAGGAGCAAGGACTAATTGGGAAATCAGTTTTCTTTTAACAATACACAGCGAAACTGAAACATGAATATGTTTCGAGAAGTATCCGGGTATTCCTAGTAATGCCTCTTCCATTATCCAGATTCACAACTGTAACCGTATATTTCTTTGCCATCTCTCCAAATCCCTTCATATGTCTTTAGTCATTACCTTCTATACACCCTCTTAGGCTAAATGGTTTTCTTCCTTCCCTATCTTTCGGCACCAGCCTATGGTTTGGAAGAAGACTATCCAATAAGTATAATGGGTGTACTATCCTAATCCTAGGAGCACTCGCAACCCGAGAGAAGGTAAAGATAAAAGACAACCGAATAAACCTTATTCCTATTTCTCCTGAACCAGAATCCATCCCCGAACTGGAACAAGTTCCTTTCGAGTTCATATATAACCATACGATAGAGTATCCAAATAACTGTGGATCTTTGTAGTGATACGGAGTGTTCTGGAAAAATACAAAGGTGATATAGGATTGGTGAAGAAATACTTGGTTTGGTCGTGAATAGCAGTTGCAATTTACTTTGCCCTCTTACTAATCCCTTTATTTGTCTTTATATAATACCTTCTGTACACCATCGTTAGGCTAATTGGTTTTCTTCATTCCCTACCGGTCGGCACCTGCCTATGATTTAGAAGAAGACTATCCAATAAGCATAATAGGTGTACTATTCTGATCCAAGGAGCACTCGCAATCTGAGAGAAGGTAAAAAGAAAAGACAACTGAATAGCCCTATTCGTTTTCTCCAGAACCGGAAACCATCCTCGAATAAATTCCTTCAAGTTCGTATATAACCATACGATGGTTTTATCCAATGGAAGTGGACGTTCGTAGTAATATGGGGTGTTCTGGAGAAAAAAGGTAAAAGTAGGAGTGGCAATGAGGTATGCAACTCTGACAATCCAAAAGCCAGTCTTATAAGAAGGTTTGGTCAACTTGGTCACTGAGTCATAGTCAAGGGTCGGGTGATGGTCGCTGCCAAAGAGAGAGAGAAAAGAAACACTCAGCGTGCACTCTAACCTAGATCAGAATGGTTATCACTTTATTTAATCAGTAAACCTCCCACTGTAACGTCAAATTCTTCTCCAAACCTGAAAGAAGAATTAGTCGGGATCACCCGAGGAGTAAACCAACTCATCAGTGGGAATCGGGATCCAACTATCATCGCATGATAACGTGATGGAACCCACTCACGTTATCACACTCCAGAAGGTATGCGCATATCTAGCAAGTTTCAGTTTTTTTAGAAACTCCCGATGTGAATTTTGCCCCATGCTCTTATGACCTTGACGAAGGCCAACATATCATAAGTCACATGTCAAGTTCTACCCGTCATTATCCAGGTTAATTTGAACCCACCCGTACATACCCTTGACGAAGGCCAAAATAGTAGTACGACTGTCCCAAACAAACGCATCTATCTATGCTGCAGAAAAGTAACAAATAGCTACCATACACTATGCCTTGACGAAGGCCAACATACATAGCATGAATACTAAGTGCTACCTTTCTGAAATGACGGAGGGCTACGAATGGTTTTTGGCGAAAAACCTTTAACGTAATGAACTTGATATCGTTGAAGGAATTGGATAGCTTTTATAAAAAATATAGTGACGAAAACTTTTGCTAAAGAGGTCACTCCCGGTGAAGGGATCTCGGCTCTTTCCCCGTAGAATGAGGTGCAGGATATTCCAACTGAATACTACGATGCAAAGCAAAAGTAATCGACTATAGTGAAGTTATTACCCTGACACAAACTTCTTTCCAAGGGGTCACTCCCGGTGAAGGGATTTCGGCCCTTGCCTCGTCGACTGAGGTGCTGGATATTCATAACCGAATACCACTTTGCAAAACAAAAGAGAACGTCCTTGCAATAACAGTTTTTTGAAAAATTGTTCCAACAATATCAGAACAGGTTTGTTTAGCTTGCATTGATCTGAATCAACGCAGTCCCATCAATTGATCACACCAATAAAGAACGAAAATAATGATGTACGTATATGCCATCCGCATTCGCCACTGGGTCCCGTCATCACCCGTTACGATACTTAACTAACGACAGAGCGGGGACTGGACTAGCGTGGATGCAAAACATATACAACATCTACTAGTATATATATATCAATATATAATATTCGCTCAAGGCGTGATAAAATGCAACATCACAGAAATGTAATAAGCATCACAGAACAATACAGATATCTGGGATCCCCGGGTTTCATAGAGCCGCCACTGAAACCCGACGTTTCCCTGGTCGTGTGGATAGCCTGTGCAATGAAATCCTAGACCCCTACGGGCGCGGCAAGTTACTCGCCAAAACCTGAAGCGAGGCAGCCCCCTTCAACAACGTGAATGGACCACCCAGCACTTCACGAAATCCGGTAACTTGAGCACCTCTCCTTGGGTCAACCTATACCCCCTACGAGTGCGGCAAATAGCCCGCCAATTCTAGAGTAAATCCCCTCCGTCTCAACGCCATGAGATGCGGGCCCGTTGTCCTCTAGAACCCGGCTACCCGTGCACCCCACCGCGGGGTAATCCTAGTACAGTAAAGTAAAATATACAACGGGTACATCGACCTCAGCCCGGTCGTGCCCCAAAAGAATAATATACAAACAGGCAGTGACGGCAGTCCACATGTCGGACGCTCGCCCCGCAATATCAAATGTACATATAAAACCAAACTGTAGTAACATTGCATTCAGGCTATCCACGACGACAAATCTGCAACATCACAGCACAACACAGAACATCAACGTGAATGTCACGTTCGCAAATCCGTCTAAAAGGGCTATAGCAGTTAGACAGGATTTACCGATCAAATGACATTCACGGTCGCAGATATAATGTAAATACTGTGAACTAACATGTTTAAAATTTTCGATCGACTAAAATTCCCGAAGTGGGCCCCAAGCACAACTGTAGCACTCAAAATAAATCTGGGCCCAAACAGAACATACCAAAAACCACAATTCCAAGTCAGAGACCTACTGAAGAAATTTTGTGCATTGTGGCTACAGTACGGCAGTGGATCCGCGGCCAAAACATGGTTTTGGCCGCTGATCCTTAGCGCTACAGTAAAATCAGCCCACCAAATTTTCTCAGTTTTCTTAGAAAATCATGCACATATTTCTGCAATGTACCAAATAATTTTTCGAGCACATATAAAATCCGACAGAAAGTGCACATTTGAAAATGTGGTTTTTGGAAAATTCGTTCGATCGAACTTGTAAACACGTTAGAGCAAGCTAGAATAAGTTAATGGCATGGCTCTGATACCAATGTAAGTGCACGGCAGCGCCCCGGCCATCATCCCGAGGCCAAAATGCGGAATCGAAAACTTTTCTTTAATTTTAAAACCGGCGCTACCGCGTACTTTAAACCCGGATCGAGCCATTAACCTAATGCTAGCAAACAAGAGAATGAGTAGAATGCTATACCGAGCGATCCGTGTCCTTCGGTCTTCGGCCTCCATCCCGATTTCCTCACGGAATCTCCGGTCTTCACCTCCTCGTCGAAAAGGGCGCCACATAGCCGAATCCTTTTACGGGCTCCCACCTCTGGACCGAGAAAACTCGGACACGAAGTTGGCAAGCCGACGTGTCCAAGAATGCTGTAGACTAAGTGTAGAAGCATTTGTCTCAAGAGGTTGTTGAAGTTGCCATTGAAGGAGGGAAGAAGAAAAATGAACTTTGGAGAGGGGTTAGGAATTTTTGTAGCAAGCAAAGAATGAGATCAACAAATTTCCCACCACAAAAATGAATTCCCTCTCTCCTCAAGAAGTGGCCGGCCATGATCAAGAATGGAGGAGGGAAAAAGAATGGAATAAAAGCAAGAGGACAAATTGTGTGATAATGAGAAGAATATGTCATACCAACATCCAAATCAACTCTCATCTCATTCCCATCTTATTTAATGCAAGCCATGTGCACAAAATGGAATCTAAATGTGCTAGAAATATCATGAAGCCTCATATCACTAATAACACCCTCTACTTTGCTAATTTGCATATTTGCAAATTAGCCCCCTCCATCAAATTTCAGCCAAAGAAGGAACACAGGAAAAATGGCCGAAACGGAATGCAAAGTGGCAACTTCAAAAAACTGATCGCGTAATAAATTACAGGAAAAACCCGCGACCGTATATACAAACCCGAGTTTGTATTCCGACCGAATACAAATGCAATGAGACAAAATCTACACTGTACAATACTAGGATCCGGCTTAAACCAAAGCCCGCTAGTATTATCCGTCCAATCATGATTCGTGCAATACCGCACGTATATGATCGAACCCTGCCATATATCCATACGGCCTCTACAGCGTTTCGCCCGAAACTTAAGAAACTGTCTGTGGGGGACTCTAAAGACTCGTCAATAGTTTGGCTGTGGATTTAACCACTAGCACGTTAGAGGTATTGGCCATACGTAACGGGCTACCAGGTATTGACCAAAAGGGACGTCGATGAACGAACTCATCCTGACACCCTACTGAGCCTGTCAGTGACAATATCCGTACAGTTCGGTCCGTTCGTCTATGAGCATCGCATGGTGGGCCTAGGGGGTTGGTAAAAGTCAGACCCCCCAAAGCGGTACAAGTCGTGTCGGAGTGTAGCCCAGAACACCCTGAGATACTACTGGAATACCTACCAGTAAATCTCCTGCCTTGGCCAAGGACTTCTTGTAATTTCTCTCCTAGACACAGCGCGACCTCACCCCCAATACCGGGAGAGACGAACCCCTGCAGATCCGCTCACTGCCTCCATGTGGCTCGGGACTGTACCCAACTAAAACCTGTTTGCACGACTCCTTTGAGCCGTGGTAGGGTAGTAATCAAAGTACAGTGCGAACTCACACGAGACAAATGACGATCTCAGGTCGATGAACTAACCTGTACACATGTCACCAGGGAGCTGCTATCTGACGTCAGGTATAAGACCAACTAGCATGTTCCCGGCGAGTCCTGTCCGGTGTGCTCATAACCCAATGAGCACCTGTATACATCTTAGGTGAACCAACTGACACCAGTTCCTTGTGAGACCGGCCACCGCCCCTCGTCGGGGTCTCGACTGTATACACTAGTCTACTCTGGAGTATCGATGCCCTGTCTCGAAACTCCCTCGACTAGGGACCTTTTAAGGTTGTGCTTATAGACCCCAGCTTCCATGTATATGATCGCCATCATACTGCTGGCAGTCAAGCAAGAATCCTGGGGGCTCTATCAATGTGTAATAGCGACCTGTAAGGTCACCTAAAGCAGTACACGATGATAAAGATAAACCAGATAGCATACTATCATCTTGAGTAAGACTGTCCTACCGGCATAGGTCCTCCCTCAATCATTGCAATCACATGCCTGTGATCCAATAATTGACTCTGAGGGCACTATATCCAACACTACATCCCTTACTAATCATTTATAGCAAGTTTAATTAGTAGGTCGCTTCATTTTGATGAGATCAATTTGAAATTAGAGCATGTGTTGGAGTTATCTCAAGATGGATCATCTTCGGCGAGGAGATCATCGATGTCATGACCCCAAATATGGCACGTGACCGGCACTTGAATCACGTGATATCTGAATACATCAACGCAGTTCAAGTAAGCCAAAACCCGGAATCTAAACCCTTTTTTGAAAAAATTAGTGGAGGTGAGGTTTGAATAATCCTCCAATAAAATCAATTTAAAATAACATCAAAATTTAACTAAGTATGTTGAAAAGCATTTATGACGTTTTAAAACTTGACATTCCTCCTTTAAGATTTTTATAAATAAAAAAAACCCGATACAACATAATGAAATAGCATCTCAACGGAAGCTAGTCTCCACGTCTAAACGATGGATCAACCAATCAAACTAAATCAGAAGTCGACTCCAAAGAGTACAACATCATCACCTATAAACCATAAGTCTTGCTTCTAAGTCCATAATATACCACTTCTAAGTTGATGGAGTTTCCACTAGATACAAGAATATATGAATAATCAAGAGTGAGTATGATACAATAATAATCCACTCACCAATCAATTCTAGAAAAAGAATGTGCGCCCAAGCCGTTGATAATCCAAGTGGTAAGATCTGCAAGAAACTGTGGCACAACGGGGATGAGTTTCCAACTCAGAGAATAAAAGTACACCTATAAGTAGAAATCGAAATGCATGACGATACCTAGGTCATAAGTATAGTCCTATCATAATCTATACCAATATACTATATGATCTGCATATGTGCAATACTAACTATCATGCAATCCCAGTGTATAATATCTCAGTGTAATATGAGTCAAAATCATAAATCTATAGTTCGTATTTGAATCCCTTTTTGTATATGAATGTCTGTATAAATATATGCAGGTACTGACCCCCAGATCAGTTCTGGTGGAGTCCAACAAATAATATCTAACTGTGCATTTCATGATAATGATCATATCAATATGCATATAGATGTCCAGCATCGACATCGAAATCCGAAATCTCTCGTGCCCATCATCGACACGTAAATACAGATACCGTCGACACCATCTCAACAGATGATCGCCACCCGATATCCTGGCTATGGTCAGTATCCTCTGGATAGCTGCCGTGCCCAATCGAACCACGGTTAGTATCCCCTAGATATCTGCCGTGCTCATTTCTATCTCCGATCAATATCCCCTGGATATCTGTCGTTCTCATTTCTATCTCCGGTCCTGGATATCTGCCGTTCTTATTTCTATCTCCGGAATCGAGTATCCTCGTTAGGCTCCCCGTCTATAATGCGGCTATCCTGCCCCTCGGCCTCGATCGGGTCCACCATGTATCTAACAGTATATCTCCTCCACTCAGTCTGGATAACGTAAAATCTGCGACCGTATAGCTCCCCCACTCGGTCCGGAATGAAACCAAATCATAAAACACAAAACTCATGGTGGACGTTTTCTCATCATATCAAAATATCAAGTGAGAAATAAGAAACTTGCATAGATTATATTGATGATATATTATATATATACATATATAACAGTGTCCCATACCACCGATATATATATCATCAGGAGTAAAATACCCAGAAAATCCAAAGAATCAAATACAGCATTTATATTAGTAATATTTGTAATTTACAACAGGTAATAAAGAAAGACTGCTTAATTAAATCATATAGGCATAATGTATCAATTCTACTGTGTCATGGCACTACTAATGATGTGTAGTGTAGCATACGCGTCTGTGCTCGTGCAACATGGAAATCATTAGTATTTGTACAAGTGTTCTATAGCGTAACAATCTATATATTAACACATATATAACAGAACGATTCTACAGTGGCATGGCAGTACCAATAAGGTGTAGTGTAACATATATTTACGTGCTTGTGCAGTATGGAAATCATTGGTATTTGTGCAGTGTTCTATCAGAGTGTGCATATCACAGAAACGTATAATATTGATAATATAATGCAAACCTATAAATTAATTTAAGCCCAATTATTGTAATCACTTTCTATGAGCTATACCATTATCTTTAGAAATGAAACGAAACGTTAAGTTCGAAATAAGGGAGCCGCCCTAGATTTAAAATAGATATTCGTTTTGAAAATCGGCACTGCATCCCAGTATTTTATAAAAAGGCAACGAATCATAGTTTTTGAAAGAATATAGCTCACACAAGTATTACATCCTAAAACAGGATATAATCTAACTTTACGAATCAAAGGATAAATTGAGCATCATTCGGCATACAAATTCATCATTTCCAATACGTATCAACCCTTGTATTATATCTCATCATATAGATATATCCATATCATCTCAATTTCGGCATGATCCCGCGTACAAATCCATCAAACTATATCCATATCGTACAGACCAAATATCATGTATATCTCATTTAAAAACTACATATGAAATTTTATGCAAATGGAGGGCATACAAGATGCTATACTATATCAATACTTTGTAGAAAAGCTAAACTTAACTAGATATCATAATACTAGTTATAAGGTTGCGGGGTTGCTATATGCCATCCACCCGACTTTCCCCGTAGATGTAAATCTACTCACCGGAATACGTCGTAACTACTGAAGAATCGCCAATTCTTTTCCTTTCCTTGCAGCCTCCGAAGTTCCCGTATTTGAATCTAACATCGAAAATTAACTTGTATAAGGAAACGGCTACTCCGATATGACGAATATGAAAACACAAGTTCTTAAGTACTAGTTATACTGCATACAACCATTTCAAACTATCCAACACTCTATTTAACTGGATTTTAACCATACGTGATTTCCTAACAGAAAACAGAACGCGTTACGTTTTACCCGTGTCGTATTTGAGAATTTTGATTCCATATCCGATATTTGCTCCCAGATTTTATATACAGTTAAACTAACTTACTTAAACAATACCAAAATAACCAAACACGTACACAGAGACCTACCCAACAACCCAAATCACCAAACTTCTTCAAAAACCCGGCGACGCCGGAATTCGCCTATAGGTCGCCGGCCTAAATCCGAGCCCATGGGTTCGTTCTTCTAGGGTTTGTTCTAGGTCCAACATATAATATTTATGCACTGTTTGGTTAAGTCAAATTTTATCTAAACTATAGCAGATTTCAACAGAACTTAGTTTTGCCTAAAATACGATATTATGGATATAGGATTTCCTAAATTTTACAAACTTCAGAACAAAATCTACTGAATTAAGAATTTTACCTACTGAGGATGGTGAATAGCTTCCTCCAAGACACCTAAATCCTTAGCTCCTAGCTTGATGATGAGGAATCCCTAGACTTAGCTCTTTTCTTCTTCTTTCTCTTGTTCTTCCATATTTTCTTTAGTTTTCTTTTTTTTTTTCCTTTTAAATTTTTAGATTGTAAATCAGTTAAATGATCTGAACATAATATATATGAGAAGAGGGAAGGAGGAGGTGTCAAAGACCAAAGGGTATCATCTTCATGGAAGGAGGAGGTGTTGTGTGAGTGTGTGCATGCAAGTAGGAGGTGTTCTTGCATTATCTCATCAATTTGTTTTAATTTGTAATAAAATTCTGAGCTAAAACATTTTCTACCACTTTTTCACTTTCACCCTTAATCAAATCAAATTTGCACAATTCCCTATGTTTTACATAACAATCCCTCACTACCTATGTTATTGCATAACACTATTTTAATTAAAATGAAGTTAAATTTCGCATTAAAACCCTTATAATTTATTTATGTTATATATTAAAATTTTAATTTAATTTTTTTTACATACTACTTATGGAAATGTCTTATTTGGTTTTGATAACTTTTTAAATCGGCATTTTATTTAATTAATTACTTTTATTTATTTCCCAATTTTCAAAATGTTACAATCGAGCAAGCTTGTTCCGGACTTCGTGGAGTCTAGCCGGAGTCTAAGGAGAAGTGGTTAACGCGCTACAAAGGTTGTAGTCCACCAACTCTTATTTTTAGCTTACTAGTTTAGTGACCAGTTTAGTAGTTTGGTTTGATTCTTGGTTTGGGGTTTGCTAAAGCTCTTTAGATTTTTAAAATTACCGCTTCCGCCGTGCTTTGAACCCTATTAGAGGCGCCTAACAACCCGACAGTTCTTGATGATTTTAATGGCCAAAAGACCATTAAAACATAAGCTTAAGCTTCATAAAACTAAAGTTTTGAAAATACCAAATCTTTCTCTAGAGATTAATCTCTCAAAACCTGGAGTTTGATGCCACTGGTGCCACACACATGACGCCAGCGTTAAAAAAGAACTCAACTGAGCTTAAGCTCTATGTTGAGCTGCACATTAAGCACCAACAAGACTTAAGTTTCCCCATATTAGCTTCGCCAAGCCGACCATGCCGCCAAAAGCCAAGCACCAACCAAACTTTGTCTTATCATATGCCACATGAACATGCGTTCGAGCCACGCCAAGCCGCACCAAGTGTTAAGCACCAAACTCCGTTAAGCAGACCCAATCCTTAGCCCAAATTAGTTAAGTCCCGAAACTTAAGCTTCATCAATCTTAAGATAAATTGAGCCCATATGCTTAAAATATCTAAATTGATGTTAGTCTCAAATAAGACTAACGACCCTTAGATAAAGCCCAACTTTCCCGTGAACTAATGGACCTCTCAAATGTGAGAAAAGCGACATAAGTTCACTCCCGTTGGCAAACTAAGATACCAATATGGACCCAAATCATGTAAAATATAAAGTATAGATTTTGACTAATCCACGTCTTACGGGCGACGAAAAAATTAGTTTCCGTACACAATCCAATGGCAACCCAAATAGAAATAAAAACCAAAAGACATGACATATGAAGGAAAGAACATGGAGTGTAGAAAGTTGTTATCGTTCGCGATAACGTAATTAATTATAGGGGTTTGCGCCTGCAGAAAAAATGCATCCCCACAATTAATAAACCTCTCATCCGTTGGAGGGAATTTGAAAAGCAGCTGCATTGGTCACTGGTTGAGATTTTATTAGTCTCCTAAATTTTACCGCAAGTGCACAGCTATTCGCTATAGTATTTACAAATCGATTCATAGGGTGGTGTGATTTTAATCAATTCTAACTAAGTAATGAAGTTGTTGTTTAAAATTAAAACCAATGAATTTAAAATTTGGTTTGAATAATAGAAAGGGAATCCTAGGGGTTTGAATTGCTTTCTAATGTCGTTGGCTTATATGATTATACTTTTATTCTTTTTCTTAGTTTTAATTAATGATCTATTAATCATATAAAAGAATGGGGTAAATTAATGTAATTAATATTATTCTATCAATTATATAAAATTGTTTAGAATTAATTAAAACCTTAGTTTTAGTTCATTACAAATAACCTAAATTTAACCATCGATTAGTATTTGTTGGTGATCAATCTACAACTACAATATTACTGGTTAAGCTAGATCATCTTAACTACCTAGATTGAATATTTTTAATTTTTAATCATCTTTTATCTTCCCTAATTAGATTTCTAGGGTGCCAATTTTTCATGAACCTAATTAGTTTCTAGTTTTTATCATCTTTCCCCAATCTTATTCAAAATGTCAACTTTCATTATAAAAATTAGTTTTTTAAGATGAAAAATCAAAAAGAGAATTTTTATCTCAAAGAAAATTCATATTAAAAGTAAGGAAAGAAAGTAAGATTAAAAACATCCAACTACATTATCAAGCAACTCAAACCATAGAATAAAAAATTAGCTATTCATAATTGAAGAGACAACATAAAAGAAAATAAAAGTCTTCATTAATGAAATAGAAACTTACAATTTATTTGATCTCTCTCCAACAGAAAACCTTAATCCATGCTGTGAGAGATATGAAAACCTAATGAACTATACAGGGTATTTATAGGACTTATGGAGATTCGAAAACAACTTTCTAAAAGATATAGAGAACCTAAATTTTCACTAAAAATCTTGAGCCCTGATCTGATTAAATTTCGGGTGAATATTCTATTTTGCCTTTTTTGGCTGAAATTTTATGGATTCTGGGCCTCAAATTGTGTGAAGATTCATCTCATCAAGATCTTTCCAACAATATGTGCCAAATTAAAATTGGTGTTATGGTCTTCGAGAGATGATCGTTTTAAGTTTGCTATGATATCGAGCCTTTATGCTGAATCGGGCTTGGATTTTTTATGTTATTTTGAATCCATTCAAATATATTTTGTATAATTTGATATCTTTTGTGCTTCTGCTCTATATGAGCTTGCTTTGCACGTAAAACACACGTATTAGTCATTTTTCTTCTCTTTTTACACCTTCGTCCCTGTCGCCTGCAAATATCATAAAATACCAACGTGCAACATTAAATGTGACACAATAAAAATAAATATGGTTATAAAATACGCATTAAAATACACCAACCAAATACCCCCACACTTATCTTTTGCTAGTTCTCGAGCAATTCTAGAGTTTCAAACTCTATCTACTAAAATCGAACTAAACTACTCCTACTCCTATGCACCTTTTGTGGGCGTGCAATTATATTGAGCGTATGCAACAAACCTTTCAACTTCTAGGTGTCCCTAATAGGAAGAGTTGTTTCTTCTGAGGGTTTTCAGTGCATACTACCCATAAAATCCCAAAAAAGATAAAAGAAAACAATAGAAACAAAATAGGAAAATGAAATCAACATACAAAGATAGAAACAAATAAAAGAAAAGACTTGAAAAATAAGAGTTTCGACTTCCACTAGTTTTTCAGTTTTCATGAACTTTCTCTTAATAGTCTTGATCAAATCCGGAAATTACATCCTCTCTCAACAAAACATCATACTATTCTCCATCCCTACCTCTCCTCCAAATATCGATCATATATCCCTACGCGTGTGTAAAGTCATCCCTACACAAAAGAATTAAATTCAAGCTATAATACCCTTTCCCTAACGCCTTAGTACTACTTTTTTTATTAAGGATAGGTCGATTTTGCTCACACAGCTTTCATGCGACCGTGAATACTTCTTGAGATACCAACTAACCGATTACTGAATGTGATCACTTATTAAGGCGTAATTAGCTATATATATATATATATATATATATATATATATATATAGCCTAGTCTTGTAATTGCCTTGGGCTTCAGCAGTGACTCCCAGACCAGTTGGTCTAAGGCACTGGGTGATAAGGTACCGTCGCTGTATATTAATTTTTTTTCTATTTTTTATAGCCCTAAGTAAGTTACAACCCAAACTTGTATATAATTTTTTTTAGCGATGTCTTTTTCTTCTTTGTTAGCTTCAATTACCGTTTTTTCTTTAATACTTAGGATTTCGAGCAAGAGTATTTCAAGGTATTCTCTTCTATTCCAAATTTCAAAATATGTGTATGTGTATTTTATAGGGTATATACTCTCTAAATTTGGACTTATGAATATAAACTAATTTTCAGACTTATTTCTATTCTTAGATTCAATAAATCGTTTATCTAACTCAACACTTGGGAATCAAGTTCATGACCATCTATTGCTAGCTTATTCAACAACATCTCTTTTTCTTATTCTTCTTAAATCTCATATTCTCTTTTATATACATTTTTTACTCTTTAATTTTCATTTTCAAAATTTTCTAATTTTTTTCAAAAGAAAACCTAAAAAGTAAATTAAAAGAAACTACAAAAACCTAAAAAGAAAAGAAAATTTTTGTACAAAACCAAACCACTCCCCACACTTATTTTAGATAGTGTCCTCATTGTCCTCCGATGGTTAATTGTGCTCACTCTACAATGAAATTAGAGAGGCGGAATGCACAAAAAATTAAATTTTGAGCAAGCACAATCAACAAAACCCTAAGGATTAAACCATAACCCTCAACTAATAACTACAAAGAGTTTAACTACTATGAAAAGGGGTTATACCTAATATATACGTTTCCTTCGGGTCTTCAAAACTTCTTCCTCTTATGCTTCTAGGGATCCTTGATCAATCTTGCTTGTGGGCCTTTTTAATCCTAAATGATCCATCCGAGAGTTTGTAGTCCAAGCTAGACTTCACTAATGAAGCAATTTAATAGCCTAGTTTACTAATCTTGGTTATAAAGATGATGTAGAGAGTGTTAGACTAATTTTACTCTCTCTTGAACCCTTGGTTTCTCAATACATGAGAGTGTTTAGGATAGAAGAGAAACTTGAGAGGAGAGAGAATGACTAGGATAGAATGAATCAATAATCAAAGGAAAAAGATATATGTATCATATTCATTTTCCAAATAAAAAAATGTAGCCATACTTGAATAGTAATGAAAAAATGAATACATAATTCATTTGCCCATTCCTCTCTACACTCTTTATGCCACCTCAATTCTTATTTTCTAATAAATAGAAAAATCTAAATGAGGTGCCCCTCTTCTAGAAGGTATACTTGTATAAATACAAGAATACCGAACCGTACATACATACCCGTATTCATATTAATATCAAGAGACAGAATAATCCAATAATATAATACTAGATTATTACTAAATCAATAATTTATCTAATAATCCGGCTTAATCCTAAACCCTCTAGTATTAACCGTCCGAACTCGAATGCGTGTAGCAAGTACACGTATTTGTTCAGAACTCTACACGTATAACCATACGGCCTCTACATCATTTCGCCTGAAACAGGAAAACCCTTTGTGTGGGACTCTAAAAATTCGACAGTACACTGGTAGTGGGTTTAACCACAAGCACGTTAGCGGCACTAGCTATACGTAACGGCCATCCAGGTACCTGTCGAAAAGAAACCCGATAAGAAAATTCATTCGAACCCTTACCGAGCCTATCCGTGACAATCTCCGTACAGTCTGGTCTCTTCGTCTGAGAGTATCGCATACTAGGTCTAAAGGGTGGTAAACGTGAGACCCCTAATAACCCGATAAGTCATGTCGATATGACTCAGGACCGATCTAAGAAACCACTGATCTAACCATCAGTAAATCTCATCTGTCTTGGCCAAGGTCTTATGGTTCTGGCTAACTGGACACAGTGCGATATCAACTCCCAATACCGGGAGAGAAGAATCCCTGACAATCACTCACTGCCCCCATATGACTCGGGACTGAATTCAACCAAAACCTGTTTGCATAACTCAGTAGAGCCCGTGGTAAGGTAGTGATCTAAGTACAATGGAAATTTACACGAGACAAATGACGATCTCAGATCTAAAGACTAACCTGTACTCATGTCTGCTGAGAACCACTAACTGGCGATAGGTATAATACCATTTAGAAGTTCTCGGCGAGTCCGTCCAGTGTACTCACCCTAAGTGAGCACCTGTATACAATCTTAGGTGATCACACCAATAGCTGTGGAACCAACCACCGCCCCTCGTCAAGGTCTAGAAATGTATACACAAGTCTATTCTGGAATATCGATACCCGGTCTCGATACTCCTGCAACTTGGAACATTTAAGGATATGCTTATGGGCTACCCTGCCCCGACAAGTATGATACCATCATAACGCTGGTAGTCAAGCAAAATCCTATGGGCTTTACCAACATGTTTCAACTATATGTGATATCAAGTAAAGCATATGCATATGTTAAGATAATATACTACCATATCGAGTCTTTATCAACATGTATAAGAAATACAAAGCAGCAAGAAAAACAAATACACATGTTTAGATAAAAACAAACCAAAATAGTATACTATATAACTGAGCAAGATTGTCCTGTACATACATATCTCTAGTATCATATACAATACAAGCCTCTACGGTTTACATATCCAACATTCTCTACCCTGGATTCATGAAATTATGTTTGATCAACAGAGCAATTTACCTAGAAAATAAGTATTAGATTGAGAAAAGAGAAATAAAAATTTACCTCCCCAAAAAATTTGGAGGAATATATTTGCCTGTAAATTTCAAGGGCCACTTCCTTTCTTCTATATTGTTGTATAACCGCTCTTTGGTTTTGGGGAACAAGACACAATTTGACTATAAATAAAGGATTGGTTTATTTTGCACATAAGATTTTCAAAAGTTAGTACCATAATATACAAAAAGGAGTTAAGATTTTATATAAAATATTCTGAATAATGGAAAACTATGAGCTTCTCCTCTTGATTAACCTTTATTACTTAGCAAATTTATAACCGCTGCTATATAGAGTCCAAAAATCAGAATTAACCACTTAAAGAATTTATGAATATACCCATAAACTTGGTAAAACAAGATAGGACAATGAAGCTCAAAATTAAAATTTAAAATTTTATCTTTTTTAAAATTGCAAGAATTAAATTATAGTTTGAAATTTAGAGTTTTAAAAATTTTCAATTTAATTCTAATAGTATTGGATTTTTGTACAGTATCTAGGTGACAACAAATAGTATCGAACTTTGAAGGGTATAATTTATTTTCAATAAGATATTTCTCTTTTACGTGCAAATCAGAAGAATGTGGTGCGTATAATTCATCTAAAATTAAGAGTTTATCCTCAAAAAATTTCTCAAAAGTTGGCTCATAGTAATTCATGTTATCCACTGTACATTCACTTTCACCCACGAACGTGAGTTCTTCTGCAAATATCTCTTCAAAACTAATTTTTTCGAAATAGCCCTCTTCGCAATTAAATCCCTCCACCTTAGAATTTAGTAGAAATTCTTCTTCATAAATTCCCTCGAAATTACTGTTTTCCAAGATAAATTCTTCATCCAAAGCAACTTCATGAATTGCATTAATTTCAAGTGGTTGCTCATACAGTTCACATGGTTTGCTTCTTAGTTTAAAGATATTGAAATTAATTGCCATATTCCTAAAAGACAGTATTATAGAACCGGTTCGACAATCTATCAATGCATTTGATGTTAACCGTCTTAAAATAACTGAGATCTGACTCTTAGGATTGGATACAAGTTGCGTTTCTAAGACAATGAAATCAACTGGAAATATGAAATTTCCTATTTTAATTAACACATCCTCAATATGCCTTTTGGATTTTCTAATAGAATGATCGGCCATCTGTAAAGTTACCTTAGTAGGTTTAAGCTCTCCTAACCCTAATTGCTCATAGACTGAAAAAGGAAGGAGGTTCACACTTACGCCTAAGTCAAGTAAGGCTCTATCTATGATTTTGTTTTCTATAGTGCAAGAAATAGTAGAACAACCAGAGTCCTTATACTTTATGAGTTTATCACTATGCAAAACGTCACAGATATTTCCAGCAAGGAAAACTTTCTTAAATACAGTTGTGTGCCTATTCTCGGAACACATATTTGCTGAAAATTGAGCATGATTGGGTACTTGTTGGATTTCATCAAAAAGTGGGATGTTAGTTTTGTTTTGTTTGAAATCTACCATAACCATCTTAATCTTAGCAGCTCGTTTTTCTCCTTTAATCATTTTGGGAAAATAACTTCAGGCTCAGTAGATTGTTCAACTTGCGATGAAGACTGGTTTGGTTTAGGAAATTCATCAGACTTATCGATTTTATTTAATAACATCTCAGGGTTAGGCTCGACAGGATTTAAGTGCGTTGCGATCTTATCACTAGGAAGAGCAGTAATAACGTTCACTTGGTCAATTTGGTTATCTACTACTTGGTCAATCTTCTTTTCTAGTCTCGTGATTGCTTGTTGATTTGCAGCTATAGCTTGCATAAAGGTTTCTAATTGCTTTTCTAAATTAGTGGAAGCTTAACCTTGAGAGCTGCACCTAAGCGGACATTCCTTAGAAAGATGAAAGGACTCGTGACAATTTAAGAACGGAGAGGGTTAACTGACTTGTTGAACGAGGGAAGGTGTAGATATTAGCTTTTCTATTTGTCGCCTAATGGCAGCCGTCTTGCATCCCAATAGAAGCTTCGAATGCATGTATTCCTCATTTGGATGCGGTTGCATTCCTCTCGGTTGAGCTTTCCCACTGCATGGTTTTGTCGGATAATTCTTCTAAGAAATTCCATGAATCATCTTCCTGCTTCATCATGAAGTCTCCTTGATACATCGATTCTATCATAAACTTAGACTCGGCCCATCATGACTATTTGACACAACTCCCACTTTGCAATACCGTGGTGTGGGCATTTAATTAGGAGTTCTTTAAAATGTTCAAAATATTTCCAAAAAGACTCTCCCGGTTTTTGTGAAAAAGTTCTAATTTCATTTCGAAATTTAGCAGTTTTTAAACGAGGGTAGAATTTTGTAATGAATGTTTAGTAAATTTCTCCCATGTTTTGATAGTGTTAGCCGGTACGCTATAAAGATAATGTTTAGTTTTATCGGTTAAGGCGAAAGGAATGAGTCTAAGTTTAACCGCATCGGCATTTAACTGCTTTAATTTAAATAATTGGTATATATCCTCAAATTCCCTAATAAAGACGTAAGCATCTTCTGATTCTAAACCGTGAAATCTGGAAAGTGAATTAACAAAAACGGGTTTAATCTCAAAATCACCGGTGGCAAGCGGTAAGATTATGCAAGAAGGTAGAGATGTGCGAACAGGATAATATCTATCATGTAGTGTAAGTGCGGTGGGGATCGTATCATCCATTTTTTTTTATAAAAAAACTAAAATGCAGAAAATAACTACGGACTTAACAAATCATAACAAAAAAATGCGCAAGCAATCTCTAGAAACTAGGGTCACCTAGGTCAAGTCACTAGACCCCCTCCTAGAATTCCAAAGGACAAGTTGTAGGATAGATGCACTACTATCTCTTTATCAATCTTGCAGTCAGGTAAGTACCAGGTAAGTGGGAGGTATCTGCTATACGAATCACCGAAATAGCGGGCCTAATTAAATAAACCACTTGCCCTAGAAACACTTGACTTAGATACCATAAGAAAGATGCGGATAAATAATAAATTACCCACAACCTTCTCTTGTCCTATATGAGCACGAATTTCCTTAGAGGGCTGAGTCTAGATATTTTTTAATTAATATGGATGAATGTGTATGCTAGATTTATGATTTATGAGACCTAGGATGGGTGATGAAATCACCACCTAATCTTATTGTTGATTTCTTGCCCCTTAAAGTCCGTTTTAAAATATGCAAATAAAAAAATCAAGAAAAAAATCTAAAACAATCAAAAACATGATTTATTTTTATGTTTATTTTATTTTTGCAGCGCAAAGAATCCTGCAAAAACAGTTTATTGGAAAGAGGGGCTAAGGAAGAAAGAAAACTTATTTAGAACCTAGACCTAAGATCCGTCTATGGACGAGCCAAAGCCAAGACACTAGACCAAAGACATTAGAAGCACGATTCGCTACAAACTAGGAGGTGGAAGCGTATTAGATTAGCCTAGTTTCTGTTGCACCCTTAGCACTTTATCAAAGATGTAACAGACTTATGGAAAGTAGATGAGAAGTGCTTCAGCCTGTAATAAACCGGAGAGCAGAAAGCCAAAGAATTTCAGCTGAAATCATTAATATGGTGGATTAGTCGAAAATTTTAAAGATATAAAAATTTGGAAAATTGCTTCGTCCTTGTCACAATCCAAGGTCCCAGAAAGTTTGCCTCGTTTCCTGAAATTAAAAGAAAAATCTTTAGAATCAAATATAATAAAACTAAACTAAATTAATTTAAATTAAAACTAATTAAGATATTACGTCTCCCCGGCAACGGCGCTAGAAACTTGATTGAGATTTTATTAGTCTCCTAAATTTTATCCCAAGTGTATTTTATTAGCTGTAGTACTTACGGATCGATTCATAGGGAGGTGTGATTTTAATCAATTCTAACTAAGTAACAAAGATGTTGTAAGCAATGAATTTAAAATTTGGTTTGAATAATAGAAAGGGAATCCTAGGTTTTGAATTGCTTTTCTAATGTGGGTGGTTTATATGATTATACTTTTATTCTTTTTCTTAGTTTTAATTAATGATCTATTAATTATATAACAATAGGGTAAATTAATGTAATTAATATTATCCTATCAATTATATAAAAGCATTTAGAATTAATTAAAACCTTAGTTCTAGTTCATTAAAAATAACTTAAGTTTAACCGTCGATTACTATTTGTAAGTGATCAATTTACAACTACCATGTTATGGTTTAACCTAGATCACCTTATTTATTTAGATTGAATATCTTTAATTTTTAATCATCTCTTACCTTTCCTAATTAGATTTCTCGGGTGTTAATCTTTCATGAACCTAATTAGTTTCTAGTTATTATCATTTATCCCTAATCTTATTTAAGGTGTCAACTTTCATTATAAAAATTAGTTTTTTGAGATGAAAAATAAAACGTGTCAATCTTTATCTCAAAGTAAATTCATATTAAAAGTAAAGAAGTAAAGTAAAATTAAAAACATCCAACCATATTATCAAGCAACTCAAACCCTAGAATAAAAAGTTAGGTATTCATAATTGAAGAAACAATAAAAAAAAAATAAAAGTCTTCATTAATGAAATAGAAACTTACAATTTATTTGATCTCTTCCCAAAAGAAAACCCTAATCCAAGTATGAGAGATATGAAAGCTTAATGAGCTATACAGAGTATTTATAGTAATTATGGAGATTCGAAACAAACTTTCTAAAAGATACAAAGAACCTAAATTTTCCTTAAAATCTTGAGCCCTGATCTGGTTAAATTTCGTCTGAATATTCCATTTTGGCACTTTTGGCTGAAATTTTGTGGAGTTTGGGCCTCAAATTTTGTGTGAAAATTCGTTTCGTTAAGATCTTTCCAACAATAGGTGCCAAATTGAAATCAGAGTTACAGTTTTCGAGATATGATTGTTTTAAGTTTGCTCTGATATCGGGCCTTTATGCTGAATTAGGCTTGGATCTTTTATGTTATTTTGAATCCATTCAAATATATTTGTAAAATTTGTTATCTTTTGTACTCTGCTCTATATGAACTTGTTTTGAACGTAAAACGCACGTATTAGTCACTTTTCTTCTCTTTTTGCACTTTAGTCCATATCACCTATAAATATCATAAGATACCTACGTGTAACATTAAATGTGACATATTAAAGATAAATATGGTTAAAATATGCATTAAAATACACAAATCAGTCGCATTCATCCAAACATCCGATATACGGTGATATAAATCAACTTAGCGTCTTCGAATAAGTGGATGGATCAAACCTATGCATCTGCCCCCAAATTTAGACTAGACGTTCCCTTGTCTTCACTCCCAGTTTTCGGCGGAAAATAGATTCTGGCATGCTCGGTGGAACAATTTTTCTTTTTCCACTCCATACTTCATGTGTCGTGTCTTCACAAACAAAATCGCGGTGGTTTATGGTTGCTCTTGGAATTCGGGTTATACTGAAGCTGGTGTTAATTCTCCTATGAAGGCCTCAATGGAATCTTGCAACAATTTCAACTCAAGCACCACTCTGTGCCAGCTGATATTTTCTTGGCAGATTATGGCCTTACTGATCGGCATCCCAACAGCCCAACTCATGCAAGAATGGAACGTGCTCCAATTCGAGCAAATGCCTCTACTCCTCCCTACCATTCGTGTCTTAACACCAAGGGAGGAATCTCTAAAGAAATCAGCCTTTGACAGGCTGGCAACAAGCTCTGTAGGCCCATCAAAGAAGCCCGTAAAACTAGAAAGCTCGGTCTTTAAGAGGCTAGCATCAAGCTCCATAGGCCTGGCAAAGAAGCCTGTGAATTCCAAAAGTTGGCTCATGCAGCTCCCAAAGCGCCAAATGACACTTCACTTCTAAGAAAGTTTGTTTTCCATAGACTGGCACCCAATGTTCCTACATTGCTAAAGAAATCAGTGTTCAAGCGACTGCCGCTTACCGAAGCTCCAAAGCCATACAGGGGCCATGTCTATGAGGCTTATAAAGCAGAAAAGTTCCCATTACAAGGTGTACTCGACGTTGCTATTAGCGCTAACAAAGGCAGGCTGGGGCATCTCCCCATCAGGGCTGACTCCACCGATACCCACTATTAATATGGCTGTTCCGATAAAGAATAACTTTGAACCACTGAAGAGGCTAAGGCGAAACTCGCCTACCATCGTCTTAAAGAAGTCCCCACCACCTGTGGGGACATCAAATGAACAAAATCCAACGTTCAAACCAAAACTTTTCTCCACAATCTACAAAGTCTGGAATGAAGTTCATTTCTCTGTTATCAACAGCAGCCCATCTCCAAAGTCTGAAAAGCTCAGGAATCCTCTAAAGGCCGACGACTCAGCTTCCAAGTCTAAGGCGAATGTCCCAAAATGGCAAAGGCCAGAGAGATCCCAATCGCTTAGGGTAAATCCCAATAGGCGAAATGTTAAAAGCTCCATGCACAAAGCTGATATGGTTCACACTGTCCGGATGATACACCTTAAAGGAAGTGAAAACAACGATTCCACCAGTCATTGACCCCAAACTCGGTCCTTGACTCATGCTCAAAGAAAATAGCAGCTGCAAGAAATGGAAGCTCAAGAAGCAGCACTCATCAGACATCGCCTATGACACATCCGGAAGACAAACAAGAAGATCTGGTAGAACTAGAGTCTGATGTTGACTCTTTAAAGTGAGCTCTTAACAAGAAAGAAAAAGAAGCGGCGAAAATGTCAGCTTGTTGGATTTGTATGTCCGAGAGGCCTTGATTGTATAGGATACTAGGGATATGTATGTACAGGACAATCTTGCTCGATATGATAGTATGCTATTTTGTTTGTCTTTAACTTAACTTATATGTTTTACTAGTTATTACATATCGTTGGTACATATTAATAAATCCTGTAAGATCTTTGGTTGACTATCAGCGTTATGAGAGCGATCATACTTGTGTGGGCTGGGTAGTCCATAAGCACATCCTTAAATGTCTCTAGTCGTAGGAGTATCGAGATTGGGTATCGATGTTCTAGAGTAAACTAGTGTATATGTTTCTTGACCCCGACAAGGGGCGATAGTTGGTCCTATAGCCATTGGTGTATAGCACCAAAGATTGTATACAGGTGCTCAATAGGTTATGAGTTACACTAAACGGGCTCACCGAGAACTTCTAGATGATAATATACCTATTGTCAGATAGCAGTTCTCTGGTGACATAGGTATAGGTTGGTCTTTAGACCTGACATCGTCATTTGTCTTGTGTGTGTTCCTACTGTACTTAAATTACTACCTTATCATGGATTTAAAGAGCCGTGCAAACAGGTTTTAGTTGGGTACAGTCCCGAAGCACTTAGGGATAGTGAGCGATAGAAGGGATTCATCTCTCCCGGTATAGGAAGTCGATGTCGCACAGTATTCAATTGGCCATCTCTATAAGACCATGGCCGAAGCAGATGAGATTTACTGATAGTGAGATCAGTAGTTTCTCATGATGGTTTTGAGCCACATCGACATGACTTATCAGGTTATTAGGGGTCTAACATTTTCAACCCCTAGACCCGATATGCAACACTCTCAGACGAAGAAACCGGATTGTATGGAGATTGTCACTTTCAGGATCAGTAGCGATATAGACGAGTTTTCTTGTCAACCATCCATTCATTCAATACCTAGGTAACCGTTACGTACAGCTAGTGCAGCTGATGTGCGTGTGGTTAAACCCACTGCCAGAATATTACCGAGTCTTTAGAGTCCCACACAGTGGGTTTCCCGGTTCAGGTGGAAGGATGTAGTGTGCATATTATCATACGTACGGAGATTCAATTAAATACGTGTTTTTAGTATATGTACTTTTAATAAGACATTTTGTTAATACTAACCGGTTTGAAAGATAACCAGATTATCATATTTAGATGAAATATGAGCTAATATTATATCTTTTTTGGTATCTGTATTTTGACACGAATACGGTATTTATACGAATATGGGTATTTATATCTTGACATAAATACCGATTTTCATATCTTAATATAAATACCGGTATTCTTATTTTATACGAATACGGGTATATTTTGATACGAATATGGGTGTATGTATTTATAGCATATACTTTTATTAGTGTATGTATATATGTGTGTGTGTACAAATGAGGTGTCTTCTCTTCTCCTCTTTTCTGTTCATGTTTCTTTTATGATTGTGTGGACTTGTGACTCCTACTTTGTGAGTCACAATTCTACTCAAGAAATTCTAAAAGAAAAAGAGAAAAGAATGAGATAAGATCATTAGCTATGCTTTCTTCTTCTTCTTTTTCCTCTCTTGAGTTTTGAAAGTTGAGAAAAGAAAAAGAAAAAGAGAGAAAATCTAGAGATTAACTACTACTACTTCTTCGTGATCAATTTCTAGTAAGCTTTGTTCACAAGTTACTTCACTTTGTGTTCTTGAGAGAACCTATAGCTTGAGCTAAGGTCCCTCGGTTGGATCATCTTCGAAAAGGAAGACCGATATTCAAGCTTGTTCCTGGTAGACCTAAGAGCTTAAGAAGTCGAAAACAATACGAAGGACATGACTACAAAGGTTTTTAACACTAACCGAGTAGTTAAACTCCTTCTTGTTAGCTATTTAGTATTTGGTATCGATCGCTGGGTCGTAAAAGCTTGTGCTCAAGTATAAAATTTTCGTTTTGCATTCCGCCTTGGCCGTAAATTTGTAGCACGAGCACGAGCAACTATTTACATGATATCAGAGCCACCGAAACACTTAAACTAGTAGTAGACGATGTTTAAGTTTCGAAAAATGAATTATTCTTTATTTTAAAAACCCAAATCCATGTCTTTGTCCATTTTCTGAAACGATCTCTCAATTTTTTTTATAGTATTGCAGAAGAGAGATCTTGACTTGATATTAACACTGTTTAAAAACGAGCCACAACAGAGCTAAAGTGGTTGATACTTTTTCCATTTTGGAAATTTCTGGCGGCCAAGTTTTCTCTATTTGGTCTCGTTTTTCTTTAGTGTCTTGGATTCTTGGAATTAGGATTTTTGGTATACTTTGTTTTGGCCCAGGATTCAGTTTATGTTACCATTGTTTACGATCAACACAGAAAGTTTTAAAATCGAAATTTTAGCATCGTTGATTTTTGTGTTGATGTATATGTGTTTATAAACGCCGTCTAATTGCTATAGGTCGATTAGATGGGGTTGCACAGATTTGTTTGTGTTGTGGTAGATATATATTTTGTGATGGTTTAGCCGGATTTTCATGGTGGATAGCCTCTCATCGTAGTTTGGTTGTATATTTTTTATTCGAGAAGAACGGCCGGATCATGGTCGTCATTACCACTCGATGTATATTATTTTATTGGGACACATCCAGGTTGAGATTGATGTCACCATTGTATATTATAATTTCATGTGCTAGGATAAACCCGTGCAGAAGTGCTCGAGTAGCCGGGTTCTAGAGTGTGTTAGGTGGTCATCTCATGGTGATGAGTTTGAGCCATCTCGCTCTAGAATTAGCGGGTTATTCGCCGCACTTGTAGGGGTTTAGGATTGACCCACGGTGGAGTTCTCAAGTTACCGAATTCCATGAATTGCTGGGTGGCCCACTCATGACATTTAGTGTTGGTTGCCTCACTTCTAGAATTGAAGGGTAGCTTGCCGCGCTTATAGGGGTCTTTGTTTAGATGATGTTCGAGCTATCTACACGATTAGAGAACGTCGGTTTTCGTTTGTGGCTCAAACGAAACACGGGGCTCCTAGTTTATCTGCTATTCTATATTGATTATCACATACTTGTGATTTTTATTACCTTCCTATGATGATGATATATTATAAATGTGTTTATATATTTTGCATTCGCTCTAACCCTGTCTCTGCCCTGCCGTAAGTTAAGTAACCTTACGGTGAAGACCCTGGACCCCGTGGCGAATGCAGATGGCATATAAAGCATTGTATTTTGGTTGTTTTTGAGATGCATAGGAACTTAAATGATGGGACTGCAATAAGTCTAATTAATGCAAGAAAATAAACCAAAAATGATGTTGTTGCAACCAAATTTCAAAACCACTTGGTTCTTTTAAAAACTCACTCATTTTTCTATAAAACCAAATGTTTTCAAAATTGAGCTTGAACCACTCATTTAGAAATTACTAAATTCCTTCAACGATATCAAATTCATTACGATAAAGGTTTTTCGCCAAAAACCAGCCGTAACCCTCCGTCATTTCAGATAATTAGTACTTAGTATTCGTACTGTGTTTGTTGATTATTCGTCAAGGCGTAGTGTACGGTAGCTAAGTAGTGCTTATCTGTTGCATAGGTGATGCGATTGGTTAGGATAGTCGTATGGCTTTGTTGATTATACGGGTAGGTCTAATACAATCATGGATAATGACGGGTTGAACTTGACTAGGACCCTTATACGTCAAGGTCACTACGGTCCTATAGGTAAAAACTATATCGGGAGATTTAATTATAAGGGAAACTTGCAAGGTGAGTGCATACCTTTTGGAGTTTGGTGACTTGAGTGGATTCCATCAACGTTATCATACAATGATAGTTGGGTTCCGATTCCCACTGTGAATAGGTATTACTCCTGGAAGATTTTCATTTCACAACTAGCTAACCTATTAGGTGTTAACAGGGTTATGCTTCTGTGGAAAAGGGGTAATTTAATTTGGTCCGTGAGAAAACACGGGGAGCCTCCCTCGGAGTAGCAACTGGCCTGGCTGAACGGTTAGCGAACTTGTGGGATGTACATGGTCCCGACTAGTTCTCTTTTTAAGATTTGAAGGAGAATTCGAGAAAACAGTGGGGGCCATTCTGATTAGATAAATTAAAAACCAATCTAATCTTGCAAGAGCGCATGCTAAGTGTTTATTTTCTTTCACTCTCCAGGTAGCAACCATGTCACGAATTAATCAAGATAATAAAATATTTGACTTGACCGAACCAGTTTATTACACTAGGTTGAGAAACGTCGGTTCGGCTCTAATTTGTGACAACTGTCACGAGCATGGGTAAGGGGAATAGAAATGCAAGGACTTCCACATAACCTTAATAAAAGAGAAGCATTCTAATTCATTTTCTTCGGGTACATTAATTATTTAGATATGTTTTTCGGTCAGCCCTATCTCCTGGGTACTAGATACCGGATCGGGATCTCATGTCTATAGTTTATTACAGGGACTGAGAAAAAGTAAGAAAGTTAGACCGGATGATATGTCTCTCAGAGTAAGGAACGGAGCACAGGTTGATACTGCTGCCGTCGGCGAATATCACCTGGTATTGCCAAGTGGCAACACTGTGATTTTGAACAACCGTTATTATATACCATCTATGTTATGCAATATTATATCAGTTTCTTTAATAGATAAATAAGAATATAACTTTATTCTAGATAGAAATATCATGAACATTTACCTTAATCGGGTATTGGTTACAGTAGGTACATTATGTAATGATATATACGTTCTTAATCTAAACACAGTTTTCAATATAGATACACGCAAGAGGAAGAGTTCAGACATGAACGAAGCCTACTTGTGACATTGTAGACTTGGTCATATCAACGAGAAAAGATTAGCTAAGTTGCATAAAGATAAATATTTGGATCCGTTCGAATTTTCATCTTATGAAACTTGTAAGTCTTTTCTCAAAGGAAAGATGACCAAAACTCCGTTTAAAGGACACGGAGAAAGAGCTACAGTTCTCTTAGGACAGTGATGTGTATGGTCCAATGTCTACATATGAAATGGGTAGGTTCTCATACTTCATTACATTCACTGATGATCTCTCTAGGTTCGGCTGCGTATTTCTAATGAAACAAAAATCTGAAGTTTTTAAGAAATTCAAAGAAGATAAAAGCGAAGTAAAGAACCAGACTGGAAAAGGTATTAAAATCTTACGATCTAATCGAGGAGGAGAATACTTAAGCAGGAATTCCTTAAATATCTAAAAGAAAACGGTATTCTCTCTTAGCTTACTCCTCCGTATACACCACAACACAATGGTGTGTCGGAACGGAGGAATCTTATCCTATTGGATATGATTAGCTCTATGATAAGTAGTGTTGAGTTATCTTTTTCATTATGAGGACATGCGCTTCAGACAACTGCATATATTTTGAATCAAGTTCTGTTCAAATCAGTGCCTAAAACTCCATATGAAATATGGAGTGGTAAGAGACCATGTCTTAAATTCGTTAAGATATGTGGTTGTTCGACTTATGTTAAAAAGCAAAATCCGGACAAACCAGAGGCGTAATCAGTTCTATGTAAATTTGTAAGATATCCTAAGTATTCACTAGGATATCTGTTCGGTCATACTAAGGAACAGAAGGTGTTTATTGCTCGCTACGCAACCTTTTTGGAAAAGGAATTTCTTGCAAAAGAAATTAGTGGGAGTATGGTAGAACTGGAAGAAATTCCAGAGTCACGGACTGTAACTGAAGATTTGGTAGAACCGCAGGATTCAATTGCCCCAGACGAACCTCAGCACTCCATAGATCTAGTAGGATTTCTCATCCGCCCAAGAGATACTACAGGTTTCTCATAGACAGGGATCGAGAGGATTACATGTTGGAAGAAGATGATTCTACTATTTTCGAGTAGGCCATTACCAGTAGAGACTCTAAAAAATGGATGGATGCTATGTGATCTGAAATGGAGTCCATGTACACCAACAACGTTTGGACTTTGGACGTTGCACCAACAGGGGTAAAACTCGTTGGCTGCAAATGGATCTTCAAAAAGAAGATTGGTGCAGATGGACAGGTGAAAACCTATAAAGCTAAACTTGTTGCCAAAAGGTTTACGTGAAAGACCAGGTGTCGAATATGACGAAACTTTTTCTCCAGTGGCTATGTTAAAATCCATTCGGATACTACTTATCGTTGCTGCTTTCCATGACTATGACATCTAGTAGATGGACGTAAAAACGGATTTTCTAAATGAAAGTTTAAGAGTGCGTTTATATGGATCAGACAGAGGGCTTCGTAGACAGTAGGAGCAGCAGGAAGGTGTGCAGGTTTCTTAAATCAATTTATGGATTAAAACATGCATCACAAAGTTGGAACATCTATTTTGATGAGACAGTCAAGGAATTTTACTTCATCAAAAGCGTTGATGAGTCTTATATATATAAGAAGATTATAGGGAGAACTGTCATATTTCTCATTTTGTAAGTTGATGACACTTTCCTAATAGGAAATGAAATTCCTATTGTAACATTTCAGAAAATTGAAAATATTATTTTATAATTTAAATAAAAATATAATGAATTTTATGGATATTATACCGAGTATGGATTTGAGTTTTCGTAAATCAGTATAATTATATGCCTCTATTTTGGAAATTAAAATGATTTATCATTTATGAAAGCATTTATTTAATTGAAATTTTCATAAATTAGTATATAATTATTTCCATACAAGTTTAAGATTAAAATTAATTAGTGTTTTTCTATTTATTACACTAAACCAAGTGCAATTTTTGCTAAACCATGTTTAGTGCTATGACATATTTATATGAGAGGGTTAACTTTTTGTTTGTGTTTTAATTATGGTTTTATATTTTAGAAAAGGAAAGGAAAGGAAAATGAATGAGAGAGAGTGAGACATGAAGGCATGGCATTTCTTTTATTAAATGAGGTATGGCATGAGAGAGAGGGAGAGAGTGAAAGGGTTATGGTTGCCTCACCCATTCCCTTTTTTCTTCATATCTTTTCTTCATCTCCTCTTCTTCCTCTTCTTCTTCTCCACCTTCTCCACCTCCCACTACAACCCTAAAACATCAACATAAACCTCTCAAAACATCTTGAAGCTTTCACAAAAAATGTTCCTATCCTTATCATAAGCTTCATGACGTGATCCAGTCTCCATTTTGAGGTTTTTTGCAATCTTGGAAGTTTCCTTAGTTCCCATCTAGAGGTAAAGTCCCACCTTTTAATCAAGTTTTTAGTATACTTGCTTTCACAATCTAGATTTCGAGCTCATATGAATGTTTCTTAGTCTTGAGATTTCTAAAGTGAATTTTGGTGGATAGAACTTGTAGTGGTGGTATAGTAGAAACCTAGTGAGTGATTTCAACTATTTAGTGATAGATGAGGGTGTTTTAGTGCATGTATCCTTGGTTTAAATGAGTTTTGAAGTTTCAGAACTTGGCTTTCATTGAGGTTTGAATTGAATATGGAGCAATTTGGGATCTCTGAAAATTATTTAGAGGATACAGTGAGATGCTTGGACCAGTAGAAGACCACCGTAGAAACCCGTACCCCCAAATCCCAATCAAAACCGCAGATTTAATCCAGATGGCTGCAAATTGCGGCCATGTCATAGAGTTAGGGTTTAGGGTTTGTTTTGAAGTTCACTCACTCGATAACTAAGCACACTTTATATATTATTTTGTCCTAGATCACCTGAGTAAAAATCTGGGAGCATTTTACTTGGTTTTAGCGATATTTTGCAATATTTGAAAACTTGGTTTTTGGATATTTGTGTCTTGAATCGGTCGTTCGACGTTCGTACGTCGACGTTAGGAGGTATATTGTTGTTTTAGCATGCGTTGACCATATGTTCTAACCTATATGCACTTCACTCATGATTTCTAATTCGATTTGGGTTTTAATGAGATTTTGGTTATAATTTCGATTGTAGGTACAATCACGTGGACTTCCGGGATGACGAAGAAGGGTAAGGCGTTCGTTGGCTTTGATTAGGGCGAGGAGATGAGGTGAGTAAATGTATATCTATGGGGGAAGTCGGATGGATAGCGTATAGCCCTCCCGCAACCGTAGTAGTTACGATACTTTATATACTAGAATTATATACCTAGTATTACCACATGCGTATAGTTGTATACTTAGTAGAAGTTATATATCTAGTTTCTATTTCATAGCCATATATATATATGAGTACTTATTATGATATAAGTATATATATGATATGATTTGATACGATATGATACGATATGATGTGATATGATATGAGATGATATGAGATGAGTTGATATACGCGACTATAGATCCGTACCATATTGATTGGATGATATCGTTCGAGGGATATTCCGTACGTGATATGATGATGATTGATTGCTGAATACTGCCGATATTTATTTCGACTCGAGGAGTCTTGCTAAATCACAAAAGGGGAAATTCATGAGATGTTTAAAGCCATACATATTTTAAAAACTAATGATTTGATAGGTACTTTTAAATGATAAGTTCAAGGGGGCACTACGAATTTTCAATTGGTATTTATTTCAAAAACATCGTAGTCCCTTATTTTCAAAACAACGTTTCATGCTATTTTAAACTATAATTGTATGGCTCATACATAATTGGATATTTTAATATTTATTCATGTTACGATTGCATTATTCTGTATACACTCGCATTTCAATTTCCTTATTTTTGCATACACTCGCGTTTCGATTATCTACGATATATACTTCATTCATATCTTTAACTCTACTTAACTTCATGTGTTAAGACACGCGCACCATTACCGATGATTCATGTTGCACTTGCACATACTCTCATGTTACACCTACACCTCATTGGTAATTGCCATACCACATACACATATAGAATTTGTTGTCACCCTTATCGCACTATACCCTATTAGCATTATAGATTATTGTTTAGTATCCAGCACCACGTACTGTTCCGGATATCGTACTTTCTTTACATTGCTTATACGAACACGATTATATGAACACACTTGTCATGCATTATATTACTGTTATGTTCCTTTACATGTTGTTCTATTATCTACATGTTCTTATGAGATTGTGTTTTAATGGGATTTCTGAGATTTGAGAAACTGTAGATAAGATTTTATAAACCTGTGAATGTTTTAAAAACGTGATTTTCTCTTGATATGATATTTCGGCGCTCACCATGAGTTTTCTCGGTTCTTACCTATGATTATTATCCGATTCGAAAAGTAAGGAGTCACCGTCTGCGGATACATGGTGTATCCGATATGATACTCAGGGGCAAGAAGATCGTATAGAAAGGCGTTGAGCCTGGCTGGAAACACTACCTACCGGTGACAGTACGAGACTCGGCGGATATCCAGATGATACTGACCAGAGTGATATAAGACAGATGGATATGAGAGCCGATCCGAAAGACAGCGTCTAAGATATGAGTATTTACGTGTCGATATTGGACACAGGATTTATGAGGATTTCGAGTGTCGATACTGGACACTCAATGTTTTATGATGAATTCGAGTGTCGTTAAAGGACACTCATTGGATACTATATATATAACATGATGTGGATGACATGTTACCACATATTGATACAGACAGGATATTATATATATATATATAAATGTACACATTCGTTACTATATAGTATGATATTATTATACAGTATGATCTAGGTAGATCGTTATGCATTCGATTTCTACCTGATAATGTTTTCTACTCACGAGTTGGCAACTCACCCCGGTTGTGTCATAGTTTTCTTGCAAGACAGAACGCTCGAATCAGCAGCGGCTTGCTGGCACATTTCTTCTTTTGGGCGATTGCTTAGTAGGTGGGTTACATTACAAATAGTAACCTCCGCTTGTATATTTTTATTCATTTGTAATATAGTTAAAAACTCCATCAACCAGACTTGTATATTTTGTGAACCTAAAGACCAAAACTTGTATATTCTTTTGGACTTAGACCGAGACTTGTATATTATTCTTTATGTTGAGTTGAAGACAATATAGTTGCATTTTGATGATGTTTTTGGTACTTCTTTTATTTTCTTTCTTGTGTTGATCTTCGCTTTCGGCATCGTATATATTGCGTGGTTGTGATTCCACTGATTGGCGATGAGATAGCCCCTGACTGGAGATGTGGATTATATTTATGTATATGTACTAGTTTTTATCAAAATTTACAAAGGAGGTGCCCAAATTTTATATGAAGAAAATGTTTTCAAACTTTAGTCTACAACCTACTTATATTTCAATAAACTCTTTTTATACTTTAAAAAGAGGAACCTAATTTCATAAATAACCCTTTTCAATACTTCACCTCCATTATTTACTTTAAAAGTTTAGATTCCTGGTTTTCGGCTTACTTAGGTTACGGAAGGGTTCTATAGATTTCACGAGATTCAAGTGCCGGTCACGTGCCATTTCCGAGTCGTGACACCTATGTTACAGTTGGTCAAGCTGTTCATGTCACAAAAGTTCTCCATGAAAGACCTGAGTGATGCCTCCTGCATTCTGGGGATAAAGATCTATAGAGATAGATCCAAAAGAATATTGAGACATTCACAGTCCAGCTATATAGATACCATACTAAAAAGGTTTAGTATGGAAGATTCCAATTATGGTAATTTACCCGCTTACTATGGAATCACCCTTTCTAAAAAGATGTCTCCCAAGAACGACGAGGAGAGGTATCGCATGAGCATTATACCATACGCCTCGGTGGTAGGTTCTATAATGTATGCGATGTTATGTACCAGACCAGATGTAACTTACACACTTAGCGTGGTAAGCAGGTATCAGTCAAACCCAGGAAAGAAACATTATACATCTATAAAGAACATTCTAAACTACCTGAGAAGAACTAAGAAGATATTCTTAGTGTACGGTAATGGAGACCTCCAAAAGTAGTCCTTTATCAATTCAAGCTTCTAATGTGATAAGGATGGCAACAAGTTTGTCTCGGGTTATATGTTTACCCTCAATGGAAGGGTGGTATGTTGGAAAAGTTCTAAACAGGATACCGTAGCAGACTTGAAGATGGAGGTTCAGTATATTGTTTCCAACGATGCCGCAAAAGAAGCGGTCTAGATGAGGAAGTTCATTACAGAACTTGAGATGGTTCCGTCTATTGTTAATCCAATACCTTTGTATTGCGATAATAATAGGACTATGGCATTAGCGAAGGAACACGATCCCATCAGTGATCTAGACACATCTTGAGGTGGTATCACCTGATCATACAGATTGTTGATCACCGGGAGATCGAGATTCGGAGAGTAAAGACGAAAGAGAATACGACAGATCCATTCACAAATGCCCTCTCTCAAGCACAGTTTGAGCGACTTTTTGAAATGTTGGGTATACGATACGCTACAACTGGCCCTAGTGTAGGTGTTGGGTACTCGATACGTCAATAACATGCCTTAGTGCAAGTGGGAGATTGTTGGATTTGTATGCCCTAAAGGCCTTTATTGTATAGGATGTTAGGGATATGTATGTGCATGACAATCTTGCTCGATATGATAGTATACTGTTTGCTTTATCTTTATCTTAACATGTAAGTTTTATTACTTATTATATATCGTTGGTACATGTTGATATGGACCGTAGAATCTTTGCTTGACTACTAGCGATATGTGGGCGATCATACTTGTAGGGGATGGGTAGTCCATAAGAACATCCTTAAATGTCCCTAGTCATTGGAGTATCGAGACCGGGTATCGATATTCCAGAGTAGACTAGTGTATACATTTATTGACTCCGACGAGTGGCAATGGTTAGTCCCATGACCATTGGTGTATAGCACCAAAGATTGTATACAGGTGCTCATTAGGTTATGAATTATACTGGACGGACTCACCGAGAACTTTTAGAAGGCAATATGCCTATCTTCAAATAGCAGTTCTTTAGTGACATAGGTACAGATTAGTTTTTAGACCTGACATCGTCATTTGTCTCGAGTGTGTTCCCACTGTATTTAGATTACTACCCTACCACGGCTTTAAAGAGTCGTGCAAACAGGTTTTAGTTGGATATAGTCTGGAAGCACTTGGGGAAAGTGAGTGATAGAAGGGATTCGTCTCTCCCGGTATAGGGAGTCGATATCACGCAGTGTTCCATTGGCCATCGCCATAAGTCCTTAGCCAAGAAAGATGAGATTTACTGATAGTGAGATCAGTAGTTTCTCAGGATAGTTTTGAGCTACATAGACACGAATTATCAGGTTATTAGGGGTCTGACGTTTTCCACCCCTAGACCCGATATGCGAGACTCTCAGATGAAGAGACCAGACTATACGGATATTGTCACTTTCGGGATCAGTAGGGATACAAACGAGTTTGCTTATCGACATTCCTTTCATTCAATACCTGGGTAGCCGTTACGTACAGCTAGTGCCGTTGACATGCTTGTGGTTAAAACCCACTGCCTGCATATTGTTGAGTCTTTAGAGTCCTACATAGAGAGTTTTCCGGCTCAGGCGAAACGATATAGTGTGCGTTTTATGATACGTATAGAGGTTCGATTAAATACGTGTTTTTAGTACACATAATTTTAATTGGACATTTTTTTAATACTAGCCAGTTTGAAAGATAGCCAGATTATTATATTTAGATGAAATATGGGCTAGTATTATATCTTTTTTGGTATCTCTCTTTTGGTATTTTTTTTGACATGAATAATGTATTTATACTAATACAGGTATTTTTTATAAATACGGGTATTTTTGTCTTGATATAAATATGGGTATTTGTATCTTAATACAAATATAGGTATTCGTATCTTATACTAATACGGGTATATGTATTTTGATATGGATACGGGTGTATGTATCTATAGCATATACCTGTATTAGTGTGTGTGCGCGTGGATGTGTATGTGTGTGTGTGTGTGTGTACAAATGAGCTGGCTTCTCTTCTTCTCTTTTCTCTTCATCTTCCTTTTTGAGTTGTGTGGACTTGTGACTCACACTTGTGAGTCACAATTCCACTCAAGAAATTCTGAAAGAAAAAGAGAGAAAAGAATTAAATAAGATCATTAGCCATGCTTCCTTCTTCTTTTTCCTCTTTTGAGTTTTGAAAGTTGAGAAAAGAAAAAGAAAAAGAGAGAAAACCTAGAGATTAGCCACTACTACATCCTTGTGATCAATTCCTAGCAAGTTTTGTTCACAAGCTGCTTCACTTTATGATATTGAGTGAAGCTATAGCTTGAGCTAGGGTTCCCTCGGGTAGATCATCTTCGATAAGGAAGACCGATATCCAAGCTTGTTCCCGGTGGACCTAGGAGCTTAAGAAGTGGAAAAGAAAACAAAGGATATGACTACAAAGGTTGTTAACGCTAACCGAGTAGTTAAACTCCTTCTTGTTAACTAGTTTAGTGTTTGGTATCGACCGCTAGGTCGTAGAAGCTTGTGCTCTAGTTTAAAATTTTCGTTTTTCATTTCGTCTTGGCGACAAATATGTGACTCAAGTATGAGAAACTACTTACACCACCAACATGAATCAGATGGCCTTCCTCCAGCAGAAGATGTATGGAATGATGGCTCATCCATCAGAACCACCGGCCGAAGAACTGGCAGTGGTCCCTGATTATGAGAAAGGGGATTCTACAAGCCCTTTCCAAGCCCTTTCAACTGCAAAAGAAGAAATGATCTCGAAGTCTCAGCTCAATGAGTACATCACCCAACAGGTCAAACTCCTCGCTTCCAGTGAAGTAAATGCCAAGCTGGTCAAACCGGTCGTCCATATCCAGCATGATACGACTAAAAGCAATACCCTCCAGGATATACGATCTGAAGTTCAACGACTTCAAAGGAACAGGCAATCCCCACCAACACATCATACAGTTAAAATCAATGTGCGGTAACACCAAAGGTGATGATAAGTTACTCCTCCGAAAGTTCATCAGCAGCCTGGACGATACTGCCTTCGAATTGTATTCAGGGCTCCCAAATGACACTATGGAGACCTTCGCTGATATGGAACTGCTCTTCACGTAGAGGTTCTGTTGGATATAGTTTCCCTCAAGGCAATTATCGTAGTTGCAGGAATGCAATTCTTAAATTCAAGTAGGGCCTATAACAAGAACAGTCTTGCTCGAGATGATATTATGTTATCTGGTTTGTATTTATCATTTATGAGTATACATTTTACTTATTATAACGTATCACTAACACAGGATGATAAATCCTATAAGATCTTTTGCTTGACTACCAGAATTATGATAGGGATCATACTGCCGGGGCCTAGGTAGTCTATAAGCACATCCTTAAAAGTCCCTAATTGTAGGATTATCGAGACTAGGCATCAGTACTCCATTTTAGACTAGTGTATACGTTTCTTGATCCTGTAAGGGGCGATGGTTCATCTCATAGCCATTTGTGTTTGACACTGAGGATTGTATACAGGTGATCATTGGATGAGTTACACTGGAAGGACTTGCCGAGAACTCCTAGATGGTATCATACCAATCACCAGATAGCAGTTCTCTGGTGACGTGAGTATAGGATAGTCTCTAGACCCGAGATGGTCATAGTGTATAGTGTGTCTTCCTACTGTACTTTGATTACTGACTTACCATGGCTTTAAAGATCCGTGCAAACAGGTTTTAGTTGGGTACAGTCCTGAAGCACATAGAGGCAGTAAGCAGTCAGGAGAATTCGTTTCTCCCAGTATAGGGAGTTGATACCTTACAGTGCATAGCAAGCCATAACCATGTTTACCGCCGAAAGACCGGACTGAGACATTGGGACGTCTAGCCTGAATTTGGGGGCAGATGCTATTTGAACTTCTCCATCCACCTCTTCGAAGATACCAAGTTGATTTATGACATCATATATCGGAAGTTTGGATAGATGCGACCATTGTAGCAGACTTTATCAGATTCCCCCTCATTTGTGAGGGGGTTTTGATTGTGAGGACGCTCTTCCTTGCAAGCTCAAGCCCTTGCAGTTAATTACGTTATCGCATTGCGATAACCACTTTCTCCTACTCCAGCAGTTCACTTCATGTCGTGTGTATTTTTTGTTTATTTTAGTTGCTCGTGGATTGTATACGGAGACTAGTTTATGCCGTCGCCCGTAAGGCGCGGATCAGTCCAAATCCGTATATTTTAGATTTGGGTGTGAACTTAGGTTATATGTTCCTATAGTTCAAAGAATATTTTTGTTCTATTTAAGGACCGTTAATCTAGTTTGAGATTGCGATCAACTTTAATATATGAGCATTTGGGCTTGATTTTTGAATAAGGATACGTTAGTCCTATTTGAGATTTTGATCAACTTAGAGATATTTTCAGGATCATTAAATTTTATTAAGATCCAACAACAGAGCATTTGGGCTCAGCTGCAAGAAACTTCAGAAACTTAGCCAATTTGGGCTTAGTCTGCTCAGTCTTTTCTTCTATCCACCTTTTTTTTCAAAAGTGATAAGCACTTTTTTGGGTTCTGTTTGTTCAGCCCTTTTGCTTTTATGCAAAACTGCTAAGCATTTGTTTAGAGCTCTGGCGCTCACGTGGAAGCATGTGAGGTGTACGGGCATGGGTGTTGCCAATTGGAGCTAACACTTAGTCATTTTAACTAAGCATATATATATAGTGCTAAACACTTGGTATAGCGCTCACGTGGGAGGCACGTGAGGCATTCAACCCCTTTTTTTATAGCTCACGTGTATTTCACGTGATTGCTTTATTATTTTTTTGGGTTTTGTGTTGCTTTGTTTTGGTGGCTGCCCAATCAGTGCAAATGAGCTTCTTTGTTTTTGGGCACTCACGTAGGAAACACGTGAGGCGCCAATTTCTTTTCTTTCAAAGATATAATCTCTGTTAATGGCATTTTAGCCGTTAATGATCACCTAGATCTCAACTTTGAAGATCCGAGATCAGTTTATTTAAGAATTAAGTTCACCCTTTTTTTTTTAAGAATTAAGTTTTTTACGTAGGGTTAAACCCTATTTTTAGAGGAATTAAATTCCTTAGAACATAAGTTCTTTTTTCTTTCTCTTTCTTCAAAACCCAGTTCTTTTCTCTTAGATCTTGAGTTTGAAGAATAGAATCTCCCCGATGAGATTTAAATTCTCAACTTGTGGGGAGATTTGCCTTATAAATCTCAAATTAGAGAAAGAACTAAGTTTTTATATGAAGAGTTAAACCAATTTTTTCGTTTATACTAGGCAAAGGAGATATTTTGGTCTTTTCTTTTTCTTTACCTAAAGTTTGAAAGAATAAGTAGATCTTCGTTGAAGGATAATTGAATTCTTAGTTGCAGTTTCTATCTTTTTTGTTGGCTTGAAGTCTCGGGTGCTTTTTATAGTAGAGGCAAATTGTTAATTAGTTTTGAGAAAATATCTCATTGAGAGATTCCAATTGATTTAATTGGTCTCAAAAATTTTTGGGGGATTTTATCCGCCTTTGGATTTTTGATCCAATGATTTTTGCTTCACAGAATATTTTATTCTTGTTTTAAACAAGATTGGGGAAATATTTTCCCATATACAGAATTTTATTCTATCAAATGATGATTTTTTAATCAATATTGGATTCTTAATCTAAGGATGCTCGATTTAACAGAGCACAATCTTTCTCTATTTAGAATGATATAAGAGATATTTTCCCATCTCATTGGATCTTTGATCCAACAACTTTCTATCTAATAGAAAATATCATTCTCATTTAAAAAGATTAGGGGGATATTTTCCCTTAATAGAATCTTATTCTATATTTGGTGATTTTTAATCACCCTTGGATATTTGATCCAACAGTTCTCTGTTAACAGAGAATATCTTTCTCTTTTAGCAATATCAGTGGTGATATTTTCCCAAGAATAGAATTTAATTCTATATAGGGAGGCACTCTCACGTGTTTAACATGTGACCCTTATGTGGGTGTTTAGCCTATTTTATTTAGCTCCCATATGCAATGCATATGGGCGCTCACGTGTTCAACACGTGAGATCAATTTGGCTTTCAACCATCTACTTTTAATGCTTATATGCTTTGCATACTAAATAGAATTTAATTCTATGTATAGAGTTTAACTCTATCTGAATCTAATGCTTCAAGAGGGTGTTCTCACGTGTTTAACACATGATCCCAATGTGGGTTTTTAATCTGTTTATTTAGCGCTTATATGCTTTGCATATAGGCGCTCACGTGTTTAACACGTGAGGCATATTTAGCCTTTATTTGTTTAGTTGCAGCGCTTATGCTTTGCATATAGGAACTCACATGTTTAACACATGAGGCCTATTTAGCCTTTAGTTGTTTGGTTGCAGCGCTTATATGCTTTGCATATAGGCGCTCACGTGTTTAACATGTCAGGCTTAAGTCGTGGGGAATTCTCTCCTATTTTCTCCGTCTTTTTATAAGGGAAGAAATGCTCCCAGCATTGCTCTTACATGGATTGCACGTGAGTGAAACACTATCCATCTTTACCACCGTTGGATTGCTTAGGGGAATGGGAAGTTGAACCGCTCCCATCACGTCTTATAAATAGGGCCTTTGGCCTTTGAGATGACTACTGTTTTTTCGTCTTCTTCCTTAATTTTCTTTCTTCTTTGAGAATTTAATTATCATTTTAGAGCTTAGAACTCTGCCCACAGAACTCTTTCTGATCAGAGTTAAACTCTGCCAAAAAATTTGGTAAGGATTATGAACAGAGCATAGCTCTTAGGAGACTTTTTACTTTGTTTTGGATCTTTAATCCATTAATAGAGTTTAGCTCTTTTCTTGAGCCGATCTCTTGGAGATCTTAAAAAACCTTTTTTAGTAGACCGTGGGTCTTGAATGAATGAGCATCTTCGAGAATCGTTGGTTCTCTTCTTAGGGTTTTACCCTATCATTGATCCCGATTTTTGAGGGTTTGTGGAATTTAATTCCATTATTTTTCCTATTTGTTTCCCATCATGGGGTTTTCTGGGATTTAATCCCATTATTGGAGGAATTTAATTCCATTTTATCTTGCAGAGCTTAGCTCTGAATTTTTTGGAACTCTTAGGGATTTTATTCCCCTTCCTGTTCTTTAGTATTTTCCTTTTAAGGGTTTTAATACCCTCTGTACAGATTTGAATCTGTTGTTATTTTTAGCAGAACCCGCTTTTCAGGGATATTGGGAGTTTTTAACTCTACTGTTCATTTAATGAGAATCATTTTAGATTCTCACAATGGGCACTTTATCTTATCATTGACGAGCCGCCATTTTGATTTCGTGGGGTCCACTAGCTTTTTAGTTAGTAATTCCATAAGACCAACTCAAACCTTTTGTTGATAGTGTTGTTTTTTCTGTTGTCCCTTTTTTTAGGTACGATGGCCTCACTTTCCTACTTTCCTTACACCCGCTCAGAGGCCGCGTTCCCGCAGTCTCCATTAGACGAAGAAATTATGGCTATGATTAAGAATCTTGATAAGGACAGAAAGAGCCTTCTCCTATGGGGAGTCACATTATAAGGGGTCGTCGTAGCTTTACATGTGGAGTACCAACAGATCCCATTCATTCGATTCAGTTTACGGAGCGTCCGCATACTGCTTATGCAGTGGAAACGGTTAATTGGACTCCTGAAGGGCGGCTTGAGCCATTAATGACAGGGATACCCAATCAGCCCTTAGTGGCTATTGACATTCTAGGACGCTGAATATGCCAAGGCGAAGCTCAACCTTAGGGGCAGGTCTATAAAATTTGTGTCATCCCGCGGCATCTAGTGGGCTACCTTTCTTAGACTCGGTATATTCTCTCCTCCCAACGCTCACGGTTGAAGAAAGTTGGATTTACCAGGCAGTGTATGCGTCATTGTTCTACTACCATGCTCTCTACGTCTGGTGGGTTAAAGCCTTTTTAAACCAATGGAATCTTTCGACGCACACGTTCCTATTGGGGAACCGCGAGGTATCCATTTCTCTAGAGGAATTCCGAGAAATTTCAGGATTGCCGATCACGGGAGAACATTATGAGGAGTTACTACCCCCGACGGGTACATTTTTGCCACAGTGCCATCCATGCATGAAGGCTTGACAATTGAGAATGCTGTTCAGCACAAGCATCCAAGTTTAATGAAGGCCTTCGGCATTTTTGAGAGCCTGTCTGTGGCATCAGAAGGGAAAGGTGTTAGTTTTGAAGATTTCATCGCTCGCTTCCTTCGCAATGATGCTCTATCCAAGAAAGCTCTGAAATTTACGAAGGTCGAGGATCCCTTCAGCTCTAGCCTGGAAAAATTGCCGGCTAAAGAGGAAGATCTGCCACAATTTTATATCCCAAGTTTGTCGACCGTGGCTTTTGATGAGATTGCTGCACCTGGTATGGACGAAGAGACATTCTTCGTAGGCTTCATCAGTCTTTAGCTCAGTTGGTTTGCAATGCCAATACACCGACACTTATAAGAGCCTCCGTCTTCTACCCCGCGCACCGCATAGCCGAAGGAGCATGACTGGCTATTGGCGTTGTAGGGTTATCACACCTGTATCATAGTTTGAGTACCGCAGCCAATACTTCAAATCCAAGTGCAGACACCATGAACTTCTCCCTCCATTACTTCTCATCCTGGATTGAGATGCAGGTGATAGGCACGTTTGCTGTGCATTGGCGGCCTGATTTCCATGAGTCTTATACATTCTCATGAGTCATGAGATTTGTTGATGCTTCCTCTTTTGATCCGACTCAGTTAGGGGCTTTGCGCGTGCTGCTTAACCCGTGTTCAAACGAGGGGGCATGGTTTTCAATGATCGGGTTCATTCTGCACCAGCAGGGCCTATTCAACCATTGTTTGATCTATTGAAGAATGGAATGCCAATTTTGAAATATAAGGAGATCATGCACTTGTATTCGATCAGGCCGGGGTACTTGGTGTTCTGATTGAATGATGATGTTCTCTTCATGCAGTATAATTTGGATCACTTTGCCCAACAGTTGGGTTATAACCAGGGTGTTCCCCTTGAAGCTTTTTTAGTTGAGCCTAATCCCTTGCTGGAGACTGCCCGCGATGCTATTCACCACTTCATGAGGCTAAACACTGGTTCTCTCTTCATGATCCTCGAGCCCGATTACATTCTAAGGCCCGTGGGACCCTTCAAGTGCTGGTATTGTCACCGGGTCAGTCCCGTCATCACAGAGGAGAGACGGGTGCTTTTCGAGTGTAAGTCCTCTATGCCTGCCCAAGCCATCAATGTTCCGTTGCGACCACGGTCGGTCGTTTGCCCTCCTCTGAGAGACAGAGATTCCATGGTCATTCTGAAAGCTGCTCGAACAGAGTCGGCCCCCCGTATTGCTGGTATGCTAGTTCGTACTGGAGATGACACGGGGGCACCTGATGAAGCACAAGCTGCGACGCCATCAAAGTCGGATCCTGAAGATGAAATTAGGCAATGCCGTGCTAAGGTGCCTAAGGGGAGGAAGCGTCCTTCTGTGAGTGCTGGCTCGAGACATAAAATGAGGAAGAAGTCGGCTGCACGCTTAATCGACACCTTGCTCGGGCCTGAGCCTCTTACTTGTGATGAACCCATGTCTGTGCACGAACCAGATGATGATCTTCTTTTTTTGGGTAAATCTGCAGAGGAGGCCGCTCAGCTGGCCGAAGCCCTAAAGTGATCACAAGATGAGACTGAAAACGTGCTCTCTAAGAAGGGAGGCTTTCCCCCTTTTGTGTTTCGTGATGTTGATCAGGCTCCTGCTATGTTACCAGTAGTTCCTTTAACGTCGGCAGAAGAAAGGGCTCTTAAGCAGTCGATATCAGTCGTTTCTAAAGACGAGGCTGCTCTGAAAGAGGGTAGGGATTTATCTTCGATCGAAGCCCGACGAGCGTGGTTAACCAGGAAAGAGCAGCGGCTTGAAGAGGTCATACTTCAGGCTCCTTAGCGTATTGGTATGTACCTTTTACATCCTTCTCAGTAAATGATTTACATTGCTTTCATGCTGCATTCGTCTTTACATATTTTCTTTTGTAGGGCCTTCCGCGGAGGGTGTAGTTTTGATCCCAGATCGTGCCTTAGAGCCACCGGTGATGATTTTTATTCTTTCAGCGGAGGTTGCAAGACCAGCTATAATCTGTAAATATTTCTAGTGGCGCACCGGAGGATGTTGATTGATCATGAAAAAGTGTCTGTAGAATAACCGCAATCAATAACGGTGTCACTTGTAGCTAGCCGAGATGAGTACGGGTCTTCTTCAGGTATTCATGGAACTTTTAATCTTGTTTTAGACGTGTTGATTAGAAAAGAAGAAGGAGAATAGTTTTAAGATCTAGTTTAAATACTGATATAGATTTTATAGGGAAAAAGGCTTGTAGGGTTCATAGGATTTAGTAGTTGATGGATAACTAAATAAAATGACTTCTTTTATCTTTTGATAGATTTAAAACTTGATTGATGGTGGTGAATGAGGATTAGGGTTCTTGGAAGAAACTAGAGTTTCCCCACTATTGACCCTTGTCCCTTTATTGATCTCTATTCATGTATATCCCTTAACAAAACAATTGTTAATCTAATCTCAAATCGCGGTCAAGACTATCAATAAATTGGTAGCGCGCCCGATAAGGATGTTAACGATTCTTTTGCTAAAGTTTATAAACTTCATAAGATGTAAAAAAAGTTAAAATATTTTCTTATCCACTGTTCTACCCTAATCCTACGAACCCTAGCAAGTTTGGAATTACTCACGTATATTTTTAGAAGAAGCAGAAAAGATAGTTAAAGAAATCATAATGCAGAAAAATACAGAAAATAAATAATTAAACAAAATGATCTACCTTTATTAATCAACTTCACAAGTACAAATCCTATGAATTTAGATTACTAGAGGAAGAAGTTGTTCTCGATCTCTGCCCCGTAGGAAGTAGATGCTCCGTCGACTTTCACGTCGTCCTATCACGTCGAATTGTGGATCTGTCGTGATCTCTTGTTCTTTGATGGTGATTTGCTTTGTTGTAAAGGTGATGCCCTCTAACTTTAGCCATCGGTCCTTTATATAGCTCTCAAATCAGAAAACTAAGTTACCTAATATGGTGATTGCCTAATATGGCGATTTCCTAATATGGTGATTACCTAATATGGTGATTTTCATGCCTGGATTCTGAGTCTCTGTCAGTATTGATTTTATGATTTTGGGAGATTTTTGATCCTGACATCTTAAATATCTTGATCTCTTGACCTGAGCTAATCTGCACAAAATCTCCATGAATAATGTTAGTAATATTTATTAAATTAGAGAGAGTATCTTAATTACTTTATATGGTAATAAATCTTTAAGAAACTTGATTAAGAATATTTGATATGCTATGCATCTTTTAGTTACTAAAATATTATGCATATATTTTGAAATATTATTCTAACAATTTGTATGATATTATATCTTTTAAAAATTGTGATTAGAATATTTGATATGATATGCATATTTTAATTACCAAAATATTATATAAATATTATATGCATATATTTTCCTTCATAAATTTAAATATAATGTATAAACATATGGTAAATAGTATTTTGCAGATAAACCCCAAATATGTTTTATATTTATAATAAACACATTTTATTATTTAAGAAAAGTAAGAAAAATGTTATACCAAAAGCGTAGTATTTTCGACCAAATAAATACCTCCAAATTTAATTTTGATCATCCCGAGCAAACTATTTATTCAAGAAAGAGAGAAAAAGAAAAAGATAAACCTTAGTAGCACACTTTCGTAGGCAACATGATTGCACTGAGTATGTGCAACAAGCCGTTAAATCTCTAGGTGTCCCTAGTAGGAGGAGTGTTATCTCCTGAGGGTTTTCAGCGGATTACACCCATAAAATCCTATAGTAAAAGGAAGATGGTGAAAATCACATATAAAGATAAGAACTATAAAAGAAAGAATTTGAAAATAAGAGTTTCCAACTACATTAGCTTTACGGTTGTCATGTGCCCTATCTTAATGGTCATGAAAAGATGTTAGAAATTACATTATCCCTCAATAAAACTTCGCATATATTCTTCCTCCCTACCTTTCATCCAAACATCGATCATATACCCCTACGTGTATGTGAAAGACATCCCTATACTTGGAGAATTCAATTCAAGCCATCATACTCTTCTCCCTCCTCCTTTGTACTTTTTAGTCGGTGAATATTATAGATAGAATTGCTCACACATTTTTCATGCGACCGTTAATATTTCTTGAGATAATAACAGACCGATTACTAAATGTGCTTACTTATTAGGCGTAATTACAATTTCCTCGTATTGCAGTACTTAAGACTTAGCAGTGGCTCCCAAACCAGTTGGTCTAAGGCACTAGGTGATAAAGCACCCTCGCTATATTTTTTTATGCTGCCTTAAGTAATTATAAAACCAGTGTTCGTTTTTCTTCACCATTTTGTACTTTATGCTTTATTTATATTTATTTTTCTTCATACTAAGGTTTTTAGACAAGAGCATTTCAAGGTATCCTCTACTATCCTAAGTTTCAAGATGTGTGAATGTGCGTATAGTAGGGTATCAACATTCAAATGTTTGGCCTCAAAACATGAACTATTTTTCAGACTTATTTTAATCCTCAGATTAGTGACTTCCTTCATCTTACTAACCCTTGGGACGACTCATGACTACTTATTACTAGTTTCGTTTAAGAAAACATCTAACTTTCTTGTTTTTCTCAAACTATTCCTATCTTTCATATGTAATTTTTCACTTTCAAACTTTCATTATAAAAATTTTTTGTGCTTATATTTATGATAATGCAAAATAATGTGTGAATGAGCACAAATCTCCCCCAAACATGTTTACAACAGTGTCCTCACTAATGTCATCTGTTAAGCTTAAAAAACTGTAGACTTGGGAGGAAAAGTTAGTAATGGGGACAATAATTAATGAAAGTGAAATTCTTCACCAAAATTATTTTTGGCTCATAATTATGTAAAAATTTTCTTTTCGTTCAAGAGCCAAAATATATCCCCTCCCAAACTTGAGTAAAATCGTATTAAGCATTTAAAATTATAAGGGGGGTTAAAGTTATTGGTCAAAGTAAAGCCTTACAAAGACCAAAAGTCAACACCAACCATTCAAAAAAATTATCAATGTAGCACAAAGGTTGGTAGAAGGTCATGTCACCTATTGATGTGAAGAAATAGGGAGGGGATAAGAGGTGGAATAGAACGGGTTTACGTCTCGGGGTATAGAGAAGAAACAGTGATGGTAGATTACTCGCATTCTCGTTCTTGATAAGAAGAAGAGGTGGCGGGTCAACGTCTTTTTGTAGGGGTTAATTCATCAGAACGCCTATGTTTTCTAAGAATGCAAGTTCTTCAGCGAAGATTTCTTCAAATCTTTCATCGATATCCCCAATAATAATTTCATCGAAAAGAACATGATGATACTCGGACTCTATAAACGGTTCATATTTAACGTTAGATGTTGACCCGGACAGCCTGATAGAAGGGTCCATATGTGTATAATAAAAAGCAGGGTCAAACAACAACGTAATAGCGGAGTCGAGATCAGTATCGTGAAGCTTTTCAAGTTCGTTGCAGTCGGAATTTATCGCTTAGACAGAACATACTTGAGCATAGGGTTCAGAGGGTTCACTTCCTAACTTGTAAGTGTTAAGCTCAATTGACATCTTCCCGAAAGATAGGGTCATAGTGCCGTTTCGACAATTGAATATTGTGTTGGAAGTCGCGAGAAAAGGTCGGCCTAAAATCACCGGAATTTGGTTTAGTGGGTTCGCTACAGGTTGTGTATCTATAACGATAAAGTCCACAGGGAATATAAATTCCCCGAATTTGATCAACACATCCTCTAGCTCATCCTTAGGTTGGGTGATAGATCGATCTGCCATTTAGAGAGTGCAGTGCGCCGGTTTTAACTCTCCGGTCCCTAATTGCTCATACACAGAATATGGAAGTAAGTTAACACTAGCGCCTAAATCAAGTAGAGCATGATTGATATTTTTACGCCCAATAGAAATAGATATGGTAGGACTTCCAGGGTCCTTTCGTTTCTTAGGTAGTTGTTGTGTAAAAGCAGTGCTCATGTTACTCGTTAAGAATACCTTTTTCGGCACTTGAGTTTTTCTATTCCTAGTGCACAAGTCTTTAAGGATTTTTGTATAAGTCGGAACTTGTTGAATAGTATCTATGAGAGGGATATATATGTTAACTTGCTTAAACATTTCCACAATCTTCTCCATTTGTGCGTTAGGTTTGTTGGCCCTCAGCCTGTTCGGAAATGGAGCTTTATCAATAAGTTTTGGGTCTAACATTCGTGGAGAAGTTTGTGGGGATGAACTCGATCCTATAATTGGAGTTGGAATCATTTGAGGTTGACTCGAGGAAGTGGGCAAAGTGTTCGAGCCTTGGAGAAAACGGAGAATAGGCTCGGAAGAGGGTGGGAGACTAGACGAAGTACGGTATGAAGTGGAAGCCGGGGTATTATTGATTGATTCCTCATTATCAACCTGTTCACCGACCTGATTTTTCAGTACTCTTCCCGATCTCAACGTAGTAATGACACTCACATTATGATGTTGTGAGTGGGCAGGATTCGGTAGGGGGTGAGATGGAAGTTTCCCTTTCTCTCTCGCACTCATTGTGGCATTTAATTGTGCAATTTATACTTCAATAGATTTTATACTCTCATCGTGGGAGGCGGAGTCCTTTGTTAATGTGTCGATAGAAGACTTTATATCAGCCGACGTTTCCATGGAATGTTTTATAAACATATCCAAGGTGCGTTCGAGTGTAGAGGAATTTTTAGTACCGGCCGTTTGGAAAGAATTATTATAAGGTGTGAAATTGTTGTCCGGATTTTGAAAAGTTTTTGGTTGAAAGGGGTGCTGACTCTGTGGTGGTTGTTGCTGCTATAGAGGAACCCTTTGATAGTTATTTTGGTTTGGAACCGTATTTTGAGTTTGGTTTCGGTGTTGGTTCCAAGTAAAATTAAGATGATTCCTCCATCCCTGATTATATGTGGAAGAATAAGGATCGTTTCCAGGTCGCTGCTGAAAGATAGCATTAGTGTGTTCGTGACCTTGAAACGGTGCATTCAAAGGACATTCTTCCATTAGATGTGAATGGTCAGAACAACAACCACACACGGTTTTAGGGAGCGTAACCTGGTTTAGGGAGACTGATGAGAATTTTTTTTCCATAGCTTCGAGTTTCTTTTTCATCGCTGCCATTTCGGCTTTTACTGTGATGGAAATATCGAGCTGATGGATACCTCCCCTAGATGAAGGTGGTCTAACGCTTTCCCATTGCAAAATGTTTTCAGCAGGATCTTCCAGGTATTTGCAGGCTTCACCATCATCTTTGGACTTGAAATTGCATTGACACATGGTTTCAAACATTTGCTTTGTTGCTGGATTAATACCCTCATATATAATTCGGCACAGATCCCATCTATTTATTCGGTGATGAGGACATTGGACAAGCAGATCCTTAAACCGTTCAAAGCATTTCCAAAATGGTTCATTGGGAAGCTGAGTAAACTTGTTGATTTCGCTCCGAACATGGGTGGTCTTATGATTGGGGTAAAATTTCTTAAGGAAGGCTATCATGAATTCGTCCCAATTGGTAATAGAGTGTGCGGCACTGTTATAAAACCATTTTTCTACTAAATCGCACAAAGTGAAAGGGAAAAGATGCAAGCGCATAGCATCCACTGAAAGTTTTGAAGTACCTATCATTGCACATACGTTTTCGAATTTGGTGATAAAAACGTATGCGTCTTCAGACTCGAGCCCATGAAATTTGGGTGAAAGGTTGATAAAGCGGGGTTTGATTTCAAAATTATCCCCATTGGCTGGTGGAAGGGACAGATAGGTAGGAAGGGGACCATGTATAGGATAGCATCTCTCTTAGAGAGAGATGCGCGGTGGATTCTGCACACTTGCGGGTGGTGCCAGAGTGGTGTTATTAAAATTTGATGGAGAATCGTCCATCTCGGTCGTTGTAGTATAGTTGTGAGTATTCCCTCCTGTCACGCGGGTGACCCAGGTTCGATCCCCGGCAACGGCGCCATTTGATTGATCGTGAAAAAGTGTTTGTAGAATAACCACAATCAATAACGGTGTCGTTTGTACCTGGCCGAGATGAGTACGAGTCGTCCTCAGGGATTCATGGAACTTTTAATCTTGTTTTAGACGTGTTGATTAGAAAAGAGGAAGGAGAATAGTTTTAAGATCTAGTTTAAATACGGATATAGATTTTATAGGGAAATGGCTTGTGGGGTTTATAGGATTTAGTAGTTGATGGATGACTAATAAAAATGACTCCTTTTATCTTTTGAGAGATTTAAAACTAGATTGATAGTTGTGAATGAGAATTAGGGTTCTTGGAAGAAACTAGGGCTTGCCCACTATTGACCCTTGTCCCTTCATTGATCTCTATTCATGTCTAGCCCTTAACAAAACAATTGTTAATCTAATCTCAAATCGCGGTTGAGACTATTAATAAATTGATAGTATGCCCGATAAGGATGTTAACGATTCTTTTGCTAAAATTTATAAACTTCATTAGATGTAAAAGAAGTTAAAATATTTTCTCATCCAATGTTCTACCATAATCCTACGAACCCTAGCAAGCTAGGAATTACTCAAGCATATTTTTAGAAGAATGAGAAAGGATAGTTAAAGAAATCATAATGCAGAAAAATATAGAAAATAAATAATTAAACAAAATGATCTACCTTTATTAATCAACTTCACAAGTACAAATCCTATGAATTTAGATTACAAGACGAAGAAGTTGCTCTCGATCTCTGCCCTGTGGGAAGTAAATGCTCCGTCGACTTTCACGTCGTCCTATCACGTCGAATCGTGGACCTGTCGTGGATCTATTGTTCTTTGACGGTGATTTGCTTTGTGGTAAAGGTGATACCCTCTAACATTAGCCCTTGGTCCTTTATATAGCTCTCAAATCAGAAAACCAAGTTACTTAATATGGTGATTTACTAATATGGTGATTGCCTAATATGGTTATTTCCATGCCTGGATTCCGAGTCTCTGCCAGTATTGATTTTTTGAGTTTGGTAGATTTTTGATCCCGACATCTTGAATATCTTGATCTCTTGACTTGAGCTAAATCGGCACAAAATATCCATTAATAATGTTAGTAATATTTATTAAATTAGAGAGAGTATCTTAATTACTTTATATGGTAATAAATCTTTAAGAAACTTGATTAAGAATATTTGATATGCTATGCATCTTTTAATTACTAAAATATTATGCATATATTTTGAAATATTATTCTAACCATTTGTATGATATTATATCTTTTAAGAATTGTGATTAGAATATTTGATACAATATGCATATTTTAATTACCAAAATATTATATAAATATTATATGCGTATATTTTCCATCATAATGTTAAATATAATGTATAAACATATGGTAAATGGTATTTTGCAGATAAACCCCAAATGTGTTTTATATTTATAATAAACACCTTTTATTATTTAAGAAAAGTAAGAAAAATGTTACATCAAAAGTGCAGTATTTTCGACTAAACAGATGTAGAGGAGATTCTTGAGGCTGCTGTCCCTTTGGTCCAGAATGGACGAAATATTGAAGGTAATCTAATATCATTCTTTCTTTTTAACGACCTTTCAATATGTCTGACCTTTCCTTTCTCTCAGAATTGCGAGAGCCGACGTCCTCTATTGTGGATCGTTCTCCGGAGGAAACCTTCTTACGTTTACTTAACATGGCGGCCCCATACGTGATACCCCCTAGTGCATCGTCCTTTCTTCAGGCCACGGTTTGTATTTCTTTGCCTTCCGTATTATTTATTCATAATGATACTGACATGCCTTTTGTTAGTTGTATGTATGCCCTAGAGGCCAGTATTGTACAAATGATGTATATTATATCGGATGCTTGGACATATATAGAGAGGGCTTTCTTGCTCGATATGATAGTATGCTATCTGGTTGCTCTTTATCTTAACATGTATACCTATCTCTTGATACTGTCTTATAGTTACCTGTTGATAAAGCCCTTAAGATGTGTACTTGGTTACCAGGACTATGATGCAGATCATACTAGTGGGGCCATAGTAGTCCATAAGTTCATACTTTAATGTTCCTAGTCGTAGGTGTATCGAGACAGGGCATCGATATACCAGAGTAGACTAGCGTATACGCTTCTCGACCCAAGTGATGGGCGGTGGATGATCCCATATCCATTGGTGTTTGACATCAGAGATGGTATACGGGTGCTCAGTGGAGACTGGGTACACTGGACGGACTCGCCGAGAACTCCCAGATGGTAATATACCACACGTCAGATGGCAGTTCTCTGGTGACACTTGTGCAGGTTAGTCTGTAGACCCGAGATCGTCATAGAGTCTTGTGTGATTCCCACTGTGCTTTGATTTCCACCTTACCACGTCCAAGAGGGCATGCAAAACGGTGGTTTTTGGGTACAGTCCCGAGTCACATGGAGGCGATGAGCTATAGGATGGGTTTCGTCTCTCCCGGTATTGGGGGTTGATGTTGCGCTGTGCTCGATTGGCCATAACAGGGAAGTCCCTGGTCAGGGCTGATTTAGAGATTTACTGGTAAGTGTTACCAGTAGTTTCTCGACCCGTTATGAGCCTCACATCGGCACGACTTATCGGTTATTGGGGTCTGACGTTTACCACCCCTAGACTTGATATGCGACAAATCAGACGAGGAGACCGGACTGTACGGGAAGTGCTACCGTTAGGCTTTTACAGGAGTTGGAGCGGACTTGCTTGCTGATCTTCTGATCGCTCAATACCCGGGTAGCCGTTACGTCCAGCTAGTACCGCTGACGGCTTGCGGGTGCTTGATGTGATCATCACCTACTGCCGGCGTATTGACGAGTCTTTAGAGTCCTACATAGAGGTTTTACTGGCTCAGGCAAAACGAAATTTGAGCACGTATGTGATATGTGCGGGACCGAGAATAATGCGTGTATATGATACCGTATTCTATTCTCGCGACTTTTTGTATCGGTCGGTTATATGTGATATAGCCGGATTATCGAATCAAGTGTTGATTCGATAAGTCGATACATTGGATATTAGTAGGTTATATCAGATATGACCGGATTATTAAGTCAAGTGTTAATTTAATAATTTAGTGTATAATTGTATATTAGATATACTAATTTACATTAACTAACATTTGTTCACTTAAGGATTTTTCTCACATGTGCACAACTTTAATATATATGTGATATATATTAAAATGTGTTTTCATTTTGTATCATGGTTGTTGATACATAATGCATGGGTGTGCAAGACATACACCATTCTATTTTAAATGGTGGTTTATAATTATTTAAGGTAATTACAAATTAGTGGAGCTTTTGTCACAAGCATGAAGCTTGTAGAAGCTTGTGGATGCTTTGACCAAGTCCACTAACTTTGTTTTACTTTGGATTTTTATTAACCTAACCATTTAGGATTAGCCATGGTAATGTCTCTACAAGAGTTAGTATATGATACTCACTCACCCATGGTTAGCTCACTTGACTTGATCATTATCTTTCTCTCTTATCTCTTCATCTTCTTCCTTGAGCTAAAAAGCTCTCTAGGATTTGATCCAAAGTGAGAAACATTGTGAGAAAATAAATTCTAAAGTGAACCCACTTCCTAATTCTCCATCCTCTACTAGACTAGCACTTTAGTTTAGGGTGTTTGCTTCACTAATTCTCTAGTTAGTGAAGTAGTAGCTTGAGTTGGTATTCCCTCGACGTAGATCATCTTCGGCCTCGAAGACTTCAAGCAAGGACGCTTCTTTCGCCTCGTGAAGCCATGCAAGAGCCCGGGAGAATAATGATCGCAGCGAAGAGACTACGACAAGGAGCTTTAGAAGTGAAGGACCGATCTACAAAGGTTGTATTTCGTATTCACTTAGTTGTAAATGTTATTTACTAACACGTGTAACCCTAATTATCTTGCAAAGATTTTGTTTAGGGTTGTTCGGCACGGCTAAAATTTTAATCGGGTATGGTTGATGCCTTCTTAACCCTTGTTAGAGTGCCTAGTAACCCTACTGTGGTATCAGAGCCAAGCTAGAGTATTAGGCGACGTGTATACGAAGTTAAAACTCTGATCGAACCCCGCAACGTCATTTTAACCCCCTCTCTGGACAAATTTTAAAAAGGCGATTTTTTCTGTATTAAAAATACCTAAAAAATTCAGCAGGGAATTGTAGGTATTACTGTGAAAAACGACAAAGTAAGGCGTACGGATCGCCGCTGAACCGCGGCAATACCCTGCTTATGCCGCGGATCCGCGGCCGTACAGTGAGCTTGTGCTTTGGGTTTTGCACAGTAATACCCGTATCTGTTATTTCTATTTTCTGGGTATTTTTAATCTGCCTCAAGTGTCGAGTGTTCTGGGGATTATTTTGTATACGTTGATTTGATCGAAAAATTTAATTTCGTTATGTTTTCCGGATAATTTAGAAAGTATTAAAATGTTCGAACGGATATCATTAACTCATTTTTTCTCGGCACGAAAAACTTTCAAGTGTTGAATTTTTCTTGAGTTTAAATCTTTCGGAAAAATGTGCAAGTAACGTGATGGACCCTCTAGAAGAACACAAAACTTAGCTCGATTATGTGACCGTCTGAACCGTCTCTAAACCTTAGGGTTTGGGGCAGTACGGCGTGCCACATGTGAGGCGTTGGCTTGACCCTTCTACGGCTAGACCATTGCTACTGTGACGTATTCTGGAATTTTTTGAACTCCGCTCAAGTGTTGAGCTATTTAGGAAATATTGGGTATTTGATTATTCGATCGGAAAGTTTAATACTGTCTATTTATCTGGAATGTGATATAATATGTGGAATTCATATAGTTAGGCATGAAATGCGAAGTATGTGATATTTCGGATTTATGATGTCTAAAGAGATTGTGGATTCCAAATGTTGTAGTTTTACACTTTCTTTTCTGCGACCGTAAGTGTAATATGTGATATCGCCGGTTTCGTTGCTATATGTCAACGACAATTGGGATGCGCATATTTACTTACGTTGATGACAAGTGATGTTATGTGTTGCTGGATATGTTATATTGGATCGTCGCGTTTTTGAATAGCCGGGGGTTTTATGTGAGATGAGGGTTTTTATTTTCATTCATGTAAAATTCATTGTATGTATATTCTTTTATTGGGGCACTTCCGGGATGAGGATGATGTCACCATTGTATATTATTTACTTTTCCGCATTAGGTAGACCCAAGGAGGAGAGCACAAGTAACCGGGTTCTAGAGTCCAGTGGGAGACCAACTCGAGGAGTCGAGTCCGGGTCTTCTAACTCTAGAATTGGTAGGGTTGCTTGCCGCTATCGTAGGGGTTTAGGGGTGTGGGTTTGGCTATTCATCGCGACCGTGGAATCCGAGTTATAGAGGCTCAAAATAAAATACGGACGTCCTAGTATATCCAATGTTTCATATGTTTCTTCTGCTGCGATATCTGTGATGTGATCATTTGATATGTTGTGATAAATACTGTATATAGTATATATGATATATTATATAGACGTTACTTATGTTTTACACCCGCGCTAGCCCTGCCCCGCTCTGCCGTTAGTTACCTAACCTAACGGTGCACGAGGGGACATCGAGGCAAATGCGGATGGCATAAGTGTACGTCGTATTTATCTGTGATGTTTAGGGACTTAAATGATGGGACTTCATTAATATGATTAATGAAAGAAAAGAAACCTAAAAGATGTTGTAGAATCAAATTTTTCAAAAAGGGTAGCTACAGTTTTTGCTTTGCATAGCGATATATATGATATATCCTGCACCTTATTCGATGAGGAAAGAGCCGAGATCTCTTCACCGGGAGTGACCTCTTTAGCAAAACTGGCAGATGCTACAACACTCGGTTTGTCTTTTGATTGCTTTTTGGAGTTTTTGCTTTGCATAGAGATATATATGATATATCCTGCACCTTATTCCATAAGGAAAGAGCCGAGATCCCTTCACCGGGAGTGACCTCTTTAGCAAAACTGGTGAAAGCCTCAAAAACACTCCTTTTCAAAATTCACTCGATTCTACAACGATATCAAGTTCATTACGCAATAGGTTTTCAGAAAAACCTGTCGTAGCCCTCCGTCATTTCAGATGAGAACTGTTTAGTATTCGTGCTGCGTTTGTTGGCCTTTGTCAAGGCGTAATGTGCGGTAGCTGAATGGTGTTTATCTGCTTATGCATATGATGCAGATTGTTTTGGGGTAGTCCTATGACCTTGTTGGCCTTTATCAAGGGTCGTATGGGTGGGTTTGATTCAATCAAGAAATGACGGGTTGAACTTGACTAGCATCCTATGATTTGTTGGCCTTTGTCAAGATCATAGGGGTTAGGGGCAAAATATTATCCGGAATTTCATGTGTTGAAATTTGCAATGAGATTGCATACCTTCTATGAGATAGTTGGATCCCGATACCCACTGCGAGTAATTGTTACTCCTGGGAGAGTTTTACACAGGATAATTAGCCGATCAAGTAGGTGTCTAGAAAGGTGTTAACGGGGTTACGCTTCTGGGAAAACGAGGTTTACTTTAATTAGGTCCGTGCGAAAGCACGGGGAACCTCCCTCAGAGTACCGACACTGGCCTGGCTGAAAGATTGGCGAAATTGTAGGGTGTAATTAATCCTGGCTAGTATTTCATTTTAGGGTTTGAAGGAAGATTTGATAAAAACAGTGGGAGCCATCCAGATTAGATAAAATAATAACCAATCTGATCTTGCAAGAGCATACGCTAAAATTTTTTCTTCTCTCTCTCTCCTGGTAGCGACCATATCATGCCTTAATAAAGATAATAATATAGATGTATTGATCGAACCCGTTGATTTGTATGTCAAAAACTATATATTACCGCAATCAAGAACGGCGTCGCTTTGCAGCTAGCCGGTGAGTACGGGTCGTTCCACATGGATGTTGTGAATTTCCTAATCGCGCTAACGAGTTAATTCCGAAGGGTGTTCGGATTGCTTATTAAATATAAAATCTAAATTAATCTATCTACGATTATCTAGATCTATTCTTGCTAGGGTTAGGTTTAGGGATGGTTTGGAAATGCACGTAAATCTCAACGCTTTCATTACCCGAATGAAGATCTATGAGGAGTTATGGTAATTATCAATAAAGGGGATTAGATTGTTAGTTGTATGTATGCCCTAGAGGCCAGTATTGTACAGATGATGTATATTATATTGGATGCTTGGACATATATAGAGATGACTTTCTTGCTCGATATGATAGTATGCTATCTGGTTACTCTTTATCTTAACATGTACACTTGTCTCTTTAAACTGTCTTATAGTTACATGTTGGTAAAGCCCTTAGGATGTGTACTTGACTACCTGGACTGTGATGCAGATCATACTAGTGGGGACATGGTAGTCCACAGGTACATCCTTCAAGGTCCCTAGTCGTGGGTGTATCGAGACGGGGCATCGATATACCAGTGTAGACTAGCGTATACGTCTCTCGACCCATGAGATGGGCGATGGATGATCCCATATCCATTGGTGTTTGACATCAGAGATGGTATACGGGTGCTCAGTGGAGACTGGGTACACTGGACGGACTCGCCGAGAACTCCCAGATGGTATTATACCTCACGTCATATGGCAGTTCTCAGGTGACACTTGTGCAGGTTAGTCTATAGACCCGAGATCGTCATAGAGTCTTGTGTGATTCCCACTGTGCTTTGATCTCCACCTTACCACGTCCATGAGGGCGTGCAAAACGGTGGTCTTTGGGTACAGTCCCGAGTCACATGGAGGCAATGAGCGATAGGAGGGGTTTCGTCTCTCCCGGTATTGGGGGTTGATGTTGCGCAGTGCTCGATTGGCCGTAACAGGGAAGTCCCTGGCCAGAGCTGATCAGAGATTTGCTGGTAAGTGTTACCAGTAGTGTCTCGACCCGTTATGAGCCTCACATCGGCACGACTTATCGGTTATTGGGGTCTGACATTTACCACCCCTAGACTTGATATGCGACATATCAGACGAACAGACCGGACTGTACGTTAAGTGTTACTAGTTGGATTCACAGGAGTGTGAGCGGGATAGCTCGTCGATCTTCTGATCGCTCAATACCCGGATGGCCGTTACGTTTAGCAGACCGCTTGCGGCTTGTGGGTGCTTGATATGATCATCATCTGCTACCGGCGTATTGACGAGTCTTTAGAGTCCTACACAGAGGTTTCCTGGCTCAAGCGAAACGAAATAGGAGCGCATATGAGATATGTGCAGGACCGAGAATAATGCGTGTATGTGATACCGTATTCCATTCTCGCGATGGATGTATCGATTGGTTATATTCGATATAACCTAGATATCGAATCAAGGATTGATTCGATAAGCCGATACATAGGATACTAGTCGGTTATATGCGATATGACCGGATCGTTAAATCAAGTGTTGATTTAATGATTTAATGTATAATTATATATTTGATATATTACTTTGCATTAACTAGTATTGGTTCACTTTAAATGGATTTTCTCACTTGATGTGCAAGAAGTATATGTGATATACTTTTATGCACATATTTGTATCATGTTTGACGATACTTGATCATTTGGTTAAGTGTATAGAATTAAACCATGGTTAATTTGATGATTAGGGTTTTGCTTATTCATTTATTTATTTATTTGTTCATTTATTTATTTGGAAATGATTTAGATGAGAATGTTGGCTTTATTTGTTTCTAGTTGAAGCTTCATGAAGCTTTGACTTCTTAACCATTCTTGTCTTCATGCTTAACCCTAACCCATCCAAGTAACCATGGTCTATTCTCTACACTATACCCTAGTTAGTATATGATAAGTATTCATTTACTTTTCAATTTGAATAAAGACTTATCATATTCTTTCTTCTTCTTCATCATCTTCTTCTTCAAGAAAAGCTTAAGTCCATCAATGGCAACTTGAGCAAAAGTGAGAGAAATCCAATTCTAAAGTGAACCCACCTCCTATTTCTTCATCCTCTACCTCTTGCCAAGTAGTATAGGGTGTTTTCTTCACAAGTTTCACAACTTGGTGAAGTTGGAGCTTGAACTTGTGATGCCTCGACGTAGATCATCTTCGGCACGAAGCCGACGACCTAGTCCGCCCATTTCTCCGATGAAGCCGACGATTGTGTTCGGGATTCGAGATGGACAGCGAGAGGACGCCTACGTGGAGCTAAGAAAGTGGAGAACCGGATCTACAAAGGTTGTAGCATCTCTCCTTTAGTTAAGGTGTTAACTAGTTTCGTTTTTCGCCTAAATTTCTAGTCGACGATCCGTATTAGGGTTTCACGGCACTCATAAAAATTGAAATTGGCATGGTTGATGCCTTATGAGACTTCATTAGCGTGCCTAGGAACCCTACAGTGGTATTAGAGCCTAGCTAGAGCCTTAGGCGAAGTCGAGACGACGTTTGAAATCCGAACGAACCGAAACCCTAACGCAAAAAATGCTCTCTGTACATTTTTCAATTTCGGGGATTTTACGATATTAAAAATATGCAGAAAAATCAGCAGGGAATTTTAAGAATTACTGTGAAGCCCGTACCCCTGAATCCACCAAAGTGCGGCAGAACCGCGGCATTATCGTGGCTAATGCGGCGGTACCGCGGCCATGTGGTCTCCTCATGCATTTAATTTTGTACAGTAATTCTCATTATGCAGTTCTGGTTTTCCTGGGAATTTTTAATATTTATTCAAGAGTTGAATTTTCTGGGGTGTATTGGGAGTTCGTAGATTCGATCGGATTATCAGACTTCGTCTATGTGTTTTTCCGGATAATTTAAGAATATGTTAAAAAGTTCGACCGGATAAAAATACCCAACTTTTCCCCTGCCGGAATATTTCCAAGTGTTGGATTTTTCTGTGGTTTAAGGACGTTCTGAGTAGTGCAAGTAATGCGATGGTCCCTCTAGAAGACAACAAACCTTAACTTGATTATGTGACCGTCTTGAACTGCCCTTTGAACCTTCGGGTTTGGGGCAGTACGGCGTGCCACATGTGAGGCGTTGGCTTGACCCTTCTACGGCTGGACCGTTGGTACTGAGGCATGAAGTGAACGTCTTTGAACCTATTTCATGTGTTGAACGGTTTCGGGAAAACTTGGGTGTTCGAATGTTCGATCGGAAAGTTTGATAATTTCTATTTATCTGGAATGGGATACAATAATTGGAATTCACAAACAGTTATGAGATAGCTGAATGAATGTTATAAATCTAGCGGTTTAGTCTCACGTGATATTGAAAAGAGTTTTCGATAATGGGACTAAAATGCGGGGTTTATAATTGTTAGGCATGTGATGTCTAAGTATTTCATTTGTTTAGGCATGCGATGTCTAAAGAGATTGCGGATTCCAACTGTTGTAGTTTTACACTTTCTTTTCTGTGACCGTAAGTGTAATATGTGATATCGCCGGTTTCGTTGCTATATGTCAATGACAATTGGGATGCGCATATTTACTTACGTTGATGACATGTGATGTTATGTGTTGCTGGATATGTTATATTGGATTGTCGTGTTTGAATAGCCGGGGGTTTTTATGTGAGATGAGTGTTTTTCATTTTCATTCATGTAAAAACTTGTATGTAATATTCTTTTATTGGGGCACTTCCAGGTTGCGGAAGCTGTCACCCTTTGTATATTATTTTCTTTTCCGCATTAGGATAGACCCAAGGAAGGGAGCACAAGTAACCGGGTTCTAGGGTCCAGTGGGAGACCATCTCGAGGAGTCGAGTCCGGGTCTCCTAACCCTAGAATTGGTAGGGTTGCTTGCTGCTCTCGTAGGGGTCTAGGGTGTGGGATTGGCTATTCATCACGACCGTGGAATCCGTGTTTTATACTGGCTCGTATTCAAAACACGGACGTTCTAGTATATCCAATGTTTCATATGTTTCTTCTGCTGCGATATTTGTGATGTGATCATGTGATGTTCTGTGATAGATACAGTATATAGTATATATGATATATTATATAGACGTTACTTATGTTTTGCACCCGCACTAGCCCTGCCCTGCTCTGTCGTTAGTTACCTAACCTAACGGTGCACGAGGGGACATCCAGGCGAATGCGGATGGCATAAGTGTATGTCGTATTTATCTGTGATGCTTAGGTGAATTAAATGATGGGACTTCATTAATGTGATTAATGAAATAAAAGAAACCAAATGATGTTGTAGAATCAAATTTTAAATAAAACAGGTAGCTACAGTTCTTGCTTTGCATAGCGGTATATATGATATACCCTGCACCTTATTCGATGAGGAAAGGACCGAGATCCCTTCACCGGGAGTGACTCCTTTAGCGATAATTGGCAGATGCTACATACTCGGTCTGCTTTTGATTGCTTCTATAGTTTCTGCTTTGCACAGTGATATATATGATATATCCCGCACCTCATTCGACGAGGAAAGGGCCGACGATCCCTTCACCGGGAGAGACCCCTTTAGCAAAACTAGAAAAGCCTCAAAATCACTCCATTTCAAAACTTCATTTGATTCTACAACGATATCAAGTTCATTACGCAATAGGTTTTCAGAAAAACCTGTCGTAGCCCTCCGTCATTTCAGATAAGAACTGTTTAGTATTCGTGCTACGTTTGTTGGCCTTTGTCAAGGCGTAGTGTGCGGTAGCTGAATAGTGATTATCTGCTTATGCATATGATGCAGATTGTTTTAGGATAGTCGTACGACCTTGTTGGCCTTTGTCAAGGGCCGTGCGGGTGGGTTTGATTCAATCAAGAAATGACGGGTTGAACTTGACTAGCATGCTATGATTTGTTGGCCTTTGTCAAGGTCATAGGATGCTAGGGGCAAAATATTATCGGGAATTTCAAGTGTTGAAATTTGCAATGAGATTGCATACCTTCTATGAGATAGTTGGATCCCGATACCCACTGCGAGTAAGAGTTACTCCTGGGAGAGTTTTACACATTGCAATTAGCTGATCAAGTAGGTGTCTAGAAAGGTGTCAACGGTGTTACGCCTCTGGGAAAACGAGGTTTACATTAATTAGGTTCGTGCGAAAGCACGGGGGACCTTCCTCAAAGTACCGACACTGGCCTGGCTGAAAGATTGGCGAACTTGTAGTGTGTAATTAATCCCGGCTAGTCTTTCCTTTTAGGGTTTGAAGGAAGATTTGATAAAAACCAGTGGGAGCCATCCTGATTAGATAAGATAATAACCAATCTGATCTTGCACGAGCTTACGCTAAAGTGTTTTCTTCTCTCTCTCTCCAGGTAGCGACCATTTCATGCCCTAACAAAGATAATAATATGGATGTATTGACCGAACCCGCATGTTATACTGTGCTGGGGAACGTTGGTTCCGTTCTTTCTTATAAGAGTTATAGGAATGAACAGGACATAGGGGAATACCAGAATTCCCATGCTACCCTATTGAAGAAAGTACATGTTGATGCATTTTCTTCGGGTGTGTTTGTTACAGAGAACTGTTTCTCCATTTGCCCTACGTCCTGGGTATTAGATACCGGGTCAGGATCCCATTACATGGGCTTAGAAAAGGTAGAGAACTTGGAGAAGGTGATAAAGACATTAGAGTTGGAAATGGTGCAATTGTTGCAGCTAAGACTGTCGGGGAATATCACCTTGTGTTACCAACTGGTAATACATTGGTTCTGAACGAATGCTATTACATGCCGAACCTGATATGCAACATTATATCGGTTTCTTTATTGAGTAAAGAGGGATATAATTTTGTATTACAGGACAATGTTATGAACATTTTCCGTAACCAAAAGTTGGTTGGATCAGGCATGTTGTGCAATGGCATTTATGTTCTAAATCAATCAACAGTTCTGAGCATAACTAACACACACAAGAGGAAGAGTTCTGAACTGAACGAATCCTTCTTGTGGCATTGTAGACTGGGTCACATCAATGCGACACGACTAGCTAAGTTGCATAAAGATGGATATTTAAATCCGTTTGAATTTTCATCTTATGACACTTGCCAGTCATGTCTCAAAGGCAAGATGACCAAAACTCCGTTTACGAGACACGGAGAAAGAGTTACTGAACTCTTAGGACTGATACATAGTGATGTATGCGGTCCTGTGTCTACACATGCCAGGGATGGTTCTTCATACTTCATTACATTCACTGACGATCTCTCTAGGTTCGGGTATGTGTTCCTGATGAAACACAAATCAGAAGCTTTTGAGAAATTTAGAGAATATAAGCAAGAAGTTGAGAACCAAACCGGAAAAAAGTATTAAAATCCTACGATCTGATCGAGGAGGTGAATACTTAAGCAATGAATTCCTGGACTTCCTAAAAGAGAATGGGATTCTCTCTCAGCTAACTCCTCCATATACACCACAGCACAACGGTGTATCAGAACGGAGGAACCGCACCCTATTAGATATGGTGCGCTCTATGATGAGCACAGCTGAGTTACCTATTTCCTTCTGGGGGTATGCGCTGGAGACAGCAGCATACCTATTGAATCAAGTTCCATCTAAATCTGTACCTACCACACCATATGAGATATGGAGTGGGAAGAGACCATGTCTTAAATGAGTTAAGATATGGGGTTGCCCGGCCTATGTCAAAAGGCAAAATCCGGACAAACTCGAGGCATGGTCAGTTCTATGCAAGTTTGTGGGATATCCCAAACATTCACATGGATATCTTTTCTACCATGCAGAGGAACAAAAAGTGTTTGTTTCTCGACATGCCACCTTTTTAGAGAAGGAATTCCTTGAAAAAGAAATTAGTGGCAAAGTGGTAGAGCTGGAAGAGGTCCAGATACACAAACCGTAACTGAAGATTTAGTGGAACCAGAAGATTCAGTAGCTCCCAATGAACCCCAGCCTCTCCGCCGATCTAGTAGGGTTCCTCGCCAACCTGAGAGATACTACGGTTTTCTCATGGATGGTGGGAGCGAGGATTGCATCATGGAGGATGATGACCCAACTAGCTTCAGCAGGCTATCACGAGTAGGGACTCAGTGAAATGGCTGGATGCAATGCGGTCCGAGATGGAATCCATGTACACCAACAAAGTATGGACTTTGGATGTTGCTCCTGAAGGGGTAAAACCCATCGGGAGCAAGTGGATCTTCAAGAAAAAACTTGGTGTAGATGGGAAAGTGGAGACTTTCAAAGCTAGACTTGTTGCAAAGGGTTTTCGTCAAAGACCAGGTATGGACTATGACGAAACCTTTTCTCCAGTGGCTATACTTAAATCCATCCGGATCATGCTTGCCATCGCTGCATATCATGACTACGAAATCTGGCAAATGGATGTTAAGACCGCCTTTCTAAATGGTGATTTAGAAGAGTGCGTGTACATGACTCAGCCAGAGGGCTTCGTAGATAGTGGGAGCAGCGGGAAGGTGTGCAAGCTGCTTAAATCCATTTATGGATTAAAGAAAGTATCACGGAGTTAGAACATCTGCTTTGACGTCGTTATCAAAGAGTTTGATTTCGTCAAAAATCCAGATGAACCTTGTATCTACAAGAAAGTGGCAGAGAGTAAGGTAGTCTTCCTCGTATTGTACGTGGACGACATACTCTTGATAGGAAATGATATTCCTGTGCTGCAATCGGTCAAGCTCTTCTTATCACAAAGATTCTCAATGAAAGATCTTGGTGATGCCTCCTGCATATTGGGAATCAGGATCTATAGAGATAGATCCAAACGGATATTGGGATTGTCCCAATCCAGGTATATTGACACCATACTAAAGAGGTTTAGTATGGAAGAATCCAAGCGTGGGAACTTACCCACGATCTCTGGAGTCACTCTCTCCAAAGAGATGTCTCCCAAGACTGATTTGGAGAGAGCTCGCATGCAAGGGATACCCTATACTTCGGCTGTAGGCTCTATCATGTACGCGATGCTATGTACCAGACCCGATGTTGCATACTCACTAAGTGTAGTGAGCAGGTATCAAGCTGATCCTGGAGAGAGTCACTGGACAGCTGTGAAGAGCATTCTCAAGTACTTATGAAGGACTAAAGAAATGCTCTTGGTGTATGGTAACGGAGAACTCCAAGTGGAGTCCTTTACCGATTCGAGCTTCCAGAGTGATAAGGACGACTCTAAGTCGCAGTCGGGATTTGTCTTTACCCTTTACGGAGGGGCGGTTAGCTGGAAGAGTTCCAAGCAGGAAACCGTGGCAGACTCGACGATGGAGGCTGAATACATCGCTGCCAACGATGCTGCCAAAGAGGCTGTCTGGATCAAGAAGTTCATTACTGAACTTGGAGTGGTTCCATCCATTGAGCATCCAATACCTTTGTATTGCGATAAAAATGGAGCGGTGGCTTTAGCCAAGGAACCTAGGTCTCATCAGCGATCCAGGCATATTCTGAGGCGGTATCACCTGATCCGGGAGATAGTTGATCGCCGGGAGATCGAGGTCAGGAGGGTTGACACGAAGAACAACACGGCGGATCCACTCATGAAGGCCATTCCCCAGATACAGTTTGAGAGACTCTTCGGGATGCTCGGTATGCGATACTACAGCAGCTGGCCCTAGTGCAAGTGGGAGATTGTTAGTTGTATGTATGCCCTAGAGGCCAGTATTGTATAGATGATGTATATTATATTGGATGCTTGGACATATATAGAGATGACTTTCTTGCTCGATATGATAGTACGCTATCTGGTTACTCTTTATCTTAACATGTACACTTGTCTCTTTAAACTGTCTTATAGTTACATGTTGGTAAAGCCCTTAGGATGTGTACTTGACTACCTGGACTGTGATGCAGATCATACTAGTGGGGACATAGTAGTCCACAGGTACATCCTTCAAGGTCCCTAGTCGTGGGTGTATCGAGACGGGGCATCGATATACCAGTGTAGACTAGCGTATACGCCTCTCGACCCATGAGATGGGCGATGGATGATCCCATATCCATTGGTGTTTGACATCAGAGATGGTATACGGGTGCTCAGTGGAGACTGGGTACACTGGACGGACTCGCCGAGAACTCCCAGATGGTATTATACCTCACGTCAGATGGCAGTTCTCAGGTGACACTTGTGCAGGTTAGTCTGTAAACCCGAGATCGTCATAGAGTCTTGTGTGATTCCCACTGTGCTTTGATCTCCACCTTACCACGTCCATGAGGGCGTGCAAAACGGTGGTCTTTGGGTACAGTCCCGAGTCACATGGAGGCAATGAGCGATAGGAGGGGTTTCGTCTCTCCCGGTATTGGGGGTTGATGTTGCGCAGTGCTCGATTGGCCGTAACAGGGAAGTCCCTGGCCAGAGCTGATCAGAGATTTGCTGGTAAGTGTTACCAGTAGTTTCTCGACCCGTTATGAGCCTCACATCGGCACGACTTATCGGTTATTGGGGTCTGACGTTTACCACCCCTAGACTTGATATGCGACATATCAGACGAACAGACCGGACTGTACGTTAAGTGTTACTGGTTGGATTCACAGGAGTGTGAGCGGGCTAGCTCGTCGATCTTCTGATCGCTCAATACCCGGATGGCCGTTACGTTTAGCAGACCGCTTGCGGCTTGTGGGTGCTTGATATGATCATCATCTGCTACCGGCGTATTGACGAGTCTTTAGAGTCCTACACAGAGATTTCCTGGCTCAAGCGACACGAAATAGGAGCGCATATGAGATATGTGCAGGACCGAGAATAATGCGTGTATGTGATACCGTATTCCATTCTCGCGATGGATGTATCGATTGGTTATATTCGATATAACCTAGATATCGAATCAAGGATTGATTCGATAAGCCGATACATAGGATACTAGTCGGTTATATGCGATATGACCGGATCGTTAAATCAAGTGTTGATTTAATGATTTAATGTATAATTATATATTTGATATATTACTTTGCATTAACTAGTATTGGTTCACTTTAAATGGATTTTCTCACTTGATGTGCAAGAAGTATATGTGATATACTTTTGTGCACATATTTGTATCATGTTTGACGATACTTGATCATTTGGTTAAGTGTATAGAATTAAACCATGGTTAATTTGATGATTAGGGTTTTTCTTATTCATTTATTTATTTATTTGTTCATTTATTTATTTGGAAATGATTTAGATGAGAATGGTGGCTTTATTTGTTTCTAGTTGAAGCTTCATGAAGCTTTGACTTCTTAACCATTCTTGTCTTCATGCTTAACCCTAACCCATCCAAGTAACCATGGTCTATTCTCTACACTCTACCCTAGTTAGTATATGATAAGTATTCATTTACTTTTCAATTTGAATAAAGACTTATCATATTCTTTCTTCTTCTTCATCATCTTCTTCTTCAAGAAAAGCTTAAGTCCATCAATGGCAACTTGAGCAAAAGTGAGAGAAATCCAATTCTAAAGTGAACCCACCTCCTATTTCTTTATCCTCTACCTCTTGCCAAGTAGTATAGGGTGTTTTCTTCACAAGTTTCACAACTTGGTGAAGTTGGAGCTTGAACTTGTGATGCCTCGACGTAGATCATCTTCGGCACGAAGCCGACGACCTAGTCCGCCCATTTCTCCGATGAAGCCGACGATTGTGTTCGGGATTCGAGATGGACAGCGAGAGGACGCCTACGTGGAGCTAAGGAAGTGGAGAACCGGATCTACAAAGGTTGTAGCATCTCTCCTTTAGTTAAGGTGTTAACTAGTTTCGTTTTTCGCCTAAATTTCTAGTCGACGATCCGTATTAGGGTTTCACGGCACTCATAAAAATTGAAATTGGCATGGTTGATTCCTTGTGAGACTTCATTAGCGTGCCTAGGAACCCTACATAGATCCATTCGTGAAGGTGTTCCTTCCTCTAGGTTCTTGTCCTTCCTTTAGAGATCCTTACCCTAATCTCTATGGAAAACGTGTGCAACCGGGCCTTTACACTACGGTGTCATCGTTACCTCAAGGGGTAGGATGCCGTAGGGCGCGGTGTGTGCGTGTATGCATGAAGTCCTATTCAAAATGTATTATGGGTGAGAAAGGGATGAGAGATCTCATCTCTCAAAATCCTTCCCTAAAGCTAACTCTAAACAAGTTCCTAGGGCATGAAATTAAATCTACCTAGGGCAAAGAACTGAAATCTAAACTAGAGTGAGGAATTAAATCTACTTACAGATGCATTTCTCCAATCATCAATGCAGGGTTGTCAGATCTGAATTTCTGAATTGAAGAGAGGCACCGATGCTCTCCACAAGAATTCTGAATTTATTATTAAAAGGAGGCATAAAGTTTACAATGATTTAGAGTTCTATTTATAGGAAATAGAAACCCTAGGTTACATTTTGATCCGCATGTCTATAATTACAAAAATAGCCCTTAGGTTGACTGTTAAGAGAAGCACCCAAATTATGGTAAAATTTTCACGCAGCCCGGCACTAGACGGCCGCGGAACCGCGGCAATGGCGGGCTTGGGCTGCGGTTCCGCGGCCCATTGGAGGGTTCATTTCCTCATTTTTCCTATGCTTCCTTTGGGCTTTCTGGTCTCTGTTATTCTTTACTTCTTTTCTCAATTGGGCTACCAAGTTGGTTCCAGATCTCCAGTGAACAATTTGCTATGGATTTTTTAACCATTTGCCTTGTAATCTTGGACCTTGCATTGCCTTGTAATTTGTGAATTTTATCTTTGATGTAGGCTTCATCAAGAGTTTTCTGTTTGTTGGTTAAAGTCCACTTTCGCATCGTCTTTTCATCGTCTTCACTGTTTTAGATCCACGAACCTGTAACCTGTAACATGTAGCAAACATGCATCAAAAACACCTGTTTATTTATTAAACGAATAAGAATGGGGAATATAATAATGCAATATTCTGGTGTGAACAAATACCCCCAAGCTTATCTTTTGCTCGTCCTCGAGCAAACTTATTTTTATCCTCTACAAAAAACCTAACCGCACTTTCGCAGGGAATCGCGATTGCACTGAGCTCGTGCAACAAGCCGTTAAACCTCTAGGTGTCCCTAGTAGGAGGAGTGTTGTCTCCTGAGGGTTTTCAGCGGATACTACCCACAAAATCCTATCAACTCGGCCCATTGACTTTTGTTCCCCAATTAAGTTTTCCAACAAGGAATTCTATTATCTTATACTTGTAAATTATCCACCCTTATTCTTCACACTTCCTCATTATTTAACTTAAGATTATATATGTTCTGTAGACTTACATAGTTTTCGGCATTTCTTAAGTTTTCCTTCTAGGGTTCCATCTCCACTTAGGAATTTCTATCAACTCTACTAAAGATACAAGTTCTATTCTTCATCCCTTTCTCTTATCTAAACTCCAATCACATATCCCTACGTGTGTGTATAAATTACCCCTACACTTGGAAATTCAAATCAGGCAATCATGCCCTTGTCCGTTGTCCAAAGTACTCATTAGTTGGTGAATTTAATTGAATTTTGCTCACACATCCTTCATGCGACCGTTAATACTTCTTGAGGTACCAATGACCGATTACAAAATGTGTTTGCACATTTAAGCGTAATTCCTAGTCTTGCAACACCCAAGGCTTTAGCAGTGACTCCCAAACCAGTTGGTCTAAGGCACTAGATGAAAAAGCACCCTCGCTAAATATTTTTCTATTTTTGCAGCCTTCAGTAATCACAAAAACCAGTGTTCATTTTTTTCTTCTTTATTTACACTTTTATTTTATTTTATTTTTTTCATTTTCTTCGTACTAAGGACTTTAGACAAGAGCATTTCAAGGTCTCTTCTACTATTCCAAGTTTCAAGGTGCGTGATTGTGCAAATTGTAGGGTATACGTTTTCAGAATCTAGACTTAAGCTAGGAATTATTTTTCAAATTTATACTCTAATAAGAACATCAATACTCTTCCCTTATTTTGACTTAGCCCAAGAAGTAAACCCAAAATTTGCCTATTTCTAAATAAACTATAAGGCATATACTTTCTACCGTTAAACTTTAAGGAAGGTTATTTTTAAGGTTTTTAATTTACTAAGTCTAAGATCTAGTTGTTCCTAGCCAGTTAACCTATTTGTCAAACTCTAGTCAAATAAGCCAAAATTGAATACAATAATTTTTATAATTTTTAAATTTTTATAATTTTTATGGGTTTTCAAATAAGTATGCAAATGCAAAAATATGTACAAATGAATGCGAAGGAAGAAGACGTACCGAGCATACCCCCAAACTTGAACTTGACAGTGTCCTCACTGTCATGCTAAACCAAGAGGGTCAAAAATTGTCGGCACTCCCCTGTTTATTTATTTACGATTTTTTTTTATTTTTATTTTTTGAATTTTTTTTATTTATTTATTAGAAAAGAAAACAAAAAATATATATACATATATACAATAAGGTTCCCCCTAAACTTAAGCTTGACCTTACACAAGCCAAAGGTTAGCACCAACCATTCAAAAATCTTATCATGGTAATGGTATAGTTGGTGCAAGAATTGGGTGGAAAGAAAAGAAATGAGAAACACGCGAGACCATATAGGAAGAAGAATGGTAGAATATGGTCTCGGTGGGGAAGAAGAATGGCGGAAAGAAGAAAGAAGGGTTGCGCGATCTTGAGGGTGTAAATCGAGTGAATAAATTAGCGCAATTTGTGATGACCGATGTGTTAAAAGCGACTGCGTTAACCTATCAACTCGTCGAGAAATGGGATCAAATCCCTCAAGATTCGCAAGAAAACATGGGTACGCCGAACTTGGTATAGGGGATGAAAGCATAACGGTCACTTGTACGGTCGGAACAATGGGAAAGAAGAAAGGAAGTGAACTAGGGATAGTATCATTCTCACCGTAGTAAACTGTCTCGAACTTGAAAGATTTCATTAATAGTTCGAAACTACTGTAAGCAACCGAGTCTGATGGTTCAACTAACTCATCTAAAAATGTAGGAGACTCAAACTCGGGCGGTGAGTCATCAACATCGTCCGGAAAAGTGAAACACTCGTACGTGTTATCGGCTGTGAGAACTGTGTCAGATTCAAAGTAAAAGTTTTCAAGCTCACAGTCGTCAAGCGTGATCTTGTGCGTGGTCGGAACGATGGAAATGAGGGAGGGTGATTTAATTAAAGGGTCAAGAGGATGAATTGGAAAATCAGACACATCAAATAAAAATGGTTCAACCTCAATATGATCCTCAAAACTCTCCTCAATATTATCCTCAGAATTCTCCTCAATATTTAACTCATCCATGTCATTATCATCAAAATCAAGACGCATATGAGGTTCGGGAGAAACATCTAATGACTCGGGATGATGAGTTGAACATAAAATTTCAATCAAATCGACAGGTTCATCATCCGAAATATTCCTGGCGTCTATATCCTCGATCAAGTGAAAATCGATTTTCTTAGACACCACATCAAAAGTATGGATATCTATCGATTTAGGTTCTAGATGGGAGGTGTAAAGATCGAAAGGATTAGGTGCGGTTTCACTTGAAAGGGGTTCCTCACAATTTGGCAAATCAAACACTACAAAATTACACAACTCATCATTTTGGATACATGTTTGAAAATTGGAGTTGTTGGATTCAATTGGGTATGGATAGGTTTGATTTGGAAATCCTCTCTCATTCTCACTCTGTCCAACCGCCTCTTTATACATTGAAAAATTTTGAGCTAGCGGGAAACTAGCTACCTGTTCAGTAGGTTGCATAAGGGCGGCCACGGACGCTTCCACATTCCTAGTCATTTTGTTTGTTGCTAAGATATAAGCTTCCAACGACTCTTCCAAATTAGACTTGGGTGGTAAGGGTGTTTCGGTAAAAGATTCAAAATTGTTTGGATATGCGAAACTCCCTAATAGCTGTGTAGAAGCAGTGTCTAGTGAAGGTGGGAAGGTCGGGTAGGACTGGTAGGAAGTGGGTGGTTGAGCAGGGGTAGGGTCAACATGTGGATAAAAAGGTGCATAGTCGTGTGGATCCCTAGAACTAGATGAGTGGAGAAGGGTAAAAGATCGGCTGCGAGATTGAGCAATATGCTCAGCAATGGACATCGGCTTAGGAGTGATAGAAGAACTTGAAAAAGTGGTATCAACATATGTAGGTGGTAAAGGTTGACTTGGTTGACACAAAGTGGGTTGAAAAGTCAAACTGTTTCTCCTAGACGCTTCTATTTGATCTTTCAAAGATATTTTTGGTAAGGAAGGATCGTCTTTAAATTGACCGAATAAATTGTCGTACGACGCAAAATTAGGTTCGGGATACCAAAGTTCGGCAAGTGATTTATTATGTGGGGTACCCATGTTGGAAGAAGGGGAAAAGAAAGAAAGTTTGTTGATGGTGGTGCAAGGATTTATTTGCGGCAAAAGTTTGCAAGTTCTCTAATAAAAATTTCCCGTTTTCTTTTTCTTTATTTGAAAATTGTTGCAAAAAGATTTTTAATAAAAAATATGCAACAGAAAAATATTACTTGCAATCAGTTATTATTTTACGCATATCACAAGAATTTTTATTTGGAAAAAATTGTTGCAAAAAGATATTCGAGAAAAGATATGCAACAAAAAAGATTACTTACAATCTAATTTAAGCGAGGCGCAAAAATCCTGCACAAGATTGTTATATGGAAGGGAATATATTTTTAAAGCGCACGGAATCTTGCAGAAATTTTTCAGAAAAGATATATGGGGATTTGCAGAGGGGAGAATGAGAAATCAAACCGTGCAAAAAATTTTGCGTTGAACAGTCAAACAGGCCGCGGTTCCGCGGTTTTAGGCGCGTCATGGCCGCGGTTCCGCGGTTTTAGGCGCGTCATGGCCGCGGTTCCGCGGTTGTTCTGCGGGATCGGGTCCTGAAAAAATTTGTACGGCTCTGTGGTGGCAATCTACCTCTGTTCTGATGTGTTGTTTTCTGTTTTGCTTTCTGGAAATTTCCAGATCCGTCTCGATTGTTCCTGCAAGATTCACACAACAAAGTACCCTTTCCAAAAAATAAAAATTGATATATTTTTATAATTTTTGGATTTTTTCGATTTTTATGATTTTTTTTTTAAATTTTGATTAACCCGAAAGTGCGAAAAGAAAATGACACGCCATCCCCGGCAACGGCGCCATTTTATTTGTATGTCAAAAACTATATATTACCGCAATCAAGAACGGCGTTGCTTTGCAGCTAGCCGGTGAGTACGGGTCGGTCTACAGGAATGTTGTGAATTTCCTAATCACGCTAACGAGTTAATTCCGAAGGGTGTTCGGATTGATTATTAAATCTAAAATCTAAATTAATCTATCTACGATTATCTAGATCTATTCTTGCTAGGGTTAGGTTTAGGGATGGTTTGGAAATGCACGTAAATCTCAACACTTTCATTACCCGAATGAAGATCTATGAGGAGTTATGGTAATTATCAATAAAGGGGATTAGATCCATTCGGGAAGGTGTTCCTTCCTCTAGGTTCTTGTCCTTCCTTTAGAGATCCTTACCCTAACCTCCATGGAAAACGCGTGCAACCGGGCCTTTACACTACGGTGTCATCGTTACCTCGAGGGGTAGGATGCTGTAGGGCGCGGTGTGTGCGTGTATGCATGGAGTCATATTCAAAATGTATTATGGGTAAGAAAGGGATGAGAGATCTCATCTCTCAAAATCCTTCCCCAAAGCTAACTCTAAATAAGTTCCTAGGGCATGAAATTAAATCTACCTAGGGCAAAGAATTAAAATCTAAACTAGAGCGATGAATTAAATCTACTTACAGATGCATTTCTCCAATCATCAATGCAGGGTTGTCAGATCTGAATTTCTGAATTGAAGAGAGGCACCGATGCTCTCCACAAGAATTCTGAATTTATTATTAAAAGGAGGCATAAAGTTTACAATAATTTAGAGTTCTATTTATAGGAAATAGAAACCCTTGGTTACATTTTGATCCGCATGTCTACAATTACAAAAATAGCTCTTAGGTTGACTGTTAAGAGAAGCACCCAAATTATGGTAAATTTTTCACGCAGCCCGGGCACTAGACGGCCGCGGAACCGCGGTAATGGCGGGCTTGGGCCGCGGTTCCGCGGCCCATTGGAGGGTTCATTTCCTCATTTTTCCTGTGCTTCCTTTGGGCTTTCTGGTCTATGTTATTCTTTACTTCTTTTCTCAATTGGGCTACCATGTTGGTTCCAGATCTTCAGTGAACAATTTGCTATGGATTTTTTAACCATTTGCCTTGTAATCTTGGACCTTGCATTGCCTTGTATTTTGTGATTTTTATCTTTGATGTAGGCTTCATCAAGAGTCTTCTGTTTGTTGGTTAAAGTCCACTTTCGCATCGTCTTTTCATCGTATTCACTGTTTTAGATCCACGAACCTGTAACCTGTAACATGTAGCAAACATGCATCAAAAGCACCTGTTTATTTATTAAACGAATAAGAATGGGGAATATAATAATGCAATATTCTGGTGTGAACACCCGTATGTTATACTGTGCTAGGAAACGTTGGTTCCGTTCTTTCTTATAATAGTTATAGGACTGAACAGGATATAGGGGAATACCAGGATTCCCATGCCACCCGAATGAAGAAAGTACATATTGATGCATTTTCTTCGGGTGTGTTCGTTACAGAGAACTGTTTCTCCATTTGCTCTACGTCCTGGGTATTAGATACCGGGTCAGGATCCCATATATGTGATTAGTTACATGGGCTTAAGAAAGGCAGAGAACTTGGAGAAGGTGATAAAGACATAAGGGTTGGAAATGGTGCAATTGTTGTAGCTAGAACCGTCGGGGAATATCACCTTGTATTACCAACTGGTAATACATTGATTCTGAATGAATGCTATTACATGCCGAACCTGATATGCAACGTTATATCGGTTTCTTTACTAAGTAAAGAGGGATATAATTTTGTATTACAGGATAATGTTATGAACAATTTTCTGAACCAAAAGTTGGTTGGATCAGGCACGTTGTGCAATAGCATTTATGTTCTAAATCAATTAACAGTTCTGAGCATAACAAACACACACAAGAGGAAGAGTTCAGAACTGAACGAATCCTTCTTGTGGCATTGTAGACTGGGTCACATCAATGCGACACGACTAGCTAAGTTGCATAAGGATGGATATTTGAATCCGTTTGAATTTTCATCTTATGACACTTTCTAGTCATGTCTCAAAGGAAAGATGACCAAAACTCCGTTTACGGGACACAGAGAAAGAGTTACGGAACTCTTGGGACTGGTACATAGTGATGTGTGCGGCCCCATGTCTACACATGCCAGGGATGGTTCTTCGTATTTCATTACATTCACTGACGATCTCTCTAGATTCGGATATGTGTTCCTGATGAAACACAAATCAGAAGCTTTTGAGAAATTTAGAGAATATAAACAAGAAGTCGAGAACCAAACTGAAAAAGTATTAAAATCCTTCGATCTGATCGAGGAGGTGAATACTTGAGCAATGAATTCCTAGACTTCCTAAAAGAAAATGGGATTCTCTCTCAGCTAACTTCTCCATATACACCACAGCACAACGGTGTATCGGAACGGAGGAACCGCACCCTATTAGATATGGTGCGCTCTATGATGAGCACAGCTGAGTTACCTATTTCCTTCTGGGGGTATGCGCTAGAGACATCGGCATACCTATTGAATCAAGTTCCATCTAAATCTGTACCTACCACAACATATAAGATATGGAGTGGGAAGAGACCATGTCTTAAACGAGTTAAGATATGGGGTTGTCCGGCCTATGTCAAAAGGCAAAATCCGGACAAACTTGAGGCACTGTCAGTTCTATGCAAGTTTGTGGGATATCCCAAACATTCACATGGATATCTTTTCTACCATAGCGAGGAACAAAAGGTGTTTGTTTCTCGACATGCCACCTTTTTAGAAAAGGAATTTCTTGTAAAAGAAATTAGTGACAAAGAGATAGAACTGGAAGAAATTCCGGCTACACAAACTCAAACTGAGGATTTAGTGGAACCAGAGGATTCGGTAGTTCCCAACAAATTCCAGCCACTCCGCCGATCTAGTAGGGTTCCTCACCCACCTGAGAGATACTACGGTTTTCTCATGGATGGTGGGAGCGAGGATTGCATCATGGAGGATGATGACCCAACTAGTTTCGAGCAAGCCATCACGAGTGGTGACTCAGTGAAATGGCTGGATGCAATGCAGTCCGAGATGGAATCCATGTACACCAACAAAGTATGGACTTTGGAAGATGCTCCTGAAGGGGTAAAATTCATTGGGAGCAAGTGGATCTTCAAGAAAAAAAACTTGGTGTAGATGGGAAAGTGGAGACTTTCAAAGCTAGACTTGTTGCAAAGGGTTTTCGTCAAAGACTAGGTGTGGACTATGACGAAACCTTTTCTCCAGTGGCTATGCTTAAATCCATCCGGATCATGCTTGCCATCGCTGCGTATCATGACTACAAAATCTGGCAAATGGATGTTAAGACCGCCTTTCTAAACGGTGATTTAGAAGAGAACGTGTACATGACTCAACCAGAGGGCTTCGTAGCTAGTGGGAGCAGCGGGAAGGTGTGCAAGCTGCTTAAATCCATTTATGGATTAAAGCAAGCATCGCGGAGTTGGAACATCTGCTTTGACGTCGTTATCAAAGAGTTTGATTTCGTCAAAAACGTAGATGAACCTTGTATCTACAAGAAGGTGGCAGAGAGTAAGGTAGTCTTCCTCGTATTGTACGTGGATGACATACTCTTGATAGAAAATGACATTCCTATGCTGCAATCGGTCAAGCTCTTCTTATCACAAAGATTCTCAATGAAAGATCTAGGTGATGCCTCCTGCATACTGGGAATTATGATTTATTGAGATAGATCTAAAAGGATATTGGGATTGTCCCAATCTAGGTACATTGACACCATACTAAAGAGCTTTAGCATGGAAGAATCCAAGCGTGGGAACTTACCCACGATCTCTGGACTCACTTTCTCCAAAGATATGTTTCCCAAGATTGATTTGGAGAGAGCTCGCATGTAAGGGATACCCTATGCTTCGGCTGTAGGCTCTATCATGTACGCGATGCTATGTACCAGACCCGATATAGCATACTCACTAAGTGTGGTGAGTAGGTATCAAGCTGATCCTGGAGAGAGTCACTGGACAGCTGTGAAGAGCATTCTCAAGTACTTATGAAAGACTAAGGAGATGCTCTTGGTGTATGGTAACGGAGAACTCCAAGTGGAGTCCTTTACCGATTCGAGCTTCCAGAGTGATAAGGACGACTCTAAGTCGCACTCGGGATTTATCTTTACCCTTTACGGAGGGGCGGTTAGCTGGAAGAGTTCCAAGCAGGAAACCGTGGCAGACTCGATGGTGGAGGCTGAATACATCGCTGCCAACGATGCTGCGAAAGAGATTGTCAGGATCAAGAAGTTCATTACTGAACTTGGAGTGGTTCCATCCATTGAGCATCCAATACCTTTGAATTACGATAACAATGGAACGGTGGCTTTGGCCAACGAACCCAGGTCCCATCAGCGATCCAGGCATATTCTGAGGCGGTATCACCTGATCCGAGAGATAGTTGATCGCCGGGAGATCGAGGTCAAGAGGGTTGACACGAAGAACAACACTGCGGATCCACTCAAGAAGGCCATTCCCCAGATACAGTTTGAGAGACTCTTCGGGATGCTTGGTATTCGATACTACAGCAGCTGGTCCTAGTGCAAGTGGGAGATTGTTAGTAGTATGTATGCCCTAGAGGCCAGTATTGTACAGATGATGTATATTATATTGGATGCTTGGACATATATAGAGAGGACTTTTTTGCTCGATATGATAGTATGCTATCTGGTTGCTCTTTATCTTAACATGTATACTTGTCTCTTGATACTGTCTTATAGTTACATGTTGATAAAGCCCTTAGGATGTGTACTTAACTACCAGGACTATGATGCAGATCATACTAGTGGGGCCATGGTAGTCCATAAGTTCATCCTTTAATGTTCCTAGTCGTAGTTGTATCGAGACAGGGCATCGATATACCAGAGTAGACTAGCGTATACACTTCTCGACCCAAGTGATGGGCGATGGATGATCCCATATCCATTAGTGTTTGACATCAGAGATGGTATATGGGTGCTCAGTGGAGACTGGGTACACTGGACGGACTCGCCGAGAACTCCCAGATGGTATTATACCTCATGTCAGATGGCAGTTCTCTGGTGACACTTGTGCAGGTTAGTCTGTAGACCCGAGATCGTCATAAAGTCTTATGTGATTCCCACTGTGCTTTGATTTCCACCTTACCACGTCCAAGAGGGCATGCAAAACGGTGGTTTTTGGGTACAGTCCTGAGTCAGCTGGAGGCGATGAGCGATAGGTGGGGTTTCGTCTCTCCCGGTATTGGGGGTTGATGTTGCGCTGTGCTCGATTGGCCATAACAGGGAAGTCCCTGGCCAGGGATGATTTAGAGATTTACTGGTAAGTGTTACCAGTAGTTTCTCGACCCGTTATGAGCCTCACATTGGCATGACTTATCGGTTATTGGGGTCTGACGTTTACCACCCCTAGACTAGATATGCGACATATCAGACGAGGAGACCGGACTGTACGGGAAGTGCTACCGTTAGGCTTTTACAGGAGTTGGAGCGGGCTTCCTTACTGATCTTCTGATCGCTCAATACCCGGGTAGCCGTTACGTCCAGCTAGTACCGCTGACGGCTTGTGGGTGCTTAATGTGATCATCACCTACTGCCGGCGTATAGACGAGTCTTTAGAGTTCTACATAGACGTTTCACTGGCTCAGGCAAAACGAAATAGGAGCACGTATTTGATATGTGCGGGACCGAGAATAATGCGTTTATATGATCCGTATTCTATTCTCGCGACTTTTTGTATCGGTCGGTTATATGTGATATAGCCGGGTTATCGAATCAAGTGTTGATTCGATAAGTCGATACATTGGATGTTAGTCGGTTATATCAGATATGACCGGATTATTAAGTCAAGTGTTGATTTAATAATTTAGTGTATAATTGTATATTAGATATATTAATTTACATTAACTAACATTTGTTCACTTAAGGATCTTTCTCACATGTGCACAATTTTAATATATATGTGATATATATTAAAATGTGTTTTCATTTTGTATCATGGTTGTTGATACATAATGCATGGGTGTGCAAGACATACACCATTCTATTTTAAATGGTGGTTTATAATTATTTAAGGTAATTACAAATTAGTGGAGCTTTTGTCACAAGAATGAAGCTTGTAGAAGCTTGTGGATGCTTTGACAAAGTCCACTAACTTTGTTTTACTTTGGATTTTTATTAACCTAACCATTTAGGATTAGCCATGGTAATGTCTCTACAAGAGTTAGTATATGATACTCACTCACCCATGGTTAGCTCACTTAACTTGATCATTATCTTTCTCTCTTTATCTCTTCATCTTCTTCCTTGAGCTAAAATGCTCTTTAGGGTTTGATCCAAAGTGAGAAATATTGTGAGAAAATAAATTCTAAAGTAAACCCACTTCCTATTTCTCCATCCTCTACTAGACTAGCACTTTAGTTTAGGGTGTTTGCTTCACTAATTCTCTAGTTAGTGAAGTAGTAGCTTGAGTTGGTATTCCCTCGACGTAGATCATCTTCGGCCTCGAAGACTTCAAGCAAGGACGCTTCTTTTGCCTCGTGAAGCCATGCAAGAGCCCGTGAGTACAATGATCGCAGCGAAGGGACTACGAAAAGGAGCTTTAGAAGTGAAGGACCGATCTACAAAGGTTGTATTTCGTATTCACTTAGTTGTAAATGTTATTTACTAGCATGTGTAACCCTAATTATCTAGCAAAGATCTTGTTTAGGGTTGTTCGGCACGGCTAAAATTTTAATCGGGCATGGTCGATGCCTTCTTAACCCTTGTTAGAGTGCCTAGGAACCCTATACCTTTTACTTTAAACAACAGTTCTACAGGCCGATGACGAACTTGAAGTTCTTGATGGGCCTAGGGATTTCTCATATTTGCCTTCTGTGGCCATAGGTAAGTGACGCCTTAGCCCTGGTATTCTTTTACTTATTCCCAGTTCGGAAAGGCGACTAATCATACATGTATTTTCACAGTTTTGCCAACCCTGACTTCATTAGAGTCCCATATTTGCATGCCGCCGGACCCTTATGTCTCAGAGGATGGCGAAACAGAGTATTCATTCACTGAACACTCTTATTGAAGATCTCCATGCTGACACTTCCGTCATGACAGAGGAATTTGCTGTCGAAGCTAATACTTCTTTGTTCGTCCTTGCCACCTACCATGACGAGGCGCTGGTACGTACTTGGGTTGAATATTGTCGTTAACTGGAAGCTTCTCTAAATGGAGTCGAATGCATACGCTTTCCCATTGATATCTTATCTGTAAAGGCCAACTTGCATAAATGGATTGATCGGTGTGCGGCCAACCTTCGATCTTGTGAGAAAGGGCTCAACCGGAAATTTTCGGAGAGGGAGCTGGCCTCAAAAGCTTTGGGGGAACTTCAAGCCCAGCTCACAGCCAAGACTACTCGGACCTATGAAATTTGGCGAGTCCTTCAAGAGGCAATTACGAAAGTGGTGGCTCTCGAAAAAACTGTCATTTTTACGCGCGAAATGGTTCAAACTCACAAGGCTGCTGAGAAAAAGCTTGAGCATCGGTTTTCTTTATATCAACAACAATAGGCACAGGCAGGGGTTCAGCTTGTGGCGCTACTAGAGGTTGAGGTGGAGGTCCGGTGGAAAAATGATGATCTAGCCGACTTATTGAACTGTCCGCCGTCTTAATTTTCTTGTCGCTGTATTATTTTTTTCCTATTTCTTTATTGTATTCATTTTGGTTTATAAATAAAAGACATATTTTATTTCATGCCTGCACCTCTCTATTTGATGTCTTGATTCGGCGCTAATTAGTTTATTTACTCGTTTCGGAGTTTGTAGTTTATGTACTCATTTCACAGTTTGTAATTCATTCACTCATTTCGGGGTCTCTAGTTTATGTACTTATTTCGGAATTTGTAGTTTATTCACTTATTTCGGAGTCTCTAGTTTATGTACTCATTTCGGAGTTTGTAATTTATTCACTCATTTCCGAGTCTCTAGTTTATATACTCATTTCGGAGTATTTTTAGTTTATGTACTCATTTCAAAGTATTTTTAGTTTACCTCCCTTGGGTGTCTAGGCAAATTTGTCCTAACGTTGTATGTAGATAATCCCCATTCTTTTATAACAGAGGTCCATTAGGTTTGTGGTACTAGGGTTTTAGTCCGTGGTACCATCGCGTTGGCTGATATATTCCTCAATATGCAGTTTTTAAGCCGCTGTTCGAATAGTGTTCAGTTGATAAAACTGCACATTTAATATGACATTTTTCCTACTATTTCTATATAAAGAAAGGTGTTTATTATAATATATTATACATATGAGGGTTTATCTTTAAAAATACTATTTTCATGTGTTTATATATTATAATTAACATTTGGTAAGAAAAAGTAAGCATATAATATCCATGTAACATTTGGCCCATTTAAATATGCTTACCTTATTAAATACCTTTGACCAATTCTTAATGGTTAAGTTAATATCTCAATAAAACAAACTCTACTAATATTATTTGTTGAGTTTGTTGTGCAGTATTTGCAGGGCTGAAATCAAGGAAATCAAAGTTGGTAAAACAAACCTGCCTAATTAAGAAAGTAAACTAAAGAAATCAAGTCTGGCAGTAACGAAGAGAAGATTTTCCGTTTCCAGAGATGTTAAAAGATCACCACGTGTCAGATAGACAAAGCCCCAGAGAAACGACCCAACAAACTCCCTGTTTAGGCGCGGAACTGTGGCCAAACCCACATATAGGCCGCGGTTCCGCCACGGTCTAGATGAATTAGTTGTTGGGATTTTGCTGTTTGGATCTTAACTACTGGTTTCCAAATTACGAGATCAGGGTTCTGGCTCTGTGACTATAAATAAGGACCGAGAGCCTCTTGGAAAAATCATCAAACTGAAGAGATCACGAACTCCACGACAGGCTCACGCATCCAGTCTGATCATCAACGGTTCATCTACCTTCTTAGAAGAGATCGAGAAGCAAACTAGCATTTTGTAATCATTTTCTATGGGAACAAAGTGTAAATGAATTTTGTTGATTAATAAAATGTAGTAGTTTTCTAATTCTATCTCTTTGTAGTTTTTAATATGATTTCTCTCTCCATCTCTTCTTCTCCCAACATGCGCGAGTAATTCTCCGCTTGTTAGGGTTCGTAGGATTAGGGTAGGTTAATGGATGATGAAGATCCTTAAACTCTTTTTACGTCCTATAAAGTTTATAAACTTTATCAAACGAATAGTTAACATCCTAATTGAGCGCGCTATCAATTCATTGATAATCGCGACCACGATTAGAGATTAGATTAACAATTGTTTTGGTAAAGGTTAGATATGAACGGAGTTCCATGTCGAGATAGGGTTAAGAGTGGGAACCCTTTTCCCTCCAGAAACCCTAATCTACATGCATCACTGTTGTTCTAATTTTAAATCTATTAAAGGATAAAAAGAGTAATTTTTAATTAATCATCATAACTACTAAATCCTAACGAACCCCACAAGGCCCCTTTTAATATTAAACTTACCTCCGTAGTTAATCTAGATCTATATTTGGCATTCTTGTTTAACGTAGATCTAGATCCTACAATCATTCTTCATATTTCTTTATTCTCCCCCCTTTTCAACACGCCTAAAGTAAGATTAAAAGGTTCAACGTTTCCCTGAGGACGACCCGTACTCATCCCGGTCTAGCTACGCACGACACCGTTCTGATTGCGGTTAAACTATACTAAAACAGACAAATCAAATGGCGTCGTTGCCGGGGATACGTGCGTAATTTTTTATTGTTACTATTTGTGTTGAATTCTTATTCGATCTATATTATAATTAAAACAAAACTGCAAATTGTATATTTAACGAATTGTGTGTGAATTTTGCAAGGAGATCTGGAGTCACAGACTTGAGGAAACAGAAAGACAGAGACATTCATTAAGATCTAGAGGAATACAGGAGGCCACGTAGCAAACTTCATCAACTGATCCATCTTTCTCGCCGAGGATCCGTGGCAATAAGGACAAATAGCGGTGGAAGCGCGGTGGAATTGGAGATCTAGGGTTCCAAACTTCTCTGGTAAATTTCTCAACTCTTTCTCTCTCCTCTGAAATCCAATAAAATATCTTTTCTGCAGGATTCTTTGCAAAATATCGCCTTTCAAAAATATTTTTGCAAAGTTTTGTAATTGGTTTGTTTTGCATATTTTAATACGGACTTTAAGGGGCAAAGACCAAATTCAGATTAGGTGGGGATTTTATCACCCTTTCTAACCCCCACAAATCACAAACCGAGCATCTGCATCAACCCTACATTAATTTAAAAAATATCTGGACAAGACTCTAAGGACTGTCGTGCTCAATAAGGATAGAGGAAGGTCATGGGTAATTTAGCGCTTATCCGCATTACTTTTGTGGTGCCTAGGCAAGTGTGTCTAAGGCAAGTGGTTATTTAATTAGGCCCGCTATTTTCGGTAATTCGTATAGCGGATACCTCCCACTTACCTGGCACTTACCTGTCCACAAGCGTAATAAAGAGGTGGTAGAGGATTGATCCTACGGCTTGTCCTTTGGAAGTCTAGGAGCTGTCTAGAGACTTGATCTAGGTAACTTTAGTTCTAGGGTTGTTTGTGCATTTTTATGTGATTTGTCTAAGTCCGACACACATTTCAAAACAGACTATTTTTAAAAGTACACATGCTGCCACTTGCGCTAAAACCCGCTTAGTGCATGCTTGGCTGGACACGGGATTCTAGTACCTGTCTTGTCCGCTATCGACTCCGAAGTCGGTGCTTCTTCATCTTCTTTTTTCCCACCACACACCACATCGACCGAGATGGACGGTACTTCATCAAATTATAACACCACGCTGCCACCGCCCGTAGGTGAGCAGAATCCACCACGCATCTCTCTCTAAGAGAGATGCTATCCTATACATGGTCCACTTCCCACTTGCTTATCTATTCCACCAGCCAACGGGGATAATTTTGAAATTAAACCCCACTACATCAATCTATTGCCCAAATTTCACGGGCTTGAATCTGAAGACACATACGTTTTCATCACTAAATTCGAAAACGTATGCGCAATGATGGGTACTTCACAACTGACTGTGGATACTATGCGCTTGCGTCTTCTCCTATTCACTTTGTGCGACTTGGCAGAAAAGTGGTTTTATAATACTGCCGCACACTCTATCACTAATTAGGATGAATTCGTAATAGCATTTCTTAAGAAGTTTTACCCAAACCATAAGACCGCCCGTGTTAGGAGCGAGATCAACCAGTTTACCCAGCTTCCCAATGAACCATTTTGGAAGTGCTTTGAATGTTTCAAGGATCTGCTTGTCTAATGTCCTCATCATGGAATCAATAGATGGGATTTGTGCCGAATTATATATGAGGGAATTAATCCAGCGACAAGCAGATACTTGAAACAAATTGTCAATGCAATTTCATGTCTAAAGATGATGGTAAAGCTTGGAAATATCTGGAAGATCTCGCTGAAAACACTTTGCAGTGGGAAAGCGTAAGACCACCTTCATCTAGGGGAGGTATTCATCAGCTTGATTTTTCCATCGCAGTAAAAGCCGAAATGGCAGCGATGCAGAAGAAACTCAACGCTATTAAGAACAAATTCTCATCAGTCTCCCTAAATCAGGTAACGCTTCCCAAGTTCGTGTGTAGTTGCTGTTCAGATCCTTCACACTTGACGGAAGAATGTCCTATGAATACGCCGTTTCAAGGTCATGAGCAAACTAATGCTGCTTTTCAGCAGCGGCCTAGAAACGATTCTTATTCTTCCACGTACAATCAAGGATGGAGGAATCATCCTAATTTTGCTTGGAACCAAAACCAACCCCAAAATCAAAACCAGTTCCAAAGCAATTATCAAAGACCTTCTCCACAGCAACCACAACCATAAAGTCAGCACCCCTTTCAGTCACAAAATTTTCAAAATCCGGCCAACACTTCTTTACTGCAATTGGCCGGTACTAATAACTCTTCACTCGCACAAACTTTGGATTTGTTTATGAAACATACCATTCAAATGTCGGCTGATATGAATTCTTCTATTGATACCATAAAGAAAGACTCCGCCTCCCACGGTGAGAGTATTAAATCAATAGAAAACCAAATTGCACAATTGAACGCCGTAATGAGTGCAAGAGAGAAAGAAAACTCCCATCTCAACCCCTACCGAATCCTGGCCACTCACAAAATCATAACATGAGTGCCGTTACTACGTTGAGATCGGGAAAAGTGCTGAATAACCGAGTGGGTGAGCAATTTGATGATGTTAGTGATACCAATGATACCCCGGCTTCTACTTCTTCCCCTAATTCGTCTAGTCTCCCACCTTCATCCGAGCCTATTCTCCGTTTTCCCCAAGGCTCGAACATTTCGCCCAATCTATCTAAGACGATTCCCACTCCAATTTTGGGATCGAATCTGTCCCTTCAATCTTCTCCACAAAAGTTGGACCCAAAACTTATTAATCAAGCTCCATTTCCAAACAGATTAAGGGCCAACAGGCCTAACCTACAAATGGAGAAAATTGTAGAAATGTTTAAGCAAGTTAACGTAAATATTCCTCTCCTAGATGCTATTCAACAAGTTCCATCTTATGCAAGAATCCTTAAAGACTTGTGCACTAGGAATAGAAAAACTCAAGTGCCTAAAAAAGTTTTCATGACGAGTAATGTTAGCATAGCTTTTACCCAGCAAATACCAAAGAAATGTAAGGACCCTGGCTGTCCTACCATCTCTGTTTCTATTGGGGGTAAAAATATTTATCGTGCTTTACTCGATCTTGGCGCTAGCGTTAACTTGTTTCCTTATTCAGTATACGAGCAGTTAGGGATTGGAAAGTTGAAACCCGCCTATTGTACTCTCCAGATGGCAGACCGATCAATCACCAAACCACGGGGTGAACTAGAGGATGCGTTAATTAAAGTCGGGGAATTCATATTTCCTGTATACTTTATTGTTTTAGATACACAGCCTGTGGAAAACCCACGCAATCAAATCCCGATGATACTCGGTCGACCCTTCCTAGCAACTTCTAACGCTGTAATTAATTGTCTTAACGGTTCTATGAACTTATCCTTCGGGAAGATGACAATTGAGCTTAATATTTACAAGTTAGGAAGTCAACCATCGGAACCTTCTGCTCATTTTCTTGATGTTTGTTCCATCCACGAGATAGCTCCCGAATGCTGGATGGTTGAGGAACTTTGCTTTGATGATCTCGACAACATTAGTGAGACACCGTTTGATCCTACACAACTTCATAGTGAGGATATGTTCAATGAGTCTGTCCCAGAGTTTGAATCCATTGACTTGTCGCAAAAGTCAGTAGCACTTTCCGAGTCAATATCCTATGCAAGTTTTAAACCTCTTAGGGAGTCCGAATATCATTCCCTTATCCCACCTTCTATTGTCACTCCGCCAATACTTGATCTCAAACCGCTACCTTCTCATCTTAAATATGCATATTTAGTTGAGAATGAGACTTTGCCAGTGATTATAGCTGCTTCTCTAGCCGTAGAGCAAGATAACGCACTTTTGGCAGTATTGAGATCAAATCGGCAAGCATTTGGTTGGGCAATGACTGACATCAAAGGAATTAGTCCCTTAATTGTTGAACATTAAATACATCTGATGGATGAAGCCAAACCAACCCGAGACCCACAAATACGGTTAAATCCTGTTATGAAGGAGGCGGTAAAGAAAGAAATCGTCAAGTGCCTTGATAGTGGTATAATTTACCCTATATCTGATAGCCAATGGGTAAGTCCGATTCACGTAGTCCCTAAAAAGTCTGGCATCACGGTCATAACTAATGAGACTAATGAGTTAATGCAAACACGCATCCAAACTGGGTGGCGCGTATGTATTGATTACAGAAAACTCACTGCCGCGACGAGGAAATATCACTTCCTTCTACCTTTCATTGACCAGATGTTAGAATGATTAGCTGGACACGAATACTATTGTTTCTTGGACGGATACTCTGGCTATAACCAGGTCCCCATCGCCGAAAAGGATCAAGATAAAACCACATTTACTTTTCCTTTCGGTACTTTTGCTTATAGCCGCATGCCCTTTGTGTTATGCAACGCTCCCGCTACATTTTCAGCGGTGTATGATGGGGATATTCTCAGATATGGTTGAGAATTTTCTAGAAATTTTTATGGACAATTTCTCTTGGGGACTCCTTTGAGGATTGCCTTCATAATCTTGACGCGGTTCTTACCCGCTGTAAGGATAAGAACACAACTTTGAATTGGGAAAAATGTCATTTTATGGTCCAAGAAAGTATTTGTTCCCGCCAAAATTTTGGCTCAGAACCCGCTCCCAATAATAACAATAAAATAAAATAAAATAATAATAAAAACTCCACATGAAAAGAATGTAACAAATGGCTCAAAGCCAAGAGTTAAAACATTGTGAAGCAACGCTTCAGATTCTGTGCACTCTGCGCTGCGCGCCACGTGTCAAATGCAGACGCGCTAGCGCCAGGTGCGCTGTACCCTAGGCATCTCACCCTCAATCAGAGCAAAGCTCTGTTTTAAAATTCAAAATTTAAAAGTTGAAGCAACGCTTCAGATCCAGCGCTCTGCGCTGCGCGCCACGTGTCAAACACGGGTGCGCTAGCCCCGCTGCGCTCAGCGCCAAGCTCGCCACGTGTCACTCACTGGTGCGCAAACAAACTAGCGCTCAGCGCTAAGAGCGACACGTGTCCTCCTCGTGTGCGCTATCTAACAGAAGCACAATGCGCTCTTTCCTTGGCGCAAAGCGCCTGACGCGCCACGTGGCGCATTGTCAGAACATACTTTGTTCTGATAAATGCTATGCATTATTAAAAGGGCCGAGCCCAAATAAAGGCTCAATAACCCGAACAATAAAATGTTCAACTCATATCAACTGAGCCCATATGCTCATAAACCTGCAAACAGACTTTAGTCCCAAATTGGACTATAGATCTCCCAACCAACATTGGTTCAAGGGTACATCTCTGAACTCCTCTGATATTTGTCGTTGTAATCCTTCAACGTCTTCAAAGAGGTGACAGGTCTTGACAGCCATACATTCCACGGACTATGATGTCCTTAATCTTGACCGGGATGTCTTTTAACTAACATTGGACCACCATGTCCTTAAACTGGTAATCGACCGAAATGTCCGTAAACTAAACAATAGAGTCTAAATGCTCTTTTGTTAGATCTAAACGATCCTGTTAAGTTGATCTTAGTCTAGAAATTAGACTAACGTATCCTTAACAAACGTTTAAGTTGATCTTAGTCTCAAATGAGGCTAACGTATTCTTAAACAAAACCCCCAAACCCAAATCTAAGAAGATACGGATTTGGACTAATCCACGCCCTACGGGCGACAACATAAATTAGTCTCCGTATACAATCCATGGGCAACCACAAACAAAACAAACACCCACGACACGAAGTGACCATATGGAGAAGGAGAAAGTTGTTACCGCGATGTGGTAGCGTAATTAACTGTAGAGGCTTGCGCCTGCAGGGAAGAGCGTCCCCACAATCAAAAACCCCTCAGACGAGGGGGAATCTGATGAAGTCTGCTACATCGTCCTCATCCGTTTAAACCTTCGATACATGGTGCCATAAATCAACTTGGCATCTTCGGAGAGGTGGACGGATAGCACCAATTAGCATCTGCCCCGAATTTCAGGCAAGACGTTTATCGCGTCTGCGTGATTCGGAGGGGAACATATTTTGGCACGCCCGGTGGGACCTATTCCTCTTTCCACTCCACACTTCGTGTGTCGTGTTCGCGAACGAATCGCGGTTTGCTATGTTTGCCTATGGATTCGAGGTACTTAGATTTGGTGTCTTGCTCCGTGCAGAAAACAGAAGATTAAAGGCTTCAAACTGCACTAACTGCAACTGCAACTCTCTCTCCGTCCCGTCCGGAGGAGTGACTTACGGGCCCCAAGCGGCCTCCATCTTCTCTATGCCGATGGAGCAGGTGACTAAGGCCACCACTGGGCTGTTCTTTGGGACCATGATCCCACCGATGAGCTTCAATGCCCCAATGTCGTCGCAAGAAGCTCCAAAGAAGTCGGTCTTTGATCGGCTTACAAATACCGCGGCCCCTCTCAACGGGTCGCCCAAGTCCAATGCCTCAGTTTTCAGCAAACTGGGCCGAAGCTTAAGTGGGCCTACGAAGAAGCCCACGATACCTGAAGCGGCCATCCTAAAGCGGATAGCCATTCCTACTCCTAAAGTCGTCAAGGCAGCCTCCCCTGCTAAAGGGTCGGTCTTCACAAGACTGCCCGTTTCAGTTCCAAGTCCATGCGAAGTCACAAAGGTTGCTTCCCCTATTCGAAAGTCGGTCTTCGCAAGATTGACTATCCCCTCTCAACGGTCGTTAGTCTTCGACCGGCTAGCGCCAATAACGGCCTCTCCTCAAAACAGGGGGCATGACAAAGCCATCCCCGTAGCCGAACCAACACCATCTACGCGACATGCTCGCCGTCGTCACTGGCGCCGAGTGCGGAAGGCTGGGGGCAGCTCCCCATCTGGACTAACTCCACCAGCCCCAACGGTGGAAGTCAATGCTGCTGTTCCAACTGGGAACCGCTTTGAATTACTGAACAAGATGCGTAGGAACTCTCCTACCGCCGTACTAAAAAGATCTCCTCCGCCTGTGGAGAATGTTACAGAGACGAAGCCGGAGCAGGCCCCTCAGCGGCTGTCTTCCAAAATTTACAAGGTCTGGCGACAGGTTCAAGACTTAGTAATTGATCAAGATTACTCTCGCCGACCCAAAAAGCTCAAAGCTCAGCAAGAAAAGAGCCATCTTGAGATACCACCGAAAATGTTATCCGTCTGGGTGCCCACTGCAACGGCTCCTTCAACGTCAACCGCTCAGAAGAGAAGGAGGCCAGGAAAAGCCCCTATGAACGTGGCGAACCGTAAAAGCGCTGAGCCCAAAAGCCCCGAGTATGGGGGCATAATGGTGCATACTGTTTATATGGCTTCTGGAAAAGAAGAAAGCTGTGCTTCTACAGGTCATCGACCGCTTACGTGATCAGTGACTAGGGCTCAGGAGCAACAACAACAAAAGCTCCAAGAAATGCTGACTGCAATGGCCGCACTCACTGGGCCGAAAGAAAATCCAGAGACCTCGGAGCAACGCCATGAGCAGGAAACTGATGCTAAATTCCTTCGGAAAATGCTCGAAAAGAACGACAAGGAGGCTGTGGAACAAGCAGCCAACATAAAACGAATGGCGCTTCTCTTCCAAGACATGGTCGGGATGATGTTACAGCCGGATCCTCCAGCTGAAGATCCTCCGATCATTATTGAAGACGACAGAGGGGAGACGTCGAATCCTCCTCCGGCTCTTTTAGCAGCCAAGGAGGAAACCATCTCAAAAGCTGCCCTGGATGATTATATAGCTCAGCAAATACGGGCTCACCAGGCAAATGAAGCGGCTGGCCAAGTTGTTAAAACTGGGCGACCATATCCAGGATGGTATGACCAAATAAGTTACCCGCCGGGATATACGATCCCTAAGTTCCATGTGTATAAAGGGACGGGGAATCCACATCAGCATGTCGCCTAGTTCGGGGCTCTTTTTGGTAATACCGGAGGCGATGATAAACTACTATTTCGCCAGTTCGTCGGCAGTTTGTCGGACACAGCTTTCGAATGGTATTCAGAGCTTCCCAACGATTCTGTCAAAACTTTTGCAGAGATGGAGTTGTTATTCACTCAGCGTTTTGCGAGCGCCAGCGGACACATCCGGATCACGGCATTGATCAACGCCAGAGTAAAGCCGGGAGAGACGTGGGTGCAGTATACAATCCGATGGCGGAACCTATGGTAGAAATGCAAACAGCGCATCGAAGAAGCGCCGGCAATAGGCATGTTCGTGGGCACTCTTGACCCTCAAGTGACCATCTCGCAATTCATGATGTTTTTTAAGCCAACTACTTTCCAGGCCTTGATTGACAAGTTGGCCCAAATGGATCAGATGGGTCATAGACCATCTCCTTCAAAGACGGATCCTCGGAATGAAAAGGGGAAAAGAAAAGCAACTTTCGTCGCCAATACTCAACAACAGCCGAGTAATTTAAAACCGGTCGTTCGCCAAAGCAATATACGTCCACGCCCATCCCTCGAGGAAAGTCTAGGATGTCCTTACTCGTTTCCTCAAAACAAAACGAGAAGATTGTTTGAGCTGGTAGTGCGCAACAGGCTCATAAATTTGCCGGATCCAAAACGTCCGTTGCATCCAGGCGATCTCAACAATCCTAATTACTGCCCTTACCATCAAGCAGTAAGCCATCCAATCAAAAATTGCTTCGTTTTCAAAGGCTGGATTGAGAACCAATACCAATAAAGCAAGTTCGCATTATCCGAAAACTGGAAGGTGAACCCGCCACAACCTCATGCTCTTAAAAAGGTGGACACGCCGGAGGCATCATGCTTTTTAATAGAAGAAACTCCGTGGGAGGTCGCCCTTTCAGCCAAAACTAGAAGAATGCTGAAGGATCTCCAAATGTACCCAGCAATCAGGTGGAAAAATCCACTGGAGCCCGAGGTCATTGATGGGATGCTGAAACCACGCCCAACACCGAGAATTGGTAGCAGTGGGCAAAACACCCAGGCACAGCCATCAAAGTCTTTAAAGAAAAAGAAGAAGACCAAAAAGCTCGCGCAGTTTGATGACAAGCGCACGGATCTGCGAAAACATATTGACGCACTAGAAGAATATAATCAGAAGGCGCGGACCCCAGTCACACTCCGAGAATTCCTCAGCCATGTCCTTGAGGACGGAGATGATGACAAAGACTCGTCGGATGAACCTGAGGATTATGTGGCAAGCTGCCATATGATCTCTTACTCGTCGATAGACAGTGAAGAAGCTCCTGACGCAGAGAATCCGGGGGAAGATCCCGAGCCGGAACTTCTAGGGCCATCAGACGAAACAATTGACGCATTCCTGAACGAAGCCCGTCTAAAAAGCAAATCTGATCAGGAGTGCGAGATGGCCATATTTGAAAAGGCCAAATGCCGGCGACTAGACAAAAGGGTCGAAACACTCCCACCAGATCAAAGTACATCCGCCGCAAATAAAAGCAGGATCAAGACAAGGAAGCGATTCGCCAAAGCTATATCGATGGGGATGAAGCTGCCCACTTTCAGAGAAAATTCTCCTGGTGGTATATATCTTAATGAAGCGGACGTACATCCTAACTTCTGCTTGTATCATCAGAAGATCGCATATCCTACTGAAGACTGCAACTCCTTTAAGTGTTGGTGGCAAGGGTATGTCACTCACAGGCAACACTTCAAGAGGACAAAGCGTGAAGCTCGTAGACAGCGGAAAAATGTGACAGATGAGCGTAAAAGAATTGCCAGCAATTGTCATAGGGTTGATCCCGGGGGATCGCGAGTTCTCACCTTCGGGAGCGACTCCGATGAAGAAGTAGACCTCGGCCCCCTCTTTAAGGAATCCATCTCTAAAATGAAAGAACAGAGGAGTTGCGAGAACATTCAGCCGTGCAATCGCACGCTACCCGGAAAGAATCTCAGACCCGCAAATAAGGGATCGAACAAAAAGGATAACGGGAAGGGAAAATTGGCCTTCGTCGTCAACGCTAAACAACAATCGAGTGGCCCTAGACCGATTGTTCGCCAAAGCAACAAGCGGCAACCCCTCTATGAAAAGTTGAAACGTCCTTACTCATTTCCCCGGAATGAAACAAGGAGACTGTTCGAAGTAGCAGTGCGCAACAGGCTTATCATTTTGCCGAATCCAAAACGTCCGTTGCAGCCAAACGACGTCAATAATCCCAATTACTGCCCTTACCACCGAGTATTGGGCCATCCGATCGAAAACTGCTTCGTCTTCATGTTGGATATATGTATGCCCTAGAGGCCATTATGTGATAGTGGATGTATCTATACATGTATATATATATTCGGTTTGCATTCTTGCTCGACATGATAGTATGCTATCTGGTTCTTCTTTATCTGACATGTTGATTTGATCATGCTTTTATTCATTCATACATGCTGATAAAGCCCTAAGGATATCGGCTTGACTACTCTGATTATGATGGAGATCATACTAGTGGGACATCTGTAGTCTATAAGCATATCCTGAAATGTCCCTAGTCGGAGGTGTATCGAGACGGGGCATCGATATACCAGAGTAGACTAGCGTATATGATACTAGACCCATGTGATGGGCGATGGATGTTCCCACATTCATCGATGTTTGACATCAAGATCATATACGGGTGCTCAGTGGTGACTGGGTACACTGGACGGACTCGCCGAGAACTCCTATATGGAATTATATCTATCGTCGGATAGCAGTTCTCAGGTGACACTGGTACAGGTTAGTCTGTAGACCCGAGATCGTCATAGAGCCTTGTGTGTTCTCCCACTGTACTTTGATTACCAACCTACCACGGCTCTACTGAGTCGTGCAAGCAGGTGGCCGTTGGGTACAGTCCCGAGACACACGAAGGCAATGAGCGATAGGAGGGGTTTCGTCTCTCCCGATATTGGGAGTTGATGCTGTACTGTGCCCGACTGGTTATAACAGCAAGTCCCTGGCCAGGGCTGCTGAGATTTGCTGATAAGTGTTATCAGTAGTTTCTCGATCTGTTATAGACCATTCACCGGCACAACTTATTGAGTTATTGGGGTCGACGTGACCATCCCTAGGCTCGATATGCAGCATATCTGACGAAGAGACCGGACTGTACGGTAGTGTTGCCGGATGGCTCGACGGGAGTTGTAACAGGTTCGCTTGTTTTCTTCTTATCGCTCAATACCCGGGTGGCCGTTACGTTTAGCTGACCGCTTGCGGCTTGGGGGTGCTTGATATGATCATCACCCGCTGCCGGCGTATTGACGAGTCTTAGAGTCCCACATAGGAGTTACCTAGTCCAGGCGAAAAGTTGTGGTGCGCATATGCGATATGCGCTTGGACCCGATTAAAATGCGTGTATAGGATACCGTATATTAATTGGGCGGCTTGCTAATGGTCGGGTCATATGTGATATGACCGGATTAGTGAATCAAGTGTTGATTCATCATTAGTTTCTCACTACAAATCCTATCTTGCTTATTTTGGATGTATGCATGCATGTATGCATTCATTCTTGTTCATGCACATATTGATGTGCAAGCACACATGCATACATACATCATTTTTTATCATGGTTGTTTATACAATGAGAATGGTGGATGTATAAGAATTACACCATGGTTATTTTTGGATTATTATTGGATTTAAATTAAAGCAAAAGAAAATGAAAAATGGGTTAAATCATTTAAGAGTTTCTACACTCTTCTAAACTCTACCATGCTCACCTAACTTTTAACCTATGGTTTATTTTCTTATTATGCTTTTAACTTAAATCAAATGATACCTTTAAATCTAACCATGGTTGGTTATGAGAAAGAAAAAATATATATAGTCATTTTTCTTTTCTCTTTCATAGATAATTCATTCTCTTCTTCCACCATCTTCATCAACCTCCATGCTTTGCTCTCTAGTTCTTATAAGAGAGTAAAATACTCATAAAAATAGGATTTTGAAGTAAGATCCATAGCCACAATATCATTCTTATCAAGTTTAGCCAACTTGATTAGAGTGTTCTCTTTGTTTTTTCAAAGTTGCAAGCTTGGACGGGAAACTCCGGGTGGATCGTCGTGGACGTGGGAGGAGTACAAGCGGACCTTCTTCCAACACCTTAGAGTCTAAGGAGTCAAGCAAAAAGGGAGCTTCAAAGGTTGTAGTCTCTAAACCCTAACTTTTGTTAGCTTAAAGTTTAGTAACCTTAACTTTCTAGGATCGATCCATATGCGTGTTAGTTTAGCACCTTAAAAATCATAACTTTTGGACATGTGATGCTTCAAAACTCTTCATAGGGTGCTAAACAAACCCTTCATTGGTATCAGAGCCGACCTAGAACTTTAGGCGACCTTTTTGCGAAGTAAAATGTCCGATCGAACCAAAATACGGATTTATGGGATGCTCTCTGGAAATTTTTTAAAAACTGACTTTTTTCAGAATTAAAAATTCTCAAAAAATAGAGCAGGTAAAAATAAGACAATCTGGAGAATTCGTGCCCATGAACAGTTCATTTGGCCGCGGAAGCGCGGCATAAGTAAGCTTAGGCCGCGGATCCGCGGCCATATAAGGGGATCTTTGACCAATTTTTGCACAGTGTTTTTCTTTACCTGCTATAGTATATTTTGAGTATGTTTAATCTGAATCTGCTGTTGAAAAATTCTGGAGATGTTTTTGGACTCGTGGTTTCGATCGGAATTTTCATTTCGTTTTCTTTTCCGGATAAACTAGAAAGTATTGAAGTGTTTGAACGAATATCATTTACTCAATATTCACGGGGTTTAAATAGTTTGGAGATACGTGCAAGTCTTTTTGCGGTGGTCCCTCTAGAAGACAACAAACCTTAACTCGATTATGTGACCGTCTCGAACTGCCCTTTGAACCCTAGGGTTTGGGGCAGTACGGCGTGCCACATGTGAGGCGTTGGCTTGACCCTTCTACGGCTGGACCGCCGCTACTGTGTCACACTGCAGATTTTTTTTTGAACCCTGCTCAAGTGTTGAGCTTTAGTGAATCTTGGGTGCTTGATTGTTCGTTCGAAAACTTTAATACTGTCTGTTTGTCTGGAATGTGATACAATATGTGGAATTCATGTAGTGTAGGCATGAAATACGAAATATGTGATATTTCGCATTTATGATGTCTAAAGAGAATCTGGATTCCAAATATTGTAGTTTTACACTTTCTTTTCTGTGACCGTAAGTGTAGTATGTTAGATATCGCCGGTTTCGTTGCTATACATCAACGACAATCGGGATACGCATACTTACTTACGTTGATGATATGTGATATTATGTGTTGCTGAGGTATGATGTGTAGGATTGTCGCGATCGAATAGCCGGGGGGTTTTTGTGAGATGAGAGTTTTGTATTTTCATTCATGTAAATTCAAATGTAATGTAATATTCTTTTATTTGGGGCAATTCCAGGTTGCGGTTGTGTCACCAGTGTTGTATATTATTTACTTTTCCGCATTAGGATGGACCCAAGGAGGGGAGCACAGGTGACCGGGTTCTGGGGTTCAGTGGGAGGCCATCTCGAGGAGTCGAGACCGGGTCTCCTAAACTCCAGGATTGGTAGGGTCACTTGCCGCTCTCGTAGGGGTCCAGGGTGTGGGCTTGGCTATTCATCGCGACTGTGGAATCCGTATTTTCTATTTTGGCTAAATACTAAATACGGACGTCCTAGGATATCCCACGTTATATCTATGTTTCTGCTGCCTGTGTTCTGTGATATCTGAGACGAATGACTTATTATATATATGATATATAGTAGACGTTACTTATGTTTTACACCCGCGCTAGTCCCGTCTCGGTATGCCGTTAGTTAAGTAACCTAACGGTGCATAACGGAACATTGCGGCGAATGCGGATGGCATAAGTGTACGTGTTATTTTCGTTTCTTTTCTGTGATTGGCTTAAGGACTTAAATGATGGGATTACATTAATATGATTAATGTAAAGAAAATAAACCTAAAAGATGTTGTAGAATCGGATTTAAAAACTACTCGGCTTTTTATGAAAAAGCTACATTTCAAAACTGCGGAGCTTAAGCCACTCCTTTTGAAAACTGTTTGATTCTACAACGATATCAAGTTCAAAGCGTTAAAGATTTTCTTAAAAATCATTCGCAACCCTCCGTCATTTTAGGAAGTAGAGTACTTAGTATTCGTGCTACGTTTGTTGACTTTAGTTAAGGCGTAGTGTACGGTAGCTAAGTGATGTCTTCCTACAATGCATATGATGCAGATTAATTAGGACATTCATGCGACTTTGTTGACCATAGTTAAGGGTCATATGGGTGGGTCTAATTGATCAAGAAATGACGGGTAGAACTTGACTGGTACTTATGATTTGTTGACCATAGTTAAGGTCATAAGTACTAGGGGTAAAAATTACATCGGGAATTTCAAGTGTTGAAATTTGCAATGAGATTGCATACCTTCCATGTGATGGTTGGATCCCGATCCCACTGTGGTCAATAGTTGCTCCTAGGAGAGTTTTACAGTTTACAATTAGCTAACTCATTAGGTGTCTAGAAAGGTGTTAACGGGGCTCCGCCTCTGGGAAAACGAGGTTTACTCTAATTAGGTCCGTGCGAAAGCACGGGGAACCTCCCTCAAAGTACCGACACTGGCCTGGCTGAACGGTTAGCGAAGTTGTAGACTGTAATTAATCCTGGCTAGTTTTTCTTTTTAAGGTTTGAAAGAAAACTTGATAAAAAGCAGTGGGAAACATCGATTAGACAAGATAATAAACCAATCTAATCTATGCAAGAGCTTTCGCTGAGTGTATTCTTTTCTCTCTCTTAATGGCAGATACCAATGACTGGACTTAAGCTTCTACTAGATAAAAACAAACTGAATGGGACCAACTATAAAGACTGGCTAAGGAATCTGAAGATCGCCTTGACTTATGATAAAGTATCATATGTCCTCACGGCTTCAGCCCCGCCCGTCCCAGGTCCAAAATCCTCAGTTGCGGACATTGAAGTCCGCAAGACATGGGACGCTGACTGTGCCATGGCCACATGCCTCGCGCTTGCATCGATGGATAACATACATCAAAAGCAGCACGAGGACATGGACATTCACGGGATACTGCTCCATACAAAAGAGTTGTATGGGGAGCAATCCCGCGTATTACGATACGAAGCATCAAAGAAACTGTTTCAGATGCGAATGGCCCCTGGCACACCAGTAGGAGACCATGTGTTGAAGATGATAGCTCTTATAGAAGAGCTTGAGGACCTTGGATGGACAATGGACAATGAACAATATATAGATATTATTCTGCAGTCCCTCCCCTCCACCTTTGCTCAGTTCATAGTGAACTTCAACATGCATGGCATGGAGAAGGACCTCCCTGAACTCCTTAATATGTTAGGGAGTGCAGAGAGCACTATGAAGTCAGCAAAGACTCCCGTTATGACCATTGGACAGTCTTCTTCTTCTCGCCCAAAAGCTAAGGCCAAGGGAAAGAAAAAGAAGAAACCCACTAATCCTAAGGGCGGAGTCAAAAAGGTGAAGGGAAAGGGAAAGTCCACGGCTGGAGACCCAGGGAAAGGCGAGTGTTTTCATTGCCACAAGACAGGACATTGGAAGCGCAATTGCACGGAGTACCTAAGTCTCAAGAAGAAGCATGGTGATGCTTCTGCTTCAGGTGCGTTTGTGACTGAAAACTGTTTTTCTATAAACTCTGCTTCCTGGGTATTGGATACCGGTTCAGGTTCTCACATTTGCAATTCTATGCAGGGGCTGAGAAATAGCAAGGTTTTGAAGACAGGTGACCATACTCTCCGCGTTGGAAATGGTTCCAATGTACATACAGTCGCAGTGGGAGAGTATCACTTGGGGTTGCCATCTGGATGTATTTTGATTTTGAATCCATGTTATTTTGTACCAAGTATGCTATGTAATATAATATCCGTTTCTTTGTTGGACAATGAAGGATATAATTTTGTGTTGCAGAACAATGTTATGAACATTCACCTAAATCAAATGTTGGTTGGGTATGGTACGCTTAATAACGGAATATATGTCCTAAATCAACACACAGTTTTCAGTATACAACACACTAATAAAAGAAAATTTTCAGAATTAAATGAAGCTTTTCTATGGCACTGTAGACTTGGTCATATTAACGAAACAAGACTAAACAAGCTACACAAAGATGGATATTTAAACTCTTTTGAATATAAATCTTATGCAACTTGCCAGTCTTGTATCAAGGGTAAAATGACCAAAACTCCGTTTACCGGACACGGAGAAAGAGCTACTCAGCTCCTGGGCCTCATACATAGTGATGTATGTGGGCCTATGTCTATACAGGCTAGAGGCGGTTTTTCATACTTCATTACATTCACTGACGATTTCTCAAGATTCGGTCATGTATTTTTATTAAAGCACAAGTCCGACGCTTTCGAGAAATTCATTGAATATAAACAAGAAGTAGAAAAACAAACCGGCTTGAGTATTAAGATGCTTCGATCAGATCGAGGTGGTGAGTATCTCAGTACAGAATTTGCAAACTTCCTAAAAGAGAATGGGATTCTCTCTCAGCTCACTCCTCCTTACACACCACAGCACAACGGTGTGTCAGAACGACGGAATAGGACCCTATTAGATATGGTCCGGTCCATGATGAGTGACGCTGAGTTACCAGTCTCGTTTTGGGGACATGCATTGGAGACTGCAGCGTTTCTGCTAAACAGGGTTTCAACCAAAGCCGTGTCTACCACGCCATATGAGATATGGAATGGGAAGAGACCATCTCTTAAAAGAATTAAGATTTGGGGTTGCCCGGCCTATGTTAAAAAGCAGAATCCGGAAAAACTCGAGACACGGTCAGTCATGTGTAACTTTGTGGGATATCCAAAGAATTCTTATGGATATCTGTTCTACCACAAAGAGGAACAAAAGGTGTTTGTTTCTCAGTATGCCACATTCTTGGAAAAAGAGTTTTTCACAGATAAAGATGATGGCAAGGTAGTAGATCTAGAAGAGGTTCTGGAGACACAAACTACAAATGACGATTTGGTTGAACCGGCTGTTGCAACAGAAACTGAAGAACCTCGGCCACTCCGTAGATCTGGTAGGACTTCTCGCCCACCGGAGAGGTACTACGGTTTCCTCATTGATGGTAACAGAGAAGATTGCATCATGGATGATGATGATCCTACCAGTTTTCAGCAAGCTATCACGAGTGGTGACTCTGTGAAGTGGCTGGATGCCATGAGATCCGAAATGGAGTCTATGTACACCAACAAAGTATGGACTTTGGACGTTGTACCCCCTGGGGTAAAACCTGTAGGGTGCAAATGGATCTTTAAAAGAAAGATTGGTGTGGATGGGCAGGTAGAGACCTATAAGGCAAGACTTGTGGCGAAAGGTTTTCGTCAAAGACCAGGTTTAGACTATGACGAAACTTTTTCGCCCGTAGCCATGCTTAAATCCATTCGGATCCTACTTGCTATTGCTGCTCACTACGACTATGAAATCTGGCAGATGGACGTTAAAACGGCATTTCTAAATGGAGATTTAGAAGAATGCGTTTATATGGATCAGCCAGAGGGCTTCATTGACAGTGGGAGCAGCGGGAAAGCATGTAGATTGCTTAAATCCATATATGGGTTAAAGCAGGCATCTCGGAGTTGGAACATCTGTTTCGATGATGTCATCAAAGAGTTTGATTTCATCAAAAATCCAGATGAACCTTGTGTTTATAAGAAGGCTGTAGGAAGAGCTGTCACATTCCTCGTATTGTACGTGGATGACATTCTTCTGATAGGAAATGATATTCCTATGCTACAGTCGGTCAAATCATTCTTATCACTACGGTTCTCCATGAAGGACCTGGGAGATGCCACATACATCCTGGGTATAAGGATCTATAGGGATAGATCCAAAAAGTTATTGGGACTGTCCCAAACCAGGTACATCAACACTATCCTAAAGAGGTTTAGTATGGAAGACTCCAAGCGGGGTGCCTTACTCGCTTGCCATGGAGTCACTCTCTCCAAGGATTCTTGTCCAAAGACCGATGAAGAGAGAGCTCGCATGAGCGTTATACCTTATGCTTCAGCAGTAGGGTCTATAATGTATGCGATGTTATGTACACGCCCAGATGTAGCTTATGCACTTAGTGTTGTAAGCAGGTATCAATCCAACCCAGGGGAGAACCACTGGACAGCTGTGAAGAACATTCTTAAGTACTTACGAAGGACTAAAGAATTGTTCTTGGTGTATGGTAATACAGATCTCCAAATGGAGGCCTTTACCGATTCGAGCTTCCAGAGCGATAAGGATGACAGCAAATCTATCTCAGGGTTTGTATTTACCCTCAATGGAGGGGCGGTAAGTTGGAAGAGTTCCAAACAGGATACCGTTGCAGACTCTACGATGGAGGCTGAGTACATTGCTGCAAATGATACCGCCAAGGAAGCCGTCTGGATGAAGAAGTTCGTTTCGGAGCTAGGAGTAGTTCCAACCATTATTGATCCAATACCCTTGTATTGTGATAATAATGGGGCTATGGCGTTAGCCAAGGAGCCCAGATCCCATCAGCGGTCCAGACACATCCTGAGGCGATTTCATTTGATCCGGGAGATTGTAGATCGCCGCGAGATCGAGATTAAGAGAGTAGACACAAAGAACAACGCCGCGGATCCACTCACCAAGGCCCTCCCTCAGCCACAGCATGAGCGACTTTTTGAGATGTTGGGTATGAGATACGCCAATAACTGGCCTTAGTGCAAGTGGGTGATTGTTGGATATATGTATGCCCTAGAGGCCATTATGTGATAGTGGATGTATCTATACATGTATATATATATTCGGTTTGCATTCTTGCTCGACATGATAGTATGCTATCTGGTTCTTCTTTATCTGACATGTTGATTTGATCATGCTTTTATTCATTCATACATGCTGATAAAGCCCTAAGGATATCGGCTTGACTACTCTGATTATGATGGAGATCATACTAGTGGGACATCTGTAGTCTATAAGCATATCCTGAAATGTCCCTAGTCGGAGGTGTATCGAGACGGGGCATCGATATACCAGAGTAGACTAGCGTATATGATACTAGACCCATGTGATGGGCGATGGATGTTCCCACATTCATCGATGTTTGACATCAAGATCATATACGGGTGCTCAGTGGTGACTGGGTACACTGGACGGACTCGCCGAGAACTCCTATATGGAATTATATCTATCGTCGGATAGCAGTTCTCAGGTGACACTGGTACAGGTTAGTCTGTAGACCCGAGATCGTCATAGAGCCTTGTGTGTTCTCCCACTGTACTTTGATTACCACCCTACCACGGCTCTACTGAGTCGTGCAAGCAGGTGGCCGTTGGGTACAGTCCCGAGACACACGAAGGCAATGAGCGATAGGAGGGGTTTCGTCTCTCCCGATATTGGGAGTTGATGCTGTACTGTGCCCGACTGGTTATAACAGCAAGTCCCTGGCCAGGGCTGCTGAGATTTGCTGATAAGTGTTATCAGTAGTTTCTCGATCTGTTATAGACCATTCACCGGCACGACTTATTGAGTTATTGGGGTCGACGTGACCATCCCTAGGCTCGATATGCAGCATATCTGACGAAGAGACCGGACTGTACGGTAGTGTTGCCGGATGGCTCGACGGGAGTTGTAACAGGTTCGCTTGTTTTCTTCTTATCGCTCAATACCCGGGTGGCCGTTACGTTTAGCTGGCCGCTTGCGGCTTGGGGGTGCTTGATATGATCATCACCCGCTGCCGGCGTATTGACGAGTCTTAGAGTCCCACATAGGAGTTACCTAGTCCAGGCGAAAAGTTGTGGTGCGCATATGCGATATGCGCTTGGACCCGATTAAAATGCGTGTATAGGATACCGTATATTAATTGGGCGGCTTGCTAATGGTCGGGTCATATGTGATATGACCGGATTAGTGAATCAAGTGTTGATTCATCATTAGTTTCTCACTACAAATCCTATCTTGCTTATTTTGGATGTATGCATGCATGTATGCATTCATTCTTGTTCATGCACATATTGATGTGCAAGCACACATGCATACATACATCATTTTTTATCATGGTTGTTTATACAATGAGAATGGTGGATGTATAAGAATTACACCATGGTTATTTTTGGATTATTATTGGATTTAAATTAAAGCAAAAGAAAATGAAAAATGGGTTAAATCATTTAAGAGTTTCTACACTCTTCTAAACTCTACCATGCTCACCTAACTTTTAACCCATGGTTTATTTTCTTATTATGCTTTTAACTTAAATCAAATGATACCTTTAAATCTAACCATGGTTGGTTATGAGAAAGAAAAAATATATATAGTCATTTTTCTTTTCTCTTTCATAGATAATTCATTCTCTTCTTCCACCATCTTCATCAACCTCCATGCTTTGCTCTCTAGTTCTTATAAGAGAGTAAAATACTCATAAAAATAGGATTTTGAAGTGAGATCCATAGCCACAACATCATTCTAATCAAGTTTAGCCAACTTGATTAGAGTGTTCTCTTTGTTTTTTCAAAGTTGCAAGCTTGGACGGGAAACTCCGGGTGGATCGTCGTGGACGTGGGAGGAGTACAAGCGGACCTTCTTCCAACACCTTAGAGTCTAAGGAGTCAAGCAAAAAGGGAGCTTCAAAGGTTGTAGTCTCTAAACCCTAACTTTTGTTAGCTTAAAGTTTAGTAACCTTAACTTTCTAGGATCGATCCATATGCTTGTTAGTTTAGCACCTTAAAAATCATAACTTTTGGACATGTGATGCTTCAAAACTCTTCATAGGGTGCTAAACAAACCCTTCACTTCAAAAACTGGGTTGAAGACCAATACCAACAGGGCAAGTTCGCGCAGTCCGAAAACTGGAAGGTGAGCTCGCCACAACCACATGCTCCGAAAAAGATGGATATGCCGGGGGCATCATGCTCATTCATAGGGAAAGCCCCATAGACCGAAAAGTCAGTAAACTAGATATTCGCCTCAAATACGGCGACGGTGGACCACTATGTCCTAAAACTGGCGTCCGACCGAAACGTCCCTAAACTAACGATGGACCACTATGTCCTAAAACTGGCTGTGGACCGGAACGTCCTTAAACTAAAAATGGACCGCAATGTCCTAAAACTTGCAAATGACCGAAACGTCGTTAAACTACTACCAACCCGTGGCATCCTCAGGCTGACGTGGTTAAAAAAAAACAAAAAAAAAACGGTATGTTCATAAGCAAAATGGGCACGGATGAAAACCCGAAAGGGCTCCGTGAGTAAAAACAGCAAGGCTACCGGCGAGTCTTGTGAAAACACGAAAGGGCGCAACCTCGTTAAAATAAAAAAAAGGAAAAGAAAAAAAAAGAAAAAGGTAAGTCCATAAGCAAAAAAGGCACGGATGAAAACCCGAATGGGCTTCGTGAGTAAAAACAGCAGGGCTACCGGCGAGTTTTGTGAAAACCCGAAAGGGCGCAATCTCGCTGAAAGACACTTGTAAGGTCCTCTCGACCTTGTGAGGAGAAACCACCTGCGTGAGATCCTTACGACTCACAAGGGAGCAACACACTTAGGGATCCTCACAATTCCTAGGGAGAAATTACACTTGCGAGATCCTCACGACTCGTAAGGAGAACCCTCTTATGAGACCCTCACGGCTCATAAGATTCAAAAGTCTTAAGCTACAGGGATCTGAACCTGTTCTTAAGCGGCCACCATAACCTCCAATGCTGCCCTACAAGCGGCTCAACGCCGAACCATGTATACAATCCGTGGCCGCGAATAAACATTTCCCTACCAAAGTCCCATCCGTGACTAGGGATATGTCTACACAGTGAACAACCCTTATAAGTCCTCTCGACTTGTATGGAGAAAACACTCTTGTAAGATCCTTACGACTTATAAGAGAACACACACTTAGGAATCCTCACAATTCCTAAGGAGAAAACGCACCTACGAGATCCTCACGACTCACAGGGAGAAAAACCTTTATAAGACCTTTACGGCTCATGAAGTCAAAAGCCTTAGTCGACAGGATCCTAACCCTGATCGCTAAGCCACCTTTGTTCGACATCGACAGAGGCAAATGATGATTCGCTCCTGGCAATATTCCGGTTGCAGCGATGCTGATGCTGAGATTGGCACCAAAATCCAAGTTCCATACTCGCGATAAAAAAATCAGTGAGCTAAAAATGCATATGAAATAGCCGAAATGATGGGGCAACTTACAATGAAATCAGCAGGTAAAAATGTATGCATGCAAAATAGCCGAAATGATTGGGTAACTCGCAATAAAAAGCAGCGAGTAAAAAATAAAATAAACAGCCGAAATGATTGGGCAACTCGCAATAAAAAGCAGCGAGTAAAAATAAAATAAAAAGCCGAAATGATTGGGCACCGCGAAAAATAGCCGAAATGATTGGGCAATCGCGACCTTCGCAATGTAAAAGCTGAAATGATAGAGCATCTCGGAAAGAAATAAAGAAAAATGAAATTTATGCCCTACGGGCGATACACATCAATCTCTGTATACAATCCAGGGGCACAAACAAAAAGTGAACCATATCATCCCACCAGGTTCCATCAGAAAGAGAGCCAAGTCTCCACGGTCACAACTGCATCCCAGAAGACCAACAACAGCATTCCTCCTTATGCCAGCAAGGCACGGAAGCGACACAGCGAAACGGAGCCACGGCATAGTCCCTAGTTCCAAATCTTAACGGCAATATCTACAGCCTAAAAAATTAGCAACGGTGATCCTCCTCATTCCAACAGGACTCGGACGCAACATCATCAAGCGGAGTGATGGCAAAATCCCAACTCCACCTCAGTATTCGTCTCGTTACAATAGACGCAATGTCAACAACGGCATTCCTTCGTAATCCAGCAGGATGCAGATGCAACGTCTATAAAAGACCCCATGGTCGAGAAAAAGCAGAGTGATGGAAAAATCCCAGCTCCACCTTAGCATTAATCTCATCACACCAGATGCGATGTCACCCCAGCGTTCTTCCTCCAACAGGATTCGGATGCGCCAAAACAACGAAGCGAAGGCCAAATTCCTAGTTTCAGGGTCTTGACAGTAACTCATATAAAACCCGAAAGACCACCAGAGATCACCCCACACCAGCATGGTATGGTCACAACCTCGACGTTCGTCTCGACACAGCAGACGAGATGTCACTACAGCATTCTTCCTCCAACAGGATTCGGACACGCCAAAGCAAGCGAAGCAAAGGCCAAATTCCTAGCTTCTGGGTCTTGAGGACAACTCATATAAAACCCGAAAGACCACCAGAGATCACCCCACACCAGCGCGGAGTGGTCACCACCTCGACGTTTGTCTCGATACAGCAGAAGAGATGTCACTACAACGTTCTTCCTCCAGCAGGATTCAGACGTGACAATCAAACAACGGAACCACGACAAAATCCCCAGTTCCAAACCTCGACGGTTCACCAATAACCTAGAGACAACCGTGAAATCCGTCTCGATACAGTAGACGCAATGCCAGCAAACGAAGCGAAGGCCAAATTCCTAGCTTCAGGGTCTTGACGGCAACTCATATAAAACCCGAAAGACCACCAGAGATCACCCCACACCAGCGCGGAGTGGTCACCACCTCGACGTTCGTCTCGATACAGTAGACGAGATGTCACCATAGCGTTCTTCCTCCAGCAGGATTCAGACGCGACAATCAAAAAACAGAGCCACGGAAAAATCCCTAGTTCCAAATCTCGACGGTCCACCAACAACCTAGAGACAACCGCGACATTCGTCTCGATACAGTAGACGCAATGTCAGCAAACGAAGCAAAGGCCAAATTCCTAGCTTCTGGGTCTTGACGGCAACTCATATAAAACCTGAAAGACTATGGGAGATCATCCCAGACCAGCGCGGAGTGGTTATGACTCATCGGGGCTCTACAAAATGAGCCTAACCTCAAGTAAAAAGCGGCATGGCAAAATTCCTAATGCACGCTTACTCTTCCGACGGTCAAACTGCGTAGGAGGATTGCTTGAAGACGTCTTGTCCAACCCCCGAAGGGACTAGAGACACGACAGTCGCAAGGCTACTCGAACAGAAAGTTTGCCTATCGAGGGATACATCAACCAACGTGACGGTATGACGGACAAAACCCTAGTACCACCGACCCTAACGGACCTCTGTCGTAAAGAGCAGAGGTTAACTGTGACATTAGGATATTCTTGCGAGAAATGCTCGATTCGTCTCGACTCGTGAGGAAAAGCCTTAGGCAGCGGGGATTAAAAAACCTGTTTCCTAAGCACTGGGCCCTGCAAGTCGGTCCAAAACGGACTCTTGCATACTATTCATGGACCACACTCTCCAAAGTCGAATCTCGACAAGGAGGGAAACAACCACTTACGAGTCCTCTCGACTTATAACAGGGAAAATCTCTAGTGAGATCCTTACGACTCTCAAGAGAATACACACTTAGGAATCCTTACGATTCCTAAGGAGAAATTACACCTACGGGATCCTCACGACTCGTAGGGAGAAAAGTATTTATGAGACCCTCACGGCTCATAAAGTTGAAAATTCTTAGGTGGCAGATCCTAACCCTGTCTCCTAAGCCACCACTGCCCTACAAAGAGGTTAAGATGGACTATCTATGGGCCACATTCTCTGAAGTCAAATATCGACAAGGAAGGAAACAATCACTTATGAGTCCTCTCGACTTGTAAGAGAGAAAATTGTCTTGTGAGATCCTTACTACTCTCAAGAGAAAACGCACTTAGGAGTCCTCACCACCCCTAAGGAGAAAATACACCTGCGGGATCCTCTCGACCTGTAGGGAAAAAAACCTTCTTGAGATCCTTACGGCTCATGAAGATGAAAAAGTCTTAGGCTACAAGGACCCTAAACCAATATCCTAAGCCCTCAATTCCATGGACATGCATAACTCTGCACTACTTCACCCACGTACATACTTACGTGGGCAAAGTAGTGGGGGCATTTGTTCCCGCCAAAATTTTGGCTCACAACCCGCTCCTAATAATAACAATAAAATAAAATAAAATAAAATAAAATAATAATAAAAACTCCACATGAAAAGAATGTAACAAATGGCTCAAAGCCAAGATTTAAAATATTGTGAAGAAATGCTTCAGATTCTGTGCGCTCTGCGTTGCGCGCCACGTGTCAAACGCAGATGCGCTAGCGCCAGGTGCGCTGCGCCCTAGGCAGCGCACCCTCAATCAGAGCAGAGCTTTGTTTTAAAATTCAAAATTTAAAAGTTGAAGCAACGCTTCAGATCTAGCGCTCTGCGCTATGCGCCACGTGTCAAACACGGGTGCGCTAGCGCCGTTGCTCTGCGCTGCGTGCCACGTGTCAAGCATGAATGCGCTAGCGCAATTGCGCTGCGCTCTGCACTGTGCGTCATGTCTCAAACACGGGTGTGCTAGCACAGTTGCGCTGCGATCTGCGCTGCGTGCCACGTGTCAGACACAGTTACGCTGCGCTCTGAGCAGCGCACCACGTGCAAAGCACGGGTGCGCCAGCGCTGGAACCTAAAAGCTCCCCAACCGTCAGATCAAAAATCTAATAATAATGATAAATCATTAATTAATCAGAAACTAAATTCTGTTAAGCAAAGATTCCTCAAAATCTTTCCAAATAACAAGATTGTGCTCTGCAAATCAGAGCAAAACTAATGGTAAATAAAAATTACCAAAAGACAGAATAAGTTCTGTTATGGAAAGATTTTCTCAATCTTGTTAAAAACAAGAAGATTGCCTTCTATAAAACAGAAGCCTTAGGATAAAAAATCCAACGGTGGGAAATATTCCCTAATCAATCAAGAGAAAGATCTCTCAAAACTGATTTAACAAATCATTTGGCCCTATATAAAGGACCCTAGACTTGAAGTCAAAAATATAGAGAGAATACAGAAAAAGATAGAGGAAACCCTCTGAAAACTTTGAGAAAAACTCAAAGAGAAAGAAAGGCAAGCCTTTAGAAAAAAGAAGATCATTTCTTCATCTTTAAGGTAAAGAATTAATTCTTGAACAACAGAGATGAAATCATCTCGTAAAAAGAAGAAACATCTTCTAAGAAGATCATAGATCTGAAAAAAGACCAAGGTCTTTGATAAAAAGAAAAGATCAAAAGATCTAATCATAAAAATATAAAAAGAAGTATTTTTACTTCATTCACAGATCTTTTGATCTATAAAGGCAGTGCCTTTAATAAGAATAAGAAATTTGTTTTTGATTCTTGAGGCAAAGCCTCCTTTAAGAAGAACATAAACTTGTTCTTTGATCTTAAATTTGATCAGATGCGCTTTGCGCTACAGAAAATTACCTTGCACTCATGAACTGCGCCCTTGCGCTTCTTGGATCGGCGCTCAGTGCCAAAACCTGCCACGTGTCAACCAGAGACACAATCTGCGCTTTGCGCTTCTAAAAACAGAGCACCACGCTCATGAGCTGGCGCTCAGCGCCAAGCGCGCCACGTGTCACTCACTAGTGCGCTAACAAACTAGCGCTCAGCGCTTAGCGGGACACGTGTCCTCCTCGTGTGCGCTATCCAATAGAAGCGCAATGCGCTCTTTTCTTGGCGCAAAGCGCCTGACGCGCCACGTGGCGCACTGTCAGAACATAGTTTGTTCTGATAAATGCTATGTATTATTAAAAGGGCTGAGCCCAAATAAAGGCTCAATAGTCAGAACAATAAAATGTTCAACTCATATCAACTGAGCCCATATGCTCATAAACCTGAAAACAGACTTTAGTCCCAAATTGGACTATAGATCTCCCAACCAACATTGGTTCAAGGGTACATCTCTGAACTCCTCTGATATTTGTCGTTGTAATCCTTCAACGTCTTCAGAGAGGTGACGGGTCCCGACGGCCATACATTCCACGGACTATGATGTCTTTAACCTTGACCGGGATGTCTTTAAACTAATATTGGACCAACATGTCCTTAAACTGGTAATCGACCGAAATGTCCGTAAACTAAACAATAGAGCCTAAATGCTCTTTTGTTGGATCTAAACGATCCTGTTAAGTTGATCTTAGTCTAGAAATTAGATAACGTAGCCTTAACAAACGTTTAAGTTGATCTTAGTCTCAAATGAGGCTAACATATCCTTAAACCAAACCCCCAAACCCAAATCTAAGAAGATACGGATTTGGATTAATCAACGCCCTACGGGCGACAACATAAATTAGTCTCCGTATACAATCCATGGGCAACCACAAACACCCACGACACGAAGTGACCATATGGAGAAGGAGAAAGTTGTTACCGCGATGCGGTAGCGTAATTAACTGTAGGGGCTTGCGCCTGCAGGGAAGAGCGTCCCCACAATCAAAAATCCCTCAGACGAGGGGGGATCTGATGAAGTCTGCTACATCGGCCGTATCCGTTTAAACCTTCGATACATGGTGCCATAAATCAACTTGGCATCTTCGGAGAGGTGGACGGATAGCACCAATTAGCATCTGCCCCGAATTTCAGGAAAGACGTTTATCGCGTCTGCGTGATTCGGAGGGGAATAGTATAGTCCTTGGACATATAATTTCACGAAAAGGCATTGAGGTTGACATAGCTAAAATAGATGTCATTCATAACCTCCCCCGTCCTAAATGCGTCAAAGATATACAATCCTTCCTAGGTCATGCAGGATTTTATAGGAGATTCATTAAGAACTTTAGCAAAATTGCTAGACCCTGAACTCTTCTATTGGCCAAGGATACTACATTTCACTTCGATTCGGATTGTGAGACTGCTTTTGAATCGCTTAAAGGATCGCTCACTACAGCCCCCGTTCTATCATCTTCGGATTGGAACCACCCTTTCGAGCTTATGTGTGATGCATCAGATTTTGCTATTGGTGCGGTCTTAGGACAGCATATTGATAAGATGCCACATGTAATTTACTATACAAGTAGGACCTTGAATGATGCACAAATAAATTACACAACTACCGAGAAAAAACTCTTGGCAGTTGTATTTGCATTAGAAAAATTCAAGCCCTACTTGATTGGCTCGCCAATAGTGGTTTACACTGATCACTCCACCCTACGACACCTTTTATCGAAGAAGGATGCTAAGGCCAGGCTAATACGTTGGATTCTATTGTTACAAGAATTTGATCTTGTCATCCGAGACAAGAGTGGATGTGAAAACGTTGTAGCCGACCATCTTTAACGCATCACTTATTCACCAACTTTGACCGTGCCAAAAAATGACTCATTTCCTGACGAACTGCTCTTAACTGTATCCTACGAACCTTGGTTCGTGGATATTGTGAACTATCTTGCGACGGACTTATTCCTAGCAATTGGTCGAAACAAGAAAAACTTCGATTTCTATCCCAAGTAAATTACTTTTACTGGGATGAACCTTATCTGTTTAAGTATTGTTCCGATCAAATCATTCACAGGTGTGTCCCTAACGATGAATTCTAGAGTGTGTTATCATTTTGTCATGATCAGGCATGCGGCGGTCATTTTGGTCCTTGAAAAACGGGGGAGAAAGTTTTGCAATGTGGCTTTTACACTACTACAAATAGGGGTTGCCCCTACGGATAAAGGAATCCGTAGGGGCAACGTTTTATTGCCCCTATGGATTAATCCGTAGGTGCCCACTGTTGTCCCTACGGTTTTCTATATTTTAATTTAAAAATATTTAATCATAATTTGTTGTTTGGCCCTACGGTGGCGCAAACAAAGAACCTACGGCTAAGTACGTAGGGGCATGTATACGGGTTAATAATAAAAAAAAAGGTACAGAAAATCCCTCACCGTTCCCAAATTTTTCTTCTCTCTTATTCTTCCCGCGTCTCGATCCCGATCTCGTCGGCCATCGACGTCCTCATCCTGACCTCGCCACCGCAACCGTGCTTGACTCGTCGACTTCCACGTCGCAACCGTGCTTGACTCGTCGCCGATCGCATCGTCGACTACTGGCCTCCTCCGTCGTCTCCTCCACCGCGGTTAGTAAATTTCCAATTTTTACTTCTAATTTAATACTTTTATTTCCCTCTTTTGATGATGTTAGGGGTAGGGTTCAGGGATCTGGGTTCGGGTAGGGGTGGCATCGGGTCAGTTAGGGTTAGGGTTCGATTGGGGTTGGGGTTGGGGTTAGGGTAAGGGTTTGGTTGGGGCCGGTTGGGGTTGGGGTTGGGATTAGGGTTCGGTTGGGGTTGGGATTGGTGTTGGCCGGGTTATGGTTAGGGTTAGGGTTCGATTGGGGTTGGGGTTGGGGTTAGGGTAAGGGTTTGGTTGGGGCCGGTTGGGGTTGGGGTTGGGATTAGGGTTCGGTTGGGGTTGGGATTGGTGTTGGCCGGGTTGTGGTTAGGGTTCATGTTTAGGGTTAGGGTTATGGTATTTAGGGTTAGGGTTAGTGTTAGGGTTAGGGTCATGTTTAGGGTTAGAGGCTATGGTTAATTTGGGTTAATTGCAGTGTAGGGTTAATTTGGGTTAATTAGTGATAATTTGAAAAGGTTAGGGTGTTGATTAGGCTTAATTTGGTTAATTTGGGTAAATTTGGTTAAGTTTGGGTTGATTAGGGTTAATTAGGTTAATTTGGGTAAATTGGGTTAATTAGTGATAATTTGTGTTAGGGTAACAATTATGGTTAATTGTGGTTAATTAGGTTAATTTGGGTTATTTAGGTTTATGGTGCACTAATTTATTTAGTAGGATACACTAGTTCATTACAATAGGATACTCGATGACAACATAAACGTACAACTTTACCACAAACGCAAGAAAAATTTACCCTAAACATGAAATTTCGAACTCTTAATAACGAAACGTAAACGTAAAACTTATTCACGTTAAATGTTCAAGTTAAAACCAATATATGATACTCGATGATGATATGAAACCTTCATATTCCCATCGATACCCGTATATGAAACTAAAAGCGCCACTTAGTCCCCGTCTATCGGTTAACATACGTGCGATGCTCGTCGTGACCTAGAACTATACGAAGGTTGTTAAATATCGGACAGTATAGCTCGATACTAACAACCGTCGTATAGTCTACGCGACGAGAAAATTCAATCATATGGTAACCCATAGATTTGTCCCGTGTGGACAAGTTAAGAATGTATAAAACAAACGCCTTCATTCACTTGTGTTTTCATCCGTTTCGAGATATTTCGTCGGTACCTTTCCGCTGGTTCTCCGTGTACAAAGATAGATTAGATGTTCATTTCAACGTTGTTTCACAGCTTTGAAATGATTATCTATTCTATTACAGTGTACTCGGAGAACAGCGGGGAGGTGCTGCCGAAATTTACTCGAAACGGTTGAAAGCACAAGTGATGGGCGTTCGCTCTATACATTCTTAATGGGATAGAAGCCTACCCTCGACAGCCGGAACACATACATACAAACGCATAATTAGAGAGCGACTCGAGATGTTCGGGTTAAAACCAATATATGATACTCGATGATGATATGAAACCTTCATATTCCCATCGATACCCGTATATGAAACTAAAAGCGCCACTTAGTCCCCGTCTATCGGTTAACATACGTGCGATGCTCGTCGTGACCTAGAACTATACGAAGGTTGTTAAATATCGGACAGTATAGCTCGATACTAACAACCGTCGTATAGTCTGCGCGACGAGAAAATTCAATCGTATGGTAACCCATAGATTTGTCCCGTGTGGACAAATTAAGAATGTATAAAGCAAACGCCTTCATTCACTTGTGTTTTCATCCGTTTCGAGATATTTCGTCGGTACCTTTCCGCTGGTTCTCCGTGTACAAAGATAGATTAGATGTTCATTTCAACGTTGTTTCACAGCTTTGAAATGATTATCTATTCTATTACAGTGTACTCGGAGAACAGCGGGGAGGTGCTGCCGAAATTTACTTGAAACGGTTGAAAGCACAAGTGATGGGCGTTCGCTCTATACATTCTTAATGGGATAGAAGCCTACCCCCGACAGCCGGAACACATACATACAAACGCATAATCAGAGAGCGACTCGAGATGTTCGGGTTAAAACCAATATATGATAATATGAAACCTTCATATTCCCATCGATACCCATATATGAAACTAATTAAAAGCGCCACTTAGTCCCCGTCTATCGGTCAACATAACGTGCGATAATTTATTCTTTTCAACGACAAACGCACACACAAAGCATATACATGGATTTTCTTCTTTGTCAGTAACTATCCCGTTCTTATATTTCTCAATATAGTCAGCATAACCTACAATTTATATGTTATTCAGTCTAACATGGCCCATGAGTACGTCAGAGTTAAGGACTGGATGTATGTGGATTAGAAACAACGTATGCAACCTAAGTTTGTCGCAGGGGTTGCTGCTTTCCTTGAATTTGCACGAGCACATAATAAGATCATAATAGAGAAGATTCTCTGTCCGTGCGATAGATGTGGCAATAAGTACTGGCAGAAGGTAGAATTAGCAGAGCTTCATATTGTAAAACATGGGTTTACTAGACTTTATTCAATTTGGAAATATCACGGGGAAGGAGAAGAATGCAGTACTGCGGTAGAAGAAGGAGAACACGATAATGCGGCAGGAGAAGAAGAAGAATTCGGTAATACGGCAGGATACGGAAATTTATTTCCATCAGAAGAAATGGAGGATATGGTAGAGGCTGCCCTAGGTGAATCTATTCGTACCGAAGATGACATTCCTTCCGGTCAAGGACCGCGTGCGGATAAATATGAAAATTTCATGAATGATGCTAGGAAACCAATTTATGAGAATGCGAAGTATTCCACCCTCTCATGGTTCGTCCAACTTTTCCAAATTAAGTGCCTAAATGGATGGAGCAACAAGTCATTCACAATGCTTCTTTCGTTCTTGAAAGATTCTATGCCTCCGGGAAATAATGTGCCCGAAAGCTGGTACGAAGCCCAGAAAATGATGTCTGATTTGGGTCTAAAGTGCGAGAAGATTCAAGCATGTCCTAAAAATTGCGTGTTGTACCGGAAAGAGAATTCAGATTTGAAAGAGTGTCCAACATGCGGAGAGGCAAGGTATAAGCCGAAAGATTCTGATAAGAAGCCTGATATACCTGTGAAGATAGCACGATATTTTCCCATAACACAGAGGCTACAGAGGCTATTCAGGTGCAAGAAAACAGCCGAGGCAATGATTTGGCATCATCGTGCTCCTCCAAGCGAAAATGGAAAAATGAGCCATCCAAGAGATTCACCGGCATGGAAGGATTTCGATAGGAGGCACACAATATTCAGTAGCGATCCCCGCAATGTCCGGCTCGGACTGGCTGCCGATGGCTTCTGCCCATTCAACTATATGGCTGGAAGTCACAGTACATGGCCCGTTGTAATGATAATTTATAATCTGTCGCCTTGGTTGGCTATGGACCAATCATACTTTATGATGCCTCTTCTTATCGACGGACCAAACTCACCGGGGAACAATATCGACGTCTATCTCCGACCTCTGATTGAGGAGCTGAAAACTTTGTTTATTGATGGTGTAGAGACATATGATTCAAACACAAATACAACCTTCATACTGCGTGCGGCTTTAATGTGGACAATTAATGACTTTCCTGCATATGGAATGCTTTCAGGTTGGTCCGTACATGGTCACAAAGCATGTCCTCATTGCCATGAACACACAACATCAAAATTTTTGAATTTTAGCAGGAAGGTTTGTTATTGCGGCCATCGACGTTTTCTGCCTCCAGACCACCCCTACAGGTTAGACACGGTTCACTTTGATGGTCATCAGGAGCTTCTTGGGCCTCCATCCCCATTGTCCGGAGAGGACGTGACTGCTAAATGGGATGGTTACAATAACGTGACCTTCGGGATGGATCCGACGAGACAGGTCAAACCACAATATTGGAACAAGTTAAGCATTTTCTTCGAGCTTCCGTACTGGTCTACAAATTCAGTGCGTCATTGTCTGGACGTCATGCATATAGAAAAGGGAGTATCAGAGCACATACTTAACTTGCTTCTGTGTAAAGACGGGAAATCGAAAGACAACATGAATGCCCGGATGGATCTACAAGAGTGGGGAATAAGAAGTGAACTGCACCCTAAACCGGTAGCGGGTAAACCGGGCAAGTTTGTACTTCCCAATGCCGCTTATCATATGTCACAACCGGAGAAGAAAAGATTCCTGCAGGTGTTGCATGATTTGAAAGTCCCCACAGGTTTCTCAGGATCATTCAGCAAGAAAATAAAAATTGTGAAGGGCAAGATCGATGGGCTGAAAAGTCATGACCACCATGTTATCGTGGAGCACCTTCTTCCATTAGCCCTCAGGACTTCTCTCCCCGACTCGGTTGGTCTAGTAATCAACGACCTATGTTGTTTTTTCAGGGAGTTGTGTGCTAAAACGCTGGAGGTTGCGACGCTGGATAAACTAGAAAATTCTATTGCGTTGATACTTTGCAAGTTTGAGCGTATTTTCCCACCGTCATTCTTCGATATCATAATACACTTGACGGTTCATCTTGCAACTGAGGCGAAGTTAGCCGGACCGGTACAATATCGATGGATGTATCCCGTCGAGAGGTACGTGTAATTTTTCGTTTCGCGCAATTTATAAATTTATTTTTGTCATGTATGCCCGTGTTTATTTATTCAATATATTCTCATTAGGTACCTTTACACTCTTAAGAAGTATATACGCAATAAAAATCGACCAGAGGGTTCTATCATGCAAGGTTATCTTCTTGATGAAGCAACCACATTTTGTTCCCGCTATCTGGACGAGAACATTGAGACAAGGCTTAACCGACCTCGAAGAATTCAAGACGGGCCATATGGTAAAGCCGAGTATAAGAGGGTAGACACTATGTTTATCAACAAGATATACCGGTTTATCTTGCTTAATTGCGAATGTCTTGAACAAATTAGAGAGTAAGTTCTTTTGGATTAATTGTTATATCTGTGTTTGTGTGTGTATGAAATGACATAATATTAATGTCACAATTATTTGTCGAAAACAGAACTCATTTTAACGAGGTACGTGAGGGGCATCCTGATTGGAACGAAGAGCGTTTGGAAAAATACCATCAGGATAATTTTTGTGATTGGGTCACAGAGCATGTAAGTTATTCGAATTACATTTTATTGCTATCAGTTTTAATCTAAACTTGTATCGTTATGTATTTATCGTAAAATTTGTTTTGTTAGATCCACGATCCGAACTTGTCTGCATCATTTGAGAGTGATTCAAGATGTTTAGCTCAATTTCCTAGTATGGAGGTTGCACATTACAAAGGATTTGGTGTCCTTGGATACAAATTCGAAATTAAGGACATAGAAACATCTAGAATCACTCAGAATAGTGGTATTGCGACGGTAGGATCGGACGGTGTGATTTACTATGGGTACTTAAATTGTATACTCGGCATCCACTATCCCGGACGATCAGAACCCTTTTATATATTCCACTGTACTTGGTACGATCCGCGAACCGATACAGACAGGTGGAGAAGCAGTCTTGGGACTTGGAAAGATGAATATGGATTGACCAGTGTGAACACACTTCGATTTTACGGTCAAGACGATCCGTTTATCTTTCCGATCCAAGCGTTCCAAGTATACTACTCACAGTGTTTGAAGCATCCGGGGTGGAGTGTTGTATGCAGATGGAAACCTAGAGATGTCTACGATGTCCCAGAATACGAGGACAGCGATGAGGACGAAGAAGAGAGAAGGCTTAAAGTGCTCCGACCGTCTGTTTCGAAGGACGGGTTGTCTTCGACCGATCATGAAGTTACGTGGGTTAGAAATGACATCGACGATGAAATCCAAGTAGATATGTATGATGCGCCCACGAAACGAAAAAGGTTATCAGTAATGTTATATTATTACTTCACATTTTACGCTCTAGATCATATATAGTCAATACTTTTAATGATTGTCTAATGCGTCCACGAACCGTTTATCTAGATTGGATGACGATGTCGGGAGCAGCGAGGGGCGGCAGGAGCTCCAGCCGCGGCAGAGGCAGAGGCAGAGGCAGAGCAGTTCTGCCGCCCGGAGAGCTCCGTAGGGAGCTTCAGAGGGCCGGTCTTGCACCCAGATCGGAGACCCCTTCGGATGCCTCCTTCCGTGTGGATTTTGCCACACCTCCAGGTATACTGCACGCATATCCATTTTCAATTTAATATTACAGATATTCATGTCTGTTTATGTCAAAATTACTTATATTGTCAATGTTTGATTGTCTAGTTGTTGGTCCTGCGTCCACATCTGGGACAGAGGCCACCCCCGCTCCTCCAGGTATGTTTATATATCATATAGTGCATGCATAATGATTTAGAACGTTATATTATTGATCTACACATTCTTTTTGCAATTACTTATCAAATCTATTTTTAATTGTCTAGTTGTTGGTCCTGCGTCCACATCTGGGACAGAGGCCACCCCCGCTCCTCCAGGTATGTTCATATATCATATAGTGTATGTATATTGATTTAGAATGCTATATCATAAATATACACATTCCTTTTGCTCTTACTTAGCAATTTTTATTATTGTCTAGCTGTAGGTGGTGACACCACCGCACCTGCGGGTATGTTTATATGTCCTATAGTTCATGCATATTGATTTAGAACGTTATATTATTGATCTACACATTCTTTTTGCAATTACTTATAAAATCTATTTTTAATTGTCTAATTATAGGTGGTGCGTCCACACCTTCCACAGGGGCCACTCCTGCCGCTTCCGTACCCTCCGCATCGTCTGCATGTTAGTATGAATAAATTTAAAATATTTATTTATTTTACATATGCTCTATAGAATAAATATGAACTTCATGGAGATTTAGCATCGATGTTTATTTTATAGTTGGAGGGGATGCGTCCGGGTCCGGGACCCCGGTTGTTCCTCACCGGAGGAACTATCGTCCCGCTCGTGCTGCTGCTCGGGCCCAGGCTCGTGCGTTATTCACCGGAGGTATATATCACACTTGAATTTTTGTTTAACCTTGATTTCTTAATACAACTTTGTATTATTATTGATTGTCTTGATATTTCGTACAGACGCAGGGCCTCTCCATCCCCAGAGGGGGACTCGAGGCCCGAATCAGTCCCATAGGCTGAGGCCTAATAGAGCTAGAGGGGAGGCAGCATTCCCCCTATTTTTTACCCTTGACTATCGCTATACCGGTCCTCATGCCGAGAGGTTCGGCCGGTATTTGGGGGACGAGAGCCGGATCGTGAAGAACTATCCACTTCACGTTGAGTGGGGCGAGCAGCACCAGCGCTCATTCGCCCTCTTCTTTGAACAGGCTCGGGTATGTATTAATATATATTTTCATTTGATCTATCCAATATATTTATTATTAACACTTGCAATCTAATAACAATGTTTTTTTTTGTATTTTCAGTTGGATTACGATTTTCAGCCTGTAGCCGACCCTGATCACTCGGGGAGGGTGCTCGACCTTCATGCTCTGTACAATGGCCTGATGAAGAACATGCAGGCCAAGGTCCGATACAACAGGAATGAGCTGAAGGCCGACTGCTACTCCCTGTGGATAGCGACCCCCGAGGCAGAGAGAGCGGCCCTCCTATCTACTCCGGCGTTTGCGAGAGTCGACGTAGAGACATGGCCTCTATTGTGCGCTTATTTCGACTCCGAACGCAAACAAGTATGTATTTTAAATTTAATTCATTATTTATGATATAATTTATTTCTTTGTGTTTCTTAATTAAAAAACTAAATGTTAATGCGTTGTGCAGAAACAGGCCGCTCAGAATACGGAGAACAGGAAGTCGGCGAAGAGGGGTCGCCCCACTTACACAGGTGGCTCGAGGAACATTACTCGAGCCATGGAGTTATCGGTAAATTAAGTGTTATTCTCTAATATTCTGCAATATTAAGAGTTATTCTCTAATATTTCTAATATTAAGAGTTACTTTCTAATATTGCAGACATCTCGGACCGTGGCGTCAGGTGGTACACCGAGCGTGCTGTCCGCATATCTTGCCGTCCACGGCACCTCGACAGATCCCGCCACGGGCGAGCTTCGATGTCCCGACGTCGCTACCCAGGAGTACTGCGTAAGTGTTAATATTTTTTCTACCCAAATTTGAAATTTTAGTTTTGGAAGGTTCAAGTTTAAATTTTATACTTATACTTTACTGCTTAATGTGGGTGTAGGAGCGGGTGGTTGAGCAGGCCCAGGCCTCGGGGATCGATTTTACCGGACAGAACGATCCGAGGCTGCTGACCCCAGTTCTGGACGCCGCACACGGAGGGCACCACGGAGGTTGGGAGAGAGGCCGGGGATTGGGCCCTAGCAGGGCCCATATGAGGTTGGACTCCACCCCGGCGGTTACTTCCTCCGTCTCCAGTGGCCGGCATGTCCATCAGGAACTGGATAGCTTGAGGGCCACCGTTCAGGAGTTGAAGGAGATGCTGGTATGTATACTACTTTATAGTAAAATATCATTTCATATTATATACATATCAACACAACCCTTATTAGTACGCAAGTCTGATTAATCATACATACATATGTAATTAAAATAAACAACGCTTTTCCAAACTAGATATCCAAACAGGGTTTCGAAATAACTTAATAATGAAACGAATTCGAATAATACACAGTTCTTAGACGCTTCTTACGCACGTTATGTCCAGACGCGACAGGGTAGATCGGCCGAGCCTCCACATGCATCTCCTTCGGCTGCGGCTCCGCAAGCCACTACATCGGCTGCGGTTCCGCAGACAGCTCCTGTAGCTCCACCGCCCACTCAGACTCCCGCAGCCGCGGCTCCGCAAGCGACTACCTCGACGGCGGCTGCGCAGACCACGACGCCAGCTCCACATGCCGCTCAGACTTCTTTATTTGCAGTATTGGATAGTGTATTTACCGAGGAGCAGGCGCGCGTTATTCGAACGTTACTCGGAGGTGGAGCTGGACCGAACTAGGGTAGCTTTTTGGTTCTTATTTTTTGAAACATGTATTTATTTATATCACATTGTACTACATTTTGAAACGATATTGATATTGGTTTGAATTTATATCATATTCAGTTTTTGGGTTTCTTTTGTATATTATATATATGCGTGGGATGTGATTATGAATACTGCAATATATGATTTGATTGATGTATATAGTATTGTGCACAGGGCGGGAAAAAATCTAGCAGCCCTTTTTAAAAAAAAAATACAGAAAACATGTACCTACGGATTACTCCGTAGGTATATATATTGCCCCTACGGAGTTATCCGTAGGGGCAAACTATCAGGAAACCTGATATTTTCCCACCTGATATCAGTTCAGGGTGTTGGGGGTGCCCCTACGGATATATACGTAGGGGCCAATATTTATCCCCTACGTATATATCCGTAGGGGCAAAATATCAGGTTCCCTGATATTTTCCCCCCGATCTCAGTGCATTGTGTTGTGAGTGGCCCCTACGGAAACAGCCGTAGGGGCTACTTTATATCCCCTACGGCTGTATCCGTAGGGGACTAAATAGGACCTACGGATATATCCGTAGGTATATACAATATATTCAAAAAAAAAATTTAAATATATGATTTTATTACCCCTACGGGGTACTCCGTAGGGGCTATAGCACCTACAGAGTTATCCGTAGGGGCTTCAATTTATCCGTAGGGCCAAGTTCAGGACCTCAACTTGCACCTGCGGCCTTTGCACCTACGGGGTCTTTTTTCGCCCCTACGTATATATCCGTAGGGGTAGTGGGTTGCCCCTACCGATAAATCCGTAGGGGCAACCCTTATTTGTAGTAGTGTTATTGGCCAACATTATTTAAAAATGCATATGAACATTGCAAAACTTGTCCGCGATGTCAGCACTTAGGTCGGATTTCACGAAGAAACGAGATGCCGCTCCAACCTATATTGGTTGTGGAAATATTCGATATTTGGGGTATTGATTTTATGGGCCCTTTTCCTAACTCTTTTGGGAATTTATATATCTTGTTAGCGGTTGATTATGTCTCGAAATGGGTGGAAGCAATACCGTGTGGTACTAATGACAACAAAGTTGTCATTAAGTTCCTTAAAGAAAATATTTTTTCGCGATTCGGACACCCTCGCGCTATAATTAGCGACAACGGGACACATTTCTATAATCGATCTTTCGAGCCTTTGATACGGAAATATTCAATCACTCACAAACTTTCTACGCCCTATCATCCCCAAACAAGCGGGCAGGCTGAGATCTCAAATAGGCAAATCAAACAAATTTTGGAGAAGACGGTTTCTAAAAACCGTAAAGATTGGTCAACCAAATTGACGGATGCTCTTTGGGCATTTCGCACCACTTATAAGACCGATCTTGGTATGTCTCCATACCGTCTTTTGTTTGGGAAGGCATGCCACCTTCCTATCGAGATCGAACATAAAGCAATGTGGACTATTAAAGAGCTTAACTTCGATTTTGATCAAGCGAGCATCTATCGGAAGCTGCAATTGAATGAGCTAAGCGAACTCCGTGATGAAGCTTACGATAATGCGGTGATAGTAAAGAACCGGACTGAAGTGTTCCACGATAAAAACCTTTTTAGAAAAACTTTCACATCGGGGCAACAAGTCCTTCATTACAATTCCCGTCTCCATCTTCATCCGGGTAAGCTTAAATCTCATTGGAAAGGACCTTTTGTGGTGCGGTATGTACACCCGCACGGGGCAGTAGAAGTTGAAAATTTGAAAAACGGTTCAATTTTTAAAGTAAATGGGCATAGATTAAAACCGTATTTCTCTGCTGACCTAGCGGAGGAGCTCCTGGTTTTACAGGAGCCGCTTTATCAGAACTGAATTTCCTCTGCCTCACCTCCATGTTTTGGTAACATTTTCTCATTTTAAGAATGGAGGTGAGTGAAAATGGACTTGACTGAATATATGTGCGTTCAAAAGAACAAGTTTGGGGCTAGTTTTCATTTAACTATTATTTTACCCTTTTTTGTCTCTCCCCAAGTATACAGGTCCATGCCCTCAAAAGAAAACATCAGTGAGGACACTGCTGAAAACAGGTTGCTTGGGGTGTGGATTTGGCTATTCATCGCGACCGTGGAATCCGTGTTTTATAGGGGCTCAAAATAAAACATGGATCTCCAAGTATATCCATTATTTCATATGTTTCCTCTGCTGCGATATCTGTGATGTGATCATTTGATATGTTGAGATGGATATTGTATATGGTATATATGATATATTATATAAACGTTAGGCATTCAAATTTTTTTTTTATAACAAAAGAGTAGAAAGTGAAAAATTATATCTAAAAGATAGGAATAGTTTAAGAAAAACAAGAAAGTTAGATGTTTTCTTAAATGATACTAGTAATTAGTAGTTATGAGCTATTGTTCCAAGGGTCAGTAAGATGAAAGAAGTCATTAATCTGAGGATAAAAATAAGTCTGAAAAATAGTTCCTATTCTGCAAACCAAACATTTGAATTTTGATACCCTACTAGACGCACTTACACACGTCTTGAAGTTCGGGATAGTAAAGGATACCTTGAAATGCTCTTGTCTAAAAGCCAAAGTATGAAGGAAATTATAAATGTAAAATATAAAATGGTGAAGAAAAATGAACACTGGTTTTGTTATCACAAAGGCAGCAATAAAAAAATATAGCGAGGGTGCTTTATCACCTAGTGTCTTAGACCAACTGGTTTGGGAGCCACTGCTAAGCCTTAGGTGTTGCAAGACGAGAAAAAGCACCTAATTAGCAAGCACGTGAGTAATCGATCGGTTAGTACCTCAAGAAGTATTAACGGTCGCATGAAAAAATGTGTGAGCATATTCCATATAAATATCGATTAAAAAGGTACTAAGGTAGATGGACAAGAGTATGATTGCTTGAATTGAATTCTCCAAGTTTAGGGATGTTCTTTACGCATACGTAGGGTTATATGATCGATGTTTGGAAGAAAGGTAGGAATGAATAATAAAGACGATGTTTTATTGAGGGATGATGTGATTTCTAATATCTTTTCATGACTATTAAGATAAGGGCTCATGACAACTGAAAAGCTAGTGTAGTTGGAAACTCTAAATTTTCAAAGTCTTTATTTTATAGTTCTTATCTTTATATGTAACTTTCACCATCTTTCTTTTATTATTGGATTTTGTGTAATCCGCTGAAAACCCTCAGGAGACAACACTCCTCCTACTAGGGACACCTGGAGGTTTAACGGCTTGTTTCACGTGCTCAGTGCAATCGTGTTGCCTACGAAAGTATGCTTAGCTTTCTCCTTTCTTTTTCTCTCTTCTCTTGAATAAACTAGTTTGCTCGGGACGATCAAAGATAAGTTTGGGGGTATTTGTTCAGTTGATAAAACTGCACATTTAATATGACATTTTTCCTACTATTTCTATATAAAGAAAGGTGTTTATTATAATATATGATACATATGAGGGTTTATCTTTAAAAATACTATTTTCATGTGTTTATATATTATAATTAACATTTGGTACGAAAAAGTAAACATATAATATCCATGTAACATTTGGCCCTACCTTTGACCAATTCTTAATGGTTAAGTTAATATCTCAATAAAACAAACTCTACTAATATTATTAGTTGAGTTTGTTATGCAGAATTTGCAGGGCTGAAATCAAGGAAATCATAGTTGGTAAAAAAATCCTGCCTAATTAAGAAAGCAAACTAAAGAAATCAAGTCTGGCAGTAACGAAAAGAAGATTTTCAGTTTCCAGATATGTTAAAAGATCACCACGTGTCAGATAGACAAAACCCCAGAGAAACGACCCAACAAACTCCCTGTTTGGGCGCAGAACCGCGGCCAAACCCACATATGGGCCGCGGTTCCGCCGCGGTCTAGATGAATTAGTTGTTGGGATTTTGCTGTTTGGATCTTAACTACTGGTTTCCAAATTAGGAGACTATGGTTCTGGCTCTGGGACTATAAATAAGGACCGAGAGCCTCTTGGAAAAATCATCAAGTTGAAGAGATCACGAAGTCCACGACAGGCTCACGCATCCAGTCTGATCATCAACGGTTCATCTACCTCCTTAGAAGAGATCGAGAAGCAAACTAGCATTTTGTAATCATTTTCTAAGGGAACAAAGTGTAAATGAATTTTGTTGATTAATAAAAGGAAGTAGTTTTCTTATTCTATCTCTTTGTAGTTTTTAATATGATTTCTCTCTCCATCTTTTCTTCTCCCAACATGCACGAGTAATTCTCCACTTGTTAGGGTTCGTAGGATTAGGCTAGGTTAATGGATGATGAAGATCCTTAAACTCTTTTTACGTCCTATAAAGTTTATAAACATTATCAAAAGAATAGCTAACATCCTAATTGAGCATGCTATCAATTCATTAATAATCGCGACCACGATTAGAGATTAGATTAACAGTTGTTTTGGTAAAGGCTAGATATGAACGGAGTTCCATGTCGAGATAGGGGTTAAGAGTGGGAACCATTTTCCCTCCAGAAACCCTAATCTACATGCATCACTGTCATTCTAGTTTTAAATCTATTAAAGGATAAAAAGAGTAATTTTTAATTAATCATCCATAACTACTAAATCCTAATGAACCTGTTCATACCAGAATATTGCATTTTATACCGCCCATTCTTACGCTCGTTTGTTTATAGGCATGTGCTTTTAATCAGTGTTTGCTATATATTTGCAGGATACTGGTTCTCAGCTCTAAACATTGAAATTCATGGAAAAGTACGACAAATTCCGGATTACTGCCAACCATAGATAAAACACGGGTCTCTGCTCTCTATCTGTATGTTACCACACACCAGTTTAAGGGACTAAATGGCAAATCAATGTCATTTTCATGCACAAAGCTCAATGTCAACACAAGATCCAACAAATCTACGCGGAGCTCAAGGAAATCATGGCAAAGATCAACATCACATCACCTTTTGATCTACTGAAATTCTGGAAGAAATGTGAAGAGCTTCTGAGAAACAACATATACCACACTCAAGAGTACTAAAAACCAGGAAAACCCACCAAAGCAAATGACCCAATTCCTCTTTATGGCCGTGGTTCCGCTGCATAAGCATGCTTAGGCCGCGGATCCGCGGCCATGTGGGCCCCGCAATTGATTATTTTTCAGGGGTAGTTTGGGAACTTCATCTTGGGTCAGAATTTGGCCCTAGGGTTTCAACACGCTGCCTATAAATATCCCAGAACTTGCCAAGCCATAGGAGTTCATTCTTATGCCCACTTTTTGTTAGTTTTTAGTTTACTTCTTCTTCTTCTTCATTCTTTCCTCCATGAAATTGTTGTGAGAGCTTTTGAGTGGATGTTAAATGAAGATGAGGGTTATTTTGTATCATTCTTTTTGCTTAGCTTCCCTCTTGAGCTCTCTACCTTAACTTGATCTTGCAACCTCTTAAGTGAGCTTGCAAGTTTAAGCTTTGGTCATTGATCTCATGGGGTTGTATCATTTTGTTCTCTCTTTTGTGCTTCATTCTCCATGAGTTCTTTGCCTTTTCTTGATCTTGCAACCTCTTAAGTGAGCTTGCAAGTTTAAGATTTGGTTATTGAACCCATGTCTTGTTTTGGGTTCTATGGTTCCTAGTTTCATTTCTTGCTTTACTTTCATGCATTTAAATTCCATGCACTTTTAATTACTTGCTTGTAATCTTTTCTTTTCTTTGTTTATCTTTTCTTTTGCTCTTTTTGGTTCGTTTTGTGAATGGTTGTAATATTTTGTTGTTAAGAATAAATACAATATTGTATGTTAATGTTTCATTCCTCATCATCTTTTCCCGTTATTTTCCTTTGAACTCCGCCCAAATGTTACGCAAGCGCTCCGTTAGGCACCCTACCCTACCAAGGTAACGGTGATTCCTAACCGCGACCGGTTGCGTTCGGTTTGGCCGGAGGCGAAAGCAAGAGACAAGAACGGAAGGACAAGGGTAAATAAGCCGGATTCCACGAATACCGCGCATAAATCCCCTAGTCCACGTTGTTGCCGATTGCTCTAGCTTTAATTGGTCAAGACTCGGCTCAAAGGTTTTGAGTGTGGATTTCCTTAGCTTACACTTACGTATCTTTTTCTTAACAACTTTATACTTGCATATAAAACACATAGGTTAGATTTGAACAAACATATACAAATTCTTTATTGACTCGTCTAAGACAAGAACGGACATACAACCATCTCCCTGTGGATCGACCCGTGCTCAACTGGCTAGCTGCATAGCGACACCGTCCTGATCGCGGTTATAACTTTAGAACTTTAAACATCCGACACGCCAGAAGCGTGCGATCAAATGGCGCCGTTGCCGGGAAGACGGTAACGTATTTTCTTTCTTGTTATTCGGGTTAATATTCTTTTTGTATATATATATATATATAATAAAATAAAATCTTTTTGTTATTTTTGATAATTTTTGTGAGCAAGTGTGCAGGCTAATCTGGAGCAAGTACGTTAATCCAAAAAGAAAACAGTGGTTTTTATTTTGGAGAAGAGAAGAAGTGGAGTTCGTTGACCAAAGAAAAATCCCCAATCAACATTTTGACCGTGGAACCGCGGTCAAAAGGTGCCTTGTGCGGCGGTTCCACAGTCCCATTGAGGCCTCTGTGCCAAATTTTTTTTCTTCACCCCTTTTTCTTTTCTTTTATCGTCTCTGTAAATTCCACTATACTGTATTTTCTGCAGATTTTTTGCGGATTTGCGAACTGCGATTGTGGCGAGCAAAGTGTACGTTCAAGGTTAAGGTGATTACGAAGTACAGTGCCAAAGATTCGGGTAGTTTGACCCGCGCAAGCGAACTTTTCAAGCTTACCGGAATTGATTCAACGGGGGTTTCCTAACCCAAAAACTTAACGGTACGTATTTCTTAAAACACCTTCTTCTCAAATCCGACGCATCCAGTATACTATTCTTTGCAGGATTCTTTGCAAGTTCGCTAGCAAACGCTAAAATTTGACTGACCCATATTTGTTGCAGTGCCGCGCTTAAACTAAAAAACGATTGTTTGATTCTTTATAGAATTTTTATTGAATTGCGTATTGCATACATTAATACGGACTTAAGGGCAAGCGAACCCCACAACATACGGTAAAGGATTTCATCACCTTTTCCGTGGCCCACAAATCACGAACTTGAGCATAACGTTTACCCGCACAAACTTTAAAAGAAACTAGACTTTAAGCCTTAAGGACTTCGCGCTCACTAGGAGAACTTAACTGTGTTTAGAACCTCGCATAACGGTATATTGTTTATGGGGTGTCTAGGAAAGTGTTAACGGCGAAACCACCAAAAGAGAAAGGGTTATTTAATTAAGGACCTTCGCGAAAGCGTCGGAAAACCTCCCCTTATCTCTGCACTTACCTGGCCTCGTGATCAGTGTGTCTTAAGCCCGTTTCTCGACACAGTTTTACTTCGACAATCAAGTTCTGGAGCAGGTCTAGTTGACCTAGGTGAACCCTAGAACGATTAGGTGTGTGGTATTTTTGTGTCGTGATTGTTTTTGTCCAGATTCTTTTTGTGTGTATATTTCATTCTTTTGTTAATAACTAAAAAAAAATCATCACATTCTTTTTCCCCTCCTTTTCTCTCTGCCTTTCTTTCTTTCTCTCTTCATATCATGGGTACCCTTCCTCGCAAAACTCTTGCTGAACTTTGGTACCCACAACCAGACATTACTTCTTACGGTTCTTGCTTTGGCCGAACGTCGAACGATCCCTCCATGCCCAAAATCTCTTTGAAAGATCGGATAGACGCGTCTAGGACAAACACTTGCCCTCCGCAATCCACTTTGTATCAAAATTTCAACCTCCCCCACCCTCTTATGTTGATACCCCTTTTGCAAGTCGTCCTTTGTCCATCGCTAAACATATTCAACAATCTCATAGCCGATCTTTCACTCCTTTGACCACTACGGATTCTTGGGATCAACAATTCCATTCACCTTCTTATCCAAATGTTGATCCTGCTCTTGTCCAGCCATTCAATTCCTACCTGTCCTACCCGACTTTTGCACCTTCCCTAGACATTTCTTCTGAACGGCCATTTGGGAGTTTTCAGTATCCAAACAATTTTGAATCTTTTACCAAAACCCCTTCACAACCCATGTCTAGTCTAGAACAGTCTTTGGAAGACTTTAGGGTAGCGTCGTACCAACAGATGATGGATTTGAATGCGTCCATGGCCGCCCTCATACAACCTAGTGACCCGGTAGCTAGTTTTCAACTAGCTCCAAATTTTCCAATGTATGAAGAGGCGGTAGGACAGGTTTAGAATTTGAGTGGAGAGAGTGAGCTCTACCCCCTTCCGAATCAAGCCTACCCGTTTCAACTTGAATCCCACAACTCCGGTTTTGAATGTCTATCTAATGTTCCAAACGATTCATTGATTAAAGATAGAACAGATAATGAGTTGTGTGACTTTGTAGTGTTTGATTTGCCCGATTGTGAAGGGTCCCTTTCGAGTAAAACCACACCGAATCCTTTTGACCTCTACACCTCCACTCTAGAACCTGAATTGATTAATATCCATTCTTTTGTTGAGGTGTCTGAGAATATTGATTTTCACTTGATTGAGGATATTGACGCCGGGAATATTTTGGATGATGAACCTATAGATTTGGCGGAGTTTTTCTCTCCAATTCATCATCCCGAGTCATTAACTGTTTTTCCCGAACCCCATATGCGTCTTGATTTTGATGAAATTTGCATGGATAAGCTGAATTTTGAGGAGACTATTGAGGATAGTACTGAGGATGAACCAGTTTTAATTGATGAGTCGGATTTTCCAATTCACCCTGTTCCTTTCATTGACTGTGTGCACCCTCCCGAACCCTTAACCGATACCTTTCCTCAATCACTTCCCTTCATCCTTTCCATCGTTCCGACCTTGCAAGTAACCGTATCACTTTCATTTCCATTGTCTGGTTTACCAAGTTCGGCGTACCCATGGTTTCTTACGAATCTTGAGAGATTTGACCCCATTTCTCGCCATATTGATAGATTAGTACAATCTATCTTTTCACATCGATCATTACAGATTGTACTAATTTATTCAATCCATTTCCACCCTCAAGTTCGTATTCCACTTCTTTCTCCCTTCCGCCGTTCTTCTTCTCATATACCGAGACCGTATCCTGCTTCTATCTCCATACGGTCTCGCGTATTCTCCATTTCTTACCTCTCCGCATTCTTTCACCAACCAGCACATTATAGAGATAAAATATTTGAATGGTTGGTGCTCACTTTTGGCCTGTGTAAGGCCTTGTATAGCTTGATACTGTTCTTCCCCCTCCCTCCCCCCGATCCTGAACTTCAACGCTAAACAGTTGAAACACTGTTTCACTTAAGTTTGGAGGGGGGAACCTTTTTTGTATATATTTTTGGTTTTCCTTTTTGCTTTGTATATAATTTGTTTTTAGGGAGCGCCGATTATTTTGACCCTCGTGGTATAGCCTGACAGTGAGGGCACTGTCAAGTTTAAGTTTGGGGGGTGTGCTCGGTAAGCTTTCTTCCTTCGTATTCATTTGTATATTCTGCATTTGCATACCTTATTAAAAACCCACAAAAATTGAAATTTTCCAAAAATATAAAAACTTTGTCGTCAAGTTAGCTAATAGGGTAACTTAGATTTTTATTCTGAAAGTTTAGTTGATATGTTAAAAATAACTAAATTCTAGGCTTAGGAATTGAAAATCCTAAAAATAACCCTCATTCTGTCTAACTTTGGTAAGTATACGTCCTTACAGTTTTTTTGAGAAATAGATAATCTTGAGTTCAGTTTTTCAGTTAAGTCAAGATGAAGGGAAAGTATTGAAGCTTTACTGAAGGATAAGTCTGAAAAATAGTTTCTTTTCTTGAGTTCAAATTTAGAAAGTATATACCCTACAAACTGCACTTACACGCACCTTGAAACTTGGGATAGTAGAGGATACCTAGAAATACTCTTGCTTGAAATCCTAGTATGAAAGAAAAAACGGTATTTAAAGCTAAACACCAAAAGAGCATATTGAAAAATATATCCGGTCTTGAAAAAGAAAAACAAAAATAAAAAAGAAAAATAGAATAAAGTCAAGACCTGGAAACTTCTATTTACGCTTTAAAGTTCACACATTTAGTAATCGGCCGTTAGTGCCTCAAGAAGCATTAATAGTCACATGAAAAGTGTGTGAGCAGCACCGTCCATCATTAAATGAAAAGAAGTAGTATTAGGTATTAGGGCAAGGGTATTATAGCTTGAATTGAATTCTTGAGTGTAGGGGTGCAAATATACACACACGTAGGGGTATACAATCGATGTTTGGATAAAAGATAGAAATAAAGAATAAGACTTGTGTTTTCTGTAATGTTGATAAAACCCCCTAATTTGAGGCCGCACTTTAGAAGGAAAACTCAGGAGAACCAACATCTTTCCAAACTTTTTTGGAACGTATAGGATCCAAGGTTAAATAGATAGGAGGTGTGAAAAATAAGGGTTGGATATTTCTAACTTAGGATGATAGAGTTTCTAACGTAAATACTAAATTGTAGGGGTAGAATCGATGTTAACTTATGACACTAGCTTGACGGGATTTTGTGGGTGTAATCCGCTGAAAACCCTCAGGAGAAACCACTCCTCCTACTAGGGACACCTAGAGGTTTAACGGCTTGTTGCACGTGCTCAGTGCAATCGCGTTCCTTGCGAAAGTGCGGTTAGGAATTTTTTGTGAATAATTGGTTTTGCTCGGGACGAGCAAAAGTTAAGTTTGGGGGTATTTGTTCATACCAGAATATTGCATTTTATACCGCCCATTCTTACGCTCGTTTGTTAATAGGAAGGTGCTTTTAATCAGTGTTTGCTACATATTTGCAGGATACTGGTTCTCAGCTCTAAACAGTGAAATTCATGGAAAAGTACGACAAATTCCGGATTACTGCCAACCACAGATAAAACACGGGTCTCCGCTCTCTATCCGTATGTTGCTACACACCAGTTTAAGGGACTAAATGGCAAATCAATGTCATTTTTATGCACAAAGCTCAATGTCAACACAAGATTCAACATATCTACGCGGAGCTCAAGGAAATCATGGCAAAAGATCCACATCACATCACCTTTTGATCTACTGAAATTCTGGAAGAAATATGAAGAGCTTCTGAGAAACAACATATACCACACTCAAGAGTACTAAAAACCAGGAAAACCCACTAAAGCAAATGACCCAATTCCTTTTTATGGCCGCGGTTCCGCTGCATAAGCATGCTTAGGCAGCGAATCCGCGGCCATGTGGGCCCCGCAATTGATTATTATTCAGGGGTAGTTTGGGAACTTCATCTTGGGTCAGAATTTAGCCCTAGGGTTTCAGCACGCTGCCTATAAATATCCCAGAACTTGCCAAGCCATAGGAGTTCATTCTTATGCCCACATTTTGTTAGTTTTTAGTTTACTTCTTCTTCTTATTCATTCTTTCCTCCATGAAATTGTTGTGAGAGCTTTTGAGTGGATGTTAAATGAAGATGAGGGTTATTTTGTATCATTCTTTTTGCTTAGCTTCCCCCTTGAGCTCTCTACCTTAACTTGATCTTGCAACCTCTTAAGTGAGCTTGCAAGTTTAATCTTTGGTCATTGATCTCATGGGGTTGTATCATTTTGTTCTCTCTTTTGTGCTTCATTCTCTATGAGTTCTTTGTCTTTTCTTGATCTTGCAACCTCTTAAGTGAGCTTGCAAGTTTAAGATTTGGTTATTGAACCTATGTCTTGTTTTGGGTTCTATGGTTCCTAGTTTCATTTCTTGCTTTACTTTCATGCATTTAAATTCCATGCACTTTTAATTACTTGCTTGCAATCTTTTTTTTTCTTTGTTTATCTTTTCTTTTGCTCTTTTTGGTTCGTTTTGTGAATGGTTGTAATATGTTGTTGTTAAGAATAAATACAATATTGTAAGTTAAGATTTCATTCCTCATCTCCTTTTCCCGTTATTTTCCTTTGAACTCCGCCCAAACGTTACGCAAGCGCTCCGTTAGGCACCCTACCCTACCAAGGTAACGGTGATTCCTAACCGCGACCGGTTGCGTTCGGTTTGGCCGGAGGCGAAAGCAAGAGACAAGAACGGAAGGACAAGGGTAAATAAGCCGGATTCCATAAATACCGCGCTTAAATCCCCTAATCCACGTTGTTGCCGATTGCTCTAGCTTCAATTGGTCAAGACTCGGCTCAAAGGTTTTGAGTGCGGATTTCCTTAGCTTACAATTTCGTATCTTTTTCTTAACAACTTTATACTTGCATTTAAAACACATAGGTTAGATTTGAACAAACATATACAAATTCTTTATTGACTCGTTTAAGTCAAGAACGGACATACAACCATCTCCCTGTGGATCGACCCGTGCTCAACCGGCTAGCTGCATAGCGACACCGTCCTGATCGCGGTTATAACTTTAGAACTTTGAACATCCGACACGCCAGAAGCGTGCGATCAGAACCCCACAAGCCCCTTTTTAATATTAAACTTACCTCCGTAGTTAATCTAGATCTATATTTTGCATCCTTGTTTAACGTAGATCTAGATCCTACAATCATTCTTCACATTTCTTTATTCTCCCCCTTTTTCAACACGCCTAAAGTAAGATTAAAAGGTTCAACATTTCCCTAAGGACGACCCGTACTCATCTCGGTCTAGCTACGCGCGACACCGTTCTGATTGCTGTTAAACTACACTAAAACAGACAAATCAAGTAGCCCCGCGACTGTCGTGTCTCTGATCCTTTCTGAGGCTGAACAAGACGTCTTCAAATAATCTTCTTAGGTCATATTACCGTTGGAAGAAGAAGTGTTAGGTATTTGCCATGACGTTTTTTACTTGAGGTTAGGCTCAATTTGGAGCCCCGATGAATCATAATCGCACCCTTCTGGGGTGGGATGATCTCCAACGGTCTTTAGGCTATATAGGTGTTGCCGTCAAGACCCGAAGCTAGGAATATTCCGTCACTTCATTTTTGTTTCGATGATACCACGCCGATTCTTTACTGAAGTAGGGTAGACATCTGTAAGACCTCTATATTGTATGTATTGCAATTGAAGTCCGGAACTATGAATATGCCATTGCTCCAATTTCATTTGTTTATTATGTTCACATCCTGTTGAAATGAGGGGGAACACCGGGATAGTCTCTAGGTTGTATATGAACCGTCAAGTTAGAGTTAGGATTTTTCTATTACTCCATTTTTGCTTTAACCCTTGGATCCTTTTTTAATGATGGCGTTGTGTCTGCATCCTGCTGGAATGAGAAGGAACACCAGGATAGTCTCTAGGTTGTATATGTACCTGTCAAGACATGGAGCTCCTTTTGACGAAGCGTGGTAGGAAAATATGGTTTCTTTTCTTTCATTTGTGCCAATGCATTGTATACAAGAGTCAATATGGACATACTTACAAGGTAGAAAAGTTTCATTTTCATTTTTTTATTTCTTTCCGCGATGCTCTATCTTTTCAGCTTTTAAGTCGCGATTGCCCAATCATTTCGGCTATTTATCGTAGTGTCCAATCATTTTGGTTGTTTTTGTTTTTACTCGCTACTTTTTATTGCAAGTTGCCCTATCCTTTCGGCTTTTTTTTATTTTTTATTTTTATTTTATTTGAAATCTAATACCAATCTTGGCATCAATATCGCTACCACTAGAATATTGGCAGAAGAGAATCATCATTTGCCTTTGTTGGTTTGGACAAAGATGGCTTAGCAAATAGGGTTAGGATCCTGTCGACTAAGGCTTTGTGGCTTTATGAGCCGTAAGGGTCTCATAAAGGTATTTCTCCCTACGAGTCGTGAGGATCTCGCCAGTGTAATTTCTCTTGAGGAATCATAAGGATTCTTAAGTTTGTCTTTCTCTCATAGGTTGTAAGGATCATACAGAGGTGTTTTCTCCTTATAAGTCGAGAGGACTTACAAGTGGCATTCACCGTATGGGGATATCTCTCGCCATCGGTGGAACTTGGTGGGAGAATATTTATTTATACCCGTGAATTGTATACAAGGGTCAATATTGGACCACCTATAGGGCAAAGGGTTTTATAGGGTTTTTAGATAGCTTAAGAATAGGTTTAGATCCCTATAACTTAAGGCTTTTGAATCCTATGAGTCGTAAGGGTCTCAAAGGGTGAAATTCTCCTTACGAGTCGTGAGGATCTCGCAAGTGTAATTTCTCCTTAGAAATCATGGGGACTCCAAAGTGTGTTGCTCCTTTGTGAGTCGTAAGGATCTAACGCTGGTTTTTTTTATGAGTTCACTCCCTTTCGGGTTTTCACTAGCTCGCTGGCAGTCCTGCTGTTTTTACTCACGGTGCTTTTTCGGGATTTCATCCGTTCCCGTTTCGCTTGAGGACATACCTTTTTCTTAATGGTGAAACTCTCGAATGTAGTTTCGTCGAAGGTGACCCGTCTGTTTGCTTGTGGGACTTAGGGGTGACTTCATTGCTGGAGTAGCTGTGTAGCCGGCGGGACTTCGTTTTTGGGTTAAAAATTACAGAGGAGGTGCTGCCCGAATTTCAAACGACAAAAAGGGTTTTCAAGTTAGATACAAGTATAGTGTTTTCATATATTAGTACTTATGTATATATAAGAATAAGTTTGATTTCAGTAAACCTTATTTAAAAACTGCACCTCCATTATTTTTTCCCCTAAAAAGGTTTAGATTTCTGGCTTTTGGCTTACTTGAATTAGGTGGGATCCTATAGACTTCACGTGATTCAAGTGCCAGTCATGTGCTTTTTCTGGGTCATGACAAAATTGGTATCAGTGCGCTAGGTTTAACCTTGGTTCGAGTCTAGATTTGACTATGTGGAGTCTAGGGCATTTTCATATTCGGAACCTAGGCTTGACCTTACGGAACTTAGACATGACCGAGAGGGTATTAGACCCGAACTTTCGTCACATAAGTTGACCTTGGTTGATTGAGTAGGTGACTTAAGTAAAGCGACATACCGTGTGTACGTTCCACGGCATACTTACGATACGCTACTCCGCTTAAGAAGCCTTAGGATGTACATTTCTTAGGCACTGTATTTCTAATGGTTCCAATGATCTATCCTCATCGATGTCGGATTGTGGTTTCTGTTACTATAGTTACACGAGCAGAGAGAGAGAGCTGCGGCTAGAGTTGCGGTCAGCACGAGCTCGTCAGGGACGAGGACTGACCAGGCTGTTTTCGGTAGCATACGAAACACATCGATATATTTTTATTGGGATTTTTCCGTTGACACGAGCATTCGAGATCTGCCCCAGATGATTGGGCTATTGCCAGAGGCCAGCCGTTTTGCGAAGACTATTAGGGTACTGTTAACTCCAGATGATTGAGGCGTTGTCTACCGTGCTGACAGATGAACCAGCTATTACTGCGATTGACAAAATCATCTGATTGACTAACTTCAGCTTCGGATAGAAGGACCTCACCCAGATGCGTTGTGAGTCAATCAAAAACGAACGATGGAAGTATATTCATCCGATGATTGGACGAGTTCCCGAGAATGTAATTTGTCAGTTGTCTTCTACAGAATATTTTAGATGCCGAGTTCGTAGCTTCGGAAAGGAAACTCTATATTTGAGTGCAGCCGTTTGGAGTACAGTTCACACAGCTATGAAGAGATAATTCCGAATTGGTCCACATGGAAGAAAAGCGGAGTAATAGGTTCGTACGAGATCTTAACTTGATAACGTTCCACTCCGTTGATATCAGAGACTGGGTACCTATGCAGAGGCGGTGAATGCAGCAATAATTCCAGAGAAAGTCATAAAGAGAATGTAGCTGTTCCGGAGCAAGAAATGGATTTGGTAAAGGGTGATAACTTCCGGGTAGTTCGGCAGAGATGAGATTTGGGAGAGACCCCGACAGGATCTTTCTGGAATCCTACATAAGAAAACTTGGACCCTGGATCGGTCGTATCACGCACACTTAATGGGCTAGAGTTTTCCATCATTGACGAGACACGTTACGGGTGACTAAGTTAATTGGTCAGGAGATCTTCAGAGAATGTGGTAGAGCGGAACGGTTTCCGTCATTACTCCCTGTCGGGCTGTTGAGCCGAGGAGTCATGTAACTGGTGATCCGCGGTGAGAAATGAGGACATAAGTGCAGAGGACAATAGACCATGGGCAGGAGACAAATAGATATTCTTGATCTGCCAACCTTGGGTGCACCGACACCTTTCAACACAAAAGGAAGGGCACATCGATGATAGTTATTCATGATCTACGTCCGGATGATTCGGATAACGTGTTTTCGTTGTTTTGATTATGATATTTTGACGATTCGTTTTATGATTTGTATTTCTTATGTGCACCACAGTTGCACTTATTTCGTATTTTCATGTATCAGTCGTACTAATGATCGTTTTTGTGCGTACCCATTGCACTTGATTTTGATCCTTACACATTATGAGGTATTTGATTTTGATTTCGTACACCTTGATTTAATTGATTTGATTTCATGCATATGTTATGCACATGATTCGATTTATACATTCGGGTAGTCTACGCGAGCTTTCAGTACTTTGACTTGGTTTTGGTGCATGCAAATGCACGAGTTTATGAGTGTTTATGCCACGGTATACTTGATTTAAATTGGTGTATGTCGTATACCGTCGATTTCAATTTTTATAATCGATATTCTTTTTCGTGCACACTCTGCACTTGATTGGGATTCTTGCGCACATATTGGCACATTTGATGTGATTTTGTGCACACCAGATGCACTAAATTAGGATTCTTCGCGTATATCAGATGCACCTGATATTGTTGTCAGGCACACCCGTTGCACTTGACATATGTTTTCGTGCACACCCGTTGCACTTAGATTTTGTTTCTATGCATATATATGGCTGATTAGTGTAGAATTTTACGATCAAAAATATAATTACCGCAATCAAGAACGGCGTCGCTTGGTAGCTAGCCGGTGAGTACAGGTCGGTCCACACGGATTTTGTATTTTCCTAATCGCGCTAACGAGTTAATTCCGATGGGTGTCGGATTGATTAAATCTAAAAACTAAATCTATCTATACTAAGATTATCTAGATCTAAATCTTGCTAGGGTTAGGTCTAGGGTAGGTTTGTAAATGTAAATAAATCTCACCGCTTTCTTTACCCAAATTAAGATCTATGAGGTGTTATGGTAATTATTAATAAAGGGGATTAGATCCATTCGGCAAGGTGTTCCTTCCTCTAGGTTCTTATCCTTCCTTTATCAATCCTTACCCTAACATCCATAGAAAACACGCTCAACCAGGCCTTTATACTACGGTATCTGTAACACCCGAGCCCAATACTACTATTTTCTGTTACTGGTTAAGCATTAGATATTACTCATTTCATTTAGCTTGCCTGTTTGACACTTACCGTGAAATTTTATCTGGCCAAGTCATTTCTGCATATAACAAATTTTAGCGTCTAAAATGAAATTAAAAATATCTATCTTGGCCGACTCGACACCCCTAGCCGCGTGGTAGCGTCCGTGCATCGAGTTCTCGTCCCGTTCGGTGAAACGGGCGAGTTTGGACGACTACGCGCGCGTACAGGTGTCCGACTTGGGGGTATGCTTTTTAATCATAAAACACTTCATTTTAAAAATTTGGAACCCGCTTAAAATCCTATTATTTAAATTTTGAATTTTTGGACCCAACCCGGGCGTGATTTGGAAATGTTTCATTTAGCGCCAAAATCCCAAATTAATATAATATTCAAACCATATAATATTTAGTTTATATATATTTTCTTACTGTTGAATTAGTATTCAAAATCTATTAAATCTTTAATTTATATCTTTCTTTAACCACTTATTATCTTCCTCAGCCAATCTCGTGGGCACTTAAACCCCGTGGGCCCCCTCCTTTAACTCCTCTCTCTCTCTCTAACCTTCTCTCTCTCTAACCTTCTCTCTCTCCTATATATATACACGTAATCTTCCCTCTCCTCTCTTTCTTTCATCCTTCACGAGAAACCCACCGGCAACCTAACCGTAGCCGCCTTCACCGTCGGCGCCGCAGCCCCGACGCCGGCGCCAACGTCACCGTCGCCCTCGCCTCCGCCTTCTCGCCTCAACCGACCCTGTTTCCTCTCCCCCGAGCACCCTGCGCAGCCGCGGCCACCTGCAGAATTCCCTGCAGTCGCCTGCTCGCCAGCGGCCCCCGTCGTCGCCATCCGCGCCACCATCAGCGCCTTCCTCATCACCTGCGCACTCCAGCACCCCGACCACCTCTTCTCCCTTTCCGTTTTCCTTTCCTACGCCGAACTTCCATACCCGAGCCATAACCCTCACGGCTGCGACCTCCTCGCCGGCGCCTCACCGCCGTCGACCTCATCGCCGTCACACCCTCTGCAACCCCAGTAAGCCTTCCCTCCTCTTCCTCCTTCCTTTTCCCCTCCGGTTTATCCTTTGGCTGTGCACTAATTTCTGAATTTTGTTGTCGCTGTTCGCCGGAATCCGGCCGTACCGGTGACGTGTCCCGACGATCCAGCGGAGTGCTCTAACCCGTGAGGTCCCTTGGTTCATTGTTTGGGTTCAGTCCGTGAACCGTGCGTCCGTCGCGTGTTTCTCCGCCGACGTTACGTTCCGTTTTTCCGGGTTCGCGACCCGTCGAGGCAAGTATCACTTGATACATCTATACTATATATTTATATATGTTTCGACACATTAAACCTCTAAAACTTAACTTGGTATAGTCGTTTCTCATTTGGTTGCAATATGACATTATATCATTTTACAGTTAACATAAAAACTACAGGTTGCTAATTTAAACCTAATAACCAAGTTTACTTGGTAATCACATTTTACAGTTTAATAGATGGTAGCACTTACCCATGTAGCTCTAGTACATTCGGACATTCGTATTCAAGGCCTGATTTAACTGTATTGCATCCATATCTAAACTATTGCACCGCTAAGGGTGCTCAAACCTGTTAATATAATAAAACGGCTGCACTGAATTACTGCACTCTTATGATTGAATGGAACTGCTTATTGTTGTTTAACTCATTGCTTATTTCCTGCTGTTAATACCATGTTCGATTATATGTCTGTTTGTGAGCACACCCACGATATTGTTACATCTTGACTTGACTTTGTTACACATGGCATATATTGATACACCTGACATGGTACCGTTTACTGTTGACTTGACCTGATGTACCATGACCTGACCTGTTACCTGATCTCGTGCCTAATGCCAACAAACCTGACATGTAGTCCTCATGGACCATTCCTGTTGTCTATCCAGACAAACCTGCTTTTACCTGATCCTGTGTTGGCATTAGTTCTTGATTGCTGAATACCTGACTTGACTTGCACATATAACTTAGGGGTATGGGGAAATCAAAGGTGAAACCTGACTTGTAACTCGACAGTTCACTACCTGTCCTGAGTGTACACATTCCTGTTTTGTGCCTAGCGGCATGTCTCGGTTTAAGCCGAGAATATTGTGGCCATGGTCCCGGGTATGTACGGGATACTATCGAGTGTACACTTTCCTGTTTTGTGCCTAGCGGCATGTCTCGGCTGCAGCCGAGAATATTGTGGCCGTGGTCCCGGGTATGTACGGGATACTATTGAGTTACATCGACGATTCATCAAATTGATTTCAAAGACTTTAGACTAGAAAACCTGATAGAACAGTTTAGTTACCCTCTGCACACTACCCTGCACTGCTTGTTTCACATTATTGCTTTATTCATGCTTATTTTGCATTGCCTGTTACATTTTCATATTATATTACTGGTTGACATGACGCGCTGACGTCTGGGTTTTGCATGGCCCAGATTCTGTACCACTGTCGCAGTCCGAGCAGGAGTACTTCAGCCAGCAGGCTGAGTTGTGAGTCCAGTAATGGTTAGTTTTATTTCCTGCATTTATTTCCAGATGTGAGCCCGCATTATGGGACATACTTTTCAGTATTGTATTGGATCATTTGCTTCTGCATTTATTTATCATTGACTCTTGTTATTCTGGATTATGGACATGTTTTTAGATAGTTTTATCTTGTTCTTGATATCTCTACAGCCGTAATGTGACTGTGGATGGATACTTCCTACCCACAGGTAGCATGGTTGGCTATGTCACGTGCCCAATCTTGCGTACTCTGGAAAGCGGGGCGTGACATGGTTCTTTTGGTATCAGAGCCATAGGATAGTCGGGTTGATTCTTTTGTAGTTGGGTATTGTACCCAATACACGAATCAGAATACACGTGTTTAGGAAACATGTCCTGCCACCTTGACCGTTTTACAATTCTTGAATCACATTCTTCCTTATTATATCTTTTACGATGTGCAAACTTCCTTTGCATATCGATTCAAAAACCTGATTCCTTGTTATCTCCAGGACTTGGGCGATTTGGATGGAGTTATGTAATTGTGCCTATGATACCGCGGCATAGTTACAATGCGGTACTCTATTTAAGTATCTTGGAGTTCTAGCCTTGATCTATATTCAAAATCTATCATCATGCTAATGTTGGGTATTTTGAGTTCAGGATTATGGCCGGTAAGAAATTGAAGACATACCAGAGGCGTGTGGATGAAGCCGCCATGCTTGGAGTGATAAGAGGAATGCTGGAGAATCAAAGAAACAGACCGAGCTGATCCAGCAGCAAGCGGACTCGTTTCAGGAAGGTTTGCAGATCGTTCGGCAGTCTGTAAACAACGCTGGAGCTAAACCAGTTGACCGAGTAGGGATCGTGGCAGATTTCAGACGTTTGGGTCCGACTACATTCACTGGTTTGGAGGAGCCGTTGCCAGCCGAGCAGTGGCTAGTCGACACGGAGAATTTACTGATTGCGGCACAGATTCCAGAGGACAAAAGAGTTGATGTGGTGTGCATTCAGCTAGTGGACTACGCCCGAGAGTGGTGGCTTGTGGAAGAGACCCGCTTGCCCAAGCCGATCAGTTGGGCGGAGTTTTCTAAGAGTTTCCTGGAGCAGTTCTTCCCGCGGACTGCACGGGAGGAAATGGAAGAGAAATTTATTGGGCTGAGGCAGAATGGAGCACCCGTGGACGTGCATGCAGCAGAGTGGACGAGACTCAGCCGTTTCGCTGGACCTTTAGTCGCTAACGAGGCAGACAGGGCACGAAGGTTCATGTGCATACTGGACGTGGACATCTAGAGGCAGATTGTCTTCCTGGGTTTGACCACTTTCTCACAAATACTTGCAGCAGCCAAGAGCAGCAGAGTTTATCTGGGATGAAAGGGAGTTTGCAGCAGACAGCAGTTGCGTTAAGGAAGCAGTTCGGTCGGACCGGTCGAGTTTAGGGCTAGGCCGACAAACAATATTCTTGCATCAATGGAAGTGATGAAAGTAAAGAGCCGGCTGTTGTTTGTGATTCTATGGACGTGTTTGAAGATATATCGGGTTTACCGCCGAGGAGAGACGTGGAGTTCGCAATTGATCTTATTCCTGGTGCAGCGCCAGTATCTAAAGCGTATTATCCGATGGCGCCAGTGAAATTGGAAGAAGTTAAGAAACAGGTTGCTGAATTGCTGAGAAGGGTTGGATTCGAAGCAGTAACTCACCTTGGGGAGCTCCAGTTCTTCTAGTAAAGAAGAAGGATAGCACGAGAAGGATGTGCATCGACTATCGAGAATTAAACCGGGTGATTATTAAGAACAAGTACCCGATCCCTCGCATTGGAGAACTTTTTGAGCAGCTTAGTGGCACGAGGGTATTCTCGAAACTGGATTTGCGATCCGGATATCATCAGGTCCGAGTGAAAGCAGAAGATATTTGCAAGACGGCGTTTTGAACTCGGTATGGACATTACGAGTACTTGGTGATGCCCTTCGGAGTAACGAATGCGCCGGCAGTATTCATGGACTTGATGAACCGAATCTTTTCACCGTTCTTGGACCAGTTTATCGTGGTATTCATTGACGATATTCTGGTTTACTCAAAGAGTTTTGAGGAGCATGCTGAGCATTTGAAGATCGCACTGCAGACATTGAGACAGGAGAAATTGTATGCGAAGATGAGTAAGTGCGAATTTTGGCTGGAGGAAGTGAAGTTTCTGGGGCAAGTCGTGTCGGGCGATTGAATCGCCGTCGATCCCGAAAAGATTGCAACAGTTCGAGATTGGCCGATTCCAAAGAATGTAGCTGAGATAAGAAGTTTCCTTAGATTAGCCGGATACTACAGGAGATTTGTGGAGAACTTCGCTCGTTTGGCAGAGCCGTTGACCAAGCTTACGCGCAAGGAGGTACCTTTTGTATGGGCGGATAAGTGTGCGTTAGCTTTCGAGACGTTGAAGCAGAAGTTGATAATCGCCCCTATTCTGACCGTGACAGACAATTTCGGAGGATTGGTAATTCACAGCGACGCATCTGGGAAAGGATTGGGATGTGTTTTGATGCAGCATGGGAAGGTTGTAGCATACGCATCAAGACAACTGAAGACCCATGAGAAGAATTATCCAACTCATGACTTGGAGCTAGCGGCTGTGATCTTCGCTTTGAAGATTTGGAGACACTACCTTTTGGGTGAGAGAGTCGAAGTTTTACAGATCATAAGAGTTTGAAGTATGTGTTCACTCAGAAGGAGTTGAATATGAGGCAGCGTAGATGGTTGGAGCTGATGGCTGACTACGACCTTGATCTTAAGTACCATCCGGGGATGGTTAACGTCATGCCGGATGCGCTTAGTCTGTTACCAGCAATTCAGGTGTTAACTACGCAGAGGGAGATCATTACAGATTTTCGAAGATTTGACTTGGAGGTTATGCTACCGCGTTCTGCGGGACAGTTGATGCAGCTGCAAGTGCAGTCGTCTTTAATTGAGAAAATTAGAGCAGCACAATCGCAGGATCCTAGACTGCAAAAGTTTCGAGAGCAGGTTGAACCCGGGCTACGAACAGATTTATTGATCCACGAAGATGGTTCGTTGATGTATGGTAGCCGTTTGTGTGTGCCAAAGGGAGATGTTCGTGAAGAACTTATGAAGGAGGCACACAGTTCAACTTACTCTGTACATCCAGGAGGCACAAAGATGTACCAAGATATTCGACAGCATTTCTGGTGGGAAGGCATGAAACGGGAGATTGCTCGCTTTGTGGCAAAGTGCTTGGTGTGTCAGCAAGTTAAGGCTGAACATCAACGGGTTGCTGGTTTGTTGCAACCACTTCCGATTCCTCAGTGGAAGTGGGAACATATAACCATGGATTTCGTGACGGCTTTATCGCGGAGTCCAAAGGGCAACAATGCAATATGGGTGATTGTTGATCGGTTGACCAAGGCAGCTCACTTTATTCCTTTCCGGGTTGGTCAATCAACGGAGACTTTGGCAGAGTGGTACATGCAGGAGATTGTAAAATTGCATGGAGTACCGGTGAGCATCGTGTCCGATCGGGACACTCGGTTCTTATCACACTTCTGGAGGAGTTTACAGGAAATTTTAGGGACTCGATTGAAGTTTAGCACAGCTTATCATCCTCAAACTGATGGTCAGTCGGAGAGAACGATCCAAACTCTTAAAGACATGTTGAGAGTATGCATGTTGGACTTCAAGGGTTCGTGGGAGGATCATCTACACTTGGTGGAGTTTTCTTACAACAACAGTTTTCAGGCAACTATCCAAATGGCTCCGTTCGAAACTTTATATGGTCGTAAATGCCGTTCACCTGTATGTTGGGATGATGTTGGTGAACGAAGATTGTTGGGACCAGATTTGGTAGTGCAGACAGTTGAGAAGGTTAACACTATCAGAAAGTATATGAAGGCAGCTCAAGACAGACAGAAGAGTTGGGCTGACACGTCAAGAAGACCTCTAGAGTTCGCCGTGGGAGATTTGGTATTCTTGAAGATATCACCGACTAGAGGGGTGATTCGCTTTGGGGGTCGAGGAAAGCTTAGTCCTCGATTTGTTGGACCCTTTGAGGTATTGGAGCGTGTTGGAGAGGTAGCGTACCGTTTGGCGTTACCGCAGTCCTTGGCAGGTGTGCACGATGTGTTTCACGTATCTTAACTACGAAGGTAAGTTCGAGATGAAACATACGTCTTGGATCATTCGGAGTTAACAGTACGGGAAGACCTGAATTTTGAAGAGCGACCGGTTGAAATCGTGGATCGAAGGGAAAAGGTTCTTAAGAACAAGGTTATCCCCCTTGTGCTTGTTTCTTGGGGTAATCGATTGCATGGGGAGTCCACTTGGGAACGAGAAGATGTGATCCGGCAGAAGTTTCCTCACATTTTCCTGTAGTTTTCTATCTTGTATTCTTGGAATTTCGAAGACGAAATTCGTTTTGTAGTTGGGTATAATGTAACACCCGAGCCCAATACTACTATTTTCTGTTACTGGTTGAGCATTAAATATTACTCATTTCATTTAGCTTGCCTGTTTGACACTTACCGTGAAATTTTATCTGGCCAAGTCATTTCTGCATATAACAAATTTTAGCGTCTAAAATGAAATTAAAATAATCTATCTTGGCCTACTCGACACCCCTAGCCGCGTGGTAGCGTCCGTGCATCGAGTTCTCGTCCCGTTCGGTGAAACGGGCGAGTTTGGATGACTACGCGCGCGTACAAGTGTCCGACTTGGGGGTATGCTTTTTAATCATAAAACACCTCATTTTAAAAATTTGGAACCCGCTTAAAATCCTATTATTTAAATTTTGAATTTTTGGACCCAACCCGGGCGCGATTTGGAAATGTTTCATTTAGCGCCAAAATCCCAAATTAATATAATATTCAAACCATATAATATTTAGTTTATATATATTTTCTTACTGTTGAATTAGTATTCAAAATCTATTAAATCTTTAATTTATATCTTTCTTTAACCACTTATTATCCTCCTCAGCCAATCTCGTGGGCACTTAAACCCCGTGGGCCCCCTCCTTTAACTCCTCTCTCTTTCTCTATCTCTCTCTCTCTCTCTAACCTTCTCTCTCTCCTATATATATACACGTAATCTTCCCTCTCCTCTCTTTCTTTCATCCTTCACGAGAAACCCACAGGCAACCTAACCCTAGCCGCCTTCACCGTCGCCGCCGCAGCCCCGACGCCGGCGCCAACGTCACCGTCGCCCTCGCCTCCGCCTTCTCGCCTCAACCGACCCTGTTTCCTCTCCCCCGAGCACCCTGCACAGCCGCAGCCACCTGCAGAATTCCCTGCAGTCGCCTGCTCGCCGGTGGCCCCCGTCGTCGCCATCCGCGCCACCACCAGCGCCTTCCTCATCACCTGCGCACTCCAGCACCCCGACCACCTCCTCTCCCTTCCCGTTTTCCTTTCCTACGCCGAACTTCCATACTCGAGCCATAACCCTCACGGCTGCGACCTCCTCGCCGGCGCCTCACCGCCGTCGACCTCATCGCCGTCACACCCTCTGCAACCCCAGTAAGCCTTCCCTCCTCTTCCTCCTTCCTTTTCCCTTCCGGTTTATCCTTTGGCTGTGCACTAATTTCTGAATTTTGTTGTCGCTGTTCGCCGGAATCCGGCCGTGCCGGTGACGTGTCCCGACGATCCAGCGGAGTGCTCTGACCCGTGAGGTCCCTTGGTTCATTGTTTGGGTTCAGTTCGTGAACCGTGCGTCCGTCGCGTGTTTCCCCGCCGATGTTACGTTCCGTTTTTCCCGGTTCGCGACCCGTCGAGGCAAGTATCACTTGCTACATCTATACTATATATTTATATATGTTTCGACACATTAAACCTGTAAAACTTAACTTGGTATAGTCGTTTCTCATTTGGTTGCAATATGACATTATATCATTTTACAGTTAACATAAAAACTACAGGTTGCTAATTTAAACCTAATAACCAAGTTTACTTGTTAATCACATTTTACTGTTTAATAGATGGTAGTACTTACCCATGTAGTTCTAGTACATTCGGACATTCGTATTCAAGGCCTGATTTAACTGTTTTGCATCCATATCTAAACTATTGCACCGCTAAGGGTGCTCAAACCTGTTAATATAATAAAATGGCTGCACTGAATTACTGCACTCTTGTGATTGAATGAAACTGCTTATTGTTGTTTAACTCATTGCTTATTTCTGCTGTTAATACCCTGTTCGATTATATGTCTGTTTGTGAGCACACCCACGATATTGTTACATCTTGACTTGACTTTGTTACACATGGTATATATTGATACACCTGACATGGTACCGTTTACTGTTGACTTGACCTGATGTATCATGACCTGACCTGTTACCTGATCTCGTGCCTAATGCCAACAAACCTGACATGTAGTCCTCATGGACCATTCCTGTTGTCTATCCAGACAAACCTACTTTTACCTGATCCTGTGTTGGCATTAATTCTTGATTACTGAATACCTGACTTGACTTGCACATATAACTTGGGGGTATGGGGAAATCAAAGGTGAAATCTGACTTGTAACTCGACAGTTCACTACCTGTCCTGAGTGTACACATTCCTGTTTTGTGCCTAGCGGCATGTCTCGGTTTAAGCCGAGAATATTGTGGTCGTGGTCCCGGGTATGTACGGGATACTATCGAGTGTACACTTTCCTGTTTTGTGCCTAGCGGCATGTCTCGGCTCCAGCCGAGAATATTGTGGCCGTGGTCCCGGGTATGTACGGGATACTATTGAGTTACATCGACGATTCATCAAATTAATTTTAAAGACTTTAGACTAGAAAACCTGATAGAACAGTTTAGTTACCCACTGCATACTACCCTGCACTACTTGTTTCACATTATTGCTTTATTCATGCTTATTTTGCATTGCATGTTACATTTTCATATTATATTACTGGTTGACATGACGCGCTGACGTCTGGGTTTTGCATGGCCCAGATTCTGTACCACTGTCGCAGTCCGAGCAGGAGTACTTCAGCCAGCAGGATGAGTTATGAGTCCAGTAGTGGTTAGTTTTATTTCCTGCATTTATTTCCATATGTGAGCCCGCATTATGGGACATACTTTTCAGTTTTGTATTGGATCATTTGCTTCTGCATTTATTTATCATTGACTCTTGTTATTCTGGATTATGGACATGTTTTTAGATAGTTTTATCTTGTTCTTGATATCTCTACAGCCGTAATGTGACTGTGGATGGATACTTCTTACCCACAGGTAGCATGGTTGGCTATGTCACGTGCCCAATCTTGCGTACTCTGGGAAGCGGGGCGTGAAAGTATCACCGCTACCTCGTGGGATAGGGTGCCGTAGGGAGTGGTGTGTGCATGTATGCATGGAGTCCTATTGATTATATATGATGGGCAAGAAAGGGATGAGAGATCTAATCTCTTAAAAGCCTTCCCCAAAGCTAACCCTAACAAGCGAGGAGACTACTCGCTCATTAGGGAATTGAAGAACATTCTATCTATCTAACTAGGGCAAGGAATTAAATCTAAACTAGGACAATTAAATTAAAGCTACTTACTTAACAGATGGCTCTCTCTAAACATTTACACAGGGTTGTCAGATCTGAATAGATGAAATGAAAAGAGGCATCGATACTCTCCAAAAAGATTTCTGAATTTTATTAATGAAAGGAGGCATACCCCAAAAGAGGTATTAGGGTCTCTATTTATAGGACATAGAAAACCTAGGGTTAGAATTGACTCGCACATCTGCTATTACAAAAATACCCTCTAAGAAAAGACCTAGTCAACGATCGCGCACCGCCACAGAATTTCGCACCGACACGGGCGCTATATGGCCGCGGATCTGCAGCCAAAAGCATGGTTTGGCCGCGGTTCCGCAGCCAAATAGTGTGCTTGTGGGCTCCACTTTTCTGAGGCTGTTCTGGGGCATGTTTACTTCAAGTTTCTTCAGTCTTTTTCTCAGATAGGCTTCTAGGTTTCTTCCAGATTTTTCCAGTGAACATTGTAGTGGACTTTTGCCGTTGCTTCGTGACGAAGTCTTGAACCTTGCACTGCCTTGTACTTTGTGAACTGATCTTCGTGTAGGCTTTATCAAGATTCTCTGTTTGTTGGTCGAAGTCTCACTTTCGTATCGTCTTTTGTCTTTTTCACTGTTTTTATTCCAAGAACCTGTAACCTGCAATTATGTAGCAAACATGGGTCAAAAGCACCTGTTTATTTGTAAAATAACTAGGACTGGGGAATATAATAATGCAATATTATGGTATGAACAAATACCCCCAAACTTATCTTTTGCTCGTCCTCGAGCAAACCTAGTTTTTATTCTCAACAAAAAGCTAACCTCACTTTCACAGGGAATCGCGATTGCACTGAGCTCGTGCAACAAGCCGTTAAACCTCTAGGTGTCCCTAGTAGGAGGAGTGTTGTCTCCTGAGGGTTTTCAGCGGATACTACCCACAAAATCCTATCAATTAGGCCAATTAACTTTTATTCTCAAATTAGGTTTTCGAACAAGAACTCTATTATTTTCGACTCATAAATTATCCACCCATATTCTTTACGCTTCCTTATTATTTAACTTAAGATTATATATATTCTTATGAATTTACTTAGCTTTTGGCATCTTTTAAGTTTTCCTTCTAGGGTTCTATCTCAACTTAGGAAATTTTATCATCTCTATTAAAGATATAGGTCATATTCTTCATTTCTATCTCTTATCTAAACCCCAATCACATACCCCTACGTATGTGTATGTATCACCCTACACTTGGAAATTCAAATCAAGCAATCATACTCTTGTCCGTTGTCCAAAGCACTTCTTAATAGGTGAACTTTTAGATGAATTTCGTTCACACATCCTTCATGGGATCGTTAATACTTCTTGAGGTACCAACAACCGATTACAAGATGTGTTTACACATTAAAGCATAATTTCTAGTTTTGCAACACCTAAGGCTTTAGCAGTGACTCCCAAACCAGTTGGTCTAAGGCACTAGGTGATGAAGCACCCTCGCTAAATATTTTTTCTATTTATTCAGCCTTAAGTAATCACAAAAACCAGTGTTCATTTTTTTATTATCTCTTTATTCACACTTGTATTTTTATTTTTTTTCGTACTAAGGACTTTAAACAAGAGCATTTCAAGGTCTCTTCTACTATTCCAAGTTTCAAGGTTCGTGTTTGTGCAAATTATAGGGTATACATTTTCAGAATTCAGACTTAAGCTAGGAATTATTTTTCAAACTTATACTTTAATAAAAACATCAATACTCTTCCCTTGTTTTAACTTAGCCCAAGAAGTGAACTCAAATTTTGCCTATTTCTAAATAAACTATAAAGACATATACTTTCTACCGTTAAACTTTAAGAAAGGTTATTTTTAGGGTTTTTAATTTACTAAGTCTAGATCTAGTTGTTCCTAGCTAGTTAACTTTTTTGTCAAGCTCAAGTCAATTAAGGCCAAAATTGAATACTTTAATTTTTATAATTTTTGAAATTTTCCAAATTTTTATTGGTTTTAAAATAAATATGCAAATGCAAAAATATACACATGAATGCGAAGGAAGAAGGCTAACCGAGCATACCCCCAAACTTAACTTTGACAGTGTCCTCACTGTCATGCTACACCAAGAGGGTCAAGATGTCGGCACTCCCCTGTTTATTTATTTATAAAAAAAATTTATTTTTATTTTTTTGTTGTTTTTTTTATTGTTAATAGAAAAAGAAAACAAAAATATATATATACATATATACAACAAGGTCCTACCCAAACTAAATAAGGCCTTACACAAGCCAAAAGTTAGCACCAACCATTCAAAAATCTTATCGTGGTAATGGTAGAGTTGGTGAAAGAATGGAGTGGAAAGAAAAGAAATGAGAAGCACACGAGACCGTGTGGAGATAGAAACGGTATACGGTCTCGGTGGAGGAGGAGAATGGCGGAAAAGAGAAAGAAGTGTAGTACGATCTTGAGGGTGTAAATCGAGTGAATAAATTAGCGCAATTTGTGATGACCGATGTGTTAAAAGCGATTGTGCTAATCTATCAACCCGTCGAGAAATGGGGTCAAATCCCTCAAGATTCGCAAGAAAACATGGGTACGTCGAACTTGGTAAACCCTCCATTGAAAATGGAAACGCGACGGAGTCTTGCGTGGTCGAAACGATAGGAAGGACGAAAGGGAATGATTTAGGGATAGTCTTAATCTCACCTAAGTAATCTGTCTCGAACTTGAAGGATTCCATCAATGGTTCGAAACAACTGTAAGCAACCGAGTCTGATGGTTCAACTAACTCATCTAAAAATGTAAAGGACTCAAACTCGGGAGGTGAGTTTTCAACATCGTCCGAAAAAGTGAAACACTCGTAATCATTATCGTCTGTGAGAACTGTGTCAGATTCAAAGAGAAATTTTTCAAGCTTACAGTCTTCAAGCGTGAGCTTTTGCGTAGTCGGAACGATGGAAAAGAGGGTGTTTGATTTAGGAAGTGTAACAGTAAGAGGATGAATTGGAAAATCCGACACATCAAACAAAAATGGTTCAACCTCAATATTATCCTCAATACTCTCCTCAATACCATCCTCATAATTCTCCTCAAAATTTAGCTTATCCATGCCATTATCATCAAAATCAAGACGCGTATGAAGTTCGGGAGAAACATTTAATGACTCGGGATGATGAATTGGAGATAAAATTTCAGTCAAATTTACGGGTTCATCATCCAAAATATTCCTGGCGTCTATATCCTCAATAAAGTGAAAATCAATTTTTTCTGACACCTCATCAAAAGCATGGATATTTATCAATTCAGGTTCTAGAGTGGAGGTGTAAGGTTCGAAAGGATTAGGTGTGGTTTCACTCGAAAGGGATTCTTCACAATCTGGCAAATCAAGCACTACAAAGTCACACAACTCATTAAATATTTTATTTTCAACGTGTGAATCATTTGGGACAATCGATGGAAAACCGGAGTTATGGGATTCAATTGGGTATGGGTAGGTTTGATTTGGAAGGGTGTAAAACTCACTCTCTCCTCTCAAATTCTCACTCTGTCCAATCGCCTCCTCAAATATTGGAATTTTTAGAGCTAGTTGGAAACTAGCTACCGGTTCATTAGGTTGTATAAGGGCGGCTATGGACGCATCCACATTCCTTGTCATTCGGGTTGTTGCTGCAATGTACGCCTCCAACGACTGTTCTAGACTAGACATGGGTTGCGAAGGGATTTCGGTAAAAGATTCGAAATTGTTTGGATACGTAAAACTCCCAAATGGCTGTGTAGAAGAAATATCTAGGGAAGGTGTGAAAGTCGGGTAGGACTGGTAGGAATTGGATGGTTGGACAGGATTAGGATCAACATTTGGATAAAAATGTGAATGGACTTGTTGATCCCTAGAAGTGGATGTGTGGAGAGGAGTGAAAGATCGGCTTTGAGATTGTTCAATATGCTCAGCAATAGACATGGGTTTAGGAGTTACAACAAGACTCGAAAAAGTGGTATCAACGTACGAAGGTGGTGAAGGTTGAAATGGTTGATACAAAGTGGATTGCATAGTCGAACTGTTTCTCCTAGACACTTCTATTTGATCTTTTAAAGAAATTTTGGGCATGGAGGGGTCGTCCTTAAATCGACTGAAACAATTTGCGTAAGAGGCAAAGTTTAGTTCAGAATACCAAAGCTCGGCAAGAGATTTATGAGGTGGGGTACCCATGATGTCAGAAGGAGAAGAGAAAGAAGGTGGGTGTAAGTGGGGTGCAAGGATTTCTTAGCTACAAAATTTTTCAAGTTTTTATAAAAAAAAATTCCCTTTTTTTCTTCTTTTTCTCTTTATTTGGAACTGTTTGCAAAAAAGATTTTTGATAAACGGCTTAAACACACTTTCAATCAACCACAAATGCACAATCAGGCCTAGATCTAGGGTCACCTAGGTCAGCTAGACAGCTCCTAACTGTTCCAAAGGGCTAGAAATAGGACCCCAAACCGCCTCTTCACCGCCAATTGCAGCCAGGTAAGTGCCAGGTGAGTGGGAGGCTCCCCACTACAAGTAGTGGTCCTAATTAAGTAACCACTCGCCTTAGACACACTTTCCTAGATACCGCAAAGTCAGGTTAGGATCAACGGCCGATGCCTATAACTAGTCCTCTGTCCTATTAAGCGCGACGTCCTTAGGGCTGAGTCTAGTATTTTTTAATTAAATATGGTCAATGCAAATGCCTTGTGTGATTTCTGGGGTTCTGGGAAGGGTGATGAAATCCCCACCCAATCTGAATTGGTCTCAAGCCCCTTAAAGTTCGATTAAAATATGCAAATCAGTAAATCACTTGCAATCAAATCTTTTTATTTTATGCGCGGCGCAAAGAATCCTGCACAAGATTTGTTATTGAGAAGGGGGAAGATTTTTTTTTAAGCGCAAAGAATCCTGCAGGAGATTTGACAAAAGATATATCGGGAGATTCAGAGGAGAGAGAAAAGATCTTACAGTGCAAATTTCAAGCAATGAAGCCACCAGATAGCCGCTATTCCACGGTCAAATGGTGTTATTGCGGCTGTTCCGCGGTTGAAAAGGCTGCACGGTTCCCGAGATTTTTTACCCAGGCGATGAACCGTCTAGACGGCCGCAGTTTCGCGGTTTTAAGCGCCTCCCGCCGCGTTTCCGCGGTTCGTTGTGCTGATCAGACGCTGAGAAAATTTCTACTCCTATGTTTTTGTGATCCTCTGTCGTTCAGATTTTTATTTTTCTGTTTTGCCCTCTGGATTTTTCCAGATCCGTCGATCCTGCAAAGATTCACAAAAAATACCCTTCAAACAATAAATGATAAAATTTTTATAATTTTTTTTCTTTTCTGTTTTTATGATTTTTTTTAATTTAGATTAACCCGAAATTGCAAAAAGGAAATACTACGCCATCCTCAGCAATGGCGCCATTTGATTAGTGTAGGATTTTACGATCAAAAATATAATTACCGCAATCAAGAACGGCGTCGCTTGGTAGCTAGCCGGTGAGTACAGATCGATCCATAGGGATTTTGTGTTTTCCTAATCGCGCTAACGAGTTAATTCCGATGGGTGTCGGATTGATTAAATCTAAAAACTAAATCTATTTATACTAAGATTATCTAGATCTAAATCTTGCTAGGGTTGGGTCTAGGGTAGGTTTAGAAATGTAAATAAATCTCACTGCTTTCTTTACCCAAATTAAGATCTATGAGGTATTATGGTAATTATTAATAAAGGGGATTAGATCCATTTGGGAAGGTGTTCCTTCCTCTAGGTTTTTGTCCTTCCTTTATCAATCCTTACCCTAACCTCCATGGAAAACACGCTCAACCGGGCCTTTATACTACGGTATCACCGCTACCTCGTGGGATAGGGTGCCGTAGGGAGCGGTGTGTGCATGTATGCATGGAGTCCTATTGATTATATGTGATAGGCAAGAAAGGGATGGGAGATCTCATCTCTCAAAAGCCTTCCCCAAAGATAACCCTAACAAGCGAGGAGACTACTCGCTCATTAGGGAATTGAAGAACATTCTATCTATCTAACTAGGGCAAGGAATTAAATCTAAAGTAGGGCAATTAAATTAAAGCTACTTACTTTACAGATGGCTCTCTCCAAATATTTACACAGGGTTGTCAGATCTGAATAGATGAAATGAAAAGAGGCATCGATGCTCTCCAAAAAGATTTCTGAATTTTATTAGTGAAAGGAGGCATACCCCAAAAGGGGGATTAGGGTCTCTATTTATAGGACATAGAAATCCTAGGGTTACAATTGACTCGCACATCTTCTATTACAAAAATACCCTCTAAGAAAAGACCTAGTCAACGATCGCGCACCGCCACAGAATTTCGCACCGACACTGGCGCTATATGGCCGAGGATCCGCGGCCAAAAGCATGGTTTGGCCGCGGTTCCGTGGCTAAATAATGTGCTTGTGGGCTCCACTTTTCTTGGGCTGTTCTGGGGTGTTGGAGATAGTGCCCTCAGAGTCAATTATTGGATCACAGGCACATGATTACAATGATTGAGGGAGGACCTGTCCCAGTAGGACAGTCTTACTCAAGGTGATAGTATGCTATCTGGTTTATCTTTATCATCGTGTACTACATTAGGTGACCTTTCAGGTCACTATTGCACGTTGATAGAGCCCCTAGGATTCTTGCTTGACTACCAGCAGTATGAGGGCAATCATATACGTGGGAGTAGCGGTCTATAAGCAAATCCTTAAAAGGTCGCTAGTCGTGGGAGTTTCGAGACAGGGCATCGATTCTCCAGAGTAGACTAGTGTATACAGTCGAGACCCCGACGAGGGGCGGTGGCCGATCTCACAAGCCACTGGTGTCAGTTGGTTCACCTAAGATGTATACAGGTGCTCATTGGGTTATGAGTACACCGGACAGGACTCGCCGGGAACCTGCTAGTTGGGATTATACTAGACGTCAGATAGCAGTTCCCTGGTGACATGTGTACAGGTTAGTTCATCGACCTGAGATCGTCATTTGTCTCGTGTGAGTTCCCACTGTGCTTTGATTACTACCCTACCACGCTCAAAGGAGACGTGCAAACAGGTTTTAGTCGGGTACAGTCCCAAGCCACATAGAGGCAGTGAGCGGATCTGCAGGGGTTCGTCTCTCGCGGTATTGGGGGTGAGGTCGCGCTGTGTCTAGGAGAGCCAGTACATGAAAGTCCTTGGCCAAGGCAGGAGATTTACTGGTAGGTATTCCAGTAGTATCTCAGGGTGTTCTGGGCTACACTCCGACACGACTTGTACCGCTTTTGGGGGTCTGACTTTTACCAACCCCCTAGGCCCGCCATGCGATGCTCATAGACGAACGGACTGGAATGTACGGATATTGTCACTGACAGGCTCGGTAGGGTGTCAGGATGAGTTCGCTCATCGACGTCCCTTTTGGTCAATACCTGGTAGCCTGTTACGTATTGGCTAATACCTCTGACGTGCTAGTGGTTAAATCCACAACCAAAATATTGACGAGTCTTTAGAGTCCTCCACAGACCAGTTTCTCAAGTTTCGGGCGAAACGCTGTAGAGGCCGTATGGAGATATGGCAGGGTTCGATCAGATACGTGCGGTATTGCACGAATCATGATCGGATGGATTTTACTAGCGGGTTTTGGTTTGAGCCGGATCCTAATATTAGACAGTGTGTTTTTTGTCTCTTTGCATTTGTATTCGGTCGGAATAGAAATCCGGGCATGTATATGCAGTCGCGGGGTTTTCCTGTAATTTATTACGGGATCGGTTTTCTGAAGTTGCCAGTTTGCATTCCGTTCCGGCCAGTTTTCTTTTGTTCCTTCGCGGCCGGACTTTCCGATGAAGGGGGCTAATTTGCAATTATGCAAATTAGTATTTGTGGAAGGATCCTTTGTGAAATGGTGGCTTCATGATGGTTCTACCATCATGAGATTCTCTTTGAGTCTATTCCTTTGCATTAATGAGATGTGCTTTGTGATTGGATGGTGGTTGATGTTGTTGTGATCCTTTTCTCTTTATCACTCATTTTCTCTTCTTGATTGATTATTCTTTTTCCCACCACCATAAGATAGGGCCGGCCACTTATGAGGGAGGGATAGATTATTGTTGTTCTCATTTTTGCTATCTCATTATTCCATTAATGTATCAAAGATAAACCCCTCTCCAAAGTTCTTCTCTCCTCTAACATCAAAAGGCAACTTCTATAACCCCTTGAGACAAGCCTTCTACACTTCATCTATAGCACTCCTTGGGCACGTCGGCTCGCCAACTTCGTACCCGAGTTGCCTCGGTCAAGAGGCGGGAGCCCGTAAAAGAACCCGGCGATGTGGTGCCCGTTTCGACGAGGAGATGAAGACCGGAGATTCCGCGAGGAGATCGGAGTGGAGGCCGAAGACCGAAGGATACGGATCGCTCGGTATAGCTCTCTACCCCTTTTCTTGTTTGCTAGAGTTAGGTTAATCGCCCGATCCGGGTTTTATTGTGCGCGGTGGTGCCGGTTTCAAGTTAAAAGAAAAGTTTCGTTTCCGCATTCCAGCATCGGATTGACGGCCGCGACGCCGCCGTGCACTTACAATGGTATCAGAGCCACGCCATTAACTTAGTCTAGCTTGCACTAGTATGTTTAAAGCTTCGATCAAACGAATTTCCAAAAACCACAATTTCTATAGCACAAGTTTCTGTCGAATTATTTTTGGCTCTAAAAATTTTTCAGTACATTGCAGAAACATGTGCAGGGTTTTGTAAGAGCACTGTAAAAATTTGGTGACCTGATCCTTCAGTAGAGCCGCGGAACCGTGGCTATAACCCCATTTTGGCCGCGGTTCCGCCGCAGGATTGAAGCTTCATTTCACCAATTTTTTCCAGTGGGTCTCTATCATGGAATTAGGGTTTTTGGTATATTATTTTTGGCCCAGATTTTCTTTGAGTGCTACAGTAGTGCTTGGGGCCCACTTCGGTAAATTTGTCCGATCGGAAATTTTAAACATGTTAGTTCACAGTATTTACATTATATCTGCGACCGTGAATGTTATTTGATCGGTAAATCCTATCTAACTGCTATAGCCCTTTTAGACGGATTTGCGAACGTGACATTCACGTTGATGTTCTGTGTTGTGCTGTGATGTTGCGGATTGGTCCTGTGGATAGCCTGGACGCAATGTTAGTACAGTTTTGTTTTATATGTACATTTGATATTGCGGGGCGAGCGTCCGACATGTGGACTGCCGTCACTGCCTGTTTGTATTATTCTTTTGGGGCACGACCGGGTCGAGGTCGATATACCCGTTGTATGTATATTTTACTTTCTGTACTAGGATTACCCCGCGGAGGGGTGCACGGATAGCCGGGTTCTAGAGGGCAACAAGCCCGTATCTCATGGCGTTGAGACGGAGGGGGCTTCACTCTAGAATTGGCGGGCTATTCGCCGCACTCGTAGGGGGTATAGGTTGACCTAGGAGAGGTGCCCAAGTTACCGGATTCGGTGAAGTGCTGGGTAGTCCATTCACGTTGTTGAAGGGGGCTGCCTCGCTTCAGGTTTTGGCGGGTAACTTGCCGCGCCCGTAGGGGTCTAGGATTTCATTGCACAGGCTATCCACACGACCAGGGGAATGTCGGGTTTCAGTAGCGGCTCTATGAAACCCGGGGATCCCAGATATCTGTATTGTTCTGTGTTGCTGGTTACATTTCTGTGATGTTGCATTTTTATCACGCCTTGAGCGAATATTATATATTGATATATATACTAGAAGATGTTGTATATGTTTTGTATCCGCGCTAGTCCAGTCCCTGCTCTGTCGTTAGTTAAGTAACCTAACGGGTGATGACGGGACCCAGTGGCGAATGCGGATGGCATATACGCACATCATTATTTTCGTTCTTTATTAGTGTGATCAATTGATGGAACTCCGTTGATTCGGATCAATGCAAGCTAAACAAACCTATTCTGATGTTGTTGGAACATTTTTCAAAAAGCTGTTATTGCAAGGGCGTTCTCTTTTATTTTGCACAGTGGTATTCGGTTATGAATATCCAGCACCTCAGTCGACGAGGCAAGGGCCGAGATCCCTTCACCGGGAGTGACCCCTTGGACAGGAGTTTGCGTCAGGGCAATAACTTCACTATAGTCGTTTACTTTTGCTTTGCATCGTGGTATTCAGTTGGAATATCCTGTACCTCATTCCACGGGGAAAGAGCCGAGATCCCTTCACCGGTAGTGACCTCTTTAGCAAAGATTTTCGTCACTATATTTTTAAAAAGCTATCCGATTCCTTCAACGATATCAAGTTCATTACGTTAAAGGTTTTCGCCAGAAACCATTCGTAGCCCTCCGTCGTTTCATATGGATAGTCAATAAGTATTCAAGTTGTGTTTGTTGGCCAAAGTCAAAGCACAGTGATTGGTAGCTATTGGGTATTCATATGCTGCATAGATAGATGCGTTGGTTTGGGACAGTCGTATAACCTTGTTGGCCCTAGTCAAGAGCTTGTACGGGTGGGTTCAAATTAACCTGGACAATGATGGGTAGAACTTGACATGTGACTTATAATTTGTTGGCCTTAGTCAAGGTCATAAGAGCATGGGGCAAAAATCACATCGGGAGTTTCTAAAGAAACTAAAACTTGCCAGATATGCACATACCATCTGGAGTGTGATAACGTGAGCGGATTCCGTCACGTTATCATGCGATGATAGTTGGATCCTGATTCCCACTGATGAGTTGGTTTACTCCTTGGGTGATCCCGACTAATTCTTCTTTCAGGTTTGGGGTAGAATTTGACGTTACAGTGGGAGGTTTCCTGATTAGATAAAGTGATAACCATTCTGATCTAGGCTAGAGTGCACGCTGAGTGTTTCTTTTCTCTTTCTCTTTAGCAGCGACCATGACCCGACTTTTGACTATGACTCAGTGACCAAGTTAATCGAACCTTCTTAAAACACTGGCTTTTGGATTGTCAGAATTGCAAACCTCATTGCCACTCCTACTTTTACCCTTTTCTCCAGGACACCCAGTATTACTACGAAAGTCCACTTCCATTGGACAAAACCATCGTATGGTTATATACGAACTCGAAGGAATTTATTCGAGGATGGTTTCTGGTTCGGGAGAAAACGAATAGGACTATTCAGTTGTCTTTTCCTTTTACCTTCTCTCAGGTTGCGAGTACCCCTTAGATTAGGGGATAGTACACCTATTACGCAAATTGGATAATCTTCTTCCAAACCATAGGCAGGTGCCGACCGGTAGGGAATGAAGAAAACCAATTAGCCTAACGATGGTGTACAGAAGGTATTAAGTTAAGACAAATAAAGGGATTAGAGGGCAAAGTAAATTGCGACTGCTATTCACGACCAAACCAAGTATTTCTTCGCCAATCCTATATCACCTTTGTATTTCTCCAGAACACTCTGTATCACTATGAAGATCCACAGTTTATTGGATACTCCATCGTATGGTTATATACGAACTCGAAAGGAACTTGTTCCAGTTCGGGGATGGATTCTGGTTCAGGAGAAATAGGAATAAGGTTTATTCGGTTGTCTTTTATCTTCACCTTCTCTCGCATTGCGAGTACTCCTAGGATTAGGACAGTACACCCATTATGCTTATTGGATAGTCTTCTTCCAAACCATAGGCTGGTGCCGAATGGTAGGGAAGGAAGAAAACCATTTAGCCTAAGAGGGTGTACAGAAGGTAATGACTAAAGACATATAAAGGGATTTGGAGAGATGGCAAAGAATTATACGGTTACAGTTGTGAATCTGGATAATGGAAGATGCATTACTGGGAATACCAGGATACCCCATCGAAACATTTCAATGTTTCAGTTTCACTGTGTACTGTTAAAAGAAAACTGATTTCCCAATTAGACACTTGCTCCAGGGTATGTATTTACCAGGTTTGATTCTCACATCTGTATGGTTTTACAGATGATGAGTGGGAGTACGCTATTGGGAATTGGGTGATCATCCTCATTATATCGGGATTCGTTGTAATCGGTGATATTTGAGGAAATCACCTGGACAGTTTGCCGGACGGCAGTATTTGGTTTTGAATATCCGTTGTTATGTATCAATTTCAAATTGATATATCTGTACGTCTATTTTTATAGCGTGAGATATAACTTTTTGAAATTATGTCTATGAAATTTACCTATATCAGTAGATGGTTAGGTAAGGAGTATTGAACAGCGGTGTAATTCTTCATAACCATAGTACAGTTTTCAACCTACGACACACAGGGAATGAGTTATTAAACTCAAGGGACTTATACAGAGTATTGTATGTTGTCCAGTGTCCATTTGGACAAAGGGGTTGGTTCTCGTATTATATTCTGTTTACTTGTGACTTCTCTAGTTCTCAGACATGTGTTTCATAGAAATACAAGGTCTAAGTTTTGAGAAGTTATAGGTATAAGAGTAAAGTAGAGAACCAGATGTTGCAAGTATCGGGATTCTTCAAGGTGATCGAAGATGTAGATACTTGTGCATGGTATTCAGTTGATAGTAATGATTAAGAGAACTTGCTTCTCTTTCAGGTTACTCATAATTGGAAGCATTCCTAAGTTGAGTAACGCTGATCGGCCTCTCTCCATTTACTTGACATGCACTGGAGACAGCTGCATGATTTGAATCTGGTTCAATTAAATCAGTGCCTCTGTTTCTGTATTGGATATGGAACAGTTCGTATCTTGACGATGTTAAGGTACGGGGAGTTGTCCGGCTTATGCTTAAAACCAGACTCTGGATAACTCAAGGCACGTTTCTGTAATGGCTGTTTGTGGGTTGACCCAGGCTATCACGAGGGTTGATTTTCTACCATCTGGAAGATCAATAGTGATATTGTTCTTGACTCGCCACAGTTTTAATAAAAATGGATTTTTTCAGAAAACAGTAGTGGGAGTATGGTAGAACTGGAAGTGATTCCAGAACTGCAAACGATTACTGAAAATTTGATAAGAACCTAAAGATTCAATCTGGTTTGACATTCCATTGGCCACTCCGCAGATATGGTGGGTAACCTCAGGCACCCGAGAGGTACTCCGGTAGCCTCAAGGACGGTGACCGGGAGGTTCTTGTTTACCCAGACTTGCCATTGCTATTGTTCCAGGCTGTGAGACCCGGCAGGAGGATGAGTATGAACTAGCTTTAGAAGTGTATGTCTATATGACTCTGCCAAAGGGTTGTCGTAGTCAGTGGGAGCAGCAGAAGCATTGGTGGACAAGTGGCTTATGTCTATTTATAGACTAAAGCAGATATAGCGGAGATAAATCATCTATTTCTGATGTGACAGTCATAGGTTTGACTTCATCAGAATAGGGGATGGATCTGTTAAGAAGGTAGTAGGGTGTGATGTCCTGGTATTTGGATAACATACACAGAGTAGGAAGTGATATTCCTATACTACGATCGGTTATACTTTGGTTGTCACACATTGGTTTCTCCAGATAGGATATTAATCCAGTCCTGGAAAAACATTCGGAAGCAGTTTTAGAACATAAGTGGATGTTCTAGGGATATGATAACGGCAGCCTCCTTTAGGAGACAATTATCATTCCAGGCTTCCAAGGTGACCTGGATGACAGAGTGACTGTCAGAGTTATAGTTCTCCCTCTGAAGAGGGGCAGTATTTTGGACAGGTGGTCCAGGCGGATACTGAGGGAGGCATGGCGTAGGATACTGATTAAGTTCAGTTGACGATACAGTCTGAGAAGTTTAGATTTGGAGTTCATTTATGAACTAGGTCCCATCAGATATCCAGACATACTCTAAGACAGGTATTGCTCATTTCGGGAGATGGTTTTCTCCGCGATCTTGAGATAAAGAGAGACATAGAAAAAAACATCACAGGGGATCCACTCTCTGAGGCTATTCCTCAAACGCAATAGTTTCGCAAACGTGCTTTATGAGACTGACTAGTAGAGGAGTTGGGTGTTCGGTATCACACGGGCTGTGAGTATGCGACATCGCAATAATTAGCTTTAAGTACAAGTGGGAGATTGTTGGAGATAGTGCCCTCAAAGTCAATTATTGGATCACAGGCACGTGATTGCAATGATTGAGGGAGGACCTGTCCCGGTAGGACAGTCTTACTCAAGATGATAGTATGCTATCTGGTTTATCTTTATCATCGTGTACTGCTTTAGGTGACCTTACAGGTCACTATTGCACGTTGATAGAGCTCCTAGGATTCTTGCTTGACTACCAGCAGTATGAGGGATATCATATACGTGGGAGTTGGGTTCTATAAGCAAATCCTTAGAAGGTCCCTAGTCGTGGGAGTTTCGAGATAGGGCATCGATTCTCCAGAGTAGACTAGTGTATACAGTCGAGACCCCGACGAGGGGCGGTGGCCGGTCTTACAAGCCTCTGGTGTCAGTTGGTTCACCTAAGATGTATACAGGTGCTCATTGGGTTATGAGTACACCAGACAGGACTCGCCGGGAACCTGCTAGTTGGGATTATACCAGACGTCAGATAGCAGTTCCCTGGTGACATGTGTACAGGTTAGTTCATCGACCTGAGATCGTCATTTGTCTCGTGTGAGTTCCCACTGTGCTTTGATTACTACCCTACCACGCTCAAAGGAGACGTGCAAACAAGTTTTAGTTGGGTACAGTCCCGAGCCACATGGAGGCAGTGAGCAGATCTGCAGGGGTTCGTCTCTCCCGGTATTGGGGGTGAGGTCGCGCTGTGTCTAGGAGAGCCAGTACATGAAAGTCCTTGGCCAAGGCAGGAGATTTACTGGTAGGTATTCCAGTAGTATCTCAGGGTGTTCTGGGCTACACTCCGACACGACTTGTACCGCTTTTGGGGGTCTGACTTTTACCAACCCCCTAGGCCCGCCATGCGATGCTCATAGACGAATAGACCGGACTATACGGATATTGTCACTGACAGGCTCAGTAGGATGTCAGGATGAGTTCGCTTATCAACGTCCCTTTTGGTCAATACCTGGTATCCCGTTACGTATTGGCTAATACCTCTGACTTGCTAGTGGTTAAATCCACAACCAAAGTATTGATGAGTCTTTAGAGTCCCCCACAGACCAGTTTCTCAAGTTTTGGGCGAAACGTTGTAGAGGCCGTATGGAGATATGGCAGGGTTCGATCAGATACGTGCGGTATTGCACAGATCGTGATCGGACTGATTTTACTAGCGGGCTTTGGTTTGAGCCGGATCCTAGTATTAGACAGGGTAGTTTTTGTCTCTTTGCATTTGTATTCGGTCGGAATACAAATGCGGGCATGTATATGTATATGCAGTCGTGGGGTTTTCCTGTAATTTATTACGGGATCGGTTTTCTGAAGTTGCCAGTTTGCATTCCGTTCTGGCCAGTTTTCTTTTGTTCCTTCGCGGCCGGACTTTCCGATGAAAGGGGCTAATTTGCAATTGTGCAAATTAGTATTTGTGGAGGGGGTCCTTTGTGAAATGGTGGCTTCATGATGGTTCTACCATCATGAGATTTTCTTTGAGTCTATTCCTTTGCATTAATGAGATATGCTTTGTGATTGGATGGTCGTTAATGTTGTTGTGATCCTTTTCTCTTTATCACTCATTTTCTCCTCTTGATTGATTATTCTTTTTCCCACCACCATAAGATAGGGCCGGCCACTTGTGAGGGAAGGATAGATTATTGTTGTTCTCATTTTTTCTATCTCATTATTCCATTAATGTATGAAAGATAAACCCCTCTCCAAAGTTCTTCTCTCCTCTAACTTCAAAAGGCAACTTCTATAACCCCTTGAGACAAGCCTTCTACACTTCATCTACAGCACGCCTTGGGCACGTCGGCTCGCCAACTTCGTGCCTGAGTTGCCTCGGTCCAGAGGCGGGAGCCCGTAAAAGAACCCGGCGATGTTGTGCCCGTTCTGACGAGGAGATGAAAACCGGAGATTCCGCGAGGAGATCGGAGTGGAGGCCGAAGACCGAAGGACACGGATCGCTCAGTATAGCTCTCTACCCGTTTTCTTGTTTGCTAGAGTTAGGTTAATGGCCCGATCCGGGTTTTATAGTGCACGGTGGTGCCGGTTTCAAGTTAAAAGAAAAGTTTCGTTTCCGCATTCCGGCGTCGGACTGACGGCCGGGGCACCGCCGTGCTCTTACATGGGGCATGTTTACTGTTGGAGATAGTGCCCTCAGAGTCAATTATTGGATCACAGGCACGTGATTGCAATGATTGAGGGAGCACCTATACCGGTAGGACAGTCTTACTCAAGATGATAGTTTGCTATCTGGTTTATCTTTATCATCGTGTACTGCTTTAGGTGACCTTACAGGTCACTATTGCGCGTTGATAGAGCCCCTAGGATTCTTGCTTGACTGTCAGCAGTATGAGGGCGATCATATACGTGGGAGCTGGGGTCTATAAGCAAATCCTTAAAAGGTCCCTAGTCGAGGGAGTTTCGTGACAGGGCATCGATACTCCAGAGTAGACTAGTGTATACAGTCGAGACCCCGACGAGGGGCGGTGGCCGGTCTCACAAGCCACTGGTGTCAGTTGGTTCACCTAAGATGTATACAGGTGCTCATTAGGTTATGAGTACACCGGACAGGACTCGTCGGGAACATGCTATTTGGTCTTATACCTGACGTCAGGTAGCAGTTCCCTGGTGACATGTGTACAGGTTAGTTCATCGACCTGAGATCGTCATTTGCCTCGTGTGAGTTCCCACTGTACTTTGATTACTACCCTACCACGCTTAAAGGAGACGTGAAAACAGGTTTTAGTTGGGTACAGTCCCGAGCCATATGGAGGCAGTGAGCGGATCTGCAGGGGTTCGTCTCTTCCGGTATTGGGGGTGAGGTCGCGCTGTGTTTAGGAGAGCCATTACATGAAGCCCTTGGCCAAGGCAGGAGATTTACTGGTAGGTATTCCAGTAGTATCTCAGGGTGTTCTGGGCTACACTCCGACACGACTTGTACCGCTTTTGGGGGTCTGACTTTTACCAACCCCATAGGCCCGCCATGCGATGCTCATAGACGAACGGACCAGACTGTACGGATATTGTCACTGACAGGCTCAGTAGGGTGTCAGGATGAGTTCGCTCATCGATGTCCCTTTTGGTCAATACCTGGTAGCCCGTTACGTATAGACTAATACCTCTGACGTGCTAGTGGTTAAATCCACAACCAAAGTATTGACGAGTCTTTAGAGTCCCCAAAGACCAGTTTCTCAAGTTTCGGGCGAAACGCTGTACAGGCCGTATGGAGATATGGCAGGGTTCGATCAGATACGTGCGGTATTGCATGGATCTTGATCGGACGGGTAATACTAGCGGGCTTTGGTTTAAGCCGGATCCTAGTATTGTACAGTGTAGATTTTGTCTCATTGCATTTGTATTCGGTCGCAATACAAATACGGGTATGTATATACAGTAGCGGGGTTTTCCTGTAATTTATTACGGGATCAGTTTTTTGAAGTTGCCAGTTTGTTTTCCGTTTCGGCCATTTTCCTTTGTTTCATTCCTTGGCTGAAAATTGGTGGAGGAGGGCTTATTTGCAATTGTGCAAATTAGCATTGTGGAGGGTGGTCTTTGCATATTGTTGCTTCATGATGGTTCCACCATCCCTTGACTTCTATTTCCTCATCATGGCTTGACCTTTGGAGTCATGATGGTTGATGGAGTGTTGGATTTTGTTGTAATGATATATTTCATCATCATCACCTTTTTCTCTCTCTTGCATGATTTTCTTTGGCTCACTCATTCATTCTTTTTGCTAACTCCCCATTCTCATTCTTGGAGGGTTGAGGCTGGCCACTAAGAGGGAGGGGGCTGTCCCAATTTTGGTAGTGGGGTTTTTCATCTTATTGGCTTGCTAAAAACCCATTAGCTCATCTCCAAAGCATATCTCATTCCTCCACTCAAATGGCAACTTCTAGTAACCCCAATGAGACATAGCACTACACTTATTCTATAGCAATTCTTGGGCACGTCGGCTCGCCAACTTCGTGTCCGAGTTGCCTCGGTCCAGAGGTGGGAGCCCGTAAAAGAACCCGGCGATGTGGTGCCCTTCCGACAAGGAGATGAAGACCGGAGATTCCGCGGGGAGATCGGGACGACGACGAGAAGACCGAAGGACACGGATCGCTCGGTATATCTCTCTACCCCTTCTCTAGTTAGCTAGGATTAGTTTAATGGCCCGATCCAGGACTTTTTGTGTGTGGTGGTGCCGGTTCAAAAGTTTTGTAAAATTATCGTTTCCGCATTTTGGCCTCGTTCCGACGGCCGGGGCGCCGCCGTGCACCAACATGGTATCAGAGCCACGCCATTAACCTAGTCTAGTTTGGTCTAATGTGTTTACATTTTCGATCGAACAAAATTCCAAAACCCGCGTTTTCAAAGTATCTGTTTCTGTCGAAATTTTTTTAGCTCGAAAAAATTTTCAGTACATTGCAGAAACATGTGCAGGGAATTATAAGCACTCTGTTAAAATTTGGTCGCATGAACGCACTATACCACCGCGGAACCGCGGCCAAACCCCTGTTTGGGCCACGGTTCTGCCGCCACCTTTACTGTTCAGTGTATCAATTTTTACAGAGAGTCTCTGTGTTGAAAATAGGGTTTTTTGTATATTCTGTTTGGGCCCAGATTTTCTTTGAGTGCTACAGTAGTGCTTGGGGCCCACTTTGGAAATTTTAGTCGATCGAAAGTTTTAAACATGTTAGTTCACAGTATTTACATTATATCTGCGACCGTGAATGTCATTTGATCGGTAAATCCTGTCTAACTGCTATAGCCCGGTTAGACGGATTTGCGAACGTGACATTCACGTTCATGTTCTGTGTTGTGCTGTGATGTTGCGGATTGGTCGTGGAGATAGCCTGGACGCAACGGTAGTACAGTTTGGTTTATTATGTACATTTGATATTGCGGGATGAGCGTCCGACATGTGGACTGTCGTCACTGCCTGTTTGTATATTATTCTTTTGGGGCACGACCGGGCTGAGGTCGATGTACCTGTTGTATGTATATTTTACTTTCTGTACTAGGATTACCCCAAGGTGGGGTGCATGGATAGCCGGGTTCTAGAGGGCAATGGGCCCGCATCTCATGGCGTTGAGACGGAAGGGGCTTTACTCTAGAATTGGCAGGCTATTCGCCGCACTCGTAGGGGGTATAGGTTGACCCATGAGGGGTGCCCAAGTTACCGGATTCCGTGAAGTGCTGGGTGGTCCATTCATGTTGCTGAAGGGGGCTGCCTCGCTTCAGGTTTTGGAGGGTAACTTGCCGTGCCCATAGGGGTCTAGGATTTCATTGCACAGCCTATCCACACGACCAGGGGAACGTCGGGCTTTCAGTAGCGGCTCTGTGAACCCGGGGATCCCAGATATCTGTATTGTTCTGTGATGCTGATTACATTTCTGTGATGTTGCATTTTATCATGCCTTGAGCGAATATTATATATTGATATATATACTAGTAGATGTTGTATATGTTTTGCATCCGCGCTAGTCCAGTCCCCGCTCTGTCGTTAGTTAAGTAACCTAACGGGTAATGACGGGACCTAGTGGCGAATGCGGATGGCATATACGTACATCATTATTTTCGTTCTTTATTGGTGTAATCAATTGATGGGACTGCATTGATTCGGATCAATGCAAGCTAAACAAACCTAATCTGATGTTGTTGGAACAATTTTTTAAAAAGCTGTTATTGCAATGACGTTCTCTTTTGTTTTGCACAGCGGTATTCAGTTATGAATATCCAGCACCTCAGTCGATGAGGCAAGGGCCGAGATCCCTTCACCGGGAGTGACCCCTTGGACAAAAGTTTACGTCAGGGCAATAACTTCACTATAGCCGATTACTTTTGCTTTGCATCGTGGTATTCAGTTGGAATATCCTGCACCTCATTCTTCGGGGAAAGTGCCGAGATCCCTTCACCGGGAGTGACCTCTTTAGCAAAGGTTTTCGCCACTATATTTTTACAAAAAGCTATGCAGTTGCTTCAACGATATCAAGTTCATTACGTTAAAGGTTTTTCGCCAAAAACCAGCCGTAGCCCTCCGTCATTTCTTACGGGTATTATTTAGTATTCGTGCTGCGTTTGTTGACCTTGTCAAGACGTAGTGTTCGGTAGTTAAGTGGTACTTGTTTGTTTCATAAGTGGGATTGGTTAGGACAGTCGTGCGGCCTTGTTGACCTAGTCAAGGGCACGTACGGGTGGGTTTAACGCAATCCGGAATAATGACGGGTTGAACTTGACTGGCGGTTTATGGTTTGTGGACCTAGTCAAGGTCATAAGCCGCTTGGGGTAAAAACATACATCGGGAGTTTCTAAAGAAACTGAAACTTGCCAGGCATGCGCATACCTTCTGGAGTGTGGTGACGTGAGTGGATTCCGTCACGTTATCATGCGATGAAAGTTGGATCCCGATTCCCATTGATGAGTTGGTTTACTCCTCGGGTGATCCCGACTAATTCTTCTACCAGGTTTGGAGAAGAATTTGACGTTACAGTGGAAGGTTTCCTGATTAGATAAATTGGTAACCATTCTGATCTAGGTTAGAGTGCACGCTGAGTGTTTCTTTTCTCTCTCTCTTTGGCAGCGACCATGACCTGACCCTAGACTATAACTCAGTGACCAAAATTAACCGAACCTTCTTAAACACTGGCTTTTGGATTGTCAGAGTTGCAAACTTCATTGCCACTCCTATTTTTACCCTTTTCTCCAGGACACCCCGTATTACTACGAACGTCCACTTCCATTGGACAAAACCATCGTATGGTTATATACGAACTCGAAGGAATTTATTCGAGGATGGTTTCTGGTTCTGGAGAAAACGAATAGGACTATTCAGTTGTCTTTTCCTTTTACCTTCTCTCAGGTTGCGAGTACTCCTTGGTTTAGGAGATAGTACACCTATTACGCAAATTGGATATTCTTCTTCCAAATCTTAGGCTGGTGTCGAATGGTGGGGAATGAAGAAAACCAATTAGCCTAACGATGGTGTACAGAAGGTATTATGTAAAGACAAATAAAGGGATTAGAAGGAGGGCAAAGTAAATTGCGACTGCTATTCACGACCAAACCAAGTGTTTCTTTACCACTCCCACTTGACCTTTGTATTTCTCCATGACACTCCGTATCACTACGAAGATCCACAGTATATTGGATACTCCATCGTATGGTTATATACGAACTCGAAAGGAACTTGTTCCAGTTCGGGGATAGATTCTGGTTCAGGAGAAATGGGAATAAGGTTTATTCGGTTGTCTTTTATCTTCACCTTCTCTCGCATAGCGAGTGTTCCTAGGATTAGGACAGTACACCCATTATGCTTATTGGATAGTCTTCTTCCAAACCATAGGTTGGTGCCGAACGGTAGGGAAGGAAGAAAACCATTTGGCCTAAAGGGGTGTACAGAAGGTAATGACTAAAGACATATAAAGGGATTTGGAGAGATGGCAAAGGAATTTACGGTTACAGTTGTGAATCTAGATAATGGAAGAAGACTTACTAGGAATACCAGGATACCCCTACGAAATATTTCAATGTTTCAGTTTCACTGTGTACTGTTAAAAGAAAACTGATTTCCCAATTAGCCCTTGCTCCAGGGTATGTATTTACCAGGTTTGATTCTCACATCTGTATGGTTTTACAGATGATGAGTGGGAGTTAGTTATTAGGAATTAGGTGATCTTCCTCATTATATCGGAATTCGTTGTAATTGGTGATATTTGAGGAAATCGCCTGGGTTGTTTGCCGGATGACAAATATTTGGTTTTGAATATCCATTGTTATGCACCAATTTCAAATTGATATTTCTGTACGTCTATTTTTATAGAGTGAGATATACCTTTTTGAAATTATGTCCATGACATTTACCTATATCAGTGGATGGTTAGGTAAGGAGCATTAAACAACGGTGTAATTCTTCTTAACCATAAGTACAGTTTTCAACCTACGGCACACAGGGAGTGAGTTATTAGACTCAAGGGACCTATACAGAGTATTGTATATTGTCCAGTGTCCATTAGGACAGAGGGGAGGTACTCATACTATATTCTGTTTACTTGTGACTTCTCTAGTTCTTAGACATGTGTTTCGTAGAAACACAAGGTCTGAGTTTTGAGAAGTTGTAGGTATAAGAATAGAGTAGAGAACCAGGTGTTGCAAGTATCGGGATTCTTCAAGATGATTGAAGATGTAGATACTTGTGTATGGTATTCAGTAAATAGTAATGTTTAAGAGAACTTGCTTCTCTTTCAGGTTGCTCATAATTGGAAGCACTCCTAAGTTGAGTAATGCTGATCGGCCTTTCTCCATTTACTTAACATGCGGTGGAGACAGCTGCATGATTTGAATCTGGTTCAATTAAATCAGTGTCTCTGTTTCTGTATTGGATATAAAACAGTTCATATTTGACATTGTTAAGATACGGGGAGGTTCCCAGCTTATGCTTAAAACCAGACTCTGGATGACTCAAGGCACGTTTCTGTAGTGGCTGTTTGTGGGTTGACCCAGGCTATGACGAGGGTAGACTTTCTACCATCTGGAAGATCAATAGTGATATTGTTCTAGACTCTCCACAGTTTTATGTAAAATGGATTTTTTCAGAAAACAGAAGTGGGAGTATGGTAGAACTGGAAGTGATTCCAGAACCGCAAACGATTACGGAAAATTTGATAAGAACCTAAAAATTCAATCTGGATTGACATTCCATTTGCCACTCTGCAGATAAGGCGGGTAACCTCAGGCACTCGAGAGGTACTTCGGTATGCTCAAAGACGGTGACAGGGAGGTTCTTGTTTACCCAGACTTGCCATTGCTGTTGTTCCAGACTGTGAGACCCGGCAGAAGGATAAGTACAGCGTCGTTCTAAACTGGCTTTAGAAGCGTACATGTATATTATTCTGCCAGAGGGTTGTCGTAGTCAGTGGGAGCAGCGGAAGCATTGGTGGACAGGTGGCTTATGTCTATTTATAGACTAAAGCAGAGATAGCGGAGATAGATCATCTAATTCTGATGTGACAGTCATAGGTTTGACATCATCAGAATAGGGGATGGATCTATTAAGAAGGTAGTAGGGTGTGATGTCCTGGTATTTGGATGACACACACAGAGTAGGAAGTGAAATTCCTATACTACGATCGGTTATACTTTGGTTGTCACACAGTGGTTTCTCCAGATAGGATATTAATCCAGTCCTGGAGAAATATTCGGAAGCAGTTTTAGAACATAAGTTGATGTTCTAGGGAAATGATAACGGCAGCCTCCTTTGGGAGACAGTTATCATTCCAGGCTTCTAAGGTGACCTGGATGACAGAGTGACTGTCAGAGTTATAGTTCTCCCTCTGAAGAGGGGCAGTATTTTGGACAGGTCGTCCAGGTAGATACTGAGAGAGGCATGGCGTAGGATACTGATTAAGTTCAGTTGACGATACAGTCTGAGAAGTTTGGATTTGGAGTTCATTTATGAACTAGGTCCCATCAGATATCCAAACATACTCTAAGACAGGTATTGCTCATTTCGGGTGATGGCTTTCTCCGCGAACTTGAGATATAGAGAGACATAGCAAGAAACATCAAGGCGTATCCACTCACCGAGGCTATTCCTCGAACACAATAGTTTCGCAAACGAGCTTTATGAGACTGACTAGTAGAGGAGTTGGGTGTTCGGTATCACACGGGCAGTGAGTATGCGACATCGTGATAATTAGCCTTGAGTGCAAGTAGGAGATTGTTTGAGATAATGCCCTCAGAGTCAATTATTGGATCACAGGCACGTGATTGCAATGATTGAGGGAGGACCTATACCGGTAGGACAGTCTTACTCAAGATGATATTATGCTATCTGGTTTATCTTTATCATCGTGTACTGCTTTAGGTGACCTTACAGGTCACTATTGCGTGTTGATAGAGCCCCTAGGATTCTTGCTTGACTGCCAGCAGTATGAGGGCGATCTTATACGTGGGAGCTGGGGTCTATAAGCAAATCCTTAAAAGGTCCCTAGTCGAGGGAGTTTCGAGACAGGGCATCGATACTCCAAAGTAGACTAGTGTATACAGTCGAGACCCCGACGAGGGGTGGTGGCCGGTCTCACAAGCCACTAGTGTCAGTTGGTTCACCTAAGACGTATACATGTGCTCATTGGGTTATGAGTACACCGGACAGGACTCGCCGGGAATATGCTAGTTGGTTTTATACCCGACGTCAGGTAGCAGTTCCCTGGTGACATGTGTACAGGTTAGTTCATCGACCTGAGATCGTCATTTGTCTCGTGTGTGTTCCCACTGTACTTTGATTACTACCCTACCACGCTCAAAGGAGACGTGCAAACAGGTTTTAGTTGGGTACAGTCCCGAGCCACATGGAGGCAGTGAGCGAATCTGCAGGGGTTCGTCTCTCCCGGTATAGGGGGTGAGGTTGCGCTGTGTCTAGGAGAGCCATTACACGAAGTCCTTGGACAAGGCAGGAGATTTACTGGTAGGTATTCCAGTAGTATCTCAGGATGTTCTCGGCTACACTCCGACACGACTTGTACCGCTTTTGGGGGTCTGACTTTTACCAACTCCCTAGGCCCGCCATGCGATGCTCATAGACGAGCGGACCGGACTGTATGGATATTGTAACTGACAGGCTCGGTAGGGTGTTAGAATGAGTTCGCTCATCGACGTCCCTTTTGGTCAATACCTGCTAGCCCGTTACGTATAGGCTAATACCTCTGACGTGCTAGTGGTTAAATCCATAACCAAAGTATTGACGAGTCTTTAGAGTCCCCACAGACCAGTTTCTCAAGTTTCGGGCGAAACGCTGTACAGGCCGTATAGAAATATGGCAGGGTTCGATCAGATACGTGCGGTATTGCACGGATCATGATCGGACGGGTAATACTAGCGGGCTTTGGTTTAAGCCGGATCCTAGTATTGTACAGTGTAGATTTTGTCTCATTGCATTTGTATTCGGTCACAATACAAATGCGGGTATGTATATACAGTAGCGGGGTTTTCCTGTAATTTATTACGGGATCAGTTTTTTGAAGTTGCCAGTTTGTTTTCCGTTTCGGCCATTTTCCTTTGTTTCATTCCTTGGCTGAAAATTGGTGGAGGAGGGCTTATTTGTAATTATGCAAATTAGCATAATGGAGGGTGGTCTTTGCATATTGTTGCTTCATGATGGTTCCACCATCCCTTGACTTCTATTTCCTCATCATGGCTTGACCTTTGGAGTCATGATGGTTGATGGAGTGTTGGATTTTGTTGTAATGATATATTTCATCATCATCACCTTTTCCTCTCTCTTGCATGATTTTGTTTGGCTCACTCATTCATTCTTTTTGCTAACTCCCCATTCTCATTCTTGGAGGGTTAAGGCCGGCCACTAAGAGGGAGGGGGCTTTCTCAATTTTGGTAGTGGGGTTTTTCATCTTATTGGCTTGCTAAAAACCCCTTAGCTCATCTCCAAAGCATATCTCATTCCTCCACTCAAAAGGCAACTTCTAGTAACCCCAATGAGACATAGCAATACACTTATTCTATAGCAATTCTTGGGCACGTCGGCTCGCCAACTTCGTGCCCGAGTTGCCTCGGTCCAGAGGTGGGAGCCCGTAAAAGAATCCGGCGATGTGGTGCCCTTCCGACGAGGAGATGAAGACCGGAGATTCCGCGGGGAGATCGGGACGACGACGAGAAGACCGAAGGACATGGATCGCTCGGTATATCTCTCTACCCTTCTCTGGTTAGCTAGGATTAGTTTAATGGCCCGATCCGGGACTTTTTGTGCGCGGTGGTGCCGGTTCAAAAGTTTTGTAAAATTATCGTTTCCGCATTTTGGCCTCGTTCCGACGGCCGGGGCGCCGCCGTGCACCAACATTTACTTCAAGTTTCTTCAGTCTTTTTCTCAGATAGGCTTCTAGGTTTCTTCCAGATCTTTCCAGTGAACATTGTAGTGGACTTTTGCCGTTGCTTTGTGACGAAGTCTTGAACCTTGCACTGTCTTGTACTTTGTGAACTGATCTTCGTGTAGGCTTTATCAAGATTCTCTGTTTGTTGGTCGAAATCTCACTTTCGTATCGTCTTTTGTCTTTTTCCCTATTTTTATTTCAAGAACCTATAACCTGCAATTATGTAGCAGACATGGGTCAAAAGCACACGTTTATTTGTAAAATAACTAGGACTGGGGAATATAATAATGCGATATTATGGTATGAATAATGGCACATGCATTGATTTCGATTTCCGTACGCACAAGACGCACGTGGTATTTTTGTTTACATTTTTGGGATGATTTCCTGTTGAGCATCATGTTTTTATGATATTTACTATTTGGTTTATTAACTGAGCAGGACTGTTCTAAGAACAGTACCTAAGTATTTTTGCATGCATCAATAATTACCGAAGGGATTTCCAAAAAGGAGCTATAATTTCAATATTTTCCTACATCTCCAAAATGACACGAAACTTTACAAAGGAAATCCTTCTAAAATCATTTCGGCACAACGTATATGTTAAACAAAAAATATATATAGCTATTTTCTTACAATGAACGTCCGCTACTTGTGCCGTGATACGCGCATCGCACGGCGGGTTGAAAAAGGTTTTGCATGCATTTCTATTTGGATGTTTTGGACGATTTTACAACGATGCGTACTATATACGAATTATCGTTTTGAGTATATCATATTGGTTTTCGTATTGGATTTTGACACTGTATTTTCTCCATAACTCCGATGATTGCATGCTGCTAGACGGAGTTTCGAATTTGAGTATTATACTCGTTCTCATTGCGAATGTATTGCGCTAGGATATGTTTTATGTATTCATGATACTCGGAGCCCCGTTGATTTGAGTAATTAACTGAAATGCTTTAAGTATTTGGGGGGTTTAAATTTAAATTCGGGGACCGAATTTATTTAAGAGGGAAGATTGTAACATATCAGAAAATAAAATATTGTTTTTGGGAATTTAAATAACTACAATAATAAATATTATGAATATTTAAATGTTTGGGGATTATTTTCAAATGATATGGTATAATTATATACCGATAATTTGGAAAATAATTGGGAAATTAATAAGAATTATTGATTCGAATGTATTTATATGATTTGGGCATTTTATGAATTATTATACAATTATTTGTAAATAGGTTATTTACTAAGCTCGATTAGTATTCATTAATCATGCATTAATCGTGTTTATATGCATGTCATGCAACATAACATGTTGCAAACACTTGTTTCATATTTGAACCATTCTCCATTTGCCCTTATAAATGGTCATTGTTTTATAAAATGAAAAGCAAAAGATAAATAAAAGAAAAGAATAAAGATGAGAGAGAGAGGGTGAGGGGACATGACATGGGCTCATGAAGGGGGGAGAGAGAGAGGGTGAGAAACTTCTACATAACTCTCAAGCCTTCCTTCATCCCTTCATTTTTCTTCACCTCCTCTCATCCTTCATCTCCTTCATCCTCCATCATCTCCTCTACCACCGCAAACCACCCCTAAATCTCCAACAAAACACCATGCCACCTTCACAAAAATCATTCCTTACCTCACTACAAACCCCATGGTTGGATCAAGTTGAGACTTTGAGTTACTTGGGCAACCCTAGAATTTTCTCTAGTTGCTTCCATGAGGTAAATCCTACACTATTGGTTATGTTATTGGATTTCCTAACATCTTATGATGATTTAGAGTTAAACTTATGATGTTTAGTGATGTTAGAATATTCCAAGATGAGGTTTAGGGTATAATTTGATTTATGAAGGAGTAATTAAAGGTTAGTCATGGCTACAACCCCTGTAGTGATAGTATATTGGACTAAAACCAGAGACTTAAACCAAAGACTTAAACTTATAAACCCCCGATATCGGAAAATTTTGGGAATTGTGACGATATTTAGGGATCTGCTGTGACCCGGAGACTTGTAAAATTATTTAGCGATTACAGTGATATGTGCAGGTAATTGTGAGTGTACCCTAAAGACCCGAGACCCACCTCCTACTCCATGCCACTATTTTAATGCTTATGTCAGCAAATTATAGCCACATTAGGGAATCTGGGGTTGGGTCTTAGTATATGGTTCATTTATCTGATAATTAGACCTCCTATATATGAAGAATTGGCTAATTCAACCGAGGGCAAAATCTGGGAGTGTTTTCTTGAGTTACTATTTTGGTTTTGCGACTTTGGTTTTGCGACTTTTTAAGACGTGGATTTTGGTATTTGGGTTTTGATTCGGTGGTTTGACGTTTGTATGTCAACGTCGAGATTTGCTGACTATTCTTACATACGTAGGCCATAGGTTCTAACCTATGTACACTTCATAAGCTGTTTCGGTTTTCTCGTGTTGATTCTTGTTTATGATGCGACGTGTTTGAAATGTAGGTATCTTCCTGTGGACTTCGGGACGACGAGGAGAGTGTGGCGTCATCAACTTCAGCAAGCGAGGATCGAGGTGAGTAAATGTATATCTATGGGGGAAGTCGGATGGATGGCGTATAGCACCCCCGTAACAGTAGAATAGGGTATTACTATATTGGTAAGTTTGGATGTGATATTTGGATACTTAGCGAATAGGGTATTTAGAAGACCTTAGGTTAGATTAGATTGATCTAGGAAGACCTATCCATAGGATGTTTACCTTGGTGGAGAATCGCAGGTTATATGTAGACACACACACGCACACACACGCACTTGATTTTGTGTGTATATGTGTGTGTGTGTGTGTATATACATGTATATGTGTATGTGTGTGTTTGTATATATACATATGCATGGGTGATGAGGATAGTATGTGATATGTGGAGATGAGTCGATATGACCGGGCATGATGCCGTGAGATTCTGATATATGATTGAGTCGTGATATGAGATATGATATGATATTATAGTGGATCGTTGGGCGATATGTATTCATACATACGATAATAAGTGAGTTGATGATATTAAAAGTAGGAGACTTTAGAACCGTACTCCTGAACATGATATTGTGCGATGATGATACCCTATGAATGATGATATTTATATGATATTTGACCCGTATCCTCGATTTTAGGGATGCCATACAATGGATTCTACCGTACGAGATATATATAAGATGATTGATCCTCACTCTTGACTCGAGGATGCCGTACTATGTATTATACAGTACGTGATGCTATGAGGCTGGATCGCCGACTACTAGGTATATCGACTCAGAATATATGTAGATTTTCTTATCCTTCCGACTAATTTCTTAGTTTAGTCTTTTAGTTGTTTAGATAGATGCTAGACTAGGCTCGAGTCATACCTATTTTCAAAACTAACAAATCATTAGTATTTTCAAAGGACCACCCGAGAGATGCTACGGATTTTTCAAAGGACGTATCTTTTATCAAAAACACCGTAGCCCCTACTTTTCTAAAAACCACGATTCGTGCTATTTCAAAACACTAAAACCGTATGACTCGTACACCGATATGTATATTGATTAATGTTACGTCTACTATTCACTTTTCTGTTATATTTATGTTGTTCTCATAGCATTGCCTATTTATCACATGTGTTTCTTTAGTTATTATGAAATCCCGCCTGTTAGGACACCTGCACCATTACCGATGATGCACATGTTACACATACACTTGCTTGTCGGCTAACACACACATCATCGGTAATTGTCCTGTCATTTACACTTTAGAAAACGTTATTTCATTGGTATAACCTGCTAGCTGGTAGTTTCAACATATTATTAGTATGCTTGCTCTCATATGCTAGTTTAGATATTGCATTCCTTATTTTGATAAACCATGCATTTATATATTCATCCGGTTATGAAATATTGTCGGGCTTTATGTCGATATTCACTGTATATTGATTCATGATTTTGAGATTTTAGATTTTCCATGAGATTTCTGGATTTCGGGGAAAACCGCAAGAATTTTATAAACTTATTATCCTTTTAAAAATGCAATTGGCGGTTTTTCTCGCGATATGATGTGTGTGGCGTCCACTATGAGTTTTCTTTGTTCTTGAGCCACGTGTGTACACATACCCGATTCGAGGAGAGAGACATCGTCTGTGGGTACATGGTGGACCCGGTGTGGTACCCGGGACAAGAAGGCCGTATAGAGAGACGTTGAGCCCGGCAGGGGAGCACTACCGACTGATGATATTTGGCTCGGCGGATATCTGGAAGATACCGACCGTAGTCGTAAGATTGATGATATGGGCCGATCCGGACTGACGGAGCCCGGGATTTGAGGATTTTGTGTCGATGTTTGATAGAGATTTCCGTCGATTTCACTGATGATACTCCAGTTTTTATACTAAAATTTTACTAAGATAAGAAAACAGCTTTCTCATACAGATGTATCCCAATTTCATGTTAATTATTCTTTCACGATGCATTCATATATCATATATATGACATGTTGCTACTTTGTGACACGGACACGAGTACTTGGTATTGCACTTATGTTTAGATGATTATCCTTGCCATTACTAAATGTTTCGGTGTTATATTATGAGTATATTATTCTATGACTTAGGAGATCGTCATACATTCGGTTTCTACCCGGTAATGTCTTCTACTCACGAGTTCGCAACTCACCCCCGTTGTGCCACAGTTTCTTGCAGGTTTAGCAGTACAGGTTCCGTAGCGGCTTCGCTGGCACACCACTTTCTTCCGAATGATTGCTTTGGTAGGTGGGATACATTGCTTCGTGACCACCAGTATTTATTTGCATATTATTTCAGTTGTATCTAGTTAAAGGCTCCATCATCCAGACATGTATTTTTAGTAGACTTAGATGACCTCGGTTTGTATATTCTTTCGGCCTTAGAGTCTCGCTCTTGTATTCTTTATTGTTGGGATTTTCTTAATGATGCTTAGTTTTCTCGCTTTCTTTCTGAGTTTTGGTTCTCGCCCTTCGGCGTTGTATATTTATTTTATCCTGCGTGGTTTTTTCCGCCAATTGGCGAAGTGCTAGCTCCCGTTTGGGGATCCCTTATATATTATTGCTTGTATTAGTTTTTGGGTTAAAAATTACAGAGGAGGCGCTGCCCGAATTTCAAATGACAAAAAGGGTTTTCAAGTTAGGTACAATTATAGTGTTTTCATATTTTACTACTTATGTATATATAAGAATAAGTTTGATTTCAGCAAACCTTATTTCAAAACTGCACCTCCATTATTTTTTCCTCTAAGAAGGTTTAGATTTCTGGCTTTTGGCTTACTTGAATTAGGTGGGATCCTATAAACTTCACATGATTCAAGTGCCAGTCACGTTCTTTTTCTAGGTCATGACAAAATTGGTATCAGAGCGCTAGGTTTAACCTTTGTTCAAGTCTAGGTTTGACTATGAGGAGTCTAGGGCGTTTTCATATTCGGAACCTAGGCTTGACCTTATAGAACTTAGACTTGACCGAGGGGGTATTAGACCCGAACTTTCGTCACGTAGTTGACCTTGGTTGATGGAGTATATGACTTAAGTAGAGTGACGTACCGTGTGTATGTTCCACGGCATACTTACGATACGCTACTCCGCTTAAGAAGCCTTAGGATATACATTTATTAGGCACTATATTTCTAATGGTTCCTATGATCTATCCTCATCAATGTCGGATTGTGGTTTCTGTTACCATGATAACATGAGCAAAGAGAGAGCTGCGGCTAGATTTGTGGTCAGCACGAGCTCGTCAGGGACGAGGACTGACCAGGCTGTTTTTGGTAGCATACGAAACACATCGATATATTGTTATTAGGATTTTTCCATTGACACGAGCATTCGAGATCTGCCCCAGATGATTGGGCTATTTCCAGAGGCCAGCCGTTTTGCGAAGACTATTAGGGTACCGTTAACTCCGGATGATTGAGGCGTTGTCTACCGTGCTGAGAGATGAACCAGTTGTTACTGCGATTGAAAAGATCATTTGAATTACTAACTTCAGCTTCGGATAGAAGGACCTCACCCAGATGCGTTGTCATTCGATCGAAAACGGATGAAGGAAGTATATTCCTTCGATGATTGGACGAGTTCCCGAGAATGTAATTGGCCAGATGCCTTCTATAGAATATTTGGGATGCCGAGTTTGTAGCTTCGGAAAGGAAACTCTAGATTTGAGTGCAGCCGTTTGGAGCACAGTTCACACAGCTACGAAGAGATAATTCCAAATTGGTCCACATGGAAGAAAAGTGTAGTAAGAGATTCGTACGAGTTCTTGAATAAATGGCGTTCCACTCTGTTGATATCAGAGACTGGGTGCCTATGCAGAGGCGGTGAATGCAGCCATAATTCGAGAGAAAGTCATAAAGAGAATGTAGCTGTCCCGGAGCAAGAAATGGATTTGGTAAAGGGTGATAACTTCCGGGTAGTTCGGCAGAGATGAGATTTGGGAGAGACCCCGACAGGATCTTTCTGGAATCCTACATAAGAAAACTTGGACCCTGGATCGGTCGTATCACGCACACTTAATGGGCTAGAGTTTTCCATCATTGACGAGACACGTTACGAGTGACTAAGTTAATTGGTCAGGAGATCTTCAGAGAATGTGGTAGAGCGGAACGGTTTCCGTCATTACTCCGTGTCGGGCTGTTGAGCCGAGGATTCATGTAACCGATGATCCGCAGTGAGAAACGAGGACATAAGAGCAGAGGACGATAGACCGTAGGCAGGAGATAAATAGATATTCTTTCTCTGCCCACCTTGGGTGCACCGGCACCTTTCGACACAAAAAGAAGGGCACATCGACGATAGTTATTCATGATCTGCGTCCGGATGATTCGGATAACGTGTTTTCGTTGTTTTGATTATGATATTTTAACAATTCGTTTTATGATTGGTATTTCTTATGTGCACCACAGTTGCACTTAATTCGTATTTTCATATATCAGTCGTACTGATGATCGTTTTTGTGCGTACCCATTGCACTTGATTTTGATCCTTACACATTATGAGGTATTTGATTTTGATTTCGTACACCTTGATTTAATTGATTTGATTTCATGCATATGTTATGCACATGAATTGATTTATACATTCGGGTAGTCTACACGAGCTTTCAATGCTTTGACTTGGTTTTGGTGCATGCAGTTGCACGAGTTTATGAGTGTATATGCCATGGTATACTTGATTTAAATTGGTGTATGTCGTATACCGTCGATTTCGATTTTTATAATCAATATTCTTTTTCATGCACACTCTGTACTTGATTGGGATTCTTGTGCACACATTGGCACATTTGATGCGATTTTGTGCACACCAGATGCACTAAATCGGGATTCTTCGTGCATATCAGATGCACCTGATATTGTTGTCAGGCACACCCGTTGCACTTGTCAGATATTTTCATGCACACCCGTTGCACTTAAGTTTTGTTTCTGTGTATATATATGGCTCTTGCATTGATTTCGATTTCCATGCGCACCAGATGCACGTGGTATTCTTGTTTATATTTTTAGGATGATTTTCTGTTGAGCATCATGTTTTTATGATATTTACTATTTGGTTTAGTAACCGAGCAGGACTGTTGTGAGAACAATACCTAAGTGTTTTTGCATGCATCGATAATTACCAAAGGGATTTCCAAAAAGGAGCTATAGTCTCAATATTTTCCTACATGTCCAAGATGAGACGAAAACTTTACAAAGGAAACCCTTCTAAAATCGTTTTCCAAAGGCGGAACGTATATGTTAAACAAAGAATATATATAGCTATTTTCTTACAATGAACATCCGCCACTTGTGCCGTGATACGCACATCGCACGGCGGGTTGAAAAAGGTTTTGCATGCATATCTATTTGGATGTTTTGGATGATTTTACAACGATGCGTACTATATACGAATTATCGTTTTGAGTATATCATATTGGTTTTCGTATTGGATTTTGACACTGTATTTTCGCCATAACTCCTATGATTGCATGCTGCTTTACAGAGTTTTGAATTTGAGTACTACACTCGTTAACATTGAGCATGTATTGCGCTAGGATATGTTTTATGTTTTCATGATACTCGGAGCCCCGTTGATTTGAGTAATTAACTGAAATGCTTTAAGTATTTGGGGGGTTTAAATTTAAATTCAACGACCGAATTTATTTAAGGGGTAAGATTGTAACATTTCAGAAAATAAAATATTATTTTTGGGAATTTAAATAATTAAAATAATAAATATTATGAATATTTAAATGTATGAGGATTAGTTTTAAATGATATGGTATAATTATATACTGATAATTTAAAAAATAATTGGGAAATTATTAAGAGTTAATGATTCGAAGGTATTTATGTGATTTGGGCATTTTATGAATTATTATACAATTATTTGTATATGGGTTATTTACTAAACTCGATTAGTATTCATTAATCATGCATTAATCGTGTTTATGTGCATGTCATGCAACATAACATGTTGCAAACACTTGTTTCATATTTGAAGCATTCTCCATTTGCCTTTATAAATGGTCATTGTTTTATAAAATGAAAAGAAAAAGATAAATAAAAGAAAAGAATAAAGATGAGAGAGAGAGAGAGGGTGAGGGGACATGTGACATGGGCTCATGAGGGGGGAGAGAGGGAGGGTGAGAAACTTCTACATAACTTTCAAGCCTTCCTTCATCCCTTCATTTTTCTTCACCTCCTCTCACCCTTCATCTCCTTCATCCTCCATCACCTCCTCTACCACCACAAACCACCCCTAAATCTCCAACAAAACACAATGCCACCTTCATAAAAATCATTCCTTTCCTCACTACAAACCCCATGGTTGGATCAAGTTGAGACTTTGAGGCACTTGGACAACCCTAAAATTTTCTCTAGTTGCTTCCATGAGATAAATCCTACACTATTGGTTATGTTATTGGTTTCCCTAACATCCTATGATGATTTAGAGTTAAACTTATAATTTTTAGTGATGTTAGAATATTCCAAGATGAGGTTTAGGGTATAATTTGACTTATGAAGGAGTAATTGAGGGTTAGTCATGGCTACAACCCTGTAGTGATAGTATATTGGATTAAAGCCAGAGACTTAAACCCAAGACTTGAACTTAGAACCCTTGATATCGGAAAATTTTAGGAATTGTGATGATATTTAGGGATCTGCTGTGACCCGGAGACTTGGAAAATTATTTAGCGATTACAGTGATATGTGCAGGTGATTGTGAGTGTACTCTAAAGACCCGAGACCCCACCTCCTACTCCAGGTCGCCATTTTAATGCTTGTGGATGCAAATTGCGGCCACATTAGGGAATCTAGGGTTGGGTCTTGGTATATGGTTCATTTATCTGATAATTAGACCTCATATATAAGCAGAATTGGCTAATTCAACCTTGGGAAAAATCTGGGGGTGTTTTCTTGAGTTGTTGTTTTAGTTTTGCGACTTTTTGAGACTTGGATTTTGGTATTTCGGTTTTGACTCGGTGGTTTGACGTTTGTACGTCAACGACGAGAGTTGCTGACTATTCTTGCATGCGTTGGCCATAGGTTCTAACCTATGTACACTTCGTAAGCCGTTTCGGTTTTCTTATGTTGATTATTGTTTACGATGCAACGTGTTTGAAATATAGGTATCTTCGTGTGGACTTTGGGACGACGAGGAGAGCGTGGAGTCATCGACTTCAGCAAGCGAGGAACGAGGTGAGTAGATGTATATCTACGGGGGAAGTCGGATGGATGGCGTATAGCACCCCCACAACAGTAGAATAGGGTATTATTATATTGGTAAGCTTGGATGTGATATTTGGATACTTAGAGAATAGGGTATTTAGAAGACCTTAGGTTAGATTAGATTGATCTAGGAAGACCTATCCATAGGATTTTTACCTTGGTGGTGAATCGCACGTTATATGTAGACACGCACACAAGCACACACACGTACACTTGATTTTGTGTGTATATGTGTGTGTGTGTGTGTGTGTGTGTATACATGTGTGTGTGTGTGTATACACGGGTGATGAGGATAGTATGTGATATGTGGAGATGAGTCGATATGACCGGGAATGATGCTGTGAGATTCTGATATGTGATTAAGTCGTGATATGAGATATGATATGATATTATAATGGATCGTTTGACGATATGTATTCATACATAATATAATAAGTGAGTCGATGATATTAAAAGTACGAGACTTTAGAACCGTACTCCTGATCATGATATTGTGCGATGATGATACCATATGAATGATGATGTATATATGATATTTGACCCGTACCCTCGATTTTGGGAATGTCGTACGATGGATTCTACCATATGAGGTATATATAAGATGATTTATCCACACTCTTGACTCGAGCATGCCGTACTATGTATTATACAGTATATGACGCTATGAGGCTGGATCGCCGAATAATACGTATATCGACTCGGAATATATATAGATTTTCTTTTCCTTCCAACTAGTTCCTTAGTTTAGTCTTTCAGTTGTTTAGATAGATGATAGACTAGGATTGAATCATACCTATTTTCAAAACTAACGAATCTTGAGTATTTTCAAAGGACCACCGGAGAGATGCTACGGATTTTTCAAAGGACATATCTTTTATCAAAAACACCGTTGCCCCTAATTTTATAAAAACTACGATTCGTGCTATTTCAAAACACTAAAACCGTATGACTCGTACACCGAGATATATATTGATTAATGTTACGTATACTATTCACTCTTTTATTATATTTATGTTGTTCTCATTGCATTGCCTATTTATCGCATGTGTTTCTTTATCTATTGTCAATCCCGTCTGTTAGGACACCTGCACCATTACCGATGATGTGCATGTTACACGTACACTTTCTTGCCGGCTCACACACATCATCATCGGTAATTGCCCTGTCACGCACACTTCAAAAATGTTACTTCATTGGTATAACCTGCTCGCTGGTAGTTTCAACATATTATTAGTATACTTGCTCTCATATGCTAGTTTAGATATTGCATTCCTTACTCAGATAAACCATGCATTTATATATTCATCCTGTTATGAAATATTATGGGGCTTTATGCCGATGTTCACTGTATATTGATTCATGATTTTGAGATTTTAGATTTTTCATGAGATTTCTGGATTTGGGGAAAAACCGCAAGAATTTTATGAACTTATTATCATTTTAAAAATGCAAGTGGCGGTTTTTCTCGTGATATGATATGTGTGGTGTCCACCATGAGTTTTCTCGGTTCTTGAGCCACGTGTGTACACATACCCGATTCGAAGAGAGAGACGCCATCTGCAGGTACATGGTGGACACTGGTACAGGTTAGTCTGTCGACCCGAGGTCGTCATAGAGTCTTGTGTGATTCCCACTGTGCTTTGATTTACACCTTACCACGTTCAAGAGATCGTGCAAAACGGTGGTTTTTGGGTACAGTCCAGAGTCACATGGAGGTAATGAGCGATAGGAGGGGATTTCGTCTCTCCCGGTATTGGGGGTTGATGTTGCGCTATGCTTGATTATCCATAACAGGAAACCCCTGGCCAGGGTTGCTGAGATCTACTGGTAAGTGTTATCAGTAGTTTCTCAAACCATTATGAGCCTCACATCGGCATGACTTATCAGGTATTAGGGTCTTACGATTACCACCCCCAGGCTGTGATATGCGACATATCAGACGAAGAGACCGAACTGTACGGTAGTGTTACTGATTGATTCGAAGGAGTATAAGCAGGCTTGCTTGTTGATCTTCTGATCGCTCAATACCCGGATGGTCGTTACGTCTAGCAGACCGCTTGCGGCTTGTGGATGACTGATATGATTACCACCTAATGCCGGCGTATTGACGAGTCTTTAGAGTCCTACACAGAGGTTTCCTGGTTCATGCGAAACGAAATAGTAGCACATATGTGATATGTGCGGGACCGAGAGTAATATGCGTATGTGATACCGCATTCTATTCTCGCGATATGTGATATCGGTCGGTTATATATGATATAGCCGGGCTGTCGGATCAAGTGTTGATTTGATAAGTTGTTACATTTGATATTAGTCGGTTGTATGTGATATAGCCGGATTATTAAATCAAGTGTTAATTTTATAATTTAATGTATAATTATATATTTGATATATTATCTTACATTAACTAATATTAGCTCACTAAACATTTCTTTTTTTCACTTGTGTGCATATAGTATATATGTGATATATTAATGTACATTTTTTTTGTCATGTTTGATGCCACATGCTTCATGGGTGTATGAAACTCACACCATGCTTATAATAATGTATGGTTTTGTTTATTTAAAATAAATCAAATTAGTTGGAAATTGTCACATGGTTGAAGCTTGTAGAAACTTGTGGAACAATTGACCAATGTCACGCCCCGCGTCCCAGAGTACGCTAAGATCGGCACGTGACAGAGCCAACCATACTACCTGTGGATAGGAAACATCCCTCGACAATCACATTACGGCTGTCTATAAGATATCAAGAACAGTAGAAATAAAATAAACTATCTAGTACATGCCCATATGCCAGAATAAACGAGTCAAGAAATAATATGCGGAAGCAATAAATCTAATAAACAATAATATCTGGAAAGTACGTCCCAAATACGGGCTCACATCAAGAAATGAAAGTACGACAATAAAACTAAACTAAACTAGATACTAACGGGATCCTCACTGCTCGGCCTGACGGCGAAAATATTCCTAATCAGCCTGCGAAAGAGACAGAGGATCTGGGCCATACAAAACCCAGACGTCAGTGCATCATAATATCAAATAATAAAGTGAACAAGATACATGAGATATGCAGGCATGAATATAAATGATGACATGAACATAGAAAGTAAATACGGAATTGAAACCGTGAGGTGTATGTGCATGTGGTGTGCAACTTATTTCTGGATTATAGGTTATCTAATCTAAAGTCTTCGAAATCAATTAATGTAATTCTCATCGTAACCCATCAGACTATGCCCCGTTCATTCCCCATGGGACCACGGTAACAGGATTATTCGGTCTATGCCCAGTTCATTCGCCACGGGACCACGGTAACAGGATTATTCCGTAACGCTCGGAAAAACGACAAACAATATAATATCCCTTTAGTTACGTTCGGTTACATTCTTGATTTCCCCTTACCCCTAAGGTTATGTGTTCAAGTCAGGTATTGATAAATCTGGAGCTAATGCCAACACAGGATCAAGCAGGTAGAGGTTTTGTCTGAATAGACAACAGGATATGTCCGTTGGGACGACAATTCAGGATTGTCGGCATTAGTAACAGGATCAGGTAAGAAGTCAAGCAGTGTATCAGGTCATGTCAGGTGGTGCACAGTGTATCAAATGAATGCCCAACAGTAAAATGTAGCAAGTATCGAATCATGATAAAAGTACGGATGCACAGTGAAACACGGATGCACAGTATCTATCAGGGATTACATCTACAACTCCATGATTACAAAAGATGCATAATATCAAGCATGAGGTGGTAATATAACAGTAATATGAAATAATATGATCTAGCATGCAACTAGATGTATAATAAATGATACGGGTTCGAACGGGTATCGTAAAACAGTAAAACAGTAACATGAGATGCATAATGAAATAAACATGCAATATTTTTATTAATTTAAATGAAAATATATAGGCATAGCATGTAGCAAGATAAACTTGCATGCGACTACATATGTAATAAATTGTACGGATGTGAACTGGTATCGTAAAACAGTAAAATGGATGCACAATGCAATGAACATTAATATTATTATTAATATGGATCCAAACATAATAACATAGCATGTAGCAAGATAAACTTGCCTGATCGGATCTCAAGACGGGATGCGTACGCTGTATCCGACATCGGGTAAACGTCGCAATGTACACACGCGCACACGGGACAGGACCAGGCAATGCAAGAGAGTGACCACGCTGGCTGGAGATGTCAATTGGATCGCCTGGATCGTTGACGATGGCCATGGCTCCGGCGATCACCGGAAAATACGGATCAAGAAATTAGAGAAAAGAAAAAGAAGAAAGGAGAAGAAGAGAAGAGGGCTGGGGTTTGCACTATGGTTCTCTGGTGTGGTGCTCAGAGACAGAGAAGGTGGCAATAGGGTGACATCGACGATGGGACATCGACAGCGAGGGTGCAGGCGAGGGTTTTCTGCGATGAGGTAATGGGTTTTCTTGGTTTCTTGGGGTCGGTTTCTGTGCAGGGTTTGGTGCGAGGGAAAGCAGGGAGTGGAGAAGAGGAGAAAAAGGTGGTGGTGGGAGTTGAGTCAACGACGGAGAGACGATGTCGGCGAGGTGCATGGGGTTCCGGTGGTGGAGATGGGTGCGTGAATTTTGGGTTGTGCAGTGGCTTCGTGGTCGGGGCTGTAGCGGGGAGGAAAAAGAGGGAGGTGAGGTAAGGTGGTCACGAGGATGAGGGTAGTGGCACGGTGAGGCTGGCACGGCGCCGACGAGGGCAGCGATGGGTTCTTGGGTTCGAGGTCGTGGGTTGCAGGCTCGGGGTTCTCGTGGGAGGTGAAGGGGAGATTAGGAAGAAGAGGAGGAGACATCGTCGTCATGAGGCGACGACAGCGAGGGTAAAACGGCGACGAGCACGGCAAGGGCGAGCGCGAGGCGTGGGTTCTCACGAAGGCGAAGGCGGGAATAGGGAAAATATTTGAGAAGAAGTAACGTGGATATAAAGAAAATTATATATATATATATATATATATATATATATATATATATATATATATATTAGGAGAGAGACAGGGGGAGTTAGATAGGATCTGATCTTAGAAAAATATTTAAAAAATATTTATATGGTTGGAAATATACAGTTTGATTATATAAGTAACAGAATGTGATATAAGAATATTATATTGAATATATTGAGTTTTCTGGCTAATACAAAATATTCCAAAATACGTCCGAGTTGGGTATAAAATTATGGTTTGAAAATACGGATAATATACGTGGCAACCAAAAATAAAATATGATATCTGGGTAACGAAAATGCATACCCCCAAGAATGGATACACGTAGCGTGCATATAGCTATCCAAACTAGTCTGTTTCACTGAACGGGACAAGAACACGATATACGGATGCCACCACAGGGTCCGGGGTATCATGCAGGCTATACTAGATATTTTTAAAATATTTTATTTAATAAAAATTGTATTATTAAAAAAATGTAGATGCCCGATATAATGCGGATATACAGGAGCGATGCCCGCGGACCGATTTACTATGTCTCCGTCGCTGACGTTCGTCAAAGAATACAGCATGAAAAATGCACGGATCCTCATAACTAGCCGGGATAACACATAAACAAGAATAAAGACAGGTTTCCAGCATGCGGGTCGGGTCGAATGCAAACACAGATATTAATTATATTATTCGCACCTAACACAATAAATCAAGAAATAGCCATAAATAAAGAAATACCCAAAATAGAACTGGTATAAATGAACTAGGGTGTTACATTATACCCAACTACAAAAGAATTTCGTCCTCGAAATTCCCGGAACAAGAAAAGAAAGACAATCATGAATTTACAAGAAGAGGTCTGGAAACTTCTGTCGAATCTTGTCTTCTCATTCCCAAGTCGATTCTCCGTGCGAGCGATTCCCCCATGAAACAAGTACGAGAGAGATAACATTATTCTTGAGGACCTTTTCTCTTCGATCAACAATCGACGTCGGTCGTTCCTCATAGGTCAAATCCTCCCTTACAGTCAGCTACGAATGATCTAGTATGTGTGTTTCTTCTCGAACATACTTACGGAGTTGAGATGCATGAAACACGTCATGAACACTCACCAAAAATGGTGGTAACGCCAATCGATAAGCCACTTCTCCAACACATTCAATAATATCGAAAATCCCCACGAATCGAGAACTAAGCTTGCCTCGACTCCCAAAACGAATCACTCCTCTAGTCTGTGATATCATCAAGAATACAAGATCACCAACTGTGAACTCTAGAGGTCTTCTCGATGTATCTGCCCAACTTTTCTACTGATCCTGTGTTGCCTTCATGTGATTCCGGATAGTATTAACCTTCTCTATTGTTTGCATGATCAAATCCGGTTCCAACAATCTTCGTTCTCTAAAATCGTCCCAACAAAAGGGTGAGCGACATTTGCGACCATATAACGCTTCGAATGAAGCCATCTGAATAGTCTCCTGAAATCTGTTATTGTAAGAAAACCCCACCAAGTGTAGATGATCCTCTCATGAACCCTTAAAGTCCAACATGCAAGCTCTCAACATAACTTCAAGAGTTTGGATCGTTCTTGCCGACTGGCCATCTGTCTGGGGATGATAAGCAGTGCTAAACTTCAATCGCATCCCCAAACATTCCTGTAGACTCCTCCAGAAGTGTTACAAGAATCAGGTATCACAGTCAGAAACAATGCTCACAGGTAATCCATGCAATCTCACAATCTCCTGCATATACCGTTCTGCTAACACTTCCATTGACTGACCAACTCAAAACGGTATGAAATGAGCTGCCTTGGTCAATCGATCAACAATCATCCAAACTGCATTGTTACCCTTTAGGCTCCGCGGTAAAGCTATCACGAAATTCATGGTTATATGTTCCCACTTCTACCGAGGAATCGAAAGTGGTTGCAGTAAACCAACTACCCTTTGATGTTCAGCCTTAACTTGCTGACACACCAAGCACCTTGCTACAAAGCAAGCAATCTCCCTTTTCATGCCTTCCTACCAGAATTGCTATCATAGATCATGGTACATCTTCGTGCCTTCTGGATGTACGGAATATGCGGAACTGTGTGCCTCCTCATAACTTCTTTGTGAATATCTCCTTTCGGCACACACAAACGGCTACCATATCGCAACGAACCATCTTCATGAATCAACAAGTCCGTTCGAAGTCTCGCTTCAACCTGTCCTCGAAACTTCTGCAATCTTGGATCCTTTGATTGCACTGCTTTAATATTATCGATCAACGATGACTGTACTTGCAGCTGCATCAACTGTCCTGAAGCATGCGGTAACACGATCTCCAACTCGAATCTCCGAAAATCTTCGATAAGCTCTTTCTGTGCAGTCAACATCCGAATTGCTGGCAACTGACTAAGCGCATCCAGCACTACATTAACTTTTCCCGGATGGTACTTAAGATCAAGATCATAGTCAGCAATCAGCTCCAACCATCTACGCTGCATCATGTTGAGCTCTTTCTGCGTGAACACGTACTTTAGGCTTTTGTGATCGATGAATACTTCAACCCTTTCGCCCAATAAGTAGTATCTCTAAATCTTCAAAGAGAAAATCACTGTTGCCAGCTCCAAATCATGAGTTGGGTAATTCTTCTCATGGGTATTCAATTGTGTTGATGCGTAAGCTATAACCTTTCCATGCTGTATAAGAACGCATCCCAAACCTTTCCCAGATGCGTCGCTGTGAATAACCAATCCTCCGGAACCGTCTGGCATGGTAAAAATAGGAGTGGTTATCAATCTTTACTTCAACGCTTCAAAAGCTGACGCACATCTATCCGTCCATACGAACGAAACATCCTTTCGCGTAAGCTTGGTCAAAGGCTCAGCTAAACAAGCAAAATTTTCCACGAACCTTCTATAATATCCGACAAGTCCAAGAAAAACTTCTGATCTCCGTTACGTTCTTCGAAATCGGCCAATCATGAACTTCTGCAATCTTCCCAGGATTAACAGCGATTCCATCTCCGGATACAACATGCCCTAAAAATTTCACTTCTTCGAGCCAAAACTCGCACTTGTTCATCTTTGCATATAATTTTTCCTACCTCAATGTCTGCAGTGCGATCTTCAAGTGTTCTGCATGCTCTTCTTGGCTTCTCGAGTAGACCAGAATATCATCGATAAACACCACTATAAACTGGTCCAAGAATGGTGAAAATATTCGGTTCATCAAGTTCATGAATATCGCCGGTGCATTCGTGACTCCGAATGGCATCACTAAATACTCGTAATGTCCATATCGAGTTCGGAACGCAGTCTTGCAAATATCCTCTGATTTTACTCGAACTTGATGATATCCGGATCGCAAATCCAGTTTCGAGAATACCTTCGCGCCACTGAGTTGCTCGAATAATTCACCAATGCGAGGGATCGGGTACTTGTTCTTAATAGTTACCCGGTTTAATTCTCGATAATCGATGCACATCCTCCTTGTGCCATCTTTCTTCTTGACTAGAAGAACTGGAGCTCCCTAGGGTGAATTGCTGCTGCGGATCCAACCTTATTCTAGCAATTCGGTAACCTGCTTCTTGACTTCTTCTAACTCCATTGGTGCCATCGGATAGTACGCCCTTGAAATTGGCGCTGCATCAGGAACAAGATCGATCGCGAACTCCACATCTCGTTTTGGCAGTAAACCCGAGATGTCCTCGAACACGTCCATGAACTCTCAAACTATAGTTGGCACTTCCTCCTTTTCAACTTCCATCGATGAAAGAACGGTGCTTGTCGGCCTAGCCCTAAACTCGACTGGCCCAACAGAACTGCTACCTCCAGCAAATACAAACTCCGGATGTCCGGGAATCTGGAAAATCACTTTCTTTGCCTTACAATCAATGTGAGCGTGGAAAGTGCCGAGAAAATCCATTCCCAAGACAACATCATAGCTGCCAGTATCGATCACCACGAAATCCGCGAATAACTCACGTTCGTAAATAACAACTGAACAATCCTTGCACTCGCTACTAGATATGATCTTCCCGTTCCCAGTGTGTATGTCCCAACAACTAGACATGGCCATGCAAGAAATCGAATGTGCAGCAATAAAATTGGACGACATACAGCAATGGGATGCACCTGAATCGAATAGTGCTGATACAGGAAAAACATGAATAAGTAGGATACCGGAAATGACTTCATCCGAAGCCAAGATATTGAAGAAGATAAGCATGGTAAACATGATTCAATCTTGCGATAAAACATGAAATGGTAAGCAGTGAAACCGAGAGAGGTAAGGTAATATAATGACCATAAAATAAGGAAATGAATCAAGACTAGGACTCCAAGTGACTTAAGTAGAGTACCGTATTATAACCATGCTGCAATTCATAGTTACAATCACAAAACTCCGTTATAGTCGCCCAAATTCTAGTCAGAATCAAAGGAATAGGAGAGGATAAACAATAAGGAACCAAAAAGATTTCAAGCCGAGATGCAAAGTTGTTTGCATATCGTCAAGAAAAAGTGTCAAGAGGAAGATAAGATTCAAGAATCACGACAACAATGTGGCAGGACATGTTTCTAATTACGGGTTTTCTGACTCGTGTATTGGGTCCAATACCCAACTACAAAAGGATCAAACCCGATTAACCTAAATCCTATGGCACTGATACCTGTTAGTTATGTATATGCCCTAGAGGCCATTGTTGTACATTTGATGTATATTATAATGGATGCTTGGATATATACAGAGAGGACTTTCTTGCTCGTCATGATAGTATGCTATTTGGTTTCACTTTATCTTAACATGTTGACTTGCATTGGTTTACTGTCTTTCTCTCACATGTTGATAAAGCCCTTAGGATCTGTACTCGACTACTGGGATTATGATGAGATCATACTAGTGGGGCCACGGTAGTCGATGAGTACATCCTATAAATGTTCCTAGTCGAGGGTATATCGAGACAGGGCATCGATACACCAGAGTAGACTAGCGTATACGCATCTTGACCCATATGATGGGCGATGGATGATCACATATCCATCGGTGTTTGACATCAAGGATGGTGTACGGGTGCTCAGTGGAGACTGGGTACACTGGACGGACTCGCCGAGAACTCCCAGTTGGTGATATACCACACGTCAGATGGCAGTTCTCTGGTGACACTGGTACAGGGTAGTCTGTAGACCCGAGATCGTCATAGAGTCTTGTATGATTCCCACTGTGCTTTGATTTCCACCTTACCACGTCCAAGAGGGCGTGCAAAACGGTGGCTTTTGGGTACAGTCCCGAATCACATGGAGGCAATGAGCGATAGGAGGGGATTCGTCTCTCCCGGTATAGGGAGTTGATGTCGTGCAGTGTTCGATTGGCTATAACTGGAAGTCCCTAGCCAGGGCTGATATAGAGATATACTAGTAAATGTTACCAGTAGTTTCTCGACCTGTTATGAGCCTCACATCGACACGACTTATCGGTTACTGGGGTCTGACGTATACCACCCCTAGACTTGATATGCGACATATCAGACGAACAGACCGGACTGTACGGGAGTGTTACTGATTGGATTCACAGGAGAACGGACAGGCTAGCTTGTTGATCTTCTGATCGCTCAATACCTGGGTGGCTGTTACGTTTACCTGACCGCTTGCAGCTTGTGGGTGTTTGATATGATCATCACCTGCTACCGGCGTATTGACGATTCTTTAGAGTCCTACACAGAGGTTTCTTGGCTCAGGCAAAACGGAGTAGAGGCACATATGCGATATGTTCAGGACTGAGGATAATGCGATATGAGATACCGTATTATATTCTCGCGATATTTAGATATGAATCGGGACATCGGATCAAGTGTTGATTCGATAAATCGGTACATGATATATTAGTCGGTTATATTTGATATAGCCGGATCGTCGGATCAAGTGTTTATTCGATGATTTAATGTATAATGATATATATGATATATTGTATTACATTATCTAATATTGGTTCGCTTTATTATTTTATTTTCTCACCGGATTAATACATTGATATATATGCGATATATGTTAATTGTATTATTTTCTATTGTTGCAAATATATAATATATATGTGATATATATTATTGTGACATGATATGATTTATTATAAAACATGTTTAAGGATGATAAAAAGGGATTAGGGTTTGATTAGGGTTAGCTCTTTCAAGTTCATTCTAGAAGGATTCTATTTTGTCTTGGTTAAGATATTATGGTTGATACTTATCCTTAACCTAACCAAACCCTAACTCTAGTTTATTCTCTACAAGTTTTATCCTATCATCCTTGACCATGATTCTATAATCAATCATATACACTAGACTTCTATTCATCACAAAAGGATTAATTCTTTCATTCTTCATCTTCTTCTCTCTTTGGTTTTTGAAAGAGAGAGCTCACTAGAAATTCCTTATGTGATGATTTATTGTGAGAAAGTGAAATAAAAAGATAGCATAAATACTACTCCATCATTCTCATCTAATCTAGCCCATTAGATTAGGATGTCCATCTCTTTAGAGTGAGAAAGCTTGGGTTATAGCAACTTCGACGTAGATCATCGGAGAATCGGAACACTTCAAGCTAGAATGGATCGTTCAAGTCGTGGAGCCTCTCTTGAGTCCGGGAGATCGTGGATCGCGGCGAAGGGACTTCTACTCGGAGCTTATGAAGCGAAGGAGCGGAATACAAAGGTTGTAATCCCTCACACTTAGCTTTAAAGAAGTTATCTTGCATGCTAAACCCTAATAATCTAGCAAAGATCCCGTCTTTGGGTTGTTCGGCACATGTAAAATTTTATTCCGGCATATTTGATGCTTTATAAACCTTCACAAGTGTGCCTAGAAACCCTTCAGTGGTATCAGAGCCTAGCTAGAGCATTAGGCGATGTGTTAACGAAGTTAAAACCCCGATCGAACCCGAATACGAAATTTCAAGCCCTCTCTGTACATTTTTTAAAATCTGGGGTTTTCCAGAAATAAAAATACCTAAAAAATTCAGCAGGAAAATATAAGAATTATGGTGAAACACGTGCCCCCAATTCGTCAATATAGCCGTGGAACCGCGGCAAATACCCACCTTTGGCGGCAGTTCCGCGGCAGTATAAGGGTATTAGGTACGGATGTTTACACAGTAATTCTTGTCTCTGTGATTACTATTTTATGGGTATTTTTAATCTGACTCAAGTGTTGAGTATTCTAGAATTTATTTTGTAATCGTCGATTCGATCGGGAAGTTTAAATTCGTTATTATTTTTTCCGGATATTTAGAAACTGTTAAACTGTTTGAACGGATATCATTAACTCACTTTTTCCTGGCACGGCAAACTTTCAAGTGTTGAATTTTTATCGGGTTTAAATCTTTCGGAAAAATTGTACAAGTTAAGTGGTGGACCCTCTAGAAGACAACAAACCTTAACTCGATTATGTGACCGTCTTGAACTTCCTTTTGAACCTTCGGGTTTGGGGAAGTACGGCATGCCACATGTGAGGCGTTGGCTTGACCCTTCTACTGCTGGATCACTGGTACTGTGACATATTCTGGGATTATTTGAACTCCGCTCAAGTGTTGAGCACTTTAGGAAATTTTGGGTGTTTGATTATCTGTTCGGAAAGTTTAATACTGTCTATTTATCTGGAATGTGATACAATATGTGGAATTCATTGTGTTAGGCATGAAATGCGAAGTATGTGATATTTCGGATTTACGATGTCTAAAGTGATTGTGGATTCCAAATATTGTAGTTTTACAATTTCTTTTCTGTGACCGTAAGTGTAGTATGTAGTTGTATTGCCGGTTTTTGTTGCTATACATCGACGACGATCGGTGTATGCATACTTACTTACGTTGATGATATGAGATATTATGTGTTGCTGAGATATGATGTGCAGGATTGTCGCGATTGAATAGCCGGGGGTTTTATGTGAGATGAGAATTTTATATTTTCATTCATGTAAATTCAAATGTATTGTAATATTCTTTTATTTGGGGCACTTCCAGGTTGAGGTTGATGCCACCAGTGTTGTATATTATTTACTTTTCCGCATTAGGATGGACCCAAGGAGGGGAGCACAGGTGACCGGGTTCTGGGGTTTAGTGGGAGGCCATCTCGAGGAGTCGAGACCGGGTCTCCTAAACTCCAGAATTGGTAAGGTCGCTTGCCGCTCTCGTAGGGGTCCAGGGTGTGGGCTTGGCTATTCATCGCGACTGTGGAATCCGTATTTTCTATTATTGGCTAAATACTAAATACGGACGTCCTAGTACATCCCAAATTATATCTATGTTTCTGCTGCGATATCTGTGATGTGATCATTTGATATGTTGTGATGGATACAGTATATAGTATATATGATATATTATATAGACGTTACTTATGTTTTACACCCGCACTAGCCCTGCCCTGCTCTATCGTTAGTTACCTAACCTAACGGTGCACGAGGGGACATCGAGACGAATACGGATGGCATAAGTGTACGTCGTATTTATCTGTGATGCTTAGGAAGCATAAGCTAATGGGATTTTTTATTAATGAGATTAATAAAAAGAAAAAGAAACCTAAAAGATGTTGTAGAATCAAAACTTTATAAAAGGGTAGCTACAGTTTTGCTTTGCATAGTGGTATATATGATATACCCTGCACCTTATTCGATGAGGAAAGAGCCGAGATCCCTTCACCGGGAGTGACCTCTTTAGCGAAACTGGCAGATGCTACAAAACTCGGTTTGTCTTTTGATTGCTTTTAGAGTTTTGCTTTGCATAGTGATATATATGATATATCCAGCACCTTATTCGATGAGGAAAGAGCCGAGATCCCTTCACCGGGAGTGACCTCTTTAGCAAAACTAATGAAAGCCTCAAAAACACTCCATTTCAAAATTTCACATGATTCTACGACGATATCAAGTTCATTACGCTCATGGTTTTTCTGAAAAAAACCTGCGTAGCCCTCCGTCATTGCAGATAGATATTATTTAGTATTTGTGCTATGTTTGTTGACTTAGTCAAGGCGTAGTGTACGGTAACTAAGTAGTGTTTATCTGCTAAAACATGAGATGTGATTGGATTAGGGTATTCGCACGTCCTTGTTGACTCAGTCAAGGGTCGTACGGGTGGGTTTAATCCAATCGAGAAATGTACGAGTTGAATTTGACTTGCGATTTATGGTTTGTTGACTTAGTCAAGGTCATAGATCGCTAGGGGCAAAATATTATCGGGAATTTCAAGTGTTGAAATTTGCAATGAGATTGCATACCTCCTATGAGATAGTTGGATCCCGATACCCACTGCGAGTAAGAGTTACTCCTGGGAGAGTTTTACACAGGACAATTAGTCGATCAAGTAGGTGTCTAGAAAAGTGTTAACGGGGTTACGCCTCTGGGAAAATGAGGTTTACTTTAATTAGGTCCGTGCGAAAGCACGGGAAACCTCCCTCAAAGTACCGACACTGATCTGGCTGAAAAATTGACGAAATTATAGGGTGTAATTAATCCCGGCTAATCTTGCCTTTTAGGGTTTGAAGGTAGATTTGATAAAAACAGTGGGAGACATCCTGATTAGATAAGATAATAACCAATCTAATATTGCAAGAGCATACGCTAAAGTGTTTTCTTCTCTCTCTCTCTCCAGGTAGCGACCATGTCAGGCCATAATCAAGATAATAATATGGATGTATTGACTGAACCCGCTTATTATACTGAGCAGGGGAACGTTGGACCCGTTCTTTCTTATAAGAGTTATAAGACTGAACAGGGAATAGAAGAATATCTAGATTCTCAAGCCGCCCAAAAGAACATGCATGTTGATGCATCTTCTTCAGGTGTGTTAGTTATTGAGAACTGTTTCTCAGTTTACCCTATGTCCTGGGTATTAGATACCGGATCAGGATCCCACATATGTAAATTGTTACATGGGCTACGTAAAGGTAGAGAACTGGGAAAAGGTGATCATTCCGTTCAAGTAGGGAACGATGCAAATGTTGCAGCCAAAGCAGTTGGCGAATATCACCTTGTATTGCCAAGTCGTAATATATTGATTCTAAATGAGTGCTATTATATACCGAACATGATGTGCAACATTATATCAGTCTCTTTATTAAGTAAAGAAGAATATAATTTTGTAGTAAAGGATAATATTATGAACATATTCCTAGATCAAAAGTTGATTGCATCAGGCTCGTTACATAATGGCATATTCATTCTAAATCAGAATACAGTTCTCAATATACAAAACACACACAAGAGGAAAAGTTCAGAAATGAACGAATCCTTCTTGTGGCATTGTAGACTTGGCCATATCAATGAGACACGGCTAGCTAACTTACATAAAAATGGATATTTGAATTCATTCGAATTTTCATCTTATGATACTTGCCATTCATGTCTCAAAGGAAAAATGACCAAAACTCCGTTTAGTGGACACGCAGAAAGAGTTACCGAACTCTTAGGACTGGTACATAGTGATGTATGCGGTCCCATGTCTACGCATGCCAGGAACGGTTCTTCCTACTTCATTACATTCACTGACGATCTCTCTAGATACGGGCAAGTGTTCCTGTTGAAACACAAGTCTGAAGATTTTGAGAAATTCAGAGAATATAAGCACGAAGTAGAAAAACAAACGGGCAAAAGTATTAAGATCCTTTGATCTGATCGAGGAGGAGAATACTTAAGCAATGAGTTCCTAGATTATCTAAAAGAGAATGGGATTCTCTCTCAGCTTACTCCTCCTTATACACCACAGCACAACGGTGTATCGGAACGAAGGAATCGGACTCTATTAGATATGCTGCGATCTATGATGAGCGAAGCTGAGTTACCTATTTCCTTCTGGGGGTATGCGCTTGAGACAGCCATATACATATTGAATCTAGTTCCGTCTAAATCTGTACCTACCATACCATATGAGATATGGAGTGGGAAGAGACCATATTTTAAACGAGTTAAGATATGGGGTTGTCCGGCCTATGTCAAAAGACAAAATTCGGACAAACTCGAGGCACGATCAGTTCTTTGCAAATTTGTGGGATATCCAAAGAATTCTCAAGTATATTTTTTCTACCATACTGAGGAACAAAAAGTGTTTGTTGCTCAACATGCCACCTTTTTGGAAAAGGAATTTCTTGCAAAGGAAATTAGTGGCAAAGAGGTAGAGCTGGAAGAGGTTCCAGAAACACAAATTGCAACTGAAGATTTAGTAGAACCAGAGGATTCAGTAGTACCCGACGAACCTCAGCCTCTCCGCCGATCTAGTAGGGTTTCTCGTCCACCTGAGAGATACTACGGTTTTCTCATTGATGGTGGAAGCGAGGATTGCATCATGGAAGATGATGACCCAACTAGTTTCGAGCAGGCCATCACGAGTGGTGACTCTGTGAAATGGCTGGATGCAATGCGATCTGAGATGGAATCCATGTACACCAATAAAGTATGTATTTTGGAAAATGCTCCTGAAGGGATAAAACCCATTGGGAGCAAGTGGATTATTAAAAAGAAATTTGGTGTAGATGGAAAAGTTGAGACTTTCAAAGCTAGACTTGTAGCAAAGGGATTTCATCAACGACCAGGTGTGGATTATGACGAAACCTTTTCTCCAGTGCCTATGCTTAAGTCCATCCGGATCTTACTTGCCATTGCTGCATACCATGACTACGAAATCTGGAAAATGGATGTTAAGACCTTCTTTCTAAATGGTGATTTAGAAGAGTGCGTGTATATGACTCAGCCAGAGGGCTTCGTAGATAGTGGGAGCAGCGGAAAGGTGTGCAAACTGCTTAAATCCATTTATGGGTTAAAGCAAGTATCGCGGAGTTGGAACATCTGTTTTGATGTAGTAGTCAAAGAGTTTGACTTCATCAAAAACATAGATGAACCTTGTATCTATAAGAAGGTAGCAGAGAGTAAGGTTGTATTCCTCGTATTGTACGTGGATGACATACTCTTGATAGGAAATGATATTCCTATGCTGCAATCAGTCAAGCTCTTCTTATCACAAAGATTCTCAATGAAAGATCTAGGTGATGCCTCATGCATATTGGGGATAAGGATCTATAGAGATAGATTCAAACGGATATTGGGATTGTCCCAATCCAGGTACAATGACACCATACTAAAGAGGTTTAGTATGGAAGAATCCAAGCATGGGAACCAACCCATGATCTCTGGACTCACTCTCTCCAAAGAGATGTCTCCCAAGACTGATTTGGAGAGAGCTCGCATGCAAGGGATACCCTATGCTTCGGCAGAGGCTCTATCATGTATGCGATGCTTTGTACCAGACCCGATATAGCATACTCACTAAGTGTAGTGAGTCGGTATCAAGCAGATCTTGGAGAGAGTCACTGGACAGCTGTGAAGAACATTCTCAAGTACTTGCGAAGGACTAAAGATATGTTCTTGGTGTATGGTAACGGAGAACTCCGGGTGGAGTCATTTACCGATTCCAGCTTCCAAAGTGATAAGGACGACTCTAATTCGCACTCGGGATTTGTCTTTACCCTCAATGGAGGGGCGGTATGTTGGAAGAGTTCCAAACAGGATACCGTTGCAGACTCGACGATGGAGGCTGAATACATCGCTGCCAACGATGCTGCCAAAGAGGTTGTCTGGATGAAGAAGTTCATCACTGAACTTGGTGTGGTTCTATCCATTGAACATCCAATACCTCTGTATTGCGATAACAATGGAGCTGTGGCTTTGGCCAAGGAACCCAGATCCCATCAGAAGTCCAGACGTATTCTGAGGCGGTATCACCTGATCAGGGAGATTGTTGATCGCCGGGAGATCGAGGTCAGGAGAGTAGATACGAAGGACAACACTGTGGATCCACTCACGAAAGCCATTCCCCAGATACAGTTTGAGAGATTTTTCGGAATGCTAGGTATGAGATACTATAGCAGCTGGCCTTAGTGCAAGTGAGGGATTGTTAGTTATGTATATGCCCTAGAGGCCATTGTTGATTATAATGGATGCTTGGATATATACAGAGAGGACTTTCTTGCTCGTCATGATAGTATACTATTTAGTTTCACTTTATCTTAACATGTTGACTTGCATTGGTTTACTGTCTTTCTCTTACATGTTGATAAAGCCCTTAGGATCTGTACTCGACTACTGGGATTATGATGAGATCATACTAGTGGGGCCACGGTAGTCGATGAGTACATCCTATAAATGTTCCTAGTCGAGGGTATATCGAGACAGGGCATCGATACACCAGAGTAGACTAGCGTATACGCATCTTGACCCATATGATGGGCGATGGATGATCCAATATCCATCGGTGTTTGACATCAAGGATGGTGTACGGGTGCTCAGTGGAGACTTGGTACACTGGACGGACTCGCCGAGAACTCCCAGTTGGTGATATACCACACGTCAGATGGCAGTTCTCTGGTGACACTGGTACAGGGTAGTCTGTAGACCCGAGATCGTCATAGAGTCTTGTATGATTCCCACTATGCTTTGATTTCCACCTTACCACGTCCAAGAGGGCATGCAAAACGGTGGCTTTTGGGTACAGTCCCGAATCACATGGAGGCAATGAGCGATAGGAGGGGATTCGTCTCTCCCGGTATAGGGAGTTGATGTCGTGCAGTGTTCGATTGGCTATAACTGGAAGTCCCTAGCCAGGGCTAATATAGAGATATACTGGTAAGTGTTACCAGTAGTTTCTCGACCTGTTATGAGCCTCACATCGACACGACTTATCGGTTACTGGGGTCTGACGTATACCAACCCTAAACTTGATATGCGACATATCAGACGAACAGACCGGACTGTACGGGAGTGTTACTGATTGGATTCACAGGAGAACGGAAAGGCTAGCTTGTTGATCTTCTGATCGCTCAATATCTGGGTGGCTGTTATGTTTAGCTGACCGCTTGCAGCTTGTGGGTGTTTGATATGATCATCACCTGCTACCGGCGTATTGACGATTCTTTAGAGTCCTACACAGAGGTTTCTTGGCTCAGGCAAAACGGAGTAGAGGCACATATGTGATATGTGCAGGACCGAGGATAATGCGATATGAGATACCGTATTATATTCTCACGATATTTACATATGAATCGGGACATCGGATCAAGTGTTGATTCGATAAATCGGTACATGATATATTAGTCGGTTATATTCGATATAGCCGGATCGTCGGATCAAGTGTTGATTCAATGATTTAATGTATAATGATATATATGATATATTGTATTACATTATCTAATATTGGCTCGCTTTATTATTTCATTTTCTCACCGGATTAATACATTGATATATATGCGATATATGTTAATTGTATTATTTTCTATTGTTGCAAATATATAATATATATGTGATATATATTATTGTGACATGATATGATTTATTATAAAACATGTTTAAGGATGATAAAAAGGGATTAGGGTTTGATTAGGGTTAGCTCTTTCAAGTTCATTCTAGAAGGATTCTATTTTGTCTTGGTTAAGATATTATGGTTGATACTTATCCTTAACCTAACCAAACCCTAACTCTAGTTTATTCTCTACAAGTTTTATCCTATCATCCTTGACCATGGTTCTATAATCAATCATATACACTAGACTTCTATTCATCACAAAAGGATTAATTCTTTCATTTTTCATCTTCTTCTCTCTTTGGTTTTTGAAAGTGAGAGCTCACTAGAAATTCCTTATTTGATGATTTATTGTGAGAAAGTGAAATAAAAAGATAGCATAAATACTACTCCATCATCCTCATCTAATCTAGCCCATTAGATTAGGGTGTTCATCTCTTTAGAGTGAGAAAGGTTGGGTTATAGCAACTTCGACGTAGATCATCGGAGAATCGGAACAGTTCAAGCTTGAATGGATCGTTCGAGTCGTGGAGCCTCTCTTGAGTCCGGGAGATCGTAGATCGCGGCGAAGGGACTTCTACTCGGAGCTTGTGAAGCGAAGGAGCGGACTACAAAGGTTGTAATCCCTCACACTTAGCTTTAAAGATGTTATCTTGCATGCTAAACCCTAATAATCTAGCAAAGATCCCGACTTTGGGTTGTTCGGCACATGTAAAATTTTATTCGGGCATATTTGATGCTTTATGAACCTTCACAAGTGTTCCTAGGAACCCTTCAATACCAAACAAACCCTGTCACGCCTCGCGTCCTAGAGTGCGGTAAGATCGGCACGTGACAAAGCCAACCATGCTACCTATGGTTAGGAAACATCCCTCCACAGTCGCATTACGGCTGTTTATAAGATATCAAGAACAATAGAAATAAAATAAACTATCTAGTACATACCCATATGCAAGAATAAACGAGTCAAGAAATAATATGCGGAAGCAATAAATCCAATAAACAATAACATCTGGAAAGCACGTCCCAAATACAAGCTCACATCAAGAAATGAAAGTATGGCAATAAAACTAAACTAAACTAGATACTAATATGATCCTCACTGCTCGGCCTGACGGTGAAAATACTCCTGATCATCCTGCGAAAGAGACAGAGGATCTGGGCCATGGAAAACCCAGACGTCAGTGCGTCATAAAATCAAACAATAAAGTGAACAGGATACACGAGATATGCAGGAATGGATATAAATGATGACATGAACATATAAAGTAAACACGGAACTGAAACCGTGAGGTGTATGTGCATGTGGTGTGCAACTTATTTCTGGATTCTGGGTTATCTAATCTAAAATCTTCGAAATCAATTAATGTAATCCTCATCGTAACCCATCAGACTATGTCCCATTCATTCCCCATGGGACCACGGTAACAGGATTATTCGGTCTATGCCCCGTTCATTCCTTACGGGACCACGGTAACAGGATTATTCCGTAACGCCCAAAAAAACGGCAAACAATATAATAGCCCTTTGAGTTACGTTCGGTTACATTCTTGATTTCCCCTTCCCTCCAAGGTTATGTGTTCAAGTCAGGTATTGATAAATCTGGAGCTAATGCCAACACAAGATCAAAGCATGTACAGGTTTTGTCTGAATAGACAACAGGATACGTCCGTCGGGACGACAAGTCAGGATTGTTGGCATTAGTAACAGGATCAGGTAAGAAGTCAAGCAGTGTATCAGGTCATGTCAGGTGGTGCACAGTGTATCAAATGAATGCCCAACAGTAAAATGTAGCAAGTATCGAATCATGATAAAAGTTCGGAAGCACAGTGAAACACGGATGCACAGTGTCTATCAGGGATTACATCTACAACTCCATGATTACATAAGATGCACAGTATCAAGCATGGGGTGCTAATATAACAGTAATATGAAATAATATGATCTAGCATTCAACTAGATGCATAATAAATGATACGGGTATGAATGGGTGTCGTAAAACGGTAAAACGGTAACATGAGATGCATAATGAAATAAATATGCAATATTTTTATTAATTTAAATGAAAATATATAGGCATAGCATGTAGCAAGATAAACTTGTATGCAACTAGATATCTAATAAATTGTACGGATGTGTACCGGTATCGTAAAACAGTAAAATGGTAATAGGGATACACAATGCCATGAACATGTAATATTATTATTAATATTGATGCAAATATAATAACATAGCATGTAGCAAGATAAACTTTCCTGATCGGATCTCAAGACGGGATGCGTATGCTGTATCCGACGTCGGGTAAACATCGCAATGTACACACGTGCACATGGGAAAGGACCAGGCAATGGAAGAGAGTGACCACGCTGGCTGGAGATGACAATTGGTTCGCTTGGATCGTCGACGACGGACACGGCTCTGGAGATCACCGGAAAATACGGATCAAGAAATTAAAGAAAAGAAAAAGAAGAAAGGAGAAGAAGAGAAGAGGGCTGGGGTTTGCACTGTGGTTCTCTGGTGTGGTGCTCGGAGACAGAGAAGGTGGCAATGGGGTGACGTCGACGATAGGCCATTGACGGCGAGGGTGCAGGCAAGGGTTTTCTGGCGACAAGGCAATGGGGTTTCTTGGTTTCTTGGGGTCGGTTTCTGTGCATGGTTTGGTGAAAGGGAAAGCAGGGAGTAGAGGAGAGGAGAAAAAGGTGGTGGTGAGGGTTGAGTCGACGACGGCGAGACGAGGTCAGCGAGGTGCACGGGGTTCCGGCGGTGGAGATGGGTGCGTGAGTTTTGGGTTATGCAGGGGTTTTGTGGTCGGGACTGCAGCGGGGAGGAAAGAGAGGGAGGTGAGGTAAGGTGGTCATGAGGATGAGGGTAGTGGCGATGGCGAGGCTGGGACAGCGCCGACGAGGGCAGCGATGGGTTCTTGGGTTCGAGGCCGTGGGTGAAGGGTTACCCTAGTGCCCCGGCCAACTTCCGTGGCCAAATGCGGAACAAAATTTTTCTAACGAACAAAAACTTGGCACTAGTTTAACTCTAAACCCGGATCTTTCTATAAAACTAACTAGCTACACTAGGAGAGCTATCTACTATGAAAGAAGATATACCAAGAGGCTCAAGTCCTTCGGTCTTCTCTCCTCATCATGTGCTCCAAGTGGTCTCCTTGAACTTGCTTGATCTCCAACTCCGGCTCCATCGGTCCTCCGGGATCGAGCTTGTTTTCCGGCCTTTCTTTGTCGTAGATGATCCACCCGGGGAGTATGATCCATGGCTCTATCTCCTAACCAAATAGATATAAGGAGCAACTAGAGAACTTGGGTTGCTAAACCAAGTAGTTTAGGATGTAGTGGAGGGTGTCTAAGTGTTTGCTATCTCTTTTCTAACATCTTCACTTGTTTCTCAACACATGAGAATGTTAGTGAAGAGGAAGAAGATGAAGATGGAAGAAAGCAAGAGGAGGGAGGAACTTAAGAGAAAATGAGAGTTTGAAGAAAAATGAAGCATGAAGTGAGAGAAAATTACACACCTTGGTTTTGTGTGTGAATTCTTTCAATAAATAATTAACAACCATGCTTCAATAGTAACTCCAAATGAATTATAAATTCATTTGTGAATTATTAAAGCATGGTCATCACCATTCCTCCCATACCTTTTACTTTACACCTCATTTTCAATTATCAAATAAAAGGAAAATACATAATGAGGTGGCCACCTTCTAGAAGGAAATCTGTAGTAAATATGGATTTCAGTCTACTTTACATATATACAGGCAATCAGATAAAAATCCGAACGCCCAAAAGAGATAGAATAACATGAAGAACGTAAAACTAGAATATATATATCGAAATACATATACGTAAATTATTAAATCAATACCTGATTTAATAATCCGGCTCAAACCCGAGCCAGCTAGTATTACAAACTGTCCGATCGAAAATTCGAGTACCAAGTACATCAATCGATCGAACCCTGCACGTATCCAATACGGCTACTACATCGTTTTACCTGGATCAGGGAAACCCTCTGTGTGGGACTCTAAAGACTCAACAGTACTCTGGCAGTGGGTTTAACCACAAGCACGTCAGCGGAACTAGCTGTACGTAACGGCTGCCCAGGTACCTGTCAAAAAGGAAGGTCGACGAGCAAGCTCGTCCGAACTCCTACTGAGCCTATCCGTGACAATATCCGTAGAGTCTGGTCTCTTTGTCAAAGAGTATCGCATACCGGGTCTAGGGGGTGGTAAACGTCAGACCCTAACAACCTGATAAGTCGTGCCGATGTGGTTCAGGACCAATCTGGGAAAACTACTGATCAACCTATCAGTAAATCCCAAGTGCCTTGGCCAAGGTCTTATGGTCCTGACCAATCGAATCAGAGTGCGATATCGACTCCCTATACCGGGAGAGACGAATCCCCGACAATCGCTCACTGTCTCCATGTGGCTCGGGACTGAACCCAACCAAAACCTGTTTGCACAACTCAGTAGAGCCGTGGTAGGGTAGTGATCAAAGTTTAGTAGGAACTCACACGAGATAAATGCCGATCTCGGGTCCAAAGACTAACCTGTACACATGTCACCTGAGAACTTCCATCTGACGATAGGTATAGTACCACATGGAAGTTCTCGGCGAGTCCGTCCAGTATACTCACACCCAGTGAGCACCTGTATACGATCTTAGGTGCATCAGACCAATGGTTGCGGGACCAACCATCCCCGACGGGGGTAGAAACGTACACACCAGTCTACTCTGGAGTATTAGTGCCCCTCGATACTCACGCGACTAGGGACCATTTAAGGATATGCTTATGGATTACCCTGCTCCCACAAGTATGATCGCCATCACAACGCAGGTAGTCAAGCAAGATCCTAGGGGCTTTATCAACATGTAACCGCAATATGTAATAACGAGTATGACATATGTCATGTTAAGATAAAGATAAACTATAATAGTATACTACCGTATCGAGTCTTTATCAATATGTGCAAACCAGATATAACAACAATATAAATAAATACACATATCCTGATAAAGACAAGTCATAATATACTATAAAACTGAGCAAGATTGTTCTATACATACATATCTCTAGTATCCATATGTATACATATACAATACTGGCTTCTAGGGCATATACATCCAACAGTGGGTTGCAGGCTCGGGGTTCTCATGGGATGTGAAGGGGAGAGGAGGAAGAAGAGGAGATATCGTCGTCGTGAGGCGATGACAGCGAGGGTGAAGCGGCGACGAGCGCGGCAGGGGCGAGCGCGAAGCGTGGGTTCTCGTGAAGGCGAAGGCGGGAATAGGGAAAATATTTGAGAAGAAGTAACATGGGTAATGGGTTTTATATAGGTTAAACATATAAAGAAATATATATATATATATATATATATATATATATATATATATATATATATAAGGAGAGAGAGAGGGAGTTAGATAGGATCTGATTTTAGAAAAATATTTATATGGTTGGAAATATACAGTTTGATTATATAAGTAACAAAATGTCATATAAGAATATCATATTGAATATATTGAGTTTTCTGGCTAATACAAAAATATTCTAAAATACGTCCGAGTTGGGTCTAAAATTATGGTTTGAAAATACGGATAATACACGTGCCAACCAAAACTAAAATACGATATTCGGGTAACGAAAATGCATACCCCCAAGAATGGATACACGTAGCGTGCACGTAGCTATCCAAACGAGTCCGTTTCACTGAACGGGATAAGAACACGGTGTACGGATGCCACCACAGGGTCAGGGGTATCATGCAGGCTATGCTAGATATTTTTAAAATATTTTATTTAATAAAAATTGTATTATTAAAAAAATGCAGATACCCGATATAATGCGGATATACAGGATATACAGCATGAAAAATGCACGGATCCTCATAACTAGCCAGGATAACACATAAACAGGAATTAAGACAGGTTTCCAGCATGCGGGCCGGGTCGAATGCAAACACAGATATCAATTACATTATTCGGACCCTACATAATAAATCAAGAAATAGCTATAAATAAAGAAATACCCAAAATAGAACTGGTATAAATGAACTAGGGTGTTACAACCAAGTCCGCTAATTTTGTTTTACTTGAAGATATTTATTAACCCAACCATTATTGTTTAGCCATGGTTTAGTCTCTACATGAGTTAGTATATGATATTAACTAACTCATGGTTGATATTCTCACTACTTGATTCATTCTTCACTTGCTTCATTCTATGAGAGCTTTCTTCATTTCCTTCCTCAAGCTTTCTAGCTTTTTGGGGGGTGATGAAAAATAGTGAGAAATTATTTCTAACGTGAGCAAAATTCCTAGTTCATCAACCTCTTCTCTACTAGCCATTTAGATTGGGTTGTTTCCTCACCAAGTTCATCACTTAGTGAAGAGGTAGCTTAAGTTAGTGTCTCCTCGACGTAGACCATCTTTGGCCTCGAAGACTTCAAGCAAGCTTACTCAATTCACCTTGTGGAGCTTCACTAGAGTCCGAGAGATCACTACTTGGAGTGAAAGGATTACTACACGGAGCTATTGAAGTGAAGGACCGGTATATAAAGATTGTATTTCTTGTTCATTTAGATGTAAAGATGTTTACATGCTTGTTCGTCTAATTCTCTAGTTTAGATTCTAGCGTTAGGGTTCTTTAGCGCGCCGATTTTTTTAAAATGGTATGGTCGATACCTCCCGAAACCCAGCGGCGACCTAGGGAACCCTGCAGTGGTATTAGAGCCATGCTAGAGAATTGCACGATGTTTGTAGAATTACGAAACCAAAACAACTCCGAAACACCTGATACAAAAACACAGTTTCTATCGAAATTTTTAAGGTGTCTAAATTTTTTTTAAGCAATTGCAGAATGTTATATGAGATGTAACATGAACACCACAGAAAACTTAGCCCCCCTCGCCGGATTTTGGGCGGCCACATGAAGCTTAAAACCGGCCAGCTCGGTTTTTTAACTGAGTTTTGGGTTGAATTTTTTTATGGTGTTCCAGGCTCTGGGTTTTGGTGTTTCAGGTGTTGCTTGTTTTTACAGAAAGTGCATGTGATGTTATTTAGACATTGGTTCTGAAAAATGTTATTAGATAATGAACCTGATATACAACATTACATCAGATTCATTATTGAGTTAAAGAAGGATATAATTCTGTATTAGAGGATAATGTTGTGAACATTTTCCCGAATCAAGAGTTGATTGGATCAGGCACGTTATGAAATGGCATATACGTTTTAAATCAAACCACAGTTCAAAGTATCTAGAACACAGACAAGAGGAGTAGTTTAGAAATGAACGAATCCTTCTTGTGGCATTGTTGACTAGGTCATATCTATGCGACACGACCAGCTAAGTTACATAAGGATGAATATTTGAATCTGTTCGAATTTTCATCTTATACTACTTTCCAGTCTTGTCACAAAGGTAAAGTGACCGATACTCCGTTTACTGGAAACAGAGAAAGAGTTATTAAACTCTTGGGACAGATACATGATGATGTATACGGTCCTATATCTACAAATGCCAGACTTGGTTCTTCGTACTTCATTATATTCGCTGATCATCTCTCAAGATTCGGACATGTGTTCGTGTTGAAACACAAGTCTGAAACTTTTGAGAAATTCAAGGAATATAAGCTTGAAGTTGAGAACCAGACGGGTAGAAATATTAAAGTCCTTCGATGTGATCGAGGAGGCGAATACTTGGGCATGGAGTTCCTGGATTTTCTAAAACAGAGAATGGGATTCTCTCTCAGCTTACTCCTTCGAGTACACCAAAGCACAACGGTGTATCGGGGCGGAGGTATCGCACCCTATGAGATATGGCACGCTCTATGATGAGTACTGCTGAGTTGCCTGTTTCCTTTTGGAGTAATGCACTTGAGAAGATGCATACCTATTGAATAGGATTCCATCCAAATCAGTGCCTACCACTCTATATGAGATATGAAATGGAAAGAGACCGTGTCTTAAACGGGTTAAGATATGGGGTTGTCCGGCCTATGTTGAAAAGCAAAATCCAGACAAGCTCGAGGCTAGGTTAGTTCTGTATAAGTATGTTGGATATCCTAAACATTTGCGAGGGAATATTTTCTACCATTCTGAGGAGCAAAATGTGTTTTGTTTCTCAGCATGCCACCTTTTTAGAAAAGGAATTTCTTATGAAGAAATTTGTGGTCATGAGGTAGAACTGGAAGGAGTTCCAGCTGGACAAACTAACAGCTGATGATTTGGTGAAACCAAAGAATTCAATAGCCTCCGACGAACCTCGGCCTCTCCGCGAATCTAGTAGGGTTTCTCATCCCCTTAGAGATACTACGATTTTCTCAATGACAGTGAGAGCGAGGATTGCATCATGGTAGATGATGACCCAACCTGGTTCAGGCAGGCCATCACGAGTGGGGACTCTGCGAAATGGCTGGATGCTATGCAATCAGAGATGGAATCCATATACACCAACAAAGTATGACTTTGAATGTTGCACCTGAAGGGATAAAACCTATCGGGAGCAAGTGGATCTTGAGAAGATTTTTTGTGTAAATGGAAAAGTTGAGACTTTCAAAGCTAGACTTGTAGTAAAAGGCTATCGTCAATAACCAGGTGTTGTTTATGATGAAACCTTTTCTCTAGTGGCTATACTTAAGTCCATTAGGATTAGAGCACGCATCGCGGAGTTGGAACATCTGTTTTGATGTGGCAGTCAAAGAGTTTGACTTCATCAAAAAGGTAGATGAACCTTGTATATACAAGAAGATAGTAGAGAGTAGGGTTGTCTTTCACATATTGCACGTAGATGACATACCCTTGATAGGAAATGGATTCCTATGCTACACTCGGTCAAGCTCTTCTTATCATAAGGACTCTCAATGGAAGATCTAGATGATACCTACTACATCGTGTGGATTATGATCTATGATGATAGATTTAAGTGGATGTTGGGAGTATCCCAAATCCAGGTACATTAACACTATACTAAAGGGGTTTAGTATGGACGATTCTAAGCGTGGTGGTTCACCCACTTACTCAAGAATCACTCTCTCTAAAAAGATGTCTTCCAAGACTGATTTGGAGAGAGCTCGCGTGCAAGGGATATCCTATGCTTCGGTAGTAGGCTCTATCATGTATGCGATGTTATGTACCATACCAGATGTAGCTGACTCACTAGGTGTAGTGATCAGGAATCAATCGGATCTTGGGAGAATCACTGGACAGCTGTGTAGGACATTCTTAAGTACTTGAGAAGCACTAAAGAAATGTTCTTGGAGTTTGGTAACAATGAACTCCAGTGGGAGTCCTTTACTAATTCCAGCTCCCAGAGTGATAAGGACGACTGAAAGTCAGGCACGGGCTTTGTCTTTACCCTCAGTGGAGGGACAATATGTTGGAAGAGTTCTAAGCTAGATACCGTGGCAAACTAGACGATAAAGGCTGAATACATCGCTACAAACGATGCTACCAAAGTGTATGTCTGGATATTTCTTGTTCATGAGATGAACATGGTTCCTACCATTGAGCGTCCAATAATTGTTATTGCGACAACAATGGAGTTATGGCTTTGGCCTAGGAATGCCGGTCCCATCAGCCATCCAGACATATTCTGAGGATAGTATCATCTGATCATGGAGATGGTTGATCACCAAGGGATCGAGGTTAGGAGAGTTGACGCAAAGGATAACATGATGGATCCACTCATAGAGGCCTTTCCCTAGAGAGACTTTTATGGGGCGTTGGGTATGAGATACTACAACAAATGGCTTTAGTGCAAGTGGGAGATTGTTAATTATATGTATGCCCTAGAGGCCATTATTATACATGTGATGTATATTATAGTGGATGCTTGGACATATATAGGGAGGACTTTCTTGCTCGACATGATAGTATGCTATCTAGTTGCTCTTTATCTTAACATGTACACTTATTGTCTCTTTATTATATGTTGATAAAGGCCTTAGGATGAGTACTTGACTACCAGGATTATGATACAGATCATACTAGTGGGGCAAAGGTAGTCGGTAAGTACATCCTTCAATTGTTCCTAGTCGTGGGAGTATCGAGACGGGGCATCGATATTCCAGAGTAGACTAGCGTTTACGCTTCTCGACCCATATGATGGGCGATGGATGATCCCACATCCATTGGTGTTTAACATCATAGAAGATATACGGGTGCTCAGTGGAGACTGGGTACACTGGACGGACTCGCCGAGAACTCCTATATGGTATTATACCTATCGTCAGATAGCAGTTCTCTGGTTACACTGGTACAGGTTAGTCTGTCGACCCGAGATCGTCATAGAGTTTTGTGTGATTCCCACTGTGCTTTGATTTCCACCTTACCACGTTCAAGAGATCATGCAAAACGGTGGTTTTTGGGTACAGTCCCGAGTCACATGGAGGCAATGAACGATTGGAGGGGATTTCGTCTCTCCTGGTATTGGGGGTTGATGTTGCGCTATGGTTGATTAGCCATAACAGGAAATCCCTGGCCAGGATTGCTGAGATCTACTGGTAAGTGTTATCAGTAGTTTATCAAACCATTATGAGCCTCACATCTGCATGACTTATCAGGCTATTGGGGTCTGACGATTACCACCCCTAGGATGTGATATGCGACATATCAGACAAAGAGACCGGACTATACGGTAGTGTTACTGATTGGTTCGCATGAGTATAAGCATGCTTACTTGTTGATCTTCTGATAGCTCAATACCCGGGTGGCCGTTACGTTTAGCAGATCGCTTGCGGCTTGTGGGTGACTGATATGATCACCACCTACTGCCGGAGTATTGACGAGCCTTTAGAGTCCTATACAGAGGTTACCTGGCTCAAGCGAAACGAAGTAGGAGCACATATGTGATATGTGCGGGACCGAGATTAATATGCGTATGTGATACCTGTTAGTTATATGTATGCCCTAGAGGCCATTACTGTACATGCGATGTATATTGTAGTGGATGCTTGGACATATATAGGGAGGAATTTTTGCTCGACATGATAGTATGCTATTTGGTTGCACTTTATCTTAACATGTACACTTATTGTCTATCTATTACATATTGATAAAGCCCTTAGGATGAGTACTTGACTACCTGGATTATGATGCAGATCATACTAGCGGGGCAGAGGTAGTTGGTAAGTACATCCTTCAATTGTTCCTAGTCGTGGGAGTATCGAGACAGGGCATCGATATTCCAGAGTAGACTAGCGTATACGCTTCTCGACCCATATGATGGGCGATGGATGATCCCATATTTATTGGTGTTTGACATCAGAGATGGTATGCGGGTGCTCAGTGGAGACTGGGTACACTGAACGGACTCGCCGAGAACTCCTAGATGGTATTATACCTATCATCATATAGCCGTTCTCTGGTGACACTGATACAGGTTAGTTTGTTGACCCGAGATCGCCATAGAGTCTTGTGTGATTCCTAATGTGCTTTGATTTCTACCATACCAAGTTCAAGAGATCGTGCAAAAATATGGTTTTGGGGTACAAACCTGAGTCACATGGAGGCAATGAGCGATAGGAGGGGATCCGTCTCTTCCGGTATTAGGGGTTGATGTTGCGCTATGCTTGATTGGCCATAACAGGAAATCCCTGGCCAGGGTTGCTGAGATCTACTGGTAAGTACTATCAGTAGTTTCTCGAACCGTTATGACCCTCACATCAGCATGACTTATCAGGCTATTGGGTCTGACGTTTACCAACCCCAGGCTGTGATATGCGACATATCTGACGAAGAGACCGGACTGTACGGTAGTGTTACTGACTGGGTTCGCAGGAGTATGAGCAGGCTTGCTTGTTGATCTTCTGATCGCTCAATACCCGGGTGGCCGTTACGTTTAGCAGACGCTTGCGGCTTGTGGGTGTTTAATATGATCATCAGCTACTGCCGGCGTATTGACAAGTCTTTAGAGTCCTACACAGAGGTTTCGTGGTTCATGCGAAACGAAGTAGGAGCACATATGTTATATGTGCGGGACCGAGATTAATGTGCATATGTGATACCGCATTCTATTCTCGCGATATATGATATCGGTCGGTTATATGTGATATAGCCGGGCTGTCGAATCATGTGTTGATTCGATAAGTTGTTACATTTGATATTAGTCGGTTGTATGTGATATAGCCGGATTATTAAATCAAGTGTTGATTTGATAATTTAATGTATAATTATATATTTGATATATTATCTTACATTAACTAATATTAGCTCACTAAACATTTCTTTTTCTCACTTGTGTGCATATAGTATATATGCGATATATATTAATGTACATTTTTTGTGTCATGCTTGATGTCACATGCTTCATGGGTGTATGAGACTCACACCATACTTATAATAATGTAAGGTTTTGTTAATTTAAATTAAATCAAATTAGTTGGAAATGTCACATGGTTGAAACTTGTAGAAGCTTGTGGAACCATTGACCAAGTCCACTAATTTTGTTTTACTTGAAGATATTCATTAACCCAACCATTATTGTTTAGCCAAGGTTTAGTCTCTACATGAGTTAGTATATGATATTAACTAACCCATAGTTGTTATTCTCACTACTTGATTCATTCTTCACTTGCTTCATTCCTTGAGAGCTTTCTTCATCTTCTTCCTCAAGCTTTCTAGCTTTTTGGAGGGTGAAGAAAAATAGTGAGAAAATTATTTCTAAAGTGAGCAAAATTCCTTCTTCATTAACCTCTTCTCTACTAGCCATTTAGATTGGGTTGTTTCCTCACCAAGTTCATCACTTAGTGAAGAGGTAGCTTAAGTTAGTATCTCCTCGACGTAGATCATCTTCGGCCTCGAAGACTTCAAACAAGCTTGTTCATTTCACCTTGTGGAGCCTCACTAGAGTCCGAGAGATTACTACTTGGAGTGAAGGGACTACTACACGGAGATATTAAAGTGAAGGCTCGGTCTACAAAGGCTGTATTCCATGTTCACTTAGATGTAAAGATGTTTACATGCTTGTTCGTCTAATTCACTAGTTTAGATTCTAGCGTCAGGGTTCTTTAGCGCGCCAATTTTTATAAAATGGCTTGGTCGATGCCTCCCGAAACCCAGCGGCGACCTAGAAAACCCTGCCGTATATTATTTCAGTTGTATCTATTTAAAGGCTCCAACAACCAGACTTGTATTTTTAGTAAACTTAGATGACCTCGGTTTGAATATTCTTTCGGCCTTAGAGTCGCGCTCTTATATTCTTTATTGTTGGGATTTTCTTAATGATGCTTAGTTTTCTCTCTTTCTTTCTGGGTTTTGATCCTTGCCCATCGGCATTGTATATTTATTTTATCCTCTGTGGTTGTTTCCGCCAATTGGCGAAGAGCTAGCTCCCGCTTGGGGATGTCTTATATATTATTGCTTGTATTCGTTTTTGGGTTAAAAATTACAGAGGAGGTGCTGCCCGAAATTCAAATGACAAAAAGGGTTTTCAAGTTAGATACAAGTATAGTGTTTTCATATATTACTACTTATGTATATATAGGAATAAGTTTGATTTCAATAAACCTTTTTTAAAAACTGCACCACCATTATTTTTCCCCTAAAAAGGTTTGATTTCTGGCTTTTAGCTTACTTGAATTAGATGGGATCTTATAAACTTCATGTGATTCAAGTGCCAGTCACATGCCTTTTTCGGGTCGTGACATGACTGTAGAGATGGCATTTTCTGGAAAGGTTGGTTATGAAACGCCGGATATACGCGAGCTTTCCTTGGAGAGACCGTAGTTGTTTAAGGGTTCTTAGCGTGGGCATTTCCATAACAGCCTTGATCTTTGAGGGGTCGATTTCGATACCTTGGTGGCATATGATGAACCCTAAGAATTTTCTTGAGGAAACTCCAAACGCGCATTTTAGAGTATTCATCTTCAGATTATACTTCAGAAGACGTTGGAACACTTTTTTTAGATGTTCCCAATGTTCCTCATGAGATTTACTCTTTACCAGAAGGTCGTTGATGTAGCATTCGACAATCTCATGGATGAGATCATCGAAGATCTTTTCATGGCCATCTGGTAGATAGCGCCAGCGTTCTTCAAATCGAAGGGCATCACTTTATAAAAAAATATGCCCAATGGGGTTTGGAAGGCAGTATGCTCTTAGTCTTCAGGATGCATTTTTATTTGGTTGTATCCTGAAGATCCATCCATGAAAGAGATGACCTCATGAGTAGATGTGTTATCGATCATCAGCTTGGTAACAGATACTGGGAAGTCATCCTTCAGGCAAGCTTTGTTGAGGTCCCAAAAGTCCATGCAGATGCACACCGTCCCATTTTTCTTCATCACTGGAATGATGTTAGCGATCCAGTCGGGATATTGAACATCTTGGATGAAGCCGAAGTCGATTAGTTTCCTGACTTCAACGTTGATGCTTTATCTCAAGTTCGAATCGCATTCTTCTCGGTGCCTATTTGATTGGCTTTATACCTGGCGATATAGCCAGTTTATGTACTACCACTTTTGGATCTAAACCCGGCATTTCATAGTAGTTCCAGACGAAACAATCTTTATACTGCATGAGCATGTCTTTTAACATGGCCACCTGTTTTTCAGATAGTAGCTCACTGACGAACGTTGGCCTCGGATCATTTTCCATTCCTAAGTCAATTTTTCTTAGGTTGTCCGCTATAGTGTGTATCCCATCTTCCAGCTCTTTTGGTGCTGGTGGAAACTCTGACATCATCTCGTCCTCATCTTCATTTGCGAAGCACCTGAAAAGGTCATTCATAGTCTCGTGCCCTCCCTCTTTTGATAGTGTTATTATATGGCAAGTACGAGTTCGCTTCCCTTCTCGATGTTGAGCTGGTCCTATCCTGACGGTATAGGTCCTCTTTGGCTCTTGCTTTTGTAGGGGTTACCCTCCAGCTGTTGGATACAGCAAATCTGCCTTGTCGATACTGGTGTTCCACCCAATCTTTGAAGGTGAAGCAGTCTTCAAGGGGGTGACCTATTACTCGGTGATAGGAGCAATAATCCAGATGATGGACCTCGTTTATTTGTTCGGAGTGCCGAAACTCCAGAAGCGTCATCATTTGGTGATTCATGAAAAGGTTGAATATTTTCCTCATCTTGTCTTGAGGGAAAGAGTATTCCCGACCCATCTTCTTTATAAAGGATGGGCTCCAATTGAGTTTTTCTCGATTGCACAGCGTCTTAGATCCGCTTTGTTATCTTCGAATGTTGTTTGCGTTCTTAGCCCTGTTTTTGCCTCCATTTCGGGGTTTTCCCCTTTCGTGAGAATATATGTTGGGCCGGGGATGAAGAGCATTACGGTTTATTTTCTCCGCAGACTGCTGGTTGAGACGCTACGTCTTGGCCTTTTCATAAATGGCCATTTCGCGGCTGTGGTTTTCCCGGCTCGTTTGACAAACTTCTTTCATTAGCTTGTCAATTTATTCTTCCAGTGACAGACTCAACGTTTCTAGAACATGAGCTTGCTCCGATTTGATTTCACGGCTATTTGGAAGAGTGTTTTCTGCTTCACTTGAGCTGTTTACGATGTGGAAACTATAGATCTGCTCTCATTTCTTAGAATGAACATATCCGAGCCCGGCTGTCTCCATATTCCCATTGGGCATCTTTCGCTGTGTCCCCGGAATATCCCAAATCTTTTTGTAGAATTGGGCTTGTCGAACAGTTTGTTTGAGGGGTACACCTTGGCATCTTAATAGCCTTTTCAATCCTTCCGTATAATACTTGGCAGGAGGATGGGTTGAAGCCTGTCGAGTGAAAAATGGGCACAATACCAGACTTCTTTTTCTAGTTTGCTCTCCGTAGATTGGTAGAAGAGGATCGCTTTTTCACCTCTTCGCCTGGGAGGTAAGTAGAAAGTTTGCAGTTCTTGTACGCTGTATGTATAAAGCGCATCAAGTTTCTTGTAATGCCGAGGCGGAGCCATTGTAATTTGTAGACTCTAATCTTCTTCGGTAAAAATTTGCATTGACGGGCGGACGGAGAATACTGTGTTGGCCTCGTCCTCAGAGTTGCTGCTAAAGACCAAGATTGGAATATATGATCCGGGCTTATTGTTTTCTTTTTGGGGTTGCCCTGAGTAGACTATATTTTCATCTTCCTCGGTGTCTCTCTTAAATATTGGGATAGTAGCGATGGATTTCTGTTTATTCTCTGGCTTGTGGCACTTTCAGTATCCTCGAAATCTGGTAGAAAGTACTTTGCATCTTCATATTTCTGGACTTGGTTTATGGAAAATGGGTTTAGCTCTCCCGTGATGGTGTACTCCGAGCCATCTTTGAAGTACTTCATACACTAATGTTGTATAGAAGGGATGACGTTGTACTCATGTAACCAAGGCCTGCTGAGCATAGCATTGTAACAAGTCTTGGCGTCAATAACATGAAATTTGATGTCAGTGACAAGAAGCCCAAAGCGTAGCATCAGTATTACGGACCTATGTGTCCATGATGAGTATGAGTCGAACCCAGAGATGGTAATTTTATCTCGGTCAAGGTGTTGAACATTCAGGCAAATTTCTTTCATCACTCTCACGTTGAGAAGGTTAGCGAAAGATCCGTTTTCGACAAGGATTTTCCTTATCTTGATGTCGTGGCCGTATTTATTGACGTATAACGGGCGATTATGCTTGCATGTACCGAGGAGGAGATCTTCATCACTGAATGTAATATCAGCTATGTGGACCTTTTCTAGTTCATCTTTCTTATTCTCTTCTGTGAGAAAAGCCTGAAACTGATCGGGATCTTGTAATGCCTTGATCAAGGAATCTCGTGCCTCTTTGGACAGAAAGAGAGCATCCAATATGCTCAGTTGCGAGGGTATTTTCCTCAGATATGTCAGGACATTGTAATCCATCTTGTTTTTCTTAGGCGGGTCCTTTGTGGTGAGTTCTTTTACCACTCCATCATCGAGGGCAATTTCCTCAGAGATTCTCCCATTCCCTTTGTCTTTTTTGTTCAAACCTTTGTTTGTAGGTCTGAGGTTCTTCTCAGGCAGCGTGCGGTTACGCGGCTGAATATTCTTGTAGTTCTTCTCCTCTTCTTCTTTTTCGGAGGCGGAGTCTTTGAAGAGAGGGCTGATAGGTATTTCATCCTCGGAATCGCTCCCGAACGTAAGAACTGGAGGTTTTCCTCCATCTGAACTGATACCAACCATATGACAGTTGCCAGTCGTTTCTTCATGTTTGTTCGTTCCACTATTTTGCCACTGACGGGCACAAGCTTCGCGCTTCATCCTCTAGAAGTGTTTTCGATGGGCAACATATCTTTGCCACCACTTCATGAAGGCACTGCATTCCTCGGTGGGAAGGGTGACCCTCTGATGGTATAGGAAGTAATTTGGATGTGATTCTTCTCCATCGAGGCATGTGATCCCGAGAGTGTTCCTTATGAAAGGTGGCAGCTTCATCCCTATTGACAGGGCTTTGGAAAACTACTTCTCTGTTTTGATCCTGCTCTTATTTGTAATAGGTATGCTTTGGTTTCATCGGAGTCCTTTATGACTCGTCCTCGCCGCAGCTCCTTTATCCTGACGCTGGCACTTAGCCTTTTCATATATGGATGTCTCGCGTTCTCGGTCACCTTTGCTCTTTTGAAAAGCTTCATTTGACAGCCTCTTAATCGGGTCATCTGGTAGTTCCGGGGATTTTAGCACCGATTCTACCTCCGGTTCCTCTGCGTTATTTTCTGACACTGAGAAAGCTTCTTCTTTATCTAACGATGAATGGGATACCATGTGGCAACTTGCTACACGGTCTTCGGTGTCTTCTGATGAGTCATTTTCCAAATCATTATCACTATGTTCGTCCTCAAGAATATGCTTGAGGAACTCTTCGATCATGACAGGTGTCCGCGTCTTCTGGTTGTACTCCTCCAGCGCATCAATGTATTTTTGTAGATCCGTACGCTTGTTGTCAGATTCGGCAGGCTGCACAGGCTTCTTGGTTTTCTTGTTTTTCTTCGAAGACTTCAAAGACTTGACTTGGGGTTTTTCCCCTCGTCAACAATTTTCGATGCGGGACGAGCTTTTAACATCCCTTCGATTATTTTGGGTTCAAGTAGGCTTTTCCACCTGACTGCCAGACATGCTTGTTGATCGTTCAGCATTCTTTTGGTTTTCGCTGAAAGAAAGACTTTCCATAGAGTTTTTTCTACGAGTGAGCATGATGCCCCCTGTGCAACCACCTTTTTCGTAGTGTGCTTCTGGGGTGGGTTTACCTTCTAGTTATCAGACAGCGCGAATTTCCTCTGTTGATACTGGTTTTCGACCCAGTTCTTGAAGACGTAGCAATCATCAATTGGGTAGCTCACCATTCTGTGATAGGAGCAGTAATTAGGGTTGTTGACGTCGCTGGGTTGCGGTAGATGTCGCGGTTCTGGCAATGTAATGAGTTTATTACTCATTGCCAATTCGAACAGTCTCCTCGTCTTGTCGCGGGGAAACAAGTAAGCACATCCTAGTCTTGGCGCGGACGCGCGTTGTTTTGGTAAGCAGCTGGTTTTGGGCCACTCGGCTGTTGCGTATTGGCAACGAATTTACTCTTGTTATTTCGAGGGTCCTTATTTGAGGAGGAAGGCCCATGGCTCATCTGGTCCATTTGAGCCAGTTTATCTATCAGAGCCTGGAAGGTAATTGGTTTGAAGAATGTCATGAAGTAGGACACAGTCGTTTGAGGATCAAGGGTCTTTATGAACATTCCCATGGCAGGGGATTCTTCAATGCGTTGTTCGCACTTAGACCACGGGTTTCGCCACCGGATCGCGTATTGGACCCATGTCTCTCCTGGCTTTACCCGGGCATTGATTAATGCTATGATCAGAGTGCGTTCGCTTGCGCTGGTGAAACGTTGGGTGAACAACAGTTCCGTCTCTGCACATGTTTTCACGGAATCATTTGGGAGCTCCAAGTACCATTCGAAGGCTGTTTCTGACAGACTGCCAACGAACTGGCGAAGCAACAGTTTGTCATCTCCCCTGGTGTTGCCGCACAGAGCTCTGAATTGCGTGACATGTTGATGAGGGTTGCATGTTCCTTTGTAGACATGGAACTTGGGGATCGTATATACCGGCGGGTATTTGATTTAATCATATCAGTATGGATATGATCACCTGGTTCTAATTATTCGGCCAGCATCTTCATTAGCTTAATGAGCTCTTATTTGTTCAGCAATGTAATCATCAATGGCGGCCTTGAGTTCGTTTCCTCCTTGTCCGCTGATAAGGCCGGAGGAGGGTTTGATGTTTCCCCTCTGTCATCCTTGATGATTATCGACGGATTTTCGGCCGGGGGTTCTAGCTGGATCATCATTCTGACCATGTCTTAGAATAAGAGAGCCATCTATTTTTTGTTAGCAGCTTGTTCAGTGGCCTCTTTATCCTTCCCCTCTAGAACTCTTCGCAGAAACTCTGTATCGGTCTCCTGCTCTTAGCGCTGTTTGGCCTCTTTATATGGACTTTCTTTCTGTCCGGTAAGTGCTGCCATTTTGGCCAGCATTTCTTGGAGCTTTTGTTGTTGCTCCTGAGCTTTTGTTAGAGACTGAGTTTATGGTCGGTGGATCACCGAAGCACGGCTTTCCTCTTTTCCTAAAGCTATGTAGACCATATGTACGATCATGCACCCAGACTTAGGGCGTTTAGATCTATCGCATTTAGAATTTGCCGTGGACGGTAGAGCTTTCTCTAGCCTCGTTCTTTTATAAGAGATTAGAGTTGAAGGAGCCGCTGTAGCAGGCACCTATTTAGGAGAAGTCCCGCGTTGTGTGGCGGAGGATTAGTCATTTTCTTATCGAACCTTCGATTTCTTTGGTCAACGGGTGCAGTTTTGGTCAATCACAGAGTCTTGGACTTTTCGCCAGATCCTATGAATTTGCGAGGAGAGCCACTGATAAGGCCGCTTCGACTTTGCCTGCACTGTAACTTTTGTAAGTATGGGTGATTTCTTTAGCACCGCCGTTGGGGAGTTTTTGCACACCCTCTTAAGCGGATAAAAGTTGTTCCCGGTTGGAACAGCAGCATCGACCTCCACCAGTGGAGCTGGTGGGGTGAGTCCAGTAGGGGAGTAGCCCCCAGTTTCTCTCACTCAGCGCCAGTGGCGATGTCGAGTGTGCCTTGTTGAAGGAACCGCCTTAGTTTCGAAAGCGGCTTCATCATGCCCCCGACCTTGCTGAGGGGTTTCAATCGGTGTCAGCCTATTAAAGACCAACATCCTTGATAGGCTTTGAGGAGAGCCAGCCAATCTTCCGAAGACCGACCGTCTGATAAGGGAAGCACCTTTGACGGCTTCGCTTATAGCATGAGTAGGGAAGGCCAGCCATTTTGGAGTAGCCCCTTCAGGTATCACGAGCTTCTTTACAGGCCTGTTTGAGTTCTTTCTCAGCCTGTTGAAAAATGAGACGCCAGATTTGGACGGCCCGTTGAGAGGGGCGATTATGGTTGCCAGTCGATCGAAGACCGACTTTTTAGGAGCTTCCTCTTGCGGCACTTGTTAGGAATATGTATGAACTAGAGGCCATTATTGTATGATATAGTGGATGCTTGGACATATATAAAGAGGACTTTCATGCTCGACATGATAGTATGCTATCTGGTTTCTCTTTATCTTAACATGTACACTTGTATTGTTATACTGACTTTCTGATACATGTTGATAAAACCCTTAGGATGTTAGCTTGACTACCAGGACTATGATGTAGATCATACTAGTGGGGCTTGTGTAGTCCACAAGCATATCCTTTAAGCAGTTCCTAGTCGATGGGATATCGAGACAGGGCATCGATATTCCAGAGTAGACTAGTGTGTACATTTCTTGACCTTGTATTGGGCGATAGTTAATCCCACATCCATTAGTGCTTGACATCAAAGATTGTACACAGATGTTTATTAGAGAATGGGTACACCGAACAGGACTCGCCGAGAACTCCTAGATGGTACCATACCTATCGTCAGATAGCAGTTCTCCGGTGACACTTGTACAGGTTAGTCTGTAGACCCGAGATCGTCATAGAGTTATTTGTGGTTCCCAATGATCTTTGATTTCCTCCCTACCATGGCTCAAAGGAGTCATGCAAACAGGTGGATTTTAGGTACAGTCCCGAATCACATGGAGGCAGTGAGCGATAGGAGGGGGTTCGTCTCTCCCGGTATAGGGAGTTAGTATTACGCTATGCTCGATTGGCTATAACAGCAAGCACCTGGCCAGGGCTGATGAGATTTACTGGTAAGTAGTTTCTTAAACGGTTATAGGCTATACATCGGTATGACTTATCAAGTTACTTGGGACTGATGATTCCATCCATAAACTCGATATGCGACATATCAGACGAAGAGACCAGACTGTACGATAAGTGTTTCTTATAGGCTTTGCGGGAGTTTCGACAAGCTTGCTTGTTGATCTTCTATTCATTCAATACCTGGGTAGCCATTACGTCCAGCTACTACTGCAGACGGCTTATAGGTGACTGATGTGATCATTACCTACTGCTGGCGTATTGACGAGTCTTTAGAGTCCCATACATAGGTTTCCTAGCTCAAGCGAAACGAAGTAGGGCACATATGATGATATGTGCGGGAACTTAATTAAATACGAGTATGTGATAGCGTATTCTCATCTCACGACATATGATATCAAATAGGTTATATATGATATAACCTGATTATTGAATCAAGTATTGATTTGATAAATTGATATACATATAAATGATATCGGTTATATATGATATGACCGGATTATTGAATCAAGTGTTGATTTAGTAATTTGATATATATTTATATTTGATATATTTATATATTAACTAATATTGTTCTCACTTAATGATTTTCTTCTCTTGATATTGTGTGTGTGTGTGTGTGTGTAATGATATATTGCATTATGATGATGATACAAAGAACATGGGTGTATGAGACTTACACTAAAGCTAAAGAAAATTGTGGTAATTATTTATTAAGAGTAAACTAAAATGAGTGAAAATGGGCATGGCTTAAGATACTTGTAGAAGCATGTAGAAGCCATGACTCATATCACTAATTTTTTAGATATTTTATAACCCAACCTTTATCTTTAGCCCAAGGTTCACTTTCTCTACTTATCACTTGAGATATTTTCTTCACCCAAGTTCATCTTCTTCCTCTCTAGTTTTTCTTGAGTAGAAAAAAGAAAAAGAGAAAAGAATTTCTAAAGTGAGAAAACTTCCTACTTCATCAACCTACTCTCATCTAGCCCATTAGATTAGGTTGTTTGCTTCACCAATTCTTTGATTAGTGATGAGGTAGCTTGAGTTAGAGAAACTTCAAGATGGATCATTTTCGGCCTCGAAGACGACGAAGCAAGCTCGTTTCTTTCACCAAGTGGAGCCTAAGAAGAGTTCTAAGAACTACCACTTGGAGCTTAGGGATTACTACTTGGAGCTATAGAAGTGAAGGACTTGGTGTACAAAGATTGTAACCCTCTGTACTTTAGTATAGAACTTGTTTTCTTGCATACAAACCCTAATTCTCTAGTTCGATTCTAGATTAGTGTAGTTTAGTCCTCTAGATTTTTTTCAATTGCATACTTGATGCATGAGGAAACCTAGTAGAAGTGCTAAGACACACTTTCATAGTATTAGAGCCAAGCTAGAGCATTAGGCAAGGTCTAGACGACGTTAAAGTGTTCGATCGAAGTTCAAAAACCCGGATTTTTGATGTTTCTGTCCATTTTTTCAAACGTTGATATTTTACAAATTAAAAATATTTAGAAAATCATGCAGGGTATTTAATGAAGCCCTGAGAAATATGAGGGCCCAACTCTACCAAGTGACCGTGTAACCGCGGCATAACCTAGGGTTTAGCCGCGGTTCCACGGCAACATAGGTAAGTTTGGGACTCATGTTTCTTGTGATGCTCCATTATATTATTTGGCACTTTCTGGTTATTTTTAGTGAGGCTCAAGTTGTTGAGCTCTCTGTGATTTGTGGGTGTTTGATGAATTGATCGAAAAGTTTAACATCGTCTAGATTTTTATGATATGTGATACAATATTTGGAATCCACATTAATTAGTTTTGTAAAAACTAGTTTGTGTTTTGTAAATCTCGCGTTTTAGTCTCTTTTGATCGATTGCCACAGTGTTTCGATTCGGATCAAAACTCCGTCGCAATCTCCTATTGTACGCGAATTGTCACCGGGAAACACTATAAGATAGCCACGCTTCATTGCGTCGACTAAGTGACTATAGGAGAACACCGTAGCCAAAAGCATCCACTCGGGTGCTCGCGGCCGCGATGTTCCACCTAAGTGCACTTTGTTGACGGCAACGAGGGTGCGGCAATCTATTAAAGTTTTCGACGAGTATTTGATCATTATATCGGGAATCTTGTTGAATTACCCGACTGACTTTTGAAAAGTGTTTTCAACTTGAGACTTAAATGCAAGATTTATTATGTTAGGTATGAAATCCGAGATATGAGATATTCCGAGTTTGTGATGTCTAAGGTTTGATATGGATTCTAATTATTGTAGTTTTCATTTCTTTTCTGTGACTGTAAGTGTAATATGTGGTGTATCCCCAATCTCGTTACTATATGTCAACGACATTCGAGATACGCATATTTACTTACGTTGATGACATGCGATGTTATGTGTTGCTTGTGATAAATTGGATCGTCATGATTGAATAGCCGGGATTTTTACGTGAGATGCAAGTTTTTTTTTATATTTTTATTCATGTAATAAATTGTATGTAATATTTTTTTATTAGGACACTTCCGGGTTGAGGATGATGTCACCATTTATGTATATTATTTACTTTTTCGCATTAGGATAGACCCAAGGCGGGGAGCATAAGTGGCCGGGTTCTAGAGTCCAGTGGGAGACCATCTCGAGGAGTTGAGACCGGGTCTCCTACCTCTAGAATTGGCAGGGTCACTTGCCGCTCTCGTAGGGGTCTAGGGATGTGGGTTTAGCTATTCTTCACGACCGTGAAATCTGTGTTTTTCATTACTGGCTTAATTTAAAACACGGACCCCCTAGTATATTTGATATTTCATATGTTTGTTTCTGCTGCCTGTGTTTTTTGATGTGATCATATAACTGCGTGAGACGAATGCTATATATATGTGATATATATGATAAACGTTGCTTATGTTTTGCACCTGCGCTAATCCAACCCCTGCTCTGCCGTTAGTTAAGTAACCTAACGGTGCATGACGGGCCCCATGGCGAATGCGAATGGCATAAGCGTACATTCTATTTTCGTTTCTTCTGTGATGTTTAGGTAACTTAAATGATGGGACATTATTAATGAGATTAATGAAAAGAAAAGAAACCTAAAGATGTTGTAAAATCAAAATTTTCAAAATGGTAGCTCTAGTTTTTTCTTTGCAGAGCTGTATTCCTTTTATGAATATCCAGCACCTCATTCGATGAGGAAAGAGCCTAGATCCCTTCACCGGGAGTGACTTCTTTAGCAATACTAGCAAATGCTACAATCCACTTGGTTTTTATTTGAAAACTACATGATTTTATTAAAAAAAAAGGCGGAGCTTAAACCACTCATTTTCAAAACACTAGATTCTACAACGATATCAAGTTCATTACGATAAAGGTTTTCTTCAAAACCATTCGTAACCCTCCGCTATTTTAAGAAGTAGAGTATACGTTTATTGACCATAGTTAAGGCGTAGTGTACGGTAGCTAAGTGATGTCTTCCTATAAAGCATATGATGCGAACGATTAGGACATTCGTACGACTTTGTTGACCATAGTTAAGGGTTATACGGATGGGTCTAAATTAATCACGAAATGACGGGTAGAACTTGACTAGTGCTTATGATTTGTTGACCAAAATTAAGGTCATAAGTCGCTAGGGGTAAAAATAGATATTGGGGATTTCAAGTGTTGAAATTTGTAATGAGATTACATACCTTCTATGAGATAGTTGGATCCCGATACCCACTGCGAGTAAGTGTTACTCCTGAGAGAGTTTTCCACTTTATAATTAGCTGATCTTGTAGGTGTCTAAGAAAGGTGTTAACGAGGTTATGCCCCTGCAGAAACAAGGTTATTTAATTAGTTCCATGCGAAAGTATGGGGAGACTCCCTCGGAGTACCAATACCTGCCTAGCTGACCGATTGACAAACTTGTAGAGTATAATTAATCCCGGCTAATCTTACCATTTAGGGTTTGAAGGAAGATTTGATAAAAGCAGTGAGAGCCATCCTGATTAGATAAGATAATAACCAATCTAATCTTACAAGAGTACACGCTAAAGTGTTTTCTTCTCTCTTTCTCTAAGTAGCGATCGTGACACGCCTTAATCAAGATAATAATATGGATGTATTGACCGAACCCGCTTATTATACTAAGCTGGCGAACGTTGGTTCCGCTCTATCTTATAACTGTCATAAGTCTGAGAAAGGAATAGGGGAATACCAGGATATCCACGCAACCCGAATGAAGAAAGAGCATGATGATGCATCTTCTTTGGGTGTGTTCGTTACCGAGAACTGTTTCCCAGTATGCTCTACGTCCTGGATATTGAATACCGGATCAGGATCCCACGTTTGTAATATATTGCATGGGTTAAGAAGAAGTAGAGAACTGGGAAAGGGTGATAAGCCTCTCATAGTAGAGTATGGTGCAATTGTTGCAGCCAAAGCAGTTGGCGAATATGACTTTGTATTACCAAATGGTAATACATTGATTTTGAACGACCGTTATTTCCTACTAAAAATGATGTGCAATATAATATCAATTTCTTTATTAGATAAAGAAGGATATAATTTTGTATTAGAGACATGTTATGAACATTTTCTTAAATCAAGTGTTGATTGGGTTTGGTACGTTATATAACAGTATTTACGTCCTAAACCAAACTACAGTTCTAAATATACAGAACACACACAAGAGGAAAAGTTCAAAAAAGATCGAATCCTTCTTGTGGTATTGTATACTTGGTCATATCAATGCGACAAGATTATCCAAGTTGCATAAAGATGGATATTTGAATCAGTTCGAATTTATATCTTATGAAACTTGTCAGTCATGTCTCAAAGGCAAGATGACCAAAACTCCGTTTACTGGACACGGAGAAAGAGCTACTAAACTCTTGGAACTAATACATAATGATGTATGCGGTCCTATGTCTACGCATGCCAGGAATGGTTTCTCGTACTTTATTACATTCACCGATGATCTGTCAAGATTCAGACATGTGTTCTTGTTGAAACACAAATCTGAAGTTTTTGAGAAATTTAAGGAATACAAGTATGAAGTAGATAACCAAACGGGTAAAAGTATTAAAATCCTACGATCTGATCGGGGAGGAGAATACTTGAGCATGGAATTCCGAGACTATTTAAAAGAGAATGGGATTCTCTCTCAGCTTACTTCTCCGTATACACCATAACACAATGGAGTTTCAGAGCAGAGGAATCGCACCCTATTAGATATGGTGCGCTCTATGATGAGTATTGTTGAGTTACCTATTTACTTTTGGGGTTTTGCACTTGAGACAGCTGCATATCTATTGAATAGTGTTCCGACCAAATTTGTGCCTACCACTGCATATGAGATATGGTATAGGAAGAGACCATCTCTTAAACGAGTTAAGATATGGGGTTGTCCGGCCTATGTTAAAAAGCAAAATCCGGACAAGCTCGAGGCAAGGTCTGTTCTTTGCAAGTTTGTGGGATACCCAAAGAATTCACATGGATATATCTTCTACCACACTGAGAAACGAAAAGGTTTTTTTTCTCAATATGCCACCTTTTTAGAAAAAGAATTTCTTGTAAAAGAAATTAGTGGTAATGGGGTAGAACTGGAAGAAGTTCCAGCTACACAAACTATAACTGATGATTTGGTAGAACTGGAGGATTCAATAGTCCCCGACGAACCTCAGCCAATCCGTAGATCTAGAAGGGTTTCTCATCTACCTGAGAGATACTACGGCTTTCTCATTGACGGTGGGAGCGAGTATTGCATCATGGAAGATGATGAGCCTACTAGTTTCGAGCAGGCCATCATAAGTGGGGACTCTGTGAAATGGCTAGATGCTATCCGATCTGAGATGGAATCCATGTACACCAACAAAGTATGGACTTTTGAAGTTGCTCCTAAAGGGGTAAAATCCATCGGGAGCAAGTGGATCTTTAAGAAGAAACTTGGTGTAGATAGAAAGGTTGAGACCTTCAAAGCTAGACTTGTAGCAAGGTTTTCGTCAATGACCAAGTGTAGACTATGATGAAACCTTTTCTCTAGTGGCTATGCTTAAGTCCATCAGGATCCTACTTGCCATTGCTTCATACCATGACTACGAAATATGGCAGATGGATGTCAAAACCGATTTTCTAAATGGTTATTTAGAAGAGAGCGTATACATGACACAGCTAGAGGGATTCATAGACAGTGGGAGCAGCGGAAAGGTATGCAAGCTGCTTAAATCAATCTATGAATTAAAGTAAGTATCGCGGAGCTAGAACATCTGTTTTGATGTGCCAGTCAAAGAGTTTAACTCATCAAAAACGTAGATGAACCTTGTATATACAAAAAGGTAGTAGAGAGTAAGGTTGTCTTCCTCGTATTGTACGTGGATGAAATACTCTTGATAGGAAATAATGTTCCTATGTTACACTCGTTCAAGCTCTTTTTATCACAAAATTTCTCCATGAAAGATCTGGGTGATGCCTCCTACATCCTGGGAATAAAGATCTATAGAGATTGATCTAAACGGATGTTGGGATTGTCCCAATCCAGGTACATTGACACCATACTAAAGAGGTTTAGTATGGAAGATTCTAAGCGTGGTAATTTACCCGCTTGCTCAGAAATCACTCTCTCCAAAGAGATGTCTCCCAAGACTGATTTGGAGAGGGCTCGCATGCAAGGGATACCCTATACTTCTGCAGTTGGGTCAATCATGTACCCGATGTTATGCACCAGACCGGATGTAGCTTACGTACTTAGTGTTGGCTATAGTGCCCTTAAGTCAATTATTGAATCGCAGGCATGCGATTGTGATGATTGAGGGAGGACCTATACCGGTAGAACAGTTTTACTCAAAATGATAGTATGCTATCTGGTTTGTTTTTATCATCATGTACAACATTAGGTGGCATTACATATCACTTTACATGTTGATTGAGCCTATAGGATTCTTGCTTGACTACCAGCATTATGATGGCGATCATATACGTGGGAGCTGGATGATCTATAAGCACATCCTTAAATGTCTCTAGTCGTGGGAGTATCGAGACTAGGCATCGATACTCCGGAGTAGACTAGTGTATACTTATCGAGACCCCGACATGGGGCAGTGGCCGGTTTCACAATCCATTGGTCTCGGTTAGTCACCTAAGATAGTATACAGGGGCTCATTGGGTTATAAGTATATTGGACGGACTCATCAGGAACATACTAATTGGTATTATACCTATTGTCAGATAGCAGTTCCCAGGTGACATGAGTACAGGTTAGTCTGTCGACCTGAGATCACCATTTGTTTCGTGTGAGTTCCCACTATACTTTGATTACTACCCTACCACGGCTCAAAAGAGTCGTGCAAATAGGTTTTAGTTGGGTACAGTCCCGAGCCACATGGAGACAGTGAGCGGATCATCGGGGATTCGTCCCTCTCGGTTTTGGGGGTTGATGTCGCGTTGTGCACGGATGGCCATCACCAGAAATCCTCGGCCGAGGTGGACGAGAATTACTGATTTGGATCGGTAGTTTCTGTCACGCCCCACTTCCCAGTGTACGGGCAGGGGACGGGACGAGACTGCTACGTATTTACTCAGAAGTAAATACGCTAAGCGTAACTAAGCAATATAAAAGAAATATACCCAAGAGACAAATGTAATGAACAAAAACTTTATTTATTAACATTCTTTTGTACAATTCATGGAAAAGTAAATACATCTGAATGAAAGCAATGCCTAAACAGTGGCATAACAGAAATGGAAAGTACTGAAATGAAATGTATACAAGTGTAACTACAGCTCGGGATCTTCAATAAACTGGTCCAAGTCTTCAGTGCTAGGCTCGATCTCTGGAAGGTCCGAAACACCTGACGACATTCAAAGAAGAAGAAAGAGAATGTAGTCAGCGAACAATTCGCTCGGTAAGTCCCAAAGATAGGAGAGAAGTAGAATAGACACACACAGAGAGTATAACTTTTAAAGTTGTATTATATGGTTAACGTTGTGGTTTGTAACTTGGTACAGAAGGATTCCGGTGTATACGAGAGGAGTCTCTATATGCCAGAGACTAAAAGCAAATGGAGTACAAGGATCCGTTAGAATGCCCAGAACAACGGCGATTGTATTCAGGTTAGGTGTCTTAAATCTTGCAGTCTCGTGCCACTTCTAACACCTTCCGTACCAATCTACCACTTAAACCCCGCGAAGTATTGTTTGTATTGTAATTTGTAATTGAAGTGTAATATAGATTGTAATATTGGATGAATTGCCAAAACCATGATATCAGTAAATGGATGCAACTGGAGAACCATGGATGTAACTGGAGAATCATGTAAATGGAAGTATATCCATGGTTTGGTTCGGTTAAGTTGTATAAATTGATAGATTGAATATATATGGATTCATGGATTCATGTTGAATTGTAGTTTCTACTTGAATCATATTCAAGTCAGATTTATTATATCGAGACTCAGTCTGAGTCAGAACAATTAAAAAAGAAATTAAAATCCTGAATTATATTTTGATGTTATCGTTAACCACTGCACATAGACGGCAGGATTTGTGTCTTTTTCAAAAATGATTACCGTGTTGCTAACAGCGTTTGTTAAGTTATCTACCTTAAATAGGAAAGCACCCATATCTCTGGCTCCCTGAGGCTCAAGAGACTGGTCCCGCTTAAACCTATATTTACCAGGGTCTTTATTGTAATTTATAAAACTTGAGGGGGTTTTATGTAAAAGTAATTTTGTATAGTTTTCAAAATACACCCTAAATATTTAATTATCGTCTTTAAAGTTTTCATAGATGTAGATTTTATATATGTGATATTTCTATTGAGATAAACATATTTTTCATAATACATGGTATTTAATTGTAAAGTATTGAATTTTATGGAATTTCATGGTATTTTCATGTAAAGTGATTATTTTGATATAGAAAAGTTGGAATATTCATATTATATCAACAATAGATATTTTGATGATATATATATATATATATAAAATAATTTTAATTTATTATTTTTCTAGAAATCACATTTTTCATAAGATATTTGTATTTTTACATCCTTCGAGACCGAATGCTCTTTACAGAGATATGAATTTCACACTACTAAGCCCAGGGATGTGTGATAATCCGCACCATCCTAGTCGGGTTCCCCAAAATGAGTTGTAGCGGCGCTTTGCAAAGATTTGTTTAAAATACATAATCTTGTGAAAGTGGTTTTTATAAGTTAGAGATAGTTTTGTGTAAAACGGTAATTTTCTGAATCTACGTTTTCCAAAAAGTATCGTGCTATGTTACATATGAGTGTTGTGAGGAAGTAGGTCATTACCTCGTGATTTATCCTAAGGTATAGCAAGATTAATGATGTTTTAAAGTCGAAACTAAACTACATGGTATTTTACTGAAAAAGTACTATAAAAATTGCAATAAGAAATATTTTGCTATGAAACTTGTTCAACATATTTTGTTAATGATTAATAGTCAAGATGTAAGAGTTTAGTATGGTTCTATTTGAGGAAAATTGATCTTTTTAAAGAAAACCGAATCGGAAGTCGGATTAACTCCGATTCCGTCGAGTTTTAGAATTATGAGTTTTAAGAATAGAGAAGAGGCAAGGGAGGAGGGACTTACAAGCTAACAAGAAAGAGGGAAGATATAAGTAGAGAGGGGAATCGTCGGTGCGTCGTTTCGTGGCCGGAAACTCCTCGTATCGCTGTCGGAAGTTCGCCGGAGTTTCGCCCTTTGCTAACTCCACTTGTACACTATTGAACTTAGAATTTTTTTGAGAGTTTTGGACAGAGTTTGGAAATGAGGAGGGGTGTGTTTAGGGATGGTATTTATAGGAAAAACTATGGTTAGGGTAGGTGAAAGGGTGTGAGAAAAAGTATTAAAAATTGTATTAAAAATGGAGTAAATAAGTGTTTTGAATCGGCTCTGTTAATGTGCAGGATTTTTAAAAAGTACAGGAGTTATACGAAGGCTAAGAGATACATCTTCCAAGAAGACCAACTTGGATTTTGCGACGACTCGGCCGGCGGCGCCGGCCGATTCGGCCGAGTCGCCGGTCGAGTTAGGCCGAGTCAGGCCGTACCTTCCTACTATGTGTCCATCGTCACTTGGTTAACCCCCTGGTCCAGTTTGTTTTATTTATGACTTTTGGTTTTACGGATTTAGCACGTGTAGACTCTTGGAATTCTAAAAATGTAAAAGAAAACAATATTAAAAAATAATGTGGGTGATAGGTTTTGAAGTATGGTGCTTTGGTTCAGCAGTGTAAGGTCTTACCAATGAGCTATAAGCTCCTTCATGCTATTAAAAAGCAAAACAAATTTATAACTTGTGCTCAGGCAAAAATACATCTTTCTATATTTTTTGAAAAATTTGTACAGAAATTTGTACAGGAAGTTTAGGGTTATTACATTCTACCCTCTTTATAAAAATTTCGTCCTCGAAATTTGTAAAAGAAAAGTGTAACAGTTTTAAGAAAAGTTTGGTAGTGTATGAAGAATAAAAAAGTAATACAAGGATTTGAGAATGTGAAAGAGAATTACCAGTGTTATTTTGACCTACAGCCTCGGTTTCTACGGCTGCTAATGTGAAAGTTTGACGCCGTGGTACATTCCTCCTAGCTGGAGGCACATTCTGTCCTTGGGGCATGTTTCTCTGCCCTCGAGGCATGTCCCTCATTACTTGTTGGAATTGGCGAGTAGGTTGTGCAGGTGGTGGAGCTGTGAGTGCAAGACGAGGTGAAGGAGCCTGGATAGCTGGCCGCCGCGGGTAGTTGGTGGGTGTGTGATCTGGGTTGCGTCTATAAGGACAGTTTCCAATTCTGTGATTTGACGTGCCACAAACTAAACATGGGCCTTTTGCGCTCCTACAGTCCTTCCACAAGTGTTCCTTTCTCCTGCAGCAGTAGCAGATGTCTGGACTCGACTGGTTATTGATTTCTTCAGTTCTCCTGGGTTCGAACGATGGCCTGGAAGAGGCTCCTCCTTCCATTTGAGTGGCAGGGCGCTTCAAATCGGAAGATTGAGGTCTGCCCTTCCTCTTCACCACTGCCTCGTATCTTCGGGGAGCCTTCAAAGCCAAATCATGGTTTGGAAAATCCCCTGTAGCTAAAGCAGCTTGGATTTCCGAGTCCAACCCTTGCTGAAATCTTCTAGCTCTGATCTCAGCAGTCGGTATGAGATGGGCCGCAAACCTGTTACGGTCTTGTGTTAGCTGTGTAGTATGTGATATAAAATCGAACACTGATACATATCTTACCTGCTGAGCATGGTAAACTCAGCATCATACTCATCTACTAACTTGGTCCACTGTTCAGTTGATAAAACTGCACATTTGTATTATATTTTTCCTACCATTTTCATATTAAAAAAGGACTTTAATATAATATATTATACATATGAGGGTTTATGTGTAAAGACATCATTTTCCATGTGTTAATATATTTTAATTAGCATTTGGTAGGAAAATGTATGCAAATAAATCCATTGACCTAATCCTAGTAGAACTAGGTTTACTAAATCTTATTTGAGTTGTTGTACAGAATATTTCCAAGTTGTTATGCAGAATTTATCAAACAAATCAATTTGTTGAAGAAAACTTGCCAAATTAAGAAGCAAAACTTGGAGACTAAGTCTGGAAGCAACCGAGAGAAGATTTCTGAATTCTAAAGGTGCCTAGGATTGCCACATGTCACAAGAAGCAAGCCCAAGAATTTTGATGAAGAGATCCTCACATTTGGCCGCGGAACCGCGGCCAAACCCCCCTATTGGCCGCGGATCCGCGGCAATATAGAGAGAACGTTTGGTAAAAATTTGGGGTATCAATCTTTACTGAATTTTACCAAGTTTCCAACTAAAAGATTCTGGATTTGCATTATAAAAGAGCACCGAGAGCCTCTTGGAAAAGTTATCAAGCCGAAGAGATCACGAAGCTCCAGACGCTCACGCATCCAGGCTGATCATCGACTGTTCGACTACCTCCTTGGGAAAGATCGAGAAGCAACTAGTTTGTAATCATTTTCTACGGATTAAAGTGTAGATTGTTCAAGTTGGTTAATAAAGGTAGTTGTTTTATTTAATTCTTTTGCATTTTACATTATGTTTTCCCATTCTATCTTTCCATCTTCTTTTCCCAACATGCGCGAGTAATTCTCCGCCTGTTAGGGTTCGTAGGATTAGGGTAGGCTAATGGACGATGAAAATAACTAAACCCTTTTTAAGTCCTATAAAGTTTAGGAACTTTATCAAAAGAATCATTAACTCCCTAATCGGGCGCGCTAGCAATTCTTTGCTAGTTCCGACCGCAATTAGAGATTAGATTAATGATTGTTTTGGCAAAGGCTAGATATGAACGGAGTTCCGTGTCGAGATAAGGGTTAAGAGTGGGATTCCTTTTCCCTCCAGAAACCCTAATCTACACGCATCACCGTCGTTCTAGTTCTAAATCTATTAATGGATAAAAAGGGTAACTTTTAATTGATCGTCCATAACTACTAAATCCTAACGAACCCTACAAGCCTTCTTATTATATTTACTACATCTTTAAAATAATCTAAATTTATATTTTACATTCTTGTTTAACGTAGATCTAGAAACCATTCTATAAAATTCTTTATCTCTCCTCTCTTTCTCAACACATCTAAAGTAAAAGTAAAAGGTTCTACGTTTCCCAGAGGACGACCCGTACTCATCTCGGTCTAGCTACGTGCGACACCGTTATTGATTGCGGTTAACTACAAACACACTCTTTCGTAACAATCAAATGGCGCCGTTGCCGGGGATACGTGGGTAATTTTTTATTTTTACTATTTGTGTTGAATTCTTAGACGAGTCATATCATTATTAAAACAAAACTGCAAATTGTATATTTAACGATTATTGTGTGAATTTTTGCGAGGAAATCTGGAGTCACGGACTTGAGGAAACGGGAGATCTAGGGTTTCACACTTCTCTGGTAAGATTCTCAACTCCTTCTCGCTCCCCTCAAATCCAATAAAATCTATTTTCTGCAGGATTCTTTGCAAAAATTGCGCCGCTCAAAAATCTTTTTGCAAAAGTTTTGTGATTGGTTTTGTTTTGCATATTTAATACGGACTCTAAGGGGCAAAGACCAAATCAAGATTAGGTTGGGATTTCATCACCCTTCCTAAGCCCCACAAATCACAAACCGAGCATATAGATCAACCCTTCATTAATTTAAAAAATATCTAGACCAGACTCTAAGGACTGTCGCGCTCAATAAGGACAGAGGAAGGTCGTGGGTAATCTATCGTTTATCCGCATTACTTTTGCAGTGCCTAGGCAAGTGTGACAAAGGCTAGTGGTTTTTAATTAGGCCCACGACGTGGTTCCTTCGCACTTACCTGGCACTTACCTGGCTACAAGGGTAGTACGGAGGCGGTAGAGAATTTATCCTGCGGCTTGTCCTTTGGAAGTCTAGGAGCGGTCTAGAGACTGGACCTAGGTGACCTTAGTTTTAGGGTTGCTTGTGCATCTTAGGGAGATTTGTCTTGAGTCCCACTTTTTCAAAAACAAGCCAATTTTAAAATCACACACACGCTGCCACTTGCACTAAACCCGCTTAGTGCATGCTCGGCTGGACACGGGATCCTAGTGCCCGTCTTGTCCGCGTTCCTACTATCGACGCTGAAGTCGGTACTTCTTCATCTTCTTTTCCCCCACCACACACCACATCGACCGTGATGGACGGTACTCCATCTAATTATAACACCACGCTGCCACCGCCCGCAGGTGAGCAGAATCCACTGCGCATCTCTCTCCAAGAGAGATGTTATCCTATTCGTGGTCCCCTTCCTACTTATCTATCTCTTCCACCAGCTAACGGGGATAATTTCGAAATTAAACCTCACTACATCAATCTGCTGCCCAAATTTCACGGGCTTGAGTCGGAAAACGCGTACGTTTTCATCACCAAATTCGACAACATATGCGCAATGATGGGTACTTCACAATTGACTTTAGATGCTATGCGCTTACGTCTTCTCCCATTCACATTGTGCGACTTGGCAGAAAAATGGCTTTATAATACTGCCGCACACTCAATCACTAATTGGGATGAATTCGACATAGCATTTCTTAAGAAGTTTTACCCAAACCATAAGACTGCCCATATTAAGAACGAGATCAACCAATTCACCCAGCTTCCCAATGAACCATTTTGGAAGTGTTTTGAACGTTTCAAAGATCTGCTTGTCCAATGCCCCCATCACGGAATACAAAGATGGGATTTATGTCGGATTATATATGAGGGTATTAATCCAGCGACAAAGCAGATGCTTGAAACAATGTGTCAATGCAATTTCATGTCTAAAGATGACGGTGAAGCATGGAAATGTCTGGAAGATCTCGCTGAACACACGTTGCAGTGGGAAAGCGTAAGACCACCTTCAACTAAGGGAGGTATTCACCAGCTCGATGTTTCTATCTTTGTAAAAGCCGAAATGGCAGCGATACAGAAGAAACTCGACGCTATCGAAAACAAGTTCTCATCTTTCTCCCTAAATCAGGTCACACTTCCTAAGACCGTCTGTGGTTGCTGTTCGGATCCTTCACACTTAACGGAAGAATGTCCTATGAATGCATCGTTTCAAGCTAATGCTGCTTTTCAGCAGCGACCTAGAAACGACCCTTATTCTTCCACATACAATCAAGGATGGAGGAATCATCCTAATTTTGCTTGGAATCAAAACCAACAAAGCAATTATCAAAGACCTCCTCCACAGCAACCACAACCACCGAATCAGCCCCCCTTTCAGTCACAAAATTTCCAAAATCCGGCCAACACCTCTACACCATAATTAGCCGGTACTGACTCTTCACTTGCACAAACTTTGGATATGTTTATGAAACAATCCATGCAATTTTCGGCTGAGATGAGGTCTTCTATTGATACCTTAACGAAAAACTCCTCCTCCCATGGTGAGAGTATTAAATCAATAGAAAACCAAATCGCACAGTTAAATGCCGCAATGAGTGCGAGAGAGAAAGGGAAACTCCCATCTCAACCCATACCTAATCCTGGCCACTCACAAAGTTATAATGTGAGTGCTGTTACCACGTTGAGATCGGGAAAAGTGCTGAATAACCGAGTGGGTGAGCAGTGTGATGATAGTGACACCAATGATACCCCAGCTTCTTCTTCTTCCCCTAATTCATCTAGTCTCCCACCTTCACCCGAGCCTATTCTCCGTTTTCCCCAAGGCGCGAACACTTCACCCATTTTGCCAAATCTATCTAAGTTGATTCCCACTCCAGTTTTGGGATCGAATCCGTCCCCACAATCCTCTCCAATGTTGGACCAAACCCTTATTGATAAAGCACCTTATCCAAACCGATTAAGGGCCAACAGACCTAACCCACAAATGGAGATGATTGTGGAAATTTTTAAGCAAGTTAACATAAACATTTCTCTCCTAGATGCTATTCAACAAGTTCCGTCATATGCAAAAATCTTAAAGGACTTGTGCACTAGGAATAGAAAAGTTCAAGTACCTAAAAAAGTTTTTCTTGCGAGTAATGTGAGCACTGCTTTTACACAACAACTACCCAAGAAATGAAAGGACCCCGGAAGTCCTACAATTTCAATTTCTATTGGGGGTAAAAATATCAATCGTGCTCTACTCGATCTAGGTGCTAGTGTTAACTTGCTTCTGTATTCTGTTTATGAGCAATTAGGGATCGGAGAGTTAAAACCTGCGCATTGCACTCTTCAGATGGCCGATCAATCTATCACCCAACCTAGGGGTGAGCTAGAAGATGTGTTAATCAAAGTCGGGGAATTCATATTCCCTGTGGACTTTATCGTTATAGATACACAACCTGTGGCAAACCCACGCAATCAAATCCCGGTGATACTCGGTCGACCCTTTTTGGCCACTTCCAACGCAGTAATCAATTGTAGAAACGGCTCTATGACCCTATCCTTTGGAAAGAAGTCAATTGAGCTTAATATTTACAAGTTGGGAAGTGAACCCTCCGAACCCTATGCTCATGTGTGTTCTGTCGAATTAATGGATGTCGACAGCAGCGAATTTGATCAACCTCATGATACTGACTCTTTTCATATGTTGTTGCTTAACACGGACTCTTCCACCGAGTTGTCCGGGTCAACATCTAACACTGATGAGGAACTTTTTATAGAGTCGGACGATCACCCCATTTTTTCTGATGACATTATTCTTCGGGGTATCGATGAAAGCTTTGAGGAAATTTTCGCTGATGAGCTCGCATTTTTACAAGACACGGGTGTTGAGATGAATCAAATCCAAGAAGAAGAAATTGGACCTCCACCCCTTCTTTTGGACAATCATGATAATGCGAGTAATCCATCTTCACTATCATTGTGTCGTCTCTCCAAATTGAGACGCAATCATTTTCCATTACACCTCTTATCACCTCCCTACTTCTTCACATCGAAAGGTGACATGTTCTTCCACCAACCTTGGTGCTTCATCGATAAAATTTTTGAATGGTTGGTGTTGACTTTTGGTCTTTGTAAGGCTTTACTTCGACCAATAACTTTACCCCCCGATGATTTTAAAAGATTAACATTGGTTAACTCAAGTTTGGGGGGTGGTATATTTTGGCTCTTGAAAGAAAATGATTTTGACAAAATTGTGAGCCTAAAATAAGTTTGGGGGAGGATTTCACTTGCATATATTCTTTCCCCCATTAATAATTTCCTCCCAAGTCTACAGGTTTTTGAGCTTAACGGATGACATCAGTGAGGACACTGCTATAAACAGGTTTGGGGGAGGTTTGTGCTTATTTACACATCAATTTGCATCATATTTTGCATAAGCACAAATTTTCAAAAATTTTAAAGATTAAAATTTTTTTTTATAACAAAGGAGTAGAAAGTGAAAAATTACATCCAAAAGATAGGAATAATTTAAGAAAACCAAGAAAATTAGAAGTTTTCTTAAACGAACTAATAATAAGTAGTTATGAGCCGTTGTCCCAAGGGTTAGTAAGATGAAGGAAGTCACTAATCTGAGGATAAAAATAAGTCTGAAAAATAGTTTCTATTCTGGAAGCCAAACATTTGAATGTTGATACCCTACTATTTGCACTTACACACGTCTTAAAACTCGGGATAGTAGAGGATACCTTGAAATGCTCTTGTCTAAAAGCCAAAGTATGAAGGAAATGAAAAAAAAAATGAAGAAAATATAAAAATGGTGAAAAGAAAAAAATGAACACTGGTTTTGTTATCGCCAAGGCAGCAATAAAAAAATATAGCGAGGGTGCCTCTTCACCTAGTGCCCTAAGGCCAACTGGTCTGGGAGTCACTGCTAAGCCTTAGGTGGTGCAAGAAGAGGAAAATATTATCACCGAATCAGCAAGCACATGAGTAATCGGTCGGTTAGTACCTCAAGAAGTATTAACGGTCGCATGAAAATGTGTGAGCAAATCTTAATATTCATCAAATTAAAAAGTACTAAGGTAGATGGACAAGAGTATGATAGCTTGAATTGAATTCTCTGAGTGTAGGGATGTTCTATACACACACGTAGGGGTATATAATCAATGTTTGGATGAAAGGTAGGAATGAAGAATAAAGACGATGTTTTATTGAGGGATAATGTGATTTCTAACATCTTTTCATGACTATTAAGATAGGGCTCATGACAACTGAAAAACTAGTATAGTTGGAAACTCTTCTTTTCAAGGCCTTTCTTTTATGGTTCTTATCTTTATATGTAAATTTCACCATCTTTCTTTTGTTATAGGATTTTGTGGGTGTAATCCGCTGAAAACCCTCAGGAGACAACACTCCTCCTACTAGGGACACCTAGAGGTTTAACGGCTTGTTGCACATGCTCAGTGCAATCGTGTCTGCCTAGGAAAGTGTGCTTAGTTTTCTCCTTTCTTTTTCTCCTCTTAAATAAACTAATTTGCTCGGGATGATCAAAGATAAGTTTGGGGGTATTTGTTCAGTTGATAAAATTGCACATTTGTATTACATATTTCCTACCATTTTCATATTAAAAAAGGACTTTAATATAATATATTATACATATGAGGGTTTATGTGTAAAGACATCATTTTCCATGTGTTAATATATTTTAATTAGCATTTGGTAGGAAAATGTATGCAAATAAATCCATTGACCTAATCCTAGTAGAACTAGGTCTACTAAATCTTATTTGAGTTGTTGTACAGAATATTTCCAAGTTGTTATGCAGAATTTATCAAACAAATCAATTTGCTGAAGAAAACTTGCCAAATTAAGAAGCAAAACTTAGAGACCAAGTCTGGAAGCAACCGAGAGAAGATTTCTGAATTCTAAAGGTGCCTAGGATTGCCACATGTCACAATAAGCAAGCCCAAGAATTTTGATGAAGAGATCCTCACCTTTGGCCGCGGAACCGCGGCCAAACCCCCCTATTGGCCGCGGATCCGCGGCAATATAGAGAGATCGTTTGGTAAAAATTTAGCGTATCAATCTTTGCTGAATTTTACCAAGTTTCCAACTAAAAGATTCTGGCTTTGCATTATAAAAGAGCACCGAGAGCCTCTTGGAAAAGTTATCAAGCCGAAGAGATCACGAAGCTCCAGAAGCTCACGCATCCAGGCTGATCATCGACTGTTCGACTACCTCCTTGGGAAAGATCGAGAAGCAACTAGTTTGTAATCATTTTCTACGGATTAAAGTGTAGATTGTTCAAGTTGATTAATAAAGGTAGTTGTTTTATTTAATTCTTTTGCATTTTACATTATGTTTTCCCTCTCTATCTTTCCATCTTCTTTTCCCAACATGCGCGAGTAATTCTCCGCTTGTTAGGGTTCGTAGGATTAGGGTAGGCTAATGGACGATGAAAATAACTAAACCCTTTTTAAGTCCTATAAAGTTTAGGAACTTTATCAAAAGAATCATTAACTCCCTAATCGGGCGCGCTAGCAATTCTTTGCTAGTTCCGACCGTGATTAGAGATTAGATTAATGATTGTTTTGGCAAAGGCTAGATATGAACGGAGTTCCGTGTCGAGATAAGGGTTAAGAGTGGGATTCCTTTTCCCTCCAGAAACCCTAATCTACACGCATCACCGTCGTTCTAGTTCTAAATCTATTAATGGATAAAAAGGGTAACTTTTAATTAATCGTCCATAACTACTAAATCCTAACGAACCCTACAAGCCTTCTTATTATATTACTACATCTTTAAAATAATCTAGATCTATATTTTACATTCTTGTTTAACGTAGATCTAGAAACTATTCTATAAAATTCTTTATCTCTCCTCTCTTTCTCAACACATCTAAAGTAAAAGTAAAAGGTTCCACGTTTCCCAGTGGACGACCCATACTCATCTCGGTCTAGCTACGTGCGACACCGTTATTGATTGCTGTTAACTACAAACACACTCTTTCGTAACAATCATCCACATTGAACCTTGTTGCAGATGGATGAATTGCTGTTCCATGTCGAACCTGGCAGTCTCAGGGAAGTACTTTGTATCAAACATGTCGCGGAAAGTCTTCCATTCGATAGGTTGGTCAAGATGGCTTTCTTCTGCCTTCCACCAAACCCGTGCATTGTCAGTGAGCTGCAGCTTTGCAACTCGAACCCAAGCGACCTCTGGCACTTGTGCTGCTGCCAGGTCATCTTCGATACTTTGAGCCCATTCCTCCACTTCCAGAGGGCTCTCCTTTCCTGAGAACTGTTTGGGGTGCAAAGCCCTGAATTGCTTCACCCCAGGTGCTTCTTCCTCTGGACGGTTCATTAAAAGAGCAGTCTGCTACTGCTGTCCTTCTAGGAGGCTGCGGATTGCCTCAAGCAGAACCGTCTGCTCGTTGAGCGGAGCCGGGACAGCAGGTGTGATTGGTACTGGAGGTGGAGTGTTGTTGAAGTTGATGCTGGTGTTTTTTGGGGAATCCATAACCTTGAATGAAAAATTTGGGTTAGAACAGATTCAAAGTATATGCAATGATAAGATTCAAGGAATATGAATTGTAAAGAATGTTTTAGTTGCTGGTTCTTGTGTTATATTGCTTAGGTTGTTCACGCAGAACAGAACTGCATGGTAGAGTTCCTTACAGCTCTAACCTGCATGGGCCACCAACAAAACCTATCACGCCACGCTTCCCAGTGTACGGGCAGGGGACGGGACAAGGCCGCTACGTATTTACTCAGAAGTAAATACGCTAAGCGTAACTAAGAAATATAAAAGAAATATACACAAGAGACAAGTGTAATGAACAACAACTTTATTTATTAACATTCTTTTGTACAATGCATGGAAAAGTAAATACATCTGAATAAAAGCAATGCCAAAACAGTGGCATAATAGAAATGGAAAGTACTGAAATGAAATGTGTACAAGTGTAACTACAGCTCAGGATCTTCAATAAACCGGTCCAAGTCTTTAGTGCTAGGCTCAATCTCTGGAAGGTCCGAAACACCTGACGACATTCAAAGAAGAAGAAAGAGAATGTCGTCAGCGAACAATTTGCTTGGTAATTCCCAAAGATAGGAGAGAAGTAGAATAGACACACGGAGAAAGTATAACTTTTAAAGTTGTATTAAATGGTTAACTCTGTTGTTTGTAGCTTGGTACAGAAGGATGCCAGTGTCTACGAGAGGAGTCTCTATATGTCAGAGAGTAAAGGCAAATGGAGTACAAGGATCCGTTAGAATGCCCGGAACAAGGGTGATTGTATTCGGGTTAGGTGTCTTAAATCTTGCAGTCTCGTGCCACTTCTAACACCTTCCGTACCAATCTACCCCTTAAACCCCGCGAAGTATTGTTTGTATTGTAACTTATAATTGAATTGTAATATAGATTGTAATATTGGATGACTTGCCGAAACCATGATATCAGTAAATGGATGCAACTGAAGAATCATGGATGTAACTGGAGAATCATGTAAATGGAAGTATATCCATGGTTCGATTCGGTCAAGTTGTATAAATTGATAGATTGAATATATATGGATTCATGGATTCATGTTGAATTGTAGTTTGTACTCGAATCATATTCAAGTCAGATTTATTATATCGAGACTCAGCCTGAGTCAGAACAATTAAAAAAGAAATTGAAATCCTGAATTAATTTTTGATATTATCGGTAACCGCTGCACATGGACGGCAGGATTTGTGTCTTTTCCAAAAATGATTACCGTGTTGATAACACCGTTTCTTAAGTTATCTACCTTAAATAGGCAAGAACCCATATCTCCGGCTCCCTGAGGCTCAAGAGACTGGTCACGCTTAAACCTATATTTACTAGAGTTCTTATTGTAATTTATAAAACTTGAGGGTTTTTTTTATATAGAAGTAATTTTATATAGTTTTCAAAATACACCCCAAGTATTTAATTATCTTCTTTAGAGTTTTCATATATGTAGGTTTTATATATATGGCATTTCTAGTGAGATAAATATATTTTTCATAATACATGGTATATAATTGTATAGTATTGACTTGTGTGGAATTTCATGGTATTTTAATGTAAAGTGATTCTTTTGGAATATTCATATTATATCAAAAATAGATATTTTGATGATAAATATATATTTATTTATTTATATAAAATAATTTTAATTTATTATTTTCCTAGAAATCACATTTTTCTTAAGATATTTGTATTTTTAAATCCTTCGAGACCGAATACTCCTTGCGGAGGTCTGAATCTCGCACTACTAAGCCCAGAGATGTGTGATAATCCACACCATCCCAGTCGGGTTCCCCAAAATGGGTTGTAGCGGCGCTTTGCAAAGATTTGTTTAAAATACATAATCTTGTGAAAATGGTTTTTATACGTTAGAGATAGTTTTGTGTAAAACGGTATTTTTCCGAATATATGTTTCCCAAAAGGTATCATGCTATATTGCATATGAGTGTTGTGAAGAGGTAGGTCATTATCTCGTGATTTATATAAAGGTATAGCAAGATTAATGATGTTTTAAAGTCGAAACTAAACTACATGGTATTTTACTGAAAAAGTACGATAAAAATTGCAATAAGAAATATTTTGCTATGAAACTTGTTCAACATGTTTTGTTAATGATTAATAGTCAATATGTAAGAGTTTAGTATGGTTTTATTTGAGGAAAGTTGATCTTTTTGAAGAAAAACGAATCGGAAGTCGGATTAACTCCGATTCCGTCGGGTTTTAGAATTATGAGTTTTAAGAATAGAGAAGAGGTGATGGAGGAGGGACTTACAAGATAACAAGAAAGAGGGAATATAGAGGTAGAGAGGGGAATCGTCGGTGCGTCGTTTCGTTGCCGGAAACTCCTCGTATCGCCGTCGGAAGTTCGCCGGAGTTTCGCCCTTTGCTAACTCCACTTGTAAACTATTGAACTTAGAATTTTCTTTAGAGTTTTGGACAGAGCTTGGAAGTGAGGAGGGGTGTGTTTAGGGGTGGTATTTATAGAAATAATTAGGGTTAGGTTAGATGAAAGGGTGTGAGAAAAAGTATTAAAAATGGAGTAAATAGGTGTTTTGAATAGGCTCTGTTAAGGTGCAGAATTTTTAAACAGTACAGGGGTTATAAGAAGGCTAAGAGACACATCTTCCAAGAAGACCAACTCGGATTTTGCGACGACTCGGCCGGCGGCGCCGGTCGATTCGGCTGAGTCGCCGGCCAAGTTAGGTCGTACCTTCATGCCACGTGTCCATCGTCTCTTGGTTAACCCCCTGGTCCAGTTTATTTTATTTGTGACTTTTGGTTTTACGGATTTAGCACGTGTAGACTCTTGGAATTCTAAAAATTTAAAAGAAAATAATATTAAAAAATAATATGGGTGATGGGATTTGAACTCTGGTACTTTGGTTCAGCAGTGTAAGGTCTTACCAATGAGTTATAAGCTCTTTCTTGCTATTAAAAAAAAACAAATTTATAACTTATGCTCAGGCAAAAATACATCTTTCTGTATTTTTTGAAAAATTTGTACCGAAAGTTATACAGGAAGTTTAGGGTTGTTACAGTTTCTCAGTGGGTGACGGGCTTCATACCGACACGAAATGTCGTGTTATTAGGGGTCTGACTTTATCCACCCCCTAGACTCGATATGCGATACTCTTTGACGAACAGACTGAACTGTATGGAGATTGTCACGGATAGGATCAGTAGGGGTTTGGATGAGCTTGCTCGTCGGCCTTCCTTTCGCTCAATACCTGGGTAGCTGTTACGTACAGCTAGAGCCGCTGACGTGCTTGTGGTTAAACCCACTGCCAGAGTATTGATGAGTGTTTAGAGTCCCACACAGAGGGTTTCCCTGGTTCTGGAGAAACGATGTAGTATTCGTATTGGATACGTGCGGGGTTTCGATCGATTGATTGTACTATGTACCCGGACTTTCGATTGGACAGTTGATAATACTAGCCAGCTTGGGTTTGAGCCAGATTATTAAATCAGGTATTAATTTAATAATTTATGTATATGTATTTCGATACGTATATTCTAGTATTATGTTCTTTGTGTTATTCTATTTCTTTGGATATTCGTATTTCGGTACGAATACAGGTATATATATACAGTAGAATGTAATCCGTGTTTTTCCGGAAAACATTCTAGAAAGTGGACACTTCATTTTAGTTTGACCATTTATTTTTAAATGGATAAATGAAGTGGCATTGATATGATGGGAGTATGGTGAGGACCATGCTTGCATAGTGTGCACAAATGAATTCTTAATTTATTTGTGCATACTATTCAAGTATGGTCACATTTTAAAAATGAAAGATATAGTTTTACAAAACCAAGCATGCTCATTTTCTCTCTCCATAGTTAGCTCATTATTTTTATGAGATGGTTCTTTCTCTTGAGCATGCCATCTTCTCCTCACAATTCTGTGCTTCACTCCTCTCTTGAGTTTCATGGTTTCCTCCACCTTCATCTTCCACCTCCTCTCAATCCTCTCATGTGTTGAGAATCATGTAAGGAGGTGTACTGAGGTAGATGAACACTTAGTTCACTCACTACATCCTAGGCTTTCTATATTAGCAACCTAGAAACCCTAGTTGCTTCACTTGCATTCATTATATGGAGCTAAAGACATAACTACATTCCTCGGGTGGTTCATCTTCGACGGAGGAAGATCGATGGCCAAGTTCGTTCGAGCACGCCTCAAGGAGCTTAGGAAGGTGATGGAAGACCGAAGGACTTGGTTCTTTTGGTATAACACTTCTAACCCTTTAGTTTAGCTTCTTTAGTTTGCTAGTATAGGTTTATGGTTCGATCTTGGAAGTGGGTTTTCGTTTGCGCCAAATTTTTAAACGCCGGTTTTTGTTCTGCATTGGCCATGGTAGATAGCCAGGGCGCAGGTGAAACCCAGCACTTGGTGTGGTAAGCAGGTATCAATCAGATCCAGAGAAGAAACACTGGACAGCTGTGAAGAACATTCTTAAGGACTTAAGAAGGACCAAAGGAATATTCTTGGTGTATGGTAATGGTGAACTCCAAATGGAGTCCTTTACCGATTCGAGCTTCTAGAGTGATAAGGACGACAGCAAGTCGGTCTTGGGTTTTGTCTTCACTCTCAATGGAGGGACGGTATGTTGGAAGAGTTCCAAGCAAGATACCGTGGCAGACTCGACGATGGAGGCTGAATATATCGCTGCCAACGATACTGCAAAAGAAACTGTCTGGATGAAGATGTTCATTGTTGAACTTGGTGTGGTTCCATCCATTGAGCATCCAATACCCTTGTATTGTGATAACAATGGAGCTATGGGTTTGGCCAAGGAACCCCGGTCCCATTAGCGATCCGGACATATTCTTAGGCGGTATCACCTGATCCAGGAGATAGTTGATCGCTGGGAGATCGAGGTCAGGAGAGTTGACACAAAGGATAACACATCGGATCCAGTTATAAAGGCCCTCACCCAGACGCAGTTTGAGAGACATTTTGGGATGTTGGGTATGCGATACTGCAACAACTGGTCTTAGTGCAAGTGGGAGATTGTTAGGAATATGTATGCCCTAGAGGCCATTATTATATGATATAGTGGATACTTGGACACAAATATATATAGGACTTTCTTGCTCGACCAGATAGTATACTATCTAGTTGCTCTTTATCTTAACATGTACACTTGTATTGTTATTGTTAGTGATATATTCCCTAGAGGCCATTATTGTATAGTACTAGTTTGTATATTACATTTTGGAAGCTTGGGATATACACGGATTTTCTGACAGTCTTGCTCAATATGGTAGTTTGCTACTTGGTTTGTTTCTATCTTAATATGTGTATATGTTTCTTTTAGCGTATCGCTAATACATATTGGTAGAGCTCTTAGGATCTTTGCTTGACTACCAGCGTTGTGATGGCAGTCACACTACTGGGGGCTGGGTAGTCTATAAGCACATCCTTATACAGGTCCCTAGTCGTAGAATTATCGAGACAGGGATTCGATACTCCAAAGTAGACTAGTTTATACGCTTCTCATCCCATTGGGGGAGATGGTCTGTCCACAGCCATTAGTACGTCGTACTGGAAATAGTATGCAGGTGCTCATTGGGTTATGAGTTACACTGGACGAACTCGTGGGGAATTGTTGGTTGGTACTATACCTACCATCAGGTAGCAGTTCCCTGGTGACATTAGTACAGCGTAGTCCGTTGACCTGACACTGCTACTTCTCCTCAAGTGTGTTTCCACTGTTCTTAGATTACTACCCTACCACTGCTTTGATGAGTTGTGCAAACAGGTAGTAGTTGGGTGTAGTCCCGAAGCACTTGGAGGCAGTGGCGGTTAGATAGGATTCGTCTCTCCCGGTATTTGGGGTTGATGTCACGCTGTGTTTGGAAAGCCATTACACAAAGTCCCTGGCTAGGGCAAGCGATATTTACTGGTAGGTACTCCAGTAGTTTCTTTGGGTGTTTTTGGGCTCTATTCCGGCACGACTTATTGCGCTATTAGAGGTCTGACGGCTACCACCCCCTAGGCCCAATATGCGATACTTTTAGACGAATAGACCGGACTGTACGGAGATTGTGAAAGATAGGCTCAGTAGGAGTTCGGATGTGTTTTCTCATCAGCCTTCTTATCGACAGATACCTAGGTAGCCGTTACGTGCAGCTAGTACAGCTGAAGTGCTTGTGGTTAAACCTACTGCCAGCGTACTGTCGAGTCTTTATAGTTCCACATAGAGGGTTTCCCTGCTTCGGGCGAAACGATGTAGAGCTCGTATGGTTTTACGACAGGGTTCAAACATATACGTGTACTTGTGCACGTATGATGTGTTAGTTATATGTATGCCATAGAAGCCATTATTGTAAATGTGATGTATATTATAGTGGATGCTTGGATATATAGAGAGAGAGAGAGGAATTTCTTGCTCGACATGATAGTATGCTATCTAGTTGCTCTTTGTCTTAACATGTAAATTAGTATAGTGATACTGTCTTGCTCTCATATGTTGATAAAGCCCTTAGGATGTGTACTTGACTACCAGGACTATGATAAAGATCGTACTAGTGGGGCCAATGGTAGTCCACAAGTACATCCTATAATTGTTCCTAGTCGAGGGTGTATCGAGACAGGGCATCGATACTTCAGAGTAGACTAGCGTATACGCATCTTGACCCATATGATAGGCAATGGATGATCCCACATGCATTGGTGTTTGACATCAAAGATAGTGTATGGGTGCTCAGTGGAGACTTGGTACACTGAACGGACTCGCCGAGAACTCCTAGTTAGTATTATAGCTATCGTCAGATAGCAGTTCTCTGGTGACACTGGTACAGGTTATTCTGTAGACCCAAGATCGTCAGAGAGTCTTGTGTGATTCCTATTGTGCTTTGATTTTCACCTTACCACGTTCAAGAGAACGTGGAAAACGGTGTCTTTTGGTACAGTCCCGAATCACATGGAGGAAATGAGCGATAGGAGGGGTTTCGTCTCACCCGGTATAAGGGGTTGATATTGCGTTGTGTTTGATTGGCCATAACTGGAAGTCCCTGGCCAGGGCTGATATGGAGATCTACTGGTAAGTGTTATCAGTAGTTTCTTGACCCGTTATGAGCCTCACATCGGCATGACTTATCGGTTACTGGGGTCTGACGTTTACCACCCCTAAACTAGATACGCGACATATTAGATGAACATACCGGACTGTACGATAGTGTTACTAATTGGATTCGCAGAAGTATGTACAGGCTTGCTTGTTGATCTTCCGATCGCTCAATACCCGGGTGGCCGTTACGTTTAGCTGGCCACTTGCGGCTTATGGGTGTTTGATATGATCATCACCTACTGCCGGCGTATTGATGAGTCTTTATAGTCTTACACAGAGGTTTCCTGGCTCAGGCGAAATGGAGTAGGAGCACATATGTGATATGTGCGGGACCGAGATTAATGCGCGTATGTGATACCGCATTCAATTCTCGCGATATATGATATCGGCCGGTTGATATAGCCGGGTTATCGGATCAAGTGTTGATTCGATATGATGTTACATATGATATTAGCCGGTTGTATGTGATATAGCCGGATTATTAAATCAAGTATTGATTTAATAATTTAATGTATAATTATATATTTGATATATTGAATTACATTAACTAATATTAGCTCACTTAAACATTTCTATTTCTCACTTTTGTGTACACTTTGCATATATGTGATATATGATATTGTGTCATGGTTGTTGATACATGCAACATGGGTGTATGAGACTTACACCATGCTTTGGATAAATTAGGGTTTTACTCATTTAAAGTAATCCTAAATGAAGTGGATTTTGTCATGGCAAAGAAGCTTGGAGAAGCTAGGGTTTGCCATTGACATAGTCCACTTAATTTGGATTACTTAAGATATATATTAACCTTACCATTTATCATTGACCATAGTTTATTCTCTACAAAAGTTTAGTATGAGATATTATCTCACTATGGTTGCTATTCTCACACAACTCATTCACTTGTTCATTTTTCTCTTCATCTTCTTCCTCATCTCAAAAGCTTTCTAGGGTTTCAAGAGATGATGAATTCTAGTGAGAAAAATAAATCTAAAATGAGCAAAATTCCGACTTCATTATCCTCTTCTATACTAGCCATATAGTTTAGGGTGTTAGCTACACTAATTCTATATTAGTGAAGTGATAGCTTGAGTCCGTGTTTTATCGAAGTAGATCATCATAGATTTTGATGACTTCTAGCAAGCATGCATCATACATCTCGTGGAGCCTCTCAAAAGTCCGGTAGTTTGTTGATCGCAGTGAAGGGACCACAACAAGGAGCTATAGAAGTGAAGGAATGGACTACAAAGGTTGCAATCCATACTCACTTAGTTGTAAAGTTGTTTACTTTTAAGTTTCCGTATGATTCTCTAGTAAAAGATGTAACAACTCCATCTTTAATGTACAAAGAATTGATTTAAATTCAATATATACTTGGAGTATTTATTGCGGCTGATATCTCTTTAAGTATTTATTTCACTCCATAATTACAAGAAGGAGCTTGTAGCTCATTGGTAATACCTTGTACTGCTGAACCCAGCCACCAGAGTTCAAATCCCATACCCCACATTATTTTTGTATTTATTTTATTTTAATTTCTTTTGGAAGTCAACAGTCAAAAGGCCATAACTCACAAAATATGTACAGGACATGAAAAAGTAAATATACCAAATTGTACCCCAGGAAAACCCCCGGCCACTGAAAGCCTGACTCGGCCCGACTCGGCGCCGCCGGCCGGACTTGGCCGGACGGCCGAGTCACCAAAAGAGAAAAGTTGGGTCTTGAAGTGGTCAACCCTCCTGCACACTCTAAATGCTTGGATCGGTTATCATTTGGCCAATAAATCCCTTTTAATCCTAGGTTTAATGAGTTTTAATGAATTTTTATATATTTTTATATTTTTTTATCAAAAACCCTAATCCTAGCCTAACCCTATATAAACCCCCCATACCCTCTACCTTCTCATCTCTTTTTCTAAGTCCACTCTCCCCAAATTCCAAGAGAACTTGGTACGTGAGAAAACGAGCGAAAGGCGAAGCACTGACGAAATCGACGGCGAAATCCCAGCGATCGTACTAGGACCTCTTCACGACGTTTCGACGCATCGGCAAACCCACTACCTTCCTCTCACTCTCTAGCGTTGTCCAAACCCATAAGTCCCTCTTTTCTACCTTTCTTTTCTTCCATTAAAAGACGACTTTTCAAACCCGACGGAAATCGGAACAAACCGATTTCCGATTCGGTTTTCTATCAAATCTCACTTATCACCAATTCCATAATGCTTAAACATCTTCATGTTGACTACTAATTACTTAAAAATTAATTTGAACAAGTTTTCACACATGAAATGATAGCTTTTTCAATATACCGTATTTTTGCACTTAAATACCACCATGTTTATTTTATCACATTTAACCCTTTAACATTGCTATACCTTAAAGTAGATCACGAGGTAATGACCTACCTCCACACACACGGAAATACAACCCTAATTGATATCATCAAAACTTAGAATACGATAATACAAGATTTTACATTTAAATACCCTTTTCTTAATAAAACCTTTTCTAAAAGTTCTAAATTTTAAACAATTTTAAAACAATATCTTTTAATAGGAAATTACGATATGTCGTGGACATCGATCGCTTATCTAAACCTGACTTTGTTGTGTCTAGGCAAGTGTGTCTAAGACGAGTGGTTACTTAATTAGGACCACTACTTGTAGTGGAGAGCCTTCCACTCACCTGGCACTTACTTGGCCGCAATTGGCGATGAAGAGGCGATTTGAGGCTTCTAATGACTTATCGTTTAGACCATTTAGAAATAGGTTAGTTGGATTAGGAAACCCTAGAATCTAAAATACGGAAATTTACACCCTTTTACAAATAAATACCTTATCTTTATAAAACCGTTTTCTAAATGATTAGTATTTATTAAATCTTTGCAAAGCGCCACTACAACCCACCTTTGGGAAACTCGTTAGGGATAGTACGGTTTATCGTGCACCCTTGGGCTTAATAGAGCGAGATTCAGACCCCCGCAAGGAGCATTCGGTCTCGAAAGGTTTAAAATACGACATTTAAGAAAAATGAGATTTTGGGAAAATAAAATATTTATTAAAAATTATCCTTGTATAAACATATGTATATTTACCATTTAAACACCTATTTTATTATAAGATAAAGTTTCCACCTTTTTCTAAAAATTACAAGATTAAAAGTTACATTAAAGTACCATGAATTTCAATTAAATCAATATTACAAATTAATACCTTTATTTATGTAATTAGGATATTTTCACTAGAAATAAGACAAAATAAAATCACACTCATTATAACCATAAAGACGAATAATAAATACTTGAGGTGTATCTTGAAAACTATACCAAAGTATTTTTACATAAAACCCCCTCAAGTTTTATAAATTACAATAATGACTCTAACAATTATAGAACTTCGACTTACATTTCTTTTGGTCTGACTCGGATTTGAGTCTGATTATTTCTGACTTGAATACGATTCAAGTTAATCTATATTCTTTAATATTCCAACTCAATATGAATACATGAATCCCAGAATCCAGTTAACATTCTATACAATTTAACTGAATCAAACCATGGATATACATCCATTATTCCGTTTACCTGATTATGCAGTTACAATCTGTTTACTGATATCATGGTTTTGGTCAGTCATCCAACTTACACAATACAATACAACAATACAATCAAAACACTACGGGGTTTAAGGGGTAGATTGGTACGGAAGGTGCTAAAGGTGGCACGAGGTGGTCAGATTAAGACACCTAACCTATATTCCATTGCTATTGTACCGTGGCTTAACGGTTCCTTGTACATTCCGTTTGCCCTGGTCTCTAGCATATAGAGACCCCTCTCGTATACACTGGCATCCTTCTGTACCAAGCTACAAACAACAACGTTAACACAATATTCTACGATATTTTACAATCTCTTTAGAAAATACCTCTTATTCTGTCTTTTCTAATTCTTCATTATCCTTAGGACTTACCGAGCGACCTGTTCGCTGACGACATTCTATTTCTTTCTTCTTTGAATGTCGTCAGGTACTTTGGACCCAGCATAGATCGAGCCCACCAGTGAAGACTTGGAGCAGTTTCACGAAGACCCTGAGCTCTAGACATTGTACCTTGTTCTATTCAGTATTTTCATTTCCTGTTATGCCATTGTTTAGACATCGCTTTTCATTTCAGTTGTATTTACTTTTCATGCATTGTACAAAAGAATGTTATTAATAAAGTTGCTGTTATTTCTATATCTCTTGTCTCTTGTGATTTACTTTATATTGCTTAGATACGCTTAGCGTATGTACTTCTAAGTATATACGTAGCGGACCTCATCACGTCCTCTTCGCCGTACACTGGGAAGCAGGGCGTGACAGGTTTTGTTGGTGGCCCATGCAGGTCAGAGCTGTATGGATCTCTATCATGCAGTTCTGGTCTACGTGAACAACTTAAGCAATATAATACAAGAATCAGCAACTAAAACATTCTTTAGAATTCATGTTTCTTGAATCTTACAAATTTCTATTCCTTGAATCTTATCATTTCATGTATTTGAATCTGTCCTAACCCAAAAATTTTCTTCAAGGTTATGGATTCCCCGAACAACACCAGCACCAACGTCAACAACACACCTCCAGCACTACCTCTCGCACCAGCTGTTCCTGCACCACCCACCGAGCAAACAGTGCTACTTGAAGCGATTCGCAGCCTTCTTGAGGGACAGCAACAACTCCTGAACTGTCCTGAGATCGACGCACCAGGGGTAAAGCAATTCAGGGCTTTACACCCCAAGCAGTTCTCTGGTAAAGGAAGCCCTCTTGAAGCTGAAGAATGCGTACAAAGTATTGAAGATGATTTGGCAGCAGCACAAGTGCCAGACATAGCTTGGGTCCGTGTGGCGAAACTACAGCTCACGGATAATGCTCGCAACTAGTGAAAGGCGGAAGAAAGCCGTCTGGTACAGCCGATTGAATGGAGGACTTTTCGCGAGAAGTTCGACGCGAAATACTTCCCTGTGACTGCCAGGTTTGCAATGGAGCAGCAGTTCATTCATCTACAACAGGGTTCAATGTAGGATAAATCAGTGGATGAATACGACGCTGAATTCACCATATTAAGCCGATAAGATATGTCATAATAGTTCAATTTTTTTTAAAATATCACATATTACACAGCTAACACAATCCTTAAACAGATTCGCAGCACACTTGATACCGACGGACGAGATCAGAGCCCGTCGCTTTCAACAAGGACTGGACACGGAGATTCAGGCTGCTCTAGCCACAGGAAATTTTTTGACTCATGAGAATGCTCTGGAAGCTGCCCGCGGTTATGAGGCAGTGATAAAAGCAAGGGGCAGACCTAGTCTGCAGGAGTCAAACGCCCTGCCAACCAGATGGCAGGTGGAGCCTCGTCCAGGCCACCTTTCATGCCAAGGCGACCCGGAGTACCAACCCATCATCCCAGCCCAGCCTTTTGCACCTACTGCAAGAGAACTAGACATATGATGAAAGACTGCCGTCGAGCCAACAGCCTTTGCTTAGTCTGCGGCTCAGCTACTCACGATATTGGGTCTTGTCCCCAAAGACAGAACCTAGTTACTGCACCCAGGCCAGCAATTACTTATCCGCAGCGGCCAGCTCTTCAGGCACCTGCTCCCAGACCTGCACCACCTGCACCACCAGAGGACCACAAGCTGCACCACCTCCTCGTCAGTTCCATCAAGCTCAAAGGAACGTTTCGAGGAATGCTCCTCAGGCCAGGAGGAATGTACCAAGGCGCCAGGCTTTCACGATGTCCGTGGAAGAAGCTGAAGCCACTGGCCAAGTCATCACTGGTAAACTTTCCTTTTTAAACTTTCCTTTTCTATTCTACTACTTAGTCACATATTTCCTATACCTAAAACAAATCCCATATACCTTAGGTACAATCTTAGTATCCTCAATCCCTGCACTTGCACTGTTTGATACTGGAGCATCACACTGCTTTATGTCGCAACGGTTTTTCCGAACCCATGCGATTCTAGTCTCACCGCTTGTATCCAGCTGGAATGTCAGTTCAGGAAATGGTGTTCTAAAGGCAACTATGGGATACAGCTTGTGTCCAGTCGTCGTCTGCGGTCGAGAGTTTTATGCTGACTTCAAAGTACTGGACAAACCGAACTTCGATGTGGTTCTAGGAATGGATTGGCTTGGAACTTTTTATGCTACCATCGACTGTCGTGAAAGGAGGGTAGTATTCGAGATCCCAGACCATCCGGTCTTCTATTTCAAAAGCGGAGACCGTACACTGGAGCCAAGTACCTACAAAGCGAAGCCAAGAGAAGCAGTAGTTGCAGCAGCTCAAGCGGAGGAAGAATAAAGACCAGATGTAGTTCGAGAGTTCGACGATGTATTTCCTGACGATATATCAGGTTTGCCTCCTGATCGAGCTCTTGAATTCAGTATTGATTTAGTACCAGGAGCACAACCGGTGATCAAAGTACCCTATCGTTTAAGTCCGGAAGGTTTGAAAGAAGTCCGAATACAGTTGGACGAATTACTGGCGAAAGGATGGATTCGTCCCAACACTTCAAGTTGGGGATCACCTGTACTACTTGTGAAGAAGAAGGAAGGTTCATACAGAATGTGCATCGATTATAGAGCCTTGAACGAAGTCACTATAAAGAACAAGTATCAACTCCCTCGCATCGATGATTTATTCTATCAGCTAAGTGGATCTTGTGTTTTCTCTAAATTGGATCTTCGTTCAGGTTATCATCAAGTGAAGGTCAAGGAAGCTGATATCACAAAACAGCTTTCAGAACTCGCTATGGACAATACGAATTTCTAGTGATGCCATTTGGAGTGACCAACGCACCAGCAATATTCATGAACCTAATGAATCAAGTTTTCCGGGAGTACTTAGACAGGTTTGTTGTCATCTTCATCGACGACATCCTGGTATATTCTAAGAGTCGGAAAGAACATGCCGAACATCTACAAATTTTCCTAAAAACTCTTCGACAACATCAGCTTTATGCCAAGTACAGCAAGTGCGAGTTTTGGCTAAATCAAGTTGGTATTCTTGGACATATCGTATTAGGAGAAGGAATCTCTGTGGATCCAGCGAAAGTTTCGGCAGTTAGCGAATGGCCTACACCAAAGTCAGTGAAGGATATTCGAAGTTTCTTGGGTTTAGCTGGATATTACAGAAGGTTTATTGAAGGCTTTTCAAAGATAGAAACACCCCTAACCAAGCTCACACGTAAAGATGAAGAATTTGTGTGGTCAGAAGCATGCGAACAAGCTTTCGTAGAACTCATGTCAAGGTTGACATCAACACCTATTCTCATCATACCGGATCAATCTAGAGGATTCGAGGTGCATTGCGATGCATCCGGTAAGGGATTATGATGTGTTCTACATCAGCACGGTAAGGTTGTGGCTTATGGTTCAAGACAGCTGAAGATTCATGAGCGCAATTATCCGACGCATGATCTGGAGTTAGCAGCCGTCATCTTTGCTCTCCAGATTTGGCATCATTATCTACTTGGTGAACGAGTGAACATCTACACAGATCATAAGAGCCTGAAGTACGTGTTTACTCAGAAGGAGTAGAATATGCGGCAGAGAAGATGGTTAGAACTCATGACGGACTTTGATATCAACTTGCAATATCATCCAGGGAAGGTGAATGTAGTACCTGATGCTCTTAGTCGCCAACCATTAGCAATGAATCTCACCGCTCAGTGGAAGCTTCAACAAGACTTGCATCAGATGGAGATTGAAGTAGTCATGCGAGGTAATGCTTCAAGTTTGATGAATTTACAAGTTCAATCAACCATTGTCAATCAGATCAAAACAGCTCAAACAAGTGTGCTAAGTTGCAAAAGATCAGAGAACAAGTGGAGAATGGACTCAGAACAGACTTCATCATCCATGAAGATGGATCTTTGAGATACGGCAGCAGATTGTGTGTACCAAAAGGTCCTGTTCGGAAAGAGTTAATGTAAGAAGATCACAGCTCTCCCTATTCAGTACACCCTGGAGGTACCAAAATGTACAAAGATCTACGTTAGAATTATTGGTGGCATGGAATGAAGCGTGAAGTAGCCAGAAGCATCGCAAAGTGCTTGGTGTGTCAGCAAGTAAAGGCTGAACATCACAGGCCTGCTGGATTACTTCAACCGTTACCAATCCCAGAATGGAAGTGGCAACATATCACGATGGACTTTGTGACTGCTCTTCCTCGCAGCACAAAGGGTAACGATGCCATATGGGTCATTGTGGATCGACCCACAAAGTCGGCTCACTTCATCCCATTTCGAGTTGGCCAATCTACTGATGCACTAGCAAAGAAGTACATAGAGGTAATACTCTAATTTAGATTTAAAACTCTTCATAATGTACTATCTCTGATACCCATGAACTTATACAGGAAATTGTGAGACTCCATGGAGTACCAGTCTGCATTGTCTCCGATCGTGATACCAGGTTCCGATCGCAATTTTGGCAGAGTCTACAAGCAAGTTTGGGAACAAGTCTGAACTTCAGCACGGCTTATCATCCACAAACAGATGGTCAGTCAGAACGAACTATTCAGATCTTGGAGGATATGCTCAGAGCATGTATATTAAACTTCAAAGGATCGTAGGAAGATCACCTACATCTTGTAGAGTTTTCGTACAACAACCGCTACCAAGCAAGCATAGGAATGGCACCTTTTGCAGTATTGTATGGAAGTAAGTGTCGTTCGCCATTAAGTTGGGACGACATCGGAGATAGGGAAATTCTTGGACCAGAGATGATAGTAGCAACTGTTGATGTGGTTCGTACTATCAGGGAAAGGATGCGCATAGCCCAAGATCGACAGAAGCACTGGGCTGATGCAAAGAGACGACACTTGGAGTTCCAGCCAGGAGATCACGTATTCCTGAAGATATCTCTGAACCGCGGAGTGATCCGATTTGCAAGACGGGATAAATTGAGTCCGAGATATATTGGATCGTTCGATATACTCAAACAAGTCGGTGAAGTGGCATACCGCTTAGCGCTTCCACCCTCATTGGAAAGAGTGCACAATGTGTTCCACATATCCCAACTCAGAAAGTATGTGAGTGACCCCAGCCATGTTCTCGATCATTCCGAGCTCACTATACAGCCCGACTTATCTTGTGAGCAACAGCACGTGGAGATCCTGGACAGGAAAGTGAAGACACTTCGGAACAAGGAAGTTAACTTGGTTCGAGTGATGTGGAGGAAAAACACTCCAGGAGAGTCCACTTGAGAAAGGGAGGATGAAATGCGTACTAGATATCCACACCTCTTTGTAAACTAGTCCTCAAATAAAAGTTGTAAATTTCGAGGACGAAATTTTTGTAAGGAGGGTAGACTGTAACAACTACATTTTTAATGTACAAAGAATTGATTTAAATTCAATGTATACTTGGAGTATTTATTGCGGCTGATATCTCTTTAAGTATTTATTTCACTCCATAATTACAAGAAGGAGCTTGTAGCTCATTGGTAATACCTTGCACTGCTGAACCAAGCCACAGAGTTCAAATCCCATGCCCCACATTATTTTTGTATTTATTTTATTTTAATTTCTTTTGGAAGTCAACAGTCAAAAGGCCATAACTCACAAAATATGTACTGGACATGAAAAAGTAAATATACCAAATTGTACCCCAGGAAAACCCCTAGCCACTGGAAGCCTGACTCGGCCCGACTCGGCTCCGCCAGCCGGCGAACCGGCCGACTCCGTCCGGCGCCGCCGGCCGGACTTGGCCGGACAGCCGAGTCACCAACAGAGAAAAGTTGGGTCTTGAAGTGGTCAACCCTCCTACACACTCTAAATGCTTGGATCGGTTATCATTTGGCCAATAAATCCCTTTTAATCCTAGGTTTAATGAGTTTTAATGAATTTTTATATATTTTTATATTTTTTTTATTAAAAACCCTAACCCTATATAAACCCCCATACCCTCTACCCTCTCATCACTTTTTCTAAGTCCACTCTCCCCAATTCCAAGATAACTTGGTATGTGAGAAAACGAGCAAAAGGCGAAGCGCTGAAGAAATCGACGGCGAAATCTCGGCGATCGTACTAGGACCTCTTCACGACGTTTCGACGCACCGGCAAACCCACTACCTTCCTCTCACTCTCTAGCGTTGTCCAAACCCGTAAGTCCCTCTTTTCTATCTTTCTTTTCTTCCATTAAAAGACGACTTTTCAAACCCGACGGAAATTGGAACAAACCGATTTCCGATTCGGTTTTCTATCAAATCTCACTTATCACCAATTCCATAATGCTTAAACATCATCATGTTGACTACTAATCACTTAAAAATTAATTTGAACAAGTTTTCACACATGAAATGATAGCTTTTGCAATATACCGTATTTTTGCACTTAAATACCACCATATTTAGTTTATCACATTTAACCCTTTAACATTGCTATACCTTAAAGTAGATCACGAGGTAATGACCTACCTCCACACACACGCAAATACAACCCTAATTGATATCATCAGAAAATAGAATACGATAATACAAGATTTACATTTAAATACCCTTTTCTTAATAAAACCTTTTCTAAATGTTCTATGTTTTAAACAATTTTAAAACAATATCTTTTAATAGGAAAATACGATATGTCGTGGATATCGATCGTTTATCTAAACCTAACTTTGTGGTGTTGTTCACACCATAATATTGTATTATTATATTCCCCATTCTTATTCTTTTTATAAATAAACAGGTGCTTTTGACACATGTCTGCTACATATTACAGGTTACAGGTTCTTGGATCTAAAACAGTGAAAACGATAAAAAGACGATGCAAAAGTGAACTTTGACCAATAAACAGAAGACTCTTGATCAAGCCTACATCAAAGATAAAATTCACAAAGTACAAGGCAATGCAAGGTCCAAGATTACAAAGCGAACGGTTAAAAGTCCACCGTAATTATTCACTGGAGATCTGGAAGAAACATAGAAGCTATTTTAATAAAAAAAAAACTAATAATAAGGAAGCCTAAAGACAGAAGAGCCCACAAAGGAAATTTCAAGGCCCAATACTTCCTTTTAAAGAGACAGAGACATAAAATTTTACCAAAACTTGGAGTCTACTTTGACTAGGTCTTCCTAAGGATATTTTGGTAAATGTAGACGTGCGAATCAATTGTAAACCTAGGGTTTCTATTCCCTATAAATAGAAGCCTAAATCATTGTATTAGGTTATGCCTCCTTTTAATAATAAATTCAGAATTCTTTATGGAGAGCATCGGTGCCTCTTTTCAATTCATGAATTCAGATCTGACAACCCTGCGTTGATGTTTGGAGAGAGCCATCTATAAGTAGTTTTATTTAATTGCTCTAGTTAGATTTTAATTCCTTGCATTAGATGTTAGCTTTAGGAAAGACTTTTCAGAGATGAGATCTCTCATCCCTTTCTTGCCCATAATATATTTTCAATAGGACTCCATGCATACACGCACACACCGCGCCCTACGGCACCCTATCCCTCGGGGTAGCGGTGACACCGTAGTATAAAGGCCCGGTTGCCCGCGTTTTGCATGGAGGTTAGGGTAAGGATTTCTAAAGGAAGGACAAGAACCTAGAGGAAGGAACACCTTCCCGAATGGATCTAATCCCCTTTATTGATAATTACCATTGCTCCTCTTAGATCCTAAATTGGGTATAGAAAGCGTTGAGATTTATTTACATTTCCAAACCATTCCTAAACCTAACCCTAGCAAGTCTAGATCTAGATAATTTTAGATAGATAGATTTATATTTTAGATTTAATAATCAATCCGAACACCCGTCGGAATTAACTCGTTAGCGCGATTAGGAGATTCACAACATCCCTGTGGACCGACCCGTATTCACCGGCTAGCTATATGCGACGCCGTTCTTGATTGCGGTTAATAGATAGTTTTTGAGATGAATCAAATGGCGCCGTTGCCAGGGATGGCGTGTCATTTTCTTTTTGCAATTTCGGGTTAATATAAAATTAAAAAAATCATAAAAACTGAAAAATCAAAAAATATAAAAATTTATCATCTTTGTATTTTGTGAAGGGTATTTTTTGTTTAAATTTTACAGGATCTACAATCGAGACGGATATGGAAAAATCTAGAGTTCGAAACAGAAAAAGATACATCAGAACAGAAATGGGTTGGAAAATCATAACAGCACAATTTTTTTGGAGACCTGAAGCTTCCGTACCGCCGCCATTCCGCCGCACAAGCGCACTCCCGCCGCTGAACTGCCGCGTCATGCTGACGTCACCGCGTGAAATTTTCACTTTTTGTTTCCTTTTTCCCCTCTCTGCAACCTCAAATATATCTTTTGTCAAATCTCCTGCAGGATTCGTTGCGCTTTAAAAATCTTCCCCCTTCCAAATAACAATCTTGTGCAGGATTTTTGCGCCTCGCTTAAAATAAAAATTGATTGCAAGTAATATTTTTTGTTTTGCATATCTTTTATCGAAAATCTTTTTTCAAAATTTCCAAATAAAGAGCAAGCGGAAAAAGAAAAATTTTAATTAAAAAACTTGCAAACTTTGAAATTCACAAAAAAGATTTGATTGCAAGTGATTTACTGTTTTGCATATCTTTAATCGGAATTTAAGGGGCTTTTAACCAATTCAGATTCGGTGGGGATTTCATCACCCTTCCCAGGACCCCAGAAATCACATAAGGCATTTGCATTGACCAATCTTTAATTAAAAAATACTTGACTCAGCCCTAAGGATTTCGAGCTCAATAGGACAGAAGACTAGTTATAGGCATCGACCGTTTATCCTAACCTGACTTTGCGGTGTCTAGGCAAGTGTGTCAAAGGCTAGTGGTTATTAATTAGGCCCACTACTGTGGTTCCTTCCCACTTGCCTAGAACTTACCTGGCCGCAATTGGCGGTGAAGAGGCGGTTTGAGGTCCTATCTCTAGCCTTTTGGAACAGTTAGGAGCTGTCTAGCTGACCTAGGTGACCCTAGATCTAGGCCTGATTGTGCATTTTTGGTTGATCGAAAGTGTGTCTCAGCCCTTTATCAAAAAAAAATTTTTTTGCAAACAGTTCCAAATAAAAAAAAAGAGGAAAAAGGAAAAATCTTTTAAAAACAACTTGCAAATTTTTGCCGCTAAGAAATCCTTGCACCACCTACTTTCTTTCTCTTCTCTTTCTTCTATCATGGGTACCCCACATCATAAATCTCTTGCCGAACTTTGGTATCCCGAACCTAACTTTGCGTCGTACGTCAATTGTTTCAGTCAATTTAAAGACGATCCTTCCATGCCTAAAATATCTTTGAAAGATCAAATAGAAGCGTCTAGGAGAAACAGTTTGACTTTGCAACCCATTTTGTATCAACCAAGTCAACCTTTACCACCTTCATATGTTGATACTACTTTTTCAAGTCCTGCTGTAACTCCTAAACCGATGTCCATTGCTGAGCATATTGCTCAATCTCGTAACCGATCTTTCACCCCTCTCCACACATCTAGTTATAGGGATCAACAAGTCCATTCACCTTTTTATCCACATATTGATCCTACTCCTGTCCAACCACCCACTTCCTACCAGTCCTGCCCGACTTTCCCACCTTCACTAGACACTGTTTCTACACAGCCTTTTAGGAGTTTCACGTCTCCAAACAATTTCGAATTTTTTACCGAAACCCCCTCACCACCCATGTCTAGTTTGGAACAGTCGTTGGAGGCTTATATCTTAGCAACAAACAAAATGATTAGGAATGTGGAAGCGTTTATGGCCGCCCTTATACAACCTAGTGAACCGGTAGCTAGTTTCCCGCTAGCTCAAAATTTTTCAATGTATAAGGAGGCGGTTGGACAGAGTGAGAATGTGAGAGGATTTCCAAATCAAACCTACCCATACCCAATTGAATCCAACAACTCCAATTTTCAAACATGTGTCCAAAATGATGAGTTGTGCGACTTTATAGTGCTTGATTTGCCAGATTATGAGGAACCCCTTTCGAGTGAAACCGCACCTAATCCGTTTGACCTTTACACCTCCACTTTAGAACCTAAATTGATAAATATCCATGCTTTTGATGAGGTGTCTAAAGAAATTGATTTTCACTTGATTGAGGATATGGATGCCGGGAATATATCGGATGATGAACCTATCGATTTGTTTGAAATTTTATGTCCAATTCATCATCCCGAGTCATTAGATGTTTCTCCCGAACTTCATATGCCTCTTGATTTTGATAATGGCATGGATGAGTTAAATATTGAGGAGAATTATGAGGTTAGTATTGAGGAGAATATTGAGGATAATATTGAGGTTGAACCATTTTTGTTTGATGTGTCGGATTTTCCAATTCATCCTCTTGAACCTTTAACTAAATCACCCTCCCTCCTTTCCATCGTTCCGACCATGCCTAGTTTCACGCTAGAAGACTGTGAGCTTGAAAATTTTTCCTTTGAATCTGACACAGTTCTCACAGACGATAACACTTACGAGTGTTTCACTTTTTCGGACGATATTGATGACTCACCGCCCGAGTTTGAGTCCTTTGAATTTTTAGATGAGTTAGTTGAACCATCGGACTCGGTTGCTTACAGTCGTTTCGAACCATTGTTGGAATCTTTCAAGTTCGAGACAGTTTACTACGGTGAGAATGAGACTATCCCTACTTCACTCCCTTTGGTCCTTCCTATCGTTCCGACCGCACAAGAGACCGTTACGCTTTCATCTCCAATACCAAGTTCGGCGTACCCATGCTTTCTTGTGAATCTTGAGGAATTTGACCCCATTTCTCGACGGGTTGATAGGTTAGCATAATCGCTTTTAACACATCGGTCATCACAAATTGCGCTAATTTATTCACTCGATTTACACCCTCAAGATCGTACTCCACTTATTTTCCGCCATTCTTCTCCCCCATCGAGACCATATTCTACCTTTCTTCCCACACGGTCTCGTGTGTTTCTCATTTGTTTCCTTAACACCCCATTCTTTCACCAACCCTACCATTACCGCGATAAGATTTTTGAATGGTTGGTGCTAACCTTTGGCTTGTGTAAGGCCAAGCTTAAGTTTGGGGGGAATCTTGTTGTATATATGTACATATATTTTTTGTTTTCTTTTTCTATAAAAAAAATTCAAAAAATTCAAAATGTTAAAAAAAATATAAAATTTTTATAAATAAATAAACAGGGGAGTGCCGGCATTTTGACCCTCTTGGTGTGGCATGACAGTGAGGACACTGTCAAGTTTAAGTTTGGGGGTATGCTCGGTACGTCTTCTTCCTTCGCATTCATGTGTACATTTTTTGCATTTGCATACTTATTTTAAAATCAATAAAAAATTTAAAAAATTTAAAAATTATAAAAATTATTGTATTCAATTTTGGCCTTATTTGACTTGAGTTTGACAAAAAGGTTGAATAGCTAGGAACAACTAGATCTTAGACTTAGTAAAATAAAAACCCTAAAAATAACTTTCCTTAAAGTTTAACGGTAGAAAATATATGCCTTTGTAGTTAATTTAGAAATAGGTAAATTTTGGGTTCACTTCTTGGGCTAAGTCGAAACGAAGGAAAAGTATTGAAACTTTTATTAGAGTATAAGTTTGAAAAATAATTCTTAGTTTAAGTCTAGATTCTGAAAATGTATACCCTACAAATTGCACTAACACGCACCTTGAAACTTGGAATAGTAGAGGAGACCTTGAAATGCTCTTGTCTAAAGTCCTTAGTACAATGAAAATAAAAGAAAAAAAAGTGAATAAAGAAAAAATTGAACACTGGTTTTTGTGATTACTTAAGGCTAAAAATAGAAAAATATTTAGCGAGGGTGCTTCATCACCTAGTGCCTTAGACCAACTGGTTTGGGAGTCACTGCTAAAGCCTTGGGTATTGCAAGACTAGGAAGTACGCTTTAAAGTGCTAACGCATCTTGTAATCGGTTGTTGGTACCTCAAGAAGTATTAACGGTCGCATGAAGGATGTGTAAGAAAAATTCAGTTAAAAATTCACCAATTAATAAGTGTTTTGGACAACGGACAAGCGTATGATTGCTTGATTTGAATTTTCAAGTGTAGGGGTGATTTATACACACACATAGGGGTATGTGATTGGAGTTTAGATGAGAGAAATGAGTGAAGAATAGAACTTGTATCTTTAGTAGAGTTGATAAAAATTCCTAAGTGGAGATGGAACCTTAGAAGGAAAACTTAAGAGATGCCGAAAACTAAGTACGTCTATAGAACATATATAATTTTAAGTTAAATGATGAGGAAGTGTGAAGAATACGGGTGGATAATTTACGAGTCGACGATAATAGAATTCCTTGTTAGAAAACCTAATTGAAGAACAAAAGTCGAAAAGCCAAATTAATAGGATTTTGTAGGTAGTATCCGCTGAAAACCCTCAGGAGACAACACTCCTCCTGCTAGGGACACCTAGAGGTTTAATGGCTTGTTGCACGAGCTCAGTGCAATCGCGTCTCCCTGCGAAAATGCGGTTAGGTTTTTGTCGAGAATAAAGAATAAGTTTGCTCGAGGACGAGCAAAAGATAAGTTTGGGGGTATTTGTTCACACCATAATATTGTATTATTATATTCCCCATTCTTATTCTTTTTATAAATAAACAGGTGCTTTTGACGCATGTCTGCTACATATTACAGGTTACAGGTTCTTGGATCTAAGACAGTGAAAACGATGAAAAGACGATGCAAAAGTGGACTTTGACCAACAAACAGAAGACTCTTGATCAAGCGTACATCAAAAATAAAATTCACAAAGTACAAGGCAATGCAAGGTCCAAGATTACAAAGCGAACGGTTAAAAGTCCACCGTAATTATTCACTGGAGATCTGGAAGAAACGTAGAAGCTATTTTAATAAAAGAACCAAATAATAAGGAAGCCCAAAGACAGAAGAGCCCACAAAGGAAATTTCAATGCCCAATACTTCCTTTTAAAGAGACAGAGACATAAAATTTTACCAAAACTTGGAGTCTACTTTGACTAGGTCTTCCTAAGGATATTTTGCTAAATGTAGACGTGCGAATCAATTGTAAACCTAGGGTTTCTATTCCCTATAAATAGAAGCCTAAATCATTGTGTTAGGTTATGCCTCCTTTTAATAATAAATTCAGAATTCTTTATGGAGAGCATCGGTGCCTCTTTTCAATTCATGAATTCAGATCTGACAACCCTGCGTTGATGTTTGGAGAGAGCCATCTATAAGTAGTTTTATTTAATTGCTCTAGTTAGATTTTAATTCCTTGCATTAGATGTTAGCTTTAGGAAAGACTTTTCAGAGATGAGATCTCTCATCCCTTTCTTGCCCATAATATATTTTCAATAGGACTCCATGCATACACGCACACACCGCGCCCTACGGCACCCTATCCCTCGGGGTAGCGGTGACACCGTAGTATAAAGGCCCGGTTGCCCGCGTTTTGCATGGAGGTTAGGGTAAGGATTTCTAAAGGAAGGACAAGAACCTAGAGGAAGGAACACCTTCCCGAATGGATCTAATCCCCTTTATTGATAATTACCATTGCTCCTCTTAGATCCTAAATTGGGTATAGAAAGCGTTGAGATTTATTTACATTTCCAAACCATTCCTAAACCTAACCCTAGCAAGTCTAGATCTAGATAATTTTAGATAGATAGATTTATATTTTAGATTTAATAATCAATCCGAACACCCGTCGGAATTAACTCGTTAGCGCGATTAGGAGATTCACAACATCCCTGTGGACCGACCCGTATTCACCGGCTAGCTATATGCGACGCCGTTCTTGATTGCGGTTAATAGATAGTTTTTGAGATGAATCAGGTGTCTAGGCAAGTGTGTCTAAGACGAGCGGTTACTTAATTAAGACCACTACTTGTAGTGGAGAGCCTCCCACTCACTAGGCACTTACCTGGCCGCAATTGACGGTGAAGAGGCGATTTGAGGCTTCTAATGACTTATCGTTTAAACCATTTAGAAATAGGTTAGTTGGCTTAGGAAACCCTAGAATCTAAAATACGGAAATTTACACCCTTTTAAAAATAAATACCTAATCTTTATAAAACCGTTTTCTAAATGATTAGTATTTATTAAATCTTTGCAAAGCGCCACTACAACCCACCTTTGGGAAACTCGTTAGGGATAGTACGGTTTATCGTGCACCCTCGGGCTTAGTAGTGCAAGATTCAGACCTCCGCAAGGAGCATTCGGTCTCGAAAGGTTTAAAATACGACATTTAAGAAAAATGAGATTTTTGGAAAATAAAATATTTATTAAAAATTATCCTTGTATAAACATATGTATATTTATCATTTAAACAACTATTTTATTATAAGAAAAAGTTTCCACCTTTTTCTAAAAATTACAAAATTAAAAGTTACATTAAAATACCATGAATTTCAATTAAATCAATATTATAAATTAATACCTTTATTTATGTAATTAGGATATTTTCACTAGAAATAAGACAAAATAAAATCACACTCATTATAACCATAAAGACGAATAATAAATACTTGAGGTGTATCTTGAAAACTATACCAAAGTATTTTTACATAAAACCCCCTCAAGTTTAATAAATTACAATAATGACCCTAATAATTATAGAACTTCGACTTACATTTCTTTTGGTCTGACTCGGATTTGAGTCTTATTATTTCTGACTTGAATACGATTCAAGTTAATCTATATTCTTTAATATTCCAACTCAATATGAATACATAAATCCCAGAATCCAGTTAACAATCTATACAATTTGACTGAATCAAACCATGGATATACATCCATTATTCTGTTTACCTGATTATGCAGTTACAATCTGTTTACTGATATCATGGTTTTGGTCAGTCATCCAACTTACACAATACAATACAACAATACAATCAAAACACTACGGGGTTTAAGGGGTAGATTGGTACGGAAGGTGTTAAAGGTGGCACGAGATGGTCAGATTAAGACACCTAACCTATATTCCGTTGCTGTTGTACCGTAGCTTAACGGTTCCTTATACATTCCGTTTGCCCTGGTCTCTAGCATATAGAGACCCCTCTCGTATACACTGGCATCCTTCTGTACCAAGCTACAAACAACAGCGTTAACTCAATATTTTACAATCTCTTTAGAAAATACCTCTTGTTCTGTCTTATCTAATTCTTCATTATCCTTAGGACTTACCGAGCGACCTATTCGCTGACGACATTCTATTTCTTTCTTCTTTGAATGTCGTCTGGTACTTTGGACCCAGCAGAGATCGAGCCCACCGGTGAAGACTTGGAGCAGTTTCACGAAGTCCCTGAGCTCTAGACATTGTACCTTGTTCTATTCAGTATTTTCATTTCCTGTTATGCCATTGTTTAGGCATCGCTTTTCATTTCAGTTGTATTTACTTTTCATGCATTGTACAAAAGAATGTTATTAATAAAATTGCTGTTATTTCTATATCTCTTGTCTCATGTGATTTACTTTATATTGCTTAGATACGCTTAGCGTATGTACTTCTAAGTATATACGTAGCGGACCTCGTCGCGTCCTCTTCACCGTACACTAGAAAGCGGGGCGTGACAAAAGATCTTGGTTAGGGTTCTTTTAAGCATGGCAAATTTTTAATTTGGCATGGATGATGCCACCCGAAACCTTGTTGTCGTGCTTCGGAACTCTAAAGTGGTATTAGAGCCTAGCTAGAAAATTAGCCGGATTGTGTAGGATTACGAAACCGAAACAACTCTGAAACACCCGATTCTAAACCCTAGCTTTTGTCGAAATTTTCTGAGAGTCAAAAAATTATTTAAACAACTGCAGAATGTTGTATGAGATATAATATGAACACAGTAGAAAATTGAGCACCCCTTGCCGGATTTTGGCCGAGCATTTCCCTTTAAAAACTGAGCAGGCCAGCCGTACAGTGTTGGTTCAATTTTTTACAGTGTTTCAGTCTCTGGGTTTTGCTATTTCATGTGTTGCTAGTTTTTGCTAAATTTTCATGTGATGTTATCTTTTTGCATTGGCTATTCGGAGTGTTTCGTATTCGTAATTCTAGTTTTGTTTTGTGTTTTTCAGACGGTGTTAAAAAATTCGAACGGATATCAAATACCCACTTTAACCCTCGCTGGAAATTTTCAAGTGTTGGAGTTTTCCATGTTTATATATATTCAAATGATCATGCAAGTAATTCTATAGACCCTCTAGTAGAATGAAACCCTAACTCAATTCTGTGATCGTGGAACCGTGGTCAGACCTTAGGGATTGCCGTAGTTCTGCGGCACCACAGG